>OX155691.1:11426578-12685078 GCA_944547425.1 Eupithecia centaureata
CTCTTTGCAGCTTTGTGATAAAGTAAATATTGGTTGTTTCTAATCTTCTATCCTGTGCACACGCGACACAGAATTTCACGAGAAACCTTTTATCCGTGGCAAATTGCATTGGCAGCTCTATTTTATCGATTTTACGGTGGGTGCTTGTTATTTTCCAATATTCGCTGGATTTTGTTTGTCGGTCTGAATCGCTGTTTGAATGGCCTTTCTGGATACCTATTACATATTAATCATATTAAAACTTTTTTTACGGAATATTTTTACAATCTGTACAGATAGTTAGTAAAGTATTTGGTTTTAAATGTTTTAGAAAAGTAAGAAAAGATAGGAATGGAGTTGGCTGACCCATCATAAAGTACGCGTTAGGCGTGATTCAGCACAAAATACCTACGCAGGAGATTTCGTACCAAAATAAAGTTCCATGTGACCGTGAGTAATTCGTTCATCCACGTAGGCCTTCTTGGGGTCCGGGAACCGAGAGTACCTAGTAGATATAGTAGACACCTGTAGAGGTAGGTATTCAAAAACTCCGATTCCTAGTCTTCGACACAAAATGTGACACAGAATCGCGCAATTTAATCATTTCAGCGGTTTGTAATATTTCATGCGTGCATATAAGGAATCGGATACGAATACTTAAGTTCTTCGGGCACGTGGCACGGAATGAAGACTCGATGGAGCTCCTCGTAGTACAAGGCAGGATGGAGGTAAAAGGTCATGTGGTCGTTCTCCAATTATATGGTCGGACCACATCACCTCCCTAACACAGTCCACCATGACACAACGCAACCAATAGGGAACGATGGCGACGCATTGCTCGAGCAGCCGTTCATCAGGACCCATGGTTCATGCCCCCCCCCCCCCCCAATACCCACGACCACTCTGCCAAGAATGCACGACTAAGAAGAAGAAATAAGGAATCGGAGTCATTGGAAAATGGTAGGTAAGATGTTCTAAAAAAGACATTAAACAAGTTGTATTTAGTGTGTTGGTAGGTATTTGTGCAAAATATTTTTTTTCTTCAATTACTGATTGATCAATTTGTTTCCCTTTTACGATACATAATTTTGCTGTAGGTAAGCGCATAGAATTCAGTAGAATTTGCACACAATTTCAACAAGAATTACACTGACGGAAAATTGTGTTTCAGAGCAAAATTTCTACAGAAATTCCCTTCATTCTATCCCATAAATTGCTATAACTTTAAACTATATTTCCCAGGCTGCACAAACAAGCGTTTCATATAAAATTATTGTAGCTTCCTAGCTCGCTTTTCCAGGATGGATTACGAAGAGAATTGTTTGAGTAAGAATTAGGAATTTGTTATTTTGAGCGAAATTAGGTAGGTACTTACGTACATGTTTGTTTATTCAAGCATGATTAATCAGCCTGTGGGTTAAATTAAAGTTGATTGTGTAAGCTTTTGAACTTTGGTGTGAAGTTTTCATGGATTCACACCAAAGCCCAAAGCTTACACGGGTAGCGAGTAAAATATGGCAAAGAGGAAAGTTGGGTGTTTTGAAGTGGTTTGTTTGTAAGTCGTAATCAATCAAAAAGTTTTGATGAAAGTAAATTGAAAGAAAACCAACATTATTAAAATTATTTATTCAAAATCATTAAAACTTAATCATTAGGTATAAAATCTCTGTAAATTGGATACATTTTTGAGGTAATCAATGAAACAGATCGAGTATTTACAAATAAAGTTAGTTTTAGAAGAGTAACGTCGAACATAATTTTCTAAACTATTCTAAGCGTAAAAGAAGTCGTGGTCCACTTCGAAGTTGTTTCTTGTCGAGAGTTCGGAGGCAATGTTCATGGGGATCTTATCTGTGGACAAAGTTATAATGAGCATTAAACTTACGCTATAATTTACGCTTTATATCTCTGAACCTGAGGGGTGAGTCCGGTTGACGATTTATTCGAGACGTGATCGTGTGTTCTCTTTTGTAGAGTTCCGTATTCGAAGGGCAAAACGGGACCCTATTACTAAGACGCTAGATTAGGCTAGCGCTACCTGTTGCTATTATTGATATCCAATAAAAACGGGCAAAAAAAGTCACGTTTGTTGTATGGGAACAGCTACTTAAAGCTTGTATTTATAGGTACTAGATAAGTGATATATACAGGGTTATAGGTATCTAATGATTAACCTCTTAAAGGCGACTTTGGTGAATCAAGTCCAACTTTTGTTCTATGATTTTTGCCAAAACGTAATACATCTCCAGTTTTATTTTTTTTAGTTTTGGCAGGCATTTCTATCAACTCCCGCTCTCCTCACCGCAATCCCCTTCTTTCTTTGCTAGATATACATATGTATAAGATATAGGTCATGTACCAAACCGACATAGAAGAAAATAACTGGAAATTTGCTTATATTTTTTTTTTGTATGGGAACAAAATCATTGATTTAAAAAAAATCGTAGAACAAAAGTTGTTAGTATTTACCCATGTCGCCTTTTCGAGGTCAATCATTAAACACCTCTAACCCTGTATAATAGACTACATACATAAAATAAGTCCGAACTTACCATTACACCTGTAGACCAGATTAGACCAGATGATCATTTCCTGTGAGAAGCAGAAGACGCCAAGCCTGCCACCCTTGAGGGTGAAGTCGTAGACGTTCCCGGAGTCAGCGACCAGGCGGTTGTTCTCGTAGATCTTCAGACGGATGAGACCGATCTTGGGTCGGTGGAGCAGACGCCAGCGGTAGGCGGTCTTTTCGCGCCAGCCGACGTTGCGAGGGTCTTTCCAAAGAAGGGTCACCTGGGAGAAGGAGCTTAATCATAAAACAATCAATAATGGCAATTATTAACATAACAACGATTATTTATAGGATGTTTATATTATAAATTGAGTTTTTATTGCTCCTACGTTTCCAATCGCGTTGCAGAGATTGAGTCGTGGTAGTCACGGGGGCCGGGTAACCACGATGCGATCTTACAACATAAGCGATACATATCCGATAAATAATCGCTATGATAGTTAAATTATCACAAAAAAAATCGATGATAGTGGTACCTAGATTATTTGACGTTTTTTTTTAAAAAGCTATGTAGGTGCATGTAATTAATAACTACTGGTAAATCTTGACCAAATTTAAAAGGGAACACACGGGAACCACCAACTTTCAAATCAAAAATACATCAGTCTAAAATTTATCGCATATCACACATAAAAATAACAGTCAAATTGTCAATCTGCGCCATGCTGCAAAAATCTCCTGAAAATGGGGTAGAACACACTATTAAAGTTTGGGGTTCGTAGTTTGCCTACTCCCTTTTCAAGTAATAACTTTAAGTTTCTTGATCCTGTGTAGACTCTGTGTTTCTGTAATACATATCACTTTAGATCCTGTGTAGACTCTCTGTTTCTGTAACACATAGCACTATAAGTTACCTGATCCTGTGTAGACTCTGTGTTCCACAGCGCGTTCCGCAGCGTCTTCCCGGGCCCGGTCTTGGAGTTGACCAGCTTCAGTTGAATCCCGGGCTCCGCCACCGCTCTGAACGGCGTTGTCTGCCAGTACGTCTGAGTGTTCTTCTTCCACATTACTACGTAGAAGCGTTTGTTGTTTTGATATCTGGAGGGAACATTTACAAAATATTTATATAGGTATTTAGGTTTTGTTCATTTAAGGTATGATGAGATGGGATAGTATAAGATGGGATGAGATAAGAAAGGCAAAGATAATATATTATAAGATAAGATTTTATTTATTTATTCAGGAAAAGCAAACGGCTGCAAAATATATAGTTGTAAATAACTAGATTACTAAGATAAACCTTGATAATAATGCAGCCCCACAACGCAATTCACAGATTGCTATATGAGGTAGTGGTGGATAAGATGAGATGAGATAGTATACGATGGTATGAAATAAGAAAGAATGAGATGCGATAGTACAAGATAAGATAAGATGGAATGAGATAAAAAAGGATGAGATAAGACATGATAAGTTTATCTGTTATTCACAAAATATACAGTGTTAGCTTAAACAGAAAATAAAGAAAAAAAATACATGGATACACAATAGCGATGGTACCACTATTTCAAGTCAATAAATAAATAATACTGGACAATCCACACAGCACCATCTAGCCCCAAAGTAAGCTACTTAAAGCTATATGTTATAGCTATATGTTAAAGCTTATAGCAATATCTCACCCAAATATAAATCCAACGTAGTCATCATCAATTTGCGTGTCCACAAAGAGCGTTCCTTCAAAGTCGACTCCCGTGAAGTGTTCGAAGCCGACCGCGAGGCCGGGGTCGGAGTTCAAAGTTTGGAGGATCTCAGCACCTACGAAATATACATCACTGGTATCTGCCTAGAAGTTGTTTCTATCGAAACGTTTCAAGGCTATTTCTATTCCATTGGAACTGATTTATGGGATGAAAAGTTGCCTTTGTTTTATTCCAGGGCTAGAATTACGTCCGTTTAAAATTTCAGTCTGATCCAGTGATTAGTTTTTGCGTAAAAAAGTAACAAACATAAAATACATACAAACTTTACCTACTAGAAGAACGGAAAATTTAGAAGTTCTGCTTCTGATATTACATAAATTACATAAAAATTAGCCTTTGTTTATCCAAAACTCAATGCATGCTAATCCTACTAATATTATAAACGCGAAAGATAGTAATTATGGATGGATGGATAATATGTTTGTTACTCTTTCACGCAAAAACTACTGAACGGATATGGATGGAAATTGGCACAGGGAATAAAGTTTGGAATATCACAGGCTATATGTTATCCCAGGGAATTCCCACGGGAACGGGAATTTCGCGGGTGAAACCGCGAAGCGCGGCTAGAAGACACATAAACGAACGTACCTTCGTTAGCGATTTCCCAATTCGGATCCTGTTGAGATTCACCTTCGGGGTCCAAACGGACCGTCATATAATTTCTGGAAACGGGTATTATTTTTACAACATAAACAAATTACGATGTTTTAAAAAATGAGAACTGAAAATTATTTATTTATTTACTAAATTAAAACAAAAAATACCAATTACGATAACAGGAATTTAAGATCAAGATAAGATTATAAAAATTTAAATACAATTTCATGAATAATTAAACAATTTAGAGAAAAAACAATTATATTATGAGAAATGATCGTCAGTAAAATACGCTTAAAAACATGGATATATTATTATCTTGATCATATGTGTAGGATAAAATGTGTTTTGAAAACTACAAACAGGCATTAGAACAGATGAGTTGAAAACCTTCTACTATTGAAATCGGTTGAAAATATGAATTCATCACTACATAGTGTCATTTCCCGCTGTCTGTCCATAGATATTATTAAATTACATATATTATTTATTATTATTATATTTTTAGATGTTGTATATTATTAGTTTTAAAGATCTAAGCATAGCTACATACCTTTGATTATATAATATAATCAAAGCTACATACCTATGCTTAGATCTTTAAAACTACACAACGGATTTATGTGGATAAATGCAGTTTTTTAATAGATAGTGTTTCAAGGGGAATGTTTAAATGTATAATAAACCTGCGCGAAGCCGGGCGGTTCGCTAATAAAAATATCTATAACATAGGTATCTTTTACCTGAAATCAGTGCTATGAATCCGCGAATTGTTGGGACAATTGTCGATTTCGTTGATGACGTGGTCTCCGTCGAAGTCGTTATCACAGGCATCACCTACTCCGTCATCTGCAACAAATTAACACTTCACTAAATAGTATAAAACACTTCACTACATAGTATAAAACACTTCACTACATAGTATAAAATCGCTTCCCGTTGTCTGTAAGTCTGTATGTACCTGTATAGGGGCAGACATTGCTCAGCAACTGTTTTTGTTAATATCTATACTTATAATAAAACTGTAACAGGTCCAATTCTGTACATTGAAGATATTTTGAAAATTTTTTTTGGAGTGCACTCTATTATCGATACTCAAGCCAAAACTTTAATTTTTTTCATTCATGTCTGTCTGTCTGTCTGTCTGTCTGTCTGTCTGTCTGTATCGTAAACGCGCATCACGCCGAAACTACTTGATGGATTGAAATGAAACTCGGCATGATTATAGGTCATACTACGAGGAAGGACATAGAATACTTTTTATCCCGGAATTCAGTAAGGTTCTCATGGGAGAGGGTATGAAAGTAAAATTCTTTTACCGCGCTTCACGCCGAAACTGCTGAATGAGTTGGAATGAAACTCGGGACGATTTGTGTTCATAGTACAAGGAAGGACATGGGATACTTTTTATCCCGGAATTCGGTAAGGTTCCCCTGGGAGAGAGGGTGAAAGAAAAATTCTTTAACCATGCATCACGACGGAAATTAATGAATTCGAATGGAACTCGGGACGATTGGACATGGGATACATTTTACCCCGGAATTCAGTTCGGTTCCGAAAACCCGTATAGCCCAGGGGAACCAAACTGAATTGAACTGATAAACGCGTATGTTTGTAAGTATGAATGGATAGATGGATGGATAGATTGATAGATGGATGGATGTTTGTTACTCTTTCACGCAAAAACTGCTGAACGGATCTGGATGAAATTTGGCACAGAGATAGATTATAAGCTGGAATAAGAAATAGGCTTTATTTTATCCCGAAATCCCACGGAAAAGGGAATTAAGCAAGTAAAATCGCGAGTACTCCAAATACTAATCATGCGTAGACGAAGTCGCGGGCACCAGCTAGTACTGAATAAAGCACGAAACATACAGAAGCCGGAGGCGTAGCGGAGGCGAAGGCGTGTGAGTTGTATCCTATTGAATCATATGAAAGCCTACACACACACCGCAGGCGGTCGCGGCGCGGTGCTATAGGAAAAACCGGCACGCCTTCGCCTCCGCTCCGCCTCCGGCTTCTGTGTGTTTTGAACTTTAGGGTTTTAAACAGTGTGTCGTGTCCCTGGATAAAGTGCAAACACGAAAGGGGGTGAAACTATACAGGATTATAGGTACCTAATGATTAAACTCTTAAAGACGACTTGGGTGAATCAAGACTAACAACTTTTGTTCTATGACTTTTGCCAAAACGTAATATACCTACCTCCAGTTTATTTTTTTTTAGTTTTGGCGGGCATTTCTATCAACTCCCGCTCGCCTCACCGCAACCCCTTTCTTTCTTTGCTAGATAATATGTATAAGATATGTATATAGGTTGTTTTTTTCTCATGTTTTAGTTTTATCTTAAGTTTTTACTTTGTGATTGTACATACCTACCTACTTATTTGACACATAACATCTAGATTTAAGATTAATATAAAAATAAGATTGCTGTGCCCTTGCAGGGTTCATGTTGTACCTGTATTATTTTAAGATCTTATGTAACACATGTATGCAATAAAATATTGAGTATTGAGTATAGGTCATGTACCGGACCCACATGTCTCAATCTGTGACGCCTAGACAGAGCTAAGAAGATAAGAACTGGAAATTTGCTTATAATATTTTTTTTGTATGGGAAAAAAATCATGGAATTAGAAAAAATCGTAGAAAACAAAAGTCTTGATTTACCCATGTCGCCTTTTCAAGGTTAATCATTAAACACCTACATATAACACTGAATATGCTTAAATCTTTAAAACGATTTTGATACGGTTTTTTTAATAGATAGAGTAATTCAAGAGGAAAGGAAGGAAGGAATCCTCAAATACAGCTCAAGCTAGTTTAAAGCCCTACGGATTCAATAAATATTCTGTAAAACTGTAACTGTGTCAAATAAATAGTAGGTTATAATAATAATAAACTTTTGCGAAGCCGGCGGGTCGCAAGTAAATAATATCACCGGATCATGATGACACCATTGCCTTAATATCATTATTATTATTTTTTTCATTCGTCATATCAGAGATAAACTTGACCTTTGGATACATAACAGACGGCTGATGGCGCGGTGGGCGAAGGCGGTTGTGGGCTCGATTCCTGCCTTTGGACAAATGTTTGTAGATAGCTACAAGTATTTGTTTTAGGATTCTGGGTGTTTTCTATATAAATAAAACTATTTTATAACGTAATTTATCGGCACGGTATACAATTTTTTTTTAGTTAGTACCCATTACACAAGCTCTGCATAGCTTGGGACTTGATGATGGCTGTGCGAATTATCGCGTATCATTTTGTTTATTTAAAAAAATAAAAAGACTCCCTTCTTATTATTTATTATTTTCACTGTAACCTATATGAATAGTCTTCTTTATTCTAGAAAAATAACATTGCTCAGCAGCTGTTTTTGTTAATATACTGAATAAGGGTTTTATACAGACTGTCCCTCCCTGGATAAAGTGCAACCCCGAAAGGGGGTGAAACTAGAACAAAAATTATCGACAGTATAATTTTTTTTTAATTCTAATATAGCATATAAAATAGTGGGTCTATTTTATTAAAATAAAAGCCATAATCATGTCAGACGAACGATAAAATAACGAATAACTCACAAACGAGTGGCTATCGTGATTTAAAATTCCATATATTTATGATGTTTTTTTCAATAATCTCCAAAAATCTTAAAATTAAGCATACATAATACTTGATATTTTATGACTTTTTATTATTGCCTAACATTATTAAAAAAATAACTACGTTTTAACCCAAAATTAATAAAATAAAGTACTACGTTTTAACCCAAAATGTACGCTGGCTAAGACCTTTTAAAGTAGGCTACTGATTATGTCATCTTTCAGGTAGAGACCCTTTTTTAACTGCTTTGGTAGTACCTATTAAAAATCAAATTTCAGTTACAACATTTTTATTTTATTTAGGTATTACAAGTACCTAAATATGAAATAAGGGTTTAATTTAATGCATTAAATGCTCAAATTGGCTTCCTTGTTGTTGTAGGCACATTGCCGCACGAAGAGCGATTTGTTGTGTGGCTCTAAGCATCATCTAGGTCACTTCTCATCTCATCGGCACATCGCATGATTTGGTCTTGTAACTCTGACTCGGTGTTTATAGTTCTGTAGACTCTTTGTTCATCGTCATTATCACATATCTGACATGATTAAGGCTTTTATTTTAATAAAATACACCCACTACTTTTGAGAGAGTTTTGTGAGGGCTCTGGTGTCTTGTAATACAGGCTTCTAAAAGCCTATGTCAAGCTCCAGCCCCTCACAAAACAGGTTAATGTTTTTAAGTACTTAATTAAATTATAAACAAAATACTTTGAAGAAACCTTTTGTGAGAGGAAAATAAATGTCTTTATTATTATTATTACTTTTGAAAATCAATAAATCATCATCAATCAATAAAGTATAACAGATTTATAAAAAAAAAATCTTTTATTTCTGATCTAGTTTCACCCCCTTTCGAGGTTGCACTTTATCCAGGGACACACTCTATAATTACTTACTGTTAGAATCCCTCTGATCTCTGTTAGGAACAAGGGGACAGTTGTCATCAAGGTCATTGATACCGTCACCGTCATCATCATCATCACAAACATCGCCCTTATCATCACCGTCCACATCTTGTTGGTCGCTATTTGGTATGAGCGGGCAGTTGTCGAGTCCGTCTTGAATTCCGTCCCTACAAAATGAAATATAATTTAGAGTTGTTTAAAACCTATAGAATAGATAAAAACACTCTGGCCTGCAAAACTAAGAACCATGCTTTTATATTTTTTTTTTTCAGTTGTAACATGCGTCGCCTATTCCATAGCCTGTGTTATCTTAATACTAGTATGTTCTAGAATGTTCTACTCACTGGTCCCTATCCACGTCGCTGTCGCATGCATCGCCCACATTATCTCTATCTGCGTCTTCTTACGAGGGGTTCCGTACTCTGGGACAGTTGTCTCATACGTTGCCTATTCCACTCTTTATCTCATTTTAATACTAGTATGTTCTAGTAAGTTCTAGAATGTTCTACTCACTGGTCCCTATCCACGTCGCTGTCGCATGCATCGCCCACGTTATCTCTGTCCGCGTCTTCTTGCGAGGGGTTCCGTACTCTGGGGCAGTTGCCGCATGCATCGCCTATTCCATAGCCTGTGTTATCTCAATACTAGTATGTTCTACTCACTGGTCCCTATCCACGTCGCTGTCGCATGCATCGCCCACGTTATCTCTGTCCGCGTCTTCTTGCTAGGGGTTCCCTACTCTGGCGCAGTTGTCGCGTTCGTCACCTATTCCATAGCCTGTGTTATCGTAATTCTAGTATGTTCTAGAATGTTCTACTCACTGGTCCCTATCCACGTCGCTGTCGCATGCATCGCCCACATTATCTCTATCTGCGTCTTCTTGCGAGGGGTTCCGTACTCTGGGACAGTTGTCGCATGCGTCGCCTATTCTGTCACCATCTGTGTCTTCTTGGTTTGGGTTATATTTGCGAGGGCAGTTGTCGTCTTCGTTACGAATACCTGGGGAAGAAATAAAATAAAGATTGTATAGATATAAGTCGAGGTGTGTTGATGCTTATACAAGTTGATCTATACCATTTTAGATGTTCTGTTACAAACCCATTCATCTTTACTTAGGTACTAATTATTATTTATACTATTATTATTATTAGGTACTCACTATTCTAATATCATAAACGCAAAAATGTTTAGTATGGATGGATGTATGTTGCTCTTTCACAAAAACTACGAAACGCCTGACATTTAGAAGAGACGAAGTTCTAGCTCTGGAATAACACGTAGGCTAGTTTTCATCCCATATCTTCTTGGGATAGAAATAGCCTTGAAACGATTCCATTCATAGAAACATCGCTCACGAAGCCGCGGACAAATAAGTAGGTACTTGTAGATTATAATATAACTAGCGAACCGCCCCGGCTTCGCACGGTTTTATTATACGTATTAACCTTCCTCTTTTATCACTAAAAAAACGCATCGAAATCCGTTGCGTAGTTTTAAAGAGCTAAGCATTCAAAGGGACAGGGATATAGGGACAGAAAAAGCGTCTTTGTTTTATACTATGTAGTGATATGGTATGGGCTCAGATATTATCTGGATCTGGATCTTAATTGGATTAGTCATAGTTTACACTTAATTCATAAAATAGTTAATGTGACAAACGAAATCGTTTAAGTTATACCTTACATTGTATGTTTTGTGGATACCAAATAAACTTTTTCTTATCTTAAATTGTGGGTATAAAAAACACACTGTAGGTACCAAAAATATCACTAAAAATGCAATGCAATCGTGAATCACGGTGAGTATGATACTAACGTTTTCGTTATAGTTGATAACGAAAGTTAATACTAACGTTGTCGATTAGATTGAGTGAATAGTCAAAATACGAAAATGCGATGTCATCTGATGGTGGCAGCAAACACTTGCCGAGACTTACGCCTCTTCAAAATGTCTCGTACGCTGCATTGAGTTTTGCTATTCATTGTTCCACTAGATCTGTGACCGAGACAGGACAAGATCTGATTAGGGACACCGAGACAAGACGACTAGTATATGACCGCGAATTCGCACGCGTTGTTTCTATTGAAACCTTTCAAGGCTATTGCTATCCCGTGGGAACTGAATCATGGGATGAAAAGTAGCCTATGTTTTATTCCAGGGATAGAACTACGTATTCAAAATTTCAGCCCGATACATTGAGTAGTTTTTGGGTGAAAGAATAACACACAAACTTTCACGTTCATCACTATCACTACATACTCGTAGTATAAAACAAAGTCGCTTTTTCTGTCCCTATTTCCCTACGTCTCTATGTCCCTTTGACTGCTTAAATCTTTAAAACTACGCAACGGATTTTGATGCGGTTTATTTTATAGATAGAGTGATTCAAGAGGAAGGTTTATACGTATAATAAAACCATGCGAAGCCGGGGCGGGTCGCTACTAATTTATATAAGTAAGGATAAGGTTTGCGACATACACACTCGTGTCCGGCCTGTCTCGGCGAGTGTGTAACACAGCCATTATCGGCTAGCGCACGCGGTGGTGTGAAGTTGTTCGCAGAATATAAACAGAACTGCGTCACGAGTGAATCCAGTTGTAATCAAACATTGACGCCGGTCGGCAAGTTATCTCCAATAGGTTTTTTACGGTAAGTGTTGTGTTTTTATCTCATTTTTAAGAACTTTACAACAACGTTTTGTCCAGTCATTAATTTAACTTCATCGGTGTTTTAATACCATTTTAATAATTGATTATAACCAACCAACCTACATTATTGATGCCTGTTATGTGTTTTACGAAATGATACAGCAATAAGTAAGGTATGTCATATTTTGATTGCCTTAGCGAAAAGCGAAAGTCCAACAAAACATTACTGAATTTTAAAATGATAAGGACCAAAAAAGGCTCAAGTATGCTTCCTTGGAGCAGCTTTACCATTTTGTGCCTATAGCAGTGGAAACCTTGGGCAGTTGGAGTGTTGATGCGAAGCCTTTGCTGGGAGAATTAGGGTTATGACAGGAAACTCCCGCTCCGGTTCGTTCTTGGTGCAAAGATTGCTATTGGTATTCAGCGAGGTAATGCTGCAAGCATTATGGACACCTTTGCGCCGGGAATGTAGGTACAGGGGCGACTAATTATTTATTGTATTCTACCTATATTATGTTTCTCTGAAATTATATCTAGGGATTATTCAGTTAATTATGATCATATCAGCTTCATATAAACTAGATACCTACCTGTATAGCCGCGGCATAGGTAATTATTTACAGGTTTATAATTGGCAGGTATTTACTTCGCAGTTGTAGGAGGATCAAAGATCACGTTTATTATCTAACGACCAAAGTAGATAGGACAATTCGATGCCATTGTTACGATAAGAAATGATATCTACCAGGGAATACACTAGCTCGGTTGAATGAATTCTATGACGGATGGAATGCTATTATTCCGTTCAGGTTATTGACCTATGTTTGTCGATTCGATACTAAACATTTGATATAGGAATTTAAAGATTGTACCTAGCCTGTCCACATCACACGCTTTTCATCATCATCATCATCATCATCAGCCTATATTAGTCCACTGCTGGACATAGGCCTCCCCTAATGAGCGCCATAGCGCCCTGTCTTCAGCTTGCCGCATCCAGCATCTGCCAGCAGTCCTTCGCAGATCGTCATCCCACCTGGCCGGAGGGCGTCCTACACTACGTTTGCCGAGTCGCGGTCTCCACTCTAGAACACGTTTACCCCAACGGTTGTCGGTTCTTCGCGCGATATGGCCGGCCCACTGCCACTTCAACTTGCTAATTCTTTGAGCTATGTCGATAACTTTGGTTCTCTGTCGGATGTATTCATTACGAATCCTATCCTTCAGAGAAACTCCGAGCATAGCTCTTTCCATAGCTCGCTGAGCGACTTTAAACTGGTGGACCAGCCCTACCGTGAGTGTCCACGTCTCAGCTCCGTAGGTCATTACGGGTAGGACGCACTGATTGAAAACTTTTGTTTTCAAACATTGCGGTATGGATGACGAGAAGACTCGACGTAGTTTTCCAAACGCTGCCCAGCCCAGCTGAATCCTCTTCTTGGCCTCCTTCTCAAAATTGTTTTTACCTAACTGCACAATCTGCCCAAGGTAAGTGTACTCGGAAACAATTTCGAGAAGGTGGCCTTCTACGATGACCGGTCCTGGATTAATGTGGTTATTGGTCATGACTTTGGTTTTATCCAAATTCATGCCAAGACCGATGCGTCGTGAGGCTGAGGCTAGGCCGTCCAGCATGTGGGTCAGCTCCTCTAGCGACTCCGCCATTACGACTATGTCATCAGCGAATCGCAGGTGTGAGATGTAATTGCCGTTTATGTTTATGCCCTTACCTTTCCAGTCCAGCGTCTTAAACATATCTTCCAATGCGCTCGTGAACAGTTTCGGGGATATGACATCTCCCTGTCTCACTCCTCTGCGCAATTGGATGGGTTTAGACTGCTGGTCCTGTACTTGGACACTCATAGTGGCGGCATCGTAGAGACATCTCAGCACCTCGATATAACGATAGTCTACTTGGCATCGCTGTAAGGATTCCAGAACAGCCCAGGTTTCGACAGAGTCAAAGGCTTTCTCATAGTCCACAAAGGCGAGCGCTTTTAACCGACTTTAAATAATGACAAGGTTCTTAAGTCAACTGTTTTATGCAGTTATACACACATAAAACAGTTGACTTAAGAACCCATATAAAACAGACTCCCTGATGATGACGATGATTTCATAGATCCCATATAAATTTCATGTTGATTTGACCAATAGTATTTTTTAATTATTTTTATTAATGCGTATATTATAGAGTTCGACAGTATTGATGATGATCTCATGTTTGCTAGAGTGACTGTGCATAATTTGCGGATTTATGATTGTAACAAAAACTTTTTACAATCTTTTTTCTACGTAATATTAGCTACCCATGACTCTGATTTGGAATCATAGATATTTTTTTGTAAACAAAGACAAATGACAAACGCGATCAGAACACATTATCTTACTATTATGTATTATAAACGCGAAAGTTTGTACCTATGGGCTGAGACTATGGGTGGATGTTTGTTACTCTTTCACGCAAAAACCACTGAAAGGATATGGATGAAATTTGGCACAGAGTCTGGAATAACACAAAGGCTATATTTTATCCCGGAATTCCCGTTCCCGTGGGAAAAAGCGGAAAAGGTGCTGCTAGTAATAAATATTTATATATGGGTATTCGCACAGACGGTAACTTCAGTAGGTACCTACTCCAGACATCCCGTGACCACGACAGAGTCTAGACCTGTTAAAACGTCGAGAAAAATCACTACATAGTATAAAACAAAGTCGCTTTCTCTGTCCCTATGTATGCTTAAATCTTTAAACGCAACGGATTTTGAGAGGAAGGTTTATATATACGTATTATAAAACCGTGCAATTTGGGTCGCTAGTAGGTAAATAAACGCGATAAATACCCGTACCTAAATATTTCGTACCTAATACTCCTTACAAATAAACATAAAAATTTGGTTTTAAGCAAAAAGCGATGAGTGGGCTAATCTTGCAGACGGATCTTCAGCCTGTCCAGATAGGGCGCTTTACGCGCGCTTTACGCGCGAGTGCCCTCGCGCGTTTCAATTTATATTGCGTCCAGATGCGGCGTTTTACGCGCGCTCCACTGTTCGCCCGAGTATTTCGACTCGCGCGTAGCACGCGCGAGTCGAGAGTTCAGCGCTTTACGCGCGTAAAGCGCCCTATCTGGACAGGCTGTTAGACCGGTCTAGTTTGAAAAAAAAGGCAGATGAGTAAGAGGAAAATACCTAGGTATCCATTACACCGTGAGCATTTAAATTCAATCATACATTAATAGAAGGTACCGTAAATAAAAAGATTACTTAGAAACAGACGAATTCTTAAATTTTAAAACAATCTTGGAAATAAAGTGTCATATTTAAAGTCGCTTTGAAACGCTGATTTTTTTTTTGACAACTCTCATAGCTCAGGTTATAAATTGCATTAAAACTGTATTGAAGTAGCTATTGATCTTTATTTTATGGGGCTTGTAAAACTTTATGAAGGGGTCCTGCCCCAGATGTCAAAGATTAATTTCAATCTTTCTCGATTTGTTCCGTTGCGGTCTGGGTGTTTTCTATGTATAATAAAAAATATCTATGTGTAATAGGTGTATCAGTCATCTAGTACCCATAACACAAGCTCTGCTTAGCATGGGGCTAGACGATGCTGTGTGGACTGTCCGGAATTATTATTATTATTTCACTTTATTTATTTTAATACTCGTTAAAAATGTTTTTTTTATTATAGAAAATACAATAATATTATAAAAATAATCTACAGTTAAAAATATATCAAACCGGTGGATCACCGGCCGCGAAGCTATGCTCAAGCAGCCGGTGATAAGGATTGCAGATTGTATAGTGATTTAAAAATATATTTTTGAAGTATTTTAATCAATTTACTTATTTTTTGTTTATTTTTTTCTCAGATCTCAACATTCCAAAATGGTGAAGGCAAAGAAGTACGTTGTAAAGAAGCTTTTCCAAGGTCTGCCCAAAAAGTCAGACTATGACATTATCGAGACAGAGCTCCCCCACTGAAAAGCGGAGAAATTTTGGTCAAAGCAGAATTCATCAGCGTGGATCCGTACCTCCGCGCTTACAATAACCGAAATCCCGTGCCATACGACCAGTTCAGCTTCCAAGTAGGTACCGTGCAAGAATCGCAACACGCAGGCTACGCAGTCGGCGAAACAGTAGTTTCACATAAAGGTTGGGTGAACTATTACACCGTCAATCCTGACGAACCGGTCACAAGTCCAGCGGAGAAGATCTACAAACTGCCTGATCTTGGCAAACTACCGAAGTCTCTTGGATGCGGCGCTATCGGCATGCCCGGTGTAACAGCTTACTTCGGATTCTTGGAGCTGTGTGAGCCCAAGGCGGGAGAGACGGTCGTGGTCTCGGGAGCAGCCGGGGCGGTGGGATCTCTGGTGGGACAGCTCGCTAAGATTAAGGGCTGCCGCGTCATCGGCTTTGCCGGCTCCGATGAAAAAGTTAAATGGCTTGAAAATGATCTCGGTTTCGACAAAGCATTCAACTATAAGAAGGTCAACGTCACAGCGGCGTTAAAGGAGGCAGCGCCTAAAGGCGTAGACTGCTACTTCGACAACGTTGGCGGTGAGCAAAGCAGTGAAATCATCGGCCAAATGAACACTTTTGGTAGAGTATCAGTTTGTGGAAGTATCAGCGCTTACAACGCGGACCCTGGTCAGATGCCGAAAGCTACTATCCTACAACCGAGTATTGTGTTTAAACAACTGAAGATTGAGGGATTCATGGTATGGAAATGGATGGATAGGTGGCCCGAAGCTCTGAGTCAGCTCACCCAGTGGGTGGCCAGTGGACAATTGAAGGCCAGAGAACATGTCACTGATGGTTTTGACAATTTGTTTGATGCTTTTGTGGGTATGTTAAACGGGGAAAATATCGGCAAGGCTGTTGTTAAAGTTTAAGAAGTTTCAATGTACCTAAACTTTGTAATGTTATCTTTTTTAATAAAAAAATATTATTTTTCATATTTTTCTTATTTCTAACGAGACTAATAAAATAACAGAGACTATGTTTTTGTCAAAAACTTATTCCCCTTCAACGAAAACCTTACCATCATTATACATGTTAGAGTCACAAACGTCCCCTAGCCGCTAAAGTGAATATACGTTTGTTAGTGATGCGCGTGGCTCGTGCCGGTGGTTGGACCATTGCGTCGTGACTCAGTCTGCATGGGACACTGATATGGACACTAAGGTATGCTACGATGTTATGTGGTCGGATCATTTTCCTTTGTTAGTAACATGTGACATTAAACTAGTTCGTAAGAAATTCATCTCAATGAATAATAATAATTTTAATAATAAAATCTTATGGGGCCATAGACAACCAATTCAAATTAGTAATTATACACAATATTGTAATAATAATTTAAAATTAATTAATTTCCTAATGAATTTATTTTATGTGCGGACAGACATTGTATGGAAATAGGACATAGATTTATAATTGACAAGCTTTATAGTGACATAGTAAACATTTTACAGCAGGGCAGCAGTTTGACTTGTACAAATTAAATTAAAATTAAACAACGTAAAACTGTAATTGGGTGGAATAAACATGTATACACAGCTCATAAAGAGGCTAGGGAAAAATTCAACTTATGTTGTTTACATAGAAAGCCTCGTTGTGGACCAATCTTTGATGATATGCATAACAGCCGTAAAATATTTAAGGGTAAACTTAAATGGTGCCAAAATAACCAGGAGCAGATAAAAATGGATGTGATCGCTGGTCACAGAAAAGGCAAGCATTTCTCAAAATTTTGGCAAACTATAAAGAAACTAGACTCAAAACCTAGTCTCCCAGCCAGTGTTGCAGGTTTGTCTGACCCTAAACAGGTGGCTGACTTATTTGGGAAACATTTCAGGGTAAAGTCGCCCTTAGAACAGGCTACTATGCCGGGATCGCAAGACGCTAGGTCCAATCAATGTACAGATGCTACACTGACACAATTAACAGCTAGTGAGGTAAGAAAAGTTTTACAAACCATGAGTACGGGTAAATCCCCGGGACATGATGGGCTTAGCGTTGAGCACCTGCGGTATGCTGGCGCACATATGGCGGGGGTCCTAGCAATGTTCTATTCCTTATGCATTAGCCATGCGTATGTGCCCTCTGACTGCATGAAAACTGTTGTTGTGCCCATAGTTAAAAACAGAACTGGAGACATTTCGGATCTAAATAACTATAGACCGATATCCTTAGCTACTATAATAGATATACTGTGGCAAAAGCCACGCGAGACGAGTCTGCCTACAGAAATCTGCTCTGTTTTTGAATATTGGTACAATAATCAAACAAATTAGGTGAAATGGGCAGGGGCGTTGTCTGATGCATATGGACTGGAATGTGGCGTGGGACAGGGCGGGGTATCTTCGCCCCACCTCTTTAACCTGTATGTTAACGACCTGATAGATGGTCTCAGCAGGCAGCCAATCGGATGTTCTATTGATGGAATAAGTGTGAACAATATCAGCTACGCCGACGATATGGTGCTGCCGGCACCATCTATCAGTGCACTCGAAAAATTGTTAGTGACATGTGCAAGCTATGCTAGTTGTCATGGTCTCCAATACAATGTCAAAAAGAGTGAGTTTATGGTATTTCCCCCGAAAGGGGTAAGCTTGAACAGGGTACCACCCGTTATGTTAAATGGATCTGTGCTGAAAAGGGTCACTCAATTCAAATAACTAGGTCACATTGTAAGTGACAATCTGAGTGATGAGTTAGACATAGAGAGAGAGCGAAGAGCGTTGACCGTAAGAGCCAATATGCTGGTTCGTAGGTTCTATCGATGTTCCGAAGAGGCAAAAATCACCTTGCTTAAGTCTTACTGTCAGACGTTTTACACGAGTAGCCTATGGACCACATATACGCAAAAAGCGATCAACACCCTTCGCGTCCAGTATAATAATGCGTTCAGGATGCTGCTGGGTCTCCCGCGGTTCTGCAGCGCGTCCGGAATGTTCGCGGAGGCGCGCACGGACGTCTTCCATGCCTGTATCCGGAAGAAAGTCGCCTCGTTGCTGTGCAGGCTGCACGGGAGTACCAACATCATCCTGAATGCATTATCCAATAAATGGGATAGCCCGTTCCTCAAGCACTGTAATCGAGTAATGATGAAATAACTTTGTCATTATTCGATTGCAGTGTTTCAAACTACTTAGTATATTTAAAAATGTAAAAAATTACGTGTCACTAACATAGGATATACAATACTAACACAATATGGACCTAAATTTAATTTTTATGTTATCCGAAATAAATGAATTTTAATTTTTAATTTAAAGGTTGTATCGAGTGGGACAGTTGTCGCAGAATTTTGTGTGAAACTAGAATCTATAGTCTCTGTTTAGAACTAGTGCCCCTTCATTGAAAACCTTACCATCATTATCAATATCAGGGCCACAAACTTCCCCTAGCCCGTCTTTATCTGCGCCTTCCTGACCAGGGTTGCATCGAATGGGACAGTTGTCGTAGACTTCACTGCTCTTGTTGATTATATTTACGTAGCAGACCTATAGTTTGAAACTAGAGACAACTCGTTGTTTAAAACTAAAGCCCCTTAATTAAAACCTTACCATCATTATCCATATCAGGGTCACAAACGTCCCCTAGCCCGTCTTTATCAGCGTCTTCTTGACCAGGGTTGTATCGAGTGGGACAGTTGTCGCAGGCGTCACCGCGCTTGTCGCTTCTATCTTCATCGCGGTCTTGTTGATCGGGGTTGGAAACTAGTGGGCAGTTGTCCTAAAATAGGGATAATATAAAATTATTATTTACATAAATTTAGAACAATTCTTTAGATTTTCGGATGTTTGTTAAGTATGTCAAAGTCGAAGTCTACTACCAAATGGATCATCCAGTCTATGCAGAGTCGGAGAACGTAGACGTCTAGACAAATATCCGCTACCATATTTCTGACAAATTTATTATGAACCATTGCAGTACTTTCGTTACGTTATTTTTGTCGTTGTTTCTTACCGGTAGATTAGCAATGCCATCGCCATCCGCGTCAGGATCGCAAGAGTCTCCGAGTCCATCCCCATCCGCGTCCTCCTGTCCCGAGTTGGAGACATCAGGACAGTTGTCTGCCTTGCAGTAGGGCTCGGAGCAAGGCAGCTCGTGGTCAGGGTAGCCGTCGATGTCTCGGTCTGGACCGCACACTGTGCCATTGCCGGCCCAACCAGTCTGGAATAGAAAAGGAATTGGAACTGACAAAGAAAAGAAGATTTGATAAAATGATCTTATTTGGCCTTAGCGAAGGTAAACAATCTCATGACCAAAACTGATACTTAGCCGTTTATTTATTCAGTAGTTTGTTTGTGTTTAGTACGTAGTATGACTGCTGTAAAGTCGATTTTGTGCTATCTGAAACAGCACAAAATTTATGACTTTTTTATTTTACTTTATCAGTTTAGCTATGATTTATTATTCAACTCCTGATATATCAGTTTCGTTCTCTCTCCCTCTATTATTTGTCTATCTTAGTTGAAGCAACATAACGCTTTTATCGTTACGACGTCCTATGGACCTACATTGGGCAGACTCAACTTACATCTGTTATTCTGATGCAGCACATTGACTAAATTAGCTTCAAAGCCCAAAGTTCACAAAGTCCCTAAAGTTGTCTTTTCCACAAATCAAGGAACCTTCTGTTTTACTAACTCACCGCACAAACACACTTATGTCCATATCCACAGACAGCGTTGTACCGGCGACACTGCGCGGGGTCACAGCGCTGCACGAGGTCACCGACCTCCAGGCAAGGCCGGGTGGTGTTCACGTAGTAACTGCCTCCGCAAGGAACACAGGTGTAGGAACCCTATGGGAAAAAGGAAATTTAAAACTTATACTATTTTGACTTTTTAAGCGAGACATTTATGTGACAAAGTTATCAGACCATGTGTTAAACTTCAACCACCCCGTGTAAGACTTCGACACACAGATATTCTAGAAGACGGCCTTCGACCGTCTGTTAGCCGGCCTTCATTCTACATACAAGATATACCTACAATGATCTTATTCCAACCAGACAACCAACTTTTTTTCAATAAACTGCTTGATCAGCAGTTCTTCTATATTTTAGGAGAATGTCCTCTTCCACACGCTGATGCCTTCGTTTGGATTGGACAGACTTTGCAAGTCAAACCTCTTTTGACATTCAGACAGGAGACAAGCTGGTTGCATGAATAGATCACATTTGTCAATGTCAAGGTACCTAAACCTATGAAAAAAAATCAGTATGTTATTAACTTTCTCTGTGTTCAGACAGAGCCGTCCGCAGTTACAAGTGGCCCATCCACCGCTATATTCCATGCCTGACTGAGGGAGTAGCCCTCAGTCAACCCCTGCCGACCAACGCCCACTACTGCCTTCATTCTCTCAATTACGTGCTCCATAACTTAAACCTCATTTGAGAATCCATCGCCAACCCAATAAACAACCTTGACTCTTATAGCTAAAGTCTACAGTCTCTTACCGGAGTGTTGACACAAAGTCGTCTCCTATTACAAATAGCACGTCCATCGCTACACTCGCCTATATCCACGCACTGCTCCCTCCGCCTGTCCCCTCCCGACACCCTCCACCCGTTACTGCCTTCGTTCCCAGAAGGACAAGCTTCACAAGTAAAACCTCCTTCGAGAACCCATCGTCAACCCAATAAACACCTTGTCTCTTATAGCTAAAGTTTACAGTCTCTTACCGGAGTGTTGACACAAAGTCGTCCCCTATTACAAGTAGCACGTCCATCGCTACACTCGTCTATATCCACGCACTGCTCCCTCCGCCTGTCCCCTCCCGATCCCCGCCACCTGCTGCTGCCTTCGTTCCCAGAAGGACAAGCTTCACAAGTAAAACCTCCTTCGAGAATCCATCTTCAACCCAATAAACAACCTTGACTCTTGTATCGAAAGTCTAAAGTCTCTTACCGGAGTGTTGACACAAAGTCGTCCCCTATTACAAGTAGCACGTCCATCGCTACACTCGTCTATATCCACGCACTGCTCCCTCCGCCTGTCCCCTCCCGATCCCCGCCATCCGTTGCTTCCTTCGTATCCTGGAGGACAGGGTCCGCAAGTGAAACCTCCTTCGTGATTCACACAGGAGACCAGCTCATCGCAGGGACGGATTAGATCGCACTCGTCGATGTCAACGCAGTTGTAACCTGCAATTGTGAGTAGCAAGCAGGTCTGTGAAAGAGTCTAGAGCAAGATGTGGAGCTAAATAAAGGTACGTAATAAATTTTCTGAGACATTATTCATTTTTACTTTCAATATTCTCATCTTTAAGATTTTACATTTACATTTAACAAAACATTATTATTTGTAAATATTCCGACACCCTATTTGTTTCACGTGCTGCATTTAATGCAACTAATATTGCCAGACTGTGAAAATATTTCTGTCCCGGGAAGGAATCGAACCTACCAAGCTCCCGCGTAGCGCTCCTTCGCCCGTTGCACAACAAAAGACGCCATGAAGTCAGCTCTACATCACTTTTGCTCTATACAAGCTATACTAGAACAAGCTATATTTGTCTGTAGAGACGTGATTTGTATTTTATGTAACAGGTTTACAGGTTTCTTTTTCTAATTTTATTCTTACTCCGGAAAATACTAACCTGTCCACTCAAACCCACTCGGACAGCTCTCACACTCGTAATAAGGGCTCTCTGCTTTGTGACTGCACCGTCTGCCTTCGCACGGTCGTCTCGCGTCGCATACGTGTTGGCAACGGATGCCGTCGCCGAGGTAGCCGGTTGGGCAAGACCCGCAGCGGGGACCTGATGATGTCTCTTGGCATTCCACTCCTAGGAAAAAGTACAAACAATGTAGACAGGAGAATCCTAACGGCAATCTTGGGACAAAGAGATAAAGACTGTTTGTTCTCCCGCGATTCCCGCTAATAGTCAATAGTCATCCTCTCAAATCTTGATTTTGATCATCCGGGAAAGTAAGGAAAAGTATCCAAGCTGGTGATAGCAATAGGCATTAAACCAGAAAAGGAAAGTATTAAAAATCTTTGATGGAAAATCATTCTTACTGACAAGACACAGGAAATATAACAGAGCTACCTGAAGATGTATTTACCTATACCTAGATTAACTCTGTTTCGCTGAACCACAGGACTCCCTAGGGAGGGTGATCACAGAAAGAGGTGTATCAGCTATTTAGGAAAGTCAGTTTCCATGTATTTTGTTACGTTTGGGGGTTAAAGGTGGTATTCCCCAAAATAGTTAAAGGGGAAGATCTTCCCTGAACCGGGTTGGCCCAACTGGCCCTCTTACCCGGGGTCTTTCGACCGACAGTTGATGTCGGATAGTTCTATATAGATACGCTACATTACGCTTACCTTGGAAACAAGTATTCGCACGGCATGCGACTCGATAACAGTCTTTCCCATTGCCGTGGTATCCAGATGGACAAGTTCCACATCGGTATGATCCATCAGGCAAGTCATGGCATTGGACTCCTGTAGAAACAAAACAATGTCATTACACCATTCGTTTTTATTAGAAATATAGATGTGATTCAAATAAATGGGTGTTCTACGTACGTCCACCAAAGCAAGGGTTGGGGGTACAAGCTGATCTGCAGTTTTGTCCATCGCTTGTCTGTCGTCCAGGGCATCTTTCACAGCGATAACCTTGGCTTGTGTCGATACACCTTTCCACTATAAAAAGCTTGTTGATTATTTTTCATTTTAAATTCATAAAAGGTATGTACTACTCACTCAAATTGTGTAGGTACTCTCGTCTCTCACTACAAAAAAATTTGGACAAAATTCAGGTAGATATTAATTATCAGAGCCTTAACCATTGACCAGGTAGAAATTAAGGTAAGGTAAAGGTAGAATTTATGTTAGAAATTAAGAACATAGTTAAAACTGCACGAGAGTTTCGTTTTCTACTTGTCAGGTCGAAGATGGGTCGAAGGCTCATTGTAAACTGAGAGTTTTCAGAGACTGCCAATATGACATTATTCAGATTTTAATATCACTATAGGTATGAATTGAGCTACCTTTAGACTGTTTGCAACCATCTGCAGTTAGCTCAATGGTTTCAATTGTAAATACTAGTTATATTTTTTTCTATACCTTGATTGTAATTTTCGTTGTTAATAACGTTAATTTACTATAGGTAACTATAGATATTTTGAGATTTACCAGAGACTCGTAAACATAATTCCTGTTATAATATCACAAAAATGATATTTACCTGAAGAGCAAGGCCGTCTGCTACATGTGATAGCGACACACCGTCTGCCGTTTCCCTCCATGCCTTGAGGACAGGATCCGCATTGCGGCCCTGAGGCTGTGTCTCGGCACTCCACTCCTGTTTAGGATAGATGAGTTGGCTTTTGCAAAGCGACGTCATTTGGAATCAGTGGTTTCTTGATAGCACTGGACTTGTGCTAATGGTTTTTGTATGACACTCTATTTAGTTAGACATTGGATGACTAATGCATTCACAGCCTATTTCTAACTGCTCGTACATGGAAAATGTACGTCATGGTACTTGAAAGTACATCTCTATACGAGATGAGAGTAATGGCTATTAAAAATCTGCGACCTACAGGAAATTTAATACCTAAATCTTCGGTGTTTTTCAAAGGTCCTATTTTTCAAGAAGTGGACGGACAGTGTAACTGTACACTTGTTGAAAAGTAATATAATCTGTACCAGTCAGACAATTTACCCGACTAGCAGCTTCAGGAAGTTCCTAAATGATAGATAGAGTTAGGATACGTTTCCAAATTTATTGCTCGGTTTCCTCCAAAATAGAGACATCCAAATAGTCTCATACATTACTAATAGGTACTAATTTAACTAGAGTAGGTACCGCATCTCTGCTATGGTGAAATGGGTCCAACCTGCCCTAAATTATGCTAATAAACTGTCCTATTAATTAGATCTGTCCCATAATTGAATTCCATACCGCCTACAGAGTTAAGTACACCATTGATTCTCCGTCATCGACATATCTATCCACATAAGGTCAATCAAGCAACTAATTTTACACGTGGGTGTCCAACTCTGTAGCCAGTAACGAACCAACATTCAAAGCGGCAGGTATCGTACACTTATAAATAAAACCCGGTGTTAATTCACTCAAAACATTTAATGAAAACCCACACAGTTGCTTGATTTACCTTATACAAATGGAAATGCCTGAGGCATGGGTGAATAATAAATGGATTAATTAAATGATATTTGATATTGAACCTAAGTGAGAGTAATATAAGGTTTAATACAGAACACGTTACACGTTAGTACTAAAAGTAAATGCATGTACAGTATTGTACATAATATCATGACAATTGAAAATATTTAAGATATACTTAATTAAGCAGTTTGGTAAATTTGATCAAGCGAAATAATTAATTTCGCGTTTGTGCATGGTATAATTTTGAAAATATTTTAATTAATATTGCCATTTTCTTTGTATAAACATAATAGTTTACTTTTACGCTCGAATATTACTTCTTATAACTTAAGGTTATTAGGAATAAAATACAGGAATAAAATAAACAGATACTTAAGTAAATCTGCTATCCATAAGCAAAACCTGGAACACAATACAATAGTTCAAAGAGTTCTTGAAAAAGAGGAAGTCAGGGTTAAAAAGATCAATAACCAGG
The DNA here is from genome assembly GCA_944547425.1 of Eupithecia centaureata. Taxonomy (NCBI): domain Eukaryota; kingdom Metazoa; phylum Arthropoda; class Insecta; order Lepidoptera; family Geometridae; genus Eupithecia; species Eupithecia centaureata. The sequence goes on from OX155691.1 coordinate 11,452,237, forward strand.
GTAGCAGGTTCCCGAGGTGCATCGTTCCACCGGCGGCGGAGTCATCCTGTTGCAGCACTGACTCAGACGTTTCCTTAGATCTTCGATAATGCCCTTCTGGTCACCGACTTCTCTGCGAAGGTGCTCGATTGTTTGTCGGAGAAGTTGTAATTGGCGGATTACTTCATCTGGAAATAACGAGTATTCTTGTTAACACCGTCTGGCGGTTGCTCTACCAAGGAACAAGGCGTAAGCAATCGCAAATACCTACTTTATTATTAATAACTCTGTCTATCTGTCTGTCACTCTTTCACGCCCAAAACTACTGAACCGATTTAAATTACGCGAATTTGGTACAGAGATATTTTTAATGCGTGATGAGCCCTCACAGGGTTTTTACGCATCGCATTGTCCATCCACAAATTATCGTTGCGTCCTCACATGGTTTTTATGCATTGTCCATCCATTCACTAAGACAACCTACACCCAGACCAATAAATGCATAAAACAACAATCAATTTATATGAAGTATGAAAAACAACTTACCATCGCAAGACTCAATAGCATTAGACGGAATATCTCCCCTAAGCCGTTCCGTGGATGTTCTTGGATCGTTAGAAATAAAATTCTCCCTGTATTGATCTCTTTGCATTTCTTCATAATTCCTTTGCTCTTCGTTCTTAATAAAGCCTTTCACTTCCCTAAAATCTGATACTGGTAGTGTTTTTGTGTACTCATCTATTAGGGGCGGTGGTTTTATAGCTTCTTCTGAGCAAGCAAGGGAATCTAGAGCAGATTTCTCGCTGACGAAGACTTTGATAGCTGAGTTTTCTTCGTGATACTGCAAATAATAAAGTCAATAAATAAATGATAAATACTTAATGCTGTATAAACAATCTAGTACCCATAATACAAGATTTGCTTATCTTGGGACTAGATGATGCTGTGTGGATTGTCTATTGTTATTTGTTTATGTTATTTATCTTTACTATAAGCACAGTTGAGCAAAACTTTTCAAACAATTTGTCAAAACACAGTCGACTGCCTGATATTCCTACACTGAAATGTCGTAACAGCTAAGCGAGGGTTATGTTGGCTGATTCAGTGCATGACCATTACATATGTCAAAAGAAGAATACAGATGACTCTTAGCCGTTGCTGTCCAGTTAAAGGCATAGAACTTGTGAATTTTGAAAACTGCAATTAAGGCAGTGTCGTCAAACAACCTGGAATAGATGTAAGTTTTCCGGACTTTTATGGAGTTTTTGATACTATGTCTACACCATAAACTTACCAGTTTCAACTTCTGACTGGAAAGTATTTCCAGCAGGTCGTATGTTCCGGACAGTTCATGCCAGTGGAGTGCTTTGCAGCTGACTAGCAACTTCACACGGTATGATGAGATAACCAGGAGAACGGCTCCCCTAGGGCGTGACCCTAGGCTCCATGATATTGACTTGATATGGCCTCCGTGAAGAGTTTCAAGAGTGACTGGAAGAGAAGAGAATAAACTGATAAAATTCGTATTATAAATATTTAGAAATTAATAAATATTTAAGCTTTGTTTACCAATAATAATAATTTATTAGGTAACAAAGTAAAAAGTTTGTTTCAGGCAACCCCAGAAATTTTTTAAACGAAAAACTTTTTTAAAATAACTTTTTTGGATTCTAAGGTTATATAATTACATAATACATTAAAGATTACAGACGTAATCAGGTACAATAACAAAAAATTTAATAAGACAACTCGCTCAAGTGAAAAAACGATCACAGTCCCAGCTTGAGTTGGTCGTATTTACATCCGACGCTGGTCTTCCGACAGAACAGTTTATAGTGACGTAATACGTAATATTCTCTTATTTAAACTTTACAGAGTACTTCTTATTTCCTTTGTTTCCTTTTCTTTGTAAGCTCATAAGACTTTACTTGCAGTATCAAGTTATTTCGTCGGCGTAGAATTTTATTTAAATATAAATTACAGCTAGTATTTACATAGATTATAGAAACTGAAGACAGGGACTATGGCGCTCATTAGGGGAGGCCTATGTCCAGCTGTGGACTAATATAGGCTGATGATGATTTAGATAGATGTTTGTTTAGAATTGGTGCCTCACCTTTATTACTCTTCTTGTTGAAGTACAACCAAAAAGCAGTGTCGTCGGCGCCTTTAGCATATAAAAGCTCTTCCCTCGTGGTATTCCTGCCTTGAGGTGGAGACACCAGTACGACGACTTCACCGCCTTGTTCCAACGCCAACCTAGCAGAAGATACCACCTCCTTTGTAGCCTCTGAAACGATTTTATAAGATCCTTAAAAATTTTCATTGTACTTTTATCATAGAATACGCGCAATTGCAATACAATTTTTGAAAGCCTCGGTAAAGTTTTTCAAACATTTCCGGATTATTCCATTCCAATGTATGAACTCATTCGATTTTATTCGATTCGTGAATGAATAAACTCGTTTATTGAAACTCTGAATTTTATTGGTTCTATAGGACTAAGTTTGCTTTCATGGCCCTGTAGTTGAGTTCAAAAATACAGCTTATACTTATATATAAATATAACACTTATAAGTTTTAATAAAAACAAGACAATTTTATACATGTTTTACAAACGGGGCGGGTTTTAAACGCCTGGTAATTATTAGATCGTCAATTGAAGTAGAGGTATATAATTCCTGACCTCAATCAGGACGTCGTCGGGATCCGTAAATGACGATACAAGTTGTTTTTTACAAGCACCGTTATAAATCGGTTATCTGTGACGTCACCCTTATCGGTCTCTTACGGGACTCTAGTTAGACTTATATGGGACATGAAACATGACATGGCCTGACAGGATAATTGGATTGTATGTTTACTTTGGCCACAATGTTTGAGTATTGTAAACTATGTACCTATAGTATTAAATTTGACTTGTCGATGTGCTTATTTTGTAAGCCTAAAGAAATCAAGATATTGATTTAATTGATTTAATGTTATAGAATAGGTTCGTAATTTTCCAGTCGGGCACAATTAAGGAAAATGTCAAGTATAATACATATAAGTGTTAAGTATAATGTGTGAAAAGGGGTAAGAATGCTTACACAAATTGTCTGGATGGTCGAGCATCAATTTTAAATAGTACCAAAGTTTAGTTGCTTCATTTACTGAAACAACCTACTATCATCATCAACTAATAATAACTTAATAAATAACTTAGATCTTGGAACAGCTGCGTGTGGTCACAAATAAACGAGAAGCAGTGAGTCAGGCAAGTTGTGTCACTCCGGTTAAAAATAATACTAAACGATGGACACTGGTTTTGTTCTTGCTGAATGAAGCTTGAACCTCGTTGAATATCTCAAAATTGTATTAAAGCAACTTTGGGTTAACTAAACGAGTTTAAATAGAATCATGAAAATAATTGTGTATAAAATAGAAATTAAGGAAGTCCATGAAAAATTTCGAGAAGTTTCACACAACTAACTGATGAAGCTGATATTGCTGATAATGATAATACCTAATCCGATTATCTTTTGGTGAACACCAGCCTTTAGTAGCTAAAATTAACTCAAATGTACATGTACAGAAGAAGTACTTATTGATAAAATTGAGAATGTAAATGAAGAGTGGGAATGGAACCCGCAACCTATCATGGTTGCGGGTTCCATTCCCACCTCAGAACAAATATTTGTACTTTCTGGTTGTTTTCTAATAAAGTTGTATAATAAAAATATCTATCTATGTAGTATTATGAATTAAGTATATCAGTTATCCTGAAACACAGATTTGAAATAGTTCAGGAGCAGAATCATTAAATTGTAAAACTACAATAATGTCAAAAAATTCAATTATACCTAATTATTTAATGACTTTAGTGTTAAAAACCATGATAGTTTTAAAAGTTACAAAAATGTCAATATAAACCATTATTAGTTTTGTTTTGGTTTATTTTATTTTTAAGTTTAATTTACTATAACAAAAACTATGCTTAGCTTGGGTCTAGTCTAGATGCTGTTTAAATTGTCCTGTCTAACTTTTTTTTGACATTTATTAATGAGATAGATGTAAATATAGAGTCCGAGAAAACACATGACTCTACGTTTAAAATTAGCACATGGAAACCAATTGAGTAGATCCGATTTCTTTTGAACGTAACAAAATATGGGTTGTTACTAAAACAACTTGATAAAGACAGTTGATTTAGCAACCCGAATTGATCGTGCGATGTATGAGAGGATGCCGGTGATATCAGAAATTAATTCAACGAATTCTTATCTCGTGAACGATGAACTTTGGTAAATACTTCTGCGTTTTATTTCGATGTTTGTAAAATTAATTCATAAAGTAGGGAGGGTTAACAAACTTGTCTTCTATCTTTAGCTTAATAGGCAGTAATTTGTTGGCTTGTTCGATTTTCAAACCTACCATTACCAGTAGGTACCTACCCACCCATTATAAATAAATAAAACTTATCTTACTATTATAATAAATGGGAAAGTCTGTGTGAATGCTTGTTATAAGTAATCTTCGTAACGACTTAAGATATTTAGATGAAATTTGGTATATAGATAGTTTAGGAGCTAGAATAAGACATAGGCTAATACAATTTTCAAAAATTAACTATTAAGGAGGTTAAATAGGGTGGTAAAATTTGTTGGAAAATTCCTTGGTTCGATTTACTCAAAACATGGTATAAATAAAGTATGAAATAAATAATTTACACAAATTTGTTGAAAAAAGACTGGTTCGCGGGCAAAGCCGCGGTGCTCATCTAGTTATGAATAAATAATACTTATAGGTAAATAAGTAATAATGCAGAACAATCCACACAGAATCACCGAAGCGGCTATGCGCTGAAAACTTTTCAAGGCCGGCTTTTTTTAAAAAATTACTATCCCATGAAAACTGATTTAATGGGATGAAAAGTAATCTATGTGTAATTCTGGGACTAGAACTAGGTCTTTGAAAAATTTCAGCCTGATCTGTTTAGTAGTTTTAACGTGAAAGAGTAACAAATATCCATCCATACACAATTCAAACTTTCGCATTTAAAATATTAGTAAAGAAATGCGCCAATTTCTAACTCAGTCAAAATTTCAACTTTCAGATCATACAGTCAACATTATTTACAGGGAAATCTCTGAACATTCAGTAGCTATTTAAATAACATAAATGTCTGTATTCGAGCTCAATGTTTTAGCAAACGTGCCTAAATATACAGTGCTGTGAGCGAGGGTTGTCAAACCAATTTAGGCTATCAACCCGACGTGGGTGGTGCTTTATATGGTGCCCGATCTTAAAGGTCGATTCAGCTGGTTGGTTTTTATACATAACTAGCGACCCGCCCCAGCTTCGCACGGATGTTATAAACCTTCCTCTTGAATCACTCTACCAATTTAAAGAACCGCTTCAAAATCCGTTACGAAGTTTTAAAGATTTAAGCATACAAAGGGACATAGGGATATAGGGACAGAAAAAGCGACTTTGTTTTATACTCTGTAGCGATGTACCTATCTGACAGTGGCTTCGCAAGCGTTTCAATGCTTTTCTATCCGATGAAAACTGATTAATGTAATGAAAAATACCCTTACAAGGCTGGAACTACGACTGTTCAAAATTTTAGCCCGATCCGTCTGGTAGTTTTTCCGTAAAAAAAGGAATAAACATCCATTCTTCATACAAACATGCAAACTTTCGCCTTTATAATAATACTAGCCCCGGCTTCGCACGGTTTTATTATACGTATAAACCTTCCTCTTGAATAACTCAATTAAAAAAAACTTCATCCAAATCCGTAGTTAGCGTAGTTTTAAAGATTTAAGCATTCAAAGGGACATAGGGATATTGGGACATAAGGACATAGGGACAGAGAAAGCGACTTTATTTTATACTATGTAGTGATTTGTAGGGCGTGTGTAGATTGCAAGATTGCTGTAGAAATCATGATAATTATGTATGTTTTATTTGTGTTATGGCAAAGCTCTTGTAGGATTGAAAATGATCATTGAGGAAGTGTTCGTGTGATCAATAATTGCTTAAGTATTTATTTATTACTAGCGACCCGCCCCGGCTTCGCACGGTTTTATTATACATATAAACCTTCCTCTTGAATCATTGTATCAACTAAAAAAACGCATCAAAATCCGTTGCGTAGTTTTAAAGATTTAAGCATTCAAAAGGACATAAGGATATAGGGACATAGGGACAGAAAAAGCGACTTTTTTTTATACTATGTAGTGATGGTTTATTAGGTACACAAAATACACACAAGGACGGAATAACAATAAAACTATTTTTCAAATTAAATGGTTTGATAATTAGGGCGCCAATGAAATATTTTAAAGTGAACTTCAATAAGTTCGACAATACTTGATTTTAAACTAAACATAAGTACCTACTTAACCTAAGAAAATCCTCTGCGATTCCTGGCCCATGAAATTTTAAATTCACTGCTTTGAATTTTTATTATTCGAATAAAAATGGGTGCTGCTTGAAAATACTAAACCTACTTCAAATCGTTCGCTTTCGTAGCTAGAAAGACGGAAAATTAAAGCAAGTTCCTTTTCCATGAAAATGATAGATAAAGGGTTTATTTATAGGGTTTTTTTAAATAATATACTTAACGGTAACATTTGTAGGATCGGTATTAAATATATTTTTTTGAAACAATATTATATTCTTACATACTTAGTATTGTTTTTAAATATCAAAAGGATCATTAAGTTGAAAGAACTGGAATTTTTTGGTGCAATTAGTTCAACGGTTGAACTTATAGTTGAACTTAGTGGAATAGGTGTAATTTTCTTGCCATAATCGCAAACCCATGCAAAATACCATTTTTAAAGAGTTTTTTTTTCAAACTTGTTTCAACTGAAATAAGTACATACTCGTACGATTTGAAATCTATTTTAGGTTTTCAAAAAAATCATTTAATTTTACCCCCTCAGGGTTCAAAATCAACCCCTTTCGGTTACCTACACAATATGTTACCACCTTGTTTGATGCACCTTGTTTATTCCAGCCTCAAACTTAGTTTCAAACTAAGCCAATGTATGAAATAATTATGTAAACAGCACCTGTTACCTCATCTCGACCAGATTTTCAATGAATTAATTAGCAAGATATTACTAATAATGTTCGGTTGAATGTTAGTTCATTACTCGAAGGTCGTAGGTATTAATGATATCATTGAACAAGCTCCTTAAAATAAGTAAGATTAGGGTTTGATGTAGTTTGGTATTCTTAAATTGTAACGGAATTTCAGTTAATAATTGTTTATCTACAGTACTTTACGTATGCCGCCGTAGGTACATTTGGATTCCGTCGGTGTTATGAAAAAATCAAAACATTTCATTTGAATTCTTTATCTTTTCGTTCGAATCATCAGATTTCTTTCTACTTGAGACATGAGGGCATTTAGATTACAAAAAAAGCAAGGTATCTAAGCAAGTATACACTCATCACAATAAAGCGCATATGTCGCGCGTACGTAAAATTTGACAATGATTTCTTAAAAAACAAAAATTGGTAGGTAGATGTTTCAAATGATTCCAAAATTACTTGTCCTTTCTCGTCTGAAAAGAACAGAGTGCAACAAGCAGGCTGCGGCATGACATCATTGGGATCGGTTCAACAGGTTGCGCCTACGCAGAATTTGACTTAGGTTTATTAGCGTGTTCAATTCGCTGTTGGCACTTGGAAATCTTGGAATGTAGATCATTCGTTACAACATAAGAACTTCTGAAGGAAGTAAGGACCGGCCTTATTATTATGTATCTGAATGAAGAAACTATGAAGTTTTGTTGTGTGAAACAGTGTGAAAAATAAAACCGTCTATGTTTGGTGGTCTATGTTTTTTTTTATTACAGTTCAAAAATTTACTTTTATAAACTTCTGATGAACTATTATCTGCCCGCGGCTTCGCACGCGTTGTTTCTATGGAAACGTTTCAAGGCAATTTCCATGGGATTTATGGGATGAAAGTAAGCCTATGTTTTATTCTAGGGCTAGAACTAAATCTTTTTAAATTTCAGCCCGCACCGTTTTGTAATTTTACGTGAAAGAGTAGCAAAAATCCATACGTACAAACTTTCGAGTTTTTAATGTTACTAGCGACCCGCCCCGGTTTCGTACGGTTTTAGTATACGTATAAACCTTCCTCTTGAATCACTCTATCTATTAAAACAATCGCATCAAAATCCGTTGCGTAGTTTTAAAGATTTAAGCTTAGGTACATAGCGACTTTTGGACATAGGGACAGAGAAAGCGGCTTTGTTTTATACTATGTAGTGATTAAGGATTATTTTGTCAAGGTGTGTCAGCCGTTCAACTATAGTTTAACTTATATTATATAAAAATAATATCATTTATGTTAAATCTTACGACTTTATATTTATAAGACCATTTCATACAACTAGAGTTATAGGTACCTAGTTCATTGTATAGTAGAGTTTGGGAAGATTCGCAAACAGATGTTTCTCTAATTACCTACTCAAGACGACAATGTTATCGTAATTAAAATTAAATTAATGTTCACAATTAGTTATAGTGTGTTGTCTCCATTAGATGTAACTGCGATGAGAACATTTAGGATTTATGAGCAAATTATACCTACGTTACGTTGGTTGGTCGCATAAAATTTTATTATGATAATGTAACATACAGATATGTTTCGGGGTCTAGCCTATGCCTACTATAGGCACCTCTGCTAAAGTAAAAAACAGAGGAAGTTAACTAACAAAGTATTGCTCAAGTCTGCAGTTGGATCAATAATTATACATACCTATTGTAATGTAAATAAGTGCTATTTTTATTTTTTGTTAATTCGTTGATACCTACTAATCATTTTCAATCACCAAAACGTACATATAGGTAATCTTCGTTGTCTTCGTTTTTCTCAAAAAATCAAATACTCTTTGAAGTTAAAAACTCATACCTATTGTTCTGGGTGTTTCCTATGTTTAATAAAAAATCTATCTATTTAATAGTACGTAGTCTAGTAGGTACCCATAACATAACACAAGCTCTGCTTAGCTTGGGGCTAGATGTTGCTGTGTTTGTTTGTATATGTATTATTTTATTTATTTCATTTATCTCTGATCGATCAATCTTTCGTCTTATAAGATAAATGTCACTAGTTAAGCACCTATCTTTTTCATATAGAGAAAAAATCCATACTTACTACTAAAATATTTTTTTAGCTTTTAGGATATTAAATCAGCCTTTAAGTTCAAAAGGGGCAAGTTTTTGATAGAAACCATTAGTATTTACTAAACAAAAACTTACACTATTTTTTAACTTTCAAAAATAGACCTAAAATTACAGATGAATTGACACTCCTTTTTTGAAGTGGGTTCAAGATATTATAGGCAACCAGGTGCATTGTGTGTATTGATGAGCATGCATTGTGCAAGTCCAATTTTACGCGTCGATTATGGGCTGCCATATGTCCCTTGACCCTAAATAAGCCTCTGATTTCAAAGCTATTTTAAGCATTGCTGATGTTTCGAAAGGTTAAATTCGGTTGTGCACTAAACTTACTGAGATATAGATAGGTATGTATACTTAAACGTAAAACAATATAGAGGTACTTATGTAATTTGATTTTTTTGAAGAAAGGAAAAACTAAAACAAATTAAAATACGAAGATTTTTCAAAAAACTCCTGGAAATGAGGTAATGAGTTAATCAATTTGATATTCGTGGTTTAGCTCCGTACTGAAATGTCTTAACCTTTTTTATGTGCTTAGTTTGCATAAGACCTGAACTTTTCAGTATATACCTACTGATATAAAAACGTTTCAAATGAACGAATTCCGCAAGCGGAAAGTTAGTTTTCTATAAAATAGGAAAAAAATCGAAATCCATAATAATCAGAACTAGAATATTTTATGAGATGTTCTACTTCGGCAAATAGCTCTTGATTACCACAATGAAGCGCTTAGATAACTGGGAACAAACCATATCCTAATCCATATGCCTCGGTTAGTTATTCCACAAGATTAGTTTTGCTTGGCTTTGTTGCTTTATAGCCACGAGGCTCAAAGCCGTATCCAATAGAATATTCTCTCGGAACCTTTTTTAATAGTTTAATCCTAGATAGCCTACTTAGGCTACTGAGAAGATAATCCCACTGGAATTAAAGCTTTTTTGTTATTAAGTACATAGATAAGTAAACCTGGGTTTCACCAATATCTCAAGGCTCTAATGTAGGTAAAGGTAGGTAAGCACAATTATAAACTGAGGGATCAAATTGAATTTTTTATCTCTTTTAGTTCACAGACATACTACGTCAGTTCACATAGCATCATCTAGCGTCAAGCTAAGCAGAAATTTTCTTATGGGTAGGTACTAACTACTAATGACTGAAATACTTGATAGATTAAATTGCGTAGCTAGATATTGTTTTGTTAAATATAGAAAGCAAGCAGACAAATATTTACAGATCTCTCAAGGCGGAAATCGAACCCGTAACCTCCTACTTCACAGGTGCATTATGGGAGGTTCTATAATAGGCGCCCATCTGAAGCAAAAGCAACTCAACTCCCTATTCGTAGATTTAAACAGTAAGTACAAAATACAAAATTTTATCAAGCTTGTCTATTGCTCCAATCGCGCCAAACCGGTCCTCAATTATTTTTTTTGTATATTATTGTTATTTCTAGATGCCCAGAAATATGTAGTCTGTGACTCATTAAAGGGAGTCCCTTCCATCCGCCCTCGTTAATCATAATAATCATCCGCGGGCTAATGGCCACGTAAATAGTGACGACAGAAATAGAAATGCTAGTTCAACGCGACGCAACGTCTCTTTCAATGGACGACAGATGAACTGTGATTTTACAAGGGATTTGATAAGGCAATACAAAAGCTTTGTTAGATTTTTTTGCTTTAGGAACTCTTCTTGATACGGTTACATCATTACGTCCACACCCCACAGTAATTAAAAGGAAATTCCCAGGAATTTAGAGAAAGAGTTTTCGTAAGCCAGTTACCTAAATTGTTAATTTCGCTGAACCATATGAATCACAAAACATCAATTTTAAATGCTTCCAACCTATTTGGTCAGGCGCTCTAGCGCAAGCTCGTTCTATTTTCAAGTTTTCACAAAATGATGTTGCGGTCTGTCGACGAGTTACAGGCTGGCGCTTCATTTCGTGTTTTGAATATGGAAACATTTAACGTGTTCTGAATTTGAAAATTTCCCCGAATCAATTTTAAAGGAAGAACTTTGTAAGAACTGTCGATAAATGAAAAGTGGCCCACGATGATCGAGAAAAGAGTTCTCTGGGGCGGCCGTCTACTCGACTTGGTCTCTGTACTTAGGCCACTTAAGTATCTGTCACTCACTGTAGGTTTTTAGGACCACTATTACATAAACGCAAATTTATATCTTACCTAAATATTATTTAGCCAGTTGCAGACAACTAAATAAATGAGTAGGAAGGAAGGTACCTACCTACGTAAACAAGGCAGGCTTTGAATAAGTAATAATTATTGTAAGCTCTGAGGAATTACCGGAAACTTTCAGCACCCGAGCGCCCTGTCAATAGTTTCCTGTGGTACTACGGAAACGATCCGTAACTACTCCGGAACGCCGGAAATACCGCCTGTCTGCGAGGGCTTTGTTTTTGAGAAGTGATTTTTCTAATCCATTATAGGTACCTATTGTGAATTTGATGGAAACTTTCAGCATCGGACTTTCGTTTATTCGTTGAGAGACCCGATACGGAAACACTCCGGAAGCAAGGGGCCTTTAATTCAGTTTGACTATCCGATTATTATTTGCAATGAAGGGTTAGATAACACAACCCACACAAAAGCTACGTAGGTACATATAAAATTATTAAACACTTCAAATAAGAATACTGAGTGTGCTAAGGAAGTAAGACTAAAGACATACATATTTTGATGGTGCAATAAATTATCTAGGTAGGTACCTATCTAATGAATGACGAATGGTTGAAACTTTTCAGTCTTCATGCCAGAACCGTCAAATATATCGGACTGGAATTAGGTAGGTTAATGCAGTTTGCACTTGCATCAAAATCAGGCCACTTTTTACCCAGGAAAAATGCGTACGAAGCCGCTGGTAGGGGGTATTTACCACCATCAGATAGATTACGAAAGGCGGGAAAATCTTTAATAGGCAATTGCGTGCGTTTCTATAATAAACTTCCATCAGAAGCAACTGATCCTCCCTATTTGTAGGTTTAAGCATTACATTAAACAAAATCTTATCAACAAGGAGTATTTCTTTTTAATGAACACATTAATGACGTTATGCTTTTGCCGGATATCGCTTCAGTTCCACACCGACAATAGTACCTATAACCGGGTGAACATGTCAAAGATTTTTTTAAGTACTTACCTAATTATAAAAATGGTAGAGTAAAGTTTTATAGCGACAAGAGAAAAAAAATAACACTGAGTGTAAGAGGATGAACAAACTTACCTTGGTCCATGACGAGGCAGTTCGCCAGCCCTATTACTGCCAAGAAGGCGACAGCCCTAGCGACTGCAGCCGCCATCTCTGAAACACCAGTCAGCACTTTGAATCAGATTTATGGAATCATTTCAGAGGTCATTCAGGTAGAGGTACCTCAATTCCTCTGTATTTTTATGGACCCTATTACTAAAACTCAGTGTCACTCTGTTCGTCCGTCTGTCTGTTACTCACACAAGAAAACTGCTGAAATATTCGCAGATTACCTATGCAGGTAGGTACATACCTATTTCTCTACTAACAACAATAACTAAAAAACAGAATCACTACATACATAGTATAAAAAACAAAGTAGCTTTCTCTGTCCCTACATCCGTATGTCCCTTCTTTAAAACTACGCATAGAGTGATTCAAGAGGAAGGTTTATATGTAAGTACCTATAATAAAATCGTGCGAAGCTGGGGCGGGTCGCTAGTAAAATAATATATGATGCGGATCCCATACAACAAACACGATTTTTTGATCTTTGAAGCTATAAGGTAAGTATGTTACCTACCTACCTACCCTAAAAGTAATACTTAGTTACTTAGTTCAATTGTAAATACTAGTTGTAATTTTTCTATTCCTTGCTTGTAATTTTCGTTGTTAATAAAGAGAATTTTGGTTATTTAAAATACCTAATTACTTAAATGAAACTTGCCAATTTGTCATCAATCTACTAGTATAAACTTGGCATGAACAAAATTATCGCAACATTTTTATCAGTCCCCGAACCTACCTAATTATTACAAGTGTGTGGGCAAATGACCCAAAATGTATGTTCGTTGACCTAAATTGTGTAGATTAGAAGTGAGAAACTACTTGGTAATTTGCCATAAGTAGGTACCAACTAGTTATTATTTTTAGGATTTATAAACCTAGGCATTACACCAATTACACCCACTAGGTCTCTAGGTACCGACCATACCTACATATTTAGGTTTACACCTAAACCTAGGCTAGGTACCTACCAAGTTAGTTGTACGTACGACCTACGCTCGTAGTTTATATAATAATAGTCTTTATTATAAACATTTTCAAAGTACACATGAAACTTTTTATAAAGCATCGAAAAATTAATGGAGCGAAAACTTTTCAGAAAGTTCATAAAATAATCTTAATACTTAATACAATATGCAAAAACAATAAAAAAGTTCAATTAAAAACTAAACAAAAATTTAGAATTGTTTCTTACTTTTTTCTTTAGTCACTGTTTTATTTTGCCGCGTAAAATTAACTTTTAAAGCCGCGCTCTTATAGGGCGCGTGCGCGGGCTGCCTGCGCGCTTCTCGACTGGCAACTCTTCTCAAGTTGGCTTCAAGGAGTTTTAAAATGTTGGCCAGTTAGTACGTACTTGCTATTCTGTGACTGGCTGGACTGGATCTGTTGTTGTGCTGAAGCCCGTTGTTTTGCGATTTATATACATTTGTACAACGAACGGTACCTATACTAATAATAAATAATTGTTTGTGTACAAGGGGTTAGAATCTAACCCCTAACCGTTAGATGAATGGCCTGGCATGGAATGTATAAATATGAAAAACTAGCAGCGCCTCGTGGTTACCCGCGTAATTCCCGTTCTCGTGAGAACTCCGGGTTAAAATAGCCTTTGTTATTTCAGACTATAATATCTCTGTGCCAAATTTCATCCATACTTATCTGTCCAGTAGTTTTTGCGTGAAAGAGTAAAAAACATCCATCCATCCATAGTTCATGGATACAAATGAGATCATCTTTGTTTGAACGATTCAGCTGTAAGTTGTGGGTGCCAGCCAAGCCAAAACTACTCTTACTTAGGCCATAAATAGTTAATTCAAAAAAGTAGGTGCCTTCGTTTTCAAACAAGGTAGGTACAAACTCCTATAACTCCTAATAGTATGGGTGGGTGGGTACCTACCTAGCTGGCCAGAGGTAAAGCATGGTGAGATTAATTTTAACCTTGCTTTCTTTCAAAGATTAATTATCTAACTACTCAGAATATAGAAACAGTTTATAAACTAGTATTTACCTACATTGATTGAGCTAACTGCGGACGACGAGGGAACCTTCTTGCGATGAAGAATATTGTGGAAAAAATACTGTGGTCACTGTGGGTAGGTACTTACTAATATTAATTGTATTTCTATGATAGCCACAAGCTTTCTAACGTTGTTCTCGAGCTTTAGAAATCCGGGCCCAACAATTACCTATATCTAAACCAAACCATTATCATTTCATATTTAGCTACTTTAAAATCTACATACATCCTTGGCTTTGGCGGGTAGCGGGGTATACTACAATCTTTTTATAAATTCCATAGACTAAACTGAAACCGACTGGTTCAACATTTTTAGAGATTTTTATCTAAGAGTATTTTTACTACTGGTAACTATGCATTTCAGAAATGCTTCCTCCAAACGCAGTTTTGCTAATTTTTGTGTAAATTATTAACAGGCCGTCCTTCAGAGAGGCGTCAATCATCATCATCATCTTCAATTAGACTAGAATCAATTCGCAGGTAGAAAGACAGTCTTATTTTAAATTTCGGACTAAACTTGTTCCTAAGTTAAGACCTCGACTCGCAAAACTTAGTGTAGTTCTCCTCTTGCCTGGTAAAAGGGGTCTTACACTACACGTTATTCAGGGACCCTAACCCTAACTAAGAGTGGTGTAATAAAATTTAGGGTCCGTAAGGGACGGACCTGGCAAGCCTTGCTCCCTAATCGCCCGGGCCCTGAATAACGTGTAGTGTAATACCGCTTTAAGATGAAAAACTGCGAAACACTACAGGCTGGATTCAGCAAGTTGAAGACAACGATGCAGTGCAAAAAAAGGACATATGCTTGTCATATAAACCTTAAATTCAATATACAAGTCTGCTTGCATTGTTATATTTGATTTATACAGATAGACTAATACATAATACACTAGACATAATACACCATACAGAATTTTAGGTAGTACTTTGGGAGGGAGAACTATATTAAAAAGGACATTACCACTTATGAGGTTAATAAAAGAATAAGCAGGTTACCGCTATGAGCAATAACATCAAGGCAATCTTATATAGAAATTAGATATTATGGTTAGTCCATTAATCAACGGTGACGGTTTACAGCAATTTATTCAAAACTTCTTGAAAATATTTTCCTTCGATCGAAATGCTAAACATTATAATAATTACCTATTATTATAGTAATGAAGAATGTATATATCCAGGAATATACTATAAATGGTACAACAAACACTAGGTTTAAGATACTTGATAAATAAATTAAACAAATAATGCAGGACCATCCACACTATCATCATTGATAATGTTGTACTATTTTAAAATAGATATATTATTTACAATAATTTTTAAAGAATATTCAAAAACTCGAAATTTATGTGCACTTACATTGATAACAATAACTTATTCAAATTTATAAATTTGATTATTTGTGTTTTATCGGGATTATTTGCTCTCGTTGCGGCTCGTTGGATGCTCTGCTCCTTATTGAAGGTCAATGTCTAGCTGTGGATTAAAATATGATGAAATTGTTGACTGTAACATGCATGGCAAAATGTAACTAACTGCAACCCAATTTTATACAAAAACACACAACTTTATTAACAGGTTTCTTCAAAAAAAGGACTATCCAGGGATATCTTGGCAGTAAAGTTGGCAGCACTATAGATTTGGCTTGGCAGTCAAACAAATCAAACAAAAGTCTTTGCAAAAGTCAGCCAAGCATTGTCTTGTCGGTCTTGTCTATGGACAATGTTTCTGATTTGATTTTGTCTTACATTCGTAAATGTCATAGCACTTTTTCGAGTTCAGTAAAAACGTGATGGCAGAAAATAGAGAAGAAATTCTAGCAAATTTCCAAGTGAGTACTTTCGTAGTTCATACCAATAAAATGAAACATCTCGCAAGAAATCTCAAGTTCATTGTGGTTAGGTTATGTCGTAAACAACAACAGTGACTGAAATAATTTTAAATTCTTTGTGCTTCGTTCTAGAAATAATACTAGGTATTTTTTCGAAACAATCCTTTGTCTAGACAATCTATGATACTAGCCTAACTGTCTAAGTCTGTCTGTAGCTCAAAAATAAATACTTATTAGTTCTTTGTGCCTAGTCATAGGAAGGCGATACAAATACAAGGTAAACGTCTCTTTATTACGTTATAAAATTTCACAAAGCCACAATAAGCCGTAGTATAAGATCATGGACAATGAAACTACATGAGTAGATCTCTCTCTTTTTGACAAAAAAACAAATAGTACCTAATATTGAACTTGTTTGTAGGGAATAACAGCTGTTGAAGATGTAGCAGAAGCAATATATCACCTAGAAGAAGTAAATTGGGACTTACTGGTAAGTTGTACTTAATTTTCTTGTAGATAACCAAATAATCAAAATCCCTAGGAATGTTCAAAAGTCCAGATGTACCTATGTAGATGACAAATCACTAATATTCTCATTAAAACATAGTAATAATAGGGAAACTTTGACATCAGCAGTTTAGAAGAAACATTAATATTGCACCATCATTCTAACTTACTATTGCACCATAGAATTCAAAATCCAAGAACAAGGTATTTTTATTGGGTAAATTAAAGTGAAAAATTAAACTTGATAATTATAATAATAACATAATTGCACAAATGGTTACAACATACCCTTTATAACAGTACGATTTAGTTAGAACTACCTAGAAAAAGACACTTACATATTGATAAAAAAAGTTGTTACACAAAGTCTCAATAGTGCCATCCAATCAAGATGATTAAAATGATGTTTGTGCATTAAAGGTATTCTGCTATTTTTTGTGTTTAAAGAGACTTTCATAATTGGAACGTCAAATTGGTAGTTATAAAAGTAATCGCTATGTTTGAGCCATGAATGAACCTCAAAAAATTTGTGCTAGTAGAATACCAAAAAGAGTTTAACACTGACATTTTGACGCTATACTATTTAAATGGTGAAGCGATTTATTTAGTGGAATTCGGGCCCTGTTTGCATGAGCTATTTTGCAGATGTAGCCACTAGTTAGTGTTGCTAGACTGAGCTGCTAAGATGGATAGATAGATAGATAACTTCTTTATTGCACCATCAAAATTTGTAGTAACATATAAGCTTAAACACTAATTCCTACATCTAAAGTGGCACAATCGGCGGCCCTATCGCTAAAAGCGATCTCTTGAACCTTTGGATGGACAGGATCGGTTAATTTACTAAATTGAGGGTGGCATAACTGGATGGAGTGTGCAGCCAATATTAGGCCCATTTCTTTGGGCTTTATTATTTTTGACCTAGGATATTTAGGCTAGGTATGCTATATTCCAGTGAATAGCACCATCTTAATGTTTGAGTATTTTAGTTCCTTCGGTGAAGTACGAGTATATGCCATCTCTTGAGACGCTATGTTATCTATGTTATCTTTGTCTTGAAATATGACAATAAGAATGATGAGTGATGATTAATTAACATTTGCAGGCGGCCATCAACCGCGTCATGCCCCAGGCTGGTGGCCAAGCGGCAGTACAGACTGCAAATGATGAAATGAATGACGTGGAAATGATTGATGATGATATATCTGTTATAACTCCAAAAACACACCCCCCAGGTAACACTTATGCTTATTATTACAATTACAACTAGCCTGTTGTGTCCTACTTCGGGGGGGAAAGGCCTCCCTGGTCCCTCCACGTATCTCGGTTCTGAGCCAGCTGGATCTAATCTTCGTCGTAGGTGTCTAGTGACGCCATCGCTTCCTCGGTCTGCCGCAGCGCCTTACCCTGTCTGGGTTCCACTGGGTAGTTATCTTGACCCACAAGTCTTCAGACATGCGGCAGACCTGACCAGCCCAGCTCCATTTAAGCTTTGCGATCTTTGAGCTACATCAGCAATCTGTGTTTGGGAGCGCAGTATTGTGTTCTGGATTCGGTCTGTTATTATTTTATGTTAATTCCCATTATCTGAAAAGGCAAGTGGGAGGTGAACTTTGGTGTGTGAATGTAGCTAGCATAGAGCTTGTTGTAACAGTGGTATTGTCACTAATTTTTGTGTGTCAATTGTAATATTATTAACCTGTTTACTATTTTTGTATTTACAGATAGAGAACAAAATAATCAAGCATCCACATCAATGGCTCCTAGGAATCATTTAACAGATTTAATAGAGTTGATAGTACACTGTAATAATAAGATACATGAAATCAAAATGTCTGGGTTGGCTACAGTCTGTGAGTATGATTTGTATTTTAACTGAATTTTAGTAATCATTCAAGCCTAAACTCGTCCACTGCTGGACATAGGCATCCACTGATCAACGCCACCATGTCTTAATCTTACCAGATACTGCATCCATCTCAACTATCTTTTTGTAAATTTTATTTGGTATAAACTGTGTTTCATATAGATGAAATATGATAGAAACAGCCATACTGTGAAGTAGGGAAAGGTTTGAATCAACCCAAAGTATTCTGTCATTTTATTACCTTTGATCTAGATAACCCAAAAAATACCACAAAAAGAGTGCTAAGTATATAAATAAACAAAATCGAGTGAGGGAGTTTGGTATTTATAAACTGTGTTTCATATAGATGAAATATAATAGAAACAGCCATACTGTGAAGTTTTGGCTATTTTAGTCAAATTTTAATGCAGAATGCAGATAGTAGGGAAAGGTTTGAACCAACCCAAAGTATTCTGTCATTTTATTACCTTTGATCAAAATACCACAAAAAGAGTGCTAAGTATACAATAAATAAATAATATGGAAATCTTTCCCAGATGATTTAAAAAAGCGGTTAGAAGCGTTATGCGGGATACCCATATGCAGACAGCAGATATCGGGGCTGGGAGGCTCGAAGGCGACGTCAGGTGCCTCATTGGGCAGCCTGGGGCTCCAGCGGCCCTCCGTGCTGCGGCTGAAGGCATCGGAGCAGGTCATGCCTGATGATGAGTGAGTTAACCTACCTACTCCAATATTCTCAAACCGGTTAGAAGCGGTACCCATAAAGCATACTCCGCTTGATGAGCTAAACTAATTAAGGTATTCTTTGCTCTAAGATTTGGTATAGTTAGACCATGACTCAGCTGAATTCAACACCACTACATTTCGTAAGATGCTGTGTGAATTATTAAGATTTTTTTATGATCTAATGACTAATATGTATAATATTAGTAGGATAGAACTTTATAATGGTATATGTACCTAAGAATAAAATGCTGCATGATTTAGAGACACTACAGTGCACAAACAGATTGAGTTTTTAAAAAATCTAATCTTTTCGTTTGCTTTCCTGGTGGACAGAGACAATCGGTAAGTAGTCAAAAAGATTGGTTATTTGGTTCATACTCTACCGAGGCAAAATGGAAGATACTTTGGCAACAATAAAAAGTTAAGAATTGTTGTTGTTTGAGTGAGAGAAAGTATAATATTCAACATCAAATAATAGGGTATCAAAACAGATTTTGTGCTATCTCAATTAACATGTATTTTATTCATTTTTATATTATTTATTTATGAAAAAGTATATCTATAATTACGGGGGCACCCAATGCTATAGTGTAAACATCACTACATAGTCAGTGGCGTGCCTAGTACTTGAGAACAGGGCAAGCCCGACATACCTTTCTTGTTTATTCGAAATAAAGTTTATGATAAAGTGGTAATAAAGTTTATGAAAAAAAGTTTATGATTAAGTAGATTTGTTTCTAGTTTTCATGAAAACTACTTAATAAATTCAATATAATTTCTTGAACAAATGATCTGTATCTATCTGCATCTACATTCATTTCAAAATAAAATTAAAATCACACAAAAATCTCGAAAATTAAAACGAAATTTCTGCTAAATGTACCAACTCACTCACTTAATAAACAAAATGAAAAAGTAAAATGAAAAGGAACAGTTTTCTTGTACGAACTTCGCGATCGAGCGCGACCCTAGTTTGTGCGAACTTCACAGTGAAAGCCGGGCTTTTTGTTCCATACTAATTGCTATAGAAACGCACAGTAGTTATATCTATAGACGTAGACCTTTTGCATAGGTTAGAACGGTGCGCCCGCGAAGCCAAATTGCAAGCAATGAGTGTGAGCGAGATGCATGCAACCGCGCGCGACAAGTTGCCGGCCGCCGCGATCGGTCGTGTTCGGCACCTATCGGAAACTAACTAGACAGTCAGATAAAAAGAAATGAAGTGAAAGAATTGGCGCGCGAAAATTTAAATATGGTAGTTAATGTTTTCGGTAGGTATGGAATTTGAAGTAGGGCAAGCCCGGCTTTTTGGCTTGTATGAAGCTACCGCCACTGTACATAGTATAAAACAAAGTCGCTTTTTCTGTCCCTATTTCCCTTTGACTGCTTAAATCTTTAAAACTACGCAACGGATTTTGATGCAGTTTTTTTAATAGATAGAGTGATTCATTAGGAAGGAATTATACGTATAATAAAACAGTGCGAAGCCGGGGCGGGTAGCTAGTCTAAAATATTCTTATACATACATTAATTAAATCATGTAATTTAATTTACTAATTCGATCCTTCATCACCAGGGTAGCAGAGCGCCTAACAGCCATCTACACGCTACACATAAAATATGAAGATAAGGAATACACGCTCAAGTTCCCGGGAACAAAGACTGTGAGAGAGGTCAAGAATGATATCTACTCACTCACGGATATACCGGCGAGGCATCAGGTAAGAAATCACTACATAGTATAAAACAAAGTCGCTTTCTCTGTCCCTATGTCCCTTTGTACGCTTAAATCTTTAAAACTATGCAACGGATTTTGATGCAGTTTTTTTAATAGATAGAGTGGAATTAAAGAGGAAGGTTTATACGTATAATAAAACAGTGCGAAGCCGGGGCGGGTCACTAGTGTAGAATAAAAAGAAATATAATAAAATGACATTTATTTCAGACAAGTACAAAATTATTTTACATAAATAGTCCATAAATATCGAGACCTTTTAAAAACAGAATGATCTTTGTAAATATTTACAGTTTCTTATATCTGCTCTAAGTTTTTTTACTTATTATACGTATATAAATAAAAAATGTAGGTATGTACAAAAATCTTAGACAATTTAAGTCAATAAAGGTCTTAAAGAAATTCCGTATGAAGAACGACTGCAAGAACTAGGGTTAACGACCCTTGAGAAACGGAGAGAGCGTGGAGACTTAATAGAGACTTTTAAAATCCTGACCCACAGATATAGTATACCAAATTTATCAAAGACACTATATACTATGAACAAAAACACAAACCTGAGAGGACACTCGCTAAAACTGCAAACCCAGAGAACACAAACTGCCCAATCGCATAGTGAAAGCTTGGAACCGTTTACCGGAATCAGCGATCAGTGCCCCTTCAGTGAACTCTTTCAAAAATAGACTGGACAAACATTTAAAGTGCATTGACAAAGACTCAGATATACACGCATCAGCTTAAGAGCTGCCTGTGTATCATAAATAATAATATTAATAATTAATAATTAATCATAAAAAAGTTTATTGTGATGCTGGGTGAAATGCAAAGGAAAGAAATCCATTTTTACGTTGGGATTACCATCATTTGATGATAATATTTCTATCTGTGATAGTGTCAAATGTTTTTTTCCTGTTTTTATTGCAGCAATGGACAGGCTGGCCCTCAGTGCAAGGATTGGACGACACAGTGCTAGCGATGGTCGGGCTAGACTCACCCCAACACGAACTTACCGTAAAACGGTCCAACATCAAGCTACAAGCCAAGGAATACAAGAGGGTATGTAGACTATTGCAGCAATGGACAGGCTGGCCCTCAGTGCAAGGGCTGGACGACATAGTGCTCGCAATGGTCGGGTTCGTTTTAGCCCGCGGTTTTGCATGCTTTTTGTCTATGGAAAGTCTCAAGGCTATTTCTTTCCCAAGGGATCTGAATTATGGGAAGAAAAGTAGCCTATTTGTTATTTCGGGCAAGAACTACGTGTATTAAAATCACAGTCCCATCTGTTTGTAGTGTTTGCGTGATAGAGGAACAAATATCCATACAAACTTTCGCGTTTATATTATTATAGTCAACTTCAACTTCTTTTTTATGGCTCCGCTTGCTTTTCGCCACGACTCTGCCAGTGTCTATGTTAGAGTGTCATAAACTTCTAAAATAGAATTTGATCGGTTTATCCAAATAAAGTCATTAAAATTTTGCAAAGTGATTTTGCTAAAACAAAAGGACAACACAATATAGGCAAAAAACAACACAACATGAAAAGCATAATGGTTATAGTAGAATACATATTATTTACAATTTATACACTTATCTATATTACATTTTTGTTAAAACTTAATATTATTGATTTTTACAAATTTACAAAGTATAAAATTTATTATGGGGGAGAAGGTTAGATATAATATAATTTTGAAAGAAGTAGGACGTGGGATATCATAGGGAAGGATGTCATAAAGGGAGTATTGTAATTTTGGGCAATTGAAGAAAATGTGTTCCACATTTCCTTCTTCAAGCCCGCACTCACACATTGAATGATCCCTTATCCTTAACTTTGCAAGAAACACCGGTGTGCATGAGAAACCTAATCTCAAACGGCAGATAGTTGTAGTTACTACTTTACTAGCTTTGCGAAATTTAAAGAACCAAGGGGAAGAGGGGATATCTGGTTGGATTTCGCCATAGTACTTGCCTTTAATGAGACTTGAGGCTTGCCATAATTCCTTCCAGGATTTATCCAGTATCGATTTAGGTAGTAAGCATAGGTCGTGGCAGTATGTATGAAAGTGCTCAAGAGAACCTAACTGGACTGCGTCGTTTGCGTAAGCGTCTGCTGTCTCATTGCCTGGGATACCAGAGTGACCTGGTATCCATGCAAGAACTACTTTGATGCCTAGTTTATGACATTCATAGAGAATACATTTAATTTCAAGGATGATAGGAAGACGAGAAATTGATCTGAAAGGGTTGGACAGAATAGATTGTAAGCAACTTTTAGAGTCCGAAAAGATGATGGATTTATTAAGGTTATGAGATTTAACAAAGCGGATTGCCTCTAGGAGTGCAACAGCCTCGCCAGTAAAAACTGAGGAAGACGAAGGACATTTAAAGCTTAGAGTTATGCATGTGAAGGGGATCCAGACCGCAGCTCCAACTTCACTATCGTTTGATAGCTTGGATGCATCAGTAAAAATGGAATTCCACCCTTGAAAATGCATATTCATTTCAGCATTAAAAATTCCTCTAGCATCAACAGAATTCTTGTCGATACCAAAATCTAAAATGACATGGGGTTGGAAAACTAGTGCATCATAGGGAATTAGATAAATGGGGTTTATTGGATACTGTCTGATAGAATTTGGTAGACCTAAAAATATTTTAAAACTATGAAGGAGACATGGGATTTTATCACATTCGCCACGACTCTGCCAGTGTCTATGTTAGAGTGTCATAAACTTCTAAAATAGAATTTGATCGGTTTATCCAAATAAAGTCATTAAAATTTTGCAAAGTGATTTTGCTAAAACAAAAGGACAACACAATATAGGCAAAAAACAACACAACATGAAAAGCATAATGGTTATAGTAGAATACATATTATTTACAATTTATACACTTATCTATATTACATTTTTGTTAAAACTTAATATTATTGATTTTTACAAATTTACAAAGTATAAAATTTATTATGGGGGAGAAGGTTAGATATAATATAATTTTGAAAGAAGTAGGACGTGGGATATCATAGGGAAGGATGTCATAAAGGGAGTATTGTAATTTTGGGCAATTGAAGAAAATGTGTTCCACATTTCCTTCTTCAAGCCCGCACTCACACATTGAATGATCCCTTATCCTTAACTTTGCAAGAAACACCGGTGTGCATGAGAAACCTAATCTCAAACGGCAGATAGTTGTAGTTACTACTTTACTAGCTTTGCGAAATTTAAAGAACCAAGGGGAAGAGGGGATATCTGGTTGGATTTCGCCATAGTACTTGCCTTTAATGAGACTTGAGGCTTGCCATAATTCCTTCCAGGATTTATCCAGTATCGATTTAGGTAGTAAGCATAGGTCGTGGCAGTATGTATGAAAGTGCTCAAGAGAACCTAACTGGACTGCGTCGTTTGCGTAAGCGTCTGCTGTCTCATTGCCTGGGATACCAGAGTGACCTGGTATCCATGCAAGAACTACTTTGATGCCTAGTTTATGACATTCATAGAGAATACATTTAATTTCAAGGATGATAGGAAGACGAGAAATTGATCTGAAAGGGTTGGACAGAATAGATTGTAAGCAACTTTTAGAGTCCGAAAAGATGATGGATTTATTAAGGTTATGAGATTTAACAAAGCGGATTGCCTCTAGGAGTGCAACAGCCTCGCCAGTAAAAACTGAGGAAGACGAAGGACATTTAAAGCTTAGAGTTATGCATGTGAAGGGGATCCAGACCGCAGCTCCAACTTCACTATCGTTTGATAGCTTGGATGCATCAGTAAAAATGGAATTCCACCCTTGAAAATGCATATTCATTTCAGCATTAAAAATTCCTCTAGCATCAACAGAATTCTTGTCGATACCAAAATCTAAAATGACATGGGGTTGGAAAACTAGTGCATCATAGGGAATTAGATAAATGGGGTTTATTGGATACTGTCTGATAGAATTTGGTAGACCTAAAAATATTTTAAAACTATGAAGGAGACATGGGATTTTATCACATGGACCCGATAAACTAAGCAAGTGTTTTAATTTTGAAAGAAGGGGATGGTTGGAATTTTGTACCAATTTGAATAAGAACCTGTCACTAAGATATTGCCTTCGTAGACTTAAGGGAGGCTCTCCACATTCAACCTGCATAGCATTGATGGGTGAGCACTTCATAGCTCCCAGTACTATACGAAGGCATCTAGATTGAATTTTGTCAATTTTGTCTAAACCTGATTTGTTGCAAAGATTAAGAAGGAATGCTCCATAGTCAAAGTGGCTTCTGATTATAGCATTATACAACAGCTTCTGAGTGTATGGATGAGATCCCCACCATACCCCGGAGAGGCATCGTATAATGTTAATATTTTTTTCACACTTTTGACCAATAGAGATAAAGTGTGAACTACCTGACATTTTAGAATCCAATATAATACCCAGAAATTTTACATTATTAGATATAGGGATGATTTCTTGATCAATCAAGATTTCTACAGGTAGGATGATTCTTTTTTTGGTAAAGACGACAACAGAACTTTTAGAAGCTGATAGAGATAAACCATGGTCAGTAAGCCAATCACCGAGATACGACAACGCGGAGTTGAGTCGGTTACTTGCTTCTACCACAGAGGAAGAGGATACATAGAGACAGATATCATCGGCGTACTGTAAAACTTCACAAAAAGATTCTACAGTTTGCTCGAGATCAGAAGTATATAGACTATAAAGTAATGGGCTCAAGACAGAACCCTGTGGTAGACCTTTCCAAACTGTTTTAGGAGGTAGGAGACCGAGAGGAGATTTAATAACGACAGATCTTTCCATAATTAAATTGCATATGAAACGTACAAGCTTTTCAGGAATTCTCAGCTGTAGGAGTTTCCTCCTGAGAACCGGAAGCAGGACGTTGTCATAGGCTGACGCTATATCGAGGAAAACACCGACTAAATACTTTTTCTCTTTAAAAGCAATATTAATATCTGTCATTATCAAACTCAGGTTATCCATGGTTCCCATGCCCTTTCTGAATCCAAACTGGGATTTAGCAAGAACAGAGCTATTTTCAGCCCACCATTCGAGACGGCGCTTGATCAAATGTTCCGCAACTTTGGCCATTACAGATGACAGCGCTATGGGTCGTCGACTAGCTGGGTCCGAAGGATCCTTACCCGGTTTCAGGATTGGGACAATGATTTGGGATTTCCATTGTTCGGGGATTATACCATAATCAAAGAAAGAATTTAGAAGTGAAAGAAACATTTTTTTTGTATTTTCAGAAGCTTTTAGAAGGAAGGAATAAGGAATACCGTCTATGCCGGGGGAGGAATCAGTCAGTCCGTCAAGTGAGAGTAACAATTCACTATATGAAAAGGAGGTGTCCAAGTTGCTTGTTGCTGGAAGAAAAGAAGGAGAAGATGGGAATGATGAATTAGAAGGAACAGAAGGTGGAGCCAGTTTGTCCGAAAAGGCTTCGATCCATGATACGGGATCATTAGTTGAGATGTTCTCTATGTTTGCAGAACATCTGAAACGTTTTATCTGTTTCCAAACCAGAGACGGGGGAGTACGAGGAGATAAATGTTCACAAAAGTTTGTCCAACCAAGCTTCTTTTTCTTACAAGTTAATTTTCTAAATTTGGCAACTGCTTTTTGTAAGTAAGAAAGTTGTCCATAGTCATGCTTTGACAGTATGCTCTCTCCGCTGCTTTACGCTCAGTAACAGCCGCTGTACATTCTGCGTCCCACCAAGGAGTGGATATTTTAAATCCACGTGCAGGTTTTTTGCGAGGTATGTGTAAGTCTGCGCAAGATAGCATAATATCAATGAAGTTTTTATAAGAAGTAAGTGAATCTAAGGAAGGGGAGAATGAGTCAATTTTGAGTTCGAGGGAAGATGAATATGCTGACCAATCAGCGCCAGAGAGTCTATATTTCAAAGATGGAGAAGAATTAATCAAAGGAGTGACATTATTGAGGGGATTTAAAGACATTAGTAAAGGGAAATGATCACTTCCGTATGATTGTGGTAACACTTTCCACGAAATGTCAGATATTAATAAAGGAGAACATAGGGAGAGATCAGCACTTTTCGGATTCTGGGTGGGGAGAACTCTACGGGTAGGTGAACCATCATTGAGGATGCATAAGTTTGCCTCATCAATGATCTCAAGGAGAGAGAGGCCAAACAGGTCAGAGTGACTGTGACCCCACACAGTGTTATGGCCGTTAAAGTCCCCCATGATAATCATGGGGGAAGGAATAGATGAGAATAGTAGGAGTATGTCGGGAATCAATGAAGAGTTAGGGTGAGGAATGTATAGGGATATAAAGGAAATATCGAAGGACCTGATACCAACAACGTTGATATCAGGGGGGAGGGACGGGAGGGTGATTGGGGAAAAGGTAAGGGAGCGCTTTATTAATAAAGCGCTCCCGGCATGCCCGTCAGCCCTGTCGGCCCGGAGGCAGGTAAAGCCTGAGATCCGATAGTGGGATCCAGGCTTCAGCCATGTCTCCGAGACGGCAATGACTGACGGGCGGAATTTATTTATTAAATGGATCAATTCATGCGTTTTTGAGCGCATGCTCTGGGCGTTCCACTGGAGAACTACCACTGGATCCATTGCTGGATAATTGTGCGACTAATTGTGTAAGTTTTGAAGCAACGTTGGACGGTAGGGATTGGGGCTTTGTTAAGATAATATCAATTAAAATGGAAAGAAGAGTTTCTATAAGATTATTATTGAGGTGGGATGCTGTAGGTTGGTTGTTGCCAAGAGCACAACCATTTGGTAATGAAGTCTCAGGTTGTGCAACAATACCTCTATGGGCGGCCATGTTATATGACACCCAATGGGGCTCTTGGTTTAGGGGTGGCATAAACAGTCTTTACGTATGAGCGGGTAGGAACTGTAGAGCTAGGTTTCTGCAAGCTATTGGAGGGGATAGGGTTGGCAAAAAGTTCTTGGGCAACTTCGGAAAAGGAACGTGTGGTTTTTGGGAATTGGAGGGATGCTTCTTCGTAGGAGATAGAGTTTTGAGCCATTACTATTTTTATGGATTTTTGCCTTTCTTGTTCTGGGCAGTTCCTGCTGGTGGCAAAGTGTTGTCCTGAACAATTGAGGCACGCAGCATTTGCTTCTTGGACTTCACAGGAGTCCCCTGAATGCTCTTTAGAGCAACGGAAGCACCTCGGCTTAGACCTGCATTGTGTCTTTGTATGGCCAAATCGGCAACAGGTGTGGCACTGAATCGTCGGATATTGGTATAACTCAACAGGAAGGGAGTTATAGTAAAGGAAAATTCGGGAGGGTAAGCATTGTCCTTGGAAGGTGATGACAACAGTTTGGGTAGGTACCCAGGACACTTTACCATCATCGGTCACTTTTCTATTGAGACGTCGAGCTTTCAAAATAATGCCACAACCATCAGGGCGAACAACATCCCTGGCAAACTCGTCCATAGATAGGTCTGTCGGAACATTGCGTACAAGACCCATTCTAGTGACGTTGTAGGTAGGAATACTTGGTACGTACTTACACATGGCAAGTATTGGGGATGACATAAATTTATTTGCGTATTCAGCTGATGTAAACTCCACAGATACCTTATTGCGTCCAACCTTTTTGACACCTTCACCTGGGCTAACATTCTCAAACTTGTGGGTGGCCAGGAACTGACCAAACTTAATTGGTTTCATAATAGCGCCCGAGGCAGGGTCCGTTTCAACGCGGGACACGTGAACAATAAATGGTCCTTTATCCAAGCTTGTGTAAACCTGAATAGCACCTACAACTATCGACGGGTGTGTGTACACTGTCTGAATAGAGGGAACATTCAATTCATCAGAAGATATCTTCTTGGCAGGAGAGCTTTGGCTCTCAGGTTCAAGCAAAGGACGCTTAGTAGCAGAACTCATTACCTGGGGATCGGGAGGGTCCGGAGGGGGTGGTACCGGCGGTACCTGATCGTACTCCATGACGCAAGTTGAGGCGGCAAAACCTCAAACTCGGATCACGGAGTAAATACGGAGTAAAAACACTTACTTAACAATAACCAACACCACAAAGAACAACACAAACACTTATTTAGTTAGCAAAATCAACTCGTGATTATAAAACAACCGAAAATTTGCAAAAAAACAACCCGAGAAGCTTATTCGCTACTAAGGTCGACAGCAAAGTCTCTTATTATAGTCTTTTTCACTTTTAGGAAGCGTTCGGTGACGTTTCAGTTTGACAGTTATACAGGGTGTTAGTGTGAACAGCGTTATCCTTGAAACCAGAGGTTCAGTATCATGAGTAGAGTCCAAAACCGGTGACAAAAAGTAAAACAATTTTTTACAGATTTTTAAACCAAAATCCTAGTAAGCCATAAAATCACTAAAGTGACGCTCACACACATACTACTTATAGCTGTATCTATTCTGTGCTCTAGCACGCACAGCTGACCCAGTCCCCCCGCCGCCGCCAGGATTTTTATTTGTGTGGAGTAAGCGCAGAGTCTCTCACTCGGTTTCACAACAACAATAAAACAATCGTATTCGTAAGGCTTTATGGATGTGAGAAATAACGTGTGGGTAGGGAATGTTTTTTAGGGTGACCATGACATCGCGTAGAATATCGAAGACATAAAATATCAAAATCCTGCGAAACTAAGATAGGCATTAACCTTTTCTCATCGGTTTTGCACTCTACTCATGATACTGAACCTCTGGTTTCAAGGATAACGTTGTTCACACTAACACCCTGTAGAAATGAGCTAAGGTGAAATCGTAAAAATTTGATTCGATTTTTGTGACTTGATTTAGTAACGATAATCGATTATTCCTAAAGTATTTTCATTAATTTGATATGACATTAAATTAGGTCGATATAAATAAAAACAATTTGAAACATCTGCATTTCCTATAACTAGGTAATGCGTCTTAACTTAGGAATAGGACAGTAATAATATCAGCAG
Source organism: Eupithecia centaureata (assembly GCA_944547425.1). Lineage (NCBI taxonomy): Eukaryota > Metazoa > Arthropoda > Insecta > Lepidoptera > Geometridae > Eupithecia > Eupithecia centaureata. The sequence continues at coordinate 11,482,316 of OX155691.1, forward strand.
ATAGGTAGGTAATTGAAAATGTAAAACAAATAATCATAGGTATGTACTCCCGTGTTAAAATTTAAAAATGATGATGTAGTAAGTTGCGATTTTAATTTTCGGTAGATAATAGATTTTATAAATTTCCCGGAATAATGGTTGCCTCAACTCTATTACGTTCCGTTCTACGCAAAACATATCGGATTTTATAAAATAATTGTTTTCTATTTTTTATAACGCGTGGAGGCTAAATTAAATTTATTTTTGTATAATTTGTGTCTTCTGTAGCTTAATTAATATGTTTGAAATAAAACAAAAATTGTTTGAACTTTCGAAATTGTAATTTGCCAAAATCCTAGTCAATTGAAATGAAACGCATTCCATCTGTCAGGGAACGCTTCCTAGGTGAAAAATAGTCTTTTTCATAGTGATGATTATCAAATTTTGAATTACAAAATTCAAGCTTTTGTTAAAAAAAAAACAATAGCTAGAAGTTAGTTTTTGTTTTTACCCTAGTTTCAAAAGATTGTTTTATATTATTTACTACCAAAAGTGACATTAAAAATCTTTGTTACAGATAGTAGTAGAGAGTTCTGACAGCGAAAACAGTTCTGTTGAAGAGATCGAAGAGACGCCTGACGTTTATATAGCTGAGGATGACATGTTCGTGGATCTAGTGCAGTCTGAGAGGCTGCAGCCATTGAGTAAGTTACCTTATAGTGTACTATCTAATGTTTGTTTTAGTCTGGACTGTGTTCCGTTTGGGAGGGTATGAAGATATTGTAGACAACTGCTTTTCAAAATGTTACCTTAATTTTTACTACCTAATGTTGATTTTAGTCTCACTGTGTTCCGTTTGGGAGGGTATGAAGATATTGTAGACAACTGCTTTTCAATATGTTACCTTAATTTTTACTAGAGATGGGCCGAACATGGGTTTCACCGAATACGAACATTCGGCCGAATATTCGGTAAAACTTTTACCGAACCGAATATTCGGTACATTTGATTCCGTTCCGTCGCACAAATGCGAGTCTAAACTGTTTACGCCAAGCGCGCGGATTGCCGCCAGACCCACCATTTGCATTAAGTTATTATGGATTCCTTGCCTACCCTGCAAGGGATCCGGCATGAAGATATTGATTGAAGTTATTATCTTTTTACCAACCTACTTTAATTGAAAATAAAGCCTCAGTGACGACAAAATCAGAAAGCTACACTCTAAAATACCTACTCACTTCATTACATTGTACACTCAAATCATGATAATACACGGGTCTTAACAGTAAAAACTTTGAGTATCACTTTGCCGAACATTAGGTGATTCAGCCGAATATTCGGTAAAGCTGCTGAATATGCCGAATACCGAATATAAAACGAATATTCGGCCCATCTCTAATTTTTACTACCTAATGTTGATTTTAGTCTGTACTGTGTTCCGTTTGGGAGGGTATGAAGAGATTAGCAGACAACTGCCATTCAATATGTTACCTTGTCCTGTACTACCTAATGTTTATTTTAGTCTGGACAGTGTTCCTTTTGGGAAGATATGACGACATCAAGAATTGACGTGTATAGTGTGAGGAAATTAGGAGGAGGAAATTATGTTATTGAGGAAATAGAGGAAATTAAAAAAAAAAAAAATTAGGCTTACTGTTAATTGATTTTCTCTTTGCTATAATTGTTTATCCACTAGTTAAAGAAGTAAGGAAGATATAACTTATTCGCTAATCATTTGCATAATTGCCAGTGTCGGACAGCATAGAAGACGAAGCGTTAGGCTGCATAGAGTTCGCGCAACGCTTCCGCAACCGCTACGGACCGAACACGCCGCATTTCTTTGAAGGCACGCTTCAAGACGCCATCAAGGAGTCTTGTCTTAAACCTGCCAATGAGGTAACTATTTTTATATTAGTCGTTTCAATGTAGTATTAAGCAGCTCTGCTCTGTAACATATTTTGATGGTGGTAATCATTCTAATGTTGGACAATCCACACAACACCATCTAGCCCCAAAGTAAGCTACTCAAAGCATGTGCTATGGGTACTAGATAATTGATATACTTCAAATAATATACATTACTAGCGACCCGCCCCGGCTTCGCACGGTTTTATATACGTATAAACCTTCCTCTTGAATCACTATCTGTTTAAAAAAACCGCATCAAATACCGTTGCGTAGTTTTAAAGATTTACGCATACAAAGAGACATAGCATAGACTTTGTTTTATACTATGTATTGATTATACAAACATATTTAATAAAGAAATTTTCTATCTTTTATCCCCTTTTACTACAACCCCCTACACCATCTAGCCCCAAAGTAGCTACTCAAAGCTTGTGTTATGGGTACTAGATAACTGATATATTTAATACATTAAAAATGTAGATAGATTTTTATTATATTATATTAAATATATATATTTGTTGTGTGTCAGAGAAAGCTGCTCGGCGTATACCTACACCACGAGCAATCAGTCCTATCCAACGTGTTCTGTGCTCAACTGCTCGGCTGCGACACGGTGCTTCAGACCTTAGCGGCCAACTTTGTAGTGTACGGATGGGACCTCACGGACCAGGATAATAATAACATGTGAGTAATTTGGAATGTCTGAAAACAGACATAAAACTGACTTCAAAATTCACGCATTAGGGCTACTATCTAATGAATTTAGAGCCCTCGTGTCTCAAGTTGTGTCGTGTCTTTAGTCAAGTTATTATAGCTTAGTTAGAGCGAGGAGTCATTTTCTTTGACCCTAATAGGTTTATATTAAGCATGTTTGTGCTAGATAGTGATCAGTTAAAATTTGTACTACTATTAATAATTAAAAATAATAATTTGGTTCTGCTAAAATGTTCCTCTATTTAGTCTAATATTTTTTTTTGCATCAGCGACTTCCTTTGATTAGCCCTACAATTTTTCCAATTTATTAATTTTTTTTTTGTTTGTTTCCTTTTGTGTGTTTACTTTAAGTTTAGGTTATGATAGGACTGACGTACTTTAAAAGCTAAAAGTCCTTAAAATAAAGAAGAATAAAAAAGGACTACTATCTGCCCGTCTTCGCACGCGTTGTTTCTATGAAATATTTCAAGGCTATTTCTATCCCCTGGGAACTGATTTATGGGATGAAAAGTAGTACTATATTATATAGTTTTTATTATTTTTGTTTATTTACAGGTTACTAGCATCAATAACGAACGCGCTAGGACCCGTGGCGAGTATGACGATCCGCAGCATCCCCGTGGACCGGCTGCCGGCGCTAGTGGTCATCATGCGAGTCCGCTCCAACACGGAGATCTACTCCGTCATCAATGGTGAGCGATGTAACTTGCAGGTTGACAATAACGAACGCAGGCCCCGTGGCGAGTATGACGATTCTTTTTATCAACAATAGACTTGTTTGCCCTCAATCTCTCCTATGATAAGTGACGAAGTGGCTGAAGATGCATTACGAAAGTCTTGAAGACACCTATTCACTCTCGACTTGAAGAGACTCAGGTTGTAGTTGGCCGGGAAAACAGAAGCAGGCATCACATTCCATTTCCTAGCGGTGCGATCCACAGCGTCCCCGTGCAGCATTTCTACATAATAGAATATTTTTGTTTTATTAGATACCTTTTGTATATAAAAATTTTCTTACATTAATTACTTGTCTTACTTTTTATTTCTTTGATCTTAAATAATGTGTCTATGTTTGTCAACCAAATAAATTATCTATCTACCTACATGAATTTAACAGGTCACCTATCTTATTGACTACATACTGATACAAAAGAACTAACACCATAATTCCGAATAAATATAAAAGAAACCTTGTTTGTTTTCAACAGGTAACGTGGGCATATCAGAGCTAATGGCGGGTTTAGTGGAAGCGTGGGAGAGATTCGCGGTGCAACGGGCCGAGGACGCTAAGGTCGAGAGGGAAAGGGACGCACGACAGCGCGTCAAGACAGAGCAGGACGAAGCGTATCAGAGGAGTCTGGAGGTAGACAGGTGAGATTGATTGTAAATTTAAAAAATTATATGTCGCCGTATCTACAGTATTTTACGGAAAATGATTTTTTCTACACTTTCAATCTAATTTCTAACGCATTTAAACGAAAATTATGATCAATACCTAAGTTGCCATTGAGCTAGCCCCAAGATAAGCAGAGCTTGTGTTATGGATACGAGACGACTGATGTACATAATGTAATAGTTACATAACATAAATATTTTTTTAATACATAGAAAACACACGCGACCAATTAAGATACCTAACCTGAGTAACACAGCTTGAAAGACGGTGCCTCTTTAACTTTCCTTCTCACATCGTCCTTATCAATATGCATTTCTTTCTCCTAAAAATACCCAGTACTGAATGCTTCTTTTTTTTCAGAGCAAAAGATGAAGTGAAGAAACAGATTGAAAAAGAAAGACACGAAGAAATAGAGAGAGCAGAATCAGAAAGGCAGATGGAGGAAGCGAAAAAGGAGGTAAGCCGTGAGACTAGTTATTTAAGTTTTATCATCGGCCTATGTTAGTCCTGTGCTAGACATCTATACTCTGATTTAGAATCGTAAATATTTTTTGTAAACATTGACATTTATGAATGAAAACTTAATAAAAACTGATAGTAATAACAGACAATAGGAGGGTAACATCACGATAACAACTAAATACCAAAACAAAATCTTCAAAAACGCATAATTGGTCAAGAACAGTAAAAAAGATGCAAGTTCGGGTTCGAAAACGACTAAAAGACCAATGGAATGATGAATGAAAACTATCAAAACCACGAATTGTTTTCAGCTCGTGCAGCTTGCTCTGATGATACCTGTGTCGTAAAATATGTTCCACCAATATTCCTTTAGTTTTGTACCTCATTTGTTTACAAAAAATATCTATATTTTTGAATCGCGGTATAGTACCCTACCCTATTGAGCGTCATAGCGCCCTACCTTGGAAGAGGTAAAAATTCCTTTTTTACCGCTTCTAAGATAGGGCGCTATGCTATAAGCCATGAAAATATCCATTTAGTTTGATGGCCAGGATTTTTTATCACCGATTTTGGTTGAATGCTATACAACCCTTTGTACTAGGCCTCCCCTAATGAACGTCATAGCGCCCTATCTTCAGAGCTGCCAGTTCGGTTGACGATAGTATCGAGATGTGATCGTGAGAGTGAATGAATAGGTGGCTTCTAGACTTTCGTGATACATCTTCGGCCACGTCGTCACTTACCATCAGGTGAGATTGTGGTCAAACGAAGGTCTATTGTTGATAAAAAAAAAAAGATCTCATTTTTGGGTTCCGTACCCAAAGGGTAAAACGGGACCCTATTTCTAAGACTCCGCTGGGCGTCCGTCTGTCTGTCCGTCTGTTACTAAGCTGTACCATATGAACCGATAGTTAGATAGTTGTAATTTTAACTGAAATAAGTATTTCTATTGCTACTATTACAACAAATACTAAGCAAACAGAATAAATTAAATATTTGTCTGCCATCATCATCAGCCTATATTAGTCCACTGCTGGACATAGGCCACCTCTATTTGCCCAATATTTGTCAGCCATCAGACATGGTTCAGCTTATATTAGTCCACTGTTGGACATAGGCCTCCCCTAATATTTGTCGGCCATAAGAAATGTTTTTTTTTTGCCGTTTTATGGTAATGGTACAGAACCCTTCGTGCGCAAGTAGTCGGACTTGTCGCAGTAGTCTCAATTCATAGACGTTATAAGTCCGTTACGAATTATTATAATTATATTATTATAATTGGCGCTCATTGGGGGAGGCCTATGTCCAGTTGTGGACTAACATAGGATGATGATGATGATAAGTCCGTGCTGTTCTTATAAAACTCAATAAATGTATTTTATTCTATAAATCCGTTTGGACATCTTCATCAACTGAGCTCCATTCCAGGCGCTGCGCTCTCAAGCTGAATCCCGAGTGCCGGCCGAGCCAGAGGAAAACGCAAAGGAAGTCGCACGGATCCGCTTCAGGCTGCCGCCGCCCCAGGACTCCTGTCTCGAGAGACGCTTCCATCCTACAGATACTTTACAAGTTAGTTTTAATAATATAGTTACTAGCGACCTGCCTTCTTCGCACGATTTTATTATACGTATAAACCTTACTCTTAAATCACTCTATGTAAAAACTCTATAAAAAACCGCATCAAAATCATATTGTTATAAATGCGAAAGTTTGTTTGAATGTTTAGAAGGATGGATGTTTGCTACTCTTTCACGCAAAACTACTGAACGAATCGGGCAGAAATTTTGAATAGATCTGGAATAACACATAGGCTACTTTTGAACCCATACAACAGTTCCTACGGGTTAGAAATAGCGTTGAAACGTTTCCATAGAATTAACGCGTGGGAAGCCACGAGCAGATGCTATTACGGATATAATAAACTCTGAAATTAATTCAGATGTTTCTTACTTCTCTAACACTGAACTATGACTTCACAGATTTTGTGTGAATGGCTTTTTCTGATTTTGTATATTTATTGTACTATTATAATTATTTACCTACGGGTATTAATCGCGTTTGGACCTATTTTTCCCAACGTTTCAACATTAAAAATGTGTTAAAATAATGTGTTCTGATCGCGTAAGTTTAAAAAAAACTATATTTAATGTTTCAGGGCTTATTTGACTTCCTAGCATCAAAGGGGTATCCGCAAGATAGTTTCAAGGTCATCACTAGCTGGCCTAGAAGAGACGTAAGTATCAACTAATACTGTATTGCAGATTTGATACCTGAATGCTTATAAGCACTATGGTTTTTGATCATTCTGTTTCGGTTAATTTTCTATGTGGTATAAGCATTAATCCAATTACATTTATTTTATTAGTATTGTAATGAATTGGTACCTTTAATGGATATTAACAAATAATGAAGGATCCTGCTCAACTAGCTTATTTAATTATCTATCTGTTACCATTTGCATTGCTACAAGTTATGGACCGGGAGCTGATTCTCGTCTCCTGAGATCCTCCTTAAATGTTCTTAAAAAAGCAATGGGAATTGTTGAGTATTTTTTATTTATTCTGTTTCTACTACTATTATTAGAAAAAAATGGTAATTCTATAAAAATCTTTAAAATATAATTAATTCTTGCGGTAACCGTTTTCCATCAGGCGGGCCGCATGCTTGTTTGCCACCTTGGTGGTAAAAAAAAAAAAAAAAAACTCTAAAAATAGAATAAATAAACAATGCTCGACAATTCACACAACTTGGTTTTAGAAGATTAAATCATACCAAGCAAGCCAACAATCAACAGCATACCAAGCTTTTATAATATCTCCTGATTGATTCTTCTAAAACAGTCTATCATTGTAATTTTCTCTTTCCAGCTCACATCAGAATCTCCAAGCAGTACATTAAAATCTCTAAAGCTGTATCCACAAGAAACGGTAATGGTCGAGGAGCGGTGAAAGCGAGCGCGCCGCTGAGCGAACACATCACATGCGTACACACCCTAATGCGAAGTAAGGCTATTTTGTATCCAAATCAAAATCTGGCGGTGCGAAGCCAATACCGATAATGCAAAATTATATCGTTATACAATAAAATAAAGCTCTTTTTGTTTTGACAAACGTTATTCCTAGGGTTTTTCTATTATAATAAATATGAAGAGTCACACCGGACGATCGGGTTGGTGATGATGGTATTATTTTGGATAGTAATGTCGGCGAGTAGGTAATGCCAACATTGCTGTGAAAAATTGCAGGTCGCCGACTTTTTTGTCAATTTAAAAGACGCCGACCTGTGGTTGTCGGCGACTTTTGAGTGTAGATTGCATCATACTTCTCTTGTCTTTTAAACCCAGCGTTAAATGAAACGAATATACCTCAAATAAGTCTTATCGCATTAATCATAGATGCTTAAATTGTATGGCTAATTTTGTTCGTGCCATCGTCATGTAGTATTTTAGGAAAGCTACTTGCATATACTAAATTGCTACAAGTATGTCAAATAGATGATGAATTGAACTTACAATGTGAAGTTCGATCACTATTATACGAGTCACTTCATTATCCAGGTATAATTGTTTCTTATTAAATATAAGACCCTAGCTACAATATAGATAAATTTCGCATGTGATCTTATCAGATTTGCTCGGCAAAAGAGAGGTAAGGTTTATTCTCAGCATTTCCAGAAACTAAAATTTAGCCGCCAAATACTATGTTAGATATTCACTGAAGTATATAGCTTGAAATTATTTGTCTCTCCGACTTGTGTAACTTTATGTGGAACGTAACGTTCACGCGCGTTTTTTTTTTTCTATTTTTCCTCCTTTTTTTCTTTCTACTTTCTACAAGTAAGATAGCTTGCAGATTAATAGTTTTGCATACATTGTAAACCATTTGCTTTGAACTCATTCTAAACGTTTCAGTTGTCCTTATGGAGTCTTAACGCCATGAAATATAATTGAATCAAAGCTTATAATAATTATTTATAATTTTGATCATTTTTAATGTTTTTATATGTATTGGCATGTCTTGATATGCAAATAAAGAAGCTCAATTGTATGAGGTTAGGTCATAGATAATGTTTCAAAATGTGCGCAAAACCAAATATGGAACACAAAGATTTGCTTACTTCAGTGAATGTATGAAATTTATTTGTAATATAATGTAACTATAATATATTATAGACAAATGTGTAAACAAAACTTGCAATTTTATATGAAGCATGCATAATATTTGAAAAATTTATTTGTATACATAGTTCAGTTGAGATAGTAGTATCAAACATTCTGCAATTTATGCAGAAAATACGATTTTATTTTCTAAATAATCGATAATTTAACTGGTTATATAAATTTGAAGTATATTTAAATAAAGACAGTGTCTATACATTTGATTATAATAATTTATATTAAAAATTTCGTATAGATGTGAATATTATTATTATATTGTGTTCCCTGAGCCGTAATTAAAAACGATCATCCGCGAGTAACTTTGAATTTGAACATTTAAAAATAAAAAGGCACAAAAATTCTTTGTTTACCACTGTAAAATTACCCTAATTGATTTGTATCGAACAGTCTTCTTTCCACGAATACTTAAGGCTCTTTACACTGGTAGTGCGTTAGCTTGGTTAGCAACAAATAGCTAGAGCAGCAATCAACTGATTGATAACTAAAAAAACCTTCCCTAATAGTTTTTTAATTATTTTTTTGCCAAATGAGAAGCTTGCAAAATGTGGCTTTTTGGAACCATTTAGGAGACCAGAAGAGTATTTTTTCATACCGCGCAAAACGACCCACACCTCGCGGGTAAAAAGACTCGCCCCAACGAACTAAAGGTCATTTCAACATAGCGCACACTATCTCGCCCTGACTTATACAGATTCGGAGGTCAGGTACATAACTATTTTTAAAAACAAAAAGTAAAGTGCAGAACTAATTAACCACAAACTGAAAACTTAGGTAGTTTCCTGAATATGCATTTTTTGCAAGGCTTTCGTGTCACTGCGACAAATGATAATATGCCTATTGTGCTCGCCCTTGAAGAGCGGCATTCATTATTCGCCACATACCCTTGCAGTTGCTATCAACTGTAGGATTTTCTTCGGATGATGTCTCTTAGCTCTTCTGGCCATATATTTTAACCAAAACATACCAAGTGAACGCACCGCCAGTGTAAATACCGCTTTATTTCTTTTTACTACAAACATTAGGTCTTCTCTCCGCGAAGTGTGGTAACAATTACTAACGCGCGATGCTACTGTTACTTTGTAAAGTTAGGCTATAATACATTATAGCCGCTCTAGTTGTACAAAGAATGCCTTATATTTACAATAGTTACCCAAGGAGCGGGCGAAGATACTTTTACTACAAGTGATCATTCAAAATTCATATTAATTGTCACACACAACAAATACATAGTAATTGTCGAACACGGCGATCGTTGTGGCAGCGAGGGTAAAGGTCCGCCTGTGACGCAGGAGGTTGCGGGTTCTATTCCCGCCTTGAGACAAATGTTTTTACGATCTGTAAATATTTGTTCCGGCTGTTATCTATGTATAATTAAAAATATCTATGTATGTAATGTCTTGTATTAAACTGATCATTTATGCAGTACCCTAGCACAAGCTCTGCTTAGCTTGGGGCTAGAGGATGCTGTGTGGATTGTAAAAAATATTTATTTGATTAGTCATTATTAACCTTTTTTCGATGTTAATTTAAATGAGATACTAAAAGGACCCTTTCCTGATAATTATGATTATTAATCGTAGGTTGATGGACACCTCTTTGGTCCATTATTTAATGCAAACTGATGCTTGGTATCAAAAATCTACCAAACGAATCGTAGATCATAACCGCAGATCAGGACCGTAGTTCTATGGGCAATGTATAATAATGTATATGCGTCTACAAGAAAACTCGTAAATAAATTAAAACAAATTGTGCAAACTACTCTTAAAAAAAACTATATCTATACAGGACAAAAAAGTTTGTAACAAGTATTGATCCAATTCCAAAAATATCTACCTAACAAAGTAAAGGTTTATTGTCCGCTTCTTTACTTTACCTTAAAATTAATGAACAAAAATAACTTTATATCCCAGTTTTAATATAATGTATATTTGCACTTTCTGACGTGTCCAAGAGTCCTGTAAGGGCTAGTACGCACTTAGCGGCTGGCCGCACGGCTAACCGGTAGCTCAAAATTGTATGTAACCGTATCATCTATACGCATTAAATTGCGGCGGCCGTCTAACCGCTCCGGTCGCTCGCAGCGCTGCGGCCCTCGGGCGGGCAGCCGGACGGTCGCTATACGCACTACGCGTTTTCACTGCGGTTGCCAGTTTACCGATAAATACCGACAGCCTCTTCGACGTCCATCTTGAAAATGATCGAGTCGACCGCTCGAGTGCAGCGCAACCCGCGGTCAGCCGGACGGCCAGCCGCATTGCGGGCAGCCGCTAAGTGCGTACTAGCCCTAAAGGAAATAAAGCACTGAGGCTTAGTTATGGTCTACAATTCGTTAGTCATTATATGATGTTTCGGCCCGCTAGAAACCCACCTTGAAATAGGCCTAGATAGTTTCTATGGCTATCCAATGTTTATAAAGGGGTTCGTTTTAGTTTTATCCTAATGTAAATTAATTAAATGCGCGTAGTCGTTTGTAATTTTTCACAAAGAAAGATTGTAACAGTTTGTGAGGATGTTTATCGTAATAAAGGAATGAGAAAGGAAATACATTATTTTTTTGGGAAGCCATTTAAAACGGTCAAAAAGGAGGCTCGATTCGTCAGTTTTTTTAAGTGTATGTTACCTTATATTTCCGCCGATGGTTAACCAATTTTGCTGATTCTTTCATTATCATATATATATTAATTGATATATTTTACTAGCTAATACAACTAGCTGCAAAAATTTCATGATATCATCGCCAATTGGCTATCGATTATGTATTTTATTGTTGTTGATTTTTAGGTCGTCGCCTAAAAATTTTATTCCCGAAGGATTGCTATCTATGTGTCAATCATCCAATCTTATTTTATGACTCACTATTCAAGAATTCATACATGTGAGTGGTATAAGTAGCAATCGTTACCATGTTAACGGGTCATGATAAGTTAAGTGGTACAATCACTGTCGACAGTAATTTGAGCAGTCGTCAAGTAATCCAGCAACTGACATATAAATTGCCGTTTACCTGTAAATCTTAAATATAATGGCGTTTTAAAGGTAGAATCTAGGTTAGGTACTTAGATTCTAAGAAGTATCTATAAGCCAGGCTATAAATTTATTTTTGGTAGGTTTTACTATCATTGAAGTAGTTAAGTACCTACTAAAAACCAAACTAGTGAAGAGAATATCACTAACCACTTTATTTCTTATCTTATAATAATTAATAATATCAATTGCGTCTAAGAGCTTATATTGTAAGCCAGGGAATAAAGTTATTGAGTTCTGAGTTACAATGCTATAGGTACAGAAAATTTAACAGAAATCGTTTTCTAATCGGGCGGATTTAACAAAATTTAACCCTGAGTTTCACCCAGCCCACAAGAAACCCTTTCAGAAAGTTCCATCTAATTTCTGAACACATAGACCCTTTTCCAACATTTATAGCACAAATCCGACTTTTTGACAGCACGTTCTAGAATTTCCAAACCCAGCAATAGCAAAGAGACTACATAACCAACGGCTAGAGCTATAAGTGGTGTCTGGAACTCGTATAGGGAAACTGAGATTAGATTTGTGCCAGGGTCGCGGACGCAGACTGGGCGGGATGCGTCCCAGAGGTTTTGTAGGCGGTTTAGCAAACCACGTTCTGTCATAAGGCGAATCCTGGAAAAGAAAGGTTTTGAAGAAAGATTGAAGACGAATAGATATCAAAAGGTCCCTGTATGTAGCATTCTAACTTCATCAAATATTTCAAAACATCATTTATGAGTCCCTATGTAGGTAATAACAATAAAAATAATATGGCATATTTATTTAAAACAAATATCATGTAAGTTTAAAATATAGTACATCCTCATCTCTGTTTACATATTACAGGGACATCTTAATCTCTCTCTGAATATTATGGACATTTTAAACCCTAGCATAATAAATAGAATAAATAAATAGAAACGCCCAAACATAGGTATACTCATCATCATCAGCTTATATTAGTCTAATAAATACTGGAGATAGGCCTCCCCTAATGAGCGCCAAAGCGCCCTGTGCTCTTCATTGCAGCTTGTGGGTACTTACGCGTAAGCAATCTGCTCCCTATAAGGTGACCCTTTCGGTAGCACTACAGCTGTCAGCCTCGGCAAATACATCTGCACCTCGCTAGCTTCACAGAGCTCCATATTACTGAATGTATTCTGCATGATTCGGTATGCCACGGTGGTTTCCACGTGGAAGGCGTAGCCTCCTCGCTTGACTATAGACATTCCATATTCTGCTGGGTAGTAATTGTATTCTTTGCCTGTTACTATCTTTTTATGGTACATTTCTAGGGCTAGCGGATCGGTGGTGCGCTGAAAGGCGGGTGAAATGTACAGTTACGCAACCTAATGGTGGATACAGACTAAGAGAGGGCATTCGTTCGCCTTCGGCCGTGGTTCACATGCGTTCATTATGTGTAGAAACAACAGCGAAAGCGAGTGAATATGCGGCACCGAACGTCGAATCCCACTCGTTCGCTTGGTCTATACCCTCCATAACAAATGCACGGCTCTTGAATCGCGCGCTTCTGAAAATCGCACCGCAGCGAATGGACAGGAATAATATAATTAGGTATTACATTATAATGTATCCAAGAGCCTAGCCTGGGCTAAGCAAAGGCCTCTTACATCGTCACCAGTCTTCTCGACCATTGGATATGTCTTCGTGTACATTATTAACACAAAAGTTGCTTAAATAAGCCAAAAAATGTCAAGCCGCCATTTGGTACCTGAACTCTCATAACAGACATGGTACGAGTACCTACCTTGAAGAAGTCTTTAGTATACAGCACATCTTCAATACCCATTTTCAAACCGCTGTTTAGCAGATCTCTCATATTCCTGATGTTCTTCGGCTGTTCTTGCAATAAAGTCGAAACTACCAAAGCATTGTAATACTGGTATAAAGTCAATGTGCATAGAAATGTAAATAAAATTACCACCTTTATTGCTATAGAGTTACGGTTGATCATTGAACCTGCAAATAAACCGTCGGAAATAAGTATCTTAAAGTAAGTAACGACGTCTTTCAGCGTCGAACGTTTTCAGGTAGATTGATGATAAAATGGAACATGCTTGACTAGCGATTATCACAAAGCACTTTACTAATTTCTGTATGGCTTTAAACCGAAATAAACCGGTCAAGTGCAACGTTCACTCACGCACTGCATAGTTCCAAAACGGGGCGAAAAATCATACTCGCTCGCCTTTCAAGATAATTCTAACCCTACATAGGCCGACGGGCAGACTAGACAACGCGCAGGGACTAGGACTCACGTCGATACCCTTTACGACCTTAGCACACCCCGACGCATTAGTATGCGGCAGCGATCGAAACGAAAAAACTGAAACGTTATGTCTCACTCTGGCACATGGCTAAATGAAATAGTTGCGTTCTTGTCGGTATTGTTATACGCAAGGTACTGCCAAATTTCGCATACGAATGCGTCGGTGTGCTAAGGGCGTTATAGTAATCAAATTAGTATAAGTACGGATGACCAAATGAAAAAAATATTACAAAACCTTGCTGGCACAACGCTCCCCAAGTGAACATAAACGCAAAGCTAGCAGAGTCCTCCACCTCATCACCAGCGACTCTGATTCTCTTAATCCGCAGCATCTGCCTCAGGAGGACAGTGGAACACACCAGGAAGGCGATAATGCAGTACCACACTTGGTTGGACAGAGGGCGCGTGAAGATCGTGTAAACTCCACCTGGGTTCTTTGGGTGGCGGAAGACGAATTTAGGCCTGCAAAATAAACTATTGATCAAAACTGACGCCTGATATGGCGAGGTGGGCGAAGTTCGGGAGGGCAGGGGTTGCGGGTTCGATTCCCGCCTCGGGACCAATGTTTGTACGATCTACAAATATTTGTTTCGGGGTTCTGGGTGTTTTCTAGAATAATAAAAAATATCTATTTGATGTCTATGTGATTTAATGTATTAAATATATCAGTAGGTACCCATAACACAAGCTCTACTTAGCTTAGGGCTAGATGATGCTGTGTGGATTGTAGACTGAATAGCTTAAACTCAAGCTCTGCTTCGCTTGGGGTCAGATGATGATGGACAATTCACACATTTAAAAGGGTCTCTCAATTCTCATCATTTCAATCCATTGCACTGACTGAAGTGCAGGTAAATCACCCACGCTGTTTTTGATTGATCGAGGCCGTACGCAGTCTGGCAATGAAACGCTAATCCTTTCTCTTTGGTAGCGGTATTGATACAAAAAACTAAATTAATTTGTTTTCAAGTGTTATGTTATAACTAACAGTTGCATTTAGTTTATTATTAAAAAGTAGTACAACAATTAATGTGAATATGACTTGACAAGCATGCTATCGCATTAGGTGTGCCTGTAACGGTAGCTGTACACAATATTTATCAGAAATAAATAAAAATAAATCATATCAACAGGCCTTTTACTCCATAGATTGATTACATAATCTATGGCGTAAATTTTTATCCAGATGTCGCGCAGTTCCACACCGACAATCTATGTAAAAAGAAACATTTACCTATTACCCATAAATAGGTACTTAGATATAACCATGTTTCGCTTAGTTCCACGCCGATTAGAGTAGGTATATTATAAAACATATATGTATTAGATAGACACATACTGTGATAATATAATAGTGCTAGTTGTTTCTTTGTCATTTATTCCAACAAATAAAGTAAAGGGAAAAGTAACGGTTGATTTCTTATTTTATAAATATTTTTAATTTAAAATTTGTTTTGTCTAAGGTCTTATTTTGTAAGCTTTAATAAATAAACTTAAGTTTTGAGAGATTAATGTCCATAGTATGTACAAGTATATCTTACCTAGTCAACCAGCATTGCGCCACATAATCAACAGCAGGCCACCTGTCATTGCGCAGGAAGACAGGCGAACCCCCTATGTCGGCCTCGAACCTATACAACGCACCCACTAAGCCGTCAAAGCCGGTGTTAGTTGGATAACCCCACGAATTGGTCCTTGAAAATGTGTAGCTGAAAATGAAATAGTGTACCTACTTATTATATTTAACAACAAATAAAAGAATAGAAAAAACAAAGCAAGTAGGTATTACCTATTTATTTAAATTGAGCTAACTGCAGACTATTATAAACAATCTATAAGAGGTAGCAACTTAGCCATATCAATAGTAGGTATTGATATGGCTAAGTTTATATAAATAAGTAGAAAAATTGTTATTCCTTGGTTCAATTAACTCAAACTCTGTATAAATAAACTTAATCGCGTATTTTTTACAAAATTAGTTGTATTAGTTTACGTGCTATTAATTGATATTGTTCTCCATTTGACACACAAAAGTGTCAAATGGAGGGCGAACCCACGCATACAGCTAGTATTACCTAAAGAACAAAATGAGAAAACTTACGTGACATTAAACATATCCTGATAGTACTTCAGAACTTCGTAATATTTGAGCTTGTGCGTAGTATCGACGAAAGTCAGGCTTGGTTTCGTTTGCTCCAAATACTCCTCAAACCTTTTGTGTCCCACTTTCTGATTCTTAGTTATAAGGACTATACATCTGAGCATGAGGCCGCGCAAATCGAATCTATTCTTCTTACGAAGATGCAAAGTTCTGTCATAATATCCTATATTTCTTACAACGACTTCGCCTTTTATATCGAACCCTGTGTTGTATATCTCGTATAGATGATTAACTCCATCTTTCTTGTAAATTATTGTTATGTCTGAATCAACATCTACTCGATATCGAGAGAAAACTTTGACGGTATTTTCAAGATCATTCGTAACTGCTATCCAGGTGAAAGGGTATTTAAATGCTTTTTCGAAGTCCATCATAGAATCGAAAACACTTTCCCAGTTGTGGCTGGTACTGAGTATGATACCAATTTTGTGAATGTAGTGGGGAATTATAATCGAAGAGTTATCCAATCTTATACTGGAGAATCTAATTTGAGATCTTTGCAGAATTTTATATCTATGAATCTCCGCCACTTTGTCTTGATTGAAAGAAACGCAGTGATGTATATTTTTGGATTTTAAAATATCAGTGATCATAGTAGAGTAAGTAACCGTAAGCAAGCCCAACAATAACCATGCAAGATACATCCTGATGCAAAGAAGGTTCTTACAATTGTTACCCACCACCCATTTGAGTAAACTAAAATCAGAAATGATTGTTTGAAGACTGGCATTCAAATTGTGCTGGTCAATGGTGACAGCTGTCCATTACTATCATTAACTTAGCAGTTTATTCAAGGAATTCTTCAATTGCTTTGGAAAATTTGTGATTTTATTCTTTTAGGAGTTCTAACAGGCAATAAAAAGTATCATGTCCGAATTGCATAGTTTAATAAAAGCAGGGTTAATGCCTGCTATTCAATAAATTTAATACTATAACATTGACTAAAACTACATTCACATAGTTATACATTCAGATGGTATATAAGTCATGGCTGACATCTTTGGAACCTAGGGCTCCTATAATATAAATAAGATAATTTCAATTCAATAAATATTAAAATGCACTACTGAACACATCTTGAAAAGGAAATTCGGCAGTATCGGGCATCAGGAGATCAGCGAGAAAGCACACTGTGCCAGCAGTTCCTTCATATAAACTCTGTGGGTTGTCAGGGAGACGAGCATCTCTGAGAAACTCATCTGTGTTCATGAAATCAGCAAATGCTTTAGCTCTATATAGATACTTTTCCTCCCCAGTCAGTCTGTGCAAAAGCAGGAATACATAACCATTTCCTGCCACTCCATGGCAGATCCCTGGACCTTTACGTAGAAGTCCTTTGTTCCACACAACTTCCCCAGCTTTAATACAGGCCTCTAAATACTTATTGTCTTTGTACACAAGGTAAGCTTTGGCCATGAGTTAGATAGTGCCTGGTGCACCATGACACCAATGCACCAGTTTGTGATCACTCATAGATATCTCCTCTATGCAGCATGGCCAGTTTCCTTCATCAGTTTGCAGGGAGAGAAGATAATTGATTGTTGTTCTGATGTTGTGCTCAGCTAGTTTATTGTAATCTATGTAGCCTGGCACTGACAGAAGCATCTGCAGGATGAGGCTGATGCCATGCGCTGCCCCCAGGTACTCGGTGTTGAAGTAGTGATACATCAGGGGGCAGGGCCGGTTCTGGGTCTTTGCGTAGCTCCTCCCAGACTCCACGATGAAGTCACAGATCTGGTACAGCTCTTGCTCAGACAGCACTTTGGTTTTGAGCTCGCGGCTCATCCATAGCGCGCCTGCTAGATACCCAGTTCGACCAACAAAGAATTCATCGCCACCACTCTTGAGAAATTTCGGATTTAGATACTGACTGAAGAGTGACTTGAACATCTTTATGTAATCTATATATTTTTCATCACCTACCTCTTTGGCAATCACGGCAGCGATGGCGTAGGTGCCGACGTCTCCAAGAAGGAACGAAGTCTTGTCACCTGTCGAAGTCTCTAGCGCCGGCTTCACGTACTCCATAGCCTTATCCAAATAAGCGGCCTTGTTCTCTGATAGCATCGGGTTCTTGGATAAATAGTAAAACATGTATGCGGCACCGGTTATCCCAACGTAGAGCCCTCCATCTACATTCTTACGCGTTGGCTGCAGTCTTTTCGTTATGTTAGCGATATAATCGTTAATACTGTTAGTCATTTCATTTCTATCGGCTACAGTACAGGCTCCCGGTTTATAATCACCGTACGGATTAGGAAAATATCGCACCATTTTGTAGTCAAAAGGGGTCACTGCGGAAAATACTTTACCGATGGTCCGTAGCGAGCTAAGTTTGAAAAATCTTTTGAGCATCAATTGAAACTAGAAATCAGATAATTTGTATCGTAAATATTATGCAGAAAATGCTAACAATTCCTTAGTTAGCCAACCATAGCGCTCGTAACTTGCTTTGTGTTTTGTTTTTCTTTTGACACAGCTGGTACGGTCACAAAAATATCTCATTCACTCAGGAGAATGACCTCTTTTCAGCTGTATCCGGTTTTTGACATTTGTGCGCTACTACCAAAACAACAATTATACTGCGTTCAGCAACGAAACTTTAGAGAGCAAGGCTTGTTGCTTAGCAACTGTTTTGAAAGAATAATTATTGTAATTGTGTACCAAAACTGCCTTTTCTACGAATTTATTTTATTGATGCGAATACAATATAATGAATTGGGGCCAATCAATACTAACGTTTTTTGAAGTTCATGTTGGTTTATATCGATTTTTTATCAATGCCTTTATCAAATAATCGTGGAAACGTAAGTATACCTACCTACCGATCTAAGTGATTTTACGACCATAGTTACGTTAGCCTAGCCCTACCTTTTTCTACAGTAGGTAAGTAATTAGGTACATACTTTACCTAATATTTGTGACCTACAAAAATAATTATAAACCACCATGTTACGTAATTCCGATAATTTATTAATATTCAAAACCTGTGTTACAAGTTCTCGCAAATGCGAAAGTCGTCGTTCCGCGCGCGCGGTCGCTCTGCCCAATCCCTTGACGCTGGTGGCCCAAGAGCTGACGGACCCAAAGTGGATCCGGGGGCCAGTGGAGACGGCCGGACGTTTTTACAAATCAGACCAGCAATCGCTGACCCAAGAGCTGCCCTCGCTCGGTCTCACTCCATTTATGCCGGGTTAGTATTTAGAAAGAAGAAAGAAAGAAAATTCATTTATTTGGCCCTTTTACATAGGTACAATATATAAATAACACATTCAATATATTAGTATATTTAGTTGCTAAATCAAATCTTAATTATTTAGGTAAGTTGTATAGAATTTACCTAAATGTTTGTTACCAGTAATGAGTAGTCATTGATATTTTACATTCATATACAAAGCTATAAATATTCCGAATAAGTAGGTACCTAATCAGTTGCTACATTATATAGGTAGATCTATAGAAAATTATGATTGAAAAAAAATCTAACAAATTTTAAATATTATGTAGAAACGATTACAAAGAGGATGCAAAGGAATATATTGTCAATTTACAAGCGGTTGGAGAAGGCAAAGTTCAACTGGCGAGGACACCGCAAGAGAAAGATCGTCTGCCAGACAGAATAAGTTTGGACAGGTATTGTTCTAGCCTTAGCTGGCTAAGCTTAGCTAGTCTTGAGATTCTGTTTCGTATTTTTTGATCTTAACTATATTTTATTGTAACACACACAGGAGGGGGTTATCATCTATACCAAATATTGTAGGAGAACCAGGGTTAAGGCTTTTATCACTGCAACATAATTTGATCAATAGCTTATCTGGTCTATGCACCCTAGATTTGGGAAAACTCGTATTTTTGGATGTTTATGATAACCAGATTGACAAAATT
Organism: Eupithecia centaureata; assembly: GCA_944547425.1. Classification (NCBI taxonomy): domain Eukaryota; kingdom Metazoa; phylum Arthropoda; class Insecta; order Lepidoptera; family Geometridae; genus Eupithecia; species Eupithecia centaureata. The sequence continues at coordinate 11,502,300 of OX155691.1, forward strand.
ACCTCGCTGGAGAGAATGTTTAGTTTGAGAGTTCTTCTGATGGGTAAAAACAGGTAAAGAAGACAGCAATTATTTTTGTACATAATTTGACGTAAACATAAATTGTATTTTTTAAGCATTATCCTTATGATTTCAGAATAAGAAGAATTGAAGGACTATCAAATCTTTCAAAATTAGAAGTTTTGGATTTACACGGAAATAAGATAGGGAAAGTATCTTGCTTGTCTAATTTAAATGACTTGAAAGTGCTTAATTTAGCTGGAAATCAGATAAAATTTATTGGACCATTAGATTTACAAGGATTAGTGTCATTAAGGGAGCTGAATTTAAAACGAAATCGAATGACGAAATTGATGGGATTCCAACACACGCCCAAATTAGAAAAGTTGTACCTCGGAAATAACGAACTTCAAAGGTACTTAACCAATGGTTTTATAGTAAATAAGTGCTAATATGATATGAAATAATTATTGCTCAATAAAAGTTACTTATTTTTTCAGTGTAGATGATGTATCCTCTCTAGCAGAAGCAAAATCACTAATTGACATTTCTCTAGACGGTAATCCTGTGGCTCTGGGTGGTGATTGTACTCCTTTCCTGGTATCCTATCTTCCAAACTTGCTGACGCTGACGAACATGCATGTTACTAACCAGGTAAGAAAAATAAATGGTAAATAAATATATATATAAATAACATTTAGCAAAGCTATAGTAATATTATGTCTTTAATATCTATGATAGTGGAATATGTCTTTAAGCTCTGAGCTTTCATTTTTGTAGGTTCGTCAAGCAGCGATGGCTTGGCGAAGTAATAAGGAAGCAGCTCGTGCAGCTTACTGTGCTCTTGGTGGGATTGCACAACAAGAAGCCAGAAGAGATCAAATAATTCACAATGCACGCACTAATTGGGAATTATTGAGATCTGAAAATAAATGTTTTACCGCGGCTAACGCACCAAAAATCGAAGATGACAAAGATTTCGCGTTAGAAACATCCTCAACAACTCCCACCCACAGCGGCAGTACGCAAACCATAGAGATTGCAGCGCTACCAGATGTGGTCATGACTCTGCAGCAACCGGAAACAGAAGATTCAGATTGTAAAACAAATAATAGCGAAACGATTCTGGTAGCTACTGAAAATATTTCTAAACCGTCCCAGGTTAAAAAATTGCAAAGAAGTGCAACCGCTCGAAAAGCTCCCGAGCGGCGTGTAAATTTTTCAGACCGAAGCGCATCTCAAGATACCGATGCATCTCACTCAACCTCCACTAGCAGTGAAGTCAGATTACCACCGATCCTATTACCAATAATTTCTTCGTTAGAGAATGTTAGACTTGCAGATAGTTCAGAACCAATTTTAAAACGATGGGAAAGTATTTCTAGTGTGGATCCTATTGTCGATTCCTCATTCAGTTCTTTACCGTCCTCTAGTGAGAGCGATGACGAAAGAACTAAAAAACCAGTACGACGCTTACCTACGGCTTTTAGACGAAGAGAAAACTTTGGTTCAGTGCGATCAAAGTCAGTATGTGATCCTGAGAGCAGGCGAGCCAAATCTAAGAATTCTGATCACATTGAAAGTATGAGCAACATATCGACTAATACTAACATGGGCTCGGTTTCTTCATCAGGGAGCGATCAGAACAACAAAGTTTTAAGACGTGATGGATCTTTGAATAGTCGGTTGAGCACCAGGAATATAAGAAGTGCGACTCTTACGAGAAGAACCGAAAGAGCGTCTTCTGCGTCATGCAATCGTGCTTCTACAGCCAGAATAAAATCTGGCAAAAGCTTAGCAAGCTTTAAAGTTTCAGAACCTGTGCCTAAGCCCATGCCACCATCTAAAGATAGAGAGCAAGGTAAAACTGTACTGCTAACTCAAAGGTTTTGTATGTTTGCTTCCGCATGATCTCGAATGTCCTACTCGTATATTTGCAGGTGTGGATTATCTAGTAGAAGTTTGCGATGGTGTAGTAAGTGCATGGGGCGCTGGTGCTATACGTCGTCTGTCTCGAGATTGGGATTGGGAACGAGCTCGACATGTTAAGAAAGCTGCTTTTCATTACGTTCACTTCAATGCTGTAGCGCAGTCGATCCCGGAACTAAAATCAAAGTCAGTCTAATCCTGTTGTCTTGATTCGGTTTATGGCTATTTCATGGACAACAACAAACTTTACTCTTTGCAGATTTCCAAACGTTACTCAGATCTCCGTTCGGGCGACTGGGCTGCAATGGCTCGGTCAGCTTCACGCCTTAGCTGAACTACGAGGAATCACTTCGTTGACCGTAATATCAGAAGGCAACCCTATACATGTGAAGATTTGGAGAGATTATGCCATCTACAGACTTTCTCATTGGGGTTTGAAAGAAATCAATGACCAGTCGGTAAGTTTTGATTTATTTAGTTATAACTAGCTGTACCCCGTGGCTTCGCCCGCGTGGACTTATGTTCCAAATGGATATCGAAGATTGAAAATAAGAAAATTGATTGAGTCAGGCATCCAAAACGTACCCGTTTTATACTAAGGTTATTTTATTTATATAGGTACTTATTATTTTATTTATTACTTACTATATTTAATTCAGAGTACTTTAACAACAACATTACAATGTAAACTTACATAAAAATATTAATTCATTAAAATTAGTATTTTCAAAGCAGGTGACAGAAGAAGAAATCAGTTTAGCAAATCAAATGTACGCTGGCCTAAGTGATATTGTACTTCGTGCGTTGCCCGATGCACCGCTGCTGCCTTTATTGTCAAGGTTGGGAAGAAATGGGAACAGTTCAACCAGTGCCAAATCTTGGTTGAGAGCTGCGGACCCAGCGCTACGAGACGTCATAGCAAAAGAGGCACTACAATACAAAAAAGGACATGTATCTCAGGTAACAAAATCTTGTTAAACCGCCTTTTCAATTCTAATACTCTATTGTAGCCTGGCAAAAATCAAATCAATACCTACAGGAGAAATTACTCCAACTATCGCCTTTAAGATAAAAGAAGGATTACCTAGTAAATGAGTTATATTTTTAGGAGGACGTGAGTTGGCGTGTGAAAGGTCGCAGTCAGTTGTCTCACGCTATCGAGCTTGCTTGCGGAGCTGCTCAGAGGCTCAAAGTTTTAGAATTCCAGTGGCCAACGATGCTTGTCGAGATGATTGAAGATATACTTCGAGACTATTCCGACATGGACTCTCATGTCAAAGAACAAATTCGTATGTTAAGAGATATGGACTCAATATAAAATTAGAATAGATAGTCTAGTTTTAGATTCGATATCACCGAAACACGAGGAAACTTAGAAATTCAATCTAAACACAATAACAAATTGTGAATTCTCAATAAAATCAAAGACGAATTCGCTTAGTGGTAGATATTAATTGTTATTGTAACTGATTGTGTGATAATGTATTTTACTATAATCTTTATGGAAATGTCAAAACATTTTGGCAGTCCATATCAGGTTTTTATGCATTTATCAATTTTGCATTTATTAAATAAAAAGTTGGTCCTGTGAAGATACCTACTATAATAAAATGAGGGGTTTTCAGTTTGTCATAATATTATAGATTTTTTTCGTGTGACTTTCTATGAAGTTATTGGGAAATAACCGTCTTGGGTAAATCAAAAACCCCTTGAGATTCCAAAATATTAAATTACTTGACCGTTACTGGAAGCTTTAATAAGCTTTTAACGAGAAAGCACATCCGTTTCCGTCGAATTTGACTACTTTTTACTGATTTTTCGGTAGTATATCCGGTCCACTGGCGACACCTAGGCGTTTCGCGCCATTTTTAGTTTGCGTAAAATGGACAGCGCCATGTTTTATCATTGGCGTTTCGTATTCCGTCGAAGCAACTTGTGTACGCAGCAGTTCTGCTCTGGCTCTGTTAAAGTTGCACTACCTATAGTGATAATTATTATAAGGTTATATCGTAAAGTGAATCGCAGAAAAACCTGTAAGTTTTTTAAATTTACTTATTTTCTCGCACTTGAAATCATTTTGAGAATTTTTATCGACCATGTTGTAAAAATCTCTTTGTTATAATATTTGTGTTATTTTTTATAAGAAATAGGGCCTGCTTTCAATTTTAGCCATTACTGTCCCACTGCAGGACAAAGGCCAAAGAACGTTGATTCAGGAAAGCATATTGTGCTCATAATTTTTTACCTTACCTAAGGTAGGTAACTAACGGTAAAAATTTAACGGTTTTTCCGTTCGGATCTCGTATTTTATAGAAAGTACTTGATCATTTATTTTAAATTTACTGGTTGTGTTCGGTTTACTCGGTTCTTTCGGTTCCGGTCTCGAAGTCCATTTATTTAGATAATTTACTTCATTCTGTTGGTTCTGTCATATAAGACTCACATTTTAAAATGATGATGAATTTTTTATTTCTACCGGATTGTGTCCGGTATTTTTGGTAAGTTTTGGAAGAAACATTTTTGTAAAAATATTTTGAATAACTGTATTTTAAAATTACAGCCTATTTTTATTAAAGAACCGGAACCGGCGCTACCGCCGCCGCCGCCGTGAACGCGCCGTGAGCTTCGATCCCATTTGTAAGCATACCTACTCATCGCGGATACGGGTAAGCTCCAAAGTTATTATAACTGATGCCCTGCCTGACTAATTGAGTCGTTTTTATACTGCTTGCCATGATGGTAAGGCCTCGATAAGTTCATTTTGTAAGCGTCGACGCTTGTACAAACATGTTTAACTTCACTGACAATCAATGTCTTGGCAAGGCCATTATTTCGAACAAATTAGAAGAACAAAATCGCAGGTTCCGAAAACACGCAACTGTTTTTCGAAGACATCTTCTATGTTCGCAAGAAACGACCCAAGAAATAATAACTAGCAAGCACTAGACCTTTTTAGTTAAATCTTCACCGAATACCTACCCTCAAAAGTTTTATTTTTGAGTCTCAACTCAACCATTCACGGCTCCTATTGATCATTCAATCAATTAGCATAAAGAGAACTTCAATAGTAATGTAATCTAAATTTGACAGTAAAATAGAAATTTTTGGTAAATATTATACCTATTAAAACTTTGTTGATTTCGTTTACGAAAAAGGAGTTAACTAGTGTTGGAAGAACAACATTTAATTTCATCCCTTAACGAAAGAGGGACTTCAGGATGTGCGCGACACTAGTCGCGCGCGTTCTACATAACTACTTTTTTAATAATAATTTTAGTTTGAGATTTGACTTGCTCGTAACCTGTACTTGTAGCCTAAAGAAATTAGTGATCTTGTTGATTGATTGATTGATCTTGTATTTTGTTTTAAAAGGCTGGATAGTAATAAGTGAATCTTTTAACCCTGTTCTGGCAAAACATAATTAAGGACTTAGCTGCCCCTCGCGGGGGAAGAGCTAGTGTGAATCACTAGGTCCATCGTGTGGACCTCCAGGTTCCTTTCAAGGTTAAAGGCAGAATTGTATATCCCTATAAATAAGATATTAATTTATTGGGCCATTTCGAAGTAACATAGGTAAATCATTTAACACACCAGTAGGTGCTCAAAGTTTATTTATTGACATGAACTGCCTACACAGACACACCCTCGCGGGGTGGATGCCGTAATTACCTTTCAGAGGTCAGCTCGGCTGTGACCAATATACAACATCTATTATTACTAGGACAGCGCTCAAAGTCACGAGTTTCCTTTTACCACTGCACTGACACTTCCGGCCCGGTCATAAATATGATACAGGACGCTCATATGCTCTTGAACTTAGGTGAAATGCCTACACAAACACCCTCGCGGGGTGGATACCGTTATAACCTCTCTCAAAGAGGTTTTAAAGGTAAGCCCAGAAGTGGCCAATATATAATAACTATCACGAGTATTACCACCGAGGCTCCTGGCCCGGTCTTAAATATGGTACAGGATGCTCCAATGCTCCTGGACCTAGGTGAAATACCTACATAAAGACACCCTCGTGGGGTGGATACTATAATAACCTCTCTCAAAGAGGTCTGCCCAGAAGTGGCCAATTTATAACTATAATAACAAGGACCAACCACCGAGGCTTCTGGCCCGGTCTTAAATATGGTACAGGACGCTCCAATGCTCCTGGACCTAGGTGAAATACCTACATATAGACACCCTCGCGGGGTGGATACTATAACAAATTAGCCCAGAAGTGGCCAATTTATAACTATAATAACAAAGACCAACCCACCGAGGCTCCTGGCCCGGTCTTAAATATGGTACAGGATGCTCCAATGCACCTGGACCTAGGTGAAATGCCTACATAAAGACACCCTCGCGGGGTGGATACCATAATAACCTCTCTCAAAGAGGTCAGCCCAGAAGTGGCCAATATATAACTATAATAACAAGGACCAGCGCTCAAATTCAAGAGTTTTATTTTACCACCAGGGCTCCTGGCCCAGTCATAGATATAGTACAGGACACTCCAATGCTCTTGGACTCAGGTGAAATGCCTACAAAAACACCATTCGCGAGGAAGTGGTTAGTATACAATTACTATAACATATGACAAGGCTTTTACCAACAAGGTTCGCAGCACAGTCATAAATATGGTGCAGGGCGCTCTTATGCTCCTGGATACTGCATTTGACAAATAGGCAATAAGGCATAAACGTTTACAATTTCCTTGTCTATCGCATAGATAAATACAATATGCAGGAAGCTCCAATGTTTCTTGACACTTGATACTTAAACAAAAAGGTAACAATATATAATGCTCCTGGATACTGCATTGAACAAATGTGAACAATTATTTATTTATTTTATATTTCGTTTATTAAGGCATAAACGTTTACAATTTCCTTGTCTATCGCATAGATAAATACAATATGCAGGAAGCTCCAATGTTTCTTGACACTTGATACTTAAACAAAAAGATAACAATATATAATGCTCCTGGATACTGCATTGAACAAATGTGAACAATTATTTATTTATTTTATATTTCGTTTATTAAGGCATAAACGTTTACCATTTCCTTATCTATCGCATAGATAAATACAATATGCAGGAAGGTCCAATGTTTCTTGACACTTAAACAAAAAGGCAACAATAAATATATATATATATATATATATATATATATATATATATATATTTACATATAGGACGCTCAAATGCTCCTGGAAACATGCTCCTGGACACTAGAATTAACAAAAGTTAACAATAACTCTAGACATTTCAATGAGGTCAGATAGGAAGGTTGCTCTGGTAGGTATACAGACAATAGCAGCTCGCTGGTATCACCACGTTCGATATTCCGAATGCTTATAGTTAAATCTAACTGATCAGGCAGTCCCATTTTCAATCTCGAGGCACTAAACGAGTAGGCATGTAATTAATGACCGAAATACGAGTATCCTGTCTCGACGATTTGCTGTAATACATTGCATCAAAGTTTAGATGTGCTTCGCGAGCACTTAATCTTGGTCTTAGCACTTAGGTACCTCGGTCCTCAAACCGCAGAAAGATGTATTTTGAAGGCCGGGAACAGTCCAAAATATATACCCTGCAGAAATTAATAGTTTGTCATTGTGCATGCCTGTTAGAGGTGCACATTCAAAGGAAATACAAAGGATTTTTCTGCTATATTATGCGACTCCAGCCTGACCGTTTCTTGCACCTGGTAACGATAAGAGTTTCTCCTGCACTGCAATCAAAATAAATCTATTATATATACAAGTTATTGTGTGTGTGCTAGCCAGACATGAAATACATCACATTTCATAGCCTTCATCTTACTGTATGGGCTTATAATCATACTGCAGAAGCATAGAGTTGTACCATAGAGATAACCTATCGAATGTGCTCGACATTCAATACATCTCAGCATACACGATATCCCAGGCAAGCCTAATGATCGGGGAGGTCACCTATATCATTATCGTTTACCCCGAGTGACAACAACTGCTAGCATATATGAACTTTAAATAGTTTTTATAGAATGGGGACCCTAGATACTTCTATCTAATTCATTTATTTGCCTGAAAGGCTGCGCATGTTCTTTGTAATAATGTTACACGAGATCTGAAAGATTATGTTTCATGACGCGTTTAGTATCCCTTGGATGTGTCATAGCGTGTTTAAAATCTGGTATGTATCGATCACTAGCATGGGAATTTCCGTTACCATTTCTAATCCCTAAAGTGTTTCGTCTAAATCACTTAGTGATTGGGGATACCTGATTAGTAGTTCCTCAACTGGGGAATATGTCTGTCACCACCGAAAGTCAAGAACATCGTTCTCATGTTTTTGAAGTGTACGTGTAGAATGGTGGAACAATTGACACAAAATACCTACTAATCAATATTTTCATAAGATCGTCTCACCACGATATAACTGTTGATCTGTACACGTAAAATTTTACACGTCTTAACGTTACTAGACACACCTTGATCTTGTCATTGTGTACGATAGTAAGTGTTATTTATTTTTTGACGGTTCCAACACTGACAGTGGTTGACTTCTTTCAAACATTAATTATGTTATAAATTAATCCACTAATATGAATGAACTATACTTATTTAATCATAAAATTAGACTGAAAGTCTATAAACGATTTTAATATTACACTAAAAGTGGCTAAGCTGGCGTAACGTACCTATTGGCTAGGATAATACCTCTTTAGATAAACAGATGTTGAAGCAGTTTCAGATAACATACGATCACTGTATCTTTAGACGAGGGAATTGGCTGTTCGCCAATATTTTTTAAAGGATTTGTAGGCGAGAAATAACATATCTACCTGATAATGTTACTCCGTTATTGTTAAAAACGATTGATACAATATTTACTAATTATTACTTTAGTTTGGTGGCAATTTGAATATTTTAGCTGTTAAAACGGCTAAGTTCAAGTTCAAAGTGGATATATTATAAATTTTAGTAAATTATTTCTTGGTTACCTACTAAAATCAAGAGTGGAATTATAGAACAAAACTCAAGAGAACATTACTGTATCAGTATTCTTTCAAAAGACTTGTTACACATTCTTTTGTTTAATTTTATCTCATCACATTGGCGTTATTCCCTCAAACTCTACATTTGGCGACACCAGGCGAAAACAAACAGATCTCGTTAAAAGCTTATTAAAGCTTCCAGTAACGGTCAAGTAATTTAATAGAAGCGTTTTACCTGAAATAAAACGCATATTAAAATACTTACCTTACTGGAAGCTTTGCTTTTATTTCTGCCTGGTGTAACTTAACCAATGATAAAACATGGCGCTGTCCATTTTACGCAAACTAAAAATGGCGCGAAACGCCTAGGTGTCGCCAGTGGACCGGATATACTACCGAAAAATCAGTAAAAAGTAGTCAAATTCGACGGAAACGGATGTGCTTTCTCGTTAAAAGCTTATTAAAGCTTCCAGTAAGGTAAGTATTTTAATATGCGTTTTATTTCAGGTAAAACGCTTCTAATAAAATTCTAGTTTTCAATCTGTCATAAAATTAAAGAAATATAGGGTGTGTCAAGACTGCTACTAAAAAAAGACCATGATTTTATATATTTTTAGCGAAAAATATCCATAAAATATCCATCAACGTCCTTTGTTTTAATAGGTTCTTGTTTATAATTCGTAGTTCACTAATGCTTTTATTTGTATGCACCGTGCTAATTTACTAGTACGTAAGCAAATATTTCGTCATTTTCGTTGGTTTTTTTTTTCAATTATTAGACAGTTTATTTTAAGTTTCAGTTAGATATTTATTTTGTTAAGTATTTGCTTTATCAAGTATTAAGAGCGCAGATGATCCCACATTTCTGGATCATGTTCAATGGTTTACCACCACTTATCAAACTACCTACTTCCTCGGATTTGGTCTTGACATCCCCTGTATACTACTTTTCTATGAGGGACCTTTGGTAGAATATTATATTTTTTTATAGTTCACCTAATATAGACTGCAACAATTAGTATTAATTGATAATTAATGGACTCAATAATGTTACTAGAGTAGGTAGTATAAGACAATGCTCAATATTTTTTTATGTAAAAGTCACATTACATAAGTTTTCATTTTTGTTAAATTGGCGTTAGTAGATTGTAAAAGTTAGGTAAAGTTAGAAGTACTAGGTATTTACAAATCTTGTTACCGGTAATTATTAATAACACGTTCGCGCGAACAAGCCGCTTTCTCGGACTGCTTAGATTGACACGCAATTTTCCCATACAATAGTGAACGACTTCTTTACACGTTCTGTCGTTATTCCTCATGAAATTGTACTATTACACGACAGAACGTGTTATGCCGTCTGTCGTCTATAAAAGATCCATCTAAAAAGCAAGTGTTTTTGGTGAAAATCAAGGTAGGTATCGACCAACAAACCTAAGGCCCATATTATGAATGCTTGTCTAGCCATAGAACAATGCCTGAGTATCGTTTATGCCATAGAAAAGCTTTACTCAAGTATAGATCGATGACTGAGCAGATTTCATATTACGAGCCTTAGTCACTCAGAAATAAAACAACCTATCTTGTTTGTGTTATTCTGTGTCTTTAGATTTGATTGTTGACTAGTGATTTTGCAACCGGTACACCTACTACAGTCTTAAATTCACAAAAAAACACTTGTTTCCACGCAAAATGCGCGCGAAACACACGCGCCTCGCTCTCCTGTGACACAGCTAGACTGAGGTGTATGGCAGTGTACGGGGGATGCGACGTGTAATCACGTTGTGTCGCAGGAGCAACCCGTAGCTAAGCTATTTTCAACTCTATGCTTAGGCTCATATTTGAACCGTCCCAAGTGACAGTAAACGCTTGATATTTTGATATGATGTGACACAGAGAACGAAATTCCCATATTTGTATTAAAATCAAACGTGGCTACACGTTCTGACCATTAGCATCGGAACTAAAAAGGACGTGATATGGCGTTGTGTCACCTCACATAATCAACGAAAGGACTTGAAATGACGTTGTGTCAGAGAACGTGATAACATACATACATGTTCTCTTACAAAGTAAGTGGTTTTATTTTTAAATTACCTACCACACCACCCTCTACTACTAGGTACCTACCTACTATAAGAAAGAAATGGGAAGGTAGTTGAACCTGAGACAAATTTTCAGTTTCGGCTCTGAAACCTGTTTTAAAATAGCTCCTCATACAGGTTTCGACATTTAATAACGTAGATGGAGAAACATGATTCCGGAATCACCGGAATCATGTTTGGTCGAAATCGATAGTACCGAAACATCGATTTCGAACGCATGCTAAGCCGCCCAGTTTGTCCAACATAATAAAAATTACGACCCTTGACCACTGACCTCTATATATATGTCACCGTTAAATTGTAAATAACGTTAGATTACAATCTATCTAGCGAGATTGTAATCTGTCGATAGATTGTAAACCGTAACATTTACTTATAATTTAACGCTTTATTTTTCGGTAGATTATAATCTATCGAAGTGAAACCGTCAAATTGTAAAACAGAACGCACCTAGCGCGCTGATTTAATCAGGATGAATTTACCACAGAGTTACAAACCTATTACAGCGGGCATAATGAAAATAGTAAAAAAATACAATGGAGAAATCAAAGAATACAAAGTGTTTTAAAGTTGATAGACGACTTGGTAACTACAATACAATAAAATTATGTTTTCAAAAACATTAATATATTTTCGACTTGTTTTTTTTATATTTTGATTTAATTTTGTGACAGTTTTTTCTATGAGAAATTTTCATTACATTTTCAATTTTACGTTGTGTTTGAGGAGAAAATATTTTTACGTTTCTGATTTTCTTATTTTGAGATGAGACCATGTGATATGAGAATTATTGATTAAGTACCTACTTAATAATAAATAAATAAATAATTCCGGACTATCCACACAGCATCATCTAGCTCCAAGCTAAGCAGAGCTTGTGTTATGGGTAGTAGATGACTGACAAATTTGTTCCGAGGCGGGAATCGAACCCGCAACCTCCTGTGTCGTAGGCGGACCTTTGCCCACCGCGCCACATCGGAAGTCAAAAATAAAAAAATAAAAACAAGAACTCAATTATTCTTGACGTGCATTTATTTTATTTGACTGACACCTTTGTTTCATTCCTAACTCTATGGACACTATTGGACACAGAGCAGTCTACTGTAAGGCTGACCAATCAGGGATCAGGTCTTCGTATAGAACGCAGTTTGAAAATTGTAAGATTGTGATTTGACGGTTTCACTTTGATAGATTATAATCTACCGAAAAATAATGCGTTAAATTGTAATGGAATGTTACGTTTCACAATCTATCGACAGTTTATAATCTCGCGAGATAGATTATAATCTAACGTTATTTGCAATTTAACGGTGACATATACAAGTATTGTATATATAGAGGTCAGTGCCCTTGACGGAACCTAAGATCAATTTCAGTAACGGAACGTAGTAATACTTGATCTTATATAGACGGAAACAATCCAAATTCAAAGATATTTCCCATTTCAGCTGACAATAAAAATCCTCTAAAATAAATGAAGGTATGATTTATGCAAATTAGTTTTTCTGAAAACTGCAGAAAGCAAAGATATTATAATTATTTTTAGTAATATCTTTGGCAGAAAGTATTTTAGCGTTCGAAATTTTACGTTCCGTTCCAACTTGTTTTTACACTTCGATTCGTGCAACACTTCATTATATGTAGTCGTAGAGTAGGAACATAATATTATTCATTCTGTGGTTGTTTGTTGCTCTCTCTCTCTCTCTTGCTTGTGTGTACCTACGCTTCGTGTATTGTTCATTTTTCTTTTATATTCTCGTAAATCGTACCTTTTCAAGAGGTTTTAGACAGTTTTAGATTTATATCGTCAGTTAATAATTACACTTACTAGATTATGAAATGAAGAAATTCGCAACACGCCATGGACGACACAGAAAGTACAACAACATCAGCGGACGAAAACACTGGCAACTTGTGCGATAACCCAACGAGAGATACTCTTGCAGAGGGTTTATTGGGGCTATTGAAGCCCACTGTGGACCAAATAGACGAACGCGTGAGAGCTACAAGGTAATACCAAATAAACTTCCAGTTAAAAGGTACTTTTATGCCTACATGCATAACATACTTCCTATAAATAATAAGTAACCTACATTAAAAATAAGGTCATAACTATCCTCAAAGACAGAAGAAATCATAGCAGTATCCACTCATATATTAAATTCGAGTATCTACCAAAATCTTGGAAGAAACACCCTCTTTTATTTTATTTATTCATTGATTTCAGAATTTCCCAATTGGAATTAAAACAGCAGATAGAAGCGTTAAATGAGGAGTTGGCCAAAGTCCGAGAGGCTCTAAACAACCATCCTGATTTAGATCCCTATGTAAAGAAGCTGATAGCTTGCAAGCACAAAGTTACCGTTGTTCTAAATGTTCTGCAGGGATCACAGGTAAGAGTTAAACAAATTGTAATTGTAGCTTATTAAAGACTAGTTTCTGTCTGCTGCACACTCATTAATACTATGGAATATTTTAAATGATATTTCTATCCCACGGAACTTGATTTGTTGGATAAAAAGTAGCCTATGTGCTTTAACACTACAGCGCATGCGCCCCTTTTTTTTACATGAGCGCTCGCATGCTCTACCTTGGTAGAAAAACAATATAGCAAATATTTTAAAAGTGGGTGGTTTTAAAATGATAAAACTGAATTATATTATTCATCTATTTATTATTCAACACAATTTTAATAAAAAAACAGAGTTTAAATATAAAGTTTTTTAGTTAGGAACATTTTAAGAGATCAATTAAAAAAATCAACAATTTGGGTATGTATGAGATCAGCTCTAAAAAAAAAGACTTCTAACAACCGATAAGTTTCTTATTGGTCACCATCCTCACATTCGATGCAGACCACAACTTGGTGATCCGGACAAATCCACCTAGCACATCGCTTACACCATTTTTTTGTGGATCGATTTCGAGCTCGAGAGCACAGGCAACATTTGCCTACTCGCCCCATTCTTTGAGGATAACTGCGAGAAACCTCGACTCTTTGTTCCAAAAACCATTTTGTTTTTGTTTTTAGTTCTCGGGGGAGGTTTTCCATCGTCAATCTTCGTGTCATGAGGGGTTTCACCAGCTCATATGAGAGGTCGTACAGGAAATTGCGTCCCACAATCTGGCGTTTCTCGCTGCACTTTTTGGACCTGGAGGTCTAACCCGGATATTTTGAGATCTTACCCGTGTTGCTGCATGACATGTTTTACTCCACCGTGTTCCATTTCTAGACACATAAACATCGTTTCGTGTGTTGTTTCGAGCAAGTTCAGAAAGCGGCGTGTCATCTTCAGACGATGATTCTTGGTTTTCGCTTATGGGTTCCTGTACCTGGCTTCTATTTTCCCGTTCCATGGGTTCTACTCTTTCTTCTCCATCATCCGAATCACTTTGAATAACTTCCTCATCATCATTTTTTTCCTGTAACCACCGAATCACGCAAGATTCAAGGTCTGGATCCATTTTTTAGCTGAAACAAAGCAAAAATAGTTAGTAAATAGAAAAAAACACGCTTAACTGCAAATACTATTAATAATGATAGTCTGTTAAAAAACAAACATTAAAACTTTATACAATTTGAAGTAAAAAAGTAAAAACAAAATCTTTGTACTTACATCCAGTTTTATTACGCCAATACTCGCGCGTACTACAATGGTAGAAACTGATTTTTGAAGCCTAATTACGGGAACATGCACTCGCACTGCAGGTGGGTGCCGTACTAATTCGTTGTGTAATTTTGTCGTTGAGGCTTATCTAGGAGCCCAAAGAATTTAGTACTAAAATCAATAGATGACGCTAAAATAAATGAGTGCGTTCTACTATAGTAGAGCACGCGTGCGCTCTAGTGTTAATCCAGTTTAGATCTACTTGTATGCAAAAAAATCAGACCAATATGTAATGTGAAAGTGTGAAAGAAAAGTAACTAAAATCAAAAAACATCTTAACATCCAAATTTTCATGTTTTATTAAAAGTAATTGTTATTTAATTTGCATCCAAATGTGAACCACTCTGCTACTGCTAAAATAGTGCATGATATCTTGAAATAATTAAAAATATATATATTTCAGGATAGACTGAATGAAATCAGACGTATGATAAGCAAGGAGAAGAGTGTTCGTACAGCAGTCCTACCATCAACTCCACAAGAACCAGAGCAAGGCACGAGTGGCATCTCATCACAAAGTATCACCAACTAAGATGGAAACTCCATACCAGAACCATATAAATAAGGCTGACTTTGATTATGTCTATGAACCATCAGAAGATAGTTTCCTACTCATAGATGCCTTAGAAAAAGATCTACATTACCTCAAAGCAAAAAAACCTACAATATGCTTAGAAGTTGGGTCGGGAAGTGGCATTGTCATTACTGCTTTAGGTATGGCACTTCCAAATACTATTTGTTTGACCACAGATGTCAATTTCAAAGCCTGTGTTATGACGAAACAAACAGCTGCCTATAATAAAGTCCAAATGGATGCAATCAACATGGATTTAGTTACAATGACTAAAGATAGTTTGTTTGATGTTATCATCTTCAATCCCCCATATGTCGTAACAGACTCGGAAGAATGTAAGGGGTGTGATATAGGAGCTAGTTGGGCCGGGGGTTCAAAAGGTCGAGAAATAACAGATAGGCTACTGGAAATGATACCAAAAAAGTTAGCTAGAAATGGCACTTTTTACCTTCTTTTAATAAAAGAGAACATTCCAGATGAAGTTATAGAAATAATGTCAAGACATCAATACAAGCATGAATTGGTGATAGAACGGAGAGTTAAGAATGAACATCAGTTTGTTTTCAAGTTTTATATAGAGTTATAATTAATCATCAAATTAACATTAAGATATTTATGTTATACTTAATTATAAGTACTTTGTTGATAATTGCAGTACATTGTTTTTTTAATCATAATTTTTTTTTATTACATTATACTTATTATATTAGTACATCAAAAGTATAGAATCTGAATAGAAAAAAAAGGATACAGTTGCTCAAAAGTATAGAATCTGAATAGAAAAAAAAGGATACAGTTGCCCAGCCTTGCCGTGCCGCAGCCTGAGAAAGTTGAAAACATTGAAGTGTGTCATGTCATGCATGATGATGGGCCATGTGATTCATGAAAGCAGAAGTAATAACACACTATTATTATAAATGACGCATCAGGCTGATATTTTGAATAGTCTTAGTTTACGCCAAGAATAGAAAAGAGGCTGCATGCCATCACTTTTCACGCGGTTGAAGGCACTTTACTTGTATATGTTTTCTGTCCAAGGTTCTTTTTGACAGTTTCACTATATAAAATCTTTGGTCCTTCAACATTTTCATCAGCGCCCGGCAACGATGAGCAGAACTTTATCCATATCTGGATATTTGGGAATGAAGACAAATCCTAACCCACAGCCTGAAAAAAAACAAGCAACTTAATACTTAAGGTGCAAACAGCACCTACTTATCATTATAATTCCGTTATACAAAGGAATTTTCAAAACACTCGTACAGTTTGTTAAACCATCATAAGCTTTTTTTAATGCATCTGTAGTAGGTAGTTTCATTTTGTTTATTTTAGGAATAGATACGAAAACAGAGTTTGGTGGCCACCAAAGGCAACTTCGTATCTCTACTTATACTAGACAAAATAAAAATACTCTAATAATATGATAAAATAAGTGGGGCGCCACTTCAGGTGCTGTTTGCGCCATAAGTTATAGGGTTCTTTTTGGTAGGTATAAGTAGGTATCTACTGGGTACTGATCATACATACGTACCTACGTATATTTAATGTATGTTATTATCCAAAACTCACCATTATGCTAGAAATAGAAGCGTAAATGTATGATTTTGACTAAAAAACTGGTTCAGACAGAAAGCCAATGGTTGCATTCATGTCATTTAATTCTGGTACTCTTCAAATAATAAAAAAATGTTCCGACCGATTCCTTGTCCAACCCAGGACACTAGAATCTTAGGATAGAACTAACGCATAAAGTCCGTATTTTAACTTATGTGCCTACATCTATGAGATATCATTGGAAAGAAAGTAAATCCGAAATCGTTTGGTTTCAGTTGTAGCTCATTAAAACAAAATTAAGTATGTACATCAATTTATTATTAGGATTACCACTTCTACATATATAGTAACTCTACTATACTTCTACATATATAGTAACATTATATTATTATGTTAGAACAACTTTGAACCGAAGTCCGACGATCTCAGTGAATCAGTCGCTGGTACAATTTTGAACTTTACCGCGTTTCTGGAACAAAATCCTTATAGGGAAGGAAGTGGACAATAATCTTTTTTTCGGAAATTTGCTGATTTTGATGGTGGTGCTTGGGCGGAGCCACCAACAAAATGGCAAAAATTACATACAGGAGCATGGTCCATGTCATGTCGTCAAGTGAATCGAGGTTTGACACGACACATGTGATATCAGCACGCTAGACAGTGTTGCCAATTTAGCCCTTTCGGGGCTAGATCTAGCCCTTTTTTAGCTTATTCAGCCCTTAAAATGTTGATTTAGCCCCTAGCCCTATTTCTAGCCCCGAAACCGTGTAATATAATAAATATTAAAAAAAAAATATTTGTTCTGTTCCATATAAAGTTTTCATATGGAACAGAACAAATATTTAAAAATTCTATACTACAAATACGATTTGGTCTTATAAAATTCGGTCAAACTTGCTACTCATATGATATCCCAATAGATGCCATAAAAAAGATAGGATCTAAAGAAAAATATAAGTTTATTCTGAACAAGGCCCCTGCTAGAACTAATAATCAATCTCTTTAACCATCAACTTCGCAAAGTACCAGTGAATTGTACGGCGAAAAATCTTCCTCCGATGAGGCGATTGAGTTTTAAGGTGTATTTTTAATATTAAAAAAGTTGATTTTGTAAGTTTTTTGGTTAATATAATGTTAACGATTGTTAAAAAATCACTTATTTTATTTGATATCAATAAAAAAACTAAATTTTCCTATTTTAATTTATTTGGCTAAATCTAGCCTCCATCTAGCCCTTTTTAGAACTCTGTGGTGACACAGTTTAAGATATAATTTTTAATGTTAAAAATTTTGAAAAAGGGGAGGATTGATGTGGTGACACAGTTTAAGATATAGTACGCGGCGCAAACGCGTTTAGTTAATTCAGCAAATTACAGCGGCTAAGCCGAGCCCTCAGTGTCCCACCTCCCTCAGTCACTCCAGCAACCTCCCTTAGGAAACACATAGCCTAATTAAGGTTTATAGATTATCGTAAATGTCATTTTATGTATCCGTGTTTCGTGTGTAATTAATAGACTCTGTATATCGCACAACTCTCTTTTATTCAACCAACCCACAGTAGCTAAATATAGACTTGTAACTATAATTACAAAAACTCCATTTAGCCCCAAAACCTGACACCGAGTTGGCAACACTGACGCTAGATCAAGCCAATCAAGCCACGCGTTGGTATTCCCTTTCTTGTTTGTTTTGTTTGTAAATAAAAATAAAGTATCATATTTTCCCTGAAAATAAAATAAAAGTAATACTGTCTCTTATTAGACAATTAGTGGAGACTCATTTGTAGTAGATTTCTAAGAAAATGTCGGCAGACACGTGCAGAATATGTATGGGAACGAGCTTTCTATCGAACATCTTTAGATTTCATGAATCAATGAAGTTATCGGCTAAAATAATGTCGGTAGCCAATATTACGGTAAGGAACAACATATCCCTTAAACAAGAAGTTATAAAACAGAGACCAATTGTACAAGTTTAAAAAACGTAAGTACAAACATTCACTCTAACTCATCATCATTTCAGATCTTACCAAACGACGGCCTTTCTGACAAAATTTGCAACATGTGTGTAAACAAATTGAATGACTGCATCAGCTTTGTTAGATTATGTGAGAGCTCAGACAGAAAACAAAGACAGATGCTCCGAAATTCTGAAATGGTAGATGCAGAAACAGACATGGAACTTAGTCAAGACAATTTTCCAGAATGTAAACTGTTTGAAACTGATCCAAACCATGTTTTTATGGGTTTTAATGAGACAAATGAAGAGATAAAGCCAAGTGATGAGGATTTGAAAACTTTGAAGAAGAAAGAGAAGCAACAATGCTCTACTTGTGGAAAAGTCATGTCGTCCAGGTAGGTACTAAATCATCGAAAACTACTTACTGGGTAAAAAAAATGCTTTAAGCTCTGTGTTATATACCAACTTTTTTTGCCTCCATTGTTTAAAAAAATTCTTAATATTTTGTATGGTATCGAAAATAATAAGAAGATAATGTTCAATTTCAGGTTCCGTCTGAAGACTCATCTAAGGACTCACACCGGTGAACGCCCATTCTCATGTCCCCATTGCAGCAAAAACTTCTCTCTCGCACAAAACTTAAAAGTTCATATGAGAACTCACACGGTAAACAACTAATGAAATTAATAATGTAATATTCAAAAGTAGGAATTATTGTGGCCGCGGCTGGGTTGGCGAAGGAGCAGACAGAATGGTATAATAGAAGGGAGGTATAAAACGCGTCTTGCAGTTTTAGCAATCCTTAAAAAATAAAAAGGTTTCCTAATCTCCTCTCAAGACAAGAAACCCCTAACTCTTGTTTTCATTATGAATGTAAGTAGCTAACTACAGATCTAGTATATTGTTAATAAATTCGGCAAACAATATATCAGAACTCCAATATAAAAAAAGCTTATTTCATGACTATTCCAAAAATCTAACTTTCACACCATAGCTCCACTGAAAAAAAAACAACTGTATGGGTCGTACGTTGTCACCGACCGCACGCGCGAATTCCCGCTAACCCGCGGTCACAGTTAACGCACGTTTCGGGGGCGCGTGGATACGTAACCGGATACAATCAAAAACAATTACCGCATTATAACACAATTAAATTTTTTATAACTAATATTTCATAAGTTTAAGTTAGTTACAAATAAACTTCTTTGATTTGATTTGAAAACTTGTTTTCCTTTTATTCCAGGGTGAGAAGCCGCTACAGTGTTCCGTATGCGGCGAATCCTTCGCACATTCCGCAGGCTTAGCGGCTCACCGACGCAAGCACACCGGCCAGACGCCGTACCACTGTGCTCTGTGCCCGCGGGCCTTCCGCACTGTCGGACATCTGCAGTACCATATTAGGTAGGAACAGTTTATACTTACACTAGCGCCCCGGCTTTGCACGGTTGTATTATAAGTATATAAACCTTCCTCTTGAATCACTCTATCTATTAAAAAAACGCATCAAAATATGTTGCGTAGTGATATTGATTTCAATGCAATGAATTACACTTAATTATTAAAAGGGAGCAAAAACCAAGAAAAGGGAAGGCCCGAAATGTGCAGTGGAAAACACAAACTGAAATTAAATGGATAAAAGGACCCCCACCTTTTTATCCATTTAATTTCACTACCCAAAAATTGCTTGCTCGCAGCCATCTATAACAATTATTAGAACACTTGTCTCAAATTGCTTACAGACGACATACGGGCGAGAAAAACTTCGAATGCGACACTTGCGGTAAGGCTTTCATCACACGAAGCGACTTGAAGCAACATTTTCTGACGCACTCGGGCGACCGACCGCACGTCTGCACGATATGCGGCGCGCGTCTGACGCGATCATCGCATCTCAAACGGCATGTTCAACAAGCCCATGGTGGAATAAGCCAATTCTCATGTAAATTATGTCCAATGAGGTTTACACGGAAGGAAGAATACGATAAACATAGAAAGACTCATAGTGAGATCATAAATGGATTGTAATGTAAACCTAAATTAATGTAAAAATTGTAAATAAATTATTATAATGCTTTGATTTTAAGCTTTTTATTGACTGAGACTCCGACTTAATATAAAAATATCTAATAATTGTTATTTGAATGGAGCCAATATGCACCCTGTCTGTAGCCTCACCCCACTGCCGCGATTTTGAAGCGCGTCTTGTAAGCGTGACTTCTTAACGCCGCCGCGCCCCGCCAAATCGTAAAACGCAAAAAGCAGCTGTTTTAAAGATGGAATGCGTCTAATATAGAATCTTTGTGGAAAGTTAATAATGAAAATCCTCATTTTACATATACCAGTACTGATATAAAATGTAATTTATTATTTTAGACTTTTAATTTGAAAATTTCAGTAGGTTCACTTAAAAAACACATTAAAAAGTTACAGACATTATCACATTAAAAAGTTACAGACATATACGAAGCCAAACTACGAATCTCAAACTTCCATCACCTGCTTTATTATCCCATTTTCAGAGAGAATTTTGTAAAATCGTGAAACACGTAGTAGGTACTTACCTAATTTTATAATTTTAGTATTATTCTCGGAAGTTACAAAAACAACAAAAAACTTCAACTCCCCTTTTCACCCCCTTATCGCCCAGAAATTTCCAAAAATCCCTCTTGTCGAGTAGGTACCTACCTATGTGTCGTAAAAAGTAGGTTATCTAGCCTCTAAATTGCTTGGGCTGCTGGTCGTTGCAACAAGCGATTTTTTTATAGATTGGTATCAAAAGTGGAATCGAAAGAATAAATAAGTATATCATTACTTCCAAGTACTAAGTACAACTAGTACCTACTTATTACTTCCATGATTTATACCTACTTGTAGAACGAAATATATAAATTTAAAAACAATCTATGTAAATTTTAATATTACCGCTATTCTACTCGCGAACGAACCACCTATTCTATCGCCGCCGCCGGCCGTGAGAGTTTCGTTCTAGACGAGTCGATGACACTTGATAGTTGATTCTACTTTCGGAAAGGACCGTTTTTTTTATAAAACCTTCATTCATGGTCTAACGGCAACACCACCACTGTTTTCGAAATTTGAAATTTGTTCGTTGCTGTCGTTGTGAGTTTTGCTGTTTTGTGTTACGATTTTTGTGAGTTTTACGATAAAATCGACGGATAAATAACGTAAATAGAAGGCGTGTTCGACAAAATATTGTCCGAGTTGTCCGTCAGTTGTGTAAATTCAACATTAAAAGCGCACAATGACACGAGATATTTATTATTCGGATAAATATTATGACGAGGAGCATGAATACAGGTAATTTTAGACAAAGACTAACCCAGAGTTGTACAAAAGCCTTCCCCAAAATAACACCTATTTCAACAGGTTATCAGTGATAATTTTCACTCTACAAGTAGGTAGTGTTTCTGAGATGTGATGTAGAATAGTTTTTATAACCTTTATTTGTCGGCAATAGCTCCTCAATAGTATGAACCTGGAGCATGTTGTAGAAGTTTCGAGTACCTACCCAGTTGGACTCACCTAAGTGCCTACAATAATCTCATAGATGTTATCGTTAATTTCAACATAGAATCAAAAACAATAAAAATACAAGTAAAAACCATTTCTAAAAAAATGTTTACCATCAAGTAGTTTGGTAATCTCTTTGTAAAAATTCTGTTGCCCCAGAACTGAGGACCACAGGTTTCTACCTGAAACGGTTGAAATAGGTGACATAGGTAGCATATTTTTGCCATTTATGGCACTCCACTGATGTTGCTGCGGAGCTGTTCCGAACTTATGTCTATGCAAGTTTTGAAGGCACCAGGGGACAAATCTAAACAAAAAACTGACCTATCTTCCAAGGAACACAGTAAAACCATCAGATCCATTACTTTCACCATCAGCATCTTAGCTCATAGGTTTTATAATTTAACTAATTGTGTTCCAGCCTGAGTACCAGCAGTGGCAAATTTTCCAGATTTTTTTAAATTTTTTTTTATCTGTATATCAATGAGGATGCCTTGAAAGCTGAACTACTTTTGATGATCAACCTGGTTCAAGTCTATCACATGATTGAACTTTACAGAGAAGAGCCAATGGAAAAGTTAATTCAAAGTATTTTTATTTTCAGGCATGTTGTGCTGCCGAAAGAAATGGTGAAGCAAGTTCCGAAAAACCATCTGATGACGGAGCAGGAATGGCGCAGCATCGGGGTGCAGCAGAGCCAGGGCTGGGTCCACTACATGACACACCAGCCCGGTAAGTTCCACGAGTAATCGGGAATTTAGAAGAAGTACATTATTACAAAGATTTTGTAATCTTACTTCTGACGACCGATGTGGTGCGGTGGGCGAAGGTCCACCTGTGATGTAGGTTGCGGTTTCGATTCCCGCTTCGGAACAAATTTGTGTACGATCTGCAGAAATTTGTTCCGTTGGTCTGGGTGTTTTCTATGTATAATTAAAAAAATATCTATCTATGTAATGTATTGTATTAAGTATATCAGCCATCTAGTACCCATAACACAAGCTCAGCTTAGCTTAGGGATAGATGATTCTGTGTGGACTGTCCGGAAATATTTATTTATTTCATTATGAAACTACTGAACAAATCAGGTTGAAATTTTGAAAAGACAGTACTATCCCTGGAATAACACATTTTTTCCCCATGAATTAGAAATATCCTTTAAATGTTTCCATAGAAAAAATTGCGTAGCCGCAGTTAGATCATAGTTTCTAATAATCAGATTTTAATCTTGTCAAAACTCAGCGCTGTTAAAGAGCTAAGCAGAGAGGTTTCCCATTTATTTGTGCTATCAACTTGGTTATAACCATCTTATAGGTGCCCTTAGTCAAATAAAAACAGTTTAATATGTAGAGATATAAATATGTAGAGATGTACCTTTTAATAATTAAACTTATTCTTTGCAGAGCCTCACATCCTCCTTTTCCGAAGAAAAAAGACTACTCCTCCTGAGAAACAATGAAGAAGTTCATGGTTTATGTAAATAAGTTTCCTGACTATAGATATAATTAACTTTAGTTTCAACTTAAAATGCAGGCATTTTATTATAAGCCTATTTTAACTGTGGATTGTGAATGATCCAGATAACAATTTTATCAACTTTCTGACAGCCTTATTTTCATCTTATTTTACCATAATAAATAATATTGTATTTTAGTTCAAATGTAAGTTGATGCAATTCTACAGAGCAAGGATGGATTGTTTTAGGTGTTAAGTTTGATATGGGTTGGTGGTATTATGCAGTGAGTAATTGTCATTCCTTATTGTGTAAGTTTTGATTACTTAATCTTTAGTCAATAATGTTAAGAATTTTCAAATGAGTGCCTTCAATTTTTCTTAGATTCCTGTCACTGTGTTTTTGTCACATTGATGGTATAAAAATGATGTATCTAGTTTTCAAACTGCTGCTAGAAAATTATGTGTAATGTGAAAATGTTAAAAATATTCTCATGCTCAAACATAACATTCATGGTTTTTCAAATAAATAATAATTTTTAGTTCTAGATTTAACAGTATATTGTACAAACCTAAATACAATCTCTATACAAAAGGTGTTAAGTTAATTCTATGTAGCCTCAAGCAAGCTGGAGTTGAATGTTTATGCTTAGATTGTGTTTCTGTAAATTTTGTTACTTTAATTGTCAATGACTAGAAGAAATTGTGAATCCCATTCTTATCCACATCAGTTCCAAATTAATGAATTATTCGGTGCTAATAATGTTGTTTTTTTTATCCCTACCCATTTATTTTTGTTGTTTGTCTTGTAGTATTTAGGGTAGTTGTGCAAGAGCAAAAAGAGTAACCATAGCTGTGTCTAGTAGCTGTATAATCTCTAATCTAAGTACATTGAAAATACTACTTTTCTTAGAACTAGGTAATAATGCCTCAGGTAGGACAAGGAATTCAAGCTGGTTTGAAATCCACAGACTTAGATTCTTGACTAGGAATCTCGAGGAACTCTAATCCTAAATTATCTTGTTCCAAGTTTTGTAGCATCTGGAAACCAGTCTCCAAAGATGGTGTGAGCGCCTCATCCAAGGCTGTAGGGAAATGTAGTTCAGGTACTTCTTCCAGTTTCGGAGGGTCTCTATCACTACTGACTGAAAGCTCCAGTTTTTCAATATAATTGCGGCATTTTTCCTGGATCGATGCATGGTAGTCTACAACATAGTCTTGGTAATAGTTGCCCAGGTCTGTAATATTGAGATCATGGAGAACTCTGGAGATTGCATCAGGAAATCCTATGGGTACGCCACTGGCCTTTCTATCAACTACATCCCTCAATGATTGGCAAAATTTTGTCAAAAAGATGTCCAAAGCTTCCGCAACGCTTTCAACAACTGGTTCTTGGCACGATGTGGCGCCGAGAAATGCCAATGCTGTGGCAGCACACTGTTTCAGGGCCCGCTCGTGACTCTCCTTAGTGTAGGGTAATATCACCGGCCCTTTGCCTGCAGAAAAATCACTTAACTCTTTTGGGAGATGGTTAACGCCCGGCGTTCGATTGTGTTTTAGTTTCAAAGTGTTTTCTGGTTGAGGCGGAAAATCGTGTATTATCAGTTTTGGTTTTAAGTTTTTGGCCAGGGCTTTCTCGATTACTTCTGGTATTGTCTGTAGTTGCCTGTAGTAATCGTGTAGTTGTATCGTGTGTGTGACCAAGTTGGACTCTGGAAGCTGGGCTGGCGGTGTTTTTACCGTAATTGAGATTTCGGGTATATTTTGCATCCCAAGTTCAATGATGGGATTGAAGTTCACACTTTGTTGTCCATTATCAGGTTCTTCTTCAAATTCACCCCACATTACACTTTATTTTTACGTTCTCTGCTAATATTTCCCAAACTTAAAAAATCCAAAACAAAATAGCTCCTCTCTAGCCTCTCGGAAAAAGTTTGGGAAAAAGGCTAATAGAAAGTACAGCTTTGTCGCGCACCACGCGAATCGCCATGTAAAATATGGTAAGTGCAGGGCCGTCTTTACCAGGGGGTGCAAGGGGTGCGGTGCACCCGGGCGCGTAGCGCCCGGGGGCGCCTGCCGAGCGCTGAATATTTAGATATTTCATTGAACATAACGCCATTACACAGTTTCATATAGATAGATAGATAGATAGATAAAACGTTTATTTGTTTCCACAGACACACACTTATACAATTACATAGACACAACAATTAAAAAAAAAGAACAAAAGTACAAAACATTCAATTTCAAACATTTGCGAACATTCAATTTCAAAAGTATTATGTCCTTACGAAAAAACTTTTTTTAAAATAGTTAAACTTAGTTTAGTTTAGGTAAGTTTGTGTGTGCTACAGAATGTCAAATAGGCCATGGCTCAGTGAAATTTTTTGCTTCGAAGCAAAAACACCGATTTTCAGCCAAAACCTGATCGAGAACGAGCAGAACGAGTACAAAAGGGCAATGTGTATTATTATAGTGACTGTGTAGTGTAGCAATAGTAAATAAAAAATAAAAATTTGGTTCATCAATTAGCTATTCATAAATTTCAACGGTTATGAAAAATTTAATAATAATAGTATAATAAAATAAATACAATAGTGCGAAAAAAAAAAATGCATGAAAAAATAGGTAATGAAAAGAGCTGACGACAGTTTTATTTTTGGCAAACGAAGTGCTTGGGTATACCCTCTATTTGCTTTTGCAATAAAAACTTTTTGAACTTTATTTTAAATGTGTACTTAGTGTTAGCATTGCGAATAGGGGGAGGAATATTGTTCCAGCACTTCGTTGCCGAATACCTGAAACTTCCCCTAAAAGCTGCAGTCTTATGATTGTGATAGGAAAGTGCAGATCTTACTGACCGTAGCCTTTCACCAGAGACGAAATTAAGTTTTGAGTGCAGATACTCAGGCTTTTTAAACTTAATAAGGTCAAAGACCAGACCACCCAGGTGCAGTAATCTTCGTGATATAATTGTTACGACAAATACATACATGCGCAAAATTAATAGGTACCTACATAATATAAAAAAAATAGTCTTCAACAATAACATTGTTTTAATTTTATTTAATTTAACACGTGCGAGGCAAAATCTCTTACCCAAAGAGAGTGTATAACCTTTGACACAATGCCGCCCGATCGCCCGCACTTGAAGCAAAATGATCTCTAAGTCAATAAAATGTAAGTGCATTTGAAAAGGGAGCGCGGCGTGGCACCTGTGCGTTTGTCATAGGCGAGTAATTGCGCCCTTTGACATACCGTTCGGGCGCTCGCACCGACAGAAGAGACAGTCAACTTGGAAGAGAGAACTTCTACGAGTATTTCACAAGTTCCAGCTAAACGTGCGCGCCGGCGCGCACGTTTAGCTGGAACTTGTGAACGCACCGCCACGCCGCGCCGCCGTTTTCGCGCGCCACCGAAACCCGGCGGCGGCGGCGAGAGGATGGGGTAATCCTCTCGCTCCGCTCTCCGTACCCCGGCTGTTGTTTTGACAGTCATTGAAGTTGAATTTGGAAGTTCATGATGGCCGTAAATATAAACTCCATAAAAATCAAACAACTGCTGGACATAGGCCTCCCCTAATGAGCGCCATTAGCGCCCTGTCTTCAGTCAGCTTGTTGCATTCAGCATCTGCTAGCAGTCTTTCGCATATCGTCATCCCACCTGGCCGGAAGGCGTCCTACACTACGTTTGCTTAGTCGCAGTCTTCACTAAGAACACGTTTACCCAACGGTTGTCGGTTCGAGATATACGTCCAGTCCACTGCCACTTCAGCGTGGTAATTCTTTGAGCTATGTCGATAGCTTTGGTTCTCGGTCGGATGTATTCATTGCGAATCCTATCCTTCAGAGAAACCTGAGCATAGCTCTTTCCATAGCTCGCTGAGTGACTTTCAACTGGTGGACCTGCCTTGCCGTGAGTGTCCACGTCTCAGCTCCGTAGGTCATTACGGGTAGGACCTAATTGAAAAATTCGTTTTGAAACATTGCGGTATGGATGATGAGAAGACACGTTGTTTCCTAAATGCTGTCCAGCCCAGTTGGATCCTCCTCTTGGCCTCTTTCTCAAAATTGTTTTTACCTTACTGCACAATCTGCCCAAGGTAAGTGTACTCGGAAACAATTTCGAGGATGAGGCCGTCCAGCATGTGGTTCAGCTCCTCTAGTGACTCCGCCATTACGACTATATCATCAGTGAGTCGCATGCGCAAGACGTAATCACCGTTCATGTTAATACCCTTACCTCCCCAGTCAAGCGTCTTAAATATATTTTCCAATGCGCTCGTGCACAGTTTCGGGGATATGATATCCCCCTGTCTCACTCCATGCGCAATTGTATGGGTTTAAACTGCTGGTCCTGTACTTGGACACTCATAGTGGCAGCTTCGTAAAGACATCTCAGCACTTCGATATAACGATAGTCTACTTGGCATCCCTGTAAGTATTCCAGAACCGCCCAAGTTTCGACGGATTCAAAGGCTTTCTCATAGTCCACAAAGACTGACACAAGGGCTGATTATACTCTTCGGACTTCTGTATAATCTGCCTCACTGTGTAAATGTGGTCTGTGATGCCGTATCCTCCGCCGCCACGGAAACCGGCCTGCTCCGCTGGCTGTATCTCGTCAAGTCTCCTGGCGAGACGATTCATGACCATTTGTGAAAACAGGTTATAGATGTGGCTCAGGATTGTGATGGTTCTGTAATTTTTAAGGAGAGTTTTATCACCCTTCTTAAAAAAGTGCACCACAAAACTCCCGCTCCACGCCTTAGGATAGGAGTTCTCCGGGCGGTTCTGGAATCATGGTCGTCTTGTCAGGAACGAGGGGCATGTGCAGTGTACAGGCGGCCATAAAAATCCTCTATCTCGGCCGAGATCTCCGGTTTCGACAATACGATCCTCCCGTCGTGCGTTTTAAGCTTCGTGCGTTCGAAGCTTAAGTTCAAGTATGATGCTTGTGTTGAAGCTCCGAAGGTCACACCCTACACATCACCCGTCACATCTGCGCAATTCGCTTGTTCAGGTCTGACCTTTCTGACGAAGTTGCTTGGGTGGTTTCTCGTCTTCTTGTCATCAGCCCCAGAGTCTCATCCGAGACTTTGGACTTCTTGCCAGTTCGCTATTTTTTGCAGAACTTGATGCCCTCGTCCCTCAACGTTTCACGGTCTTAAACGTATCTTCTATTTTAGAGAAATAAATAAAGAAATAATCAAATTACGTGTATTGTGTTTTCTTGGTTGACTAGGAGTTAGAACCCCTTCCATACTGCAGTGTGTCGTCGCCTCGTCGGTCACGTGCCACGCTGCAGTGCAAAAAAAAAAACGAGGGCGCAGGCTGAGCCCCGCACCCCGGCGCCGAATAGGCTTAAGACGGCACTGGGTAAGTGTCACTCATTTAGTTAATGTCAATATGTAATTTAGTGTGGCAATTCTAGACACTGTTTTGACTAAGACTATAATGTGGGTAGACGATAAAAAATGAGTTGATAACAGGCTATGGCGGTAAGACAACGGTTGCGAGAACGACACTCGAGACCGACACGTGGAAGGAGAAGGTTGATGCAGAGTAGTCTGCACCAGGTGGGCAGACGGAGCCTGGAGATATTCTGTGAGTCCTTTTATACCTTTATATTATAAGTAAGACCGCGATAAAGGAATTGTACAATCCTTTAGGTAGATTTCTACCAATGAGACCAACGTGTATAAGTTGGTGGGTAATAGCTTCGGCTAACCCGGGATATGCGATGTGTATCGGCTGCACTACACATGGGCTGACGCGTTGGCAAGCGCACCGCCTGGCCAGCGCGCGTTGGCGAATGCGCTGGCCTATGTGTAGAGGCAGCTTATTACACGGGAGCGCGGTCGACTTGAGTTGGAGCAACCGAGGCAGGACTATGGGGATGGTGGAGGTCCTCGTGGGGGCAATGTCCCCACGTCCGGGTGGTGCGTAGGTAGGAAAGGGGTCCAACCCCAGGATAGGAGCACAGCTCCAAGTAAGGGCTTAGCCCAGGAAGGAGCACAGCTCCAAGTAAGGGCTCAGCCCTGGACGGAGCATAGCTCCAAGGAAGGAGCATAGCTCCAGGGTCGTAGGCACCAGGGCACCTAGAGTGCTTAGACCGGAGCGAGTCGACCGCGAGCCCAAAGCATATAGAACAACTCATTATGACTTACCATATAGATAAAGAAACGGCAAAGCCGTAGGATGGGATATAGGCAAAGCCTAGGTAAAAGTACGTGGCACAGCCACCATGCGGGGTCACCACAGTGTCCCCTGCGTGTATGGGATATAGGCAAAGCCTAGGTAAAAGTACGTGGCACAGCCACCATGCGGGGTCACCACAGTGTCCCCTGCGTGTATATAAATGCGAAGCAGATATAATGTATATATTTATCTATTTATCATTAATAAGTATATTTAACATAGTAACCCTTTTT
Source organism: Eupithecia centaureata (assembly GCA_944547425.1). Lineage (NCBI taxonomy): Eukaryota > Metazoa > Arthropoda > Insecta > Lepidoptera > Geometridae > Eupithecia > Eupithecia centaureata. The sequence goes on from OX155691.1 coordinate 11,532,478, forward strand.
GTTGCCCTATTTTATTATGTAAAATTAGCTCTAATATACAATGGTATAGTGCAGAAGGGGCGACAAGCTTGGCAAAAAAGTCTTGAAACGGAACTATTTTTTTTGTTTAATGGCAACATTCTTAAAACAATGACGTTTGATGTAAAATTGTAAACAAAGATTACGAATTCTCGGATTTTTTACTTGGATCGGTCAAGCGGTGGTGATAAAGTGACGAAAAGTTAAAAATAATGAATAAAACAGTTAGAAGTGCTGCCAGGGAGGTTATTTATAAGGTATACAGGCGATGTCTGGCAGAATTTGAGGCCAGAACTATTCTTTCAGATCTCAACAATGTTTTTCAAAGAACCGCTGATATGACAGGTTTGTGAGAGTTTGTTTTGTAATTATAAGTTGAATCAAAGGTAACTTGATGGTCCTAAAGCAGGATTAAATTAAAGTTCCACGGAACAAGTGAAATATTCAACAATAAACATCGGGCAGTTAGGTTATGTTTACGTTTGCTCTGCGTACTCTGCTATAGCGCGGGCATAGAATTTGATACTTGACCTAGACTAGCTAATATGTAAATCTATTTCTACATAATTTAAATGTTGTGTTATTTCTTTGTAATAAAGTTATTATAGCGTTTGTATTTTAAATGGTCTAGAAATTAGGTGCCTAAATAATAAACTGAAAAAGGTAAGATAAAGGTATCATAAAAAGTTTCTTCTTTAGGAAGCAGCTGAGCGTGCTAAAACGGAACGGTTCCAAGCTATTGTTAGCAGAGTAACTTGCTAGGGTGCGTGTTGGCCAGGTGGATTGAAATAAAATACACTCACATTTTATATCTTCGTTTATATTCACATTATTTATGCAGATATATCGGTATCACATCCTAGGATTCATTGTCTATATGTGGATTAATTATAACAGAGTTATGAGGACATTGCCTCGTCATATTGAAGGAGATCAGACGGAAGTTACATGAACGACAGCGGAAGTAGGAACTGTCATGAAAGACAAGATGATATTCACATGACAGCTGTCACGGTTTGACAGTAAAGAATACATTATTCTAACACTTCCCCTTATTCTTTACAATGTCATAACATACAGACTAAAACAAGTGACCTCATAATACATAATTTCCATCTAAAGCACTATCTAACCAACATGCTTATAATATTACATTTGCTTTACATTATGCAAACAAGTCATAAATTCTACATTGTCACATCTATATGTCTATAACATTACATTTATTTTGCTCTATGTTAAACAAACTAGTCAATAAGTTAAAATAACAAGGTATCAATTCAGATTCAAATCATTCATAAAATTATTATGCTTTGCTGAACAAAGTGGTTTAGTGAATATATCGGCTATCATATTATTAGTTGGCATGTATCTGACATTAAAGTTATATTTCTGAATTAAATCTTTAACAAAATGATATCTTAGATCTATATGTTTTGTACGTTTATGAGAGTACTCCTTAGCCAATAACAATTTTTGTGCACTTTGATTATCATTGAATATGATAATATTAATGTGTTTACAGATAATTTCATACATGAAATTCCTAATAAAGCACAACTCTTTTGCGACATCACAAATGGCCAAGTATTCAGCCTCTGTACTGGATAAGGCAACGCAACGCTGTTTTCTGGATTCCCAGCTGATAACGTCCTTGCCCAGTTTAACAACAAAACCTGTATAAGATTTCCTATCTTCCATATCATTAGCCCAGTCAGCATCAGCATAAGCTACAATATTTAATGCTGTATTTTTATAAAAACAAAGACCATGATCAATAGTGCCTGCTAAATATCTGAGAACTCTTTTAGCAGCAACCCAATGGCTTTTATCAAAATTTGTTAAGTATTGACTCAACTGACTGCAGCTAAATGTTATGTCAGGCCTAGTACAAACTGATAGATACATTAAACAGCCGATCAATTGTCTAAATTGATAAACATTATCATCTAACTCTGAATTTAATTTTGATTTACATAATTTTTCATTAACAATCATAGGCGTAGAAACACTCTTACAATCAAGCATATTAAATCGTTTTAACAATCGCTTAATATATTCACTTTGGTCCAATTTTAAAATATTCTTATCTCTAGTAATTCTCATTCCTAGGCAACTTCTAAGTGGACCCAAATGTTTCACAGAAAAATTATCTTTTAGTAACTGATACAAATCATTAGTATTATTGTTACTCATAATATAAAAATCATCAACATAAAGAGCAATAATTGTCAAATTGTTATTAATATTTTTTACATAAACACATGGCTCACATTTATTTTGTATATAATCATTTTCAGTTAATAATTTATGTACTTTCAAATTCCACATACGACTCGCTTGTTTTAACCCATAAATACATTTTGATAACAAACAAACCTTACTTTCATCTGAGGCAAAACCTTGTGGTTGTTCCATATAAATAGTTTCATTTAAGTCACCATGCAAAAATGCTGTTGTTACATCAATATGTTCTATTTTCATATCATAGTGGTGTGCAAGAAAAAACAAAACACGCATTGTTGAATGACGTACAACAGGAGAAAAAGTATCATAAAAATCAATACCTTCTTTTTGACTAAAGCCGCGAGCAACTAAGCGAGCTTTATATCTATCGAGTTTCCCTGATGTATCATGCTTTATCTTATACACCCACTTACATTTGACAATATTTATATTTATAGGTCTGTCTACTAATTGCCAAACATTATTTTTCAAAAGCGACTCATACTCCAACCTCATAGCATTCACCCATTCATTGCTATCAGAAGATGTTAGTGCCTCACTGTAAGTTTGTGGTTCATCAAACAGAGTACTAGCATACATACTTAGTTCATAATCATCATACCTTAATGGTGGCTTACCACGATTATTACGCACGGGGCGACTGCCTACAGTCATAGGTAATTCTACCGTATTAGTGGCGTCTTCCCCTCCTTCTGTAGTCTCTCCGGAGAAAACCGGCTGTGCCTCCAGCATCTCCGCCGAGAGATGATCATTTATATCACTGCCGCCGCCTGATTCAGCGTCTGTAAATTCATAAGAAAAATCATAAGTCTGATTTGTTTCATTTATTGAATTATTATCACTACTTTCATTTGGAATATCCTCAGCAGTCTCATTATTAATGAATAAATTATTATGACTAGGAATAATATCCTGACTAGATTGTTTTGAATTTAATTCATTATGATATTCAATTAAAGTGATCAATTCATTATTAAAATTTACATTGTCAATGTCATTGCATTTAAAATTCTTATAAAATTTATCCTCCATAAAATCCACATTTCTAGACAAAATAACCCTTTTTGGATTGGATGGCTCTACCAGTCGGTATCCTTTGGTAGTTTCGGAATAACCGACAAAAATACACATTTTAGCCCTAGCGTTCAACTTACTTGTACGAGTCGGCTCCTCAACCAGAGCATAAGCTATGCAACCAAATACACGAAGATGGTCCAAAGTCACACTGTGACCAGACCACATCTCCTCAGGCAACTGTCCTGCTAAAGCCGTCGTGGGGCTACGATTCTTCAAATAAATGGCAGACATCACTGCCTCACCCCAAAAACGCTTGCAGAGACCTGCCTGCAAAAGAATGCACCTAGCTTTCTCCATAATTACCCGATTAAGACGTTCAGCCACGCCATTTTGAGGAGCACAATACGGTACCGTCAATTGGTGAAGTATTCCTTCATTCTGTAAGAAGGACTTAAATTCTTTATTACAATACTCACCACCATTGTCAGAACGCAGGCCTTTCACACGAAGTCCAGTCTGCTTTTCTACAAAGTTCTTAAAAATGACAAAATAAGAAAATACCTCAGATTTCTTCTTAAGTAAATATCCAAAGGTCTTTCGTGTATAGTCATCCGTAAAGGTTAGTAGGTATTTAGCACCTCCCCAGCTGTCATCACTCAACGGGCCCAGGACATCAGAATGGATTAGTTCAAGTTTCTCACCAGCACGCCTTGCCTGTCCAATAGGATAAGCCTTGGCCACAGGCTTACCCCCAAGACAAGCAGTACATTGCTGAAGCTCTTCTTTCTGAAAGCGAACACTGCGAGAAATGTGATCATTAAGAACATTCATTCCATTCAAACTCAGATGTCCTAACCTCCTATGCCACAATTCGGCATCATTTGATGCAGCAACCTTTGCAGTCTGTGTTCCCTGCACCTGATGTAGGGTAGCCATCGACTGCTCCTGTATGCATGTACCTTTCATCCTATACACACCTTTATCTAACTCAGCAGACATAATGTGACTTCCATCAATGGAACATCCATCTTCATATATAAAACAGCCATCCTTTTTAAAAACAACCAAATAACCTTTCTCACACATTTTACCTACCGACAACAAGTTTTCTGATAAATACGGAACATACAAAACATCTTTCATAATTTTATCACTATCATTGATTTTTATGTTGATACTTCCTATTCCAGAACATTTCAATTTTGATTTCTTATCAGCACAGTTTATCATAATATTGTTTTTCTTTAAATCCACAAACATGATTTCATTGTTACACATGTGTGATGTGGAACCAATGTCCACAATAAAATCTGTAGTCGCTGAAGTGAAAAATGTTGAAGCTGTCATTGTTTGATGTTGTTGTTGCTCTCTAGTCGATCCATCTTCTTTCTTCATCCGCTTCAACTTGTAGCATTTTGACTTTATGTGTCCAGGCTTCTTACAATAATTACAAATAACTTTTGATCTGGAAGTAACATTCCCTCTTGCTGCATAAGCATTGTTCAAGCCGCTTGTTTCAGAATTAGTTTTACGATATTCTTCTTGTATAAGCCTTGCACGAACCAGTTCTGAGGACAGTATATTAGTGATAGATGCCGTCTCCAAGGCTGACACCAATGTATCAAAATCCTGAGGGAGTCCACTCAAAAGAATTTCCGCAATTTCAGCATCTTCTATTACTTTACCAATATCGGCCAACTGCTGTACCAATGTAAATACATTATCTATATAAGCAGTCATATTTGGAAAGGTCGTGAAATCTACTCTGTGCAGCTGCCGAAGCAAGCTCACCCTTCGAAATAATCCTTTGTCTTCATAAACTTTTGACAGTTTTTCCCACGCCTGTTTGGCCGAAGTGACATCATACAGTAATTGATATAATGAGGGCTTCACACATAAAGAAATTCTTGCCAAAGCCCTTTGTGATTTACAATAGTCCGAATCTTCGCCAGTAACACTGTTCCATAGGCCTTCAAGGATCAAAGAATTTTTCATTGAAAATTTCCATGTCTGGAAATTAGACACGCCGTCCAATTTCTCAAAGCCAACGTATGTAGAAGATGGGCCCATTGGCATTCCACCCGGCACGGCATTCCCGCCCGCCGTAGATGGCGCCAAATCATCGCCCGCCATAATGTTGTCGATAGTTCGTGAGACTTGATGTAACCGATTCTGATTCTATATGTTCTCCGTAAGTGTAAACTCACCTTCTTGGCTTTCTAAGTCACAGGGCACAGGTCTGTGCTTACATCAGTATTCAATCCACACTGGCTGATCTTGATAAATCTATTCTGGGCCAGATAACCTGTTAGCAGAGTAACTTGCTAGGGTGCGTGTTGGCCAGGTGGATTGAAATAAAATACACTCACATTTTATATCTTCGTTTATATTCACATTATTTATGCAGATATATCGGTATCACATCCTAGGATTCATTGTCTATATGTGGATTAATTATAACAGAGTTATGAGGACATTGCCTCGTCATATTGAAGGAGATCAGACGGAAGTTACATGAACGACAGCGGAAGTAGGAACTGTCATGAAAGACAAGATGATATTCACATGACAGCTGTCACGGTTTGACAGTAAAGAATACATTATTCTAACAGCTATTACGGAGGAGGATTGGAAGAATTCGTGCCAGCGCGTAATAAAAATAGAAAAGGAATACTGTGAGAGAGAACTTACAATGTATTAATAACAATGTATTAAATTTTAAATTACGTTATATTTTTTTCTTTTTATACTTACATAACGAGAACCTTGCTCAATTAAACAATATTTACTGATACTAGTATACTATGTGTGGATATAAATGTACGTATAACAGAAATATACACCTAAGTATCAAGACTAGCTTGGTGCGCTATAGGTGTTGCCATAAGGACCTACAGTGGCGCCCCCATTATTTTCTACTCTTTTTTGCCAAGCTATACTCTGTCAAAATGAGAGCCCTCTGTCTCACTCGGATTTCTTGCCATCTCAACAAAACAAACAAACTAAACAACACACACACAGTCACATACATGCAATGCAATGCACACAAACAACATTGGAATTGAAACGCCATCTGCTTTTTGTCAAGTGAACTTCATTCAATTTCAACTTCTTATTTCATGGGTCATCATTATCGTGTCATCAAGTTATAATAGTTATAACATATATAATAAAATATATACTATATATATTATTATTATATACTATACTATATACTATATGTTATATAATAATATAACATATATAATAGTTATAACAGTTATTTGGCATAGTTCTTAATTCAATTCTAGCTGCGGTTTTGTCACAATCAGCGGGGCTGCCAGCTTGACGTCAAGATAGCAGCCACAGTGAAATCCCTCAATATCTCCTAAAGTACTGGAGCACTATTTATATGCTTTGCGGCATCGGATACAGCATCGCCGGCACAGTTAATTGGCATATTTAGAATCTTAAAATTCCATGGTGTGGCTGCTAACTTGACGGACACAATATTGTTGCTCGCTGAAGCTGCGTTGCCATGCCATAACTCTATCCGTTCTGTATTCCGTGTCCATCCGGTTATAATTATGAGTCTTAACCACTTGAACGTCCAATGGCACATAAGTACCACAAAAGTTTACCCCAGCTTACGTCCGTGACACAAATAGGACACAAACCTGTACCTCGAAATTGCTGCCAGTCGATACTAGATGGCACTATCAACAATTCTTTACCAATTTCTACCAAAAAATCCCATACCTGGCAATAAAAATTTTGAAAAAAAAAATTTTTTTCGACGACAGAGCGAGAGAAGATTAGATTCGTAAAAGTGCTGGCTGCTAATAAGTCGTAATTTCTTTTGATTTAATGTGTATTTTTGGGATTGTGATACATGTATTTTTTCCTTATATTCTAAGCGTGAAGGATGAGTAAAAAAAACATACTATCCTACACTCCAAATTTGATTAATTGACCAAAACAGATAGTCGATTAAACCAGTCCAAAAATGCTACCATCCTATGTTTGATAATTTTTTAGTATATGAAAATGTAGTTACTAGCTTCATATTATTATTTAAGTTTGTTTGCTATATAATAACGTACACAAAGTAATTTTTGGATTTGAAATCGCTTTAGTACTTTTTATGTGACAAATCGTTTTATCGGGAAGATCGCGCGCCACGCTCGCGGAGCTGCGGCTGGGACGTAAGTCGCTCGCTCCGCTGAGAGCGCTGGACGTTCAAGTGGTTATCTTTAAAATAATTGCTAAATTTTGTACATGATAAGTTGGAGTAGATAAAGTGTTTTCTTATATTGTTTATTTAATAAGTTAGATAATAGTTAATTTTAATACATTTGTCATGTTTGTTTTATTAATAAACTAGCTGCGCCCCGCGGCTACGCCCGCGTGCATATTGATTTGTCAATGGAGAAAAATATGGAAGTAGAAGGTTGAGAATAAGACGATTGATTGTGTGATTGATTGAGAATTTTTCGGATTCGGATTTTAGAGCCAGCGGCGCGGCGGGGCGGCGGCGGCCTGTAGACGACGCGCGCTCTGTGATCTATCTATAAATATTTTGTTTGAATCATTTTACCTAAATCTTTGAATAATGTAGTACTTACTCAAAGATTAATTTATGGTAAGTATCACTACATACCTACCTAGTTTAAAACGAAGTCGCTTCCCGCTGTCTGTGTGTCTGTCCCTATGATCTTTAAAAATACTTAGCGGATTTTGGGGTGGTTTTCTAAATAGAGTGCTTCAAGAGAAAGTTTTTTAAGTACTTATACCTTTAACTAATATAGCCGTGCGAAGCCGGGGGGGGGGGGGGGGGGGCTGATCGCTAGTTTATATATAAATTGCGAAAACCGCCCTTTTTTGAAGAACGGAGATACCTAATCTTGATGACAGCTGCCTGTTCCCAAAGCAAAATACCGTAAAATATGGAATGGATGGACACCTATGGAAGTAAACTAACATAGCTGTAGGTAGTATGTTGATTCTTGAGATAGGTAGGTAGGTATCTAATTGTTCGAACTGCATAGGCTGAACTAAGCCTTCTGTCGGGGGCTTATTTGGGCCTTTCGAGGAATAAATAATATTTATTCCTTGGGATTAGGTACCTACATATTATGTAGGTAAGTACATACCTTACCCCAAGAACGCAGTACTACTCTACAAGGTGAACAATCTCATCATTTCGTATGTTTTTATTTGGTAGTTCTCTTACATTTGGTTATAAATTTATAATGTACTATTAGTTATATTAGTATTCTACATTTACTTTAAAAAAACATGCTCTTATCAGTATTAATTGAAACGAGCATTGGCATAAGATGTGACAATTAATTATCATCGCAGAGCCAGAATCCCAAGAAAGGATTTTGAATCCTGAGAATTAATAGCCATAAAAAGAGTTTGTACTTAACATATAAGAGAAAATAAAATAAAAATATAAGTAAGTACATTATTATAATTTTGTATGAAAAAAGGCCAACTATCTGTCTGCTAAAAATTTCGTAGTAAAGTTACTAAGTTGAGTAGGTATCCTGGATCAGCCACATCAGGGTTACGATGCTATGAAAGACTATTAGTTGTTGAGACTCGGAGACCTACGTTAGTAGGTAACTACCTACCAAAAATCAGCGCCAATGTTAATAATGTAGGGGAGAAGGAGGCACATTAGGACACTTTTTAAAGAATTGGTCGTAGATTTTTTTGTTTTTAAAATTGTTGTATGTTTTAAGTTTTTTGGAGTAATCTCCAATGTCTAAGCTACCCTGTCCTAAGCTACCTCCTTCTCCCCTACTTAATTGTAGAGTAAAATACTTATACACAACACTAGGTAGGTAAAATTTTCTTTATGAATTACAGTAATGGCCTTGCTCCAAATTAGTTATTCTCCTATTATTATAATTAAAATTAATTAATAGGCGACCTTAACCGTAGTTGTGCAAATTACCACATCCTCATATCGTATGACGTTTCATTCATACAATTAATTTGCCTAAAATGTGGAGAATTTTGTTGTAATTAGGATCTACATGGAATGAGGTTGATATTTTTCGTATTTAGTTTGATGTATCGATTTGAAAACGTTTAGTAGGTATGTGTAGGTACTTATCTTATTTGTAAGAACATAAGTGAGTATAGACAACACCTGACCTATTGGTTAATAAATTTCATTTATTATCAGTGATTTTTCTTCAAAAAACAATTGAATAATTCGTTTCGACGCGTGACCCGAGAGCTGGTGAATATCTGGCTCAGCGCATCAGCATTATTGCCATACAGCGTGGTAATGCAGCCAGTGTCTTGGGGACGCTTCCGACTGGTATTGACATGGATCAATTGAGCTACCTTTAGACTGTTTGCAACCGTCTGCAGTTAGCTCAATGGTTTCAATTGTAAATACTAGTTGTAATTTTTCTATTCCTTGCTTGTAATTTTCGTTGTTAATAAAATTCAATTTAATTCAATTTATTTTATTAATACCATGGGCTCACAACAAGCACTTAGTCAAGTCAAAAATTTATACATATTGATTACAATTTAAAATCACAAGCATAAAATTATAGAAAAACAATAAAAAATAATAATAATATCAGGTAGCTGCAATAGCATTGTCAAAATGTAAAGAGAAAATTAAGAGTTAACCGTTAATTACAACAAAAATATATTTTTATCAGCAAAAGCTTCGTCTAATGTGTAATAACTTTTATCAACTAATCTATTTTTAATAAATGATTTAAAATTTTGATCAGACATCTTTTTTACAGTACATGGTAGCATATTGTAGAGCTTAATTGAATTACAAACGAAACTTTTAGAGACCTTAGCTAATCTTATTTTCGGGACTACCAAGTTATTTTTATGTCTTGTATTGTAATCGTGCTCATCCTTAACATATTTGAGATTGTGTAAGTTGCTTTTGGCATAAATCAAATTTTGGTAAATATATTCTCCAACCATCGTCATGACACCTATTTCCCTAAATTTGTCCCTGCAAGATTCCAAAGACCTTAAGCCTAGTACATAACGTATTGCGCGCTTCTGTAATATAAAAACCCTGTTGGCGTTAGCTGCTCTTCCCCAAACTAATATGCCGTAGGTCATAATCGAGTGGAAGTAGGCGAAGTACAAAGTACGTGCTGCTCTTTCTCCCCCGATCTCTCTAATTTTCCTTATGGCGTAGGTTGCCGAGCACAGCCTTTTAGTTAGTGCGTCAATGTGAACACTCCAAGTTAGCTTTGTGTCCAGCCAAACACCTAAAAACTTAACTTTATTATTATAAGTCATACATAAGCTCTCAAGCGTGTCTTTGGTTAATCGTCCAGACTGGTCATTTATTCTATTGCCTAATGAAAAAGGAGTTATATTGGTTTTGTCTACGTTAAGAAGCATGTTATTTACAGAAAACCATACTTTTAATTTATCTAATGAATCTACTACATTTTTACAAGCTATTTCGTTAGAGGAGTCCTTAATGACCAAACTGGTATCATCAGCAAACAAAATAACATCTACATTGTCGAGTACTATGGATAAATCATTTATATATGTCAAAAACAGCAGAGGACCTAGGATTGAGCCTTGAGGGACGCCTAACTTCACTCTACACTCTGTAGAACGGGTACCGTTTAGCTCAGTTATTTGAATTCTATTGCTAAGATAGGATTTGAAGATTTTTAGTTCGAGTCCTGTAACTCCGTAGTGCTCTAATTTTCCGATAAGTAAATCATGAGATACGCAGTCAAATGCTTTGGACAGGTCACAGAAGACGCCAAATGTTTTCTGTGACCTTTCCAGGCCCGCATATACGTCCTCTACTAGTCTTATGATGGCATCATTTGTTGATTTATCTTTCTGGAACCCATATTGACGTGTAAATAATACTTCCCTACTGTTTAGAAATTCAGTAAGTTCTTCCGCTAAGTACTTCTCAAAAATTTTGCTAAGACTCGGCAGTACAGACACCGGCCTATAGTTGTTACAATTTGCTGTGTTCCCTTTTTTGTGTATTGGGACTACTTTAGCTATCTTCATTTCATCCGGGAAGACTCCCGTTTTTATACAATCATTAATTATCATCATCATGGGTAAGGCTATTTCAGTTTCTAATCTCTTGATAAGATTCGGCGTAATATACCAGTAGTCATTAGAATTTTTAGGCTTAAGTGATCTTATTATTATAATTATGCGTTGAATAGTAATTGGAGATAAGCAGAAATACTCATAGTTTTTAGGCTTAAACTCATTTAAATATACTAGCGATTTATTCAAAGAACATGTCAAGGATTGTGTCAGATTGATTGATACATTTACAAAATAGTTATTAAAGTGATTACAAATTTCATTAATGTCAGTTATTATAGTATTATCGTTGTCATTGTTTATTTTATCGCAGGTCATAAAATCACTGTTAGCTTTACCACATTCATTTTGAATGATTTTCCAGGTACATTGTATTTTATTATGAGATAACCTTATTTTATTTGCATAGTAGATTCTTTTGGCGTTCCAACAGACTCTCTTAAAGATTTTACTATAGTTAGTCACATATTCCTTTTTTATGTTACTGTTGATATCTCTCAATAGACCGTACAGTTCAAATAGTCTAATCCTAGAAATAAGTATACCTTTGGTGGCCCATGCATTAAAGTTCACAAGGCGTCCTACAGAAGTATTCCCGTTTCAGCACCTATTTTTTGAGCACCTATGCATTGAGCACCAAACGCATTCCCATTTCAGCACCAATCAATATTTTTACGTGGTGCTCAAATGGGAACAGAAAATAAAATTTGATTCTATTCCCAATTGAGCACCAGCTTCTAGTGATGGGGTGTATAATAAAACATATTGATAAAAATTGGCAGCACCTTTATTTTCATATCAATCTTAGAAAATTAAGTAATTATTATTAACTAGATGCGCGCCGCGGCTTCGCCCGCGAACCAGGGTTTTTTTCGTACATTTTTCAGAAATTTATTGCACACCCCCTAGGGGTTGTGTAAAATTAAAAAAATACGTGTTTAATTATTAACTTCATAGTTTATTTATACCGAGTTTTGAGTGAATCGCACCAAGGAAAAAATATTTTCCATACAAACTTTACCACCCTATGAAACTTTACCCCTCAGATGTTAAAAATTTTAAATTTTAGTACCTAGCCCTTGTCCTATTCTAGATTCGAAACTATCTAGGTACCAAATTTCATCTAAACAACTTAAGTAATTATGGAGATTACTTATTACAAACATTCACACAGCATTTCCCATTTATTATAATTATTTTCATTAATATCACAATCAGCCTTATGTTATGTACCTAACTTACATTAGACAAATAAAATAAATCACATTCCTCGTAACAACAGCATAGTGTCTTTATGTTTGTTTTTAACTATATTTTTATTAGACTTACATTGTACATATAAACTAAGAAAAAGTATGACTTCTTTATAATTTTTTATAATAAATATACCTCACTTAAAATAAATAAAAGAAATCACATTCCTCGTAACAACAGTAGTATTTACGCTTATTTTTTAAATTAAATATCTTTTCTTATACTCAGGTAGGTACTTACAAATCCAACGCTAGTCAAAAAACCAATTAACCATTTTAAAATCGCAGCTTTTCTAAGCAGTGGCCGATTGTAATAAGCCCACTTTTGTACTCTTCAACTATTGAAATTATCTGTTGATTCCTTCTTTTCGCATCTTTTTGACATTTTGATTGCCCCATTTTTTGGCGAATTTCACTGTAATTGTTACAGTTATGTTGCAGAACACCTAAAATCTTTGCTAAATTTTTATTGTTTTTATTAATGACCTTGTTAAGAGTCGAGTAGTGGCTCTCAAGAAAATTATTAGTTTTATGGGTTTGACCATAAAAATTCCATTTGTTTGACCATAGCCTGTGCTCTATCCACTGTGTTATCATATAATCATTAAACTTTGTGATGTTATCGCCTTGTGTACTCTCACTCATTATGTATAGCCATGCATCATCTATAGATTCCGGTGGCAGATGGGGTAGCATGGTACATAAAGCAACGTGCTTTCGATATATGCTGTTTTCATTCAGACCTAATTCTTTCCCCTTCTTTTTCAATGCTTTTTTAAAATGAAAGTAACATCCATATACTAATACGTTGGGGAACACAGCCTCAACGCCCCTGACTGCAGCTTCTTCGAAGTCACTGGTGAAAATATTCACACATAATCTCACCATGCATACTATAAATTTGGAGAAACGGCTTTGGCGCGCATTTAAATGTACCATCGCAGTATAAGTGGTGTGTTCTTGAAAGCTCTGTCTTGCTTTTTTGAGTTGCAAACAGTAGAATCCGTGATCTTCCATCGTCATAGTCTGCCAACAGGAAGTCCAAATACTTTTTAGGTACCTAAAATCAAATATACTACATAAGACAAGATATACATACAAAAGTTATAATTCAACTGGTGAAAAACAAAATTAAGGTATTTTGAGCAATTACTTATAGGCGCAAATAGCACCTAAAGTGGCATCCCCACTTATTTTATCATATAATTCCGTTAAACAGGAATTTTCAAAGTACACACGTACGAAGTTGTCTTTGATGGCCACCAAACTCTGTTTTAGCTTATAACGAATGCTTTGTATGTTAGGAAATTAGAAGTAAAAAAGTTACTCACTTGTACATCTCCAGCAGATCTTGCAAATAGCCGGTCAACTCCATGAACCTTGTTTCTCTTTCTGTAGAGACTGGATTTTATATTTTGGAAGTTAGGCAAATCGGTAATTAAATCCAGGCCTCGATCTTTCAAGATATTTAGTTTGTTTTTGTAAATTGTTGGAATAGGCTCATCGGTACAAGCAGCTGCTTTGTAAAGGTCCTTTATAGCTTCATTTACTTGTAATTCGCCGCTGTTCAGGGTTTGACAGCTGTGTTCTGTTATTTTTAGTATATCTTCATTTCCATTGATAGTCAAGAACCCGTGACAAGATTTATCCATGCACCGCCATAATACACTTCCTCCTTTGTAATTTTTGAACTTTCTGAACTGTTTATTTTCGTATATTATTATTGGTCTGCCTCTTTTACTTGTAGTGTAGCTTATGGCTGCATTTTTATTACTTGGACCAGGTTTGGGCTCCATTGTTTACATTAATTTGTCACTCACATCCAAGAGAATATAATATATATTCACATGTAACACTCAGTAAAATTATCAATCAAAAAGAATATAAATACTATGTAAAACGTATGTTACGTTAGACGTGTGGACATGAAAAAACTTATTACTCTCATTCACAATAATTTGCCGAATGCAAATCTTATGATATAATAAATGGGAAAGTCTGTGTGAATATTTTTTATAATCATCATCATCATCATCAGCCCATATTAGTCCACTGCTGGACATAGGCCTCCCCTAATGAGCGCCATAGCGCCCTGTCTTCAGCTTGCCGCATCCAGCATCTGCCAGCAGTCCTTCGCAGATCGTCATCCCACCTGGCCGGAGGGCGTCCTACACTACGTTTGCCGAGTCGCGGTCTCCACTCTAGAACACGTTTACCCCAACGGTTGTCGGTTCTTCGCGCGATATCTGCCACTTCAACTTGCTAATTCTTTGAGCTATGTCGATAACTTTGGTTCTCTGTCGGATGTATTCATTACGAATCCTATCCTTCAGAGAAACTCCGAGCATAGCTCGGATTTTTTATGAGTAATCTCCGTAATTACTTAAGTTATTTACATGAAATTTTCAAAAATTAACTTCTGTGGGGGTCAAAAAGGATAGTAAAGTCTGTATAGAAAATTATTTTTCCGTGGTTCGATTTACTCAAATTCGGTATGAATAAAGTATAAAATAAATAATTAAACACGTATTTTTATTTTTACAAAAAAACCCCTAGGTTTCTGAAACTTGTTTGATAAAGACTCTGGTTCGCGGTCAAAGCCGCGGTGCGCATCAAGCATATTTATAAATCTGTGAAAGCAAATGTCGAAGTGACAATATCAAAGCTAGTTATAGAAGTTTTATCTATGCGCGTACTCTACGTTAAGTACCGGCCAGTATTATCTTCTTAGATAATGATTAAGAAGGTAATTAAGGAGGTATTATGTACACACGTAAACAGCTATTCAATCTACCTTGGGTAAATCCCTTCACTAGAAGCTTCCACATCTTTAGGTGCTCAATCGGGAATAGAATCTAATTTTATTTCTTGTTCCCATTTGAGCACCACGTTAATATATTGATTGGTGCTGAAGTGGGAATACCTTTGGTGCTCAATGCATAGGTGCCCAAAAAATAGGTGCTGAAACGGGAATACTTCGTCCTACATTTCTTTGACTAACAGGAATATGTTCGTCCAGTTTGTTTACAAAGCAACTAAAAAATGTCTGGTAGTCTTTGTAGTATTCAGATTGTTGCACAACTTGTTGCAAGCTTTTTTTAAGTAATAGTAGCTTCGGCATTGTAACTTTTCTTACCAAGCGTTGAGGGGGATCCTGTAAATCTATGTTCGTTGCGATCTTTATAATCTGACAATAATGGTCAGATTTTACACCCTGCAAAACATTAACACTGACGACTTTCTCAGAATCGGTGAACATATTATCAATACAAGACCTAACAATAACTTCATTTATAAGGACAACTCGCGTATACTCAAACACCTGCTGCTTTAACAAAAACGAATCCAAAACATCAGATAACGGGTTTGGTTGATCTCTGATCAAAGAGAAATGGACGTTAAAATCACCACATAAGATTACAGTTTTACTATTAGATCTAGTTACTTTTTCCAAGCATTGCTCTAGCTTAGAGATGAATACATCTATATTTGCTGATGGCGATCTATACACTACTATTATAACAGTTTCTTTCAATTCTATACAATTAACTTCAAATTCTTTCTCAACACTCATATAATTAACATCATCTCTCTTTTTAAACTTAATGTCATTTTTAACTAATATAAGACAACCCCCTTGTGAGGTTTTGGTTCTACAAAAATATGTAGCTTTTTTATAACCATCTACGGTAAATGTGTTTATGTTTCTATCGTATAACATGGATTCCGTGATGCACATTATGCCAATAAAGATGTACATAATTCGTTTCTGTTAGTATAATAGCGAATTTCGCCTTTGCTGTATATTACTTAACATTAGGTACTTAGGTACCTAATGTTAAGTAATATAGTTAATAGATAAATAAATAAAATAAATATGTTGGACAATCCACACAGCACCATCTAGCCCCAAAGTAAGCTACTCAAAGCTTGTGTTATGGGTACTAGATAACTGATATATTTAATACATTATATATATAGATAGATATTTTTTACTATACATATTAAACACCCAGACCAACGAAACAAATTTCTGCAGATGTTGCACAAATTTGTTCCGAGGCGGGAATCGAACCCGCAACCTTCTGCGTCGCAGGCGGACCTTCGCCCACCGCGCAACATCGGTTGTCTTACTACTAATACTATATACTGATTCTTATATTATAAATATTATACCTCGTGAAAAATCGATGACCGCCTGAGGGTAAATGTGTTCTTGAGTGGAGATCGCGACTCTGCAAACGTAGTGTAGGACGACCTCCGGCTATCTGCGAAAGACTGCAGGCGGATATTGGATGCAGCAAGTTGGACGCGCTGTGGCGATCATTGTCATGGGGAGAACAAAATATCTGCAGATCGTAGGTACAAACCGACTTATCCGTAGAACATAGTTCTATGTGATCATAGACCAAAAATGAGTTTAATAGCGAAACGAGATAAGAAGAACAAGCTCTACAGAAGTACGTTTTTAAAATTTTTGTATCTTAATTGGTTTCGGAGATATAAAATCGAACAACGTCCTAACTGATATCAACTCCGTCCAACAACGTTCTAAGTGATCATGCAACGGCGCGTGCGCTCGGTCCGTTCGTCAGTTCGGACGTTGTTCGTAGGAGATAAGAAAAGGGAAAGTCTTTCGATGTGTTTTTTATAGGTTTAATATACATTTAATTCAAATATAAATATTGCTTTTTTATCTCGGTTTTAGGTAGCAGGCGTTCAATGTTTAAATAGGACGTTTTTTGATGGAGAGCTCGTGCAACGCATTTTTTGTACAGAAATTCTTTGGCGTAGTGCATATTCAAAGGAATAATCATTTTTCTTTAATAATTAACAGTAAAAAATTTAAGTCATATGATACGTTAGGACCATTTTATGCGAACACTATTGAGCTTCTTAGGATTTCATATGACTATAGGACGTTTTCCTTCGGAATCTGTTAGACGATTTGTCGGTTCGATGTTAAGATAGAACGTTGTTTGTGGGATAATGAAATCATTTAGGACGTTGTTCATCACAAAACATCATTAAATATTGAGATTTTTTTATTTCTAATTAGTGTAATAAATTGCTAAGTACATTATTTTTCAGTATATATAAAATATGAACGTATTTTATACATAGCTACAAAAATAATTAGTTTTTTCTTCAATTCCAGTTGTGAATGTTGATAACAGCCACATGATACCAAAAAACGTCGCCTTTGCTTCCAGGTGCAGGAAAAACTAGCTAATATGATCAGGATTAAATTCTGAATGAGATTGTGGACCGATGAAATTACCTGCGATAGCTCAATACCGAATGTTGTGTCTAATACCTCAGCCATGAACGTTTACATCAATGAATCTAGTTTATTTTCTTTGAAAATTCATTCTAGTTACAAAAATTCACCATAAATATAGCATTAAGAGTTAGAAGTTTCTCACCACAGATGTACCCCAGTTCAAAATTAACCAGGTTGGATCTGTGGTGATAAAATTTTAACTCATCAAGCTGTATTAACCAGAAGGTTTTACCAACGACATGTCTATGCCGTCTTATATTAATGTCCATTCGGTCTGCTACCTGCCTGTATTCCGTCCTAATCATGTGGACAATCAATGTGATTAAAAAGTGCGCAAATGCTTGTGAAATAATCAGTGATTACTACACCAGCATTTGCGGTACAGTTTTACTAAAAACTTCTGCGGGCATCATCGAATTCCAATAGTCATTTTAACCTATGTACCTGTGTACCTATTGTTCCGATATAAATTACTTTGATTGACAACATGAATTCGCCTGCATCTTCACAATGATATCCTGATCGCAACGTGACTCCTAAAAACAGACAGACATTGAATGCTAATGCCTTGAAATAAGGTAAAAATTTGTTAGGAGAAAAAAAAAGCCGTAGATGATGAAAACCATCAGGCCAACATACAAATGCCGCTGACAAATTCCCTGTGTTGAAAGCTAACAGCGGTTGGCTTTATAATTTTTTTTGGCAACTATGAGACTGATCCATGAAGCGGAATTCATCAACATAAAAAAAGGAGACTGGGATGATGACCTAACCAAACAAGCAATATTATGTTTTGCTGATCAATTTATGATCTAAATTCCGAAACAATGTTCAATTATAGTAGTAAGTGCTTAATTTGGTTTCTAATTGTTTTTCTAAATTATATTTCAGTATAAATAAGTGATTAAATAATATAAGTTTTGCTATTTTTGTATGTGTTTTGAATAAAGTAACAAAAGTGCGAAGTTTACACAACTATCTTCATGTTTTGTCAAATATTTACTTAGATTATTTATAATATTACGAATCAGTATCGTTTCGCCCTGTTTTGAAACTTAATTGAACTACACGTTAACCGAAAACTGACTTGTTGGCGTAATAGTTAAAACTTAAAATACTATATCGTATGATAAAATGGTAACCAGGTCAGAAACAGGTAACATGTAAAAATAAATGTAGATGGACAATTCTTCACACAAAATCATCTAGCCCCAAGCATTGCTTGTAATTATGGGTACTTGATAACTGATATACTCAAAGAATTATACTACTTATATAGGTAGTTTTTATTACTTTATCTGTATTATATATATAGAAAATAGCCTGAAAAAATATCATATATGACCTAAGGTGGAAATCGAACCCGCAACCTCGAGCGTCGCAGGGAGACCTTCGCCAGCTGCCCCACAGAGTTTGTCATAAACTTATCGGCGTACGTAGTCTTAGGTAAACTGATAAATCCACGTAAATATTTATCACCACATGAAGATATTAACATTTCGCACCTTATTCTAAAATTTATTCATGCGCATCTTCAGCATTTTTCTAATAGGGAGATGATATTAGACGTTCAAATATTCTATGAGCTGAATTTTAAATGACGTGTTTGTTGTTCTAAATCTTGCCATATATTGACTATATTACTTATGTTGATGATTTTTTAACTTAGTTAACGATTTTAGTACTTAGAAGTTATAATTTTATTACAATATTTTAAGGTAGTTATCCACATAGGACTCTAACAGAATAGATAACTCCAACAAAAAACGACCCATATTAATATAAAACGTCATTTTGCTAAGACGTTTCCGTAAAACAACGTTCTATCTTCACAACAGACCACCGCTGTTCCGCCGTAAAACGTCCTATGTTAATATAGGACTCACTATCTCCAGAAATAAAAGGAAAATAAATATACACTAAAAAGCATTTAACTCGGCTAGGGCATTGTAACAACATACCAAAAAGTCTCAATGAGAAGTCTCACCGTTTAAGAGTTACACAAGTCAACAACTTCTCTAACGTCTACTGAAAACCATCAACTCTGCAGATAGGACTTTGGTCTACGGATGAGTCGAAACATTTCCCGAGGCGGGAATTGAAACCGAATGCGTCGTCATAGAAGTCGTCAAATTGACTATGAATCCTTAATGTATTATGCTATTGGTGTTACTTCACTTCACTACATAGTATAAAACAAAGTCGCTTTTTCTGTCCCTATTTCCCTATGTCCCTTTGACTGCTTAAATCTTTAAAACTACGCAACAGATTTTGATGCGGTTTTTGAGTGATTCAAGAGGAAGGTTTATATGTATAATAAAACCGTGCGAAGGCGGGGCGGGTTGCTAGTTTAAAATAAATAGATACTATACCAACCGTTAAGTAAGAAGTATTCCCGTTTCAGCACCTATTTTTGGGCACCTATGTATTGAGCACCAAAGGTATTCCCATTTGAGCACCAATCAATTTATTAACGTGGTGCTCAAATGGGAACAAGAAATAAAATTAGATAGAAGACCCAGGAATGAAACAAGCTTGAGACCCATCATCCGTCATGCATGGTCCATTGCAGCGGTAGATTGCGAGGATTTCAAGGAGAAAAGAGGCATTTGCCCTGTTTTGGGCAGTAATGGTCTGTATTATTATTAAATAATTAGCCAAAATTTCGACTTCGGCTTGACTTAAACCGACCTTCCCTCAGTACGGCATCCGCTAACCAACTGCGCCACGGAGTCAAGTAACCAAGTCGAGAATCTTGCGAGTTTCTACGGACTCTAGCGCCAGTTTTAAAACCTAGCCTAACCTAAAGAGTAACGAAATTATCCCGTCGAAACGGGGTGCCCATTCTCGATCAGATTTCGGGTTCGATTTCTGGCTTGAGACAAATTCTTGAAAGATCTGCAAATAATTGTTCCGGTTCTGGGAGTTTTCTATCTATACATATAATATAAAAATTCTAAGGTATTTCAGTAGGTATGTATATCAGTTATCTAGTACCCATAACACAAACTCTACCTACTTAACTTGAGGCTAGATGATGCTGTGGGGATTTGTCCAGCAGTATTTTTATAATCCACAATGGCTACCAAAGGATAATTCCACGGGCCCCAAGGTCGAGTTTTCGTTCGGACGAGATGTACCTACCCTAACCAAAACATCCACCCATCTTAGACATAGCGCTAACACAAGCTTCATTTGCCATTACTGAACGGTGTTTGCGACGCACTACGCAATTTCCCTGTCAGATGAAGTGCTACGGAGGGGCAACTTTTATTCAGCACATAATCACCGGAAGCTCGCAGATCAATCGCCTCCCCCCCTACCCCGCCCAGGATCTACAGGATAGCTCTGGCCACAGCTACAGGTCGCAGAGCCTCAGTCGTATTTTGGCATCACACCGAGGCACACGTGCCGACGTTGCCGCCTCGCTCCCGATCACGTTATGCTGTGTTTATCACTAGACTAAGTGCTGTGGGAATATCTTCAGTTTTTGAATAGAAACGGTGAGTTTTTGGTCATTTCTTATTTACCTTTATTAGTAACAAAGAGGACGCAAATACTGTTTACACAATCTAATAATCCTGAAGGATATTGATCCTAATGGCGCGAATGGATCTCTTCGAATTATGGCGCATTATTTTGAAACTTAAATAACAAAGATTCTGTAAACTGCAACAATTTCATAAGATGGGTAATCAATTTAATAAACGGGTGCTCAACGCACTTAATCTGTCGTAGACACAAATTGCAAATTACTGATCAAATCTCAACGCGCGCTGTAGATATTAATATGGATAGGTAATCCTTTTAATCTCAACTGGTCTATTCAACCAGTGTCTATGTTGTTTATTTTAATCTGATAGAGAAATAAACATGTCCTTATTTTTAAGGGTTTCGAATTAAAAGGATTAAACATGGAGTTTATCTTAATCTCATTTTTAAAATCGATAAAACCATTATGTATGCAATATGTGTTTTTTACCAGGAACGTGGTCTGAAAAATCTATTTTGAATTGTTTTATTTTACACATAAAACTTAGTGAAAAAATTATATGTCTATGCGTAAAACACACACAAGATTGATTCAAGATTGTATCTATTCTAGGGTGAAAATAGACGCAAGATCGTCATTCCACTCTTTGGCTAAGCTGATGATTGTAAGGTAGAGTTGAAATTTTTCGTTCTTTTACAGCGCTACTGACTGATGTCGTTATAATATATTATAATAGATAGGTAGAAAAAACTAGCAATGCAAAATTAAAACGCAGAAAGAATTAACGTATGAAATAATTTATAGTATAAGTGAAAACCGGCGGTCTTATCACTCAAGAACGAAGATTTATACCAGAACACCTGTATGGTAAGATTGTCGGATTGTACAATGATAAGATTTATGAGCGTTTAATATTAAACATAAAAACAAATGAAACATACTTAAATGAAGAAATAATTATTTTTAACGTAACACGTACTTACCTCCTACAATTAAAAAAAAACACATACAATTAAGTTTTAATTACTAAAAATAACTTTTAAATTACATAAAAGTTACTGTTAAATTACTTATAAATTACATATATCATGGGAACAAAGAGGCACGTCCAC
The DNA here is from genome assembly GCA_944547425.1 of Eupithecia centaureata. Taxonomy (NCBI): domain Eukaryota; kingdom Metazoa; phylum Arthropoda; class Insecta; order Lepidoptera; family Geometridae; genus Eupithecia; species Eupithecia centaureata. Next base: position 11,554,978 of record OX155691.1, read on the forward strand.
ACTAAACCGCCGCTAGCTTCGCCTTGGCAGAGAACGGAAATGCTAGTTGCCACAAATTGCATTCAGCATAGTTCGTTATGATTGCCAATAACTCTGTTTCTTTTCTGCTGAGAGCGTTAATTAAACAGTTTGATTGTTTGTTTGTTCTTAATAAAACAAAAACCGACTGAATTTCTATATGTTTTTTAAATTGTAAAACATACTTACAAACTAATTATTTGATTATTAGGTACTGCTATAGGTAACCAAAACATGCAATAGCGGGATTTTAGTTTTAGGTTAGTATCTACATTATAAATAATCCACTTTCTACAAAACTTCAGAACAAAAATTTGATGAATTCTATAAACATCTCGAATTCTCGATCCACCACACAATGCGATCTTCAACACATGCTGTTCGCTTTTTTGTCACAGTGCTGTCTTAGTCCAGTTAAATCATGATATTCACGATAATCTATTGTTCCTGAACGAATAATAATGGGATTGTTTTAAAAAGACAACAAATCGACTGCAAGTTACATAATATTTGCACTATTTTTAAGTTGGTTCTGCAGCACAAATACTATCCCGGGAAACAGATGGGATATTAAGCTTAAAAATCATCAAAATTTATCCATAACGGATGGGAAAATCGACGAACATAATAAAAGTAAATAAAAAACACATTACATGAACCTTAACCGCGCATAAGAAGGTAGACCTTTTGTTTGTTGCGTGAAATTAAATAAGTTTAGAGAGTTCGGAAAACTTTCATAGCGCAACAGAACCGAAAAATGAAAAAAGTTTCATACTTATCTATGATTCTCAATCATAGATAAGTATGAAACTTTTTTCATTGAAAATGAAACTTTATTTATTCAGAAAAACAGAGTTCCGAGTTCCTATTGTATATTATACAATTATAAATAAATAATACCGGACAGTCCATACATCAAACTCTTAAAAATCTTCCGTAACAATCGTGGGCAGAGTAGTAGTAGATTTCCTTATTTTTGTTTTTATAAAATTATTGGAATTATCTGAAAAAAAACTTTTGTTCTTGTGTAATAAAGACTTAATAACTTCCCTGCTCAACTTTGTGACATCCGGCCCCGAAGACAAAGCTTTCGGCGTAACCCTTCGTCGTTTTCCCGCCAAGAGCCGCAATCAAACGTCAAGTGTCAACATCACGTGAATTAGCTGTCATTGTGCGATGGAAGGTAGAATGTAGGAGGAATGTAGGTCGATGGCAATTCAACCTTTTGCGCGGGAACCGGCACAAGTGGGGATTATCCTTCGGTCGCGCTTATTTCAAATTGTCGTTGGAATAAAATGGAGGAATTTTCGGGAAGAAATGTGGTCTATATGTAAACACTACGACACTTGCTTGTGTCTTCTATTTTGAATCTATTTTATATGAATGCGAGAGGAATCCGACGACGGATCTTTACAACCAACCCGCGCACGCGTTGTTTCTATGGAAAATATTCATGGCTATTTCTATCCCATGGGAACTAATTGATGGGATGATAGTAGCATAAGTGTTTTTCCAGAGCTAGAACTACGTCTATTCAAAATTTCAGTCCGAACCGTAACAGTATTTTTTACATGAAAGTGGAACAAACATTCACACATTAATACAAACTTTCGCATTTATAATGAATGAATGAATGAACAAAGTGTTCATTGTACCTTTGAAATATAGTAAAACATCACTTAAATTAACTTAATTATAATTAGGTTAGTATTAAAATTAACTAAATCTTATCAAATAAGAAAACAGGCGGCCTTATATAATATTAGTAAGGACTTTATATCAAACTGAATATTGAATATAATTTTGCTAAAAGTAACTTTACTTTCAGCATATATCCTATATCAGTCGGAAGCGTCCCCGAGACATCCTAATCCTTCTAACATCGATTTTTACACTGGGAAGAAGGATTATTTCGTCATCGTCTGACTCTGAGTCCCTACATAATCGTAAGGTACCTTCTTGCATAAATACAATATAGCAAAATATCATAAAAGGATAAAGCACTGGGATTACTTAAGAACTATTCCGAGCGTGTCCAAGAGTCCGTATCTAAGGTTTAAAGGAATTAAAGCACTTTACACATAATAAATACAGAAAGGTATTTTGAAAATATATAGGCCAATCTTGACCGTCGTAGCACTTGCTACAGAACCGCTACACCGTTGCTACGCCGTTGCTACGCTGTTGCTACGCCGTAGCAGTTTTTCATACTTAATTTATCAAAGATTTGTCTAAGTTTATTGTATAGAGCTAGATCGTCATAGTTATGCTTTATTTATTAATAGGTACTGTGGTACCTATTCTAAGTAACGGTAAGTATACCGTAATAAACAAACACTCACCTATAGACATAAATAGCTTTGCCTTTTAACAATTTTCAAATCTTTAGACGATTTGAAATCAACACAAAGTAAATTTAAACGGCACTGCTTTTACAGAGCAAAATGTCTTCCAACATTAAATTTTACTAAGACATTGTTTTGAAATAGACTAGTAAATTAGGTCACCCACAAACTCAGGGTCAGATCTGTTAAAGGGCCCAAATTCCCTTATAAACTGTTGTCCAATGACCCATGACGTTGCTTTTGTTAGAACAACTGTCTTCTGCACATTAATAGATACCTACTCGAACATTTTAGGTGGACTTTATGTATTATATTATGACGAATAACTACGTTTATTTACCCAATTTTTACTTAAACTAAATTTATTCTTATCTTTAAGGAGTCTCGAAATAGTTAAAAGTTTTTTTTTACATTCTTACAATGTGTGGAAAGCGAAAACTTTAGTATACTTAATAAATTACTTATTACATATCGTAAAATACTTAATAAATTTAGAATAATCGTATACTCTGTGAACGAAATATAAATATTTTGTATAAATTATAGTATAACAAACAATTATTATTAGTAGTATTAATTATTGAATATTCTTAGTACTTATATAATTTATAAACCTAGAATTTTACCTAGGTATTTGCTCATTATTTTAATAATGATCAATAATTTATTTGCAAGATTATAATCTCTTGCAAATAAATTATTGATCATTATTAATTGATAATATTAAGTCAGTAATCGTTTTAGTTGCGTGGATGAATTCGGCAATTCCATTGTTTCAATCATAATGTTAAGTTAATTATGTAGCTCCTGTTTTTAAGCAAAAGCATAAACTAATCTATGTTTGCTGCTATACCTAGCTCACCCAAACAAGGTGACTATGCGATAATCGCCATAATAATTACAATAAATATGTACCTACAATATTATTAATTATATATTATATTACAATATTATATATACAAATAAAATTTTCACCACATGGAAATTGATGAAAATTAGTTGTATTCCAGGCCTCGAACTGTACTATTGAAAACTTCAGAAAGGCTAAACCCATTTTGATGATCTTTGGGTTGTTACCAATTACCATCCTGATTAATCTCCGAATAGCAAAATAAACAAAAGTTCCACGCACAAAAATAAAATTCGTTAGCTTTTATTTACATACTAGCTGGTGCCCGCGACTTCGTCTGCGCATGATTAGTATTTCGAGTACTCGCGATTTTACTTGCGTAATTCCCTTTCATCATTTAGTAACAAACATCCATCCATCTATCAATCTATCCATTCATACTTACAAACTTTCGCGTTTATCAGTTCAATTCAGTTTGGTTCCCCTGGGCTATACGGGTTTCCAAAAATTACTCACAGCATATGAACGACGCGTACACACGCGTCGTTCAGATGCTGTGAGAAATTTTTGAAAACCCGTTTAGCCCAGGGGAACCAAACTGAATTCCGGGATAAAATGTATCCTATATCCAATCGTCCCGAGTTCCATTCGAATTCATTCAATTCCGTCGTGATGCGTGGTTAAAGAATTTTTCTTTCACCCTCTCTCCCAGGGGAACCTTACCGAATTCCGGGATAAAAAGTATCCCATGTCCTTCCTTGTACTACGAACTCAAATCGTCCCGAGTTTCAATCCAACACATTCAGCAGTTTCGGCGTGATGCGTGGTTAAAGAATTTTTCTTTCACCCTCTCTCCCAGGGGAACCTTACTGAATTCCGGGATAAAAAGTATCCTATGTCCTTCCTCGTAGTATGGACCTATAATCATGCCGAGTTTCATTTCAATCCATCAAGTAGTTTCGGCGTGATGCGCGTTTACGATACAGACAGACAGACAGACAGACAGACAGACAGACAGACAGACAGACAGACATGAATGAAAAAAATGACAGTTTTGGCTTGAGTACCGATAATAGAATGCCCTCCAAAAAAAATTTTCAAAATATCTTCAATGTACAGAATTGGACCTGTTACAGTTTTATTATAAGTATAGATTTCTTACTTTTTTTAACAACCGGCCAAAAGCGATATAATTACTGGTAGTGTATTTAGCCAAACTATTCACGTGTTACATTTATTGTTATTTATATTTATAACTTTTAGTTTTATATATTTCTATTTTCAACGTGAGTAAGTATATCTACTGAACTTAGTCACAGTCTATAATAATTTTAAATAGAACACGTTAATAATGGTAAACAAAAGCAATAAAAAAATAAAAAAAAATAAAAACAACAATAATGGAGACATGGTCTACCGACAGTGACCATTTTCATAGGTTTCATACTTTTACGATGAAATTAACACATAAAATGACGATTTCCTTGGAAAATCTAGAAGCCGACTTCACCAGAAACCAACTTTAACTAAACTAGGTTAAATATATCGAGATCTCTTACGATATTGTATGCAGCTGTCAGTTGAATGTCAACTGAGATCAAATGAATTGATCACTTTTAGAGAGTTTGGTGAAACGCTTATGTATTTAGTATTAACATTTAAATGGCACGTGTGAGATGAACACCGTGATACTATTTAAGAATCCATTTAATAAGTTTAAAAATATAGAACACACATGAATAGCCACATTTTTTTTTCATTCTGTTTAACAACTTCTTAAGGGAATCTCTAATTTCAACATATACTTATTAAATTCATGTAAATGTTTAGTTTTGGATAAAAAAACAAAATAAATACATGTGTCGTTTATAACGTAGTTTTAACCAACAGTTTACCTACTCTGATTTAGAATCATAGTTATTTTTTGTAAACAAAGGTATTTATGAATGAAATTTAAAAAGCCCGCTAAGAATAACAGACATCAGCAGGGTGGCAAGCTAACTACTAAAATCCAAAACAAAAACTACAACAGTGCATACTTGCAAAAGCTTAGCGAAAAAGATGCAAGTACGAGTTCAATAAGGAATGAAGAACCAAATGATGAATGAAAACTCTCAAAACCAGGAATTGTATGGAACTCCTGGAGCTTGCTCGGGTACCAGTATCGTAATAGTACATTATTACCCAAGGGTCGAAAGTAACTTATGTAGTCCCTCGAACTATTGGCGCTCTCGTTTCACCCGAGGTAAATACTGTGATTTTCATTACGAATACAAGGAAATATAAATAAATAAATAATTCCGGACAGTTCACACAGCATCATCTAGCCCCAAGCTAAGCAGAGCTTGTGTTATGGGTACTAGATGACTGATATATTTAATACAATCTATAAATAAAAAACATGAGAAAACAAATTATTCAAATTACTCTAATTTTTTCTATAAATTATTTTTTTCTAAATTGTTCTAATTTTAAATTTAATTTATTTTGGTGTTCCCCAGGGTTCTATATTGGGAACGCTAATTTTTGTACTTTTTATAAACGACATCGATCAATGCTTTCAACATTCTAAGTTCTTATTGTACGCTGACGATCTCAAGGCCTATATGCCAATACGTACCCTGAACGATTGCGTCTTATTTCAAGAAGACCTAAATAGACTAGCCACATACTGCAGTAACAACAAACTACACCTTAGTCTGCCTAAATGTAACGCCATTAGTTTCACCAAAAATTATTTTATTATAATTAAAATTTTTCATATAACCTTTGCCATTCTCCATTGAATAGAGTTACTAAACTAAGAGATCTCGGTGTCCTACTTGACTGTCAGCTTCACCTAAATCAACATATAGAATCTATAACTAATAATGCCTTCAAAATGTATGGCTTTATTATGAGGTCGTCGGTGGACTTTAAGCAACTATCAACTTTTCTGTATCTCTTCAAAACACTGGTACGCTCTCAGCTAGAATACGCGGTTCCAATATGGAACCCATTTTATAATAAGTACGTGGTGGCGATTGAGAGGGTTCAGCGGAAGTATCTGCGGTTCATGAATTACAGATGTCGTCGTCCCCGTAGCTCTTACGTTGACTTACTTGGTGATTTCAAACTTTTTACTCTCGAGTCAAGACGTAAATATCTTGAAGGTCACCCTGTACAAAATTGTCCATAATAAATTTGACTGCATGGAGCTTGTCAGAAAGTTATGCTACATAGTCCCAAGAACCTGCACCCCGCGACTTACTCTCTTGTCAACTGCCGCACAAACTCGGGACTCCGCGCCCCTATTCGTCGTATGGTTGAGTCCTATAATAATTACTTCGTAGATATAGACATATTTGTTTGTAATTTACATCAATTTAAAAAGTTTTTATACAGTTTACTTAGTAAGGAAAATTTAAGTAATACTTAATCCGACATAATTCATTAAGTTTTTATTATTGTTATTAGTAAAAATTTAATTACTTGCATTTATAGTTACTTAACTTAATTACCTAGAGGAGCTTAGTTTTAGTTTGACCTCCTTGTTGCATGTTTTTATTTATTTATTTATTTATTTATTTATGTATAATAAGTTTAATGTAGTCGTTAGTTATCCCTTAATAAATAAATAATTTTTTTTTATATATATTTGTCCATCTAGGACAGGCGAAAGCCATAAAGCCATACTGCCTTGTCTTTCGTATTTTTTGAATTCAGTGAATTGTCACTAAGGCGAATTTTTTTTAGCGTCAGTATTTATTCTGCCCCTATCATGGTTCATTATTAACGTTATAGCTGTCAGTTGAAAACGATTCTCCCTAGGGCGGAAAAGTATCATTTTCAACCCGGTCTTCAGGCATTTTCAGACCTACTTTCCGAGTATGAGTAATGAAAATATGTTACACCAATATTTCTTTTCTTTTTTATTGATTTGTTTACAAAAAATAGGTATACCTAAGTAATTACACTGCTATGATGTGTGAAGTGTCGTATTTTTCGATGCTTATGCATTTCATAAGATTATAGATACATTCTACGATATAAAACAAAGCATATACAAATAAGGGAAGACAACTAAATCTGAAAGTGTCACATACAGGTCATACAGTTGAAAATATTACTTGTATTAAGTTCTTAGGTATTTACATAGATTTTTTTATGTTCTTGGAAACAGCAGTAGATCATATTTGTAAAAGATTAAATAGTTTTGTATACCCTCTAAGACGTATCGCTCAGACAGTATCCAAAGAGTCTGCTATTATAGCTTACTATGGATATGTAAACTCTCTTCTCTGCTACGAAATATTGATTTGGGGTCGATGTGTAAACATAGAACAGGTTTTTAAAATGCAGAAGCGATGTATTAGATCTATTTTTGGATTAAAAATGACAGACTCTTGCAGGCCCTACTTTATACAATTTAAAATCTTAACGCTGACTAGCTTATACATACTAGATATAAGTGTATTTGTTTTTAGGAATAAAAACATATTTCAATTAGCTAATGAGTAATTATAGCGTCCGATCAAAATACAAAAATAAATTATTTAGACCACAAATTAGATTGACATTATCCCTTAATGACAGTTAGGTATATGATGGCGATTACAATTTATAATAAAATTCCTGACGCTTTTAAAGAAATGACATTATTAACAAAATTTAAATTTAATTTCACTAAATGGCTCTCTGAAAAATGTTTTTATAGTATAAATGAATTCTTTGAATATAAATTGTAATTATTTTATCAATAGACATTGCATGATTCATTTGACATGATTTTCTTATTAGTTAATATTGTATGCAAAAAGCAGAAATGATTGTACTGTGGGTACAATCCATCTTTGGGAGATGGATTGTATATGTGATTATTTAATTTTGCCAAAATCAGTAACTTAAATTTTAAATATTCATACGTCTGCAAAGACAGGTTTTGGTAGTAATATAAGAATAATTTTAAGATCAATGTATAACCTGAAATCTAATGAATAAATGAATATGAAAATAAAACGGTATATCAACGCCTTTGTCGGTTTATTTATTTACATATATTTTTTTCATTTACCAGCTGTATGATATGACTGAAACACTGTTTAGGATGCCGAGCCACATTATAATGAATTGACACAAGTGATGTTTGCAGTCTTTTTCTTAGTAGCAGTATTTATTGCACTATTTTCTTTGTGTGGTAGGTTTAAGTATAATAGTAATCTATTATATTCTTATGGCATTGAACACAGCGTAGTTTTTCATAGTTTTGTTCATAGTCCCATGTTATCTACCGAGGACTTTCCGGAAAGATCTTATAAATGCAGCCACTTCTTGACGGATTTCTACAAGAAAGTTGTCACAAATTGACAAAACTTCAAGTGAATATATTTTCTCTAATTTATATAATTGCCAAGTATTGTTATTAGTCCAGTAGTTTTTGCGTGAAAGAGGAACAAACATCCCATGCATACAAAATTACGCAATTTTAATATACTAATATTAAGTAAGGATAATCTATGGTATTTTTTACATTCAGGCTGATTTTCTCGGAACGCGCCCTTTCTTCAAGTTGCAAGCGGTGATTGCCGGCCAGAATTCGAGTGAAGTGGCTATTATTAAATTATAATTAATTAATATTTTTCGATAATCCACACAGCATCATCTAGCCCCAAACTAAGCAGAGCTTGTGATATGGTTAACACATAACTGATATACAAATGTATATATGTATGATATATAAATGTATGCAAAGTATTGTATTAAACAATACTTTGCATACATTGTTTTTTTATTACCTATAATACATAGAAAGCACTCAGAATCCTATTTCATCTGTGCCATTGTTTTCCGCGAATGGAGGTTCTATATTTGCCCAATATTTTGATCGGATCTATCTACGCCATTATGTAGCCTCAGCAGGGATATTCTGGAAAGCCTTCGGATTCGATATCGGAAACTTTTGAGAATGAACGCTCTTATAAACAAGCGGATTATAAAACTTTACCATTTGAATTTGGATCCTGAGTTCCTTAGTTTCGATATGAAATCAAAATAGCGTTCTAAAGATCTGGGAATGGAATCGAATTCAAATTTGACGTTTCCGTTACGGAAACGAATCGAATGAATTAAAATACCCCTACCAAAGATATAGCATGACTACGTTGGAAAAGGCACAACTAGTGATAGAAACCAAAATATGTATTTTAGATTAGTTTATGTGTGTATATTGTATCTGTATTAAGATACCAAGTTAAAAATTTAATTGTAATGTACTTAGTTTAGATCTAGCATCGACTTAAGGCTAAAAAAAGATACCTGTGTGTTATGATTAATAAATAAATAACATCTTTGACCCCTACAGTTCTCTAAACTAGAGTGGAAAGTCTGTAGGTAATATAGCCAGCTGATTGAAAAGGTAGTTTGTAGTGTAACTGGTAGAGTGTAGTTGTAGTTTGTAGTTCGCGGAATGAGCGAAGGTCTCGCCAGGGGCGGCGCGTGTGAGTGGGGGCCCCTCCACTAGCACAGCATGATCGCTATCACTAAATCAAGAGATCCGCAACATCCTGGGGGAACCGGCTCCCACGTGGACGCATATACCGCACCTTTTGCTATATGATTGGACCTAAAATAGGCGGAATTTTTGAGGTTTTGGCATCGTTTTGACTATTTGGTGATGAATAATGCTGGAAAATTCACACACCATCTAGAATGAAAACCCTGTGTCTAAACATGTGTTTTTGATTGGCAGGTAGAAAATGTCTCGGTATTAAGTCCACCCTTTGTACTTTTGTGCAATAAAGTCTTAAATAAATAAGGTACCTACCTACTTTTCAAATTAGTGATATCATAATCCCTAAAAATGTTATTAAACATAATGTTAAATGTACTAGAAATAAGAATAAACGCGCTTTGCCAACAACTAGGCTAAACAAGACTATTATATATTTTAAAGGGAAAGTAGGTATACCTAATACTCTTCGTTCGTTTCTCCAATAAAACTCCAAGTGTGGTGCAAAAATTAAGAGTAATGAAATTCAAACTAAGTGTAAAAACATTTCTTTTTTTTGTAAAAAGCTTTTAGAAAATATAAATAGGATGAAAAAACTTTGGACGGGTTATGCTTCAATTCAACTCGTAGACTTGAACAATTAACAAGGTAGAGTCAATATCTTGTCCACTTCGTTAGTTTATCTTAAAAAGATTGAAGTGAATATAAAATCATACATAAAGCCCCTAGAGATATGTACATCCATGTCAAAATTACATTAAAATGTATCTACCTAGATTACAATTATTTTACGGTATTTTTTCATCACAAAATAAAAATTTATCCGCCGTGGCTTCGTCCATTTTTTTATTAAATGGTTTCTCAGTCTATGTTAGGAGTTTATTAATCACGGCATTCACACTTGTTCCCCGCTTCTGTGGACTCGTCCATAGCAGTTTAACGGCCGTGATTGAGTTCGCCCGACATACCTACCGATTTAATATTAGTTTGACATTTGGCACGACCACTCTATTGTCTTCAACAGGGCAATTGGACTGACCGCTAGGAAAAAGACAAGAATAGGAACGAAGGGAGAAATTTACTCGACCAGGGAGCCTTATTTTTTGTGTAACTCAATAATTGGTAATCGAATAAGGTTGTAAAATATATAATTCAAGAAAATTCCTGCGTCGTTCATTGTTTTTTTTTATTTAACTTTTCTAAAATAAGTCGAATACATAATCTAAGACATAATTTTCAAAGGAATTACGTAAATACATATATCACTATCGCTACATAGTATATAATAAAGTCGCTTTCTTTATCCCTATGTCCTTATGTCAATATACCTATGTCCCTTTGAATGCATAAATCTTTAAAACTACGCAAAGGATTTCGATGCGGTTTTTTTTAATAGAAAGAGTGATTCAAGAGGAATGTTTATACTTACGTATAAGGCCGGCTTCGCACGATTGTAGCGAAGCCGGAGCGGGTCTCTACTACTTAATATAGTAAGGATAGGATATCAACCTATTTTAGTTCACAGCATGATGCATGAGCAGGTTGATGATAATGATGATGACAATAAGGATTGCTCTTTGCGTTCTCAGAAACGTGGGAGCCATGCCGCTGCAGATCCGCCAGAGGGGGGCATTGCTCTTCCTCCGAGAGAACATGCTGACCATCATGACTGTCATCGGCGTGCTGTCAGGCACCCTGCTGGGGTGGTCTCTCCGCGCCTCCGGCCTACAGGTACGGATGAATGAATGAATGAATGAAAACTCTTTGTTACTTAAACCTACCACACAAATAAAGAAAATAATACATAAAATACTACAAACTAAGACTAAGTATAAAGGGCGGCCTTATCGCTAAAAGAGATCTCTTCCAGGCAACCTTTGGATGGACTGGATATAAAAGAACAATATAGACGGTGGCAGTTACAATATAAATAAATAAATCCGGACAGTCCACACAGCATCATCTAGCCCCAAGCTAAGCAGAGCTTGTGTTATGGGTACTAGATGACTGATATACTTAATATAATACATTACATAGATAGATATTTTTTATTATATATAGTAAACACTCAGACCAACGGAACGAATTTCTGCAGATCGTGCACAAATTTGTTCCGAGGCGGGAATCGAACCCGCAACCTCCTGCGTCGCAGGCGGACCTTCGCCCACCGCGCTACATCGGTCTACTAACTTACCTACTAATATATCTACCTACTTAAATAGAGAAATAGAAAATAAATTAAATACATAAGATCTAACCTACCAATACTAGTTGGATGATCACAGCTAAAAAGAAAAAAAAGGCCCGCCTGCCAAATGCGAGTGATCTACTTTCCATACTATACATTTATGAGCCAGGCGCCTCCTAAAAAACAAGGTCGGACTGCTGTGCGATTACGCTAAAACCGCCCATCAAAATTGTAATTTTTGAGCCATTTCAATGGCCATCTCGCGCGTCCTTTCCGTACAATTTCAAATTACGAAGGCCATTTAAAGGGCTTTCATATGTCAATTTTGGATGGGATGGGTGGTTTTAACGTAATCGTACAGCTGGACATGGGACAAGACGCAAAATTTCGTCAAATTCTGGGACATTCCCGGAAATCCCAACCACCTTGCAACCCTACTTACAGGTCAACTATACCACCATGTATGCCCACAAATGGGGTCACTTGTGGGCATACGCCATATTTGGTCCCTAGAGAACCTGTCAAGTGGCAGGCGTGCGATATTTTTTCACTCTATATAGAAAACAAAACACTACATAGTATAAAACAAAGTTGCCTCCCGCTGTGTCTTTCAGTATCTTTATCTTTCGTTTGCAGTGGTCACGGCGAGATGTGATGTACTTCCAGTACCCCGGGGAACTATTCCTGCGGATGCTGAAGTGCCTCATCGTTCCTCTGTTAGTCTCGTCCATCGTCTCCGCCATTGGCTCATTGGATCTCAGCCTTTCTGGCAAGTAAGTACTTTACTCTTATGGACAGTTAGTAAGTACCTTACTAACTTACACCGTCCATCCAATTCTGCTTTTCGTGTATAGGTTTTGAAACGGAAAGCTTCTAGAAAAATGAACAAGGGAAACTTTGTTGGTAGTGAAATTTTCTACAAAAATATATGATTAAGTTCTTTTTTCGTTTAAAACCCCGTTATGGGAAACCCTAACTATGTGACTTCAAAAAAAACGTTACGTTACGATAGTAAATAATTCCGAAAATTACAACAAAAAAAACAGGCCTTTTTGTCGCTCCCTATTTAATCTTACTATTATAATAAAATGACATAATAAATGGAGAAGTCTGTGAATGTTTGTTATAAGCAATTTCCGTAACTACACACAGCTAGTAAAACATACAGGAAATCTTACAATTCAACATTAATTTGTATGATAGGAAAGGAAGTCCGAAAACTGTGTAAAAATCGCACGATCTCCGCTCTCATATAAAATTAAACAAAAGGAATGGTAAAGTTCATCGCGATCGCGTCAAGGGTAATATTAGGGTAATTAGCCTACTTCAACATTGTGCAATCAAGCCATGACTATTAGAAATAATATTTTCGTGTGTCGCGATCGTAAATGCCGATCATCTGAGCGTCAATGTAAACATTTTAACATGCTGTGACGATTTCATTTGTTTCTATGGAAGGCCTACAGGTAATACAATGTGATTTTTCGAACCTTGATCAAAAGAAATGTGCGGATACACGACACATATCTATCGGTAAAAATCGGGATAAAAAAAATTATATGTTATTTATCTCAAAAACAAAGCAGTTTTAATATTTTTTAAAATGAAGACTACTTCATCTGGTTTTTTCTTCGTTTCTTTTTGAGTAAATGGTGTATTTTATTCAAAGTAGTCTCATTTGAAAGCTAAATAGTTTACCTAGCTAATAAAATAAATAAAAAATACAAATACGATACATAAGCGTAGTAAAAACAGTATTTTTTTAGAAATAAGACAAAAAAAAACGATTTTTATTTAATTTTTTCTCTGTAACTTTAAAACTGGGTAATTAAGGTGTACTTTTTTGCATGTTGTATTAAACTTCATAATTTATTCTACAAATCCTTCAAAAACTGGGGGACTATCTCTTTCCGTTGTCATGTTATTCACCATTTAAATTAGGTACTTTCTGCCATCAGTTGAGATTCCTGTTGATATCTGTACTTGACTTGTGTTTAAAAAAAATAACATAAATTTTTTTTATCTCGGTTTTTATCGATAAATATGTGTCGTGTATCCGCACATTTCGTTTGATCAAGGTTCGAAAAATCACATTGTATACATAATTATGTACATAGTCATTGGGAACTTAGTCATAAGATCTTTGGTATAAGTAGGTACATACAACAAATAGGTTGACGAATTTAAAAACAAAGAAGCTTAAAAATAGCCTCCACGGCTGACTGACATTGTAGATGTAAAATAGGTAGATACGCTTTTTTCGTTATAAGGAATAGTGTGTATCTTGAACTAGGTAAAATCTCGAAGAAATTAATTAATATCCCAAAAAAAATACTTCCTTAAGTAACTACCTAGTTTTATGTTTTCTAGGAGAAAAAAAACAGTTTTGTAATAAGTATTTCATTACTAAATTGATTAAAATTCATATTTTTCTTTGTTGATTTCAACGTTTACATGACAACAAGATTTACATCGTTCAATGTTATTATGATCTAGTCACAAACATAAATCTCAGTGAAATCTGTAGATAATTACAAATACTCACCTGGGGCCGAATTCCACTAATGTCAAAACAAAGGTCTCAATAGTGCCATTCAATCAAGATGATTGAAATGACGTTTGTGCATTTTGGTATTCTACTATTTTTTGCTCTTGAAGAGACTTTCATAATTAGAGTGTCAAATTGGTAGTTATAAAGGTAATCGTCACAGTTATAGTTATATATAGAATACCAAAAAGAGTTTAACACTGACATTTTGACACGATACTATTTAAATGGTGATGCGATTTATTTAGTGAAATTCGGGCCCAGCTCCCGCGCTTCGCATCGACTTTAAGTAACAGTAATATATTAATAATTTCCAGGGTCGGTCTCCGTGCCATCATCTACTACATGACGACCACCGTCTGCGCGGTGATGCTGGGCATTGCCCTCGTCACCACCATCAAGCCTGGCAAGTCTCCGGAAGCTGCTCAGCATGTGAACACCACCAAGCTTATCACTAAGGACACTCTGACTTCGGATACTTTACTGGATCTTATCAGGTGAGATGATCACCTTCAATGATAGATAGATCATTTATTAATTCCCTACAAATTCGTTACATAAGTTAGATTGTCATCATCATCAACAACCTACATATATTAGTCCACAGCTGGACATAGGCCGCCCCCAATGAGCGCCATAGCGCCCTGTCTTCAGCTTGCCGCATCCAGCATCTGCCAGCAGTCTTTCGCAGATCGTCATTCAACCTGGCGAGGGCATAAGATAGCTGGCAGTTCCATTAAGACTATGTTAGGTTTAGGTATTTAGGATTTGTATAATTATGTATTGGTCACGTAAGTGAGGTATTTTAGCCTAGGTTAGCACTCAGATGAGACTTATCAACTTAGAAATTAATACGTGAAAATGAGGGTTATGTGTTTCCTAATCGATTTTAAACCTACCTTTTCTAAATTCAGTAAAAGCAAAAAATTATAAATAATAATGGACAGTACACTATTTAAATGCCAGAGCAATTCCTTTTTTAATGAATACCTACCTAAATAAATAAATAGAAGGTAGGTACTACTTATCACTTAATCTTGAAATTACTTATATTTCTTTTGATTCACTGCCATAGTAGGTGCTAATAAAAACCAGGTCGGTAAACAAAACAACTACAAACTAAAACATACCTAGTTTCATAAACAGGTGTATGTTACATTTAATTGAAAGTTTCACGCCAGTTCATTGGCGAAACAGGACATTCTGTCATCCGGCACAATTACTAGATCGACTACTGAGCTGAATTAAGCTTATTACCTTGTTGTTAATGTAGAAATATTAAATTGTGTCTAGAGTTTTTATTGACTCCAACAGTTCTCTGAATACACTTAAATACAGAATTGTACAAAAACAGAAATTCAGCTTACGCAATAAGCAATCGTTTCACTATGACAATGTTATCATATCATGGTACATCGCAGAATCACTTCCATAGACACGTATCACTACATAGTATAAAACAAAGTCGCTTTCTCTGTCCCTATGTCCCATGTGTTGTGTATGCTTAAATCTTTAAAACTAGGTACTTTTTTACTCCTTGGTATTTTAATAGATAGAGATTCAAGAGGAAGGTAGTAGTATAAATATATAGGAAGTATAATAAAACCGTGCGAAGCCGGGGCGGGTCGCTAGTTACCTTATAAATAAAAGAAATAATAAATTTATTTTTACTATATGTACGTATAGAAAACAACCTGAACACTGAACTGAACCTGTGACTGAACCCTGAAATATCTGAGTAAGAGAGAATCTTGTTACAATGTACAAGATCTATATAATATGTTTTTCAAAGATGTTCATCAAAACGTATAAAACAAAGTAGCTTCCCTCTGTGTATCTGTTTATCCTTAGGTATGCTTAAATCTTTAATACGCAACGGATTTTGATGCGGTTTTTTTAATAGATATAGTGTTTCAAGAGGAAGATTTATAAGCATAATACACCTGTGCAAAGCCAAGTCGGTTCGCTAGTTACCAATAAATCAGTTGAGCTACCTCTATACTGTTCAGGAGTAAATTCACAATAGAAGTGTTCCCGGCATGAGTTCCCCTGTCGTCAACGTGGTCGTCACTCATAATTTGTCGTTATTTATACAGCGCCCTACATTGGCGTCATTAGGGCTGTCGCAATGATTAACGATAGGTTCTGTGGGTTAATTGCCGTGAAGTGAACAGTAACTGAATATGAGACGATTCCTGGTAACGCTTAGATGGATAGATGATACTTTTGTTACATCATCATTGTAACAGTTCGAGTTTAATTTTTTTTAATACTCATCTACTCATACAGTACTCAACATTCGTTTGTATAGACTTTTGTTTTTACATATATTTAATTATGTCAGTCCTATTGTATACAAAAAAAATAATTTTACTAAGATAATTTTTTTTTAAAACAAAGACCAAAAATATTCAAATATTCCTAATAAATCATTCCTTGAAAAGAAAAACCTATAAATATGTAACAATATATCAGCATTGCCATACAGCGTGGCAATGCAGCCAGCGTCTTGGGGACTCGTTATCATTGAGAAAATGGGCAACAGTCAATAGGTGCTTATAGTAGTATAATCCTTAAATTTTCGACCCATCTTGAAAATACCTAGCCAACTTTTTCGGGCGAATTGTTGCTTACTATAATTTGGGTGGGTTCAGACTAAGAGAATGAGAGCGAGTAAAGGATAGCAAACGAACGCGTACGAACTAGTGTAGACGTCATGGCGAAATCAAGCGAGGGCCTTCGTTCGTCTTCGGCTGTGATCCATCGCCGGATTTCTCTAAGTTTTACAGTTTCACATTCGTTCGTTACTGTAGGTAGACACAACAGCGAAAGCTAGTGAACCTACGCGTTCGTTCGCTTGATCTTCACCGACCATGAGGCGTTCATCTGAGACAACTATCATATGAAGATTTTCTTTCCTGTAACTCTACAAATTGCATGTTCGATTAAATAAACGTTGTTTACTTTTTTTTTAAATTTTATGTGTGTGATTGTCTGTGGAAGCAAATAATTTTTTTATCTATCTATCTAAATTTGTGACACAAATCTCACGCATGGAAATTGGCAACCCTAGTGTCACGATCAATCAAAGGGAATGCCGTTTCACACGACGCGGCGTTGGCTCTGGCACCAGGTAATAGCCGGGCTAATTGACCAATAGACTACAATATAACCGGAGTAGTTCCTTGTTGTTGCTACAAAGTAGGGTGAGATGCAGGTATCTAATAAAATGGCGAAATTTTGAGGAAATTTTAAAGTACTTACAGACTCGGTAAGGCGAGCAAAGTCGCTACTAATCTTCACCATTCTTCACCATATAAAAGGATTATTAGTCCTTTTGTCATTGAACGCGTAGATAGTCCCTGTATAAATAAGTACTTTACGTAAATATTACTTATATGTCAATCCTGTAAGAGAAAAAGATGACAACCACTCGGAAGGTGGGTTTATTAAATTCAGGAAACAGCAAAGAGTAGCAAACTATAGCGCCCAACAGAAAGGAATGGCATAGTCTGGAGGAGGCTCTATGTTGTGCTTATGTATGCTTAGATCTTTTAAACTACGCAACGGATTATATGATGTACTTGTGTTTTTTTAATAAATAGACTTCTTGTATGACACTCGTGCGAAGCCGTGGCGGGTAGCTAGTATAAAATAAAAAGGATACTGCACATCTTGGTTAACAAACTATCACCTACTTGCTTTCAGAAACGTGTTCCCTGAAAATATCCCGCAGGCAACCATGCAGTCCTACCGAACAAAGCTCGTCTTGGATGAAAAGGCTACAAAAGGTAATCTACCTTAGTGGCTAAGATATAAGGGTGTAACAACACAGGCCGGCTTCTATAAGAATAGCTAACTTAATTATAATAAAATATTTTCGCACTATAGTCTATTTTATGCCGTTTTTATTGGTACGAAACCCTTCATGCGCGAGTCCTTAAGTTATCATTTTCAAAGAGCCATTACAAAATACAAAATAGTTTATTTACCAAGCTGTTGAGACCTGTTTTGCATAATCTAAAACAATTATGATATTGTTTAATTTCGAATAACTTTCCAGGTCAGCTCGAAACCTACGACATCAAAGGCGACTACCAGTCAGGCAGCAACGTCCTGGGTCTGGTCTGCTTCAGCATCGTCATGGGCATTACCCTCGGCAAGATGGGACCTAAGAGCAAACCACTGCAAGACTTTTTCCACTCTCTGTCTGAGGCGATGATGATCATCACTGGCTGGGTTATTTGGTAAGTTCCACTTTCTCTTTTTTGTTGATAATAAACGGAACAAATAGAAAATAAAAAGAAATATAATGAAGAATATGAAGAATAATGAAAACAAAAATCTAGCACTTTTTAATTTCATTATTCTTCACATTCTTCAGTAGGTATATCTCAAGGTGCACTAAATTAAATCAATTTGTACCATTGTTTTTCCTTGAAAGCGGTATGAAGTTATTTAAATTTATAATCAGATGGGCCAGGCCATCCTCTAATTGACATTTGAAACCCATTTCGTGGCCTTCGTATGCGTGCCATCCATATAACTGCAAATACAACATCTTTTGAAATGGCTGGCAAATATCAATTTAAGGGTGCTTTTTGCCTAAAGACCAGCTATGCACAGCTGCTATTTTTCGTCTCATCAAAAAGTTACACTGCGAAATTTTATTTTGTTCTGTATATTGACCCTGTTTATTTTTTTTTCAATGAGAGTCATGGGGATATTTAATAGTCTTCCGCATCTTGAAACTATTGTAAAAATAAATTGAGATTCTCAATCCGTGAAGGTTCTTCAACTAGTTTCTTAATCAACCTTTTTGTTTTCAACCAGGCTCTCACCACTCGGCGTGTTCTTCCTGGTAACAGCTAAGATCATGGAGATCGAATCGTTCGCGGAGCTGGTGGGTCGTCTAGGACTGTACTTCGTGACTGTTCTGCTGGGTCTCTTCCTCCATGGGTTCGGAACTCTGAGCGTGCTCTTCATCCTGGCGACCAAGAAACTCCCGTGCCGGTACATTGCGAAGATGGGGCAGGTTATGGCGACGGCTTTTGGAACTGCTTCTAGGTGAGGTATAAATTACCTATACCCGAACTGCTTTTTGTATTATTATTCTCTAAAAGAGGTAGAATATAGGGATCCCTCCCACATAAAACTGCGATGCGATGCGATGTCGCAGGAACTTGCGATGCGAATTTTTAGGAAACGTAAGATGGATAGCAAAAAGATTATTGCACTGCTGTTAATGTTAAATAGATATAAAAGAAAAAGAAGATTCTGGGTTCATCCATTTATTACGATTATGAAATCTGATGGGAACTATTTTACTCGAAAGTACTATGGGTTGATCTTACTTACTTACTTAGTCCTGTGGCTCAGCGACTCAAAGTGGATCTTGGCCTGCGATACAAGACTTCTCCAGGCGTCTCGGTTCTGAGCTGTCTCTCGCCAGCTATAAGCGTCGAGTTCGCGGAGATCGGCTTCCACTACGTCAATCCAGCGATACCTAGGGCGGCCGACTGGTCTACGCCCCGAACCTTTTCCCGTATACGCCTTCTTGACAGCCCGACCATCTTCCATTCTCTCTACGTGTCCTAGCCAGCGGAGACGAGCGCTCTTAAACTCGCCTATGATGTTGGGTTCGGCATAAAGATCCTCCAGCTCCTGGTTATTCCGGATTCGCCATGTTCCATCTGTTCGTCTGGTCAGACCAAAGATCTTACGCAGCACCTTACGCTCAGCCACGAGGAGTTTGTTTTCTTCTTTCAGCGTCAACGTCCAGGCTTCGCACCCGTAGATCAGAATAGGACGTATAACAGTTTTAGGGTTGAGATCTGAAGAAGATAATTTTTTTTATCATCACAACGAAGGCGGCTCAGGCGCCGCTCGTCTCTAAAGCTGTCTCAGAGCGGACTAAAAGGGGGTCACCAAGTATGACGTAATATGGCAGGAATGCGCGATGTGAATGAGATCGAACGTTCTTGCGATGCATCGTGCGAGTTCGCAGATATTTGCGATGCGATGCGAGTTCGCAGTTTTGTGTGGGAGCCCATAATACGGCCTTTTCTGGTAGGAGGGAGTTTACTATTGGAAAGGTTTGGAATATTATAAATAAGTTTTGTGTGTTTCCAATAAAAAGTCTATCTATCTAGGTTTTTTCCTATTTATATTAAGCAGGTTATTTTATTTTTGTAAAGTACGTACGTACTTATTACGTAGGTACCTAGGTACCTGGGCGCAAACAGGGGTACACTAGCACCACCACTTATTTTAGCATATAATTATTTAAAAGCATATAATTATTTAAAAAATGCCGTGTGGTGCCGGCTTAGAATAGCACTACCCCAACTCTTCCCGTGGGTGTCGTAAGAGGCGACTAAGGGATATACGGGGGGTGGGCAGCAGCACCCCTCTAGAACAACCCCACCATCAAACTGCGATCCCCAACCCGCATGCCCAGCGTGGGGATTATGGGCATTACCCCTTAATGATAAGCAAAGCCAAAAAACGGCCCCTAGTTCCCGGCCGCCTCGCTATTCCTGGCCATGGTAGCGGTCATGGTAACGGCGGGGCAGGGGGTGCTAAGAATCACCGGTATTCAGGCTACCACACGCTTACTAAAATGACCCTGGCTACGTTTAACGGACGCACTCTGAGGCTTGACCATCATCTAGCGCAGTTGGAAGTGGAGTTAGAGAACATTAAATGGCATGTTCTCGGGTTATGTGAAGTCCGTAGAGAGGGGGAGGACACCGTAACCCTAGACTCAGGCCATCTTCTCTACTTTCGTGAGGGTGATAAAACATCCCAGGGTGGAGTAGGTTTCCTCGTCAATAAGGCCCTCTCTAGCAACGTTCAAGAAATCTCCAGTGTGTCGACCAGGGTAGCGTACCTGATCCTTCGGCTTTCCAAGCGGTATAGCATGAAGGTAATTCAGGTCTACGCACCGACCTCGGCACACTCGGATGATGAAGTGGAGGATATGTACGAAGACATATCCAAAGCCTTACACAACACCACTAAGGCTCACTTCAACGTTGTTATGGGGGACTTTAACGGCAAGGTGGGAATCCAGACTGGCAATGAATCCCGAATAGGCCCGCATGGTTATGGAATCAGGAATCACAGGGGGCAAATGCTTGTCAACTTCCTTGAGAAAGAGTTCTTTAAGAAACAGCCTCAAAGGAAGTGGACGTGGCAAAGCCCCGACACTGTGACTAAAAATGAGATCGACTTCATCATGACGGATAGCAAGCACATATTCAGAGATGTCTCAGTGATCAACAGGTTCAATACCGGATCTGATCACCGAATGCTCCGAGGCACTCTGAATATCAACTTGAAGCTTGAAAGACACCGTCTGATGAAGTCCACGCTCCGACCAAATCCAATCCACCGAGAAGTTCGAGCAGCTACTCGGAAACAGATTTGTTGCCTTGGAACCCACTGATGACGCTGACGAGAGCCTACACAATCTGGTCGAAACGTTGAGGGATGAGGGCATCAAGTTCTGCAAAAAACAGCGAACTGGCAAGAAGTCCAAACTCTCGGATGAGACTCTGGATTTGATGACAAGAAGACGGGAAACCACCCAAGTGTCTTCGGCAGAGAGGTCAGACCTGAACAAGCGTATTGCGAAGATGGTACGGCGCGACCTTCGGAGCTCCAACACACGCCTCATTGAAGAGGCGATAGAGCGAAACCGAGGGTCCAAAGTATTCACTCAGCAGCTTGGCAGGAGCCACCTGACGAAGCTTAAAACGCACGATGGAAGGACCGTACTGTCGAAAACGGAGATTTCAGCCGAGATAGAGGATTTTTATGGCCGTCTGTACACTGCACATGCCCCTCGCTCCCGACGAGACGACCTTGATTCTAGAGCCACCCTGACACGCCACTACACCGACGAACTGCCAGACATCAGTCAAGACGAAATCGTGTTAGCTTTGAGGCAGCTTAAAAATGGAAAAGCCCCCGGTGAGGACGGTATAACTTCAGAGCTTCTGAAGGCAGGAGGAGCCTCCGTTATACAGGAGCTACAACACCTCTTCAATACCGTCCTCCACAGTGGGAAAACTCCTAAGATGTGGAGCAGGAGTCTGGTGGTGCTCTTTTTTAAGAAGGGTGATAAAACTCTCCTTAAAAATTACAGACCCATCACACTCCTGAGCCACATCTATAAGCTGTTCTCACGAGTGATCACGAATCGTCTCGCCAGGAGACTTGACGAGTTCCAGCCACCGGAACAGGCCGGGTTCCGCGGAGGATATGGCACCATAGACCACATACACACAGTGAGGCAGATTATACAGAAGTCCGAAGAGTATAATCAGCCCCTGTGTCTCGCTTTTGTGGACTATGAGAAAGCCTTAAATTTGACTCCGTTGAAACCTGGGCTGTTCTGGAATCCTTACAGCGATGCCAAGTAGACTATCGTTACATCGAAGTGCTAAGGTGTCTCTATGAAGCTGCCACTATGAGTGTCCAAGTACAGGACCAGCAGTCTAAACCTATCCAATTGCGCAGAGGAGTGAGACAGGGGGATGTCATATCCCCGAAACTGTTCACGAGCGCATTGGAAGATATGTTTAAGACGCTGGACTGGAAAGGTAAGGGCATTAACATAAACGGCGATTACATCTCACACCTTCGATTCGCTGATGACATAGTCGTAATGGCGGAGTCGCTAGAGGAGCTGACCCACATGCTGGACGGCCTAGCTTCAGCCTCGCGATGTATCGGTCTTGGCATGAATTTGGATAAAACCAAAGTCATGATCAATGGCCACATTGTTCCGGGACCGATAGTCGTTGATGGCCACCTTCTTGAAATTGTTTCCGAGTATACTTACCTTGGGCAGATTGTACTGCTAGGTAAAAACAATTTTGAGAAGGAGGCCAAGAGGAGGATCCAGCTAGGCTGGGCAGCATTTGGGAAACTACGTCAAGTCTTCTCTTCATCCATACCGCAATGTTTGAAAACGAAAGTTTTCAATCAGTGCGTCCTACCCGTAATGACCTACGGAGCAGAGACGTGGACACTCACGGTAGGGCTGGTCCACCAGTTCAAAGTCGCCCAGCGAGCTATGGAAAGAGCTATGCTCGGAGTCTCTCTGAAGGATAGAATTCGTAACGAATACATCCGACAGAGAACCAAAGTTATCGACATAGCTCAAAGAATTAGCAAGCTGAAGTGGCAATGGGCCGGCCATATCTCGCGAAGAACCGACAACCGTTGGGGTAAACGTGTTCTTGAGTGGAGACCGCGACTCGGTAAACGTAGCGTAGGACGCCCTCCGGCCAGGTGGGATGACGATCTGCGAAAGACTGCTGGCAGATGCTGGATGCGTCAAGCTGAAGACAGGGCGCAATGGCGCTCATTGGGGGAGGCCTATGTCCAGCAGTGGACTAATATAGGTTGATGATGATGATGATGATGAATTATTTAAAACAAATGAGTTCTCAAAAATCAAACTTTCAGTTTGTTATACCTAAATAAATACGGTATCAAACAAAAAAATATCTTACTATACTAAATAAATTAATGTGTTCTTTCCAGCTCCGCAACCATGCCCATCACCATCGGGTGCTGCGACGACATGGGGCTCGACCCTCGCATCACGCGCTTCGTGATCCCCATCGGAGCCACCATTAACATGGACGGGACGGCGCTCTACGAGGCCGTGGCGGCTCTGTTCATAGCCCAGCTCAGGAACGTCGACATGTCCTTTGGGAAGATTGTGGCAGTCAGGTGAACATTTACAGCCTTACCACAAAAAAAAAGTTACGACTTAGACACGTGTTAAACAGTTGTTTAGCAAAAGTCATCCTATAAAACATTGATTTATTGTATTGTCATTTATTTATGTGTCACTTTTTTTGTGGTAAGGCCGTTATTGTCTGAACTAGGTATTTAAAAAAAATGCAAAATCCTCCAAATTTCAATTCATTATGCAGTTACATCACAGACGAAGTGCGACGTTGTTCTATCAACCCTTGATAACTACGTTGCATTCATAGACCCGCTACCAAATCTTATTAAAAAGGGCTTCGATGTTTTCAGTGTCCCGATCCATCGACATTTACGTTGTCACCTTACCGTACCGTAGAAATTTCCTTTGACAACTATAGTTTAGTTATTTTCCGTTTAAAAAACATTGTGACATAGTCATTTTTGAGGAAGTGTGAATGAAAATTCTGAATAATAAATGGCTATCGTTTGGGCTTGCCTGTTATTAAATATCTACACTAATTCTAAACCTATTCTACCTTCGACTACCCTTACACAATCTAGTAAAAGTCCTTATCATCTCAAAATAGTTTTTATGCTGCTAATTGCTGTGCCCTTACAGGGTAGGTACCTATACCTACACCTACACCTATACCTACCTTAAAGCTAACTAACACCTACGCTAAAGAATTATAATTTATATGTAAGCAATAAATGAAATACAATAAAACTTATTTTCCAGCGTGACAGCAACAGCAGCCAGCATAGGAGCGGCCGGCATTCCCCAAGCCGGGCTCGTTACCATGGTGATGGTACTGGACACGGTGAACCTACCCGCTGAAGACGTCTCCATTATCCTGGCCGTTGATTGGCTACTGTGAGTACTGTGCTTGTAAATTTCTGTGATATGATTGGTCGTGAAACACACAATACCTACTAAGATCTAACCTTGCAAACGATACCTATATATAGATATGTTTTTATCACGAATAAAGAATGAAATACTTTATTAACAACGAAAATTACAATCAAAGAATAGAAAAAAATACCACTAGTATATACAATTGAAACCATGAATGAAATTAGCTATTAATTTAGGGAAATCAAGAAAACAAATGAAACCTTAGAATTTCAATTTTAAAACTTGTAATCGGGTAATAAAAACGTTTTAAATAGTAAATAAATAAATAAAATAAATCATTCTGGCCAATCCAGCATAATTTAGCCCCAAGATAAGCAGAGCTTGTATTATGGGTAGACGACCTGAATTTGGTTTGTTTCTGAATTTTTGTTTCTCTTCTTTCCTTGGCCATTAATTGGGACCCTTATCAACATGTCATATTATGACTTCGGTTACTGCTGAGCCACACCACATTCTCGAGATTTTATCGCAAGAAACGTTAAAGTAAATAATTTATTTTAATTTTCAGTGATCGTTTCCGCACGACGATCAACGTGGTCTGCGATGCCCTAGGGGCCATCATTGTGGCCTCTCTCTCACAAGGAGATCTCGACAACGAGAAGAACCGAGCGGCCAATAACGACCGTGAACTGGCCCAAGCACAAGAATTAACCGAACTAGAGAAGGGCGACCACTGAACGCATCAGCTTTCAACGTCCTAAATAATAACGGTTACTACCGTTGAGCAATAACGGTTTCTGATAAGCGCTATTTTACGCTTGACAGTTGTGATCAGAATGCAGTTCTTGAATGTTGTTATGGTTCTGAAACTTATTTAGATTCAATGTGTGTAATGAATCTAACCAAAAAATTAAAAGCGTTTGATATCTTCATTGTTAGCATGCATTGTTTTTGTGAAGATAGGTACTAAAACTAGATAATTATAATGAATGTTGTACCAGTATTTAAACATAATATTAGAGCTTCAACAAGCGTGTCAGTGTGTTCTATAAACGTGTCATTATAACATAGTTTATCAAGTAAAATTTGTAGATTTCTTCAGTCTTTTTGAAATGTGTTTCTTGAATTTCGATATACTAATATTTGCATTTTTATGTGAATTTTGTATGATAAAGAATTTAATCAATGAGTACAGATTAATATATCTTTCATACACAACATTTTTAAATAAGAATTACATTCGTGCGGACACATTTTTTAAAAGTAATCCATCGTGTATTTTTGTATGGATGTTGTGAAACAAACTTTTGATGTTGATATTTACTTGTAAGATAGTAGTTCTTCCTCATTTAATGTGCCATTGTAATACCTAATCATATCTTAAGAACTGTTATTTGTTGTTTAGTAATCAAGTTATTGCATTCCAAAATGGTATTTTATTTCCAAAATGGTTTAGCGAAAGTTAATTGTGTACATCATCTTTAAATAATTACTTATACAAGTAACTTATTTATATTTTAATCGTTACAAACGATTTAAATATTCATTGGATACTTATAATATTTATTTTTATTGTATATTAGTAAAAAGAAAAGCAATGTATCTTTGTGATTTATATAGATTACTGAATGGATAACGACGTGACTACCTTTTACTTTTTATCCACAGTAAAAAGGGAGAGTCATCGCAATTGTGGCCAAATATCAATACCATAATAATTAATAATTCTTTATTTAAAAAATAAGGTTATGAAGTAGAATTTACTTTTTACTATTTTAATATCAGTGAAATTATCTAGATAAAGTACGTATTTATGATAAGAAGGTATTTTAAAATCGTTCTAGTCTACCATATTTTTAAGTTTTTAAAACATAGCAAAAGCAAATATTTTTATTCTATGTCTTCTATAATGCAAGTCGAATTATAATTGTATTAGCCACCTAACTTAAAAGTTTGAAATATCTGAATGAAATATAATTGATAACCTATTCTTTTGTAAAATATTTCAATAAAGTAGACAAACAAAGTAATTTTTAATTTTTATTCACAATCGTTTTTCATCAATGAATAGATTTTTGTATAAAAACAGTTTTTTTAGTTGAAGAACAGATTCACTATCACCTCACAGCCAAGGTACTTTACACTTACACTAATGACATTTAAATTATAACAGTAACGTTAAGTTTGTAAAATAAAAACAATCTTAGATGAAATAACAAGTTTTTGGTATAAATATACCTACGACATTTGTCCGTCAGTCAGTCTTATTAAATAAATATAAGAAATCGACAAAATAACATAAGCGTGCTCTTTGGAATGTATAAGTTGACATGTTGGAAAGCCACCAGTATTCTACACATATTACAAACTATATTTTAAAAATTACTTACAAATATAACCATTTTCTTTACACTTAAATCTATAAAAGGCATGGCACAAACCTGACTAACTACAACCGTAGGTGATCACTCTGCGTACAAGTCCTGGATATGTTTCGGGACCTTTAAAGCTTTTTAAGAGCTTCTATCAAAGAAAGCTTCGCTTTCGTTGAGTAGCTTAGCTTAATCTCGTTATAAAAAAAAATAACAGTTCATAGCTGCATTTAACATTACACTGTCGAACAAGTTATTTCACTCAGTTATTTTACTGTGAACATTCCACTATAAGTCCGTAACGTTATTTGGATCAATTTGGTACTTTATATCACGCGCACTTAGGTAGTTAGTTATCTATCGTCAAACCGTTAACGTTAAATACCGGTGTCTAAGCCATACCGTTGCTGACATGGTTATTGTTATTAATTTTGTTCCAGTGTTTCTGTGTGCCGTTGTTAAAGGCCGAATCGCGGCGCTCATGGTTGCCGAGGGAGTTCCTGGCTCGGTTCAATGTAGCTGCGGATATCTCCATGGAATCGCCGTAAGGGAGTCGCGATCCACGTCTGGCGCTGCCGCTTCTACACCGAGTGTGCTGAAAGAGAAATTTCTTTTAGGATCAGGTTAGGTTAGGATACTTTGAAAAATTACTGCATTTATTTTATTTTTAACACACAAAACAAAACACTGCTTGGAAATTCAACCTAATGGGCTAAAGCAGTGTTAGGTATTAGGGTTTCATGCCACGGTGTGTATTTCTATTGCTGCTATAGCAACAATAATATAAATTAAAGTGAAAAATACGTAAAATATACGGAATTTTTGGCTATTTTTGCTCGAATATATAGCTTATATAGCTATGTCGTTTGAACTGTTATAGGTATTTGTAATGTTTACTCATATAAACATTACAAATACCTATAACAGTTCAAAAGACATAGCTAGGTATATAAGCTATATATTCGAGCGAAAATAGCCTAAAATTACGATAGTCTTATCAATAAAGAAATTAAATATCTCAATAAAATAGATAATTCCACTAAAAATTATAAGTGGTCCTCATACTAGAGAGTTTAGTTTTTATCTAATGCTTTTGAGGTTATTTTGAGTTGAGTTTGAGGATGCTGTTCTTGAGTAGTCTCAAGAACAGCATCCATTGAGTAGTCTCAAGAACAGCATCCAACTTTGTTTGTTTTTTGTTTTGTCGAGAAAACTAAACTAAGTTCTTCAGTTATGTCTTTTAATTTTTCAATTGGTTGTTTTAATTAACTTGAAATTAGGTAAAAACCAGTTCTGGCCCTAAAAAGGTTCTTGTCTGTACTTGTCACTTACGAGACCATAACTCGCTATCCCGCTTGTCAAAGGCGTGTTCTGGCACACTCTTAAAAAAATTCGCAGTGAACACCGGGCCCATAATATATGATTCTACATGACAGCGCTTTCAGGGTCAGCATAAGGCTGTATCCCCAGTAGGCAAACGGTGAGCAGCCGACTGAGTTTGCGGCGTATCAGTTCAGTACGCCCTTCCATATATTTTAAATTGAGTGTTCACAGTTTGCGCTAACTGACGCAGTTTGCAGCGATAAGTGCGCCGACTGTCTCAGATAGCGTCCGACTCGCAGGTTCCAATGCTTGCGATACGCACGCAAACTGATCTGAGTTTGTAGCTGTTCGCCACAAATTTGCGGCTCACTCAGTCGGCCGCTCACAGTTTGCCTACTGGGGACACAGCCTAAGCTTCGTGTCAGCGTACTTACCCGAATTACTTGGACAGTCATATGTTTCATACGATTTCATACTCGTACACCGAATTCTTAAATTCGAATCCTTTTTCTTCATCGGCGCGTTCGGCGTGAAATGTATGCGTTAGGCAAGACAGAAGAGACAACACTTAGAAAAATATGTGATATGTACACTCTACATTAAACATCGGTCGATAATTCCTATTAGGTAGGTATTAAATGTTCATGCTATATGGAGAGCAGTAAGTAATTATCGCGTCAACATTCAGGCATATTTACAATAATTAATAATGCTGGATAATCCATACAGCATCAAAACATCTCCAAGCTAAGCAGAGCTGGTGTTATGGGTAGGTAATAGATGAATGATATTCATAAGACAATAAATTACATAGATAGATATTTTATTATACACTAGCTGGTGCCCGCGACTTCGTCTGCGCATGATTAGTATTTGGAGTACTCGCGATTTTACTTGCGTAATTCCCTTTCCCGTGGGATTTTCGGGATAAAATATAGCCTATTTCTTATTCCAGCTTATAATAATCTATATCTGTGCCAAATTTCATCCAGATCCGTTGAGCAGTTTTTGCGTATCAGTCTATCCATCCATCTATCTATTCATACTTACAAACTTTCACGTTTATCAGTTCAATTCAGTTTGGTTCCCCTGGTCTATACGGGTTTTCAAAAATTTCTCACAACATCTGAACGACGCGTACACACGCGTCGTTCAGATGCGTACACACGAATCACATCCATCCATCACATCCATCCATCTATCTATTCATACTTACAAACTTTCACGTTTATCAGTTCAATTCAGTTTGGTTCTCCTGGTCTATACGGGTTTTCAAAAATTTGTCACAACATCTGAACGACGCGTACACACGCGTCGTTCAGATGCTGTGAGAAATTTTTGAAAACCCGTATAGCCCAGGGGAACCAAACTGAATTCCGGGTTAAAATGTATCCATGTCCAATCGTCCCGAGTTCCATTCGAATTCATTCAATTCCGTCGTGATGCATGGTTAAAGAATTTTTCTTTCATCCTCTCTCCCAGGGGAACCTTACCGAATTCCGGGATAAAAAGTATCCCATGTCCTTCCTTGTACTATGAACTCAAATCGTCCCGAGTTTCATTCCTACTCATTCAGCAGTTTCGGCGTGATGCGTGGTAAAGGAATTTTATTTGCATACCCTCTCCCATGGGAACCTTACTGAATTCCGGGATAAAAAGTATCCTATGTCCTTCCTCGTAGTATGACCTATAATCATGCCGAGTTTCATTTCAATCCATCAAGTAGTTCCGGCGTGATGCGCGTTTACGATACAGACAGACAGACAGACAGACAGACAGACAGACAGACATGAATGAAAAAAATTACAGTTTTGGCATGAGTATCGATAATAGAGTGCCCTCCAAAAAAAATTTTCAAAATATCTTCAATGTACAGAATTGGACCTGTTACAGTTTTATTATAAGTATAGATAGACAACAGCCAGAACCCCAGAACAAATATTTGCAGATCGTACAAACATGTAAATCGAAACCGCAACCTCCAGCGTCACAGGAATATCACCGCCGCGCGACATCGGTTGTCAAAAATACCTGATCGAACCGCTATGCTCAAACCTTTGTGACAACCTGATTTACACTTTGTTAAGTGTATCAAGTGCGAGCGGCAAGTGCAGGTGACACCTGCTTCTTGCAAGCGATTATAGACGCAACACTGCTCCGCGCGCCTACAAATCGCAAAACTCAAGACGCAGGCTATGTGAAAGATGGCATGCGTCTTAGTTCAAAATGTTCCTCGAACTATTATCGGAAATCATCATGTAACTTGTAATTATCACGCACGTGATACATGTTGCGCTTGATACATGTTGCGCTTGATACTTGTCTCACTTGATACTTGTAGCACTTGACACTTGTCGCACTTAATACTTAACAAAGTGTAAACCAGACATTATGCACTTGGAACTCGATAGGCAGATACTCACATTTCTCGTCCACCTATTCCTATTAAAGACTCCGTACACGATGGGGTTGGCGCAGGAGTTTGTGCATGAGAACAGCCACATCGCCTTCTGGATTGCTGGGTCCAGGCTCTTCACAGAGTCCTTGTCTATCCAGTACCTAAAAACACAGGAAAAAAAATACAAAAAATAATAACAATGCAACCTCCCACAGTCCAACTATCACGGTTCATGAGATACAGCTTGGTGAGAGACCGACAGATAGATGGACGAACAGCGCGGAGTCTTAGTACTACCGTACCCAAAGGGTCCTTTGGGTTTGGAAATTCCAAATTAATTAATTAAATTTAAATTTTTTCGGATTCCAAATTGAAATCCGAAAAAATGTAAATTTAATGTCGATATAATATGTATAGATAAAATGCTTCAGTCCTGCTGCAAAAACTATAAATAATAATAGAACATAACAACAGTTTAGGTGGTAGAAACTAATTCTAAGGCACGACTCGGTTATTTTTTTATATTTTAACGGGTCCTACTGTCCTACAGTCACCGTAGGACAGTAGGACCCGCCACAAACAATAGCAGTATTACGGTGACCAGCACGCGAAGAACACCATAACTCTATGCTCCATAAAAATAAATACCTTATAGACTAACATGCCTGTACACAAAATATCAAAACTAAATAAGAATTGGTACATATAAAGTGACTACATAGTATAAAACAAAGTCGCTTTTTCTGTCCCTATTTCCCTTCGACAAGTTAAATCTTTAAAACTACGCAACGGATTTTGATGCGCTTTTTTTTGAGTAGATAGAGTAGTGGTTCAAGAGGAAGGTTTATATGTATAATAAAACCGTGCAAAGGCGGGGCGGGTCGCTAGTTTTTTAATAATTTAACCGTCTGCGGTGACAGACACTAACCACAAACAATAGCAGTAGTACGGAGACCAGCACGTGAAGAACACCATCACGATGGTGACCGTCATCTTGAGGGTGCGAGCTCGTGCTCTACCTAGGATGCCCACGCCGCTTCGGCGCATCTTGTCTGAAAAAACAGTTTTTAAATTAAGATTATTTTTTGTTATTTGGATCAGTTCGGTACTTTACATCACGCCACTTAGTTATCTGTCGTCAAACCGTTACGTTAAATACCGGTGTTTACGCGATACCGGTGTCGCCATACCACCTGTGCCTAAGCCATACCGGTGTCTAAGCCATACCGGTGTCTAAGCCATACCGGTGCCTAAGCCATACCGTTGCTGACATGGTTATTGTTATTGATTGTGTTCCAGTATTTCTGTGTGCCGTTGTGGTAGGCCGTGTCGCGGCGGAAAATGAGTTTATAAATTAGAAATATTTTTCACTTCTTCCACTCGTGGACAAAATATTGAAGCAAAGGGAAAATCAATTAACACTTTATTTCTTATATTAGGTATTTTGATAATTATTATAAACCTAGTTTAAAATTGCACTTATCTAAGTGCTTATTTTGTAAGCCTAAAGAAATAGTTATTGATTACTGATAGATATGCACCAAAATGCTTGGCTGGATGTCGTTCAGTTCAAAACCGATGACTAGAATAATTAATTAATCTTCATCTACCTATATTAATCCACTGCTGGAAATAGGCCTCACGTAATGAGCGCCGTAGCGCTCTGTCTTCATTTTGCCGCATCCAGCATCGGCCAGCAGTTTTTCGCAGATCGTCATCCCACGTCCTGGCCGGAGGGCGTACTACCTACGTTTGACAAGTCGCGGTCTCCACTTACGAACACGTTTACCCCAACGGGTTTCGCTAGATATGACCGTACTTGGTATATTTTGTAGTTGTAAATAAAGTTTACCTATATTAAAAAACTATAAAATATGAAACATTTTCTTCATTTCTTTTTGTGATGTCGTTTTTCTTAAAATAATCGGCTTGATGTCCCTTGTATAGCTATTTGATAAACAAGCGTGCAAAGTTTTAGTTGTAGTGCTAAAGGAAATAATTAAATGCAAAAAAGAAAAAAGAGCGCGCAAAGCAAATTAGAAAAAAAGTACACGAAAAAGATTCAGTCTGAGTTTCTAATAAATAAAAAAAAAATTGATAAATTTCGCACCATGGAGGTAGAAGAAATAGGTTTAATAATATTTTCAAATCACAAATTAAGTAAACACGGTGTTCTAAATTCCATTTTCTTAACCCATTATAGGATAAAAACTGCTTTTGAACTCAAACGAAGAACAAAAATACTCTTTCCGAGATGGGGGAATGAAAAAGCTATAGTTCGCTCACCATTGGAGGTGTTGGCTCGCTTGATGATCTCCAGCAGCGCGGCGGAGGAGCAGTAGAGAGTGGACACAGCGGCTCCACGTACATGAGGATCATGTTCTAAAGCTATAGTTCGCTCACCATTGGAGGTGTTGGCTCGCTTGATGATCTCTAGCAGCGCGGCGGAGGAGCAGTAGAGAGTGGACACCAGCGGCTCCACGTACATGAGGATCATGTTCTAAAGCTATAGTTCGCTCACCATTGGAGGTGTTGGCTCGCTTGATGATCTCTAGCAGCGCGGCGGAGGAGCAGTAGAGAGTGGACACCAGCGGCACCACGTACATTAGGATCATGTTCACCAGGAAGTATACGAACTCGTGCGTCTCAGTGGGCAGCGAGCCGTACGACACGCATTGGTAGTATCTGAAAAGATATTGTCCTTACTTATTGTTATTCTATTACTTATAAATATTATATATTTAGCTACTAAATAAATGCGAAAAGTTGTATGGATGTATTTTTGTTCCTCTTCCAAGAAAAAAATATTGAACTAATCGGGCTGATAGACTGGAAGATGTTGAAAAGACGTAGTTCTAGCCCTGGAATAACACATAGGCTAGTTTATCATAAATCTGTTCCCTTGGTATATAATCATTTATTAACAACGAAAATTATAATTAAGGATCGATTTCTAAATTTTCTTTGTTAGTAAAAAATCTTATCATCGCTTCACATTGCTTTTAACAAAGCGCAGATTGAAACACTAGATATCCTATCAAAATAAACAATAGGCAAATACAAAAGACCGTCATAAAGTAAATAGAATAATCTAAGTAATGTAAACGTAACAAATTTATCTGTTTCATATTTTTATCTTACATGATTGAAGCAATCACTTCAGTTAGGTAGCTTGTACCTACAAGATGATCTTGTTAACCTCTAAGTGGCAGACTTAAATAAAAGCAAAGATTGAAGTCCTCTCAGACAAACTCGTGGGTTGTTTATGACCTACAACTAGAAGGACGCCTATTACTATAAAAGGTCATAAACTTACTTAATAGTTGACCCTGTGCGACCTATAAAACTTACGAAATATCTACCTGCTTACGTCAAAGAGTTTCACCTGTATTTTTCCTATATTTCGCTTCTGAATGGTTTTATTCCATTATATCCAAACTTATTTGTATGAGAAAATGTATTTTCTCATTATTATTATAAGAACTCCATTTATAGCTTTTGCAGGAAGATCTACTTGCGCTTTTCTCAATTAATTACCCTTTATGTTAGGAGGTTAAGAATGTTGTTCACGTCATAGCGAAAATGTTTAAAAGAAAATATCAGATTTATTTATACACGGTAAATAATTAAATATGATTAAGAAATTTATAATCGATGTCGTCACCCCGAGGAAGTCTGTAATCGCTAAATATTTTTCATAATATTTCTAAATGAAGGATTTTATAAAAATCAAACGTGCAGTTTGAAAAAAATTGAAGGTGCCAACTCGCGGGCGTTTGCGTGTTTCACGCCCGCGAGATGATGAATAAAGTCGTTATATTGTTATATAGTTTAAATCTTAAACGTTATATGATAGTGGCATTTTTTGACCCTATCATATTATTATAACGTCGTTTAACTTTATGCAAGTAATAAATTCTATTCTCTTTATTAATATGTGTCATGTAATCATCGTGGGTCAAATAAATGCATAATTATTTCCAATTTTTCTTTCTATATGTATGTGTTTTTGTTCTTTTATGTATTTGAACCTTTGTTGAAAATGATTTGATTAAAACGAGGTACCTCGTCATCGTCATCATCATCAGCCCATATTAGTCCACTGCTGGACATAGGCCTCCCTTAATGAGCGCCATAGCGCCCTGACTTCAGCTTGACGCAAAATAAGCCAGCCACTGCAAGCCAGCAGTCTTTCGCAGATCGTCATCCCACCTGGCCGGAGGGCGTCCTACACTAAGTTTGCCAAGTCGCGGTCTCCACTCAAGAACACGTTTACCCTAACGTTTGTTGGTTCTTCGCGAAATATGGCCGACCCACTGCCACTTCAGCTTGCTAATTCTTTGAGCACGAAAACGAGGTACCTAATCATATACATTATTCCCTTGTCATATCCATATCCATATCATATCCATAGTATCATATCCATTATTTCCTTGACATGCTTTATATAAAGCATGTCAAGGAAATACCAAATTATTCGCCAAACTCTATTTAAATATTAGTTAAAAGTCTGCTCGTTTCAATCAACAGGGAAGTAGATAGCATCTTGTCGGCATATTCAATGCACTCTCGCTACATGCAACATATGTGAACAATCCACCGAAGCTTGTGCCAAATGGTACGGTCTATACGTGAATCATTTCAGTTATTATTAAATCTATTTGTTTGTGTGAAGAATCAGTGTATTTCCTG
This sequence comes from Eupithecia centaureata, assembly GCA_944547425.1. Classification (NCBI taxonomy): domain Eukaryota; kingdom Metazoa; phylum Arthropoda; class Insecta; order Lepidoptera; family Geometridae; genus Eupithecia; species Eupithecia centaureata. Next base: position 11,590,790 of record OX155691.1, read on the forward strand.
CGAATATCATGTCCGCTTGAAGAATGTGGACTTATTACCAACTCAAAATGTCCGCGTAACATTTTAGAGTTGGTGTACGATCTTTTAATACTTACCAAACAACAAATACCAATAGTATTTGTTGATTGTTGTAAGAAAACGTTTGGTTAACTCAGATATACTAACATAATTACCTACCCACATAAGTATCTAAGTTCTGCGTATGTAGTGTACATTAAGTTTCTCAGTCATCTAGTACCCATAACACAAGCTCTACTTAGCTCGGGGCTAGACCTAGTGTAGTGTGTATCACCCGGCATTATTTATTTATAATTATTGTTTTTATTTTACAAATAGTTTAACGAAAGAAAAATCGTTTTTTTTTATTTACTTAAATTTCAACGACCGATAAGTCACATAAAACGGAAGAACTTGGTTTTGCCGCCCATTAAAACCTCAAAGATCCTTCGCCCATTCCATGGACAGCCGCCATTTATTTTGTCCTATAAATTTTTCTGATCTCTGGATTTGATTTGGATTCGGGAACTACGGAATTTAATTAATTTGTTTGATAACAAACGATCAAATGGAATCGAAAACATAATTCAATAGAATTTTCAGGGTAACAAACAGAAGCCCAAGTCTTAAGAAATAAGTTATTATATTCCGACTAGTGGAGGACCGCGTAGAATATAATAGAATAAACATTTATTTGGAAACAGATACAATAAAAAACATATAAAATTAACAAACTGAAACAATTAGCATGGAGGTAAGTGACACAAAAGGGTGTAAACATCAAAATAAATAGTGGCTCTGCCTCCACGCTGCTGTGCCGAAATAGGGCTTTTTATCTATTGATTTTGACACAAACAAAAGAATTTCCAAAAATCAATCAGTTTTCAACAAATTCAGTTTGTTATACATATCATTAGCTTTATTTATTGCATCTGTAGTATTTATTTTGTCCATCATCATGTTTATACTAAGTTAAGTTTTTTGGTTTAGATTGAAGAGCAGAATAAATCGTAAAGTCGGAAAGCTAGTGAAACCTTAAGACAAGACTTACCCTTTGACATCAGGATGCTCTTCCAGGTGAAAGATGAAGCTTTGAGGCAAGCTGGCTAAGACCGCGCAGACCCACGCTATGATCAGCGCTCGCTTCACCCTGGCTTCCCAGGTCACGTTCAGTGGCTTTAGAATCGCGTAGTATCTGGAACAGTTAACAACATGTCATTAGATGATGACCATGATGATGATGACATATTTTTGACATTGAAACACGAAAAAGTGTAAACCTGTAGAAACGTCGGAAAAAATAGGTAAAAACGCGAGAAATAACCGTGGATATTTATAGTAATGTGTTCTGATCGCGTCATCACTACATAGTATAAAACAAAGTCGCTTTCTCTGTCCCTATGTATGCTTAAATCTTTAAAACTACGCAATGGATTTTGACGCGGTTTTTTTTAGTAGATAGAGTAATTCAAGATGCAGGTTTATACGTTTAATAAAACCGTGCGAAGCCGGGGCGGGTCGCTAGTAAATTTATAAAACTTTCAGGAAAGTTTTGAAATTGCTTCTAGATTATTTGCAACCGTCTGCAGTTAGCATAATTGTTTCAATTTGTTTCTATTGATTGTAATTTTATTTGTACTTAAAGGTACATTGGTAGTGAAAGCTACTTTATGCCACTTAATTCTAAAGCAAGTTGCGTTAGAACTAAGAGGCAGCGTGTGTCCAGAGCAATATATTTAATGAGCCGTCGCGAGGCGCCAAATGGATGGAGGTGGTTTCCAGGTTTCTAAGTCAAATGTAATTTAAGTCCTTGAAGGAAACCTCGTTCCCGCTAAGAGGCTATTATCCCATAGGTACCCTCATACCAGGGGACTGGTATTTGTCCTTGTAACGCATTAGACAATTCCCCTGGGTTTAATTCGTACTATCCCAGCAGAAATTACTTACAATTAGACACAGTTTGTCAAGAAGGATGAAGCATTTAATTTACCTTGAGAATAGATTTGGCTTTATTAAGGATTCGCTAATTTATCTCTTAATATTAAATTAGTCCTGAGGAATTTCTAATTTTGTTGTAAGTGAAAATTAAATTAGTGTAATTTAATTATTTTTTATGGAAAACGTTATCTGATAAGGCTCATACAAGCTCAAGTTTGTTTCATAAATAGGGCTTGGGTAAGCACCTAATTTTTTTACCTAACCGGGCAGGTTAGATAAAAACGGCGCGGGGGGTAAGTATCGTTTGAAGCCTATTGCGATGGAAAATCGCCTCACGAAAGTTTTATGTGAATCAGAGAACATCTTCAATAAATACCAAAAAAATAAATTAGATTTTAGTTCGTAATGACGTAATGAAATTGCGAATTATCTTTTGGGAGAAATTTTGGAGAATGATTTGTCACTAGAATAATAAAAAACATATCCTATGTTTAATTTAATCAAATTTGATTGAAATATAAAGAACTCTCATATTTTTACCAGATCCTCGAAGATTTGATCTCCCGTTTCTAAATTATTCGATAACATCAACTACTACTCAAAGATCCAGTAGCCAATTTATGTTCGACAGTGATCGATACACAAGTTCAAGTGACCAATGACACCCTAAGCTTTATCCCCCAGACATAAAGGTCAAAGTGCCTTGTAGATTGGGTTGCTAGCCTTGACCAACAGACAAACAAATCGCACCCTTTTAATTGCCTAAGTGGCGTTGGATAGGATTAATATTTAGAGATATTTTTCATTTATTTAATAAGATACGTATTTTAAAAAGAAAGTTTCTTTGATAAATCTGTCTGTCAGTCAGTCAACCTTTCTGTCTTTCAAGTGATCCCTTTTCAGTAAAGGCTTGAAGTTTCAGCTTGATATTCATACCAAAACCCAAAATAAACGTAAAGTGCCGTATAAATTCAATTAAACACCACATTTTCGGTAAACAATCTCGAATCGAGGACTTGAATGTGCGATGTTTTGTTCGTATATTTCAGTATCCCCTATTGCAATAGCTTTAGATGTCAAAATACGTTCATTGTGTTCGGTTTACTTCCCATAAACAATTTCCGTGCCGTCGACAGCAGGTATTTTGCTTTGACACGTTTGAAAGCCACAATTCTAGTGTAGGTATCTAGTGTCTTACCTAATTTCAAATTGGAGGCAAGAACAACTTTGGTAAAGCCACGTTGACACGATCAGAGTCCGCTCGAACCGAGTGTACGAGGATAGCTGTTGATATTATCGTAGTTTACTCGGATCATTTTCATCATTATTCCAATTATTTTTATGAGTCCACGTTGAAAACTGACGGATTTTGTGGGAAGTTGTTGTTAGACGCCATTTTGTTTTCCAACTCGTATACGAGCTAGCTCGGATGAGTAGAACACGGTCCGAATAGGTATATACTTAGATCGGACGCCGTCGTCCGAGTGCGCTCGGATTAGAGGTTGCCACAATCCGAGTTGTTTCCGAGTAAGTATCAGAGTTCACTCGGTCCGAGCTGGCTCTGACTGTGTCAACGCGGCTTAACATTAAAATTTAGACGGATAATGGAATGTTCCGTACCCACAAGTTTTGATAGGCAGGTTGAAAATCATTTTGATGACAAGTCACCTGAAGATTAGTCCACAAGAGAGATCTGCTACCCGATTACGCTAAAACCAGCCATCCAAAATTGACACATGTAAACCATTTCAATGGCCATCGTGCGCGTCCTATCCATATTTTTTTGTTTTTTTTTTTTGTTAGCCTGTTACTGTTCCACTGCTGAGCAAAGGCCTCCCTTCCTTCTATCCATACAATTGCAAATTACGAAGGCCGTTGAAATGGCTTTCTTGTGTCTATTTTGGATGGTTGGTTTTACCGTAATCGCACAGCTGTTGTTAAACGGGCTATGGATTAGTTAGAGGATCAAACGGTCGCGTCGGCCACTCTAAGCAGAGCCCAAAGCAGAACCTTACTAATATTATAAAAGTGATAGTTTGGATGGATGTTTGTTCCTGTTTCACGCAATAACTTCTGAACGGATCAGGCTAAAATTGCAAAAACTTTTAATAGACGTATTTTTAGCCCTGGAATAGGCTACTTTTAATCCCATAAATCAGGTTCCATGAAATCCTTTGGAACTTTTTGAAATTTACGTATAAGATTGGACCGATTTATGCAAAAATGTCCCACAACCAAGTCGGTTGTGGGTTGGATCCTTTTTGCATAAATCGGTCCTTATAATGTAGTCTATAAGAGCTGTGGATTTTGGGAAGAAATAAAAAAAAATAACTGAGGTTAATTAAACAACTTTTACTAAGAAGTAAAGCCATTTATTAAGATGTTAAAATTATCTGTTGTGTTAGTATATTTGTTAAATTATTGGTCTGAATAAAATCAAAAGCTAATGTTTATTCTATGCTGGCCTCCCTTTTTGGTTTCCGAAGAATTTAAGGACCATTTTAACAACAACTGACAACAAGCCCTTAGGTTGTTGTAGGTACTTCCCGATTTTAAGCTAAATTTTGTTGTTTATCTTAAACTGTAGCCCCTGTTGCCTGTTGGTTTAAGGAAATTCTTGTTAGATGTAAATGACGGGATTGCCAAGGATTAATAGCAATTCTGGAGATTCTTAGTAGGTAGGTATTAAAAATGATTTGATAAATTTTCACTGTTCAAGTAAGACTTTTTGACTCTACGTAATAATAATGCCAAAGATTATATCAGCCTTCATTAAAGGCTTTATTATCAATAAAACTATCGCATCAGCATTGCCATACAGCGTGGTAATGCAGCCAGTGTCTCGGGGACGCGAAGACTGGTATTGACATGGATCGATTGAGCTACGTTTAGACTGTAGCAACCGTCTGCAGTTAGCTCTATAGTTTCAATTGTAAATACTAGTTGTAATTTTTTCTATTCCTTGATTGTAATTTTCGTTGTTAGTAAAGAGATATAATTTGATTCACAAATAACTACTTAATCTGTGCAAACACCGCGAGCGAAGTCGAAGCCAGTAGCTACTTTGGCATGACCTAAGGCTCTTTGGTTAACTGATCCCGCTCTAAACTTATCCTACGGGATGAGTTGACCAAATATTAAATTTAATTATTTTTGATAGGTCAACTGATCCCGCTTTAAAAAATGATAAAAAGTACCTAGTGTATTATTTGAACATTAAGTACACTCATGAACAAAAATCATTGCGATAAAAATGAGACACCATTTTTCGGTTATACTGATATATCATAAATCAGCAGAATTGACCTCTTAATTAACATTGAACATCTTATCCGAACCATTCACGATTAAGTGCTTATTTTGTTTTTTATGACTCGCCAGTAGACCTAGTCTATTGGAAGTTTGCCAAGCCATAATGCACAGGTGTATATGAAATATTGCGTAGGATATTATGTTGTTCATTATTTGTGAGTCAATAACAGTACACTTCAACTTCGTTCGCGTAGAGTTACATTAAAACTTACATATTTGCACTATTTCGAGTTCCATACTGGTTAAACGTAAAAAAAAACGTTTATTGGAAACGTATGGTTTTTTTTCAGGAAAATTACAGAAAACTCTGAGACATGTGTCAGTTTATTTTGCAAGTTGTAGGTACCTGTTTTTCTAAAAAAAATCACGGACTACTACTACGGTTCCTGAAATACGGAGAATGTATGTTTCACACTGAATTATGGAAACTCAAACATATGTATGAGACATACGAGTTTTAAAAATGCCTTTCTTAGTTACACACACCATAGCCCTCTAAAAGGAACAAACACTCCTGAGTCCTAAGAACTTGCAGACGAACGAAAGAAAGAAAAAAAAAACGAAGAGCTGAAGAACTTTTTTCGGGCTTTAATTTAATTTGTATTTGTTTTATTTTTTCTTTCCTTGATTGTAATTTTTGTTGATATTAAAGATATACTTTTTAATATAGGTTTCCGAGTCACAGACACTAAATCAGATCTGTTACAGATATTCAAATATTTTAGCGGCTTTTTTTTATTTTCCGTGTTCTAAAAGGAATTTAACTAGCTATCAAACTGTACACTCATCTTAGATAAGATTGATTCCTTACTAAAACAACAATTACAAATTACGAATAAAAGTGAAGTAGGTTGTAGAGATGAGTTTTTAGAAAATGTTTATGTTTGATGTTTTACTGTTGCGCTATTTATATTCCTCACCCAAACATACTTCTATACCATTGTATGGGCATTTCATTGCCAAAATTTTCAAATCTTTACTTACAACTTATGATATGTTGCGTAGTTCATATTTAAAAAAACCAAAAAAATAGTGGTTGAATAATGATTGGTATATGTATAGAGATTGGTATATGCGGAGGATATGGCACCATAGACCACATTCACACAGTGCGGCAGATTATACAGAAGTCCGAAGAGTATAATCAGCCCCTGTGTCTCGCTTTTGTGGACTATGAGAAAGCCTTTGACTCCGTCGAAACCTGGGCTGTTCTGGAATCCTTACAGCGATGCCAAGTAGACTATCGTTACATCGAAGTGCTGAGGTGTCTCTATGAAGCTGCCACTATGAGTGTCCAAGTACAGGACCAGCAGTCTAAACCTATCCAATTGCGCAGAGGAGTGAGACAGGGGGATGTCATATCCCCGAAACTGTTCACGAGCGCATTGGAAGATATGTTTAAGACGCTGGACTGGAAAGGTAAGGGCATTAACATAAACGGCGATTACGTCTCACACCTGCGATTCGCTGATGACATAGTCGTAATGGCGGAGTCGCTAGAGGAGCTGACCCACATGCTGGACGGCCTAGCTTCAGCCTCGCGATGTATCGGTCTTGGCATGAATTTGGATAAAACCAAAGTCATGATCAATGGCCACATTGTTCCGGGACCGATCGTCGTAGATGGTAACCTTCTTGAAATTGTTTCCGAGTATACTTACCTTGGGCAGATTGTACAGCTAGGTAAAAACAATTTTGAGAAGGAGGCCAAGAGGAGGATCCAGCTAGGCTGGGCAGCATTTGGGAAACTACGTCAAGTCTTCTCGTCATCCATACCGCAATGTTTGAAAACGAAAGTTTTCAATCAGTGCGTCCTACCCGTAATGACCTACGGAGCTGAGACGTGGACACTCACGGTAGGGCTGGTCCACCAGTTCAAGGTCGCCCAGCGAGCTATGGAAAGAGCTATGCTCGGAGTCTCTCTGAAGGATAGAATTCGTAACGAATACATCCGACAGAGAACCAAAGTTATCGACATAGCTCAAAGAATTAGCAAGCTGAAGTGGCAATGGGCCGGCCATATCTCGCGAAGAACCGACAACCGTTGGGGTAAACGTGTTCTTGAGTGGAGACATGCGACTCGGTAAACGTAGCGTAGGACGCCCTCCGGCCAGGTGGGATGACGATTTGCGAAAGACTGCTGGCAGATGCTGGATGCGTCATGCTGAAGACAGGGCGCTATGGCGCTCATTGGGGGAGGCCTATGTCCAGCAGTGGACTAATATAGGTTGATGATGATGATGATGATATGTATAGAGCATTGTTATAATCAGCAGTTTTGGGACTCGAACGAGTTGTACCCCAATCTAAAACTGAAGAGGACAACTCGTCCTCGGACAATTTTCATTCGGACGAGATGTACCCTACCTAACCCTGACGAAATACATTTCATTGCTAATATTTATTAGCAATGAAATGCCCTATTCGCGCACTCGAGCGGCTATTCAAACTCTCGTCAGATTGTGTTAATTCAGAACCCTTTTAAGCAGGCGTTTCAAAACGCCAAATTTGTATCCACTCTCAGAAAGCTAGAAACATAGATCACGATTTGCATATCCATTTAAATCACAAATCAACACAAAGCTAATCTTTCAATTCAAGACTCCGCTCATCTGTCAAGTAGATTTGGGCTCAACCTAACAATGAATTGTGGTGGGATAATACATTACTACCCTAGTTATTCCGTGATAATTCTTAGGTGGGACCTAACCATCCATCTAGAGTCGGATGACTGCATTAGGAACATGTCAGTAAATCAGTAAATCATCTTTATTTCTTTAGGCTTACAAAATAAGCACTTAGACAAGTCAAATTGTCATTCTAAAGAGCAATTATTGATAGGTTGAACGCATCCTTTACCCACGGTACACCTTCGTGTTTCACCTGGGTGGATCACACAAAATGAACGTAGTTGTTAAGTTGGCTAGAGCTATATATATCTTTTGTCACTATAACTGTGGTATCCACATCGTGCGATGTGGCGCATTAGAACCATATCTGTTTTCAAATTTAAATTCAGAGTGCTTTACCAAGAGTCCTTCTTGGTCACGTCAGAAAGTTCATAAGTACAATAATTACATTATATATATTAAAACTAGTAAATCAGTACAGCCAGTATATTGGGGACGCTTCCGACTGGTATTGACATGGATCAATTGAGCTACCTTTAGACTGTTTGCAACCGTCTGCAGTTAGCTCAAAGGTTTCAATTGTATAATATACTAGTTGTACTTTTTATGCCTTGTAATTTTCGTTGTTAATAAATATCAAAACTAGTAAATAAAGTGATCACTATGATATTCACTTCAAAGTAAAGAAGCGAACCTTTATTTTATTAGGTTGTTTGTTTTCTAGTTGGAGCTAAACTCATCACAAGCTTTTTTATCCTCCAGCTATACAGGGTTACAGGAAAAATCGTGCTAGATCCGTTAAGGGCGTGGAGTACCCATCATTTCTGACTTATTTCACTATGAAACACCCTACCCTAAACTTAACCCTTTTCGAGATATTCGACTTTTAATTTTTTTATTGAAAAGTGCCGATTTTTAGGCTACTAAATTTATTTTTGTTTACTTTGTGTATCTTATTATTATTTTTATTGCATTTTTACATGTGTAATAAGATGCTTTAGGACGTCAATCATTAAAATAATGCATAAATTAATTGAATAGACCGTAGTAGAAAAGTGAAAGTTAAGAAATAAAAAAAAAATTAGAAAGTTTATTTTTCTCTAAGGGATATCTAAAAAAAATATTATGGCAATTCTTCGGCAGATGTTTTTAAAAATATCTACGTTTCATCAGCTATCTAACGAGGTATAATAATCTAGGGTTTTATTCAATTGCATTGAAAAAAAATTAGTTTTATAGGCGACAGTGGAGAAGAAAATTTATACTTAGCCCTAAAAAGTAAAAGTAAAACAATAGGTAAGCATGAAATGTCATTTATTAAAGGTTTTCACACAACTTTTTCTTATTCTACAGTTCATGTTCAACATGGCCGCCTCTATTTCTGATACATTGTCGCATCCTTCTACGGAGACCAGTCTTCACTACTCCAGTGGTCAACGTGGTCCTCATTTTATTTGCTGCATCCACAATCCTTTCTCTTAGGTCTTCCACAGACGAAACTGGATTCGGCTCGCTGTACACAAGACTTTTCATGCACCCCCACACATGAAAATCCATGGGGGTTAGGTCCGGACTTCTTGCTGGCCATGGCAACGGCCCACCTCGTCCTATCCATTTGTTTGGATAATTTGTGTCCAGCCAGTCTCTGACACTTCTCCTGAAATGGGCAGGGCAGCCATCGTGTTGGAACCACATGTCCCTGATCAGGTTGAGTGGCAGATCATCCAGCAAATCACTCAAGTCTGCTCTCAGGAAATTTTCGTAGCTTTCCCCATTTAAATTATCCGGTAGAAAGTAAGGTCCAATCAAATGATTGGAGATAATGCCCATCCACACATTCACGCTGAATCTTCGTTGGGACCCCTTCACTCTTTTCTTATTGGGATTCCTTAGTGCTTTTGGGGCCCAGTAATGGGCGTTGTGATAGTTAGTTATGCCATCTTTATCAAATTTGGACTCATCCGTCCACAAGATATTTCTTAGAAAATCTGGGTCTTCTACGTCAGCATTTAGCATAAATCTGCAAAAGTCCAATCTTCTCGCGGGGTCTCCTTCTTCAATAACGTGTACCGGCGTGTAATGGTATGGGTATAGGCCAGCAGTATGCACTGTAAACCACACTCTCCATTGCGAAAGTCCCAGATCACGGGCAACAATATTAGTGGAAGTAGTCGGATCCGCTCGAAAGCGTTGCACTATCTCATTGTCCTGTTCTTCGTCGTCAATTCGTGGTCTACCCATGTCTGTATTACGTCTCAAAACAGAGCCAGATTCTCGAAGTCTTCGATAAACTCTGTCAAAAACGGCCACATCCGGCACTCGACGACCGGGGTAGCGAGTTACGTATTCGTTGCGAGCTTGCGCAGATACACAATCGCAGTATCCGTAACAAATAAGCATATCAGCATATTCCTCAGGTGTGTAGGACGTCATCTTCAACACTTCCGTATCACAGGTACAAATCAGAGTCCGGTTAACAAGTATAGTAGTCACAAATCAGAAGAAATAGTCCAGAATCACAGCCAAGTCGAGAAAAAGAGCAAAACGATATCACATCTACTATGTACGAAGCACAAAAGCAGACTGACAACCAAAACAATACCCCCTGTTGTATTCCCAGCCCTAACCGGTCTCTACACATTTTTTCTTTCATTCATACCTACATAAATCGTCACTTGTCTCGCTCTCACGGTGTGTCTGAACTTGAAGGACAATAGGCGCGGGACCGTTAGAACTGCTACCTGGAGCGTCCCAACTACTTTTTTTCCACGAAATGTAATACAAACCCTAGATTGTTATACCTCGTTAGATAGCTGATGAAACGTAGATATTTTTAAAAACATTTGCCGAAGAATTGCCATAATATTTTTTTTAGATATCCCTTAGAGAAAAATAAACTTTCTAATTTTTTTTTTATTTCCTAACTTTCACTTTTCTACTACGGTCTATTCAATTAACTTATGCACTATTTTAATCATTGACGTCCTAAAGCATCTTATTACACATGTAAAAATGCAATAATAATAATAATAAGATACACAAAATAAACAAAAATAAATTTAGTAGCCTAAAAATCGGCACTTTTCAATAAAAAAATTAAAAGTCGAATATCTCGAAATGGGTTAAGTTTAGGGTAGGGGGTTTCATAGTGAAATAAGTCAGGAATGGTGGTTACTCCACGCTCTTAACGGATCTAGCACGATTTTTCCTGTAACCCTGTAGATAATCTGATATTTTGTAGTATGACTTTTTACAAATACTTAATAGTATTTTATTTACTAGTTTCACACATTACAATTTATAATTTGTGATTTTAAAGCACCGAGCTAATAACATAAGAATAAATAGTCTGTTCTTATTCTTATGCTAATAACTCAGTGTTATAAACAACACATTTATACCTTGTATTGTGATTTGTGTCGCTGTAAAATAAAGTGTCTCGAACCAAAACTAAATGTATCTTCTGACACCAACACAACACACCACAATAGTGTGGTTTTAAATTTAGTCAAATGTGAAGCAGCTTCCGAGTGAGCGTGGTTTTAAAGTAAACTTATCTGTGTGTATGTGTATGTTGTGTGTCGGATAACAATCCGAAAACTAACCAAAGTGAATTCGCAAAGATGGGCACATTTTGATAAGATTACCCTGATGCCGCATTTCTACTTATTAGATTGGGAAAGGGTTGCTCTGATCGTCACAATTTATTTCATTTTATTCTAATCAAAACAAGAGACAATCAACGCGACAATAAAGTCGCTTTCTCTATCCCTATGTCCCTATGTCCCATGTATATGATGCTAGTTTCTTATACAAGGCTGAATTCCGAAACATGCATACACAACATGATGTTCCTAACAGGAGAGCAGTAAAAGCATAGATTCAAATGTTTTAAATGGTTGTCTGTTATTGTTCAAACGATAAGTTTCCATGGGTATAAGTAGGTACCTACCTACTTAATGTCTTTGCTTACTTTACTTTGTTACTAAAATATCTCGGATTCTTAATCCGAGTTTCATTTGATAAGGCATCATCACACTTAATGTAGGTAATCGAAAGTTTAGATGGATGCATGTTTGATACCCTTTCACATCGAAACTACTGAATGGATCGAGCTGAAATTTTTAATAGGTATAGTTCTAGCCCTAGGATAATCCTGGCATATGTCATCGTGTATCATAGGCCTGGGATAAAACGTAGACTTTTCATAAATTTTAACGGGCGTGAAACCCCGATCCGCTTCTATTCCTTTATAAAAATTCAAGAGAGAATATTGATTTTAAAAGGCCTTTGACTCATTTGTGTAAACTTCTGAAGGAGCTCTGAAATGGGCAGACACAAAACCACAATAAACTTCTCATTTTTATGTTAGCAAACAAATCCGGAGTTTGTTGAAAACTTTCTAAATTCCATCACAAGTTCGGTAAATAACGTTCAATCGAAATTGAACCTTCGTATTAAATAGACATACCGTTAAATTTTCTCTGTAAATAGAACAAGCGAAGAAACACAAATAATGTAATACTATACCTACCTACAACCTCGAAGATTCGCTTTTGAGCCAACATTGTGCCGTAGTAAATGAAAGAACTCTTGAATTTTTCTTTTTTTAAATAATATTGGCATACAGGACTAGGATTTAAAAAAAAGTTTCTTTTTCACACGGTACGATTTGCTCACTCCTGAAACTAGAGGTCGCCAGTTGTATGTGCCGATGAGTGCATCGATTAATTAGTTCTACTAACATAGGTACACAGCTAATTCTGACTCACACTAGTGTTTGAAAACACATGTCATGATAACCTGTATTTTGCCCTTAGATTACTTATAAAGTGACTCAATACGCTGCAAGGCAAATAAAAGATTTCCTCAATATTGAAAATCTGTTATGTTCCATCTCTATTAGAGATTTAGCATTCCTATGTGTAGCTGGCGCTTTTTAAATGTGTCTAACTACAACTTTTCTTGATGATTATTCTCTGGAATAGGCAAACCAAATAACAAATATACCTAGTATTTACTCGCTTCTAGTACTTTTATTTATCTAGTTCCTTCATAGTAGATAGTCTGATGTGTTTATAGATATTATATTCATTAAGCCCACAAAATTTTGATTTTTTTAACGATGATGTTACATTTACTATTTTCGAGATAAATTATAGGTATTTTATGTTATAAATTACCGATTAATAATAGTTAATAGCTAAGTACACTTAATTAGAATTATAAATTAGCCATCAAGCTAAATATTGGCAGGTCCACCTGCCAGTGAAATATTTTTGTTTTTTTTAGTTTGAGTCAGATATGTTATGGACAGAAGGCGTGGAAGTTTTTTTTAATGCTGGGTAAATACACACATCAAGACGGTCCTGACGTATCAAGTTCGTGCTTTTCACTGAAAACCAGCTCTGGGGGGACAGACAAGTGATAATCCAACACAATGATGTTTATTTACCACGGTATTATGAACTCACTGGCCCTAACAGGGTGCCGGTTTGAAAATACCAAAACATGTTATTAAAGTTTATCTAATCGAAGTTTTAATACCTTGAATAAATGGGAGAGTCTATGTGAATGTTTGTTATAAGTAATCTTTGTAAGTACTAAAGTTATTTAAACGAAAATTGGTATGTGGATAGTTTAGGATTAAAATTTGGAAATTTTAAGCTCTGAGGGGGTTAAATAGGGTGGTAAATTTTGAATGGAAAATAAATTTTCCTTGGTTCGATTTACTCAAAACTCGGTATAAATAAAGTATGAAATAAATAATTAGACACGTATTTTTTATTTTTACAAAAAAAATCCCGAGGGGTTGAGTAATCGATTTCTGATATTTGTATGAAAACAAACTGATTCGCGGGCTAAGCCGCGGGACGCATCTAGTGAATAATAAAGAGAAATTGGGAGTACCAGGAGAACATGGATTGACCAGTCGATGTATGGATGGTCGATGAATGACCCTAGAGGTTTATAAAGTGAGTGTAACTTCAGCGTGTAGAGTAGAGTCGAGAATGGTAATGGATATCCTATGTCAACGAGCTAAAAATAACCTGACAAGGTTGTGAAATATCCCTCGAGACAATCTCTAAAGGGGAATCAATAGTCGATCTAAATAAAGAAACATTTTACATGATGGAAGTTTTTATACAATTTCGCGGAAACGAAAAATTGGGCCCCACGTGGCTGACTTCAATTGTTTTCGAGTACAAAACAAAGACGAAATTAAAGGAAAGTGATAGATTAGTTCAATTTTATCGCTTGTATGGTTTATTTCTCCGTCTATCCAAGCTTTAACTCTACAAATACAAAAGAAACACGATGCATTACAGTTCATTTTATGAAGTAGACATGGTAGAAAATAAAGATTGGGATAGAGAATTACAATGTCTCTTGATTTCAGCGGGGTTTGAACCCGCGACCCTCCCTCAGTAGGGGATGCGCTGCCGACTGCGCCATGAAGTCAAGTTGACAGTTTTCGTATTTGATTTCTTAAACACGCTACATGACTAAAGGTAAGTACACACAAGGATATCCTTCCTTGTACTTACCTATTGAGTATAATTTAAATCACCTATGTGGCTAAGTAAAATAAAATTTATAAAGACAATAAGGAAGTTTCCGATTTTTTAATTTATATGTAAAAAAATAATACTATACTTGCAATAAAGCCCACTGAATTTTTATAAGTAAGGGTTATTTTCTTCGCCTTGATAGTCGAACATTGAAGAGCTTTTGGGAATGAGCAGAAATCCAAAGAATAATCCAGTATCTTATGAACGTTCTAGACTTTCAAGCATAGGTAGGTATGCCAAGGTTCTCGAACGAATCGAAAGGAAGAACAGAGTCAAGTGGGAATGACAGAGATAGATATAGCTTCCGGAAAAAAGTAGAAATAAAAGACAAGGACGGCGTAGGTTAAATGTAAGGGATAGAGTTATTTCTAGGATTGCAACGAAAAATCTATTTGGCAGTATACCGAATATTCGGCGACCCCCTGACCGAATAGCCGAATAAGGCAAAAGTATACGGCCGGATTTTAGCGTCGAAACTTGTACAAGTGATTAACTTTTCGAATGCAGTATATGATTATGTACCTATTTCATGTACCAATGACTACTTAAATTATTATGAGAGAAATTACCGTAGCTTTCTCGAGCAGATCTACAAAAAAGCTTCTTTTTAAATCCTAACTTAATATTATAAATGTATGAATGTATGGATGTTTGTTCCTCTTTCACACAAAAACTACTAAATTGATCGAGCTAAATTGATTTAGCCCTGGAATAACACGTAAGCTACTTTCCATCCTATAAATCAGTTCCCATGCAATAGAAATAGCCTTTAGACGTTTTCATAGCAAAAACGCGTGCGAAGCCGCGGGCAGATGCTAGTAATCTATATAAATTAGAATAGAATAGAAAACACGATATTATACTTAAACATACCACACAAAGAAAGAAAAGAGAACTTAAAAATACTACATACTAAGTTTACATATAAAGGGCGGTCTTATCGCTAGGTACTTAAATATAGAAATGGAAAATAAAAACTTAAATAAACAGAATATAATAATATTATCCATCAATATTATAATAACTTATAATATACATAATTTAACTCATTACTTAAATTATGTTCAGAAAAGTCGATAATAAATCTATATATAATAAATAAATATATAACAAATCGTATCTATACGAAATAAATTAATATACTTTACATAGACACTCGCCCACACCACGTTCCATGTACTTAATATGAGAAAAATAACGATGAAACACTCGAAACAGTCGAAAAGCGCTTTCCCCCCACCTGTGCCGTTGACCCGCGGGAACTTATGACGTCACAGGCCAAATGCCTACCGCTTATTTTCTAATTCGTTTTTGATTCAGTAAAAGTGGAATAACTTTGTCATTTTTCAAGTTATCAAAATAATTCTTTCACCATATTTATTGTAATATATATGCCCTAAAACTTACATAATTAGTTTTTATTTTTGTGAAATTGGAAACTTCCGTGTAAATTTGTGATTAGGTACCTGAAATAAATGACTATTATTATTATAATGTATTATCTTACCTATCAACCGCGATGCAGATAAGCACGAAGCTGGAGAGGTAGAGTCCGAAGGTCCTGGTGAACATCATGACGCGGCACATCAGGTCTCCAGCCAGCCACTGCACCGTCCCAGCCCAAGCTATCTCCAGCGGCATCATCAGGAATGTTACCTGTACACATACCTTCACTAAGTTTCAACAGCAACAGAACAGAGTTCGTTTAGTCCAGTCATGCTTTCAAAATCAAATCAAAGAAGTTTATTTGTAATTACTTAAACTTATGAATTATTAGTTACAAGGAAATTAAAAACTAATGAGTTAGAATTCAGTAATTTCGGTTTTAACCTTAGTATATTTACAAAAAGGTCCCAACTCAGCATTTGTAGGTTTTATTATTTTAAAACCGGCGCTGGTTTTCCGTTGTGAACTATGGGACCGAGTTATCACAAGAATAAATAAAATAAAGCGAAGTGTTAACAATATTAAATTACAAGAGTTAAAAACATAAACTAAATATCTAATCCAATATCTATCTTTCGAGCAACACTAGGCTAGGAAACTCTAGGCCTCACCCCTTGTACACGAAAAAATTTAAACCATCTTGCGATTAGCACGCTTTTTCATAAGCATGCTCTTTTCGTGCTCTAAGTAGCATCTGCTCGAAGTAGCATGCTTTTGTGCTACCAAGTAGCTTGTGTATTCGAGCCTCTGTCAGCAAAATGCTCAAATACGCTACGTAATCAGAAAAGTTCAAGAAACTTCGATCCCCAGTGAACGAACTGAGCTAGCCAACTGAGAGGAATGGGCTACGGTGCGTTACCTTTATCACTCTGTACATAATATAATACATACTATAGCTATCTAACATTCATAAAGAATGCGATGCGTAGCTTTGTGCAGGGAATTGTGTTCGCTATATTTCGTAGTTAGTTAGGAACAAAATTTAGGGAACTTTTTGTAGGTAAGCGCGAGCAGAATCTAAGTAATGCATAAGTA
Organism: Eupithecia centaureata; assembly: GCA_944547425.1. Lineage (NCBI taxonomy): Eukaryota > Metazoa > Arthropoda > Insecta > Lepidoptera > Geometridae > Eupithecia > Eupithecia centaureata. The sequence continues at coordinate 11,607,720 of OX155691.1, forward strand.
CAAATTTGGTTTATCTTAATTAAAGGAAATGGCTCTACAAGCCCGGCCTTACTTGAACATAAAACCTAATTAAGGAAATAGAAAATAATTGGCTTCTCTCGACTTGAGACTGGAGCACCTTTTGTTTGTTTTGTTTGGGTCAGATACTTTAAGAAAAGAGTGTTTGTTTTAATACTGGTGAAATTTACAGCTTCATTTAGCCCCAAGCTAAGGAGAGCTTTTGTAATTGGTGCTAGATAACAAATATACCTTAATAAAATACACAAATAAACATAGACAACGCTGTTTCTTTTTTTGAAATTGTATGTCATGTAAATTGTATGTGTGTGTGTGTGTGTCAGTTGAAACAAATAAGTTTGAAACCGTCTGCAGTTAGCTCAATGGTTTCAATTGTAAATACTAGTTGTAATTTTTCTATTCCTTGCTTGTAATTTTCGTTGTTAATTATATTGTATTGATTATTAATAAGTATACTTTTTAATCTATCTCAGAACAAATATCTGCACATTGTAAAAAGTTTATTTCTCGCGACACGGGGATCGAAGCCGCAACCTCGGCGGACTTTCGCCCGCTGCGTCATAGAGAACGTTAAAATAAATATGTTTGGATTCATATTTTACTGAGTTATTTTTCCACGGGCAATAACCGAGGAATGTCTTTCCAATAATTTCCTACTCCATCATCCTAAAGGTAAATCCATTCCTTCGTATGCTGAACTGTGAATATAGGTAATCATATGATTTCATAGAACGTGTGCAATGTTCTATGAAATCATTTATATTTACATGAGTCCTCGCACACTTGTTTGCTTAGAGTCAGACGAAACGAGACGCAAATAAACGTATTTTTGTTCAATACATGCTACGGCTTATTTTTATAACGTCATACAAAAGAGTTGACATAATAAAATATCAACTGTGTTCATTAATACGCACACAGTTATGCTAAAATAGGCAGAGAGGCTAGTACGATGCTGCACAATACAGACCGGTCAAAAATTTACTGTTAAAATGCAATAAATCACTCAAAATTGTTCGAAAACTGTAATCGCTGAGAAAAGTAGTAATTATTTATCCGGTAGGAGCGCTGCAAGGCGCTAAACGTAGGAATAAACGAAATCTTTATAGCTGTCGTAATCTCAGTATACATAACCAAAGACTCAGTTGCTAGCAAATACATAAGCAGAGACTCAGTTGCTAGCAAATTGAATAGTAGCACAAAAGCTAAGCTTACCATAAGATCAGCTACAGCTAAATGCATCAGCAGCACATCCAATCGACTGGCTCGCTTCGCTCTCCGCCGTTTGACCAACTGCGTCAGTACCGTCAAGTTTCCGGTCGCAGAGACCACCATAAGAACACTGTACACAGTCATTGACACCATGTGGCCGTGGTTAAACCTCATGTCTAATGGAAGTTCGTCAACGGTCAAGTTAAAATGGGTCCAGTTCTTCTGTGAGGCCCCCCCTGGGCCAGACACTTTTTCGTCGATTTCCATCTTGGTATATTTCTACACTTTTTCCATGTAAATGTTGGTGATCTTGTTGTTTGTTTGTGACATTTTATGCCGGTGTTTTGACATTGGGAATGCCTGCAACAGAGGAAAGGTCCAGTAAGTTATATGAAGTAGCTCTGTTATAAAGTAATATAAAGTCAAGGGATGATTGAGATCCGTTATAAAATGTTTAATTCATCAACAACCTGAACATAGGCCACCACTAATGGGCGCCTATGAAAAAAATTAGCTAGTCAACTAAAGTATTATCACTCATAGGTAAGTACTAATTCAACCACTCGTTACTTCCTTTTATATTGTTTTATTTGATTCACAATCGAAATACCTACAGCCAATTAATGAGAAGTTGAGTTTGAGTAGACATTGACATAGATAGATACAAATGTATTTGCTTCTTTTAAAACAGGCATAAAAATTACCTAAATACTATATACCTAATAATATGTATGTACGTTTGATAAAAATAATTGGTAACTTAGTAAATATTGTTACAATATAAAATACACAAAATAAACATTTAGGAATAACCACAAAAGTTTCTCGTGCGAGTCAGCATGAGCACAAATCTTATGATTCTATGCTGAATGTGGAACTCAAGCCAAATGCTATAGATCTTCCTAGGTGCGGAGATAGATTGGATATCAACGGAAAGTTAATTTTTCCTTCTGAGTACGTTGCTATTTTTCTCAGGATGTTTTTCTGAGATAAATATTTGTGCTGTTGACGGGGCGCATATAAAAATGTTTTTTTTCCTTATAAAGCTTATGGTTTTAACGTGATTGGCACAAGATCTGTTTGCTTTTGAACAAGAATAACACAGGGCAGTAGATAATTTATTTTCTCAGGAAGATCCTATAAAAGTAAGCTATACATAATAAATGTGTTGTCATTTTATGAAATGAATTTTGTAATGTTGTAGCCCAGGTTATTCTGAAAAAGTCTGAAAAAGTCAGAATTACTTACCGTACTTACTATTAAGTCATTTTATGATGACCATGAGTCCCTCAAGCCTTAGTGTTGGAATTGGTATACTTATAATGAACCAGCTATTCTCCACCGCTACACCCGCGTGAAATTCTAGAACTAGAACTACGTCTATTCAAAATTTCATTCCGATCCGTTCAGTAGTTTTGGCGTGATCAACAAACATCCATCCATCCATCTATTAAATTTTTCGCAATTAGTCTGCATTTAGCTCAATGGTTTCAATTTTAAATACTAGTTGTAATTTTTCTATTCCTTGCTTGTAATTTTCGTTGTTAATATAAATATATGTCTTTTTCGCAATTCTAATATTACATATGTATAGTGTGTTTATATGACCCGACAGACGTTGTGTCTTATATTATGAAAATCTAATGTTATTTTAATGGGACCAAAATAAAAAACCACTGAAATTCATAAAACGCGTGAACTGTCGAACTCACGAAGATAGATATTTTTAAGAAGATAAGGTTCTGAGTTCTGAATTTATGCAATTTTCTAACTAACGCAACAAACTTCTTTTAATTACTAGAAAACTTAAAAAATAGGTAATAAAAAGAGTATTAGAAGGCTAAAACTATTCCAATAAATGTCGCAGTAGATTTTTTTTATAGATTATTATTTCCTTTGTTCATTTTTGTACACCTTTTAATGCCGAGTCGAAAGGTAGAGACGACAGTTTTCTTGCGATCGAGTTCTTTGTAGAGTACCTTAATAAGGTTCAAACCTGTTTATGAAACTATGTTTTTGAAGATTATCAACAAATAACTATTTCGAAGAACTATTTATATTCTTAATAAATATATAATAATTATATTCATAATAACATTTTATTTTGTCTGTTTTCTTAACAAATCAAAAACTAAGTAGGGTATTTTTATAATATAGCACTTATTTACTTTCACTAATTACTTCGCTATAATGTAAAAAATAATAATGAAAAGTTGATAGGCACTTACCTATCAACTTTTCAAATAATGCTGATTATTTGAAACTTAGAAGGTATTTTGTCAATGGACGTTTTTAGCTTATTACAAAACTAGCGACCCGCCCCGGCTTCGCACGGTTTTATTATACATATAAACCTTCCCCTTGAATCACTCTATCTATTAAATAAAACCCCATCAAAATCTGTTGCGTAGTTTTAAAGATTTAAGCATTCAAATGGACATAAGGACAGAAAAAGTGACTTTGTTTTATACTAAGTAGTGATTAGGTTTGCAAAACTTGGAATCACGAATCAATTGCAGTAATTTAATGCCGTACGCACATAATTTAAATAGATATGCCTGCCCTACGGGATGATCCAGATAGACTGATGCACTGCATCAGATACTAGAACTATGCTTCTAGGTTCACCAGCTCTGGAATCTTCTAAAACTATATTAATTTTTAAAAACTAGTAATAAAATTCTAAAGTATTTGACCCTTTAACCGAATAGACAATGTCGTAGGTCGGCTTTTAGTCTAATATCCTGTAATACCTAGAAAAGATTATGTCCTTAATATCCCATACATTACGTAAGTACTTTCAGTAGGTAGGTATCTTTTGTATCCATTAGTTGGCTTTAATCTGTGCAACCTTTCCTATAAATTAGCTCATTTATTATGTACGGTACATTGTATGTATGTATTTTAGGATGTTTACTGGCAGTAAACGAAATAAGAGTAAACACTCCTAGCTTTTAATTAATGTTTAACAGTTTCACAGAATTTCTTGGAGGTCGGGGTGGTCTTTTTGTGAATTGTATATCGTATATTTATCCTTTAAGCCATTTTAATATGCCGTGTCTAATGGCATCCAAAGATTTAAGATTTACTCATTTGTCGAAGAATCGAACCTTTCAAATCCAGAGAATCTACCAAATCGTCGTATTCTTGGAAATAAAATAATTCAAATCAGAGGGCTTAAAATTAACGATATTGTGCTCGTTGATTTGGAATTCTCTGAATGACCCGGAAAATGCTGACTATTAAATTCTCTTTCAAATTAATCTGATGTTTAAGGCACAAAATACATCGGTATTGGTTCTACTTACGTTTGTTTACGATTTTCTTATTACGTGAAAAATAAAGATCAAATTCGTGCTGACATCATATTTATTCCTATCGATCATATCAAGCCCCGCAACTTTGACAAATAATCTTTTACGAAAAGTTTGTAAGCACCGTCATTTTGGAAATTCATCACAGCAAATCGGGTATAAATGTATGTTTTCTTAAATAATAACAAGGGACAGGTCTAATAATAGCAATACCCCGCACAAAATAACCTGTCAATATCATAACTTTCGGAATTTTTGTATAATAAGCTACACTACACAATCTGCCAATTCTGGTATACATTGTTATAAGCTTTGAGCTTGTCTGAAATGGTTTCGACAACTGGTAAAGATAGTTAAACAATGTACTATTTATAGGCGAGTTGAGACCCATTTTATTACTTATCAATAGGACGAGCTTGTAGATAATCATACTACTGTTCAAATAGACCGATTTCAAATAGAGAGACCGCCAGAAAACAAAAGACGTTCGACAAAAAAGTTTCAATACAATTTCGGTTTTAAATCGAATGAAACTCATTGTTTCTGAGAGATTGGTAGGTATTGAACCTCTTTGTTATAATACGCACGAATTTTATCATAGTAGGTAACTTTGTAGCTTATATTTTCTTTCCTATGTTTTCAAATATCCCATGTGAAAGATATTGGATTTTATCAACAACTATTGCCTGCCTATACTATTGGCACTTGTAGGTAATAGGTACATGGATTTTATTGAGTTACTTATTTTTATTTCATATCTTTGCGACATTGAAACGAGGAGATCCGCAAATAAATAATCCTGGATGATTCAGACAACAGTATCTAGCCCCAACCCTATGCCCAAGCTAAGCAGAGCTTGCGTTATGGGTACTAGGTAAATACCTGAATACTTCTGATAGACAGACATTGACTAAATAACACACCAGAAACCCATAACACAAGCTCTGCTTAGCTTGGGGGCTAGATGATGCTGTGTGGACTGTCCGGAATTATTTATTTATTTATATTTATTGAAATCTGCAGATCGTATTAATATTATACCGAGGCGGGAATGGAACCCGCAACCTCCTGCTTCGTAGACGGACCATCGCTGAGGTCATCAAAATAAGTAAGAACATTGAAGAATTTGAAGCCGGTTTTAGTATTATTTCTATACAATATCGAACCATTTAGTTAGGGGCTCGTTGAATAAATTTGGGTAAACTATGTACTATCTTTCTTATAGTTTGTAGATTTATTATAGTTTTTTAATAGTAGATTTTTTATATATCTTTCTTATAGCTTGTAGATTTGTAATTATGCAAAACGAACGCTTTGATGCGAATAACTTCGTATCAACTAGACCCAACGACCTCTTAACACTCATTACACCGACAACAATAAAAAACAATGATATCTGTTCAAACAATAACATACCTTACTCCAATTAACGTAGAAATCATAACAGCTGAGCTCGATTTGTTTATTATTCTGTATTGACAAATAAGATCAGAATAATCTTAGAACGAAAAGACACCTTATTGCAATAACTGTAGTAATTAAAATTGCGAATCTTTAATGAGGATTTGTTATGTTTCAAACAAACGTGAACAAATAAAGTAGATACGGTTTAAATAAATAAATAGGCGAGACGTAATTGGACAAAGTCAATTGGCTGTATAATATACCTGTAACTTATATATATACTTATATCTTCTATTTCGATCATCGAATCAGCATTGACATTCAATGTGTAAATAATAATTACAGTCTCTTCACAAAGAGCCATCCCGTCTAAAACATGTGGTTTGGGAAAGTGAAGAAGGCCTAAAAATAAACAATGGCTCCCACCCCGAGGTACCTACTATAAATTTATCACATTATTTGACGGAATTTCAGTTGTTTTGGTTATTCGTTCGATTCGAATATAACATCAATTGTTTTTTTCACTTCAACCTTTATTATTCGTACCTCTAAAGTTTGAAACTCGCTGCCTGCTTCTGGTTTTTCGTCCAATTACAACCTGAGTTTCTTCAAGACAGGAGCGAATAGTCTTCTAGCCATTTGTGATAGATTGTTATCCACATCATCACTTTCCACCAAATAATTATGAATTCTCGAAAAAAAAATTGTCTAAACTAAAAAATATTTTTGTAAAATAAAAATTAGTAGGTATTTATTATCACCATGAAACCCATTCAAATTCCTCGCCGGAGGCAAAAATGGTTCATATTATTATGTAAATGTTATGAACGGTGAAAATTTTAAACTACGTTTTAACTTAAGGTGATTTCGCGTCCAGCTGTGCTATTACGCTAAAACCGCCCATCCAAATTGATATTCTTGCGCCATTTCAATGGCCATCGCGCGCGTCCTTTCCATACGATTTCAAATTACGAAGGCCATTAAAAGGACTTTTTTATGTCAGTTTTGTTTCATAAGTCAATTTTTTATCAAAACTGACCTAAGAAAGCCCTTTTAATGGCTTTCGTAATTTGAAATTGTATGGAAAGGACCCGCGCGATGGCCATTGAAATAGCGCAAGAATATCAATTTGGATGGGCGGTTTTAGCGTAATAGCACAGCAGGACTAAGCATAGCTCCGCTACTAGATGGCGATGATTTTCAATTTTGAAGTTTTTCACTATTTTCTAATTAAATTGTGCATAATTGTTTAATGGTAATGTATTTGCCGCAAATGGTATGTTGTTTTTTATGTACCAAGCAATTTTTCAAGTGTTGAAAGCATTTAGGGAGCTTGTATTTGGGAAGAGCAAAAAAGATCTTGCCTGTGTGAGTGATCGGCCGCTACGAGTCACTCACACAAAAAAAGATCTTGCCTGTGTGAGTGATCGGCCGCTACGAGTCACTCACACAGGCAAACCCTATAAATTCAGTGGAACTAAAATAACTACTGTTCGAAAAATAACAGAGATAATTGGAGACGCCTTAGGACTAAATATTTTTCGGACCAATATTTCCGTTTTCGGGACATTACTAAATTAAATCTAAAATTAATTCAATAAAACCACTAGTTAACGAACTAATTTTCGACTCTTGTTTTTTTTAAGAATAAAAACAGGCTCTATTTACATTTAAAAAAAAATTGGAGGTAATTTTCTTTTATCGTTTTGAACAATTTAAGTAAAAAGGCGCAGAGGGTAATGTTATTTACAAACTAGCTTATTAGCTAAAGAATATCTTACAAATCATAGGTAAAAAAAAATACTTTTCATGCTATTTATTAATTTCGTTAAATCATTGGAATTGACAAATAAATTGAATAAGTTCACAATAACAATCATTAATTTTAAATGTACTCACTGTGAAAGTTGTTCCAATTTTATAATAAAATTACATTAAAATTATTAGCGTAAGGAAGTCTCCACTTTTTTTGACTCTGTTCTTTGTGTACTTAGGTATTTTAGCTCCGATTTTACGACCACTTATAAAAGATTAAAAGTAATACAAATTTTCACAGTATTTCAATAACTCACTTTGGACTAGCGGTTTGAACAGTCGGGTGGGTGCGACGATGTATAGTCGTACCTGGGTTCGAAACCACCGAAAATTTAATTTACTTTTTGCTTTTTGAAAATGAAATATCCACAAAATTTTGATACATCCCGTTAGTACGGGCTCGAATCCCTTCAACACTACCAAAATCTTTGATTTTTATCATTTTTATTCTTTATATTTTGAACAATGTCATAGACCTAGTACAAACAAATTCATATTTGTCATAAATTACTTATTGTAAGCCTTCCTAAGTCTATTTGATTGTTATATAAAACTTTGGTAGACTGTTCTGCGTAGGTACATCCCACAAAGGGTCCTGACCTCGTTTCTAACGGTATGACAAAAATAAAAAGAAACAATTATGTACTATCAACACCAACTGATTTTTATTTTATTTTAGCTCTTACGCCAGCTAAGTTCAGGCATTTTTACAAATCGTTCATTGAATGCAAAACAGCCACATTTCAAAAATTTAGAAAATGGTTTTATTTCTGATAAAGTATATTTTCTTTTGAGAACATTTCATAAAGCTAGTTTAATTTAAATATTTATTTCTTTTTATTGGGATAATTATCTTAACTTTGCTTCAAAATTTTAATGCAAAATGGGCTTTTGTAGTTTTTATCAAGTTGGGTGATAGCTATAACAGCGACCATTATTTTAAAAAATAGAGCAAAAAATTACGAAAACAATGATGTTTTAATATTAAAAAAGAAAAACTTTAACTTTTCAAAAAAATCATGTTCAAAATTTTGTTTTGGCTCTCTGTAAAAAGTTACGATTAGTCCAATAAAAAAAATATATATATAATTCCGGACAGTCCACACAGCATCATCTAGCCCCAAGGTAGATGTACCCATAATGCTCGTATTATGGGTACTAGTTGACTGATAAACTTAATACAATACATTACATAGATAGATATTTTTTTATAAATACATAGAAAACACCCAGACCAACGGAACAATTTCATGTTCAATTTCTGTAGATCGTACACAATTTTTTCCGACACGGGAATCGAACCCACAACCGGTCGCAGGCGGACCTTCGCCCACTGCGCCACATCGGTTGTCGCTGATGAATGATCGAAATGCTTTGCATACAATCTGACACGTCTGATGCTGGGGCCACACTACCGTGATATGCCGATAATTATTTTAATTATACTTATACAACACCTAGGTGTAACCACGATTTATGGCCATAATTTTACAATGCCAATCAATATGGCAAATGGCGGTAGACAATAGCAGTAGTTTAAACGGTAATTTAATGTCATAATTATTGCGGTAACAGCCCGGTAGACGGTAAGGTAGTGTGGCCCCAGCGTAAAACTCTCTAAACTAGTATCTATAAGCAAACATTTTATCTGTTTACATAGTGTCATTTATTGTTGTCATGGAAACGGAACGTAGGCTTCCTAGATCTTATTTGACATGCAGCAAAAATAGATAGGAATAAATACTTGGACGATGGAAAAACCCTTTGAGAAAGGTAGACTATGGTATTATTAGATGATTCTTTAGATAGCACACAGATGGCGATTCCGTCGCCGCCATCACACTCACATGTTCAAGTAAGCGGGCGTACGACACTATCCGTGTTCACTCACGCATTGATAGAAATGGCCTAAAATTTTCACGTTATTTCTAATTATTCCGAGTGTTTTCATGAATCAAACACAATTTGCCGCAAATAATGACGAATAACAAAGCCAAAAACAGTTATTTATTTGTTAAATTATGTCCACATCGCTCATATTTGGGAAAATACAAACGTATGGAACTCGAACAACCTTAACAGTTGAGCGCAGAATTTTGCATCATTAACTAAAGAAGAATGGCGAAAATGGACCCAAAAATTTGAGGAAACGTAAATGGTCAGAAATTGGAACATTCATTCCTTTGATTATGGGGCTTTGAATCTGAAAATCTCATCATTTTTAAAGTTGGGAATCGTAAGATAAAAACGTTTTAATATTTTCAAAAATGTAATAAAGAAACGATATCAATAATGCAAAAAGCAAGAGAAATAAAATAAGTGCCAATAATGGAACGTTCAAACGTCAAACTACGTGTCAAATGGCAAAGTCAGTTGACATGCGTGCAACGTTTTGACTTTGATTTTGTTTTCGAATAACTAAGGCCTCATTCGCACGAGAGCTTAAAAAGCTTTGCGTTCAATCCCAACGTTGGCGCTTTTATAACGTTCTCGAAATTATTTTTCATACGGCGAATTATATATTGACGACCAACGTGTTGCTTCAAAACCAAACAAGATGTTGTAGGCACGGAGTGGTTGTAGGTACGGGTTAGGGTACATCTCGTCCGAATGAAAACTTGTCCGAGGACGAGATGTCCTCTTCAGTTTTAGACTGGGGTACAACTCGTCCGAGTCCCAAAACTGCTAATTTACTACCTCTACATAAAGCATAATATTAAAGCATAATAATATACATATAAAGACTCCGTCAGGTACGCCAAACCTCATGAGCATAGCGTCACACAACTTTCACAATCTAATTATGGATCGATATAATTGCGACCTTTGATCTAGAGTTAACCGGAAACCCTTTAATCTTTGATAATATTTAGGTTTACAGTTATTTATTTAATTATGCCGAAGCGTTTTGAACGAATAAGTAGGTAATTTCACTCACGCAGGAATGTTTTGAAGGCACTGATTTTATATTTAAAATTAAGTACCGTAAGTAAATATTAGTACAAGCAAAACATTCAGTAAAAATGAATATCACCGTTGTTATTATAATAATAACTATTTTGTCAAAAGTAATTTAAAGGAATAACATAATTATTTTAAAAAAATCCCTAAGCAGAGCATATTTGGTAATAGGTAACTAGTAGTATCATCATCATCATCGTCAGCCTATATTAGTCCACTACTGGACATAGGCCTCCCCTAATGAGCAGTCTTCAGCTTGACGCATCCAGCATCTGCCAGCAGTCTTTCGCAGGTCGTCATCCCACCTGGCCGGAGCGCGTCCTACACTACATTTGCCAAGTCGCGGTCTCCACTGAAGAACACGTCTACCTCAACGGTTGTAGGTTCTTCGCGAGATATGGCCGGCCCACTGCCACTTCAGCTTGCTAATTCTTTGAGCTATATCGATAACTTTGGTTCTCTGCAGATGTATTCATTACGAATCCTATCCTTCAGAGAGACTCCGAGCATAGCTCTTTCCATAGCTCGTACTAGTATATTTAATACAAAATAACACATAGATATTTAAAACTTAAAAACAACCCCATTCGGTCCCAGCTTTTTCACTTTTTAGGATTCCTTACGCAAAGGGTAAAACGGGACCCTATTATTATTCAGGACGTGATAGTAGGGTTCAGTAGACAACAATTTGACTATGAGGTACCTACCCTGATCTAAAGTTAAGCGTCTTCGAGATATTTGAATAGGTACCTAATTTTAATGAAAGTATCCCTTGAAATCGAATATATAATTATAATATTATCTTCCTTTTGGTTCGAAATTCAAAGCCAACTTAATTTCTTCAGATTTTATCATCAAGATTTTCTTATCAACCATTTAGAATCATCAAATTTAAAAACAAAGCTATGTATATCAATCATAATAAATCAGAAGCTCAAACAAATGAGAGAATGGAAAGCTGTTATGGAGCCTTGTATCACTTCATATTTATCCATACATGGGTTTTTTTTATCACACGAGAATTTCATGCATAATAAAGCACGTCGAAGCGCGGTGCCTTGCCCGATATTTCCATATCACAAGAATATTATTAAGGTGAAAGTTTGGAGGTATATTTGAATATGAAAGTCTTCATTTGTAGCTGAAGTACAGTCACTCAACTTTGGCGTAAGCGTTCGATGAACTTATATGCACTGCCTAGACGCCAAAGAGAATATAAATACTACGTAAACTAGACGCCGCCGCCACAACGGGACGCGATTTCTTTGTTGTTTATTGGATGCGGCGCATACAATACAAAAACAAATACAAATCATTTATTTTCATTTTAAGAATGTTACAGTATGTTTTAGTGTGCTCAGAACCTCCTTTTATGTTTAGGACATACACATTGGCCTGAAATGTTGTATACATGCATGTAGGTTCTACTTGGAATATACAAGGATTTTTATTCTTATAATCAATTTCCATGAGATTTCAGCCTTAAAAGTCTCTATAGAACAATTCAGATCCAGATCTTTGTTATGGAATAATGTAGGTAGGTTATCTTCCATCTTTTGTCATTCCGAAAACAACGCGTGTGAAGCCGAAGGCAATAAATAGTTATTTATAAACACACACATGCACATGCCTCCTGTCACCTACAATCAACGCTTTTCTTTATCGGCTTTAATATTATTTTTGTTATCTCCCCGAGGAACCTCTTTATCTCTGTTGTTTGACATTTCGATATTATGACAAGTTTTCTTGCATGAACTTTCTGCTTCACTGAGCGTGCTCACGCTTTGTCATATTATTTAATTTATTACTTAAGTAGCTGAGTCGCGCGGCTTCGTCCGCATGGAAATTGATTTGTCAAATTTCAGAAATTTATTGCACGCGTTCTAGGGATGTTTCGTAAAAATAAAAAATACGTGTTTAATTATTTACTTTGCAGTGTACCGAGTTTTGAGTGAATCAAACGAAGGAATAATAAATTTCCATACAAACTTTACCACCCTATTTAACCCCTTCAGAGGTTAAAATTTCCAAATTTTAATATCCTATGTGTTATTCTAGGTTCTTAACTACCTCCTTACCAAATTTCATTTAAATAACACAAGTAGTTACGGAGATTACTTATAACAAACATTCACAATGACTTTCCCATTTATTTTAATAGTACCTAAGATGTTTTAATAAAGGTAATAATAATAAAAAAGTGATTCTTATAACATTCGTGTTATAACAGGACATATATCACATGTAAAATACAAAAACAATACGTATTTGTGTATTAATTTATACTGACTGATCATACGAAAAAATCAAAATGATAGAGCATTATGTATTGTGTAAATAATTATAATTTAAACAAAATCTTTTGTAAATCCTAGCTACCAAGACTGTTTAAATAAATAATCCGTTATTTTGTATTGCTCCTTCAATTCTAATATTTCATCGCAGGTTATTGAACAACTACATAAGTAGTAGTTATTTGATTTGCAAGAGGATTGGCCCTGATTCATCGCAGTGTCTTGGTAGAGTCTTACGTCTTACTACGAGAGACTGTGCAAATCTCTGGAGGGTGTTTGAATAGAATAATCCGAGGTACACCTGTCTTCAGTGGATTTGTACAGAAGATTAAACCCATTAATGAGGCTTTATGCGGATTACTAACTTCCTACAAGCAGGTCATTATATTGGTAGAGACGTAGGTAAATGAAAATGGGCTAAACCATACTAATATGAAAGTAAAAATAAATTTGAAATAGAGCAAAAAGTCGATTCCCGTTCAGCGTTGTTTTTTGACAAGGTTTATTATACAGTCGATAATTTTGTTTTATGTAATTTATTGTTTATCTATTTTTTTATCTGTTTATTAATTGATTGATTTACTGTAATGTTTACTTTACCAAGTTTTCTATGTGTTCATATGGTATCACTACATAGTATGTATAAAACAAAGTCGCTTTCTCTGTCCCTATGTCCCTTTGAATGCTTAAATCTTTAAAACTACGCAACGGATTTGGATGCGATTTTTTTAATAGGTAGAGTGATTCAAGAGGAAGTTTTATACGTATAATAAAACCGTGCGAAGCCGGGGCGGGTCGCCAGTAAATAAATAAACTAAAACTGAAAAGATAAGAAAGAAATACGTGGTATTACTTACTAAGTAATTGAAAATAAGAGGAAGCTCACAAAGCAAGACCTTTATTCGGCAATCCTTTTATCATAAAAAATACTGCGCGCAATTCTGCAAAGTAATTCCGGCAGATGTCGTCGCTTACGAGGGTTAAGGGTAGAAGTGTTCTTATCATCAGACGCTATCGGTCATAATCACAACAACATTGAGGTCACGGTGACCCCTAAAGGTCACTCTGTCGCCACCGTGGGCAATGTCACAGGTGCAGACATCGTTAGTGTCCGCATATCTTGGATCTTCTTGTCATGAATAGTCATGTTCGTCTGTCAGTGGCGTGGAATTGTACTTAGCGCTCTTGATGGAACTTACATATATTTTATTGGAAATAATAAACAATATACGAAAGTACGCGTCAAAACTAAGGCGGTCGTTGACGTTGAATTAAAGGTGTAATAAATTAGAATTTAATTCTAATAAAACGATATGAGTTTACAGAAGCTCAATAACTCTTATCGCTCAAAATATGAAATTCAGCTAGTCAGGTAAGCTAGTTTTGTACCTATGTTCCAGCTTGATTTTGCAACATAATTAAAATAAAGTACGTAATTGGAACTACATATATTGTAGAATTTTCAATATGTATTAATATACTCAGACAAAATCGATTCTATGTAATTTTACTACATTGAATACTTATGTCTGAAAATTACGATGGCTACGCATTCATATGAAATGTAGTTGGTGTATTTGTCTTTGAAAAATAAGTACTTATACATTGAGGTACCTATTTGAAATATTGAGAGTGATACATACCTATCTGAGTAGCTGACTGTACTTTGAATCTATAGACCAATTGATAAAACAAAGACCACCGAGTCGTCTTTTGTTTTCCAATGGAAACTAATCATGGACTTCAAAACCTAAGGCAACAATAACGGGTTATTCCCAAAGCAAACTTTCAAAGTTTGCTGAAACAGATCGCTGTTTTGTAAAGTTGTGATGGACTTGGCCGCCCCCGATTGTTATCACAAAGATTGACAATTTAAACAGTAACTAATTATTAATAATGTAAAATAAAATAAATAGTATAATAAATAAATAATGCTGTACAATCAATAAGTCATCCAAATCCACATGGCATCATCTAGCCCCAAGCTTAGCAAAGCTTGTGTTATGGGTAGGTATGTACTAGATGTCTGATATACTTAATACTGTAGATATTACACAGATAATATATTATTATATATTATTATATTATTATATTATATTATTATTATATATATTATTGTTATTTTTTTGTACCTATAGTACATGAAAACACCCAAAACCCAAGAATTTATGTACCTACCTAATGTAAAGCATTATATGTATGTTATTTTATCTATGTTTCAACAGGTGGACATATTCAATGAAAGTTTAAGCCATATCTTATGTATAAGATCCTACTAATATTATAAACGCGAAAGTTTGTAAGTGTGGATGGATAGATGGATGGATGTTTGTTATTCTTTCATGCAAAAACTACTGATCGGATCTGGGTGAAATTCGGCACAGAGATAGATAGATAGTCTGGAATAGCATATAGGCTATATTTTATCCTGGAACGTGAATCACGCGGGTGAAACCGCGAGTACCTATACTCGAAATATTAATCCTGCGCAGACGAACTCGCGGGCACCAGCTAGTGACTTATATTTAAAATCCTACATTTCTTTCAAATTTAATTTCAAAATTTTCAAATTTTTATGTATTATTTTATGTAGTTAACATATTTATAATCGTGTTGTACCTACATTTACGAGTATACTCCTGTTGTTTTATGTCTAGTAGTTAGTGTTTTGGTGTTAGACTGCAAGTTGTTTTAATAAATAAATAAATAACAATAATGTTTATATTTACGTATGATTTTTTGAAGCTGTGTGCACTTTCCTGTTTACATGCTTGCTTAGTATGCATTTTTATGGATCAACAAACCATTCAGTTGAGGAAAGATATCACGAAAATATCTAAGCCAAAAATGATAATAGTTTCTCGGTACATATTTAGTGGAGCGTATCATCTGACAGGCAACCAATGACATATCGATATGTATTATCGAATCCAAAGGTCACCACACGACCTTCCGAATACCGATAACTCCAGTTATCTATGTTTTCGTTCCCATCACTACGCATCGCTTGTTTTTCAATGCAAATTGGAATGTGTTATGAAGGCTGTAAGGTAAATTTTAGATTTGTTATGTTGCATTCTCATTGCGATAAAAGCACCGATCTTTTTTACATTGACCCCAAACTGTGTGTGTAACGCACGTGGTTCCACACAGATTTGGGGTGGTCTTTATTTGTTGTTCTTAATCAGAGAGACATAGAGCTTGATAAGGGTCATACGGTTATGTTATTGCTGCTTAAAAGTTATCTACATTTACATAGAACCTCTTTCGTTTTCATAATTCTACATAACTATAGTTACTTCAGTACATATTCAGGTTTATGAGACCAAAAAGGTATCGCGAATTCAATTATTTGCTGAACCTCGCCCTCACAAAACAATTAATAAAACACAGAAAATAATTATTAAAAATGTTATTTACTACTTGTCTTTCTGAACAATTTTCTTTTGTTTTTGGCCACCGATTTGGCCCGGCGAGCGAGGGTTTGCCTGCGAAAAGGTTGCGGGTTCCTGTCTTACCTTGGGGCAAATGTTTGTTACTAGGTTTTTGGGTGTTTTCTGTATAATAAAAAAACAATCCATTGACCTAATGATTGTATTAAGTATATCGGTCATCTAGTACCTACCTTTCCACAACACAAGCTCTGCTTCTGCTTATATGATGTTAGATAGATTGTCTCGCATAATTTTATTTTTTAACTAGCTGGTGCCCGCGACTTCGTCGGCGCAGGATAAGTATTTCGAGTGTACTCGCGGATTCAACCGCGTAATTCCCGTTCCCGTTGGAATTCCGGGATAAAATATAGCCTATGTGCTATGCTATTCCAAACTACAATCTATCTTTGTGCCAAATTTCAGCCAGATCCGTTCAGTTGTTTTTGCGTGAAAGAGTAACAAACATCCATCCATACTTACAAACTTTCGCGTTTATAATATGAGTAGGATTAGGTATCTACGCGGCGACTTTCGGTATCAAGCGGGCTCTTTAGTAAATGAAGTTAGAGAGGGATCGTGAAAATATGCTACATACAGCCTTTATCCATCAGTGGAGTACCGCGGACACAATGAAACGTGATTTCAGCAAACCATTCCGTAGTGAAGCCAGTGAACTGGACATTTGGCGGACAATGTACGAGCCCTTTATCAAACTCATTGTCCCTTTGTGTTGCTCTCTCGCATCACCGTTGGTATTTTTTATTTTCTATCTTTATTGTTCCTGTTTTTGTGTCAATGTCACGTACTTTTCTAATGTGTCTCAAACAGTGGATAATGTTGTGTGAAGTTCTTCAAATAGGACATGTGTAGGTACTTGCATTACCTACAGGGTGTTTTCTTACAACTGTTCCTACTTACGACGCCAAATGTACGTGTATGGTTTATTTTAGAGAAAAGCCGTTTTCAGTTTGTATCGAAAAATTAAAGAGTGTGTGTGGCAAAAAGAGGTGTCAACTCTAATCGATGTAAGTCTACAGACATCTGAAGCCTGTGGGTAATATTGATTGGTAAATAGTATTTTTTCAGTTTTTAAGCGCCCACTTGCCCACACTTGCATGGTAAATAAAGTAAGAAACAAATGATTTTAGGGTTGATACCACAATTAAAAATCAACTGATCGAATAAAAACTTATATTATGCTCTTATTTTAATGAAATTTCTCGAAAATCGGACATTTGTAGACCAAAAAAGTGTTAACCCTGTGCTGAGAAAGTGAAAAAAGTGTTAATCCTGAGCTGTGGGCCCGCATTACCCCCTTTTGGCAAAGTACACACATTATTTGGCACCCTGTATAATATTTATGTGACTGGAACAAATACATTGAAAACGGCAAATTTCTTAAATTTATCCTAAACTAGTAAAAGTTACTTTACTTGTAGCTTTGGAGCTTTGGATATTAAATCGGAAAATTTAACAAAGGTAATAATTTAATATCCAAAATTTAATATCACTAATTTAGTCTGCCATTTACATTCAGAACGTGCTTGGGATTGCCTATTTAGGGACCGTAGTTTAATATGCATAAAGGTAGGTAGACCTCTAATATTATTAATTCATATAGACTGATCAAAAACATTTGAGTAGGTACTTGCAAGTAGGTACTTCTCTTTTTATAATTGGATGTGGTCGAGCACTTGGCCACCATATCAAAAGGTGTAGTAATTGAAGATTGGAGCACGAAGGAACTTAGAAGGAACTTGTTCACTCTGGATTTGACTCCAAGATTCACTCTCTATTCGCACTCTAGTGAGAAATTATCTATGTTTTACGTCTATACTAGGTATATAAGATAGTACCTAAACCGTCCCTATCTATATAAACAATTACTGTTTAGAACACGGGCAGACTTGTCTTTAAAATTTTCTGTAACCAAACAGGTACAGATTGACCTATAGGGAGGCGAGGCATTTTTCCTAAGCTGTGTCTTACTTTATTTATTTAAAGGGATGAAAAATAAGGAAAGTGTGTGCTTATGACGCAACTGTAAAAAAAATCACCTTTGAAGTGGCCGACTGGTGTCGAGCATATCCGATTCAACGTAACTAACCCGAGCGTGATGTTTGTTCACAGAAAAATAGGAAGTGTTCACCACAAAATTCAATGATTAAAAACACATATTTGGGTAAGGACCAAAATTTTTGCATGTTTGCACAACGGAAACGGAGCAAATGTAGCACATCAGAATTTGTTAAGGTTAGTGTACATGGGTCTAGAAATGATCACACTGGTATAGATTATTTACATTCTTATTGTTTCTTAACCATTGAAAAATATATAAAGGTTTAAAAAAATATAGCAAATACAAATATATTATACATTAATTTAATAA
Source organism: Eupithecia centaureata (assembly GCA_944547425.1). Lineage (NCBI taxonomy): Eukaryota > Metazoa > Arthropoda > Insecta > Lepidoptera > Geometridae > Eupithecia > Eupithecia centaureata. The sequence goes on from OX155691.1 coordinate 11,626,561, forward strand.
CACGTATTATAAGACCTAAACCTGATTGAGAGTTAAAATCGTTAAGTAATGTTGTATACCTATCTTTACAAAATTCCATTGTAACACGTCACACAATTTCGTGACATTCGTCGCATACAGGAAAAAAAAAACCACATGACACAGCATTCAAAAATTCATACTGGAGAAATTAAACACCTTTATGAATACACATCAGAACTATTCAATAGTAGACAAAATAAGCTACTAGAATTAATAGTAAAAAGTAAGAAAAGTTGACGCAAAACACTTTAAAAGTCTTACAGAAAATCCAAATTTATAATGGTACACATGCACCTTCAACATGTTTTTGCAAATGAGCGAAAAACAACGTGGCGGAATTGGCCTGAATTTAGTCACAACTTAGATGACGGTGTAGCCTTTGCAACAAAACATTATTTGTTATCCTATCTTGCCATGTTCTCGATTTATGCTGTCGCACAACTGAGTGACACAACGGAACGAAATTTGGGACACGCTTTTAGATTAATATTATAAATTAACTATAAAGTTTAACGAGACCGTAATAATAAAAACGTGAAGATAAATTCATGGTGAATATAAATAAATCAAAAAGTCTTTAAAAAGTTTTTTAGTTTTAGAATAAAATTGCAAAAACCTGGAGGAGTCGGAGATGTGCCATTCACATTTTGTATGAAAAACGAAAATGGATTCAGTATCCTTATTTACATAAAATTAATTTTACAAAAACCTAGTGAAAGAAAAGATATGAATAAAGCACAGGGTGCAAAATAAATTCAGCTATAATAATCAAGTATTAATATTCACATAAGTTAACAATTTTTTTTATTTGTTGATTTGAAAGTAATGTGCCATCGTACTCACGCAAAAAGTGCAAAAATTTTGGTCCTTACCCATTTGTCAAACACTGCAGTTCCGCACTGTGGATAGATAAAAAATATTCGTATCTCTCTTCTGTTTGCGTCAACGTGACGCAACCGTGACGCCACGACGGCGTGACGCGATCCACCCGTCACACATTGACCCTTCTATCAAAATGATTGACATCGTTTTAGATGCCCACCACTGATCACATATCTTCATAGCGGTTACGCACTGCATCCAATCCGAATCCGTGAAATACGCAAATTAAGAATTAGCCTGAACTAGATACCTAGTTAAAGCTTTTCACACTGCTTTTTATATCTGAATCCATGAAAATACGGATCAAGAATCTAAACCGTACTCTAACTGGTTCAGATGATGCTTACGCTCTAATCCTATTTTTGATCAAATTCCAAGCACCTTCAGACGGAAATTGAATGTCGGGCGTGTGTAAAATACAATTCAATCAATACCTATTACTACTATTTTTAAGTTTTTGAATGTCAAATAAGGAACCCTGCAATCTCACATTCGGAGAAGGGCTTTAATGCTCGTGACACAGTTATTAAAAGAACAAAGAAGAAAATAAATGATTGCACGTTTCTTCACAAATTTATGTTCTGTATACTTTGTTCCAATAGGTATAGCTAATTTTATTAATTTTATTTTCTTGATTCGGATCAGGGCCCGAATTCCACTAAATAAATCGCTTTACCATTACAATAGTTTCGTGTCACTATGACAAAGTTAAACTCTTTTTGGTATTTTTCTAGAACAAACTTTTTGAGGTTCATTTATAGCTGTGACGATTTATGACTACCAATTTGACATTCTAATTATGAAAGTTTCTTCAAGCGCTTAAAAAAAAAAGCGCTAAATGCACAAACGTCATTTTAATCATCTTGATTGAATGGCACTATTGAGGCCTTTGTTTTGACATTAATGGAATTCGGCCTCAGATGTAATGCGTAATCGCTCTCATATCTTATAGATTTTCAAAACAGTGATGTCTCAACAGAGAGTCAAATAACAAGAGACGATCAAATACACACAGTGATTCCAAAAAATAAAAAATAAAAACGAAATCCAATTCTGCCTTTGACTATTTAGATCACTGACTTCCAGAAAAACAATACATTAACGACGATTAAATTGTCTTTTGATTGTATTAATTTATCCTGTTAACCTATTATATGTTTTATATTGATCGAGAAGTGGTATATATAATTCTTACCTTTCAAAAAAGGTTCGCTTTTTTGTACTAATAGTTTTTTGGAAAAATTAACATTGTTTATTCCTAACAATTTTGTAAAAATATTTACTTACGTGGCCCCACACTGGACAAAGATCTGCTCTAAATCTCGAATATATGATTTTCTATCTTTTACTTCATCTAATTTATTGAGATAACAATTGTTTTCATATCCTACTATCCCACGGGAACGGGAATAACCGTTGGTGAAACCGCGAAAAGCTGTTAGTATTATTTGACAATAAGGATCAGGTCTACCTACAAGTAACCCTGTATAAATCTGCTTTTCTGGTAAATTTTACCCTAACTAAAAAGTTTGGATGAATATGGTTGGATACCTCATCACGACAAAAGTAATACTGAATAGATAAAGTTCAAATTTAGTAAAGATGTAGTTCTATATTTGAGTTTCTTTTTATTCAAGAAAAACTCGAAAAAGATGCGGGCAGAATTATTTTACATACCGAAACCCAAACCTTTTTATAGCTAAACCATTTTTAAAAGATCAAGCAATATCTTGAAGCAAACAAAAGAACTTTTCACAATCTTATTTCAAGTTTGTAAGGCTTATCCATTAGTCTGTTAACTTCGTTTTTGTTTTCTTGTGAGAGCCGGTTCGACCAAACACTCTCAAACTCAAAATTAACTCTCTTAAACTCGGTCAATGCGTTGAACTGAATGATGTGTGTGTATGTTACATTTTATGTAATTATTGATAATGTAAGTTGAAATATGCATTATCTAGAGGTAAGAAAAGTTAGGAGGTGTGGGTTTTGACTTTTGGAAAAACTTACACAGAGACGTATCTAGATTTTAGGTTTTATATAGATAGATAAACCTACAAAACAGAGAACTTGTTCTTTCACTTAGACAATCGGTATTTGTTATATCTATACCAATGATTTAAAGGCACCTAAAGCCTTATAAAGAGATGGTATCTACCTAAAATATATGTAGGTAAAAGAAAACCCCGATATTCTGTTAAATTAGAAGCCAATGCGAAGTTAATCAGATATTTTCTCCACGTGTCATTGGGATCATCTCAGGGGTAATTTGATTCCGGATTTCCCCAGCTGGGTTTATTGTAGGTCAATAAGACGACAATATTACGTACGCTACGCTTGTATGTACCATTTACTAAAGGATATAGGCTGCGTAGCACCTATCCACAGGTTGTCACAATCTAATAGAACATTTCTAAGAAATGTATAGGCTGTTAATAATATCTTTGAAAAGAAAAAAAAGAAAATTCATTAATTTAGCCTTTCACGAGTTATAAACAAAAACCTAACACATATAATATAGAAGTAAGAAAATAAAAGAAAAATAATATGAAGAATATGTACGAAAAATAAATGAATCTATTTGAAACTATTTACCTACATTAGGGGCCAAAAAGGACCCTGTCGTAGTAGTGGCGCTGATTTTCAGACAGGGCCTGGTGTGAAGGCAGAAAGGAACAAAAAATTTTTGAACATATCAGAAGTAATTGGGGTCCTTATAGGGTCCACTCAATTTATAAAGATGTTAAGAACTTCTCATAGAGTTCACAGGTGATTGGAATGCTGGCCATAAGAATAAATAACTGTTTTTGTCTATTCTTATGTGCTGGCTTCTATTTCGGTCAACGAGTTAGCATTGCCATTCATCGTGGCAATGTTGCCAGCATTTTGGTGACGGCTTAGATTTTTAGAAGTTTGAAATAAGATTAATTAAAAATTTGTTGTTATATGTCGTTTTGTTATAGGTATGTAATAAATACTGAAATTTATTGTTCACCGCCATTAAATACAAGATACCTACATATTTTTATCACACGTAGAAAACATCCACAACCCCAATATGACCAGAATAGAATTTGTAGAAGTTGATCTTGTCGGGGTCAATATTCAACCCCTTTCAGCTTATTACACATGTATGGCACCAAGATAGAAGAGAAGTATAGTAGAAGAGAGAACCCTGTATAGAACTAGATTAGTTTCTTTTTATCTTTTCATATTCTGATAAATATTTATTCAAGGAGCTTTAAATAAACCTACCACATAATGTACCTCTTGGCTCTGCTAATCGAATTCTTTAGCTAACTATTGAAACAGTATAATTAAGATCTCTTATTTACAATGACCTCTGTTTCTAATTAAAAACCTACCACAACCTACCTAATAATTTCATATCTCATTTACACAAGCACATAAAAAAATAAAAATATAACATGAAGATTAAATTATGATGAGAAATGAAAAGTAAATTATTTTGGACGTTTAATGTAAATTAACGTCGTAATAAAACGTCCACGTACCTACCAGTACGCTTAGTACCGGTTTACACAGTTTGATTATTAAAAAAAATCAAGAGAGCTCGAAATACCTTTCATTTTATCCTCTATTTCGATTAGAAGAATAAAAAATAATGAGATTAAGACATTAATTTGAAAGCATTAAAAAAAAATTACATTGTTAACCTATTCGCTCTTTTCCCATCTTCCAATGACATCCGCGAGGTCTGGTGCGGCGGCAGATTTGGCTGAGGATCTCAATAGGCCCAAGATGCAGATTTTTTTTTATTTTTTTTATTGTTATGGATCAGTTGAGCACACAAGAACAGTCTAGTCAAGAGGTAGGTACTAGACTGTTTGCAACCGTTTGCAGTTACCTCAATTTTTGCAATTATAATTAAGTACTTATTTTAATTTGTTTCAATTCTTTTAAAGTTTTGCAACAAAGAATAAAAAAGTTTTGCAAAACATAAAAAACTACTGTTGTATTTTGAAAACCTTCCCCGTTTTTGAAGTTTGTAGAAAATTGTTGCAATCCCATTTCATCTGAAATCAAACTTTCTTTGGTGCTCTCTCAAGTGATGCGTTTGTCGATTGCGGACAAAGTGATTCCACTAAAATACGCTTTTCGACGATTCAAGGGTCACAGGAAATTCTATAACGTAAATCCAATAAGCCGACAAACAATGTTCGCAAGTACCAGCAGAATTCATGGAATCAAATAAAAGTGGAATTCCGACGGATATCTGGGTTTCTCGGGTTAGGATTACACTTTTGGGTTAGGACTATTGTTGTTGGACTATTGTTGTTGGTAGCATTCCCGTCGGGTAAGAAACATTGTCACAATAAGAATGTTTTTTTTCGAAATACAGTGGTATAGGTTTTCTTTAGAAAGTTTTAGGGTCGGCCTAGTTTTCGAACTCGAGTTATAGAGATAACTAAACTGTTATAGAGATACCTAAACTAACACTGTATTTCGAAAAAAAACAATTCTTATGTGACAATATATACAGACAGGATTCCTATGACCACAACGAAGTTCCCCATTTCGGGCAAAGATATTCCGAAGTATTATTTATATATTGCGTTGAACCTCTGAAATATTTGAATTTTGCGCTAATTTGTTCAGATTACGCGTCGAAGACTCGATAACAGAATTTCTGAATACCCTGCAGGTAAGATGGAATTGGGCAGCGCAAAATATTAAGGCGCAAACTGCACCTAAAGCGGCTGGAAGAGATACGAAAACAGAGTTTGGTGGCCAGCAAAGGCATCTTCGTATCTCTTTCTAAACTAGACAAAATATAACTACTATAGATGCATTAAAAAATAGCATATGATAGGTTTAACAAACTGTACGATTGAATTTCGGAAATTCCTTTGTTTAACGGAATTATATGATGAAATAAGTGAGGGCGCCACTTTAGGTGCTGTTAAACGTTTTAAGTACGTTTTTGTGAAGGAACTTGTTCTTTATATGAGAAAAATGGCTTTTGCTCATTATTTATGAGCAAATGCCAAAGTAATTTACAATGACTTTAAGGGCGAATATTTTCGTAACAAGCACTTACATCAGCAGGGTCATTAAAACGTTAGAAAGCTCCGTGACTTTCAGCCATCGCTTTCAGTTACGTTATATGATCAAAAATAAATTATTTTGATCATTATTATCAAGCCATTTCAATTTATAAATATAATAAAAAATATTCTTGGCTAAAATTAATGTAATAGATACAGTATAATGATTCGCTTTTATATATTTTAAGATGAAATAATTTATAATCAAAATTATTATAACTAAAGACATGTGTACCGATGAGGAGGATCAAACAAGGTCAACGTGTGTTCAAACGTGATCCGTTGACATATTTGTACAAACTGTAAAGTTTTAGTTAACCAAAGGTTAGGATGGTCTATTATAAGCCTAAGGGGTCCCAACGCCCTAGGCAACGATTTTGATATTATACTGAATAATAGAAAGTTCTTGGAAGTTTAACAATCCATCCCGCTTTACTAGGCGGGATGGGTTGTAACTAGTGTTAATTTCAATAAAATTGGAAAAGCAAACTTTATCCCATAGGATAAAGTTCCACGATAGAGTTGATCTCGAATATTTCAAACTAAATCTAAAAAACTGACTCGTAGACATTCTACACCTACGACGAGTTTGATAATTATTAAATTAAAATCAAATTAAATCATTATATTTTTGTATCCAAACCATCATATTATATAATTCATAATTATAAATTCGCTTTTTCTGTTCCTAGGTCCCTTAAATCTTTAAAACTACGCAATGGATTTTGATGCGGTTTTTTGTATATAGAGTGGATCAAGAGGAAGGTTTGGTACGTATAATAAAACCGTGCAAAGCCGGGGCGGGTCGCTAGTTAATTATAAATTGTGACATATAATTTCATTTACCTTTAAATAAAATGAAAATAATCTGTTTATCCTCGATTGAGGAGTTTCATCTAATAATATAACACTCAATGTATAAAATGAACGCGATCCATTACCTTGTTGTCAAAGTCTCTGTATCAATCGAGTAATTTTGATTATTTGATTCAATTGTGCCTATCAATAGCAATAGAAATCAAGGGTAAATCACTTGGAAACGGCCATAGTAGTCTAGATAGGTCTGACCACTGGTAATTGACTTTATGTCAACACCATTGATTTTAGAACTGATTGTAATAACTAAATTTTTTATTAAGTATGTAGGTATATTAAAGTATATCAGTCATCTAGCACCCATAACACAAGCTCTGCTTAGCTTGGGGCTAGATGATGTTGTATGGACTGTCCGGAATTTTTATTTATTATTATTATTGGGTTACTAGTTTTAGCTCATAACTTCGCACGCACTGTTTCTATATAAACGTTAAAAGGAAATTTTTATCCCATGGGAACTTATTTATGGGATAAAAAGCAGATTAGTCGGGATGTAATTTTGGCAGCAGTAACAGTCATCCAACATCACATTAATTTAATAAATAAGAAAGTTTTGATGTATGTTTGGATCTTTGTTACCTCTCAATACATGACGCTTTTAGCCTGAAACTTTCAGTGAGTACTGATAAAACTATAAATTATAAACATTATTTCAGAAATTTTCAAAAAAATCATTTGAGGGTAAAAATGGGAGTCGTATAGTCTAAGAGCGAAGCCGCCAGCGGAAAGTAATATATGACTATAGAAACGAGTAGAAGGATTCATAAGCAGAAAGAGAAGAAGAAAAATATTAATCTATTTGGACAGATATTATAAAACTCAATAAAATAATTCTAAAATCCGATTATGGTTAAATCGTAGCAAATCAATCTCGGCCGTAGCTGTTGCTACGGGGCGTAGCAGGAGCTACGCCGTAGCAGAGGCTACGAAAATATAGGAAAAAGGCGTTTTTCGTCGGCTTATTGCAAGAAGTCATTAACCCACAAACAACCTATAACTACTGTAAATTGGAATAAAATTTATTCCAATTGACAGTAGTTATAGGTTGTTTGTGCGTTTCGTTTCGTACCGATAACTCACACTAATATATAAAATAGTTTGAATAATCCGTGAAAGTTAATATAGATGTATGAGTGTTTGGATGTTTTTTCCTCTAATCAGGTAGAGCTTAGCATTAAATAGATTAGTTTAAGTTTGTATTGTAGTAGTTCGTAAGGTAAATAAAAAATTTTCTTTCTTTCTTCTTTCTTTCTTTCTCTTTCATGTTAAAAAAATTACATTATGGATCGGGCTGAAATTTTGAATAGACGTAGTTCAAGCCTTATAAATACACATAGGCTACTTATATAGGCTACTTTTCATCCCAAAAATCAGTTCCCATGGGATAGAAATAGCCTTAAAACGTTTCCATAGAAATAACGCGTGCGAAGCCGGAGTTAGATACTAATTAATAAAATTCTGGACAGTTCACTCAGCATCATCTAGCAAGCTAAGACCTCGTGCTATAGGTAACTGGTATTTAATACATTACAAGTTATATAGTTATATTATACATAGATAATAGAATTATTTGTCCAGAGGCGGGAATCGAACCCGCAATCTCCTCCTGGCCCTTTGACCTTTGCTACGCTGTGGCGTAGCGTCGTAGGTCGGCGTTGGAGCTAACACCCATTATAAGTACAATGCCGTGAATTAAATTATAAGTACAGTGCCGTAATGTTTTTTTAAAATAATTGTTTAAAATAAAATTGATTCGTTCCAAGTTAATTTTATTTTGCTCCGAGAGAAAACTAATCTGTATTTCACTTATTTTTGAATAACGTTCTTATTGAAGAGGATCGTCAAATTTTAATACTTGAAAATACTTCAAAGCAGATACCGAACTCGCGACCTTTAAACTTAAGAGGTACGAGGATTATTCCAATTTCGATTTTAAAACACTGATAATTTTATAAAAAACAAGCAAACACAAAAGCGAAATACATTTTGTAATGTATTTTTTAATGTTTATCTTCTTGGATCATAACATAATATGTCAAAGAAATAATTTTTTTATAATAAATGTTTAAAATAAATTTTTATATGTTCATAAACACTTATAGAGAGAAATAAAATATTTTTCATATAAGCGAAATAAAAAATTTATTTATCAATAGATTTTGATTTTCAATTATTTTGATTTCAAGTATTTGATTTCAAGAAGACGTATTTTTTTACTATATTTAATTTTGGGAAAACTTACAGATCATCACTACATAGTATAAAACAAAGTCGCTTTCTCTGTCCCTATGTCCTTATGTCCCTATATACCTATGTCCCTTTGAATGCTTAAATCTTTAAAACTACGCAACGGATTTTGATGCGGTTTTTAATAGATAGAGTGATTCAAGAGGAAGGTTTATACGTGTAATAAAACCGTGCGAAGCCGAGGCGCGTCGCTAGTACTTTATAAAATTCAAACAGAACTGTAGAATACGTCAGGATCGTCCAGTGCACGGTGGTGAGTGATTTTATCCACGGGAGCATATAAAACAGATATTGTATATGCTAGTGTAATAACACTACTGGTTTGAAATTATAAAATAGATGACGTATTTCAATAATCAGAAATATAAACCTCGCGCTACGCTCAGCTTACGAAAATTTGAGCAGATATGTTTTACAAAACTGTAACCGCCCAGTACTATGGCTAATAAAGCCATATCAGTACCTTCTTAGATAAGAATTTACGCGAAACTAATGTCTTTTCGAATGATAACTTTTGACATCATTTAGGAATAACACACACATATACATGGAGTCCCAATATAACAAATTGACAAATAAATTATAACTTTTATTAACACTTTTTTTTTTATCAACTATAGACCTTCGTTTGACCACAATTGACCACAACCACCACACAACCACCACTTATGTCACACTCCTAAAATCCAAGATTGGACAATGCCCAGAATATCAACATTCTGGGCATTGCCTCATTGTATGGCAATGGTAATTCGTTGACCGAATTAGAAGCCAGCAATCCGATCACCTGTGGACTCTATGTGAAGTTTGGTAAAATCTTTATAAAAAAAAAAGAAAAAAAAAAAAAAGGGCTTGGTTTTGTGTAGCTTTATCTTTTAATAGCAGCAAGTATCATCCTAACTGGGAGTTAATTCTAAAACTGTTCTACGCGGTATGATTTAAGGAAGCAATAAAACGAGCGTATAAACAGTTTAACTGCGTACTGCGTCAATGTATCAATATTAGTAAACAATCTGTTATGGGTTGAAACACGATCTTATAAAAATAATCTGGCTTACGCAAGCTTCACAGCGTGTTATGAATGGTTTACTTAAAGGCTGGATGTTGAGTACCTAAAATAATAATTAAATAATCAATATCTTTATTTCTTTAGGCTTACAAAATAAGCACTTAGACAAGTCAAAGTTAATACTATAGGTACATAATTATCAAAATAATATAAGAAGTAGCATAAGCAGTAAGCATTGAATTAATGTTTTGTACAGAGTTTTTTAACAGTTCTGATCTGAAACACAGTTTCAAACTAGTTCAGGAGCTTAAGGACTCATTACTGTCTGTAAAACTATTATGTCTGCAAAAAAAACTTTTTTTTAATTTTTTACTTTAGTTAACGAGTCAACCGTTTTCTTTTTACCGCAGAGCTAGTTAATTCCATCAACTGGTTATAATTTTAACGACATGCGCGAAAGAAACACCCTGACAGTTTACAAAAATAAGAATAGAGTTACATGGATCAATTGAGCTACCTTTAGACTGTTTGCAACCGTCTGCAGTTAGCTCAATGGTTTCAATTGTAAATACTAGTTGTAATTTTTCTATTCTTTTGCTTGTAATTTTCGTGGTTAATAAAGCTTTATTAAAAATAAGATATATAAATTCTTCAACTGCTCACTCAAACAAAATAAACAGTTGGTAATTTGGGATTATTAATGGTGTAACGAACCCGACTATGTTTTAATTAATTCATATTTATACCAAAACATGTAAATATTATAGATGTTCAGTTTACTATGAGAGATCACTTTACAAAGTTTTATATCTGAAATTTTAATTAACCCCTTACTGAAAATTCGAAATGTACAAAATATGTAAGTAATACATTTATAAGGGAACTCAATAAACTTTAGAAAGCACAAAATAATGTAAAAGCTAACATTTTAAACAATTCAACTAGTCTTATTAATTAGAAATTATTGAAACTAGGTATTTACGAAATTAATTCAATAACTAAATTGTTTTCAGAACCTTTATGCTACCGAGAACAAAGGATATTTCTGTTAATTTAAATAACAATGTACTCTGTGGAATTTCTAAAAAGTTAGACATAAAATTATTAAGAGCTTTAATTGATATAATTTTTTGGTAAACCCCGCTTCCCTTCTAATATGCTGCTATCTATGACCTTCTTTCCAAGACACTGGCAGAGTCGTGGCGAAAAGCAAGCGGAGCCATAAAAAAGAAGTTGAAGTTGAAGTTCCAAGCATATAAATTTCTATGATTTTTCTTTTATAAGAGAAAACCTTTTCATATTTACATGATTAAGTTCGATTCCCGCCTTGCGACAATGTTTGCACGATCTGGAAATATTTGTTTCGGGATTCTGGGTTTTTTCCATCTTACCTACTATTATAATAAATGGGAAAGTCTGTGTGAATGTTTGTTATAAGTACCTAATCTTCGTAACTACTTAGTTATTTAAATGAAATTTGGTTTGTAGATAGTTTAGGACCTAGGATAGGACTTAGGCTATTAAAATTTGGAAATTTTAACCTCTGAAGGGGTTAAATAGGGTGGTAAAGTTTGTATCGAAAATAATTTTTCCTTGGTTCGATTCACTCAAAACTTGGTATGAATAAACTATAGAGTGAATAATGAAGCACGTATTTTTTATTTTTACAAAATAACTCCTAGGGGTAGTGTAATAAATTTTTGAACTTAGTTTGAAAAAAATCTCTATTCGCGGGCAAACCCGCGGGGCGCATCTAGTGTTTAATAAAAATGATCTATCTGTGTTATTGTATATAGGGATATCAGTTATTTAGTATCCATAATCCAAGCTCTGTTTAGCGACTAGAAGATACTGTGTGGATTGTCTAGTATTATTTATTTATTAAATAAGTTTCTAGGTATCTGCATAATCAAAATAAGCAAATCGACCTCGAAACAACCAAAACCACAAAAAATACTTTTAATATAAGATTAAAAAACATTGCTTTTAAATCACGTTAACCCCTTCAATAAAAACGCGTGGTTTAAAAATGACAATAGTGGAAAACTTTGAACTTGCTCTTGAAGAATCTTGAACTCTATTTCTACGTGTCAAGAACCACTTTACTTCGGTGCTAAAAATCTAAAAGGCAGGCTCCGGTTTCCAATTAATTTGTCGGATTAGAGACGAGATATAATTGACTTCACTGGCCCTTAGCCTTGAGTTATTTCACATTTTATTTATGAAACCAATTCCGGTAATAATTATAGTAATTAAAACAAGTATGATATCCCCAATTCAGCGGTAAATACTAATTTTAACGTTTGTTATCTATATATATAAAAGAAAGTCGTGTTTGTTACAACACTTATAACTCGAGAACGGCTGGACCTATTTTTATGATTTTTGTGTTTTTGGATTTGTCTTCGTCGGGAATAGCATATTATGTATAAAAATATGATATTTGACAAAAAAATAAATTTCCCCGCGGGCGACGCTGCGGGGCGCAGCTAGTTGGGAATAAATACGAGCGGTATCGATACCTCTTTTGACTTTATTTTTATTACGCGGCAAACAATGTTTACAAATGTAATTAATGTTATTTTGTTTGTTATTTTTAGTGTAATTTATATTTAATTGATTAATTGTATTTTTACATAACATCATATTAAATGATAGGTGACTTGTAAAATCCTTACCAACAAATTGATTATTCTGATTATTCCAAATGGAACCGCGCGCATCAACGACCTCAAAAAGACAATAACGAATTTATCTAAAAACCTACAGACTATAAATATATCACAGGGAAACAAAAGTTCTTAGCACAGTCTCCTTAATTTTTTTTTATGTTTAAATCGTACCAATACAAAAAAACTAATAAACTTTACATAAATAACTTATTTTATTATATCTATCGTGGTTCGGTTAGTCTGAAAGCCACTTATTTCAGTGTAGCAGAAGTAATTCGTACATTGGGTAATTTAAAACTAAATCTAAATCTCATTGACATTTTACATCTACATTTATATCTTACAGGGGGTAAGTTTAGTTCTTAGCTATATTTGAAGGCCTTTGCCCTATCGTTTGGCGACAAAGGTAAATAGGCGAAGACAGAGTAGGGTTTTATATCATCATCATCAGCCTATATTAGTACACTTCTCGACACAGACTCCCCTAATGAGCCATAGCGCCCTGTCGCTATGTTATCTAGTATCCATAACGCATAAATCCAAATCCATACGCTGTAATAGAAAGAGATTTGATTACAAATCTAATAACCAAAATCAATTAGAAAAGTTACAGTAATATTTTATTAAGTCATTAAATAAACCTTTATATGTTTTGTATAGGAATTTATTGGATTTCCTTTTCAGGTTCAATGTAAAATTGATAAAGTTGAACAGCTATTGGAAAAGTTTCTTCGGCTCGCGTATTGTCGATTACCTTCTGTACTTCAAACCTCTTTGAAAATGTGCTTGAAATTCTGATCAATATTTTTACTATTCAGGTGAGAACAAAAGTCAATAATGCTGTAGGCAGATGCGGATAAGCTGAAGACAGGGCGCATTGACACCCAATAGGTTAGGCCTATGTTCAGTAGTGGACTGATATAGATTGATGTTGATGATGATGATGAATTAACACTTCACACAACATGAAAAAAAAGTTACTGGTTCGATTTCCGCCTAGGAACAAATTTGTGTACCATCTGCAGAAATTTGTTCCGTAAGCATTATTTATATTATTTAATTTATTTATATTAATTTAATTTATCTAAAGCAAAAATGTAGAAACGAAAAAAATTAAGTCAAGTGTATAAAGTTCTTCACCATTGCTCCAGTCCAATCAGTACCTCCTATAATAAATTAAATAAGTTCTAAAACCGTTTGATGTTGAAGTCCAAGGAGTATAATGTACCTAATATGTGGAGGTTCCAGCCATTTGAGTTCAAGAAGGCTTTTAACCCTCGAGGGCCTACGGACAAGAAGGGTTTTTGTCGCATTACTTGGTCTGGATATATCCTAAGAATAGGATATACAACATACGCCTGACAAGTTTTATAAACCACTTCTAACGCTTTTCTAGCATTTTACTTGTCGGGAATTAATGCTGAAGGTAATATATTGGACAAAATATTTGTAGGTCCGGATAAACAGAATAAAAGTATTTGTTCGAAATGTCAAATAAAAGCTTTATGCATTGTGAAAGTTTAACAAAAGAATAATTTTGCCATTTCCTTGTCTTTGTTCTTGCTAATCTCCGAAAATACTGGACCGAGTTTCACTAACCTTTCTTCACTGGTAGATAGATGATCTTATAAGAAGTACATAGTTAACTTAAGTGTGTGATAGACGTACCTACAAACTTGAAGTAGGTACGCGGATTTTTAGTGATAGACGTGCGAGTAAGTTCGCGAACTTGTGGCTCGTCGACCTTTTTCGCTGGTGTGTCACCGTAAGTACACGTACTTTAAAACCGCCGAGTAAGTAGAAGAAGAATGAAGATTTCCATATTTTTTTCTTAAGTTAGTGGCTCACGCCTTACAGTGCTACACACGTACGAGTGGAGGCGGGTTACAAGCGAAATTTAAAACTCTTCGGGTCGCCAACGAACTTAAACGAACACTAAGTGAGCGACCGCAGCTACAGACACGCCTGGTTAAGTTGATTATAACTTAACAACCCTAACTTCAGCCTTTAAATTAAGGCAACAAGTCGTCTCAAAATATCGCTACAAAACCGGACTTACCAAAGTTAAAGCAACTTAATTATACAGTTTGCACAGCCTTTGATGTTTGAGGTAGGTTTAATATAGTGATTTTCACTAGCGATACGACCAAATTTGCCTTTCTGTGTCTATTTTCGACCAGAAAGCACACCGCGTATGATTTAAGTAAAAATATATTAAGTGCCTTTTTTACAAAAAAATATTACAATCATAGAATTGAAAGATATTATAACTAGTAGGTATTTATCGTTAAAACAATTGAGCTAACTGCAGATTGTTGCATACAATCTAGAGGTAGCAAATAAAAAAATACTTAGTAAAGTATATACAATTATAACAAACTCTTAAAAATCTAATTATCTTAGTAAAGTTGGTTTAGTGAATATGGCAGTTACTGCCATTTTCTAGGTTTTACCAAGATACCTTACCGTACAGGGTAACCTGTGTTCAGTCAGGCCTTACATTATGTAGTTACATCCTTAATAATATTGTATATTTCAATGTATGTATGCATATTTTTTACTGTTTCACGCAAAAACTGAACGGATCAGGCTGAAATTTTGAAGAGACGTAGTTCTAGCCATAGCTTTTATGGCGGCAATTCAATATGGAATATAAATAGAAAGAGTACGAGGTCTCTTGAGGAAACCAAGCTCGATTGAGCCTGCGTAACAAGAGTTACTCGAACGTATAGCTGGGGGCTTTATGTGAGTCAGCGATTAATAGCCATCCAGTTTCGTCAAAATTGAAACTCTTTAGAAATTGTACAGTAAGTGGATATGTTAGGACGTTTGTTCAGTTTTTTCAGTCAATAAACTATTCTTTTACCCATGCGTAGCCGGACGGGTTGCTATTATAAACATAAACCAGGGGGCTTATTGTCTAACTCAACTGATAATCAAGATCGATTTATTTTTTACCTATGTTTTTGACAATTGAAACCTAGTCTGGAATTCGATTGTACCACGGTTTTCTATTTAAATTTAACTGCTAATCGATTTCTAGTCAGACAATAAGGGCCCGGGTCTTCTAATTTTAAGCAAGCTCATATGATTGGTTCTTATTTTGGTGTGAAAATTTAATCACGGCCGTCCCCTGAGGCTCGTGTGGATAAAATAAATAAAATAAATAATACCGGACAGTCCACACAGCATCATCTAGCCCCAAGCTAATTATTTAGATTAGGAACTTAAGTGCTTAAATGGGTACGACATTATAAACCCGAGTAATATCGTGGGCTGAATTTAAATACCTACTTGATTAAAGCTTTAGAGAAGGATCCATCAACTTTTGAGTACCACCATTCCCAAAATTAAGAGTTAACTATTAAATTTTTAAATGTTCATTATATGCATTTTAGCAAATTTTTCAGTCATTTTCTAAAAACTGCTCAATTTTTTTTATAAGTGTGTGTTCAAAAAGAATACTCACAAAAAGTTATAGCATCCAAACTTTTTTGTTCACTAACACTAAACAAATTCAAAATGAAAACACGGCACAGAACTCTTTGGTCAATCCGAATAGTGATGTCCGAGAGTCGATTAAAATATGTCGATGCGTCTCGCAAGCGTTTACATCGTTCGCGCGCTAACTTATAACTGCTACTGGCGGAGTGCGTACGGCGGGCGGCGGCCCGCCCAGATGTTATCTCGGAGAGTGCGAAACGAGGTCCAAGTGATAGCAATACAGCTATTGATAATTTTCTTAGAAATATGTCTGCTTAGTGGGCTTAGACAATTAAACTCAGATTGTTAAGAATCTGACTCTCCTTAGTAATTAATTACTTAACTACTTGGCAAATACGAACACCAGCTAAGCAGTAGGTAGCTTTAGATGGAGGACGTTTTGCTCCCACATTTCTAATAAACCTACTTAACTACTTTGCCGGTTCCACTTAAAAAAACCTTTATTCGTTATTTTTTGATATTCTTTTATTGTGCACGCATATACATCATATAGGTTTTACAAAGACAACATTTAAAAATCATATTACCTATTATTTACCACGCCTTAAGACACGCATCATGAATAAAGTCCTGTTTTATTTTATAATTAAAACAAATAAAATATCAGTTGCATTTTGTCTCACCAAACCGCTTTTATTCTGTCCCCCGCGCCACCCCGTCGTCGTCAATTGTCTCACTAGTTAAGCGTCCGTAAACACGTCCGCCTTAACAGTGTGATCAACTATTTAATTGTCTTCGATTCCTTTCAAACAATTTAATTGACTGTCTCTGAAGGGGTTCCCAAGGTCGCAGGTTCAAATCCCTATCAGAGTATAAACAAATGAAAGCGTTTAGAAGGTACTTGAAATGTTAATCGGATCTGTGAGATTGGTAGCCTTGGTCCCTACATTTTCTGCTAAATTTTATCGTTAGGTTGGTAGTAAGTAATTGGATGAATCTATCTGAGGCAATCGAGGTAGTAAACAGTAGGTATCTAACATATGCAAAGTAGCTAATAGCTTTGCCATTATGTATGACATTTTACTTTATGGAATAAGGAGCACAACCTACCTTTTCACCAAACAAAGGGGTTGCTTTTTCTCTTAATTTTTTGAGAGGGGTTTTGTCAACGTTTCTATGTCAGTCCCATAGAGATACTTCGGCAAAAATTAGTTGTAGGTGATAGTTGCAGCATGTACCTAATGCTATTTGAGAAAACTGTGTACTATTTTATTGAGGAAAATTAAGTTAAATAAGTTTTACTACTATCGTAAAAAGTACCACGAAAGAGGTATCTAAGCACGACAAAAGAAAAACAAAAAGGTACGCCACAAAAAAGTTCGGTTATTTTTGCTCAAATGAGCTTTCGCCTGAGTCCTTTGTTAATTCCACGCTTAATATAACAAAATCCCAACACATTTATGAGATTTACCTACAAGCTTCAGTTCAAATATTTGCTCCTATTTTATTTTATAACGATGTTTGCTGTAAAGCGAAAAATAAATTATGTAGAGTTATTGGACACAGATTGTGTATAAGTGAGATGATAGCCCGCGGGTCAAGTGAAAAGATAAGTGTTACGAGGCGTAAACGAATATAGGCATTGTGAGGAAAAACTAGTTTATTTTGAGAGATGGAGAATTAAAGTCTCAAAATAGGGTGATAAAACTAGTCGTCACACTTAGCACTCTTAATTATTCAAGTTCATCGGTACTGGTGCGTAGACAATTTTTCGGGTGCTCAATGCAAACAGTATCAGTATCAGATATACATATTATTAACAGGTACACAGGTACACGACCTACGCTATCAATAATTGATACTTGAAACTTTCATTTCCCACACGTTTCCAAGGCGAGCGAGCGAAGTGACCAATGAAATATAATATAAAATTTAACAAATCGCGAAAGTAGGTATTAAAGATTTTAAATAACCTAGTCAAGTCGGTTACCGTTTTCCAAAAGTAGGCGAGTTTTGATTTCTGTAACGGAAATGAAGTTTAGCCTTGAGCTACAAGAAATTATCTCGAATTTCAACTTGATTTTCTCGCAGCTAAAGTTCACTTTGAAAAACTGTAAGTACCTACCTAAGCATTCAGCATTCATAAGAATTCCGGGAAACCGGAGACAAGTCGATGTCAAAGTTCACCAACCAAAAAAAAGAAAATTTGTAGAAAGGAGTTACTGCTATATAATGGCGTTGATTATTGAATTTAGGTCCTACGGAACGTAGTAATGCTAGAATCTTTGATTTAGGTATCTGTGTGTTTTGTAACACAGAGGTTTAGTATACACGATGAGTATCAACGCTTTTTAGACTTTGTTAATAATAAACAATCGATAGCTTCATCATCATCATCAGCATATATTATTAGTCCTAGCTGAACATAGGCCTCCCCTAATGAGAGCACACAGCACCCTGTCTTCAGCTTGACGCATCCAGCATCTGCCAGCAGTCTTTCGCAGATCGTTTTCTCATCTGGCCGGAGGACGTCTTACACTACGTTTGCCAAGTCGCGGTCTCTCAAGAGCACGTCCATAGCTTACTAAATCAGTAAATCAAACTTATATGTAAATAATATACCTATGGTCTACTTTAGATACCTAACTATAAAAAACTAGCTTCTCTCGCGGCTTCACACGCGTTTTTCAGGGTTAAAATACCCTACCTACGTCCTTTCTCAGGATACCATCTATATCCGTGCCAAATTTCATTAAGATCTGCTCAACCGTTAATGAATTCTATGATTGTGATACTAGACGTGGAAATCAGTAAATACCTAGCTGTTAAATTCTTCTAAATTCCTCTCTGTCTTCAGTACAATAATACCTACTGTACTTCAAAATAAATAAAGGTTCAAAAAAATCGAATGAGATCTGTGGGATCTGAACAGTAGGGGCTGGTAAAATTTTGAAAAATAGAAGGACCTTAGATTTGAGTTTGTATGTACCCTACTAGATTCATTAACATTCGTCTCGCAGACTGCGCAAAACGTAAAAAACAATTAAAGTTGTAAAGCGAATCAGATACACCTTTTAAGCACCTTCATAAGTCATACAACCAAATACATCGCAAGTGTATTTTACTCGCAATGACTTTTCATTGAGCAGATAGAGAGTTTTATTCGTCTGAGGGACGAACATTTATGAACAGAATAAGAACTGGCCTACCAAGGTACTTTAGTCTATTGAATTTTTTGATTATTCTGTGAATTAAGACTTGTTGTAAAACAGTTATCTTGCCTAGAAACAAACCTGGAAACTTGCCTGGTTTTCTAGGGTGACCATAATATCGCGTACAATATCGAAGACATAAAATATCAAAATCCTGCGAAACTAAAACAGGCATTAACCTTATCTCATAGGTTTTGGACTCTACTCATGATATTGAACCTCTGGTTTCAAGGATAACGCTGTTCACACTAACACCCTGTATAATGCTGTAGGGCTGTAAGTAGGTACCTAACGAAAATGCCTAATGAAAAAGTTCTTTGCTCAGTATGCGCAGGGCAGATAAAATAGCGAGGCACTGACCTGATTCTCCACACCATGCCAGGATCTCAGCTTCAGAACACAGCACTAGACACACTCACTAGATAGTTAAATAAATGTTTTATTGTCAGTTAGTTATTGCACGGCAATTAACAGTAGGAAGCAATTTGATATTCCACTTTCCAAAATTTAACTGGATTATGTCTTTCTCGTACGGCGGTTGAATTAGAACAGGAGAAAAGAAAGAAAGAAAATTTTTTATTTACCTTACGAACTACTACAATACAAACTTAAACTAATTTATTTAATGCTAAGCTCTACCTGATTACGATTTGTGCGTAGCAGAGCGCAAGGCAAACGTGGCTCCGCTCAGCATTGTGCTGGGTACACACACACTGGTGTATGCACCCAACGCTGGTTTTCAGCGGGAACCAACCTAGTCACGTCACGACCATCTGGAGGCGCAAAAATAAACACAAAAAGGTCCTACATATTTACATACTAGGTAACTTATACAGTAAAATTAAATGATTTATTTAAGACAAGTTTAATAAACATTATAAATTCAAAATATAAATACAAAGGCCTAAAATTATTATTAGATACTACTTATACTACAACACACTAACACCTTTAAATTTCAATACTAAAATCTTGTTTGAATACTATTTTAATTTAATATTGTTGGACAGTTTATCTGTGGCTCGGTCCGTCAGTCCGATAATTATGCTTGGTGAAAGGTAAGATTAACAAATAAGATTAGTAGTAAGATTAATAAATAAAGTTTTAACAAGTATAAAAATTCCGGGTGAAGTGACCCATTTATTACTATAGAAGGGATCGATCATTATCCTTTAGTCTTTCATCCTCCTTCTGAGCGCAAAGGAGGAACTGTTTTAGTTTTATTTTAAACGTATTGATATTTGTCATGTCCTTGATGGGTGGCGGAATATTATAGGAGGCAAACCGTTCCTTTGTTTGTTGGTGAGGTCACTGCACTCATTCACTAAATTTCCCAACAGAGGGTAGGAAGAAACGGCTGATGCCGGCCATCACTAATTAAAAACTACCCTGCGTTTTTTGAGCAAAGATCGAACAAGATCTCTAGTGCGTCGTCTCCTTGGTCAACATTTCTATACATGTACATATGTGTGTATGTACCTTTTCCAGCCAAAAGTTCTATAATCACTTGAAGTCGTGGTTGATGGCGTATAAAGTACGTTTTTCAAGCACGGAATATGAAAACTAATAAAACATTTCCTTGGAGCACCTATGAATAAGATAATGCAGCAGCGGCCCCGCTGTGCTATTACGCTAAAACCGCCCATCCAAATTGATATTCTTGCGCCATTTCAATGGCCATCGCGCGCGTCCTTTCCATACAATTTCAAATTACGAAAGCCATTAAAAGGGCTTTCTTAGGTCAGTTTTGAAAAAAAATTACTTAAGAAACAAAACTGACATAAGAAAGCCCTTTTAATGGCCTTCGTAATTTGAAATCGTATGGAAAGGACGCGCGCGATGGCTATTGAAATGGCGCAAGAATATCAATTTGGATGGGCGATTTTAGCGTAATAGCACAGCGTCTGATAAACATCTTAATATCTACGAATTTTAATAGCACCTACGTCAAAAGATAGTTTTCGTAGGCCCCTACAAGGGTCTACGGCAAATATACTTGGCCCGTAGCTTGCTACGAGAGAACGGAAATTCGTAGAGGACGCTACGCTCCTATAAATTGGTTAGTATAAAATTAAAATCTGCATCCTTCTAAGTAGGTAAGGTGGGCTGTTTTCTTTGTTATCTTACTAGGGACTGTGAGTCTATAAAGAGCAAACACATATTAGGTTTTAATAACTTTATTTCTCATACAAACTAAGTATAGAATTCATTTACAATAAGTTTATACATTACTTATGAATATAGTAATGTGTAACCTCTGATATTTACAGTAAGAAATAACAAATTAACAATCAGGATACCTACTTATTTAGAAAAACATATTTCGTAAAATAAAAATTCTATACATATGTATTAATAGTGTCACATTCTTTTACAGAGTTTGGTAAATTATTAAATAATTTTGCTCCTTCTGCAAGAATTTTTTTTTTCCATTATTTGAACGGGTATTAGGAATAAGCATGATATTAAAATCTAGGATCTTTATTAATAACGAAAATTACAAGCAAGGAATAGAAAAATTACAACTAGTATTTACAATTGAAACCATTGAGCTAACTGCAGACGGTTGCAAACAGTCTAAAGGTAGCTTAAATCTAGGTAGGTGGTTCAATTACAAAAAAGCAGAGGGTTTTAGATATACCTAGGTTAGAAAATTTAAGATTTGAATATCTATGGCGTGTTACTATGCTCTATCATACCTTCCAGGTTGCATTGAGATAAATGAATTAAATTCATACAGTGTAGCGGTAGGTATAGTATTTTTTATTCAGCGTAATACGTTTACCTACCGTTCAAATTCAATAGTAGGTAGGTAAAGTTAGATAGTCTAAATCAAAGTGCTTTATTTCCTTTACACTTTTTTTATGACTTTTGACTATTGGACAAGACAGTCGCAATATTCATGTTACAAATAAATAGAACTAAACGGAAATAAAGTGTTCACTTTGATTTTTGTTCACAATCTTTTAAAGGTAAAGTAAACAAGCGAACAAGAAACCTTTATCTTGTTAGGTTCTTAGTTATCGAGTTGAAGCAAAACTCATACCAATCATTCTTATCCTCTAAATAATCTGATAATTTAAAGTATCTACCTAAGCTTTTCGATAATTATGTAGGTACACATGTATATGAAACTCTAGACATTACGCATCTTGCCAATTATTATCCTATTCCTACAACTCGATCCCTAACACCTCGACTCACGTGGCCTCGCTCCCGGAAGCGGCACCAATAGATACCCTCCAAATTCATAATCTTTATTGATTTTATTGCTATTTTATCTGTAAAATTGGGGACCAAGTCTTGATTCAGATAGAAATCAATACCTAACTGTAT
The DNA here is from genome assembly GCA_944547425.1 of Eupithecia centaureata. Classification (NCBI taxonomy): domain Eukaryota; kingdom Metazoa; phylum Arthropoda; class Insecta; order Lepidoptera; family Geometridae; genus Eupithecia; species Eupithecia centaureata. Next base: position 11,649,326 of record OX155691.1, read on the forward strand.
TTCTTGAGTCTTGAGGCTTTTAAAATAAGCACTTAGACAAGTCAAACCCAACAGCGTAGGTATGCATTTTTTTCCTAATTCTATTTTATTATTGTGCTTGTCGAATTAAACAATAAGCAAGCTAAAGTTACAGTGGCTCGGCCATAGGATCTCATGAAAACCCGACAACTATTAGGCTAAACGTATTCTTTGATGGAGACGGCATCTCGGCAAACGTAGTGTACGACATACCAACCTACTGTGGAAAAACGATCTGTAAGACTGCAGGCTGATGCTGGATTGGATTTGGCAAGCTGACGGCGCTTTGGCGTTCATTAGGAAGACCTTTTTCCAACAATGGCAACTTTTGTAGTTTGTCAAATTAATTATATATATATATATAAAGAACATTATTTAATACCTTATTGAGGAACTTCTTTAGAATGAGTACCTAGGTATGATTCTAACATGGCAGTTCTTCCAACACAAACTAGATTAGTAGATAACCCGCTTAGTCAATATGAACCATCCATCCATACTATAGAAAACTGCATAAATCTTTTTTGTACTTGTTGATGTTATTAGTGTCTCTTTATTAGGTGGGTGAGATTTAATTAATAGTATTAATATCACCCACCTAATAAAGAGACACTAATAACATTATCTAAGTTGGAAAAATGAAAATAACACAGGAATATTTTCACAAAACAGCAAGATACAAGTTTGCAAAAAATTCCTACAATTAATTTTATCTGTTCAACCTGGGGTCAGATGGAGTAAACACTGACCTTTATTGTATAACAATATGTTGATTGCTAACTAGAAATTAAAAATAAAAATATTTACTTAAAAATAATCCTTTTATTATAAAAACGTAGGTTTTTATGGATGTTTGTTCCTCTTTCTAGGCATTTTTAATATACGTAGTCAGATGCTAGTTAGAACTATAATTACAATTGAGCTAACTGCAGACTGTAGCAAATATAAAATAATAAAATACATGATAGGTATAAGAAATAGATTTAATTAGAATAGATTGCCAACATTTCCATTTAATCCTGCATTATTGTGTTCAAACATTTTACCAAAAAGGGAACTGTACAACTCATTAGTACTTTCATCCGTCCATGTCATACATTTCTCGGCTGCCATATAATTAACCAGTTTATTGTGTACAACATACTTAATTTTTCTACCTTTAGTAGCTTTAGTATCGACTTTTCTTTTCATTTTACTCCTCATTTGCTGCAGCGCTATCCATTGACGACTCAGTTGAACTGGGTCCGAGATATCGGCTGATTTACACTCAATAAGCTCTCTTAGTAGCTGGTGATAGAAGTCACTATCGTCAAATATTTGTGGTATGTATTCATCGTCATCTTTTCTGCTTCGAGTCACAGGATTAATTTCATTATGGTCGTTATTCTCTTGTTCTGTAGGTTCTTTCTTGTATCCAATTATATCATATTCAGACCGTTTTAACTGAGTTCTTTTAACAAGTTTTTCTCTATCGGATAGAATGTAAGATATTTGTTGGAGAATGGTGTTTGTGGGTTGGTTTTTAATGTTTGTTGCTCTGGCTAGGCGGGTTTTATCATTCCACTTCTGAATTGAGGTGTCTCTGAAGTTTTTGAAGGCTTTGTGGGTTGTTGATAATTCTGACTCATAATCTCCGAGTTTACGTTTTTTCACTGGTGCCGTCTTCTCTGGTTTTGCTGGAGATTTTGTTTCTTCTATGTTGTCTTCAGGTTCAGTATCTGAGGGTATTTCTTCGTTGTCTGTATCGCTGGGAATCTCTTCATCACTTTCTTCTTTTTTATCTTGTTTTATGTCTTTGTCAGTCTTCTTTGAAGATAGAGATTTGGTTTCTGGAAAGTTCTTGAGGAGTAGGTTTTGTAGAGATAGTAATCTGAAATAAAAAAATATATATTAGTTAGAATTTTTGATTCAAATGTGGTGGAGTGATAAACATACAGGCCAGCCTTGTAACCACTTTTTAAAATAAGTAAATAAAGAAATCATCGTAATTGTTCTTCTTAGTAAAATTGTATAGGTGTGTTTGGTTAGTAGAGAAACACTGGATTTTTCACAAAACAAAATTTAAGTAATAGAATACCTAGTAATAATTTTTCTTTTATTGCTATTCAAGAATTTATCAAATATATTGAATTTAGATTTTGTTCTATTGCTATTCAAGAATTCACCAGTTTTTCTCTACTAACCAAACACACCTACACAATTTTACTGATTATCAAGTTTTTTAATTTTCTACTGAAATTTTAACTTCAACCAAATAGCGTTCTAACATTTCCATTTGGTTGCTTCAATACTTACTTATCTAATACATTAGCAATATTAGCTTTAGCAGCATTGCTTTCCTCTGCAAATTGATTCTCCTTCTGCAATTCAGCATAGGTCTCAGGGAAAGGCATCTGATTAGCCGTGCTCACACACCTCTGCAGATGTATCCTCATTTCTAAGAGCCCCTCCCATACAAGTAATTGGTTTCTTACACAAATCCCCTTCTTTGCTTCCTCTGATATGTTCTGTTTCTTCACATGCTCAAAGTCTTCTAACATTGGCTCTTCCACTTGGCTGATGTCGTAACCTTCATCATTTTCACTTTCATCCTCACTATCTGTATCTTTCTTCTGGGATTGATTGATGCTGTAATCATCACTTTCTGCTTCACTATCATCGCTAGCTTGAATTTGCTTCTTGAACTTAGCTATACTTGCATCAGTAGCAGTTTTCTTGTCTTTGGGTTGGGTGATACTGTAATCATCACTTTCAGCATCACTATCATCGTCATCATTATCACTAGCCTGAATTTGTTTCTTGAATTGGGCAATCATATCATTGGATGCCTCGTCAGATTCAATCTCAGAATCCCAGTCTAACTTAGTTTGAGACAACGTTTGCCCTTCTGATTCTGAATCTGAGCTGTCTTCTATCTTCTGTTTGCCGTTCTGGGGTAGCTCTTCATCATCATTGGAAATGTCATTGCTATTATCATCACTGACTTCAGAGCCAGATTGCGTGAAGTCTTTCCGTGAAACGACTTTTCCCTCGTATTTTTTACTAACATCACTCAATAAATTAACATTTCGTTTACGGAAATCACTGATAGCTGCCTCATCTTCGCTATCTGAGGAACCGAAATCAGCACGCGAGAGCGTTTTAGGTTTTGTGCCGAATACCTGGTCATCCTCTATGTCAGCACGCGGTTTCAGCGTCAGAGCATCTGCTATTTTATCTGATAAAGTTATCTTCGCATTTTTCTTCTGTTTTAACTTCATTTTATAAACTTTTTCTGTAAAATTTGTAATCTTACACTCCAAATACTCCAAAATAAATTCGCGAGACTGCAACAAACACGTGTGTTTGTCATTGATTGATTGTAAGGAGATGTCAATGTCGTCAAGTGACATTTTCTCTGTCGTTATCTGTAGTGATGTGCCTGGCCTTGCTAAAGTTAGCGTGTCATCATTTCTATGAAATAGAGTGCCAACATTTTTTTAATAAGAATAATTATTATTGTACCTAGCTTGAATAATTATGTACCTAAGGTTTTTGCGGAGATATAGCTGTCCAGTAAAAACGTTATCTTTACACAAAACATACAAACATTCAGACAAGGTCGAAGTCAACTTCGAATTCTTGATTATGGCTCTGTAAGGATGTTCTGACATGGGTCGTAATTTTATTAGTTCTATGGTCCTAATTTTGGCGCGAAATTTTAGTTGACAGTGGCAGTCAGCTGATTTTCGAATATTTAACTGTTCTGTTTTTTGTTGATTATTTGCTCCAACCAAAACAATTTGAATATTTGTGAAGTAACTAAAATTATAAACGAAATATCATGACGAGAAGGCGTAGTAAATTTGTTTCTAAAGCAGTGACATGGCTCAGTGAAAAAGTAGTTGATCCTAATTGTTTATCCAGCTCGTTTCAGCATTACACGTAAGCTAACCTACAAGAGTTTTTTAACCATCAATTTTTAAATTAAACTTTACCGTAATACTACATTTTATATTAAGATTGGGTTTGAACTTCTTTCGTTTAAAAAATATATTGTTTTTTACTCCATATTCATGTTTCTTTACAGAAAATTTGAATTTCAAAATCTAGTAGCTGAGATAGGCGATTTTGTGCTTATTTCGAACGCTGACGCTGCAGAACCTGATACGGAAGCTGGGTGTGACGCAGCCCGCATCGTTTCACTGTACGAAGACAGCACAAACAGTAATGACCCATTCAGAGCCAAAGTTCAGTGGTATTCAAGGCCTAGTGATCTGCCTGACTGGACATTTAATAATGTGGAAACTATTGAATTTTATGATAAAGAGGTAAGAATTTTGCTCTGTCCTTGTCTATTAGGTAGGTATTGTATAAGTTTTGGTGGTACCTACACAATATGCTTATCTATTTGTCTGTGAGAATGGAATCTATGAAGCTTGAATTGAAACTTAATACTCAGTTTACTTTCAACTATCTATACCTTATTCCTCCCAATAACTATAATTAATATTCAGTGGGAAATAAATAGTCCCTTTATTTACAAAGAATATTACAATCAAAGAATAAAGTTAAACAAATGAGAACTAGTAAGTTATCACTACATAGTATAAAAGAAAGCCGCTTTTTCTGTCCCTATGTCCCTTTGAATGCTTAAATCTTTAAAACTACGTAACGGATTTTGATGCAGTTTATTTTTTAATAGATAGAGTGATTCAAGAGGAAGGTTTATACGCATAATAAAACCGTGCGAAGCTGGGGCGGGTCGCTAGTTAAATAATAAAATACTTATAATTTCAGCTAATTGAAGACCACCGTCCATTCAACACTGATGTCTCAATAGAAACTTTCTTCAGAAGATGCTCAATAGTGTTCTCACTAACTAAAGATGATGAGATTTTCCTCCCAAACCCCTTCCATTATGTCTGTCGCTACAGAATCATGTCATTAACAAAAAGAAAAGTGGTCATAGAACCTGTCATGGAGGAGGAAAGACGAGCAATGCAATTACTCATGACTCCAGCCAAAAATAATACCCCAAAGACAGCAAAAACTCCAACAAGCTTAGTAAAAAGAATGAGCAGAGTCTCAATTTCAGAGCAAAAGAATTGGAGTGTATCCAAAAGTGACGGAACAAAGCTCCTATTGAAAAGAGCTATTCTAGCTGATAAGAATGAAAAGAACTCCCCAAATAAAAGCACTCCCAGAACACCCAAAACATCAATCTCTGAATCTCCCAAGCCAGTTTCTAAAACTAGCAAGAGTTCAGAGTCAAAACCGACTCCTAGAGCAAATAAAAAGAACTTGGATGACATACTTAGCATGGAGTTAAAAGAAAACTCAGATGAAGAACTACCAACTCTGATTATCCGTCAGCATGTTGCTACAACACCAAAACGTAAAACCTCTATAGTAAAAGCTATAGATGAAACTCCTAAAAAGGTTTTATTCTTTGATGATGAAGAAAAAATCAACTCTACAACTAGATCAGGTAGATTGACTAAAAACCCTGTAAGTTATATGGAGTATGACACATCGCCTATAAAGAGAACACCGAGGCGTACAAGAAAAGATTCTGAAAGTGATGATGATTTTAAGCCAGCACCGAAGACTCCAAAGACCCCAAGAACTCCTAAAACGCCTCGAACCACCACAGCAACCCCCAAGACCCCACTCTCGACGTCAAAGAGGAGCGTCACTCGAAGAATAATCAGCCAAATGACGCCAACTTTACGGAATAGAGCACATTCTGTAGAAAATGCTGCAGGTATTTGTCTCAAATAATTAAAAAAAAAATGCCTACCCAGAAATGTTTGTGTCAAGCACAACTTATTTCAACTTCAAGCAGAAATGATTGTACTGTGGGTACAATTCATGTCCTAACATTCTCTGTCTTCATCAAAATATAATGATGCATTTCTATTTGCTGGAAGTTTCAAGCTCTTAATTACAAACTAGGTAAAAAAGAAAGCACACATAGGCCCTGTAACAAACATTTTCAAATCATACAAATATTTATCCAACAGAGAGCATTGTATGCACAACATACTGTGTCTCAGATGGACCTACATCCATCGTGTATAATGCACAGAAGTCCCTTATAAATTAAAACAACTCTAGCTTGAGTCATCACTACATAGTATAAAACAAAGTCGCTATTTCCCTTTGACTGCTTAAATCTTTAAAACTACGCAACGGATTTTGATGCGGTTTTTTAATAGATAGAGTGATTCAAGAGGAAGGTTTATACATATAATAAAATCGTGCGAAGCTGAGGTTAGTCTAGTCTTAAATATTTAACTTGTTTTCCAGATTATGGCAAAGACAACAAGTCCTTGCCAGGCAGAGAGAGTCAAATGGATGAGATTCTATCATTTGTTAGAAATAAACTGTTAGATGGAGTCAGTGGGTAAGTTAAAAAGCTAATTTACTTTGCAGAATAATAATCTAAATAGGTCTATTGCAACTACCACTGCCTATATTGTTCCCTCATGCATCCTAAGGTTGTGTGGAAAAGATAGTTTATAGCAATAAAGGCACCCTTTCTACTTACTAAATTTTATTTATTTTATTTGTTTATTTATTATGAATTAATTAGGACGGCCATTGAAAGCCACTTACTTTATATAGTAACTATGGTATTGTTTCTATTACTTTCTTTTTGTGCTAGCTATAAGTATTATAAGGAGTTTTCTATCCTACTTATTTCAGATGCATGTACATATCGGGGGTCCCAGGCACCGGAAAGACCGCCACCGTCTGCTCAGCGCTGCGTATCTTGAAGGAGGAGGAGGATCTGCCCGAGTTCCAGCTGGTGGAAGTCAACGGCATGCGTATAGCTGAGCCCAGGCAGGCTTATGTGCAGATTTATAAGCAGCTTACTGGTAAGACTTACTTTTATGTATGGGTAAGGGCTCAAAATTTGTGTCTTAAGTCTTTTATGTAAATGAATATCTATTTACTCGATATCCTATCCATTGATAGCGTGGATATATTTCATCAAAACCTGCCGAAACGGACATTACACGCGCGTTGCCGCGCTTGTGTTGCTGTATAGTTTGCCTACGATTGAAAATTTAATGCAGAAATTCAATACTCAAGTAACATGTTAATAGATAAATTATTAATTAAGTATAATTATTTATTATAAATATGCCTATGTCCAGCAGTGGGCTAATATAGGCTGATGATCATGATGATGATTATGAATATAATTAAATTAATATAACCAAGACGAATAATTGACTATTTTTTCATTGGCGTATCTAGGTTTGCTTTCCTGGAGCTAAGCACTCCTTTGATTTTGCCTCCAAACAAAAAGGTCCACCAACTGCCTGCAAGTGGTCTACTATACAATATATGTAAGCTTTAGCCTCTTAAAAAAATATATATCTTCAGCCTGCGATGCTGCCTAGACCATTCTGAGGTGGGAACAGACCACTTGCCACCCCAACTGGTGCAACAATGTACTGGTTTGAAAAAGGTTATTTACAACTTTCAGGCAAATCAGTGGTATGGGAGCAAGCCTGTGCGTTACTCGAGAAAAGGTTCACAAACCCTGGACCAAGAAGAACGCCTACAGTGTTATTGGTTGACGAGGTAAATATAAAAAAACTTCATCCCATTCTAATGTATGATTGACGACGTTTAATTATGACGACGCGGCGCAGGAGGTTGCAGGTTCGATTCCCGCCTTTGGACAAATGTTTGTACGATCTGCAAAAAATTGTTCTGCGTGTTTTCTATGTGTAACAAAAAACTCAATGTAATGTGTTGTATTAATTATATCTATCAGTCATCTAGTAACCATATCACAAGCTCTGCTTAGCCTGGGGCTAGATGCTGCATTGTCCAGCATTATTTATTTATTAATTTATTTCTATTACCTGATTTATATTTTTCTTTTTGCGTGCGTAGTGATCAACGAGTTTTTTGAGAGAAAAAGAGCGAATGATGAATGAACGATAGTAAATATAATGAATCAAAATAATATTTTAACAATGTAATGAATTCCAGCTGGACGCGCTCTGCACCCGCCGCCAAGACGTCCTATACAGCATAATGGAATGGGCAGCGCACAACAGCGCCCTCCTTACCGTGCTCGCGGTGGCCAACACTATGGACTTACCCGAGCGCGCGCTCGCGGCCCGCGTCGCCTCGCGCCTCGGCCTCACGCGCCTCACCTTCCCACCCTACACGCATACACAGCTGCAAGTCATTGTGGCGACGAGGCTGGCCGGGGCCGATGTCACGCCGGATGCTGTGCAGCTTATTGCAAGGTATACAGTACTAATGTTAGTTACACCTCACGCGCCTCACCTTCCCACCCTACTCGCACACACAGCTGCAGGTCATTGTGGCCACGAGACTGGCCGGGGCCGATTTCACGCCGGATGCCGTGCAGCTTATTGCAAGGTATACAGTACTAATGTTAGTTACACCTCACGCGCCTCACCTTCCCACCCTACTCGCACACACAGCTGCAGGTCATTGTGGCCACGAGACTGGCCGGGGCCGATTTCACGCCGGATGCCGTGCAGCTTATTGCAAGGTATACAGTACTAATGTTAGTTACACCTCACGCGCCTCACCTTCCCGCCCTACACGCACACTCAGCTGCAGGTCATTGTGGCCACGAGACTGGCCGGGGCTGATGTCACGCCGGATGCCGTGCAGCTTATTGCAAGGTATACAGTACTAATGTTAGTTACACCTCACGCGGCTCACCTTCCCGCCCTACATGCATACACAGCTACAGGTCATTGTGGCCACGAGGCTGGCCGGGACCGATTTCACGCCGGATGCCGTCTAGCTTATTGCAAGGTATACAGTACTAATGTTAGTTATACCTCACGCGGCTCACCTTCCCACCCTACTCGCACACACAGCTGCAGGTCATTGTGGCCACGAGGCTGGCCGGGGCCGATGTCACGCCGGATGCCGTGCAGCTTATTGCAAGGTATACAGTACTAATGTTAGTTACACCTCACGCGCCTCACCTTCCCACCCTACTCGCACACACAGCTGCAGGTCATTGTGGCCACGAGGCTGGCCGGGGCCGATGTCACGCCGGATGCCGTGCAGCTTATTGCAAGGTGTACAGTACTAATGTTAGTTAAACCTCACGCGGCTCACCTTCCCACCCTACTCGCACACACAGCTGCAGGTCATTGTGGCCACGAGGCTGGCCGGGGCCGATGTCACGCCGGATGCCGTGCAGCTTATTGCAAGGTGTACAGTACTAATGTTAGTTACACCTCACGCGGCTCACCTTCCCACCCTACTCGCACACACAGCTGCAGGTCATTGTGGCCACGAGGCTGGCCGCGGCCGATGTCACGCCGGATGCCGTGCAGCTTATTGCAAGGTATACAGTACTAATGTTAGTTACACCTCACGCGCCTCACCTTCCCGCCCTACTCGCACACACAGCTGCAGGTCATTGTGGCGACGAGGCTGGCCGGGGCAGATGAAAATTTCAGCCTGATCCATTCAGAAGCTTTTGCGTGAAAGAGGAACAAACTATACAAACATTCACATACAATATTAGTAAGGAAGAGGTGAGGATATCACCAGTATTTTATTAGTTATCACTACATAGTGTAAAACAAAGTCGCTTTCTCTGTCCCTTTGCATGCTTAAATCTTTAAAACTACGCAACAGATTTTGATATGTTTTTTTTAATAGATAGAGTGATTCAAGAGGAAGGTTTATACGTACTAATAATAAAACCGTGTGAAGCCGGGGCGGGTCGCTAGTCTTTAAAATAATCCGTTAAATATGAAGTCAGCTGTTCGTTTTAGTAATGAACTTCAAAAATATCTATTTTTCTTTATAGAAAAGTAGCCGCAGTGTCCGGGGACGCTCGCCGAGCCCTGGCGCTGTGCTCCCGCGCGTTGGAGCTCGCGGGGCCCGGGGGCGCAGGCCTGGCCGAGGTGCAGCGCGCGCTGGGAGAGGCCGCCTCGGGCGCCGCCGCCACGGCCATCAAGCACTGCTCGCGCGCCGAGCGGCTCATGCTTAGAGCGGTGGCGGCTGAGGTAACTACCTATTTAGGCGCAAACATCTGGTATACTGACACCACCACTTATTTTATCATTATGATGGGTTAAAAGCGATAATTATCGTGGAAACTAACAAGAAGGATATTTATCTTGATATTAATGACGAGTATATTAATTAATATCAGGGATTGAAGGTAATTTCAAACCCGGTTATTATATAATTACTTACGTTAAACTAAAGAATTTCCAAAGTTCATACGTTCAGTTACTTTTATATTTAATGAGTTAACTACTTTTTTTACATTTCATGTGTCTCTGTTTATTTGTACCGTCATCTCATATAGATTGTTTGGCTGTATTCCTAGATTATTATCACACACAACATTTTCACAGATTATTATATATACACCTAAAATAAGCTTTTTTTAATGCATTTGAGTTTGTCGCACTTCAGATTGACATCAGTACGGAATCCTATAAACTCATTCTAGTTTGTATAATGATAAGGAAATCTTTGTCTTTGTTCTGTGTTGAAAACCAGATATGTGCACAGATGAAAGTAATACTTTATTAACAACGAAAATTACAAGCACAGAAATAGAAAAATTACAACTAGTATTTACAATACATAAATATAAATAGTATTTACAGATGAATAAAAAATAAAATCTCATAGTGCTATTCTAATTCCAGGTAGAACGCACAGGCACCGACGAGACAACCCTATCCCGTGCCTTAGCGACCGCAGCAGCCATCGTCTCCCTAGACGGGCGTCCCTACAAGTCCGCCGCTAGCATCCGCGCGCCGACGCCGGCGCAAGCGCACGCCATTTGCGCAAGACTGGCTGCTCTGAGGCTGTTGCTGCTGGAGCCGAAGCCGTCTGAGCCTCGGCTGCTGCTCAACGTCAGTCCTGATGATGTGCATTATGCTACTAGGCAGATTGGTGTGTGACTTTTTAATGATAATAATCAATGATGCCAAATAATGGGTACAACCGAACATAGACACATTCAGTGTAAAAATAACTCCATTTGTCTGTATCTGTGTATGTTTTAAAATTAGTGTATGACATTTTGATGATAATAATCTATACAGCCAAACAATCCATATTAAATAAAGGTACAAATAAACAGACACATTTAGTGAAAAAGTAACTGTTACTCTTCGTCTGTATGCATCTATATGATCTTTTAACTTGCTTCAAAAGCCGCGCTTTTGAACGTAGAATTATTCCGTTATATGTGAAAGTATCTCTATCTGCTAAATTGTTTCCTACGACAAAACTGAAGGACCATCATTGTTAAAACTATGGGCTTCATTCATTGTATGTAAAAATCTAATAAAATTACGAAAATAAACTGGTTAACACTTGTTTGTAAAAGAACCACTGTGCCCATGACCCAAAAGTGGTTCTAGCACTGCTTATAGCGAGGTCCTAAACCAGAGCTGTATTCAATAATTTATACCAGAAGTTGTAATGTAAAAATACGAGACATTAGAAAATAAATGTTAAAATTTAATGTCTTGAGTTGGAGTTAATAAATATATTTAAATGTTTTTTTTCTTGGAACAAATAAGTACAAAAAAAAGAGGCTTAAAATAGATAAGACAATAGTGCCTTGAATAATTTTTTTAGAAGTGCTGGGTCGCAAGTAGTAAATGTTATCAATTTTCTTTATAATTATTTTTATATTTCTAATACATATTTGATCTGATAGTACAATTAATAATTATGACTAGAAATATTGACTGACTTTGTTTGTAACATTTAAATAAATATTTTCTTAAAACCTAAGTTTTTTCTTTATGATTCGCCACCCACTTGTTGTATTTTTATGAGAGCTTCAATGTTGTTGTCACTGACGGCCTTTCTGCTGGCTGCTATAACTGATTTGCTGTATTTTCCAACTGAAAAGAAATGAGGGTAGGCTACTTAAGCAAGGCAACTGGGATATACTGCAAGACCTATTTTATTATCATCTGAACCGCTGCTCTGGGCCTTCTCTTTTACAAATCATGAATTTTCTTAGAATATGAACATATTAATTTACACTTCTGACTACCTTACTATAAAGCATGATGAATGATTGCATGATTAAAAAATGTAAAATTTTCCTACATAAAACTAATATCAATCAAATTGTGTTTTCCTAAAGCAGGAAAACGGTTCTATTACCTATTTGAGGATTTTTTTCACCATAGCTAGGTACCTACTTAACAAACTAGTCGAAGATAATATTGTATTGTAGTGTAACTAAGGGATAACAAAACCAATGAAATTTTTGAGGAGAATATTTTACAGCACTGGTATCACAACAGTCACACCACACCATGAAAAGCTACAGAAATAAGAGAGATATGGTGTGATCAGACATAGAAAATGAGACTTAGATTGAAGGAGTTGATGAAAGGAGCGAAGCAGTAGTTTTAATTACTTACTTCTTAATCGAGCCGCCTGTTGTAGAATAGTGTGTAAACTCTTGAGTGTGAAAACTGCATCACCCTGCATGGCGCGGCGGATGTGGCATCCCGTTAGGAGTTCTTCGTTCAAAATCATCACTTCCTTGTAACGGTTCAGCATTTCTTTCCTATAATCATTAGGTATTTGAAGCGACAGTGTAGTGTGTGTGAAGTGTGATACTTTATGTAGGTAGTAGGTTAGGTAAGTACAGGGGAAAACCAAAATATTTAATTGTAAATAAATGAATGTATAGTAGGTAGTAGGTGAGTATTTTAAGATAACGACGTACCTATAACATAAGAATACAAGGAAAATAAAACAAAAAAAATAGTAAGTAGGTAGGTATAGGTAGGTCGTTAGGTTAACGTACAAATCATAAGAAGCAGCGTCTTGGGCAGCGGGCAGTAAAGCTGTAATAAGTTGCGCTCGTTCAGCAGTCTCTGCTGCCAGACGTGATCTCGATTCGGCGATCTCGGAGGCTTTATCCATTTCCTCTCGTAACTTCTTTTCGGCTTCGGGGAACTGCGCCACGGACTGATAAAAACAAGGTAAAATAAGTTTAGTGAGGACTCTTTGGATAAGTAAAATGCGGGTTTAATTAAACTGCTCGTGAAATTGCTTCCACGAAGTATTTTAAACCTCGCGCCAGATGCGGCACAGATTATATAGTTTCCCAAAAACCGGAAGTTTTCCGGTAAAACAATTCTACCAACCGTAACGATTTTGGGAGTTTGGAGCAGGCCAAAATTCAATATGGCTGTGCGTCATTTTGCCCGGCTTGCGTGGGGAACTGTCAAATTTTGTATTGTGAATTTGTGAAATTATATTTTTCTCTGAAAATCCAGAGAAAAATGGTTGAAAACAATGAAATAGAACTATCCGAAGCAGAAGCCGAACAATATGATCGTCAAATTCGCCTGTGGGGCTTGGAATCTCAGAAAAGACTACGCGCTTCCAAAGTGTTGATCATCGGACTTGCCGGGCTGGGTGCTGAAACAGCGAAGAACATAATCCTGTCCGGTGTGAAGAGTGTATGTTTGCTAGACAACGAAAAGCTAAAAGAAATAGACTTGTATGCCCAGTTCCTAGCTCCACCAGATAAAGTTGGCGAAAACCGAGCGGAAGCATCATTGCAACGAGCGAGGGCTTTGAACCCTATGGTAGACGTCACCGCTGAGACAAAAGCAGTAGACGAGCTTCCAGACAGCTTTTTTATCGAATTCGATGTTGTGTGCGCGACCGGATTGAAGCAAGAGCAGCTGGAGCGTATAAACAACGCCTGTCGAGACAACAATAAGAAATTCCTGTGTGGTGACGTATGGGGCACGTACGGCTATATGTTTTCCGACCTAGTTGACCACGAGTACTCCGAAGAAATTGTACAATACAAAGCCGTGAAGCGCGGGCCTGATGACACCGAGAAAAGCGCTCGGGAAACTGTTGTTATCAATGTAAAACGCCGCGCTATCTACGTTCCTCTTCAGAATGCGCTATCCGCCGATTGGTCCAAGCCGGAGCTACGTTCGAGACTACGCCGCGGCGACCCGTCTTACTTTGTTATGAAGATACTACTGAGATTCAGAGATGAGTACAACAGAAACCCTGACCCAGCGAAGAGAAAATCCGACTATGAAATAATCTTACGCATGAGAGACGAGCTCGTGAAAGAACTGAATCTATCCACTGGCTTCATCAGCAATGCTTTGTTGTACGATGTGTTCGGGACGGTGTCTGGATCAGCCGCTGTTGTTGGAGGTGTAATTGCCCAGGAAGTTGTGAAGGCAGTCAGCCAACGGGAGCCACCTCATAATAATATGTTCTTTTTCAATCCTGTCAAATGTGTTGGCTTTGTGGAATTGTACGGTCAGTGAAATTGGATATTGTATTCTTTAATATAGGCCTAGGAATTTAAGTAAAGAATTAAGTACAAAAAGTTTTTGATTGACCTAGAAAATCCCTAAAACTCATAATCATATTTAGGACCTAAAAAGTAACATCTAAGACTTACCTGTAAATCAGTCAAGTTCAAATAAACACCCAAACTCTGCACCAGATCACCAGCCAATCGGATATCATGTGTTGAAATCTTGACTATCCCATCACTACTAAAATCCATGGTCAGTCTTGATTCATCTCTCAAGCAGTGCAGAGCAATATGCAGGTCCTTTGTATCCTCACTCGCTACTTCCATATCCTCTTCTAGCAAGAAATTCTGGTTGACCCATAGACAAATTCTTTGTATTCGCTCGGTGATTTTAAAAGTGACAAAGCTGTCTTGTTTTCTGTTTGAATGCGAAGCAATGGTGTACATTGAGAATTTAGGGAGTTGCTTTGTGAGCTCGAAGATGTGGAACTGTTCACTATCTGCATAACCGACTAGAGCCTGTAATTATATTGCACTTTACACTATTCATAATTTTTCAATCTCTAATTAGCTTTTGGATCAGATCATGCATTGATTGAATGAACTAAAATTTCTAATAGCTAATGCAACTTTAGGTAACACTACCACTGAGTATGTACATAAGTATGGTTAAAAGTCTAGATCACATTGTTTTGTTACCATGCTTTATTTTCACTTACGCATGTATTCACATTCCAAATAAAAATACACTATGAACCTTTCTCTAGTAGCAGGTTTTTAGGTAAGATATAAAACACCAGTCTGTGTAGTCATTCTAACTGTAATTACAGTTTAATAATTAATGGCTTGGACTAGAGTCCGCGTCGTTAAATGAGGGCGAAATCATCATTATCAATAGCATTTAGCAGTCCACAGCGTAACATTCGCCAGAAATGGTTCTTTTCATTAGGGGATAATGAT
This sequence comes from Eupithecia centaureata, assembly GCA_944547425.1. Classification (NCBI taxonomy): domain Eukaryota; kingdom Metazoa; phylum Arthropoda; class Insecta; order Lepidoptera; family Geometridae; genus Eupithecia; species Eupithecia centaureata. The sequence continues at coordinate 11,664,609 of OX155691.1, forward strand.
ACGCGGTACATGTCCCACCCACTTTTTACTATAAGATAAGGCATCTGTACAAGTAATATAATATCTGTGTCGGTACTTACTTTCAGGCCGCCCCTAATGAGCGCCAATAATGGTTCTTTTCATTAGGGGGTAATGGGAGGGTATGGAACGAGGTACTAAAGAGGAATTTTATAAATGACCGACCTTAATATGCACATCCACGGTGACATCTCTTGGAGGCTTCAGCGGTACGTGCAGCAGTGATCTTAGGTTTGAGGGCGATGGGTGTCGAGCCAGCGTTTCTCCTGTCTCGAACAGACCTTCGGCTAGCACGAGAGCTGCCCGGACGATGGTGTCGTTGTTGGTTGATATTGCTAGTTGGATGCAACCCTGCGTGTGATGTGGATTTTTGTGGAGATAGACTATCAGTGTGGTCTCTAGCATACTTTCGACGTTTAAAAAAAGATTGTGTTCATGCAGAGATAAACTGGGGAAAAAAGAGGATTATGCCCTGCTTAGGGATAAAATAAAATTATCACTACCCTTTTAGTAATCATTTAAGTCATGGGCGGGCACCTCTTAAATTCGCATGTTTCGTATCGGTATTATGAGATCTGATGCGTAGTTGAAAATTCTTTGAATAAAAGATTTTACAAATTCTAAGCAACTTGTTCATCCAACAAAATCAACTCAAAACTTTACTTGAGTGCGATCATAATCAAAACTTTGGTCGCATTCGCTGCCATTCCCGTGCGGTAAAAACTGCGCAAGGACGCACCATTCATGTCTGTCGATGGTAATAAAAGTATTAGGTAAGCACCTCATTCTCTCATCTTACCTCTTCTATAGACGGTAACACAGCAACCTGCAGCTTCGTATTACTGGGCATTGCCGTAGTCCTCACGCTATCCAAACTAGACTCTTTGCTGTTGCTGGCTGCATTCGCCTCGTAATGCGCCCGCTCGGCCAAGAGTGCTTGCTTCTTGTTAAACAGTTCTGTGATGGCTAGACGGTCTTCTTCTGAGGGTAGTTTCTGGGCAGCAGTGAATGCTGCAGTTTCTTGGTACGGTGCGTAGCCTAACACTGTAAGATGTAACTTTTAAAGAGTACCCTACTGAAGTCTCAAAGTTTGCTAACTAAAAGGGGTATTACACTATACGGTATTACGGTAGGGACCCTACCTAACCCTAACTAAGAGCGGTGTAATAAGATTTGGGGTCCCTAAGGAACGGACCCGGACCCGGACGATATTCAGGGCCCTGAATAACGTGTAGTGTAATACCCCTGTAAAACGGCGTGTAGTCCTGCAGACTTTGTAGGAAGTCATATTGTTGCATATTGTCATATTGTGTAAGTAAGGTTGCAATGGGAATGATTTTCTTCCGTTTGTCTAGGTAGGAGTAAGGTGACTAGGGGAATGATTATCTTTCGTTTGAGCTTGGCTATCAGGTTGTAGTAGTCTAAGCAGAAAAACAAGCTATGATACACATCAGTAACTCAGAAATGGGGCTAGTTAGGGTCTTGTTAGCAGGGAGAATTTGTATCATAATACAACTTTTAAAACTATCATGGTTTTTAACATTAAAGTCATTGAATACGGGATATTTACCATGATTTGGTTTCTTAAAACTCAAAAGAAACCAAATAAAAAAGTAAAGGTAAATATCCCGTATTCAATGACTTTAATGTATCATACAATCTCCTGAGAAATAATAATCGCAGGCAACTTGCATCATAGGAAGAGACCAACCTTCACCCCTATCCGAAACGCAGACTAAGTCCGGCGCGCCCGTAGACCTGTAATCCGCCAGCAGCATGGCCGCAGCGTTGGATCGCATCTGCACTCGTCGCAGCACGCGGCCCGAGCTGCCTTCACGCCAGTCCACGCGGCCATTGCTCCAGCAGCAAGCAAGAGTCTCCCCAGACCATTGGAGAGATAGCGCATTCTGTTTTGACTGGTGAATTGAACGGTTTGTAATATTATGGAAGGATATGAATGATAAAGATAAGAATGATGGAGATTTCACAGCTAGCTTCTCCATATAAACAGATTTTAAGTTCTGGGAAGCAGTAGACAGATATTTTTTTCTTATTAGGTAGGTAGGTATCCTGACTACCTAAGTAGGTACGTATTACACCATAAACCACAAACACTAAGTTAATTTGTACCGACTCGGCACGGAAATCGAATCCCCCAACCTTCTGCATCTTAGGCTGACTGAGCTTACTAAAACAGCCTTTTTCATTAATTGAAGTGTAGTTATTAAGATTTTCAACAAACATAGCGTAGACAAGTAAGATAATTTAAAGTTTTTGAACAGTTTTTCTTACCTTAACTCTCCACATCCGAATACCCTCTTCGTAAATCCCAATAGTGCCGTTGGCGAGACCGTACGCGAACCTCACTTCGTTGATTTGCGTGAGGCATATCACTGCCCCTGTTTCAGGCAGCTCGGCTATAAACTGGTTGTGTTTTAGGACTCTGATATAGGAGTCATCGCAGCCCACGATTAGCTGAAATTATATTTGTATTGTCAAAACTTATACTAGGTAGGTATCATCCTCTGTTACTCGTTTGGTAGTAAGAAGACCCTAGTATAAAAGTAAAAATTTCTCTGCTAAGAGAAATTTATAGGCAGCTAGGTACTATACTAACTCTCTACGTCTCTACTCTAACGTCACTCTACCTGGCAAGTTAACTCCTTAGGTAAATCTCTCTCAAAAACCAATTAAGGCAACAATCCAAGACGATTCAATTCTTCCAAAATGTAAAAATAATTAAAATATTATTTATATTTCCACCCATACAAAGTCGGGGCGAGCCACTAATCACTACATACCTAGTATAAAATAAAGTCGCTTTCTCGTCCCTATATCCCTTTGAATGCTTAAATCTTTAAAACTACGCAACGGATTTTGGTGCGATTTTTTTTAAATAGATAGAGTGATTCAAGAGGAACGTTTATACGTATAATAAAACCGTGCGAAGCCGGGGCGGGTCGCTAGTAAACTAACAACGCACCTAATAAAGCACTGTTTAGAAAAATGTGGTCTGACGAGATTCCTGTCATACGCGCCCGTTCAGATGTTGTTTTACAAAACAACAATTACACAGGTAATAATTAACAAAATTTTATGACGTGTAAACCTGTATAATATTATGAAGTAGGTAGTAGTGCTTATACAATGATTTTAGATTAATCTCACCTCGTTCTGCCCATCCTTATCAAAATCCAGGGTGATCATAGCACAAGCCTTTCCACTAGTAACAGTCCAAAAGACCTCTTCTCCCGCAGAGTTCAGTCCCAATACAGAGCTGTTTCCTCCCACAATGGCTAGCGCCTCGTGCTTGCCAAAACTACCGGTGATGATGGCGTTCACTCCATCAGGTGCCTCTTTGAAGAAAAGGTCTGTGTTATCGTGTACGTCATATGCTGTAAATATATAATCAGTCTTTAGCTACGTATGACCTGTTTTAGCTTAGTGGATGGACCAGGACAGACCTTGGCCAGTAGGTAGGACCCAATATTAAATAAAATGTAGCTTAAAGATTTGCTTGTACCTAGTTTTGTTCATAATGCATAGAACTAAAAAGACTGCCTGACCAAGGCGGTCTCTGAAGTCGGTCTATAAAGTGGATGTAAAGATAACGTTGTTTAAGGGCTCAAACACAAAACTGCGAGCTCGCATCGCATCGCAAATATCTGCGAGCTCGCACGATAACGTCCGATCTCATTTGCATCGCGCATTCCTGTCATATTACGTCATACTTGGTGACCCCCCTTTTAGTCCGCTCTGAGACAACTTTAGCGAAAGATGCGCGGCGCATGAGCCGCCTTCTTTGTGTTGTAAAAAAAAACTGCTTCAGTTCTCAACTCATAGTAATCTCGAGTAAAATAGTTCCCTTCAGAGTTCATAATCGTATTAAATGGATGAATCTAGAATTTTCTTTTTCTTTTATATCTATTTAACAATAACAGCAGTGCAATTGGACCGATTTATGCAAAAATGATCCAACCCACAACCTAGTCAATTTCGAGTTTTTTTAACCTATGTAATCAGTATAAGGTATATTTTAACATATCAAAGACTCACACCTCTATGTTCACAAATGTGGAAAATCCATATGATCCAACCCACAACTGTCATGTCGAAGACCATTTTTTAAAATGTATAAGTGTTTCATGCCACTTGAATTATTTTTGTGTTGCTTTGGTTACCCTAACATATAACCGTTCTATTTTGCTACAATGATTCAAACTATAATATTAAGCTGGTCCATCAGTTCAAAGAGCTCAGAAAGCAATAGAAAGAGCTATGCTCGGAGTTTCTCTGAAGGATAGGATTCGTAAAGAATACATCCGAAAGAGAACCAAAGTTATCGACATAGCTCAAATAATTAGCAAGCTGAAGTGGTGGCAGTGGGCCGGCTATATCTCGCGAAGAACCGACAACCGTTGGGGTGAACGTGTTCTTGAGTGGAGACCGAGACTTGGCAAACGTAGTATAGGACGCCCTCCGGCCAGGTGGGATGACGATCTGCGAAAGACTGCTGGCAGATGCTGGATGCGTCAAGCTGAAGACAGGGAGCTATGGCGCTCATTAAGGGAGGCCTATGTCCAGCAGTGGACTAATATAGGTTGATTATGATGATGATGATATAAAACAAGTTAAGCTTTGACAAGTTAATATTTGAAATTGCTATTCCATCTAAGTACAGGGCCAGCAGATCTAATATTAGATACCAGATGATTGCATTGATTAATTTAAGAAACCGAAGGGAAGCTGCAATAATAGACGATGTAGATGGTTTATGTGATGAACCTTATTCTGATTTGGACGAGGAGTAGGGCCAATTTTGTTTGTTTTGTTTTTTAAAACACAAAAATGATTACTAATTTTTATCGCACTTTGAATCATTTTTGCATTTTAATTTTCGCACCCTACATAGCTCTTTCCATACACAATTAATTTTGTAATAATGATCCAGGCGCAAGTTTTCCCAATTATCTACTAAACTATTACAATTTATTCTTTATATTATTTATAGCAAAAAAGTTGAGTTTACACAGCATTAAATTAAATTAAAATAACAACATTTTGTATTACAAAGATAGAGAAATACCGCCACAAACTTAAATATCGATTATCTCGAAATGAGGTTTATGTGGGTTGGATCATTTTTGCTTAAATCGGTTCAATTATCTTTTTGGGATCCATCTTACGCTTCCTAAAAACACGTCCAATACGGCTGACTAAACTTGAAGGTATGGTTACCCTACAAAACGGTTCGCCGCACAAATTCGCATCGCAGAAATTCGCAAATCAAGTTCGTGTGACATCGCATCACATCGCATCATTTCGCATCGCATCGCACCAAATCGCAGTTTTGTGTGGGAGCCCTAAACGATCGATACGATCTCTACCCGCCTCATAAGAGAAGTCACGTTCGTTTAGGTATGTCTGTCTATTCAACCATACGTTAGTTAGATGGTACCTATCTTAGGTGATTTAAAATGTTGCTCAGGGTGAACATACCAAGGATCTGGGTTGGAGAGCCAATGAGCAGTATATCCCGGTTTACGTCGGGCTTCAGAGGCCCCGCAGCCAGTGCCACGACCGCCTGGCTCAGGTTCAACTCTGACACTTCGCTGTGAGCTTGCGAGCGCTGGGTCCGGCCGCTCGCCATCCCTCCATGAGGGTGGTGGATGATAATCTGAGGAATAATAACCATAGTGGCCTGCTGGTCATTTCGTGAAGCATAATCTTTTTCAAGCCTTCGGAACTTGTATTTTAGAAAAAATACATTGTGGTTGTGGAAAGTCCGCTATGGCGCAACATGCCATTGGATACAGCAGGACAGGATGTGAATTTATTGATCGCACAAAGACATTTTATAAACTTAAATCTTAACCCATTCACATTCCAGCTTCTGCGATGCGAATCGCACCGTGCGATTCGAGCGGAGGAACACGCGCGCCGCGGCCGCCGCCGCGACGACGCGCGACGCGACGCTTTCGCTCCACGCTAGTCCACAGCGTTGCACATTTGCTACTTGGGCACTGAAAGAGTTAAAACCGGAACCAACCTTATCAAATCCAGCACAAGCAGTTAGGCAAGGATGGGTGCCATCGTACTTTGCTATAGTGACTACACCGGGAGAGACCTTGTGGTTAAGCTCTAATTTGAACACAGGTTGCACTGTTGAAAGCTGCATAGTAAATTTGTAGTTGTGCTTTTGTTAATTTTAGTAGTTTTGTTTTGTTTGCATTCCCACTTGTCATGGTTACAGGCAGTGTTATTATTTTTTGAGTTGGACTATCTTATGTTCACCGTTTATGTTCATCCAAGGCCGGTAGAGAGTTCCATGATCCAAGGCAAGGCAACCTTTTTTCGTTTTTTGTTTGCATGGCAACACTATGTTTTGTGATAAACTTCATAATCTAATCCATCCAATCCACGTTTTGCAGGATACTTCAAGAGTTTGATGAGTGAGTATGATTGGTCTATGCCGTCTGTTCGAAGGAAGCTATCTTCCGTCAATCTTCCATCCGTCCCGTCAGTTCATTAAAAAATAAAAATGGCGTTGGTGAAGTAAAACGGCGCGTCGCTGTTTACGGCCGTACTAATTTGTCTCCTTTGTCAAATTTAGCTACCATTTCGTCATAGTGTAATGAAATACGTATAAAACAATAATGAGACACAACAAAAATCAGTCTCTGTGCACTTATAAAAAAATGTGGTGATGGAATCCCTTGAAAATTCTAATGGTCTTAGCCAGTCCATGAATGATAGTTTTTCTTTGTATGAGCGTTACATGAGAAGTTTTAACATCGGAGACAGTAGAGTAGAAAATATTCGGGAGCCACCACAGCTTCTGTCTCCGAGCAACTTTCACTGCAGTTACTCAAACAGCCAAGATAACATTGACTTGTCCGTTCCTCAAAATAATCTAATAGAACACAATTTACCCGAATCTGAGTGTAATCTTCTCAATCAGAATACATGTGACAACATCGCCGACAAATTATCAGATTCCGAGTACCACAGGACGGAGGCAGACTACCAAAGTAGCTCTCCCGCTGTGGAATCTTACGACAATTCCACCACAGAGAACAGCCACCTGACCGAGAAGTCCTACCAAACAGGATCCTTGCTCGTTTCTTCCGAGGAGACGAAACGAGAGAGCTTTAGACCACCTTTGTTCCTAACCTCAACTATGGAAAATAGCAATAATGCAGTTGATAGTGTGCCCTTGTTCCATGACGTTAGGAACGCCGAGAGTGTCTTCAAACTCCCCAACATTGAGCTTACTTTCAATGGCACCATCAAACATGTGCAGAAACTGACCCCAATTGTAGACCCTGTCTCAGTGCTGACCTCTCAAAACCTTGGGAAACTAGAATCTAAACCTGACAACCAATCTTTTGAGCAAACTGAGAACAGCTGCAGTGATGCAATTATTGCTGAAAAGTCTGACAATAGCTCTGATCAGAAAAGTGAAAATGAAGACAAGATTATTGATGTTGAAACTTTGGAGAAAACTTCAGAGAGCACTGGAGACTCACAATATGAAGAGAGTAACCTCAAAAAGGAGTACCCAGGCAATGACGATGACAGCTCTGGTAAATGGAACCTGGATAATAGCCACTCATCCTATGAAGCATCATTTGACAGTGGTGTTAGATCCCCTGACATGTTCTCGGATAATGAGGATGATGATGAGATAATTGAAGAGCCAGAGCCTTATTGGAGCTTTCTCAAAGATTATGAAGCATTTGATAAAAGGAGAGTTAGAAAACTTGAGGTAAGGAATCTGTTTTTATTTCAGTACTATAAATAATTCTGGATAATCCAGAATAAACATCATCTAGTCCCAAGCTAAGCAGAGTTTGTATTGTTGTACTAGATGACTGATATACTTAATAATACACTATATAGATAGATATTTTTATGTAAAAACCTTATCAATATTTAACAGGAGTTTATTCAATATAATCTTATTGCTCTTATAAAAAAATATTCTTGTTCATTTGTTCCAATAGGAAAACATGCAAGGAATCCTGCCACCACCCTCAGTAACAATAATTAAGACCGATGTAACAGAAATGCTGAAGAAGTACTATAAGTTCCTACCACTGTTCAATGAGACTGAGTCTTCCAAACTCAATGTATCAGAAGAAGCAAACTCAACAACGCCGACTAAACGAGTTGCATTTATCGAAATACCAGATTTAACATCAGATGAAACTTCAAGGAATGCGGAAGATGTCTCATTAAAACCAATTGATGCAAGGCCAAGTTCAGCAGCTTCAAAATGTAGTACAAATCAAGAAGCTTTAGAATCAAAGAACAATTCAGATTTGGATACTAGTACTGCTGATAAGACGATAGAATTGAATACTTGTTCTGAGATTGAAGCAGTCGAAACACCTTGGCCAGAATTATTGAAGTGCAGACATCCCGATGTATAGTAAGTACTTTTGATGCTCAAGAATCTTTTATGTAGTAACAAATTGCACATTATATACCAATCTCTTATGGACCCATTTATGATGGGTTCTAGCTAAGCCTATCCATTCTAATATTATAAAAGCGAAATTTTAAATTTTGACTTGTCTAAGTGCTAATTTTGCAAGCCTAAAGAAATAAAGTTATTGATTTCTGATTTGTTATTTGGATGTATGGATGTTTGTCAATAACTACTCAACAAATTTTTCATGCAATAACTACTGAACAGATCTTTCATGCAATAACTACTGAACAAATCTTTCATGCAATAACTACTGAACAAATCGGACTGAAATATTGAATTGAAGTAGTTTTAGCTCTAGAATAACACATTAGTTACTTTTCATCCCAATCAGTGCCTATGGGATAGAAATAGCCTTGATATGTTTCCATAGAAACAATGCGTGTGAAGCCACGGGCAAATACTTGTTATTCATATATAAACTTGTCAACTTGTCCAAGAGTCCTGTTGCCAGGACTCTTTTGAGACCGGTGTCCTCAGGAACCCTTCTCAGTCACAGTTCACACGTTCAAACATTCACAGATTCATTAGTATTAAGTCTATTAGTTTAATTAAGACATCAACAGCATTTTTTACTTTTCTTATTAGATTTTCAAAATTTAAACTAGATTTTTTTTTTTTATTGTATACTGAAAATTAATATGTATTTACTCTCTGTAATTGAGTTAGTACTTACCAAAAGTAGTTTTATAAAAATATGTTTAGTAATAAGTTAATTAATTTATTAGTTCTTACTTTACTAACTGTAAAATTTTCACCACATAATTTATGTTGTGCCTAGGAGGCGAGCGATGAGGTCGCTCCACAGTTTTTAACTTTTGCGACCTCATCGTTCATTGTTGTACCCTACTTATCTTTGTAATCTATTCTAAATAAATTATTTTGTATTTTTTGTATATATCCTAAGTCACAAGTGATTTTAGTACCATCATGGTTGTGTAAATTATCTTGTGCTGTAAAACTAAGGAGGAAGTTGAAATGCATTTTGAATGGAATGCATTTAGGAATCTTTCATTCTAACTATAGAAAACAGTTACATCGGATAAGATAGTAAAAACTATGACAGTGCACAAGCATTTTATCATTTAACATGATCTTTTGATGACAACACAAAGCTATGCAATATGATTCCATTGTTATAAATGCATTGTCACAAAATATGCATTTTACTTTATTAGAATCTCTAATTCCATAACATTTTTAAGTTAAGGTGATTGATTCCTGAATTGAAGATCTGAACTTAACAGTAAGTTCAGATCTTCAATTTCAATCAACCAGGAAAAGGTAAAATAAAGAAGTTTGTTAATGTTCTGATAGGTTATCTCTGACACAATTGGTCAGATTTTGAAAATTCTTTCATTAATTGAAAGATTTATTTTATTTTATTTATTTTTATTTTATTTTAGTTTATTCGGAGAACAAACAGTTGTACAAACAGAATACTTAAAAATAAATTAAAATAACTCTTAACTATTAACATGTCCTCGCATAGAGAAGCTAAAATAATTTGCTTGCCTGCATTTTAAACCTCCAGAAAAAGTTTTAAGAAGACAAAATTGAAAAAAGAAAAAAGAACCTTACTTTACACAAAAAAAACCTTAACACTACAATTACAATTTATCTACTAAATTTACATAACACGTTTACATGAGAATTACTCGCATCATAAAGTTTGTGATGATGCTAACGCATCGAACCAGCGCTTTGTCAGGAGTCTGCTTACTCTTTGTGCTTTTAAGTCAAATAAGTCGAGGTCGGGGATATCGACCAACCCGTTAAAGGTAGATACTGCTCTACTGAAAAAGGAGTTTTGCCGATAGTTTGTGAAACTGAACGGAATATCTAGGTTAATAGGATGCCTAATTGATCTAGTGGGAACTTTGATTTTAATATTTTGTAAAAGCTCAGGAGCGTCAATTTGACCCTGTGCTATTTTACAGAGGAGTACAACATCACCAATTTGTCGTCTCTCTTGTAAGGGGAGCAAGTGATGCCTCTTACATTTAGCCGAGTAGTCACTATCGAAACAATTAGTTTTAAATTGCAGGTACCGCAGGAACCTACGCTGAATTGATTCAATTCTATCTATATAAATTGAATAACGAGGGTTCCAGACCTGTGAACAATACTCGAGAATGCTACGCACATAGGCACAATACAGAATTTTAATAACCTTAACGCTAGTAAACTGAGAGCAGGTTCTTATAACAAAACCTAAAGCTTTGTTGGCTTTTTTAATAATGCTATCAATATGCTTGTCATAAGCAAGCTTACTGTCCTGTAGAACTCCCAGGTCTTTAACCTCATCTACCACTTTTAACGGTGTTTCTTTCAAAGTGTATGAGTACAGGGTAGGGGTAGGGCTGCGAGTGAAATGAATAGCCATACATTTTGAGACATTCAAGTCGAGCTTATTTCGCTGACAGTAAAGTTCAAACCTACATAAATCCTCCTGCAAGAGGATGCAGTCAGTAACGCCATTAATACGCATAAAAACTTTCATGTCGTCTGCATATATCAAAAATTGTGCAGACTTAAAGCAATAACAAATATCGTTAATAAATATGGAAAAAAGGAGTGGTCCTAGCAAGGACCCTTGGGGCACGCCTGACGGTATATTCACCCAAGTAGAGGCGGAAGAGAACCCGTTAAGAACAACAGCCTGGGATCTATTTTCAATGTAGGAAACAAACCATCTATAAAGATTACCATGGATTCCTGCCTTTAAAAGCTTCTGCAAGAGCAGCTGGTGGTCGATTCTATCAAAAGCTTTGCTATAATCAGTGAAAATAGCATCAACTTGGCCACCAGCATCCATGTTTAAGGTGGTATAATCGTTAAAAGATAGCAAATTAGAGACAGTTGAGCGTTTCCTCATAAACCCATGCTGCTGTGGAATAAATGATGATGAGAGAGTTGAATATACCGCAGTATAAACAAGCCTCTCAAACACCTTCGCAAAGATGCAAAGTTTAGAGATGGGTCTATAATTTTTAACATCGTTCTTACTACCACTTTTATATATCGGAGAAATGAATGCCTTCTTCCAGACCCTAGGTACATAGCCTTGTTCAATAGACCGCTTGAAAAGTACAGTCAGCGGGTAGGTCAAGCCCTCCGCACATCGCAATATAAAGATAGAGGAAATGTTATCAGGGCCAGCTCCCTTTGACACATCAAGTGATGTGAGTAATTTAAAAACAATAGCTGCATCAATGTCAACATCGCTAATCGAGCATGGATAATCAATTCCATCTAAGCCGTTACCCAAGCTAGTATCTAAAGATGGAGAACTTTGAGACTGGGAATGAAAATTAGAGTAGAAATAATTAGAAAATAGATTACAAATTCCCTCCCCAGAATCAGCCGAATTTCCTTCATAAAATAAGGTAGATGGCATAGAATTAGTGCTTCTCCTTTGTGATTTGACAAAAGACCAAAAATATTTGGGATTGTCAATTATAGAGTCTTCTACATTTGAGATATAAGTTTGGTGGCATTCTTTTTCAATGTATTTAGCTTTAGTCCTAAGAAAGGCAAAAGATTCATAATCAGATTGGTTACCATATTTATGAAATTTTTTAAAGTATTTATACTTTTCCTTTAGAACTTTCTTAAGAGGCGAGCTGTACCACGGAGGAAAATAAGATGCGTTTATATATTTGTGTGGTACAAATTTATCGCGAAGTTCGTAAAGATAAGTATAAAATTGCTCTAGGGGCGGTTAAATTTTATACAATAAATTGATGATGAATGGATGTAATTGATTTTCTCTTCACTTCTTTCTTTTGATTACTAATGAAAGAACTGAAAGAAACTACTAGTGTATTAAAATGAATATCATTACACATAGGCCCTTTTTCTTTTAAAAACAGTAGCTAAGGTCACAAGAAAAATCCCAAGTTGAAATAAACTAAGCAAAAATAGTAAATAGATGAGAAAGAATAGCAAAATCCTACTAATATTATAAACGTGAAAGTTCGTAAGTGTGTTGATGTTTGTTACTCTTTCATACAAAAACTACTGAACAGATATGGATGAAAGTTGGCACAGAGATAGATTATAGTCTGGAATAACACATGGGCATATATTTCGTTACATATTTTATGTACAGAAACGGGAATTACGTGGTTGAAACCGCGAGGCGCTGCTTGTGAGAAATAATAGCAAAATGTGAAAAAAAACTTGGTACTTTTGATAAATAAAAATCTATCTTCTTACAGCTACAACGTGACAAAGTACTCTGAGAAGTTTGAGCTGCTGACTCTCAAACTGGGAGAGAGATACGTGGGCGCGGAGACGGACAGTAGCGTGAATGTACATTCTGGCGGATTCCAGTCACCTAGCAGTGCTAATAAACGGAAGGCGCTGAGGCTCAAGTAAGTGGCATTGAGAAAATAGAGAGATAATAATTATTTTTATCAAAAACCTTAAATTGTTGAAAGTATATTCTGGTGAGTTCCAGCCGATTTGTTAATTCAACATTCCCTCTGTGAAAAAAAGATATATAAATACTATAGTAAAAAATCATAAAACTTCACTGTTCACACATGAAAGAACTATTTTGAAAAATTAGATAATAAACAATCATAAAAGTGCACTGGTTTACACATTATTTTCTCGTGATTTAAGGAACCCTATGGTCAATTGAAATGACTTATGTTTCGATCCATTGACTATTATTATCATTTGATTCTTTAGAGCCAGCAATATAACTGAGCTTGATTATTGTTAACAAGAAAACCACGCTTTTCTAACAAGAAAGCTACCCTTTTCTTGTAAACAATAATCAAGCTAAAGTCATTTAAAACGGGATATTTACCATTCACCACAAAACAGTTTCATTCCCTCAACAATCTCAGCTAATGTTGCCTGTTGTTTTCAGATTGGCTCAAGCCAAGTCTCCAGGGCGAAGGCTGTCCCACTTAGCTCGTCGTCGGCAAGCGTTCTGCAGCGCTGCTACCATCAACGAGAAAGCTCAAGCATCCAACTCGAAAATGGTCCTTATTGACAAAAAGTAAGTAGCAAAAGTTCACAGAACATAATATTTGTTCTTTGTTTGGTCAAGGTCTAAAGACAGGAGGTGGTTCGATTCTTGCCTCTGGACAAATGCTTGTACGATCTGCTGATATTTCTTGGGATGTTTTCAATGTATAATAAAAAGTATGTATCTATGTTGAGTAATGTATATCAGTTATCTGGTACCCATAACACAAGAGTGTGTGTAATATAATCCTTATTTATCTTAGAATCTGTGAAATTAACAACCCGGTACTGTAAATAAGCTAATTTGGGAAATTATATTTCGAACTACTTTCTTGGATTGTGTGTTTTAAAAAACACGTTTGACAAAAAAATCTAGGTTTTTTTATATTTAGCTCACCTTTGTATTTAATGGGTTTTGGTTTTGTCAAGAAATCTTAAGTTCTTCAGTTATGTATTTTATTTTAAGTTTGCTTGTACTATTAACTGGAAATTTGGTAAATATCAATTCTAACGCGAAACTACCTTATTGTATGTATATACTTCTCACTCACGATAAATCCATAACTCGCTATCCCGCTCGTCAGAGGCGCGTTATGGCATCCTCTTAACTAGCACCTATAAACACACGATTTTCTGAACGCACTCTATCTTTGCCTAACTACATTCTAAGCATTTCATCTTCATTTTCAACTCACAAAACAATTTTGTAGTTTCTTCCCACACAGAAAGCTGATCAACTCATCCGAACGGAAAAGCCCCCGACTGCGGCGCACGCCGGGAAAGAAAACACCAAACCGGAAAACACCAGGCAAGAAGACCCCTGCCAAAACTCCAAAGACACGCAGCGGCGGGTCTAGCAAGAAGAAAGCTATGAGACGGTTATTAATGGACGACATATCACGCTCACAACCCTCAAGAGAAACCCTGAAAAGAGCTTTATTCAACAGCCCTGATGGTAGAAAATCCGTACCGGCTGCGCCAAGCACCTCTGTTCCAGCGAGCGCTATGAGAACCAAACGCGCGCTCTTTGGCTCGCCGGACAGAGCTGACACTAAAAGCGCAGATGGGACCCAAAGCGATCATTTCCTGAAACGAAAGCGAGACTCCCTGGATGATATCCCAGAGACGAATCGGAGTAAGATTGCGAAAAGCTTGTCGTTTGGAGGGGGGACGATTGGAACTTCGCATTCGATGTCGTTCAGTCGGCGTGCTTCGGAAATGTTTACGAATAAATCGGCGGGTTTAAATGAAAATCATAAGCAGGTGAGGATTTTATTGATTTATTTTTGTTTCTATAGATATGTTTGCTTTAAAGGTCATTTTTGTCTCATAAGAACTGTTATGGGATAAAAATTCGCCTATATCTAATATACATACGGCAATGTTTGAAAACGAAAGTTATAAATCAGAGCGTCCTAACCTTAATGACCTACGGAGCTGAGATGTGGACACAATACTTGATATACACTTTTTTAAGTATCAAGAGCGAGTGACAAATGTAATGTTCTTTCAGAAACTCCTGTGGGCAGTATCGGAGGCGCTACGAGTGCACGGCTGGCGCATGTCGTCTCCAGGCTTCCGGGAGAAGGCTTCGAGCCTCGCGCGGCTGACGCGGCGGCTGCTCACATTACCGCCGTACGCGGCCAGGATGAACTCGGCCAACCAGTCCACGTCGGATACATTGCTCAAGTGAGTTACCAAACATAGGTATAATATAAAATGAGGCAAAAGAAAGTGCAGATGGTAATTAAAAACTAATAGATAATAACAAAATTACTCGACTCTTGGCCACGTCAGAAAATTAAAATTATATAGGAAATTGGCGATCACTTTGATCTCAATCTTTTAATATGGTAAAGAAGCAAACAAGTAACCTCGATAGATTTTTTTTCGAGTTGGATCAGAATCCGTCACAAGCTTTTTAACCTCTACATAATCTGTTATTTTGTAGTAAGCCTTTTTACAAAGAATCACAATAATATTAAAAATAAGGAAGTTTGGATGGATGGATGTTTGTTACTCTCATGGGAAAACTACTGAACGGAATGGTCTGAAATCTACTATACCGGGTGTTACCAGACGACTACCGAAAAATAAGGGGGGTGGCAGAGGACCCCTAACCATCAACAAAAAAAAAATTCGCAGTCCGAAAAAAAAATTCTAGCCGAAGATAAAAATGTTTAAAGATTTTCAATTATTTTCGTAGCGAGCAATGGACACCGTACACTTAGTAACCTACTCTACTATGTAGATAGATAGATAACTCTTTATTATACTTGACACAAACAAAGAAGACCACACAAAGAAAGAAAAGAAAAACATACAATAATACTACATACTAAGACTAGGTATAAAGGGTGGACTTATCGCTAAAAGCGATCTCTTCCAGGCGACTTTGATGTAGGTATTACGTTGAAAAGATGTTAAAGTTAAAAGCTACCTATCAAGTTGGCTATCGGTAGATATTTTACCACTTACCTAATTACGCTGTAGCCTCGGTCGAATCAGAAATGGTTCAAACTGATCTCCTCCTCGTTCAAGGCTGAGCCCAGTATGTATTTAGTAGTAATAAGTACAGTTTTATGTGAAACCGTGACTCCACGACCTCTAAGTAACCTCGCTTCAGAGCGCGTCCCTACTCGGGGGTTTCTCTCTACGAGGTCTAAGACATGGTCGGTCATGCACTCTGCGATTTATCTCTCTGCCACCTCTGATATGCTGCCGTGATGACCCGAGCATCAGCTGGGTGTTGCTGGTTCGGTCGGGTACCTTGGGCGGAAAATGCGCAACGCTCTTGACGCATTTCCGAGAGCTCCATAGCACATGAGCAATAATGAGCATTTGTCCATACTCCCTCGCACTAAACATGTTTATAAAACACACCGAAATCACAGAAAGTAACTTCCACTATTTACATAAAGTACTCTAAGAATATGTAAAGAAAAACTTAAAAAAAAAACACACAAACATACTAAAAATCAGTTTCAATAACAACAAAACAAAACAGTATTCGCAAATTTCCACAACGATCGCGCACGTTCGAATACTAAACACCGACTAAAAGACGAATAAAAATGAAGCAAGCAAGTCGCCGCGGCCGGCGGCGCCCGGCAACGCCGCGCGGCGTTGCCAGGCTTCTCGTCCGACAAAGAAAAACACCGCTGCTGTTATAAACCTTATAATGATTGGAATAAGGTTTTCCTATACCAAAGCAGACTATTCAGTAATTAGTAAGGTTCAAAATGGGGCATACAAATTTTAACATCTTTATCACAGAATTATGAGATAGGTAGGTAATTTAATTTTTTTCGCGGGAATAAATACTACGACTAGTAAAAGGATTAATGAACGTTTCCAGCTAAAATTAACTTACCCTGGACCAAAAAGCACAGAATACATAATAGTAGTAAAACATCCCAAAGTTGCCTGGAGAGATCGAGAACTTTTAGCGATAAGGCCGGCCTTTATACTTTGTTGCAGTATTTTTGTTTTCTTTTCTTTCTTTGTGTGTTACCTAGGTTTAAGTACTATACCTACTAATAAAGAGTTTTCTATTCAATTCTAGTAGGTACAGGCTGAGGGTACAGGTAGGTAAAATGTAAATGATATCTTCAATTTTCTAATAGAAGAAGTGTTAGGAGGGGCTCGATCCTAGAATCTTCAGATTGAAAATTGAGTGTATTATTTCTATGCCAAGTCGGCAAAATACAGACAACCACCAGCGTGCAGCGCGGTAACTTACGTGCGTACCTAGCGTATGTATGTATGTATCTATCTTGCGTAGATACCCATTTCGCTCGCGCAGTCGAGCGTTGTTGTTAGTGCAGCCATCTTGCGTAGATACCCATTTCGCTCGCGCAGTCGAGCGTTGTTGTTAGTGCGGGCTGCCATAAACAGCTGAGTTGAGGTCATTCACTTGCGTGCAATACATTACAACTTTTTTTAAATTTATTTGTTTTTGCTTTTAAAAATGATTTATTCGAGTTGATATGTTTTCTTAGTGTTGTACTGTGGGTGTGTAACTAGATAAAAAAATAAAAAAATTGAAAAAGGTGAATTTTTTTTTTCGTTTTTTTTTCGATAAATATGTTCAGAATCATGGTCTGATTGCTACCTTTCATTTTTCGATAGTAGTCTTTTTACACCCTGTATATACAGGGTTACAGGTTAAGTCGACCTAGATCCTGGAGGGGGTTGTAGCTCCCATAATTCTTGACTGATTTGACTATGAAACACCCTACCCCAAACTCAACCGTTTGCAAGATATTGGACTTTGGAGTTTTTTTCTTAAATACCGATTTTTTTTCTATTGGCCTATTTTATTTGAGATTTTAGCCTTTATTTTTTTTGTAATTGCAATTTTTGTGTAGTAGATGAGTTGTTTTCTTATTCTTAAGACTAAAATTGTAGTTAACTTAACCAGCTGGATCGCAGTAGATGATTGATAGTTGCAAATTGAAATAAATTCGTAAAAAATATTTTGTTCTTTGTGAAATGTTTAAAAAAATGTCTATGACAGTCATGCTGCAGATATGTTTTAAAATATCTGCATTTCAATAGCTATCCAGCGAGGTATAACAAGCTAGGGTATTATCAGAATTATTAGATAAAAACTTTGACGAAAGGGTCCTAGGTAGTTGTGTAAAACAATGGTACCTATGTCAGAAAACAGTAAAACAATCCAAATAGGTACAAAATGACGTTTATTACTATTTAACATAAAAGTCTTCTATTACAATTCATGTTCCACGTGTCCGCCTCTGTTTCGCACACAAACTCTCATTCTGTGTCTTAATCCACTTTTTACTATACCATTTGTTAAACCCCTTTTATTTCAATCGCCGCATCGATTATTCTCGGTCTCAAAACATGAACAGATGTGATTGGATTAGGTTCTTTGTAAACTAAGCTCTTCATGTGTCCCCACACATAAAAATCCATCGGGGTCAGGTCTGGACTTCTAGCTGGCCACGGTATGGGTCCACCTCTTCCGATCCAGTTATTAGGATAATTAGTGTCTAGCCATTCTCTGACACTCCTTCTGTAGTGTGCAGGGCAACCGTCGTGCTGAAACCTCATATCACGCATGAGATTGAGTGGTAAATCTTCTAGCAAGTCGGATAAATCTTCTCTTAAAAAGTTTTCATAACGTTCTCCATTTAAGTTGTCAGGAAGAAAGTAAGGCCCAATCAAATGGTTCGATATGATTCCCATCCATACATTCAAACTGAATCGTCTTTGTGATCCCTTTGTCCGCTTCTTATTGGGATTTCCTTGTACTTTCGAGGCCCAATAATGAGCGTTGTGGTAATTGGTTATGCCATCTTTATCAAATTTCGACTCATGGACTTCCTACCTGGGACCCTTTCATCAAAGTTTTTTTCTAAGAATTCTGATAATACCCTAGCTTGTTATACCTTGCTGGATAGCTATTGAAATGCAGATATTTTAAAACACATCTGCAGCATGACTGTCATAGACATTTTTTTAAATATTTCATAAAGAACAAAATATTTTTTACGAATTTATTTCAATTTGCAACTATCAATCGTCTACTGCGATCCAGCTGGTTAAGTTAACTACAATTTTAGTGTTAAGAATAAGAAAACAACTCATCTACTACACAAAAATTGCAATTACAAAAAAAATAGAGGCTAAAATCTCAAATAAAATAGACAAAAAATCGGTATTTAAGAAAAAAAACTTCAAAGTCCAATATCTTGAAAACGGTTGAGTTTGGGGTAGGGTGTTTCATAGTCAAATCAGTCAAGAATTATGGGAGCTACAACCCCCTCCAGGATCTAGGTCGACTTAACCTGTAACCCTGTATAAAAGAAAGTCGTGTTTGTTACAACACTTATAACTCGAGAACTGCTGGACCGATTTTTATGATTTTTGTGTTTTTGGATTTGTCTTCGTCGGGAATATAGTATATTATGTATAAAAATATGATATTTGACAAATAAATAAATTTCCCCGCGGGCGACGCTGCGGGGCGCAGCTAGTATTGAATAAAGTCTGAAACAAAAACAGTTTTCATCCCAAAAAAGCTCTCGAAACGTTTCGGCATGCGGGCAGATACTAGTTTTATTATAAATCACTCTATATTTTACATAACCTCAATATTTTATTTGCAGAATGGCGCGAAAGTACGTATTCGCGATAATCCAAGGGCGCACGGTGGAGGAGTGCTTTGAAGAAGAACAAACCAAACTCGCGAACGCAGCCAACAGCAAAGTCACCGGCTACATCACCGCAAACGCGTACCAACAGCTCAAAGCAAGACAACTGCCCACTACGTCGTTCAACCCGATAAAAGAAAACTCCGTAAACCTAACCCTAAAACAGGAACCCAAAAGTAGCACCAAAAATGTCCTACAAGACAAACTAGTGAACATAGATTCTAATTCTAACAGTAGCAGTGGAATGAGCATGATAGATAGAGCAAGCCTCGGTATTTTCAAGTCGAATTCTATGCCGTCTTTCGAGGAGGCGGCTAAAATGAGGGCGAGACGGCAGATTAGTTTTGATAATGTTGATTTTCCTAAAAGATGAAGTGGTGAGTAGTACAATTTTAGAATTAATATTAATATATTCTTAGCTCTATTCAATTCAGTAAAAGCTTTAGGTAGCTAATTGTCGATTTTGTAGCTATCAGTAGGTAGACTTCAGTATAAAGTTTGTTAAACTTACAGGTTCAGAACAAATTTTCATCGCGTTTATTTACGTATTACGACGAAACATCGTGAAAAATAGGTAATTAAACGCGATGAAAACCCGTGAATAAGTATCCTACATACAAAAGCTACAGTTTGTAAGTATGGATGGATGGATGTTTGTTAATCTTTCACGCAAAAACTACTGA
Organism: Eupithecia centaureata; assembly: GCA_944547425.1. NCBI lineage: Eukaryota > Metazoa > Arthropoda > Insecta > Lepidoptera > Geometridae > Eupithecia > Eupithecia centaureata. The sequence goes on from OX155691.1 coordinate 11,684,972, forward strand.
ACGGATATAGATGAAATTTGGCACAGAGATAGATTATAGTCTGGAATAACACAGGCTATATTTTATCCCACGGGAACGCGAAAAATACCCGTGAAAAATTACTTCTGTAAATCTAGATTACTAGTATGAGAAGAGTATGTAAAATACGAACCTGGAAAATGTTTTCGTGAGCTCCATAGACTATAAACTTCTATCTCACTTACAAGAACAAAAAGAATATTCCGTAACAATAGCCTCTGTTTTATCTCTGAAACCATTACCTCCGGCCAGGTGGGATGACGATCTGCGAAAGACTGCTGGCAGATGCTGGATGCGTCGAGCTGAACACAGGGCGCTATGGCGCTCATTAGGGGAGGCTTATGTCCAGCAGTGGGCTAATATAGGTTGATGATGATGATATCTCTGAAACCATTTGAAACTAAAAAGGCTCTCACCCTACGTGAGCGTTTTAGCATTTGATAATATCAATTTGGTCCATTTTACAAATTAAATAATAAATTTGTTTCCTTACCATTGGTATCCCACTGCTGGACTAAAAACTGTTCCAAGAATAAATAGATATTCATTTATTTCAATATCTAATACAAAGGAACACTGGAAAGCGCTACGTTAAAACTGATCTATACACTAGCCAAACTCGGTGTAGAATGTTAGTAAACAAACCACGACACAAAAAACTAAAATTCACTTGCTTGGCGTCGGATTTTAGATATGAATGTACGAAATATTTAGTGAAGGAAGGATCTTAAATCGACAAGTAATGTAAATTGCATATAAAAAGGCGCGGCAACAGAGTGTATTTTAGGTTAAGTATGGGCGGTTTGTTTACTAACATTCTACATCGAGTTTGGCTATTGTATAGTTTTTCTTTTGTGACAAGTTATGAATGTGTAATCCATTTTTTTTAATCTTCATTATGAGATCTGACATTCGTACAAAATGGTTTTACTCCATGATCAAAATGTACGACCTATACATAGATGAAGCATATAATTTAATCATATAAAATGTTCATAGCCTGTTTATTACATAGCATTTGTTATGTAAGCATGAAGCCTTCGATAAGCTTTCTGATATTAATCAATTTTTGTACTGTTTTAACTATAAGCCTCTGGTTTTCCTTGTGATAAATTTGATATAATAATAATAATATAATAATCCAAAGTGGCTTATGAATACACACATTTACAGATTGCGTTGTCCGTCTATTTAGCAAAGAACTATTTCCTTGAACATCACAGTTTTAAATAAATATCAGGCAAATAAATAAATAGCTTGTATTTTCATATATTAATTCTTTTTATCCACAATTACGTAAGAAACGTAAATGCAATTTATCTTGTATATTATAATCGGTGTTTTTATAGACACGTAATTTAACTATAGACACTTGTGAACTTCTTAATGATACGTAAGTATAATTTTAGTCTGACTGTTGTTTTTTATAATTTTATTTTGTTACTGCATGACTTTTTCTTAGCAAATAGTAATGTGAAATGACTTACGCCTTTTTATGGTCGATTTCCACCAAAACGAAGCACGGCGAGTGTTAAATTTACCGAATCGATAGAATCTCGAATACATTTTGCGGCGTAACAGTAGTTGATCAGTCTGGTAATACATACTTTTAGGTGTGCGCTAATAAGCAAGTAGCAATTAAAACAACAACTACGTAATGTAATAATTGAGTTATTTAGATGCAGTACCTATGTAAAAGAAAAAAAAATTGAGTCAAACTAACAATATCGACAACTTCGTAATAAACAAAATCAATTTTCATAAAAAATCTAATCCCTAAAGCCAAGAATAGAAAAGGCGTGACTATTTGATTGTCAATCGAACTGCCAATTATGTGGTGTTTTTAACGAAAACTAAAATAATCTACTTTAAAGGCAAACATAGATGCTTACATAGAAAACACCCAGAACAAATCGTATAAATATTTGTCCCAAGGCGGGAATCGAACCCGCAACCTCCTGAGTTGCAGATGGACCTTCGCACGCTTCGGCATATCGTCATTGACTTGTCATGTCATTTGTCACGGACATTGCACTCGCATCGTGACGTCAACGCAGTAGCCTAAGAACTCCGTTAGAATCGCTCCGAGTTCGCTACGCTTTTGGTGGAAAACTGCCTTTAGGGGTGTTCTTATAATATAGTGAGTGCGTTATATATAATCACCAATTTAATACTGATGATGACTCGGGATAAGAATATTTTACCGAAATACCTTTAAGCACTCTTTGTAAATAATGTGTCCTGTTATTGTGTGAGCTGTGTATATATGCGCAATGTTACTATTGATGAGCTTGATCTCAGATTTTAGACGTATGTAATAAATTATTTTCAAAAAGCTATGTTTTATTTCTGAGTGTTCTTGAGTGGAGACCGCGGGCAAACGTAGTTTAGGACGCCCTCCGGCCAGGTGGGTTGACGATCTGCGAAAGACTGCTGGCAGATGCTGGATGCGGCAAGCTGAAGACAGGGCCCTATGGCGCTCATTAGGGGAGACCTATGCCATCAGTGGACTAATATATGAATTGTGATGTTTCATTTCGTCATCAGACCAAGCGCGATAATCGATTCGATTGATATGATGTTAGTATTGTGTGCGATAAGATAGCAGTAGGTTGTTTTGTTGACTTGTAATATTTCTATAAGTGTTGTGAAAATGGGTAGCTCTCAATCTTATCCTGGCTTGACGGAAGATGTCATAGAGGAATATGCAACTCTGACCTATCTACATAAAGGAGAAATTCTTTAGTGAGAAATCGACTGACCTAATTGCGTCGTCTAAATTTGTTCTGATCTGAATTCCTCGTAATTCGTAGCACTTGTGCAAACAAAAGTTATGTATTTTTGTTTATTTTTTTCAGTTTAATGAAAAAGTTTTACTCTATCGATCCTGAAAAACTAGATGCAGATCACCGGCATAGATTTACGAAGGAAGAAATTGTGAAGAAGTTTAAAGTTCTCGAAGTAAGCATAATAATAACAGTTGGTGTCAGCAGGAAAATTACTTGCTTGTTATTTAAGGAGAGAACGTAGAAAGAGAAACGATGGACAGGTCAAGGACAAATCATTTGATGGCCTTCTCCCACTGTTCTTTAATTGGCTTCAATCAGGCCCAAACTAAATTACTTAGTCTAAGATTCAATCCGACCGACCTGTTGGCATGGCGGACGACTTGCGAATGCAGAGGCGGAATACCTAAATGCCGACAGCGCCCTACGTGCGTTCTTGCCCCTTAATCGGTGCCCCCTCTGTGAACGCGCCTGTCCTATCGACTTTTTTTGAGGTCTTTTTCACAATTATAATAGGACAGCTGTGTGTGGTGGTCATCTATCATGCTTTTGGGATATTGTTTTCAAGGATTGAATTAAGTCTTAGATTTATTTCTCTTCAAAACTTGCGCCCCTAGGTACCTACTGCATGCCCAGTTGGCCTTTGGGACAATCCGCTTTGTGCGAAAGACAGCTTGCAGATGCTGGATGAGGCTAACGACGACTAAAGCGTGGATATTTGGGCGTATAGCATAATAATAATCCTTACTGTAGATACTACTTTGCGTTAAATTTTAGAGTACCTACTTAATTAAAAAGTATTTCAAATACAAACGTGAAAGAGGATGTTATGGATGTTAATTCTTCTTTCACGCAAAAAGTACCGTACTGATCAAGCTGAAATTTTTAAGACGTGGTTCTAGCCCTGGAATAACAGGCTACTTTTAATCTAATTAATCAGTTCCCACGGGATAGAAATAGCCTTGAAATGTTTACATAGAAATAACGCTTTCGAAGCCTCTCGGGCAGATTATGCTAGTATGATAACGATGCTAGCTATTAATTTACCTGATTTCTAGAATAATCCGTTCCAAGACCGCCTGTTCCGCGTGTTCTCGTCAGAGCAAGACGACTGCTTTTCCTTCGAAGACCTACTGGATCTCTACTCGGCCATGAGCGCGGAGTGTCCGAATGAAGTAAAGGCTGCTTGGGCTTTCCGGATCTATGGTATGTATGTCTGTACGGGGTATCTTAATTCATTCGTTTCGGTACGGAAACGTCAAATTCGAATTTCATATCCTTACTAAGGACTCGGCAAACGTACTGTAGGACGCCCTCCGGCCAGGTGTGATGACGATCTGCGAAGGACTGATGGCAGATGCTGGATGTGGCAAGCTGAAGACAGGGCGCTATGGCGCTCATTAGGGAAGGCCTGTGTCCAGCTGTGGACTAATATAGGCTGATGATGATGATGATGACTAAGGAACTAAGGATCCAAATTCAAATGGCAAAAGTTTTAGAATCCTCTAGTTTAAAACAGCGTTCATTTCATTGTCAAAAGTTTCCGATTAAATACGAATCCGAAGGGTTTTCCGATGAATTAAAATACTACCACTGCTGAACTGATGATGTTATCCCCATGCTATTGTGTAATCTACATAAGGAAGGTACATCAAAAACGTCTTAGCTAGCTGTCAACCCTCTAGTTTCATGTGTTTTATTGCTATCATGGTGTCAGAATAGTCTATAAACCAACATGAGCCCGCATGGGACTAGGGTTGCCAGATCGATTCTTCCCGTTATTGGGATCATAAACCGATTTGTCGGGATTTTAGGGCTTTGGTCGGGAGAAATAAAAAAAAAGTTAATAATAGTATTAATTATACATATTTTTGCATTGCACTGTAGATATAAGAAAAAAAAAACATAGCATAGACCAGGGTTTTAATTAAATTTGTTTAGTTTTAGTTTTAATAACTGAATTTTTTCACCTTATTTTGATCGAAATATTGAAAATTAGGGTAATTTTCAATCGAAAATTTGTTTGTTCTGAAAAAAGCAAAAATATTGAAGAAAAAACCTACAACGAAGTTGATTTTCTCAGAACATTTACTATGGTAATCACTACATAGTACCTCTATAAAACAATGTCGCTTTCTCTGTCCCTATGTCCCTATATCCCTTTGAATGCTTAAATCTTTAAAACTACGCAACGGATTCTGATGCGTTTTTTTTAATAAATAGAGTGATTCAAGAGGAAGGTTTATACGTATAATAAAACCGTGCGAAGCCGGGGCGGGTCGCTAGTATATATATATTTTTACACCATTGGAAAGAAGAGATTTCTACAAACAGAAAACACACCAATTTAAAAAAAACTGATATTTTGATGTGAGAATTTTCGATTGAAAATTACCCTAATTTTTCAATATTTCGATCAAAATAAGGTGAAAAAATTAATATCACTACATAGTAAAAACAAAGTCGCTTTCTCTGTCCCTATGTCTTTATGTCCCTTTGAATGCTTAAATCTTTAAAACTACGCAACGGATTTTGATGCGGTTTTTTTTAATAGATAGAGTGATTCAAGAGGAAGGTTTATATACTTATAATAAAACCGTGCAAAGCCGGAGCGGATCGCTAGTTTTAAATAAAATAAATTACAATGTATTTGAGACATGAAAAGGTAAGTTCTTACCAAATTTTGTGAAACGGAAACATTTATTGTGAAAGATAAAAATAAAAAACCAAAAACTTGGTTTTTGAATTTTTTCCATATATTTTGAGGTTGTGAAAAAAGTGTATTGACAAAAATTGTAGATCTTTTAATTACCTACAACTTTGCAATTTGACTTTTTTCCATAGGACTTGTAGTTCTGTCGGAAATCGAGTTTAACAGTTGTTTACCCTAAAACACTCACCCCCTACCCCTTCCCGACCTCAGATCGCCCGTAAATTATCCCTTAAATTTTTACTACATTCTCCTCATTTTCCAATGGGTTTCATCCTACTATTATTTTATTTGTTTCAAAAACCTATCTACCCTGGTCTAGTAGGTATTTGTGACATAAAAGTTAAGAACCGAATGAGCATGTTTATTGGTTTTGTTCCTGTCATAAGTATTTGTCATTTTTTTTTACCGCGTTTATCAACTTTTGAGCTTATTCGCTATTCAAAAAGGTCTTAAAATTTAAACAATTTTCGTCGAAATTCAAACGAATTATTAATTCCGCCTTTATCCATGCTCATTCGGTTCCTTTCTTTTGAGTATAAATTATTAAGTACTATACTAAAAACGCGTTCGCAGTAAGCGTTACTTACTGGAATTGAAAATATAAAACATACAATTTTGGTTAAATTTTTAACTTCAACGCAGTTTCTTATAAAATATGCCGACTCATCTCAGATAGATAGATAGAAAACACTTTATTGCACACTTAAATAAAAAAAATAACAATAAACAATAAAAATCAGACGGAGTGCATTGCAATGTTTTGCCCAAGTGGTTTGACGAAAATGTGAACTTAAAATTATCGAACTTGTTTTTCGGGAGATTATTTGCTTTGTCGGGAGTCGGGAGGACATACAAAAATTCGGGAGAATCCCGCCAATTCCCGACCGTCTGGCAACCCTACATGGGACACTGAAAATTGGAACTAGGTATATTCCAGGAGGCACAATATTGTGTTTTTAAGAGCAAATATTGAATAAATATGTATGTATTTAACTTTTACATAAACCATATATAAAGCAGTAGAACCAAATATAAAAGTAGTTTTAAGAATAACCTACAAACCTCAGTGACACCATCTTTAAAGCTAAGTAGATACTTACTTCTTTTAAGTAGTTAGGTAGGTAGGGTAGAGTGGTAGCCTATGAACCAGTGGTACGCTAAGAACCACTCTCATAGCAACCGAACGTGACGTTGCCAGTTCGTGCAACTGTCGCTGTTCGAACCGCCTTCCCGCGCTGCTACCCTGTACGCATTCACTGGCGATCTGTCGCCGCGAGTTCACGAGCGAGGAGCGTTTATCAACTGCGAGCATCGAAAACGGCGAAAAACAAGTAAGTTTACTTTTTTCATTACTCTTTTTTTACAAGTCCCATTTTAATATGAGTTCTTTTATTAAAGTTAGAATGTTCTTGGGCAAGTTTGAGATATAAATTTGCATTAAAAATCTTCTTCTACTGGTTGTAGTTTCACTTTAAATTTATAAAGGGTGGGATGGTACCCAGTAAACCATTGTCGAGGAGTATCCTATGAACCATGGCTCACTGGGTACCATAGTGTGGTTCATAGCGTACACCTACCCAGATCTTTATAAAGTAACTATTTACAGCAAATTTCTTATTTTTGAACTATTTTAGAATGGGAAGAAATAAAGTAGCAAGCAGAGAGAAAAGAAAAAAGGGTGCCCATACTCCTGAAGAAATTGTGACATTGATGTAATGAGAGAAGGCATTATTAGAAAATAGACTGTTATTGATAAGTTTTTGTTGATTTTGTAAGACTTTTGCATTTGCAACTACCTTACAGGTAGGTATAGTTATTATTATTTGATTAATATTAGCCTAATAATAGAGCAGAATTACAGCTGCCATTATAAAGACTGTTATTGATAATTTTTTGCTGATTTTGTAAGAATTTAATATTTACAAATTATTTGTTTTTTTAGAATATCTACCTAAAAGTTAATTTGTTAACCACCTTACAGGTATAGTTCCTATTATTTTGATTAATATAAGCCTAATAATAAGTTAGAGTTAGGGCTGCCATTATAAAAACTGTTCTTGATAACTTTTTGTTGATTTTGTAAGACTATTTGCATGTTATTCTTTTTTGTAGAATACCTAAAGGTTAATTTGCTTAAGTACCTTAGGTACAAGTAAAGTTATGATTATTTGGAATAATATTAGCCTAATAATAGAGCAGAATTACAACTGCCATTATAAAGACTGTTATTGAATTTTTTTTGTTGATTTTGTAAGACTAGTAGGTATTTACAAATTATTTGTTTTTTTAGAATACCTAAAGGTTAATTTGTTAGCCACCTTACAGGTATAGTTCCTATTATTTTGATTAATATTAGCCTAATAATAAGGCAGAGTTAGAGCTGCCATTATAAAGACTGTTCTTGATAATTTTTTGTTGATTTTGTAAGACTATTTGCATGTTATTCTTTTTTGTAGAATACCTAAAGGTTAATTTGCTTAAGTACCTTAGATAGGTACAGGTAAAGTTATGATTATTTGGAATACTATTAGCCTAATAATAAGGCATTATTAGAGCTACTATATTCTTGCTTGACTCGTTTTTGATGAAAATTTTGATCTCTATTTTTCTAAATAAAAACTTACCTACAAGTTAAGTTTTTTATTACTATGTTAGATAATATGTGCAAGGCATTCTTTATCATATAAATTAAGGTTGATTTACCTTACTAACTCACTAAGATAATCATTATAAATAGGAAGTATAATTTTGGTGAACACTACAAAAATGAAACTTATCAGCTGTCGCTTATCAGCTATCTCAAAATATACAAAATATTTAATTTAAAGATATGATGCAGTTCTAAGAAGTGCAATTAAAATGATTACTAAAAAATATATTTTTTTATTTCCCCTTGTAAAAACATATGAGGTATAAACCATACAGTGGTTCATCAGGTACCACTAGGTTAATCGAGTACCACCCCCCATGTTCAATGCGTACCACTGCTGGTACACAGTGAACCAATTTAATTTTTTTTTTGTAAGTCCAATAGTATCTTAATTATCAAATAAACAGCTATAGTGACAATGCAAAAGTGAAGCTACTGAATTAACGTAGGTTTTGTGCTAAAATAATATGTCAGGGTTGCTTCCGATTTGATTCTACAGTCCTTCAAACTTTTGGTGGTTCAATGGCTACCACTCTACCCTACTTATTTTTGCCTCAGGAGATAAAACTGATCCTTACCTACCTAGCCACCTCTTTTGGTCACAGAGGGGATAAAACTGGCGTAGCTGGCAAAGACTCGATGAAGAAAATTATATTGTGAAAAACAGTCTACAAGTCAAAGAAAAAGAAGTCTGAACTTGGGCTGAACACTTGAACAGGGTTAATTTGCCACGTCCGTTTTGGATTTTGTTTTCATGATGACCGTAACTGTTGTTGTTGTTTAAATAGATTATGTAGCAGCACTGGTTAAACTCTACTTTCAGTTGGCTTTCAAAAAAATGTATGCTCTACGTTTAAAAAACTACCTTTTTTTCAGACTTGGATGAAGACAACCAGATATCTTCGCAAGATATAATTGAACTCATAGATCGGCTGACAACCAACCCACTGAGCGCTGAGAACGAAACGGAACTGGACGTAGAAACTAAGACGAAGATAGCTAATATTGTAAGTTAAAAGGGTATTAGTAAAACTGGCTTGGTAAAGAAAAATCAAAATTCTAATTACATAAAGCGAGGGTAAATTAAGAGAAATTATTGTTTGCCCTCGATTGAGATTGGTATCCGTCCCGAGGCGAGACTCGAACCCGCAACCTCCTGCGTCGCCAGCAGAACTTTGTCCTCTGCGCTACAGAGAACGACAAAGTTATTTAGTTACTGAGTAATGTAACTGAATAAATTATTTTCAGATATTAGACGAAATTAAGCTGGACCACAGTGGCAGTATTGGATTGAGCGAGTTTAAAATAATAATGGCACGTTTACCCGACTTCGAGTCTTCCTTTTACTTTAGAATATAAAAACGCATTGTTATTATTTATCACGGTTTTATTATTGCTAAATTAATTCTTTAATTCTTTAATGCACAAATGAAAAATACATTACATAAAAAACTTAAAACTAGATAAATTATGGCACAGGCGAGCTTAACCCTAAAAAGAGTTCTCTTCCAGCAAACCTTATTGGGAGAGAGTCAAGTTAGAGCAGTGGGTACGTGTGCATATTTTTGCAGTTGTAAAGGTGATTGTATCCTTATAATATATTACCTTTAAAATTATATACTTACTATATTTATAATACTATATTCATAAAACTCTAATATTAATACTATAAATACATACTAAATAATAAATACATAAAATACTATAAACCTAAGTACATAAAATTCATAATGACAGGTAATGCTCTTTGACTTTACGCTTGAAGATGAAGAGTGAGGGACTAGCGCGAATATTATGTGGAAGAGAATTCCATAGCCTGGCCGAGTCAACAGTGAAGGAGCCACCATAGCGGCTGGAAGAATGGATAGGAAACTTTAGAAGAAGGGATATTGAGGTTCTACAGGGTTTATCGCGGGGGTAAAGAAACTCAAACCGCTCACGGAGGTAAGAAGGCGAAAGAGGATTGTTCAGAATTTTGAAGAGAAGTGAGAGAACATGTAGATCACGCCGGCGGCGGATTGGAAGCCATTTTAACTGAGCTCTGAACATTGAGACGTGATCATATTTACGCAAACCGAAAATAAATCGGATGCATAAATTTTGAAGTCGTTCTAACTTGTTGATAATTTCCTCCGTGGCGTCAAGGAAACAAGAGTCAGCGTAGTCTAAAAGGGGAAGAAGAAGGGATTGAGCTAATGTGATTTTAGTATTATTGCTAAATTAATCTTATCAAATCATAAAGTAATAGTACCTAGTCTATACGAGTGTTGAGATTTTTAGTGGTTGGGATGGATTAAAAAGATCTACCGCTACTCTACTGCGTTTTGCGTGTGTGTGTTGTGTACGTCGAGTTAAAATTATCTCTGGTCAACAATCTCGATAGTTGTGAACTAAGTCTTGGGTCTACTTGGTTCCACTTGGTTACTGTACTATTATTGACCGTGGTTCACAATCCTCTTGGGTGGCGGCGATTAAACTTTACCTAAAGTTCGAAACACACTGAAGCCGGAGGCGGAGCGGAGGCGAAGGCGTGGCGGTTTTTCCTATGGCACCGCGTCGCCACGGCGGCGGCGGCGCCTGCGGTGTGTGTGTAAGCTTTCATAGGATTCCATAGAATACAACTCGCACGCTTTCGCCTCCGCTCCGCCTCCGGCTTCTGTGTCTGTGTGTTGGATGTAGGCAGCAGCGCAGTGCCGCCGCCGGACTATGCTGTTAACCTTTTCAGCGCACAAAAAGCTTGCAAGCCGCCTTATTGAAGCGACCTCCTAAAGTCCTGCTCGGCAAAGCAGGCATTGGGATTGTTCGTCCAGTGGAGTTCGGCAGAACCAGGGGCTGCTTATACTTCACGTGGTAACTTGGGTAGCCAAGATAAACTCTGTAATGTTTAAAGTAATGCGGGTATGCTATTAAAATTCTTAAAGAGCATCAGGAGCATTGAAACGCGCGCTGTAAAGCGTGTACGGATGGAAGCATCACTAAGTTATATCTATTAAATAAGTTATATTAACTATATAACTAAAACCATATGGTCCCCTACGTAAATTCAATTTTATATAGGTAGGTATGTAGGGGACCATTTGGTTTTAAAACTAAACGCGTGCTTCAATATGCCTTGTGTGGACATATCATAAAAATTCTAAAGGCGACTTAATTTCATTTAGAAAGTGTGCGTAGACAAAAACTCACGGTGTCATTTCCGCAGGGCATTGCCACATGTATTGTGAATCCCTGAAGTAGGTAAGAGGATGGTATGCTTTCGGATAGCCTTTATAATACTCTCTGTGACGCTGAGTGGCCTAAACATAGGAACATTAGGAATCTTCATCTGAACCTTTATGTAATGTATAGGCTATGTAGGTATATAAGTTATGTATAGGTAACTACGAACTTTACACCATTCCCCCATAACAATCGACAACTTATTCTTGTGAATAGGTACTTACATCATAAAAGGTCTCAATTTCATCTTGTCTGCTGTTATCCACAAATAAAATATCATCAGCCATTGTCAAATAAATATTTATTTATTACTAGAATTTTCAAATAAATATTTATTTATTACTAGAATTTTGAATTTGGCGCTTGTTTGGTTCAATGGTTTGACATGGGTTTGACAAAACGAGAATGTGACTTTTGGTCTATGGTTGAAGTATTTAGGTAATTGTCTATGATCAAAATAACGAACAAAGTATGATTCAATAGGATACAACTCGAACGCCTTCGCCTCCACTTCGCCTCCGGCTTCCCTTAAAACTTTTTTATTTATTTTCTCTATCTCATAAAGAGTTTGCAGGCCGCTTTGTTATATCTCGGAGCTAATGAGCGACTCGGAAGAGAGGGTATACCAGAAGTTCTTGCCGTAGTTCCCGGCAGGACTACCGGTTGCTTGTACCGGATGTGATATGATGGGTAGCGCAGGTAAACCCTGTAATGAAAGAGACATAGGATGATTAAACTTCTATCTAAGAAATATCCCAAAAAAGTTCGACCTCCAAGACTTGATTGACCTCATGGCGGCAGCGCGATGGGTCAAGTATTTCCGTATTGAGAAAATGGTTGCTTGTTCAATTCCCGTAGAGGCAAATATTTTGGGATGCCATTTATTTCTTAAAAATTATTTTTAAAAACAAATTGAGTGCCCGTTAAGTAAGTAGTCCCACACCATTGCATTAGGTGTTTTCAATTCAAGTAAGTCTATGCCAGTTATGTTATGTATTACGAAGTTTTGTTACCTAATGTAGCTATTAGCCCTACCTACTTAAATGAGAGATATGTGACTTAATACATAAGTATCGACTTGAGTTGTGATTGTGAGGAACATGCGGTTAAGGATGATTATATTAGTTGGATATATCCAACCAAGGGTATTATATATAATATAATATAACCCTTCACTAATACCCTGATAATACATAAAGGTAATGAAGTCGTAGGTACTTACGCCGACATCTCAGGAGGACATTGATAAGCATAATTAGGTTCTCGGAAGTACATCAATGGATGATAGGCTTCAGGATAGCCTTTGTAATAACGTCTGTGCATTTGACAAGCCTGTAGTAAAAAATAAGTAGGTAGGTACTTTTGTTGACATTATTATGTTATGTACCTATGAGACACCTAGGTTACGATGGTAGGTACCAAAACTTTATCATAAAACCTATTTTTGGCTGTGCTGTTCAGCCGGGGTATTCAGAAATTCCGTTTCCGAGTCTACGATACAAAATCTTTACCTAGGTGCGAGCGAAATTTAGTTATCTAAGCAGTTGTTATTATTTTCTACGCTTTAATAATAATAATAGGATTCGGCGCGTATCGTCAGGAAGTTCCTCTGTCTGCAACCCTAGTCACCGGCTGCTTGAGCCTAGCTTCGCGGTCGGTGATCCACCGTTTTGATATATTTTTTACTGTAGAATAGTTTTATAAAAATATTGTATTTCTATAGTAAAAAATGTATTTTTTAATGAGAATTAAAATAAATAAAGTGTATAGTAATAATAATAATATTTTTTTATTTCAGACCATGATCCATATTGTAGTTAGTAAGAGCATAAGCTATGTTAGTAGAAATTACAGGATGTGCAGAAAATATTTTATAAGAAAAACTGTTTTTTTTAGCACCACATTCGAATCTGCTATCGCAGCATTGTTCGAATGCAGTGCCTTAGAGTGCAGTGCTTTGAAAGGAATGAAAGTACCTACCTACCAGAAAAGTAGTTTACCAAACCCAAAACGTGGATCATTTTCTATCGTGTTAAGATTTATTTTCCTTAGAGAACGAAAAAAATATTAAAAAATTTCGCACGAATCTGTGTCAGATTCCTTAACGGAAACCGAATTTCTGAATACCCCTGCAGATTTTAATCAAGCAACCTTCTGGATGCGGCACACGAGCGACGAAGCGGCGCGGCGCGGCCCCGAGTCTAGGACCTGTGCGATTACGCAATAACCACCCATCCAAATTGACATTCGAAAGCCATTTCATCGGCCTTCGCGCGCATCCTTTCCATACAGTTTCAAATTACGAAGGCCATTAAAATCGCTTTCGTATATCAATTTTGGGTGGGTAGTTTAAGCGTAATCGCACAGCCGGTGATCGATTGCTGTGTCGCTGTCGCTGCTTTTAGCTAATATAAATTTAACGTTTGGCAGCGAAGATTGCAAGATTGAGCTGCAGTGACCGTGTTGCAGTTGTTAGGTGGCTCTATCTATGCTTGAATGTAGGTATCAACCAACTTATGTAAATACCTTGAAAATTAGGTACCTATATAGATACAACGGTAGGTACATAATGAACTTACATCATAGAACTTTTGAATTTCCTCTTGACGTATAACATCCATATAATCTATGTGTTTAACCATTTTCGATTAGATTTACTAGGTAGTCTTCGTTCTGGAGAAAAGGGAAGTTCTTTTTTGCCTAGTGGGATAGGAATGTGTAAAATAGATAAATAAATAAATTGTTTTCGATTCTAAATAAATTGCGAAGGTGCTATTTTCTTCTTATCTTATAAAAATATAACGTGTAAAATATGGAGTTGGTAAACAAAAATTGGAAAAATATGTAAAAATATAGAAAATTATGTAAATTAAACTAAATTAAAGTAATTGTCAGTGTCAGTAAAAACTCAATTTGGCAGAACTGTGTCAAACTTCATACAATAAAATGATAATATATTCTCTGGTCAATCAAGAATCCTCAATCAAGATTTAAGTAAAAGCGGTATTACACTACACGTTATTCAGGGACCCTAACGCTAACTAAGAGCGGTGTTATAAGATTAAGGGCGGAAATATATTTACGTGTCCCGGCGTGTCGCGATGCTTCGGTGAGTGTGCACACTACATATCGTGTCGCGACACGAGGTATCATGGCCCAGTGTTGCCATATATACAGATTTATCTACTACTCTGTCAAGAAAGTACCGGGAAAAGATCAATAAAACACGAAATGTTATTTGTTTATCTAAATTTATGTCATCGCCTTCAAAGTATGCTCCTTCAGAAACGATACACATACTCCAGCGAATATTCAAATCGTCGAAACATTTTCTAATCGCTTTTTTCGGAATAGTGTTCAAGGTCCCGTCGCGAATTCAGGTTATTGTAATTCAGGTTCAGATGGAAGACGCCACTCTGAAGCTTGTTGACTAGTTTGCATGTGAAACTCACAAACCCATGTCTCATAATCAGTAAAAATTAGTTTCCTGAATTTTGAGTTCGAACTGACTCGTTCTAGCATGTCCTCAGCGACTCTCATGCGATTGAGTTTTTGGAGAAAATTCAGGTCTTTTGGGACTAGTCGAGTGGCAACATGTTTCATACCCAAGTGATTATTTAAAATGGTACGGATCGACTCGTGAGATACAGAAAGTTCGGCGGCTATCTCTCGCAAAGTTGAATGAGGATTTTCAGTCACTGTTTCCTTCACTTTTGCGATGTTAACTTCAATTGCAGACGTTGATGGCCTACCGGAGCGAGGCAAATCTTCCATCACATCTCGACCGCTTTTGAACGCTTTGTACCACTCATAAGCACGTGTTTTTGATAAAGTCGATTCACCGAAAGCCTTCTGTAACATTTTCAGTGACTCCGAACACGAAATTCCATTGGCGATGCAAAACTTAAGACAAACTCTTTGTTCGATGTTTTTGTCCATTGTGAAATTCGCAATACACACTAGATATGATGTAACTAAAAACAGCACTGTATTTAATATAAATAACAGATGCAACTCAAACTCCGCGCCAAAATGGCAAACAGTTGTGCCAACCTAACAACAACAAAAAAAACAAAAATTTGAATTTGGAACCATAAACAAATCATCCATTCCCGATACTTTTTTGACTGAATGTATATCTGTTGAGAATTTTGACCACAAAAACAGTTACATCGATTTCCATACGTTTGTATTTTCCCAAATATGAGCGATGTGGACATAATTTAACAAATAAATAACTGTTTTTGGCTTTGTTATTCGTCATTATTTGCGGCAAATTGTGTTTGATTGTGAAAACACTCGGAATAATTAGAAATAACGTGAAAATTTTAGGCCATTTCTATCAATGCGTGAGTGAACACGGATAGTGTCGTACGCCCGCTTACTTGAACATGTGAGTGTGATGGCGGCGACGGAATCGCCATCTGTGTGCTATCTAAAGAATCATCTAATAATACCATAGTCTACCGTTCTCAAAGGGTTTTTCCATCGTCCAAGTATTTATTCCTATCTATTTTTGCTGCATGTCAAATAAGATCTAGGAAGCCTACGTTCCGTTTCCATGACAACAATAAATGACACTATGTAAACAGATAAAATGTTTGCTTATAGATACCAGTTTAGAGAGTTTTACGCTGGGGCCACACTACCTTACCGTCTACCGGGCTGTAACCGCAATAATTATGACATTAAATTACCGTTTAAATTACTGCATGACCTGGTGTAGTTACACTAGAGTTTACCTAGATATGTCAATAAATAAGGCGGTAAAAATATCACGTGCGTCGCCGGTGAGCTCATATTGCACACTGGACAAACGGTAGTGGCCACAAACGCATTAATTACTGCGGTAATCTTCTTTGATGTGCGAAAAAAGACCGCCGCCGGAGCTATTGTCTACCGCCATTTGCCATATTGATTGGCATTGTAAAATTATGGCCATAAATCGTGGTTACACCTAGGTGTTGTATAAGTTATAATTAAAATAATTATCGGCATATCACGGTAGTGTGGCCCCAGCATCAGACGTGTCAGATTGTATGCAAAGCATTTCGATCATTCATCAGCGACGACCGATGTGGCGCAGTGGGCGAAGGTCCGCCTGAGACCGGTTGTGGGTTCGATTCCCGTGTCGGAAAAAATTGTGTACGATCTACAGAAATCGAACATGAAATTGTTCCGTTGGTCGAGGTGTTTTCTATGTATTTATAAAAAAAATATCTATCTATGTAATGTATTGTATTAAGTTTATCAGTCAACTAGTACCCATAATACGAGCTTTGCTCACCTTGGGGCTAGATGATGCTGTGTGGACTGTCCGGAATATATATATTTTTTTTATTGGACTAATCGTAACTTTTTACAGAGAGCCAAAACAAAATTTTGAACATGATTTTTTTGAAAAGTTAAAGTTTTTCTTTTTTAATATTAAAACATCATTGTTTTCGTAATTTTTTGCTCTATTTTTTAAAATAATGGTCGCTGTTATAGCTATCACCCAACTTGATAAAAACTACAAAAGCCCATTTTGCATTAAAATTTTGAAGCAAAGTTAAGATAATTATCCCAATAAAAAGAAATAAATATTTAAATTAAACTAGCTTTATGAAATGTTCTCAAAAGAAAATATACTTTATCAGAAATAAAACCATTTTCTAAATTTTTTGAAATGTGGCCGTTTTGCATTCAATGAGCGATTTGTAAAAATGCCTGAACTTAGCTGGCGTAAGAGCTAAAATAAAATAAAAATCAGTTGGTGTTAATAGTACATAATTGTTTCTTTTTATTTTTGTCATACCGTTAGAAACGAGGTCAGGACCCTTTGTGGGATGTACCTACGCAGAACAGTCTACCAAAGTTTTATATAACAATCAAATAGACTTAGGAAGGCTTACAAGTATATATTTATAAGTAATTTATGACAAATATGAATTTGTTTGTACTAGGTCTATGACATTGTTCAAAATATAAAGAATAAAAATGATAAAAATCAAAAATTTTGGTAGTGTTGAAGGGATTCGAGCCCGTACTAACGGGATGTATCAAAATTTTGTGGATATTTTAGTATCAAAAAGTAAATTAAATTTTCGGTGGTTTCGAACCCAGGTACGACTATACATCGTCGCACCCACCCGACTGTTCAAACCGCTGCTAGTCCAAAGTGAGTTATTGAAATACTGTGAAAATTTGTATTACTTTTAATCTTTTATAAGTGGTCGTAAAATCGGAGCTAAAATACCTAAGTACACAAAGAACAGAGTCAAAAAAAGTGGAGACTTCCTTACGCTAATAATTTTAATGTAATTTTATTATAAAATTGGAACAACTTTCACAGTGAGTATATTTAAAATTAATGATTGTTATTGTGAACTTATTCAATTTATTTGTCAATTCCAATGATTTAACGAAATTAATAAATAGCATGAAAAGTATTTTTTTTTTACCTATAATTTGTAAGATATTCCTTAGCTAATAAGCTAGTATGTAAGCAACATTACCCTCTGCGCCTTTTTACTTAAATTGTTCAAAATAATAAAAGAAAATTACCTCCAATTTTTTTTTTTAAATGTAATTAGAGCCTGGTTTTTTTCTTAAAAAAACAAGAGTAGAAAATGAGTTAGATAACTAGTGATTTTATTGAATTAATTTTAGATGTTATTTAGTAATGTCCCGAAAACGGAAATATTGGTCCGAAAAATATTTAGTCCTAGGGCGTCTCCAATTATCTCTGTTATTTTTCGAACAGTAGTTATTTTAGTTCCACTGAATTTATAAGGTTTGCCTGTGTGAGTGACTCGTAGCGGCCGATCACTCACACAGGCAAGATCTTTTTTTGTGTGAGTGACTCGTAGCGGCCGATCACTCACACAGGTAAAATCTTTTTTGCTCTTCCCAAATACAAGCTCCATAGATGCTTTCAACACTTGAAAAATTGCTTGGTACATAAAAAACAACATCCCATTTGCGGCAAATACATTACCATTAAACAATTATGCGCAATTTAATTAGAAAATAGTGAAAAACTTCAACATAGAAAATCAGCGCCATCTAATAGCGGAGCTATGCTTAGTCCTGGACCAGAAACAACCTTAAGCCAAATCTGTAAAACTTTTATTCAGATTAATACAGATCACATAGTCTATGATGAAATAATTGAATACTTTAGTTTATTTTTGTTTTTGCGCCAAGATTTCTTGCCAACCTACTAATTTTAATGTACCTATTTCAGGAACCTGTTTGTGTTGTCAACGTCATGTGTTGTCATTTTGCTGCAAATAATAGGTACTAAATAAAAAAAAATTCGCGCCACGAGCCACGCGCCAGTATAGAAACACATTTGCCTGTTGTGCCGTGTCGCGACATAACCCCCACCACCGCTCTGGCGCAATCGGTGGCTAGCAGTCTGCGACACGATAGACCGTGTCGCGACACGACACGCCATACAAGTATGTCCCTAACCATACTAAATGTATGAAACCGATATGCTTCTGGCGCGCCCTGACACACTGCGAAACGCAAGTATGTTTCTGGCATAAGGCTGTGTTCCCAGTAGGCAAACTGTGAGCAGCCGACTGAGTTTGAGGCGTATCAGTTCAGTACTTACGCCCTTCCATACATTTTTAATTGAGTGTCCACAGTTTGCTAGTTTGCGCTCACCGTATGCAGTTTGCAGCGTTACGTGCGCCGACTGTCTCAGTTAGTGGTCGACTCGCAAGTGCTTGCGATACGCACGCAAAGTGATCTGAGTTTGTAGCTGTTCGCCACAAATTTGCGGCTTACTCAGTCGGCCGCTCACAGTTGGCCTACTGGGGACACAGCCTTAGGGTCCCAAGGGACGGACCCGGCAAGCCTTGCTCCCTAATCGCCATAAATACCTACCGGGCCCTGAATAACTGTAGTGTAATACCGCTCGAATACCGTATCAAAACATAGGATCAATCAAAAACTTCTAAAACGTCAACTTCTTGATTAATGTCTCTGAGTTTCGTTAAAATTACTAAAAAAAAAAGTGACAACTCAGTGACAGCGACGTGACACTTGACAACCAGCATTTTACGTCAAAACAAAGTGAACAAAAATAAAAATTGTTTTTAGTTTTTTTACAATTTTATTGATAATTTCCTGAATGTTATTCATGTTAATGTAAACTACAGAATTTATCTGAAAATAAATATGAATGGTGATCGTGATTGTGAAGATACTTTTGAAATCATCGCATAGTATTTATCGGAAACCCTTGGTATTTTGGCTGTACTATTTTTGTCCGCTCCACATTTGATGCATTGAAATAATTTTGACGTCCAGGAAAAGAATGTTCTGCCTGCATGGTGAGTACAGCTGCTCTCTATCATGTATAATAAGATATCTATCTTATTGCGAGCTAAAATCGCACCGCTCGTAGTTGCGTGGGTGATCAAGTCATTACCATATTTTTTCCTATCTTTCTTTGAAACTCATCGCATTGTTGGCACAAATAACATTTCCTGAAATGGTTTCACGAAACTCTTCTTTATTTCTTGCATTTTCTTTCCCCAAGATTGAAGGTATCCACAGGAATGCAGGTTAAGAAAAGTAGAATGTAAATGTTTTGATAAGGACTACTAGTCAGTTGTTGTATTTATCAACAAAATCGTCTAGTATTACAAACGTCACCTAAACCTATTTTATTACCCCTTTCTCATTTGTGTATTTCTGTTTCTATGTGAGCCTGTTCAAGAATACAAGAATACAAGACTTTATTTATAAAAATAGCATTTTACACGTCAGTTATAAATCATAATTATCGTTCAGTATATCTTATTAACAATTTAATAATATTTCTGATAATAATTATTTTATACATTGTAAAAATTTCGATTTAAATTAACATTTAAATTTAGTTTACATTATAATAATATTTAAATATTGACTATCTTACTATTGCTTCAGATGTTATGCTGTCTTTATAAAACAAACCTAAACTAAGAACTTTAGATTTGTAAAAAAAATACAAAGGGTTTTTGGTCCTTTGATCAGTTAAAAAAGCAGTGTAAGTATTTAAGTGCTAAAACATAATGACGTTAAGTTATTAGGTACCTATTTGAAATAAAAGAATAAACATATGAGTGAGTTAATCCAAATGAAATTGATTAATTCTTCAAATACATCTGAGTACTTATACTAAATAGGTATAACGCTGGAAGAAGCCATGTGGCTCAAATAAAGATAACATACAAATAACATTGTTGCTATCAATAAACTACCATTCATTGATAAAAAGGTGACTCAATGTTTTTATCTCTCAAGTATCAGTGGTATGACTAATTCTGGAATAAAATATGCCGGACAATTCTTCATCCCAAGCAATTAATAACAATCACTTGCAACCCGCCCCGGCTTCACACGCTTTTATACCTTCCTCTTGAATCACTCTATCTATTAAAAAAAACCTCATCATAGTAGTTTTAAAGATTTAAGCATACAGAGGGACATAGGGACAGAAAAAGCGACTTTGTTTTATACTATAGTGATACTAAGCATAATCATAGTTAATTCACTCAACTAATAAATCTTTATTAACAACAAAAATTACAATCAAGGAATAGAAAAAATTACAACTAGTATATACAATTGAAACCATTGAGCTAACTGCAGACGGTTGCAAACAGTCTAAAGGTTGCTCAACTGATTCACATGCTAAAAAGTGCACTCTCATGAGTTTTTTAAATCTTATTTTCTTCTCAATCATGTTTTCTCATTAGCAAAACCAAAGAAATGATGTTGAACTTTATGTTATTCAAGTTAATTACCCCTGGAGTCCCCTGAGTACTGAGATTAAGGACTTGTTTCGTTAATAAATGCTAGGGAAACATTATTAAGTGCTTAGCTAATCTGTCTTGTATTGCTAAAATCAATCACTGGCAGTTGAGTCATAAGTCAATGTACTTTCCACTTCATTAGCTGATAAGAATAATGTAATTTGTCCATGCGAGCCAAATGTGAGTAGGTATATTATAATTTTTTAAGACTAATAAAATACTAGCTGCGGCCCGCAGTTTCGCCCGGTTGAAAATTTATGTGTCAAGCAGAGGCAATCGATTTTTCTTCTTTTAAATTTATCAACTTAAAATAATATTACAATGAAAACAAATCAATAACACAGGTTTGTGATGGAATGTTAGTAGAGTCATGGGAGCAACTATCAAATAGGTTTGAAAATAATAATAAGCGGTTGGAAGGAAGGGAGGCCTTTGCTCAGTAGAGGAACATTACAGGCTTACAAAAAAAATAGCTTAATTTCTAAAATACTTAACATATATTTCTCCTTTTTTTTTTAAATAAATTTGTATTAGGTGAGTACCCTGTCAAACTCTTTGATACTGCCACGGGCAGCCAGTCTCAAAAAATACGAGAATATACTTGCCATGCACAAGTATATGCGCAAACAAATACACCTCTCTTTTCCCTCAATCTCAGATATGAATGTTGTTTCAGTGTAATGGTAATGTTGTTCCAGTTTAATGGTAATGTTGTTCCAGTGTAATGGTAATATTGTTGCAGTGTAATCGGTAAATCAGTAAATCAATATCTTTATTTCTTTAGGCTTACATAAGCACTTAGACAAGTCAAATTTAAACTATAGGTACATAATTATCAAAATAATCTAAGAAATAAAGTGATAATTGATTTCCCCTTCGCTTCACTTTTTTGTCCTGTGTAATGGTAATGTTGTTCCAGTGTAATGGTAATGTTGTTCCAGTGTAATGGTAATGTTGTTCCAGTGTAATGGTAATGCAGAGCATGTCTTTGGGCACGGGCGAGGCGGCGCTGCGGGAGTGGCTGCCGCGGCTGTGGCGCCGGATCGAGGACGCTCACTACAGCTATCTCGAGACGGACGACAGCCCCGAGAAACTGCAGCAGAGGAAGAAGCTAGAAGGTGACACTTAAAAGTTCCTATGTTCCATGCCATGTCATGTATTACATAAATGCATGATCCACCTTGCTATATTAATTGCATCGAAGTCGTTGTCGTGGCCAACGGGCCACGAGTGAATGAGCATCTGGCATTAAGCCGAATAATAAGAGCAAAGATGGGCTTGTCAGGGGAAGTACAACAGTATTTACTGTTGATGTGATTTTAACGTGGGGTCGTAAACGAACAAAAAAATGCCATTTCAGAGTAGATCTGCCTCATAGACTTGTTAAAAGTCAATTGCTCTATACATTATGCATCTTTACAGACTACATAACAGAGTACCTATCCCATGCGCCACACGAATGCAAATTCCGACTGGTCGAGACTGGCAAGGTGTTTGAGCGAACGGTCAGAGAGCTTCCAGACTTCAATGCGTATCGAGCGTCGCTAGGTTGGGCGGCGTTGGCGAGATATGCGGCCCATCTGTTGAACCAGCCGTGGAGAAAGGAGTATCGAGTATTGAGGGTGAGCTATCAAGAAGATTTTAAACTCTTTTACACCCTGCAGGACTTCAATGAGGCTACCATTGCGTTCAGTTTTTTTTTGAATTTGGAAGATTCAATGCTTTCCGTGCGTCTTCAGTGTTTTTTGAGAGAACTGATGAATGCGCGATCTGTTGATCAATTGAGACCACATTAAAAAGAAGAAGTTCGAATAGTATAATCAGCTCGTGTCTTGATTTTGTGGACTAAGAGAAGATCTTTGACTTATAAGATACATGGTTTAATGCATGAAGGGTACGATAGATTTCAAATTTGACTTTGAAGATGCAATGCGTACCGGGGTTGCGCAATCTACCTAAGGCCATATTAATCATTACATAGGTTTCCATTTATTTATTTACTTGAAAATATCTATGTATCTTTTTTGCAGCTATACAGCGGCTTCTACAAGCATGAAGTGGAAGCGAACCTAGTGGGTGCAGAGAGCATCCTGCACGCGATGGGCTATACGGCCTGTGGCGGGGGTCGCCTGGCCCTTCGGGCGCCGCTGTGTCCCGATACTGTAGCCGCTGTGTCTCGGGACGCGCTAGTGGCTCACACCGAGTGCCAGGTATGTAATATGTGAAACTTATGTAAAAATATAGTAAAGGGTTTTTTAAAAAAAAACTAACAATCGACTTATAATTTCACGAATTATATAGGATAACTCAATAAATACTGGTCATAATATCTTAAAGAAATTTATATGGGACTACACTAAAAGTTCCAAGCTTTCAAATAAAAGTAATCATCTATCGGTTTACCAAGATAATAGTTATGCATATAAACGTACTTTGTGTGCGTCAACATAACTATTATAGATAAGGTAATAAACTTTTTCTTATCTTATCTTAAGTTAATTTAAGTAACTTAAGATAAGATAAGAAAAAGTTTATTTGGTTTCCACAAAATATACAGTGTAATCTATAACTAAAACATAAAACAATAAATACATGGAACCAAAAGGGTGGCCATTCAGCGTGTGGTGCAGGAGCTCAGGGCAACTACAGCGCTGGTCTTCCGTGTCACCTTAGGGCGCGTCACTTAAGGGTATCAAACATGCACCCTGTTAGGGCACTGCAACATTTTGCTTGGCAGCAAAAATACAAATAAAGTTAGTCATATTATATTACAATTTACTACTTAAACATGTTTCATTTTAAAGAACTCCTGTAAAGTCTAGAAGCTATTTCCAATGAGGTCCGAAGATTTTTGGATTTTATAACATTTGGTTCGCTTTTATATTTTCACATCATTTTTTGCATTACAGATGATGGTACAAGTGTGGGAGGCGCTAGCAGCGCGCGGCGCGGACGTATCGCGCGGCACGTGGTGCGACATCCTACGGCAGAGAGCCGCGCGCCCGGCGCCGCCACCCGCCACCGCCGCCGCTCTATTCCCACATAGGACCCCTGACAATGGTATGGGCCGTCTAGATAATCCTATAGGTTATGTGGGAGGAAGTCGCAAGATGGTTTTGGGCATTTTTTGCGACTTGTCAAATGCATGATTGTGTGATATGAGATATTAAACAGGAAACTACATTACTATGGAATAAAGGACACCTCTTTGGATCTAAAATAACTACTGGTTCGTGATGACACTTTATTTCTTAAATATGTAAATAATTTGTAGTTTAAATTTTAATTTATCTTAGTATTTACTTTGTGGGTAAGCATAAAGAAATAAAGTTATTGAGTTCTGAGTCATGCAAGTTACTTAGTGTTCGATTGCTAGGGTTTATGAGTAGTGGACTGTATTGCGAAATGGATTATGTATGATGTGTGACTTTAGAAATTGTGTCGACACAAACGAAAAGGTGATTCAGTCTTATTGAGATGATAGTGAAGGCGTGAAAGATGTGAGTGATGCGTTATGTATGATGTGCTACGAAAAACCACTAACCTTGTGAGGACTGGCGCGGCGTGTAGCTATACCCAACTCCTTCCAGGGCTCCTCGGGGCGTTGCGGCTGAAACTATACCTTTCAGGTCCGTACTTTACTGGCGGGCAAGTTTAGCTCGCTTAGCGTAAAGGGCCGGTCGGAGCAGTAGAGCTAACCACGGGTGGAATCTCGTAGGCAGGGCAGACAATCACACACACTTCACAAGCTAGTACGCTAAGGAGGTTTTACGAATCACGAAACGACACGAACGAAAATAACTATTAAACGAGAAAAGCGGGATAAGCAGTTACGTATCTTCTCAGTTCAAAAATCTAAGACCGAATGATTCATACAACGAAAATTAGCGGGAAAAAACTAACGGTCGAGAACGTCATGACGTTATGAAAAATGCCAAAATTACGCATGTCAAATATGTCAAAGGCAGACGAAACCTAACCTACAAGAAGTTGGTAGCCAATTCTGAACATTCCGACCACCAAAATACGCAGTATTTTCCGCAAAATTAATCAAATATATTATATTTATTTTTTATTACAATAACGATACGAAAAGAATATATATAAAACGAAACAAATATTATTTACAATATTATTTACGATTAACCTATATTTTACCTAAACCTTACAGCTGGAATTAGGTGGACTGGGCATCATCAGGTTCGGTGTCCTGGTTCACAGGAAGGACACACAACTTGACCACAGGCTTGCATTCTCCTGAAGCCGTCCGCAGAGTAACTACTCGGCAGACATGCTCGGCTCCAGGATGCAGCTGCGTTACCTGACCCAATTTCCACTTCGTCGGCTCAAGCGAACGAAAATGACCCGAGGTCAAAGCTGCAAGGTCGTTTGGGTCCGAGCTTAATGGCGAAAGGGGCCGTGAATATAACAAGGCTTCGATTTGGATCAGCAAGTTGCTAAACTCCTCATAGGTCAGGCGTTGCAAACCAACGACACGAGCGAGGTGAGTCGTAACCGATTCAACTCCTGCCTCGACTAGCCCCGAGAAATGTGGACTACCAGGAGGGTTAAACGTGAACTCTATCTTCTCGGCCTGCGTTACCTGCGACATTAAGTCCTTTAACAGCCTACTGGCCCCAAAAACTGAAGCCGACGAAAACGGCTTTAGCTGACTTAGACGATAACACGGTAGATTTTCCATACGAGGAAGTGCGGGCAATTGTGGTTTGGCACGAAAGCACTTGACACGAGATGACATAACAAAACGAATTGCTCGCTTTACCGAGAGGATCCAAAAACCCTGAGCGAGAACTCCGTGTGCGAGACGGCCGACCACCCTGAGCAACCCATTTGTATATAAGAAAAGACAGAGTTTTCTGGCTTTGGAGAGCAAATTTGGGGTGCCTAGCATATGAAGTTCAGGAGCAAACACAACTTCCTGTACATGCTTTACTAAGAACTGCACCAACCAATTGCGACCCGACCACCATGACTGACCCGGGTTTAAATCTTCGGGCGATAAATCTCGCGAACCATGATCGACTGGATTGTCCGCATTATGTTGCTGCCAACATTCAGCAGGTATGCTATCTTGGACTTCCGTAACACGGTTGGCGACAAACGTTCCGCAACGCGAGAGACACGAATTAATCCAGGTTGTTGCAACACTGGAATCAGACCAAGCGAAGACACTATCGAGGCGATGAAGACCATCTAGAGCGGGAGTAAACGACGACATAAACTCACTCACACTCAGTAAGACAGCTGCCATCAGGTCCAAGCGTTTGCGAAGGAGGGCAACTTTCGACTTGTCAGAACTTAGTCGGACCTCAGTCGCCCCGTCACTGCACGATGCACGACAGTACCTACGCTCAGAAGCAATATCTCCAGTGAACATAATAGGCTTAAGTTGAGGGTCTTCGAAGGTCAGTGGGACAATCAATCGTCCCTCGGAATTTCGAAAGGTATTTGCGCCAACGTATTTGTCGCAAACGACTAATTCCCCTTTCGACAAAATAGTTGGTCTGGGCGGTTCGACACTTTCCAGTTCCCGGAAACTTTTTATTGAATTATCGTGTGACAATTTCGAAACGAGAAAACAATTTTTATGGTTATTGGCATTGTTGCCAAGGCGAGCGAAGTCGGTGCCAGTAGTGCACTCACCCATCACTATCCACCCGAAGATAGTAGAGATAGCGATAGGTTGACCTGGTGCACCTCTAATTAACCCAGGTCTGAGTGCCGATGCGAAAATGTTAACACTTACAAGCATGTCAACAGGCCCTGGTCTATTAAAATTAGGATCTGCAAGATCCAAACCATCTAGATGATCCCATGATGAGGTATCAATAAAACCAGGCGGCATGTGATGACAAATATTCTGTAGCACAGAAGCTTCCAGAATCAAATTATTTGAGAACTCCTGACTCTTGGGACTCAACTCACACATAACCGATCCAAGTGTGTTGGTGGAAACTCGACCAATTCCATCAACTGATTGGGCTTTTGGGCTCACTTCTAGTCCAAGACGACGCGCGCACGACAAGGTCATGAAATTACAAGCGCTGGCGCTATCAAGCAAAATCCGAATTTCCACAGATTCATTATTTCTATTTTTTGCTAAAAGTACAGCAGTAGAAAATAATGAATCTGTAGTCGATGAATAAGCGGCCAGTGCTACTGGCGGCGTCGATTCTTGGGGTATAGAAGGGGCAGGAGCAGCTTCATCAAAATGCAGTAAAGTATGGTGCCTTTGACTGCATTTGCCGCATGTATCTTTGATGGTGCATTTTTTAACGGAATGTGCAGGCTTTAGACACAAAATACATAGCCTCCTTTCCTTCACACTTTGGAATCTACTTGCTGGAGTCAGATTAAGAAATTCTGAACAATTTTCAGAACTATGGCTGTCATTGGGACAAAAGTCACAAGTGGAGTCAGGGGAAACAATTAGTGATGTCCGATTTTTTGTAACTGGTTTAGTGGGTACAGGCTGCCCATGACAATTCTCAAGCGCACGAGCACGCTTCTCTAAGAACTCCATGATATCGTCGAACAATGGGATATCAATAGACGGGTTAAGTTGAAGCTCGAAAGCTTCACGAGTTCCTATATCCAGCTTCGACCATACTAGCTGGAACAGCATAAAGTCTTGATTAGGAAGTTCATACCTCGATAGTATAGCTAAGTTCTCTGTGAACGTCCGATGAACCCGTTCCAACTCCGAGGCACTTTTACTTTTCACCGACTCACACTTCAATAATTTGTCATAGTAGGTGTTGGCTATGGTCCTTTTTCTGTCATAGTATTTATGTAAAGCATTGTAAGCTGCCATGTAGTTGCTCCCTGTTAAAGGGAAATTCTTTATAAGATCAAAGGCAGCACCCTGTACACTAGACAGTAAATAGTGCAACTTCTCCACCTCTGCCAACTCCCTACTGTGTATGAGCGAGTCGTACAGCTCCTTAAAAGAAACCCAGTTCTCCAAACTTCCATCAAATGGCTTCAAAACTATCTTGGGTAACTTTGCTAACATAGTGCTATTTTGGTTGGTGGGTTTGTTCCTACGTTCTTGTATGCTTGCCAAACGAGACTTGAGGACTAATATTTTTTTATCGAACGAAATAGTGTGCGAAAACTCATTCATACGATCTGCCTTCGACATACCTGACAATACGTGGATTTGAGCCGAGTGAAACTCCTTACTTATGATGTTCAGATCCTCCTCCGTTACCCCCTCAAGGTCCGAGGACTCGAGCAATTCTATACGCATGAAGGAATAATCTCTCGCGATCCTATATTTATCTCCAACTTCGTTTTCCATATATAAAAGTAACAAAAACTTTACACTAACAAAATGTAAACAAATCCGAATCTAAAAGCTATTTCTCCGTTCGAAAACAAACCTATAAAGTAAGTAGTACGGAGAATGACAACTGACGTTTATCTGTCAACCTAGTTTGACAACACGAAAGCAAAAAACGATAAAGAACATTTATGACCGTTGGATTGTTTTAAATGTTTACCCTCAATATTTTTACCGAAACGAATTGTAAAAAATATTGTTGGAGCGGTAACGAACGACAATTATACCGGTTCCAATAAACTATTATGAACAAAACAACAAAGATACAAAATGTTAAAGCGAAAATGAAAGCTAATAAATCCGGCCGTAGGACCAAATGTTCGATTGCTAGGGTTTATGAGTAGTGGACTGTATTGCGAAATGGATTATGTATGATGTGTGACTTTAGAAATTGTGTCGACACAAACGAAAAGGTGATTCAGTCTTATTGAGATGATAGTGAAGGCGTGAAAGATGTGAGTGATGCGTTATGTATGATGTGCTACGAAAAACCACTAACCTTGTGAGGACTGGCGCGGCGTGTAGCTATACCCAACTCCTTCCAGGGCTCCTCGGGGCGTTGCGGCTGAAACTATACCTTTCAGGTCCGTACTTTACTGGCGGGCAAGTTTAGCTCGCTTAGCGTAAAGGGCCGGTCGGAGCAGTAGAGCTAACCACGGGTGGAATCTCGTAGGCAGGGCAGACAATCACACACACTTCACAAGCTAGTACGCTAAGGAGGTTTTACGAATCACGAAACGACACGAACGAAAATAACTATTAAACGAGAAAAGCGGGATAAGCAGTTACGTATCTTCTCAGTTCAAAAATCTAAGACCGAATGATTCATACAACGAAAATTAGCGGGAAAAAACTAACGGTCGAGAACGTCATGACGTTATGAAAAATGCCAAAATTACGCATGTCAAATATGTCAAAGGCAGACGAAACCTAACCTACAAGAAGTTGGTAGCCAATTCTGAACACTTAGGTTTTATGGACTCAGAGTCCGATATATGTTTAACCAATAAAACTTTAATTTGTTTATCACACCTAATCCTAGTCTTAAATAGTGCAAACTATAAAACATTAATATTAAATATTTTTATTCTTTACCCAGGCACAGAAATCTATTCCAACATTCAAACGTCACAGGAGAACCACCACGGCTACCAACCGTGCCATTGTCCCGAAGCCACCATTGAAGAGAGTCTACCCTACATGGTGCCTAACCTAGTCCCTCAGTACATGTACCCTGTACCAGACTCTGTAAGTACTTATAATAAAATTAGTACGAAACATACAATCTACAGAACCACCGCGGCTACCAACCGTGCCATTGCCCCGACGACGCCTCCATCGAAGAGAGTCTACCCTACATTAATAAATAAAAAATAAATAAATAATTCCGGACAGTCCACACAGCATCATCTAGCCCCAAGCTAAGCAGAGCTTATGTTATGGGTACTAGATGATTGATATACTTAATACCATACATTACGAAGATAGATATATTTTATTATACATAGAAAACACCCAGACCAATGGAACAAATTTCTGCAGATCATACTCAAATTTGTTCAGAGGCGGGGATCGAACCCGCAACCTCCTGCGTCGCAGGCGGACCTTCGCCCACCGCGCCACATCGGTCGTAAACTTAGTACTTGCTTTATTTGTAACTCAAACACATAGACACAAAGATAGAATAAAAAAGAAAACAATATAAAAGATAACAGTTCGCTTGAGTCACAAAACGGTCCCTGTCTCAGCATGAGCTGGTTGTATTTACGTACAACCAACGCTGGTCTTCCGACAGACCCGTTTAGTGTGTGGATGTATGGATGTTTGTTACTTTTTCACGCAAAAACTAGTAACCGGTTTGTTCTGAAATGTTGAATAGACGTATTTCTGGCCCTGGAGTAAAACATAGTCTGTTTTACATGCCATAAAGTTCCCATGAGATAGCAATATATAATTCCATAGATACAACGTACGCGAAGCAGTCAGATACTATACTCTGATTTAGAATCATAGATATTTTTTGTAAACAATGGGATTTATGAATAAAAACTAGACAAAACCTGATAATAATAACAGACAACAGCAGGGTTACAGCAACCTTACAACTAAACACCAAAATAAAATCATCAATAACGCATATTTGCTCAAGCACAGCGAAAAAGATGCAAGTTCGTTTACGATAATGAATGAAAGACCAATGGAATGATGAATGAAAACTGTCAGAATCACGAATTTTTAGGAGCTCCTGCAGCTTAATCTGATGATACCAATATCGTCAGATATGTTTCATCAATATTCCTTTGGTTTTGTAACTCTATTGTTTACAAAAAATATCTATGTTTTTGAATCGCTGTATAGTGCATTATATGAGTGAGCACAAAGTCCCCACTATCGGGGTGACAAATCAACATGAAATTGAGCTGTGCTGCGCTGTATTGCCCTGTGCTGTGCTGTGTTTCTTAAGCTACGTTTTTTAACAATCAACATCAAGCTGTGCTGCGCTTTGCTTAGCTCAGTATTAAAAGTAATCAGGAACTTTGTAGTATAGTCGTTACAGCGCAGTATGGCAGAGCTCCATAAAAAACATAGCACAGTTCGGCACAGCGCGGCAGAACGGCGGGTAGCGCGCCTCGCTCGTGACTACTGCGTTTTTAAACAGAGCGTAGCCTCACACAGCGCAGCACAGCATGGTTTGCTAATATCCTCATTAAAATATTAAACGAGCGAGTTGACCAAACAGAACAGCGCAGTACAGCGCAGCATAGCTCGATGTTGATTTATCACTCTCGCTGTTCGACACGGGTCGCATTATATGCCACGACAACTTGACGTACTGTTAATTTTTTAAGCAAGTAAGTTCGCCGATTAACCTTTCGCTTAGTCATATCGATACAGTACCTCTACCATGAGTTTTGACATTACAATCGCCTGACTTTACTATAGTAGTTACGTAATACGCAGATTGCTTTTTTACGTGCATTTTTAGTACCCAACTATCCGCAAGACGCGCTGTTCAAGTTTTCATACATTTTTTAACTACAGTCGCTAGCGACTTCAGTAAACAAAAACTCATGGTAGATGTACAGATATCAACTGCGTGTACTAATAAATGTTTTTTTTTATATTTCTAGCCGCAATGTTCAACAGTACCGATGATGACGTCATACGTACCTTATTACTACCCAATCCAGGCGCCGTACATGATACCTACGCCCGTCTACCCGCCGATCAAACACGCCACCACAGTCGCTGTCAACGGATATCCGCCTCAGTACAGGTAATGTTGGGGCCACACTAACGGGAAATGCCATTAATTAACGCGATAATGGACGTTTACCATAGGTGTAGCCACAATTTAACGCGATAATTTGACAATGGCATTAACAATGCCGTTTGGCGTTAGGCGATAGCTCAAGAGGCGGTACATCAAAGAGATTAACGCTAGAATTGATGCGATGAAGTGGCTACACTACGTATTGTCAGTGTGCGTCGAGAGCGCAAGGGGAGCGGACGTGTTTACTATGGCGACGGAGTGGAGAAACGAGAAAGTTCTTACTTTTCTCGAGATTCTGATTGATTCGAGATTCTCTTTATTCGGTAATGATTCAATAAAGTCAAATAATATAAATTTACACTCATGAAATATAGAGCTCTGTCGACGTCCATCTTGCTTGAATTGAAGTAAATTCAACGCCGTTTTTATCGCCAATAATGGGCATTCACGTTGACCGTTGAAGTGTAGCCACCCACTTTAATGCGGTAAAAATTGTTGCAATAATTAACACGATAATGGGCATTGACGTTAAACGCTAGTGTGGCCCCAACATAAGAATAACGTTTATTTTAGATTAACAAGTTTGCTAAAGTAAATAAAAATAAAAGCGGCAATTGCCACTTTCACAAGAATTTCATAAGCTATTAAATTAAGTAGTAATTGGATACGGTCAGTATAACGTGTCTTACTGTAAGATCTGACGATGAAATTGAGGGTAGTCTTAACTCGATCAATAAATCAGTCAAAAACCTTTTATTTTTGTAGATCTCAGTGGCGCGTCCGTTTACTAAAAAATATCTACATATCTATGTAATGTATTTTATTAAGTACTAGCGACGCGCCCCGGCTTCGCACGGTTTTATTATACGTATAAACCTACTTCTTGAATCACTCTATATATTAAAAAAAACCGCATCAAAATCCGTTGCGAAGTTTTAAAGATTTAAGCTTACAAAGGGACTTAGGGACAGAGAAAGCGACTTTGTTTTATACTATGTAGTGATATCAGTCATCTAGTACCCATAGCACAAGCTCTGCTTAGCTTGGGGCTAGATGAGGGCGTCCAAGACGTAAGACAGCAGGGCGCCTATTGGTGCACAAAAAGCACCCGCGGCCATGATAGGAGGCCTATTGTATTCCCCATTCTTTTTGAGAATCTAACTATTACAATAAATGGGAAAATCTGTGTGAATGTTTGTTATAGGTAATCTCCGTAACTACTTAAGTTACTTAGGTGATATTTGGTGCGTATATATTTTAGGACCTAGAATAGGACATAGGCTATTAAAATTTGGAAATTTTACCCTCTGAAGGGGTTAAATAGGGTGGTAAAGTTTGTACGGATTTTTTTTTCTTGGTTATATTTACTCAAAACTCGGTGTAAATAAACTGCAAAGTGAATAATTAAACATGTATTTTTTATTTTTACGAAACTACCCTAAGAAGCGTGCAAAAAAATTTTGAAATTTGACAAATAAATTTGTATGCGGGCGAAGCCGCGTGGCGCAACTAGTAGTTTCTATATGATGATGTAGCCCATCATCAACAGGGCCATTCTAGATCGATCGAAATTAGGTTTCTAAGTTGAAGACTTGGAAACTGTCTCTGACTGTTGAAATCGAGTTCCCATGTCGTAGACTCATAATCTGTCGGCTCGAGTGAAATTCTTATTGCGGTTTTTTATATAAAAATGGTTTACAATTTACAAAAAAACTACTTTTCCCTTAGTTTTTTTGTTTTAACGCAGAAAACATTAAAAATACGCAAAAATATTTTTAATATCTCGAATCTTTGCCAGAAAACGAGTCTCATCATCAGCCTATATTAGTCCACAGCTGGACATAGGCTAACGAGTCTACAGCACGGAAATTTGATTTCATTCGCATTACAATAGCCCTGCTAGTGACATTTCATACTAACGTGACACATGATCTTTACTCATACAAACCTACTGTACCTACTCTAAAACAATAATACATTGTTACCCAAGGGTTCAAAGTCCCGAGACACTCGGGCGCCAATATTTCGAGGGACTACATAAGTTACTTTCACCTGAGGTAAACACTGGTGCTTTTCATTACGAATAAATTGCCGCTAATCCGATCGTTTTTTCTAGCTTTTGCATTAAATTTTCTCATTCTACCATTATCATGGTTCAATAGTAACGTGATAGCTGTCAGTTGAAAACGATTCTCCCTAGGGCTGAAAAGTATCACTTTCAACCCGCTCTTCAGGTAACATACTTTCCGAGTATGAGTAATGAAAAAGACTATAAAGCCTTGTTTAATTCCCTCAGGTATCCAACAGTCCCAACCGCTCAACTAATCGAGCTCGACGCCTCCTCAATCTACGAGAACGAAGACATAAGGCAAAGGAAGCGGCCAGAAAGTTCTAGAAGGAACAGCACATCTAAATCAGGCTTTAGTGACGTCACACTACCCAGTCTACCCAGATCTGACACACAACCCACGTTAAGTAAAGCGAGGGAGGATGGAATGGGTACATATGAGAGTTGGGACTATGTGTTCCGGAATCTGTCGAGTAAAGACGAAGATGGCCGAAGTGGGTACTCGCCGTCGATTGATCGGGATTCTAGGACGCTGGATCGGATGGATAAGGTGGGTTTTCTTGGATTTTGCGCTTTATTTCTTAGCCATAGAGTTAGGAATGAAGCGAAAAGCAGAGTGTACCTTAGTACCGGTTGTACTTTACGAAGACGTAAATAGTTCTTGTCTCTTTCATTTGGTAACCTACAGCGCCTCTACCGGAAAGAGAAAGAATTAGTTTTCGTAGTTTGATAGCGGTAGAATAGTTTGATGCTCGTAGGCTACTAGAATCTTTGTTTCATTTGAGCTCGATGAATGTAAAATTAATATTTATTATTTCATTGTACTTAAATTAAACAGGGGACTTTCTTATTGGAACAAACCTCCATCAACAACCATACAAACATTCTCAAGTTTTATCATTTAAATCAATTTAAATCACTGTTATAATCTTATAATCTTTTTAAATAAGTAGAGTAAATGTTCCTACCAATGTATATTACCGGCAGGAGCGGAGTCCCCAAACACAAGCATATGTTTGCTTAAATGTAGGCTTCCAAATCCATTTATGTTTTGTAAATAAGGTACTGGAATAAACGTTTCCTTTTTTTATTTCTCACTAGCGACCCGCCCCGGCTTCGTACGGTTTTATTATACGTATAAACCATCCTCTTGAATCACTCTATCTATTAAAAAAAACCGCATCAAAATCCGTTTCATAGTGTTAAAGATTTAAGCAGTCAAAGGGACATAAGGAAATAGGGACAGAAAAAGCGACTTTGTTTTATACTATGTAGTGATTTATAATATCAGTAAGCTTATTGATGCTCATTCCAGGCACACAGAAGTAGATACCAGCCGACGACCATGGATCTTGAAGACGGTCTCCAAGCGCTGAGCCTGGACCACCGGGTGAAGGAGAAGAAGCCAAAGCAGGCTGCCAAGAAGGAAGAGAAACGGGAGCGTCCGCGTCGGCTGGAACCCGTGGGGAACCCGCAGGCTGATGCCTTGGTTACGAACAAGGTTGCGCCTGATAAGGTATATGAGGCAAGGAAAAATAATGTTTTTGTGTGTAAATGTGTATTTGTGTAAATGTATGTGTGTTTGTGTATAAATGTGTGTTTGTCTGTATACAAATATGTGTTTTGTGGATGGATAGTTAAATAACAATTTATTATATTATTACCAAACAAAGACGGTAAACAATACAGACAAAGAGTAAGGTTGCGCCTGATAAGGTATACATATAAAGTAAATAAATAAATAAATATTTAAATATTTCTGGACAGTCCACACAGCATCATCTAGCCCCAAGCTAAGCAGAGCTTGTGTTATGTTAAATATAAAACTGTAGTGTGTGTGTTTGCGTGTATTTGTATCTGTGTGTGTATTTGTGGATGGATTGTAAGAAAACAATTTATTATATTACTAGCGACCCTCCCCGGCTTCACTCTATCTACTAAAAAATCGCATCAAAATCCGTTGCGTAGTTTTAAAGATTTAAGCATACATAGGGAGATTTGGACATAGGGACAGAGAAAGCGACTTTGTTTTGTACTATGTAGTGATTACCACTTAAAGACGGAAAACAATACAGACAGAAATACTAAGTATAGAGGAAGACTAAAGGGTGGTCTTATCGATAAAAATAAATAATGAAAACCCACAGCATCTTCAAGCCCCAAGCTAAGCAGAGCTTGTGTTATGGGTACTAGATGACTGATATACTTAATACTATACATTACATAGATAGATACTTTTTTAATATAATTCATTACATATTTTTTTACATAGAAAATATGCAAAACCCCGGACCAAAAATTTTCAGATGGTATATAAATTAGTATTAAATTTGACTTGTTTTATTAGATTTATTAGATATTGATTTACTGATTTACTGATTAGTCCTAATAAGGGAATCCAACCCGCAACCTCCTATATCGCAGGCAGTCCTTCGCCCACCTCGCCACCTAGGTCATCGAAATGAGCGAATCTGTTTCAGTATGTATTGTATTTGCGACGAGTTTCACAATTCAACTTATAATTTCCAGGTGAAACTTCTAACGAAGAAGGATATAAAAGACAGGAAGGAAGTCATCAAGCAGCAGACTGTGAACGGCACTTCATCAGCCACGGCCGAGGCCAAGAAGGTGAAGCGGCCTTCCAAGCTTGTGGCCGCGGAGGCCGAGCGGCCTCGGAGGCCTCAGGAGAACGGACACGCGCACAGCTCTAAGAATAACCATGGTGAGTTAAAGAGCTATAAATAATAATAATAAATAAGTAAATAATGCTGGACAATTCACACAGCACCATCTAGCCCCAAAGTATCTGTTATGGGTACTAGATAAATATTATTAAATGCATAGATAGTGAAGACAAAGCGCTATGGCGCTCATAGGGGGAGGCCTATGTCCAGCAGTGGACTAATATAGGTTGATGATGATGATAATGCAAAGTTAGATATTATTTAGATATTTATTATACACAGAAATAATAATAATAATAATGCTGGACAATCCACACAGCACCATTTAGCCCCAAAGTAAGCTACTCAAAACTTGAAATGGAATGGAGGGTATTTGTACAAACGGCGCGTTGCAGCCATTTGTGCAAATAGGATAGGATTTCGCCTTCATATGATAAGGATAGAGACAATACCTTTTTAGAGAGGCGAAATTGAATTGAAATTATTGAATTGAATTGAAAAAAATCCAAAATTGTTTTTTATTACCAGAAAACTACACATCTAATTTAGCTACCTATAGACTGCTTGCAACCATCTGCAGATAGCTCAATTGTTTCAATTGTATGTACTAGTTTTAATATTACATTTTTTGATTGTAATTTTCGTTAAAACACAACTCAGCACAAGCATAGTTTTACTAAACAAATATTTTGTCCACAGCACAAACTTCAACTAACTACGACCTAAAATCTCAACTAATCGTAACCCTCGACGAGACCGACGCCGCTCAAAACGGCATCGACAAACCACTGAATTGGACTTGCAACACTTGCACGTACTTGAATAAAGACAACGCGAGCGTGTGCGAGATGTGCGGTAAGTCGCGAGCCAGGGTCGACATACAACCACTGACGTCTGGAGGACGGGAGTGTCCGGCTTGTACGCTGGTCAACCAGCGGGAGGCGAGGGTTTGCGACGCCTGCGGGACGAGCTTACAACACTGCCCGACGTACATCTAGGGTTAAATCTGGTAGACGAGTATTCAGCTTGTAAGACAGTCAAATAATCCGAGGCGAGGGTTTGCGACGCCTGCGGGACGACCTTGCAACACTGTCTACATCTAGGGCTTAAATCTGGTAGACGAGTGTTCAGCTTGTAAGACAATCAACCAGCGCGAGGCGGTTTGCGACGCCTGCGGGACGAGCTTGCAACATTGCCCGACGTACATCTAGGGTTAAATCTGGTGGACGAGTATTCAGCTTGTAAGACAATCAAAAAGCACGAGGCGAGGGTTTGCGACGCCTGCGGGACGACCTTGCAACACTGTCTACATCTAGGGTTAAATCTGGTGGACGAGTATTCAGCTTGTAAGACAGTCAAATAATCTGAGGTGAGGGTTTGTACGCCTGCGGGACGAGCTTGCAACACTGTCCGACGTACATCTAGGGTTAAATCTGGTAGACGAGTGTCCAGCTTGTACGTTAGTCAACCAGCGCTAGGCGAGGGTTAACACAGGGGACCTCAAATTATGAACGTCGCTATAAATAGGAGGCTATAAATAAGAGCCCAAAAATTATATGACTACATGTTTGTTTACATGTAGTCACATAATTTTTGGGCTCTTTCTTGGCACAATCCTGGGCAAAAAAGTCCCTCATTTCTCAGAGGTTTGGGTCTGGACAATGAGAATTTCTTTGGTATATTCCTACTAACATATACATTGAATGAATAGATTACGCACTTAAACTTATACAGACAAAGGTACGTGAATTTTGAAGTCATGGTTGAATATTAAAAACTGATTTTCATTTAGATATTCTAGAAAATAATTGACTATCTATAGTATATATTTATATTTGAAAGTATTACATGATAGTGGTCATTAGAAATTTCGGGAATCGAAACCGCACCATTAAAGTAGACAGGCCTATGATCTATCCAGTTCATTCACGAGCGTCATGTCATATCGATTCTTTTATAAATCGAAATTTTTGATGACCTTTATCATGTACTTAATACGTTCTACATAAGTGAGGTAATCACTTTAAACATGAAACAAATATAAAGTTGCTAAAAAATAATCTTGTAAAGTATTATTATTTTGATTTGTTCGTTCAAAAACGCTATCGGCCTCAAAGAGTCTATATTTTAGAAATATAATAATGAATGTATTTCCAAACAAAGTGTTTCAAGTATAACCTAACCACAAATTTTATTTTTTAAGTTATTAAGGCTAGTGTTCACCAAAAGATAAACGGACAATTAAGCAGTTTCCTGGGTTAATTTTCCCATTCAATTTATGAAAACTTGCGCCAAAATCGTCCACTGTTTAAAATTTAACCATCTGTTGGTGAACTCGAGTCTTAATCATATCAGGGCTAAATTAAGATAACATGAACATTAGATGATGCTGTGTGGATTGTCCAGTATTAAACATATTTGTATTAAATTATTGTAAACTACACAACCATTTTAAGTTATATTTTCATGGGATAGGTTATATTTTCCTTTCTCAAAAAATACTTACAATTATTTACGCAATGTACTCGTAAGACAATGTGATGTCATTTTGTCTATTCTAATCTAAACTTAATGTTACAGTCGTTGTCCGACAGAAAATGTTATTTGTATCTATTTAATAAAAATAACCAAAAGAAGTAACGCAGGATTACCGCACATTTTGATTGGTTATTTTTACCAGTAGAATTTTATTACGGTTAACTGTTTCGTGTTGGCGAGATAAAAAAATGTGGTTTTAATTTGTTCTGTGTTCTTAACGGAAAAATATTAGCGGAAAAGTAATTTGCCGCATATCGTACGCCATTTACTTATTACCATAAGAAAAAAGTAGCTTTGGTTCACTGGTGTTTATAGCATTTTGAAAAATGGATATTGGGTTTTCATTTAACATATTCAAAATGCTCCTAAAATACTATAGAATAGAAGGTTTTATGATGGGTGAGAATTCTCAATAGAATTCTTGAAGATGGCTGCAAATTACATTTACGTATATTTTTTCCTTGTAGGAAACATCTAAAAATGAAACTCGCGGCAACATGATACAAACAACCTTAAATAATCATTTTCAAATAATACTGCTCATAACTAGCTTTTTGATTGGCTTCCTTAATATGTCCTTTAAAACTATAACCTGATAGACGATGCGAGAAGTCTGTTATCTTATTTGTGTACACATAAAATATTTAAAATAAACTCATTTAAATTGCATTTGGCTATCGTGCATTTTAGCTAAATGCCTCATTTACATGACATGTTGCGTCACATTTTAATATATTTTATTATAAACTACATTGAAATCATGAGTAGACTAATTAATGATTAACAAATAATAATAAAAGTTGGCGAATAATATCGCAAGAGTTTTCAGGTGCCAAGCTACCTATTTTTAAGTATTTTATTGTTTATATGTTGTTTTTTACTTGAACAGCTACGGGAAATAAAACTTTACCTGATATATTGATAATCTTTAGAATTGGAGCTCACTATTCCAATTATTTCAAATCAATAATTAAGATGGTATTTACTTATGTTCTTTAAATATATATATATTTTCCACGAGAACGTATCTAAACTACCCTTGTCAATTTATATATTAATTTCACCTGTATCAATTATTCATAGGGTCTACCATAAAGTAAAACGACAAATGAAAAGATGTTTTTTAGTTTTATTTAAATTTTGACCATTGTTTGTCGTTATGTTATTTCTCGCAATATTTCAAGGTTTATATTTTAGTGTTATTTCCTTACTAATTTTAATTTTAATGCTTAACACAGGGTAATGATTATTATTGTAGAAAATACATAACATATAATTTATGCGAAATTCACGTAATAATTATAAAGTATTGTAATTAATAGTGTTCATTTGATCGCCTTCTCCAATGCTTTAACATAGTCGTTATATAGGAAAGCTTCAATATTATTTAAATTATATTGATCTGTGTATATAAATGTTAGTTATTTGTAAATATTAGATGGTAAATATATTTATTTAGACGTTTTATATTTATTGTAGACTAAAACGATTGAAAATCATAAGTCATATAAATAAAACACCACGGTATGCATAAAATTGCATTTGTTATTTAACACGTTTAACAAAAACATATGCACAATAT
Source organism: Eupithecia centaureata (assembly GCA_944547425.1). Classification (NCBI taxonomy): domain Eukaryota; kingdom Metazoa; phylum Arthropoda; class Insecta; order Lepidoptera; family Geometridae; genus Eupithecia; species Eupithecia centaureata. The sequence continues at coordinate 11,725,667 of OX155691.1, forward strand.
ATTCAATGAAAATAATCCTATATTAAAGGCGAGAGGACAGTATCTTAAATGTTTGTTACTTGTAAAAGCCAAAACAACAAATGTATAAGGGTGAAAGTCTGCAAATGTATAGAAAATAGCCTGGAATCATACATGGGCTTGTAATGTGGGTACCTGGCTAAGTTCTGGGAGGAAGCCAGTAACTGAGTATATTTATATAGAATAAAGCACTGAGGAGCGTGTATTTTTCTATACCTAATAGGTAGATTTTGTCAAACTGTTGATTTGTATTAGACGATGCAAACTTTCTGACGTCTATGAAGTGTTTGCAAAAGTACGTGTTTTCACTTATTTCCCTTGTTTTATTTGTACTTACCTTACTTATGTCTTACTCAAACTCGAGTAAATCTACTTCAAAGGCTTTCGAGGCTGTCATTTATTTCAGTAAGTTTTTTGTTGACTTAGATTTTATGAATTAGATAAAGTAGATGAACCAACTGGGCTTAACGAGTTTAAAGATTTCAAACGACTTGACGTGGTCACCTAAAATGATGATATCAATTCTGTTGTCGTCTCTCATCCTGTCAATCATAAACCGTGATCTGATAGACCTTTAGGACACCAGCAGTGTGCAGTGCAGTTGTGAAATATTAAGTCAGTTTTTGTAAAAGACATCAAGTTAACATACGTATTTTTTATTAGCCTACTGTCTCAACTAAATTTGCAGTGTGGGTCTTAAGGCCTGTATTCAACTGGATTAGTGATTAGTGCAGGTGATTAGGAGAAAATTCGGACATCGATTAAACTGGAATTCGACACTACTCGCACTACATACCTGTATCTACTAATCACCCTCAATTACTAATCACCTTCACTCGCAACAATCAAAGTGAATACAGGCCTTTAGATCCTATTTGAGAGTAGTGTCTTCAAAGATGTCATTAAGTTTGAATCGTAGTATAACATTATAGCTTCACAATGGGTTGCCTTTAGTTTGTATAGTCGACGACTATTACATGTAGAGATATTGTATTGAAATAAAGAGTATTGTTTTAAGAATTTGTTTTATTCATTCCTTCCTACTTATCTCGTAAAGATTCATGAGCAATGATAAGAAGAACTGATAAGTGATTAGGTGCATGGTTACGCAAATTGACCCCACTTTTCTCAGACTAAGAACACAGAATTCAGATTAATGCGATTGTAAGTAAATTATTCCTCAATATTTTAATTTCTGTCGTTAAGAGACTTGTTCTCAGAATAAATAAAAATTAAGAACTCAATTAACCTTGGCATTGAACTGGCTAAGCGCGTGTTGAGTCAACCTATGTTGTTTTCCTCAGTTTCGGGTTTTCTTGCGTGTCATAAAATTAATAGATAACTTCCTAGATTGCCCTGCCTAACCTTAAGACTTGTATGAATTAGTTGTAGTTTCGCACGGTTTTATTATACGTATAAACCTTCCTCTTGAATCATTAATCTACCTATTACAAAAAATCCCTATATGTCCCTATATCCCTATGTATGCTTAAATCTTCAAAACTTCGCAACGGATTTAAATGCGAATTTTTTATTACTTCGAGTGAATCAAGAGGAAGGTTTATATGTATAATACACTTGAGGCGGGTCGCTAGTAAATTATTATAAAATAAGAAATAAAGTGTTAGATTTCGCTCCTTTTCAACACTTGTAGGTAATTTAATACTATTTCAAAACTTAGGTATTTAGTCGTTTAAAGGAATAGTCGCCGTGTCCATAATTGCCAAAAAAAGTCTTGCTCCGGTTCTTTAAGGAGCTGCTGCCTTATTGTTCTACTTGAAATAGATTTATCAGTTAAATTCAAATGTAACCAGTGCTAGGCAATAGAAGTCCAGGCTAGGTTTTAATAGTCAAAAATGAATCGATCTCAATTACCAGTTGAGTTGCACAAAAGACCCTATCAGGGGCCTTTTGTCAAACTACTAGTTAGTCCAGTTTAATACCTTATGCCTTAGACAATACCGAATACATTCTGACATTGACTGCGTCGACCACTGGTAATCGATTTCAAGTTAGACAATAAGGCAGCTGGGCTGGTAAGGCCAAGTTAGCAAAGTTAGCAAACTGTCAATAAAATAGCGGTCCATCTACGATGACATTAGGTACAGAAAAGAAAGAGAGATGTAGCAGCGAAGATTTTATTTGCCACGAGGCCACATAAGTCAACCCAAAATTCTACTTAATCCTAAACAAGTAAACTTAGTGATGGCCGTAGCCGTGGGAGTGCTCTCCGTGGCCATGGGATTGCTGGTGGCCGTGGGATTGCTGGTGGCCGTGGGATTGTTCGTGGCCGTGGCCGTAGCCGCCGTGCTGTTGTCCGCTGCTGCCATGGACTCCGTGTCCATCGTTTCCTTGGAAGGTACCGTGGCCGCCTTGGCTTCCATGGCCGTACTCTTGAGAACCTCCATGATGTCCGCTGCTGCCGTAAGCTAAAGATAAAATAAAGATACATTAATTTTGTATAACTCTGAGACGCACGGTTTTAGCCGTTTTAGTAAACATTTCTAAAGGAACAACGCGTGTGAAGCCACGTGCAACATAGTAGTTATTTTTAGTTGTTTGATAAATGGCTGATGCTACTTACGTCCTGGGGCAGGGTTGGCCACAGCCACCGCGACCAGCAGTGCAAGGGCGAGAATCTGTTAATTAAAATCATACATTTAAATATAAATTAACATTCTTATTAATTTTGAAAATAACACCTAAATAATAGAGAAATTTCTAGGATTGAGAATTGAAACAGATGACCTAACTGTAGATAATTGCATTGTTGTAAAACAATTCATATCGCTAATAATTAATTAGGTATTTATAATAAGGTATATTAGATAAAAATTAGATAGACAACTTAAAGCAACAGAAAAGTTATAAAATATAGAAGAAGTGGTTTATGTTATTATTTTTATAATCTCGCTTCTCAAGCTTTCAAAAGTTGTTATATCTAATGTTTTTTTAAAGTTACTTACCACGTATTTCGACATTGTTCTTTGAATAGTCACAACAAACTATCTTTAGGAGGCAAGATGTCTTCTTTTATACATGTTGATGATCAGAAACATGTATTGTGACCTCACTGGCCGTCGACATCTCTGCACGTCGTCATGGTGCAGACCAAGTCAGAAATACGATATTATGCTCATTCCCTAGTTTAATAATATACTTAATATACTTAATGCACTTAGTAGTGTCCCTCGGTTTTGTGAAAAGATACGGGGATTTAATTATTTATCTCTGTACATTATTTTTTTGTAAAAATCAATGATTATCATGATTTCTTATAATATATGTCAAATTAGTTTACAATACAATACAATTACAAATACATTAACTATCCAACTTTGAAAAAAAGATCATACCATGTTCATATTATAGAAAGTTGATAAAAAATTACGGGTCAATCAACTTTTAAGTGTACATTAATGAAAAATTTTACTTTTTAAATATAATTTGAAATTTTTCATATTTTATCATAATTGTTATAGATAATTATTTATATTTTAAGAATTCACATAGAGCAGCGAGCTTTATTTAAATAAATAGTAAATTTGACTCCGATAGAGCATCTGCCAGCAGTCTTTTGCAGATCACCATTCCACCTGGCCGGAAGGCGTCCTACACAACGGTCGCCAAGTCGCAGTCTCATGACATTAATTACGAATCCTGTCTTTTAGAGAATCTCCAAGCATAGCTATAAAGACGAGGATGTATGGTGTTTGATTCTTCTTTATTCTTTGGGTATACGTCTTACTTTTTTCTTTATTATTAGTACGTACCAATTACTATACGTTTTATATTCTTTAAACGTGTTTGATTCTTTTTTATCCTTTCTCCGCCTGAAGCCTTACATTACATAGTAAATGTCTGAGCATCTACCAGCAGTCTTTCGCAGATCGTCATCCCACCTGGCCGGAGGGCGTCCTACACTACGTTTACCGAGTCGCGGTCTCCACTCAAGAACACGTTTACCCCCACGGTTGTCGGTTCTTCGCGAGATATGGCCGGCCCATTGCCACTTCAGCTTGCTAATTCTTTGAGCTATGTCGATAATTTTGGCCCTACCGTGAGTGTCAACGTCTCAGCTTCGTAGGTCATTACGAGTAGGACGCACTGATTGAAAACTTTCGTTTTCAAACATATGCGGTATGGACGACGAAAAGACTTGACGTAGTATCCCAAATGCTGCCCAGCCTAGCTGGATCCTCCTCTTGGCCTCCTTCTCAAAATTGTTTTTACCTAGCTGCACAATCTGCCCAAGGTAAGTATACTCGGAAACAATTTCAAGAAGGTGACCATCTACGACGATCGGTCCCGGAACAATATGGCCATTAATCATGACATATTTGATCATGAATAATCAACATTAGTTACAATAAACTGTTAAATAATCTATGTTTCCGTAGGTACTTAAGTAGTATGTTTGCCTGTGTAGTTTATCATGTTTTATTGTGAAGTAGCTTAGTTATCTTTATTTATGAGTGTGTGTCGTATTGTCTAATAAATATTTTTATTTCTTTCTTTCTTTCAATAATGAATAGATCTATAAACGTGACAAATTTTACTAATTAACTCAACTTAAACACTTTTTGACTATAACTTGTACTTTGCTGTGCAGTGTGACTGCACATCCCTCATATGGGTATTGTTTTTGACTAACTCAAACCCGTCGATTACGATAAAGATTTCCAAGAAATCCAAGATGGCTGACATTTTACACCACCACCACGGAAGACCAGCGCTATGGCATGATTCGCTCTGTCATAGCACACGCTGAGTGGTTACCAATTTTCGTCATGTCTACTTTTATTTTATTTCCAAAACTTATAATATATGTCAAATTAGTTTACAATACAATACAATTACAAATACATTAACTATCCAACTTTGAAAAAAAGATCATACCATGTTCATATTATAGAAAGTTGATAAAATAATTACCTACTTAACTGGGCTAGGTGTAGGTGAGAAGGATCATAAAAGGTAAAAATTAAGTTAACTCTCGCAATCAGACAGTTCCAAAATAATCTTATTTTTAAACTTGACTGCAACATAGATATTCCAGAATCAAACAAGTATGTAAATTGTTAAAAAATAAATAAAAAAGATAATAGTTTAGCACACTGGTTTGCCACGGCGACACGACCGCGGTGGCTTTTGCAAAAACTGGATATTTTTAATTTGGTAATGATAATAGCCGTAGTTATTTTATTATAAACAGGCCCAATCTAGCAAATGGTATTATTAAAAAAAGTCATAAACTAAAGTCATTGAAACAGGGATATTTACCTCATGATTTGATTTATTTTGAGTTACTTATCCGACATTTTTATCTTTCGTGATCATGGAGCTTGAAACGGTGCCGAAATATCGGAAAACTCAAAATGAATCAAATCATTGCAAATATCCCGTTTTCAATGATTTTAGTGTTAAAAACTATGATAGTTTTAAAAGGCTGTGTCCCCAGTAGGCAAACTGTGAGCAGCCGACTGAGTTTGCGGCGTATCAGTTCAGTCAGTCAGTTCAGCCCTTCCTTTATTTTAAATTGAGTGTCCACAGTTTGCTAGTTTGTGCTCACTGTACGCAGTTTGCACGCAGTTTGCAGCGATACGTGCGCCGACTGTCTCAGTTAGCGGTCGACTCGCAGGTTCCAGTGCTTGCGATACGCACGCAAACTGATCTGAGTTTGTAGCTGTTCGCCACAAATTTGCGGCTCACTCAGTCGGCCTCTCACAGTTTGCCTACTGGGGACACAGCCTTATATTCATAAACTAGGTATAAAGCGCCTCATGTTTCACCTACCTAGGTCTGCATCAAGGTATCTGTAAGTAGAATACGAAAAAAAAGGTAAGAAATGGTATAAAAAAATATATGTTTATTTTTGTATTACCTCTGACATTGTTTAACACTATATCTATTCTATTATCATTTGTGTATAACAAAGTCGTTGCTATTTGTAATATACAGCAGTGTACAGTTTCTAAAGCTAAAATTATAATCTTCAAATCTTCTATCTTCCTTGACTTACGAAGACACAGAAAAAATCTTAGGTATAATATCATAACCTGTTTAATTTAATTTAATTGTTTAAGTAAATATAAATATATACATATTTCTAGATTAATTTATATATTATATAATATATTAGTATAAAAATACATATGTAATACATATTGGAGATGCTATTATATTTTTCACAAAGTCACCCGAAGCCCTGGCACCAAGCGATAGGTACCTAAGCGTATAGTTACCCACAACACAGATCTTTATCTAGTGTGGGTAACATAGGATATCTCATTCCTGGTTAACATCAGCAAACCACTTTAATAGATATCATTCTGTTATTGTATACAACACTTAGGTACTTAAATTGCATATTATTATACCTATGTTTGGATTATTGAGGTGTTTAATAAATCAAAATTCTTTATGAACATTCTGTTATTGTATACAACACTTAGGTACTTAAATTGCATATTATTATACCTATGTTTGGATTATTGATGTGTTAAATAAATTAAAATTCTGTATGAACATTCTGTTATTGTATACAACACTTGGGTACTTAAATTGCATATTATTATACCTATGTTTGGATTATTGATGTAAATGAAAATTCTGTATTATTATAGGTAACTTTCCATAAGTATCCATCCAACTAGTTTTATTCCACTTTTTAGTAACTATAGTACCTAAACACCTAGAGATCCAATGTAATTTTGTTTACAATTTAGGAACTTAATACCTAGATCTAAATCGATGTATCTACCCTTATGTTTTGGTTAAGCTTTTTGTCTCTTTTCGCTCATTGTTCAGTAGATGTTAAAGTCTCGTTGTTCAAATCCTACTGTCAATCTTTTTATACTAGCGGCCTGTGGGTTACTTATACCAAGGCGTCCATCAGTGCCCTACGTGTCCTATATAATAATTTGTTTAGAGCAATGGTGGGGCTGCCCAGATACTGTAGTGCGTCTGGCATGTTTGCTGACGCACATGTAAAGGACTTTTACGCTGTGATTCGCAATAAAATAATATCTATAAAACGCAGGATACTGGGCAGCACTAACAGTCTGATAGGGGTACTGGCCGATAGACATTGCAGTGGACTCCAAAAGCACTGGATGACAAGCCTTATCAACCCATGTTCTAAACAAATTTATTATATAAATTGATGTCTAGAAATTATATGTTTTGTAGTCTATCTAAAACTCATTAATGTGAATGACTGTGTACCTACCTCTGTTTTTGATTAGCTGTGTGACATTATTCAAATTTATGGATCTTTGTGTCTGAAAATAAATGAATTTATTATTATTATTATTATTTGTATGTATTTTGTTTTTGCTGCTAAATATTTTTTTTTTTTTATATTCTACGGAGTGCAAATGAATTTAATTATAAATTACTGGAATCTGCCAGCTGCTTCGCACGCGTTCTGATAAATCCGGGATAAAAAGTACATTGTTAATCTAGAATACCTACTGCTAGATCTATGGAATATTTCAGTCCAATCAGCTCTATAATTTTGCTCTTGTCTTCAGCCAAATTTTCGCCTCTGTAATAATTCTTAGTAGGATAATAACAAACTGTGACTGAAAAGCTTCTTTAAATTTACCACTGTTTAAAGGTAGTTATGAAAAATTAAAATTTACACTACACCGAGAATCCAGACCAGGCTTCTATTAAATGTATGTTAGTATTTTTTACTAGCTTCATAATAATGTAGCTACTTTGAATTGATACCTAGTCATATTTATTTTAAATGTTTGACGATTTCAGTGGACTTCTGTGATCGAAGGTCCACCTGCGACGCTGGAGGTTGCGGGAGATCCCGCCTCGGACACTTGTTTGTATGATCTGCAGTCGTTCAGGGTGATATATGGGTTTTTGTTTGTATAAACAAAATAACATAAAAAGCCATTTATTTCTTGCAAAAACACTTAATAAATACAAATACAATACAATATGGATAGGTATACAAGGTCCCTAATTATTTATTGTTAACTAGGTATACAGTATATAATGTAAATAATAATAATTAATTAATTCCTATCTAGTGTTAGTTTTCTTAAAAATATGTTTTGTTATAAGTTTATAAATTATAGTAATATTGATTAATTTTGTTTAAATTTCTGCAAGAACCCCAAGTTGGGTAAAGGCCTCCTCCAAAGATGCCCATTGCTCTCGGTCGTGTGCTGTTTTGTGCCAATTTGGACCAGCGATTTGATGTATCTCATCTTCCCAGCGTGTTAGTGGTCTTCCTCTACTTCTTTTACCTTGCGGGCCTCTCCATAGGGTTGTTTTTAAGGTCCATCTCTGGTCTGTAAGTCTCGCTACATGTCCGGCCCATCTCCATTTAAGTTTTAATGCATAGCTTAAGGCATCTGTGGCTTTTGTTATTGCTCTTAATTTTGTGTGTCGTATTTTATCTTTTTTCTTTACCTTGAGCATACTGCGTTCCAGTCCTCTCTGGCAGGTTGTGATTTTTTGTTTGACTTTCGCTGTATACTTCCAAGTCTGACAGCCGTATGTCAAACACGGTATGAGACTGGAGTTCATCAGTTTCGATTTAATTCTTACGGGCATATCACTTTTGAAAACTTCTTTTAGACTCCAGTATTTGTTCCACGTTTGCTGTACTCTCATTTCTATTTCGTTTTCATTGTGTTTTCTGTCAAAACTGATAGTTTTTCCCAAGTAAATGTATTTTTCTGTGTAATGTTATTGTATTATGTATATCAGTCATCTAGTACCCATAACACAAGCTCTGCTTAGCTTGGGGCTAGATGATGCTGTGTGGACTGTCCGGAATTATTTATTTATTTTTTATTTTAATGGTTCACTTTTAATTGTTATTGGTGTTTTTCTGCTATTCGTCATTGCCATTGTTTTAGTGAGGTTGATTTTCAGACCTACCTTTGCACTAGTTTCTTGCAGGGATTCGAGCATGAGTTGGAGCTGTGAGCTTGTCTCTGATAATAACACTATGTCATCTGCGAATCTAAGGTGGCTCAGGAAGACACCTTTCACATTTATTCTTTGTCTGTTCCAATTAAGTCTTTATATGATGGTCTCAAGGATGGCAATAAATATTTTTGGGGATAGCGGGTCTCCCTGTCTCGCTCCTCCTTTTATGGGAAAATATGGGCCCAGGGTATCCAGCTTTATTCTGGTGTCAATTCTCTTGTTTTAGACCTAGCTAAAATAAGCTAATTTTAAGATTTAGAAATATCAAATCCACGAATGCTATTCTGTGTTTTAAAAATTAGACTGACAGATTTAAAATTAGAGTTCTTACACACGAACGGCAAGTTGGAACGGCAGAGGCTACTTCAGCCGTCGCCACGTGTCGACGGCAGTCGTCAACGCGTCGACGGCTGCCGTTGACAGGTGGCGACGCTTGCAGTTGTGGAGTGTTTCGTACGCCATTTTGTCAGTCGACGACAAATAGACCAAGAGTGCGCAAGCGTTGTGCGTCTACAAAATGAGCTCCGGAGACGAAATTGATGTCGAATTGTTAATTACGGCAGTAAAAAAAAAGGCTTTGTCTTTGGAATTATAAGCTACAAGACTACAGTAATAAGACAATGAAAAACATAGCATGGCTAGCAGTGTGTGAGGAAATTGTAAGTGATTTCGCCATTTTGCGACTGGCTCCTGTACAAGCCGACCACGACTGCTAGTCCGCGGCACTCGCGGCAAGCGTTGTCGCCTGTCGGCGGCAGCCGTCTCGACGTATTGACTACTGCCGCCGACGCGTTGACGACTGTCGTCGACAGGTGGCGACGGCTGAAGTAGCCTCTGCCGTTCACAACTTGCCGTTCGTCTGTAAGAACTCTTAGGATGACAGATGTAAAACAACTCAACTTAGCTAAAATTGCTAAAACCGTATTCTGTGCATCACATTTTTAGCTAAGATTAGACGTCTAACTTAATTTTAGGAGGCACCTAATTTGGTCATGATTAAAATTTACAAGCAGAATGCTCAAAGCTTAAACTGCGAACACCTAGATTTTTAATGTAATTTGTGAATAAAAACATTCAGGGCAGGTACAGAAAAGTTACATGCAACATTATAGAAAACATATTATTTTGCTTACAGCAACACCAACTACTAAACTTAGAGAGATTTTACGATTGTCAAACACGTTTTAAATTAGGTATTTTTGAGATTTGCAATAGAATACCATAAATTTTAAGTCAATCTAACTAAGAAATTTTAAGATTTTAGTTAGGATTCCTAAAACAACAGAATCGACACCTCTGCCTAAGTTATTCTTGTATATACTTTGGATAACCTTTGTGTACACTTCGTTTATTCCTTGTTCTTTCAGACTCTCCCATATGCTTTCGTGTGTCACCGTGTCAAAAGGTTTTTGGTATCGATAAATGCAATATAAAGGGGTCTTTGCTGCTCCTGGTATTTTTTATTTGTTTAAAAATTATATATATATTGTATGTTATGTCTGTACCTAGGTATTAAGTGCCTATATCAGTTGTCGAATACCCATAACACAAGCTTTGCTTAACTAGACGATGGATTGTTCACTACCTATGATTTAAATCAGTCATGTAATGCTATCAAAAATTGCGCCATTTTTATATTTATCATTCTAAATAAAACTTTCAGATCATAATGGAGGTACATATATTATCTTATAAGGACCGGCCTACTTTTAATATTAAAACCTACAGTTCTACCTTTATTAGCTGTATTGTCTCTATCTAAAAATATTCTTACCGTGTTTCTAGGAGTTTTTTCTGTGTACCTAATCAAAATATCTATCCATGTAATGTAGGTAATGTATTAATTATATCAGATGTCTAGTACCCATGACACAAGCTCTGCTTAGCTCGGGACTTGCTAGATAATGCTGTATAGATTATTTTATTATTTACTAGCGACCCGCCCCGGCTTCGCACAGTTTTATTATACGTATAAACCTTCCTCTTGAATCACTTTATCTATTAAAAAAACCGCATCAAAATCCGTTGCATAGTTTTAAAGATTTAAGCAGTCAAAGGAACATAGGGAAATAGGGACAGAAAAAGCGATTTTGTTTTATACTACGTGGTGATTTTATTTCTCTCTATTCCAACTTCGTCTGATACTTATTGCTATTGGTATTTCTATTGGTTTTGTATTGTATTTCTATTGGTGTTGTATTGCTCTCGGTTCCAACTTCTTCTGACGTTATTGCTATTAGTATTCCCACTCGAAGCGGACTTCTTATAGTAGGGAAAATAACCCCCCAGTTTTCTGTTAAACACTAGATAGGGGGGGAAGCTTGGATAGACCGGGGAGGGGGCGATCTCAGGGGCGGATTGAGTGCTGTATGACTTGTTCCAGGAATGGCTTCTTCTAAGAGAGTTGTTCAGTTCTGAAGGGTGGACTGGTTTTGTAGCCGCGTTGCTTGAAGCTGCTAGGATTGCGATTAGAATCAGCTGTAAACAAACAGGAATGGTGGTTAACACACTTTATAATCAGACTTGCGCTAAATGTGAAAGATTGGATGTTTGATAATAGTTCACGCCAGAACTAAAACTATGATCTAAGACAATGTATCTTTTATTACCAAAGATTCTAGTACGACTACACATCTTTGTTACCTACGTACAATACATCCAGTACTTAATAAAATGTAGTCTTTGCGTCTTTAGTATAATGCTTGCTTTATTATCCCTGAGTAACATAGACTAATATTTATTATGTAAAACTTGAACTAAGTAGTAGTGCAGAAATGGGAAAATTTACTTTTACCTGAACTGCTAGTATTATAATATCTGTGCCTAAACTAAACTATTATTTATTATGTTAGGTAGGTTCTCTACGTTTAGACCAAAATTGTGCCAAAATGTAAATAAAAAATAATATATCTACAAGTGCGAAACCGGGACTTGTAACTAGCGGGACGCTAGTTCTTTTAAACGAAATCATGATTCTGTAAGAATTTTTAAATTTTGTGCATTAGTTGGTTTTATGATAGAGTTTATATAACTATACAGTTTGTATAATACCTGACATTGCTATTCAATTATGTTATTTAGCAAGGAATAATTAAATCACATTAACTAAACAAATAAAAAAGTACTTTAAAATTATAATTCAAACTTTTGTTAATGAAGTTCCGGATTAAATCAAAGCAAAACAGGAAAACAATCATGGCCGTTATTTTTAATAAATTACTAGCTGCGCCCCGTGGGTTCACCCGCGTGGAAATTTATTGTCAAATCGAGAACAATACGTATATCGAAGTCTTAGAATAGGATGTTTCATCCTGTGATATGATCCATCCATGTGATCCTGTGAGGCACGTTTTGGATTGGAATGGATAGCGGAGTTCGGGTTTCTGCCGGCGGCGGCGGGGAGGGCACGCACGGTCTGTGATCCATCTGTGCGTTGATATTTATTTGTTTATATCAAGTTACGTATATTATAATTATATTACATATGGATGTTTTTTCATTCTTTGCGTAAAAGTATTTTTTTAAGTATTATATATGACTATGTTTTTAGTGAATGCACGAACTAAGAAACTTAAAAAAAAAAACATAAATTTACTGCACACCCCCTAGGAGTAGGTAGTCTTGAAAATATTAAAAATACTTATTTAATTATTTACATTGTTGTTTATTTGTACCAAGTTTTTAATGAATCGAATCGAGAAATGATAATTTTCCATACACATTTCCGAATTCGGAACAGTTCCGGAGCACGGAAACTTTACCACCCTTTTTAAACCCCTCAAAGGAAAAAAAACAAACTGGGTAATATTGTGTTATTCTAGATCTTGAACTACCCACACATCAAATTTCATTCAAATAAGCTAATAGTTACGGAGATACGTTATAAACAAACAGTCACACAGACTTTCACAGTAATCGTAGGTATAACCTATAGGAAGTAGGGTAGGATTAGTACTGATATTAACTTACTTAACTAAGCGTTTATACCTATCCTACCTAATTTTGTTAAGTAAGTAATTTTTGTTAAGTCTTTATATAAAAGTTTTATGATACGTAGGTATATACTCACTTTAAGTAGAAACAGTCGCACATTTTCCATTTTCCTTGTTGTTGAATTTATAATAAACTTCGGGTAATAAAACTAAGCTATGTTTTGTATAAAATTATCTCAATTCGAAAACAAAGTTGTTGTTTTAATATTATACTTTTATATTACACTATTTTTAATTTATGAAAAGTACCGCGGACTCGACTAACGTCTACTAAAAACGTCTTGAACTTGACTTTTGTATTTATACTTCGAATTTCAGCGGAACCTCTTTAGAGTTCAAATTTGTCGGAACAAAATTTGTAGAGATGCTGCGTTTTGTTGGCTTGTCATTTGCCGCTTAAATCTAAGCCGAAAATTAAGAAAATGACATAATAAAGTCATATAGGAACCATTACCCATTCCCGGAGAAATAAATAATTAAATAAATAAATTATGTTGGACAGCTCACATATGGTATGGTTACTGAATAAGTTAAATACCTAATACATTATAGTAAATATCTTTACTCTACATAGAAAACAATCAGAACACCCTGAACAAATTTCTGCAGATCCTACAAATATTTTGTCCCGAGGCGGGAATAGAATCCGTTAACACGTTAGCTGCGGCACCAATTTTTGCATACTTTCCGTTCCTGCGGCACGAGGTATAATCGGCCCGTACCGTGACCAGACGTTAGGGCAACACGCGGTCTATTAGACCCCACCTCCTTTTACAGACTAAAATCCATTTTCTGGCGCGAAATCAAAGATAAATGAGAATTTTGGTCCTTATTGATATAGACAGTGAATTGATGAACCCTAATCCACCGTCGCCCCGGGATCTGATGGCTAGTTTAGGAATTATTAGCAAAACAAAATATGGGATCTTATACACCTCGTAACGCACTGAAATAGGGCAAATTTTCGCTGCGATTAGTGATGGGAAAAATAATATCGACGTTTTTAAACTGTCTTAACTACGCAACGACTTGACCGATTTTGATCAATTATATCTCATTAGATCGTTTTAAGGGCAAAACCTGGCAAAACAACACAAAGCTATCAAAGGATACATTTTTTTTTAAATAATCTAAATTGTGCTTGAAGGCGCCATAAAGAAAAAAAAACCAGCCAAGTGCGAGTCGGACTCGCGCACGAAGCGTTCCATTCTATACCATTAAGAGGCACCTATTACAGACTTATTATTGGAAAATAATGGATTACGGTTTATCTTTCTATTTGTATATGAAAATCTTAATGCGGTTCACAGAATAGAAAAAAAAGGCAACCAGAAGTAGAAAAGAAACTGTCCTATTTATTCTGCCTCGGGCTTTAAAAATACAATTATTAGAACTTGAATTAACATTAAAAAATCAGTATCAATATACTTTTTTATAAAAATCTCAATATATATGTTGTACTTATTTATGAGTGTTTTTCATTGAAACAGGGTAGACAATAATATTTTTTGCACTGAGTGCACTGAGTCAAAATCTTTTTGGATTTTTTATCAGCTTCACGAGATGGTAAAAATGTGCGTAGTTTTTGGTAACAACCAACACATTTTCTCCTTTTTTCACCCTTTTCGAGGCAATGGCGTGCGCTTTCAGGTGCTGAAAAATAACAAAAATGTAAAGATAACGTAATAAAACTGACATTGTTACTTAGGTTAGATCGTAGATGAGAATAACAATGATAATGTAGGTATAACTGCATCAAATGAATGTGTTTGTTTTATACTTAAAATGTTGAAAGAGTAGGTAGGTAAGGTAGCTTAAATTCAGAATAATTAAAAACTTACCTGTTTTGGCTCTGTTTCTGGGTTTTTTAAAATTAACTTCTTCCGACATCGTTTAGACATGTTCGGCGCTGTAAAAGGACGTGCTCTCCAATCGACGTGATGCACAACACTGGTCGCGGGAAGCTCGCGTTGAGTGCGGTACGAGGTCAGGGGGGATATGGGACGTTTTAGCCTCGTTCCGCACTGCATTAAAATTATATTAATTCAGTGCGGCACGAGGCCTAAGACATCCGGTACCAAGGTAGGTACACCACCGAGTCCGGAACCATTAGTGATCTCAAATATATATTTATCTCTTTCCTACACTGGACCAAACCAAAGCTATGCCATTCGCACGACAGAGAAATTCACTTTTTTGCTTGCCGCACCACAGGGAAGTTGCATCAGGGGTGATTTAGGCCTCGCTTCGCACTTAACGTGTTAAAAGGTCCTCCTGCGTCACAGGAGTACCTTTGCGATTCACCACAAACGTCGTCAAATGGAGCAAAATAATTATAATTTTAGTAGTAGTTATCATAGTTATCATTTGTTTTCTCAATTTAACACATATCCTTGCTCTACCACTCCTATAAATGTTTAAGGGTTAACAACACGTGTGCTTCTCCAATGATTTCCTGTCCCACAGTGTGTCATAGGTCAATTATCATGGCAGTGCGATACGCTTACTGTGTTACTAACACACTTTGTATTGTAAGCGACGATGGAAAAGGGAGGGTTATGTTTTTAGCAGAAATATCTAATAAATAATACTGGACAATAAAGGATGCAACTTCCACTATGATATTTAAAAAAAAGATTGAAGAAATGGCTCCTATAGAGTTCTTTTTACTCTGTAGACGAGTTCTACGAACTATCATTATTATTTCACGCTACCATTATTTAATTTAAATTATTTTATATAATTTTTTTTTATTTAAAATATTTTATTTTTTTGTTAAATGAATTAATTAATATCATTATTGCACAATGATATAACATTGATAAAATTATGTTTTTGACTTGTAACTTGGTGTTATAAATAAAACTTGTATTGTATTATATTGCATCATCTAGGTCCAAGCTAAACGGAGCTAGTGTTATGGATATACTAGATAACTGATATAACTAAATAACATACTACATAGATAAATGTTTTTAGTAAAAAGGAAGTTGTAGATAGGAAACACCCAGAAAAACCTGAATAATATGTGCAGATCATACAAAAATTGGTCCCGAGGCGGGAATCGAATCCGCAAGCAACCTCGTGCGATGCAGCCTACGCCATATAGGTCGTCGTCAGTAGGTAGTCTAGTTGGTGTGTTTATTTGTGCCACCTCAACAGAATTCACAGATTTTATCCGCGGTACAATACAATGAGTGATTTTTTGCATGTTGTGTGGTTATTCTTGGTATTTATTAGCAACCAAAATTACAATCAAGGAATAGAAAAAAATTACAACTATTATATACAATTGAACCGGTTGCAAACAGTCTAAAGGTAGCAATTGTTAGCAATAGCAATTGATCCATGTCTTCTTGGTCCCTTTTATATAACAGACTAGAGACCCGCCCCGGCTTCGCACAGTTTAATTATACATATAAATGTCCCAATTGAATACCTCCATAAATAAAAAAACCGCATCAAAATCCGTTGCGTAGTTTTAAAGATCTAAGCATACATAGGCAGAGATAGCAGGAAACGACTTTGCTTTATAATATGTACTTATCTAGTGATTAAATATGTTAGCCAATATTTATTAGTTAAATTATAATAGGTAGGTATGTAGTTGTAAGAAAACACTCTTTGAAACGTGTATCGATGACACAGAAAATTTATTGAATGTTTTAAAGTAGACCTAAAATGTAATGCACCCATTTTAGGTAGTTATCGCTAACTTGGTTAAACCAGTTTAACTAACTTAGTATACCTAAGCTATTTTAAAGTATGCACTGTCGGCGCTTTGTAATAATTGTTACAATAATAATAGAGACATTTATATCGGACAACATTAGAACAGTAGAATAGACAATAATAGAAAAGTAGAAAGATCTTATGTAACTTATTCTATGTTATTATTAAAATCAAAATACATATCATATTCAAAATAACATATAACTAACAAAGTTCTTTTTGATTACTTCATTTTGTTTTTATCAAATTTATTATTCTAAAAAAACAGGTTCTTACCTTATCCAGGCACATGCACTACTTACATAGTACACAAAGATGTATGATTTTTGAGTATAACATTTTTGAAAGTTATTCTATACAAATTATTGTTTATTATGAAACTGTTAGGTACTATAACGGAGTGTCAGCCAGTGATTCTTTCTTTAATCTGTCCAGAGTTATTTTAAAAAGGTGATAATCGATTAAGGCTGGTTGGTGTTCACCAAAAGATAATCGGACAATCAGACAGCTTCGCCAGTTAACCGTGACATTTAATCTATGAAATTTTGTGCCAAAAACATCCAAACAACCGTTTAAAGTTCAACCATTTGTTGGTGAACTCGGCTCTATGTGCCATTAAAATATCTTCCTAATGTTGTTGAACCAACCTGTTATGCAATTCATTTAGGCGATGCGTATAAAATGCCCTTCACCCAATGCACCATAGTTTAGTGCAATTTCTAAATAACAATGAGGCTGCGGACTGTCGTTATTTTGGTAAGTTTAATCCATACCTATACTTTAAAGAATTTTAAATTTGAGGAAGAGATACGAAAACAGAGTTTGATTGCCACCAAAGGCAACTTCGTATCTCTTCCTAAACTAGACAAAATAAAACTACTACAGATGCATTAAGAAAAAGCTTATGATAGGTTTAACAAACTGTACGTTTGAATTTTGGAAATACCTTTATTTAACGGAATCAGTGCCGGATTTATATTTTTTATGGGTGTAGGCCACTTTTTTCCGCCGCCCCATGTACTGAGCCGTTCATTATTAGCTGCGCCCCCCCCCGGTAGACATACAATTTGATTGTCTGCAATCGAGTGACCGTCCTCTGAAATCTGCCGCCCCCCTAGGACGCCGCCGCCCCTAGGACGCCGCCGCCCCTAGGTCGCGGCCTATGCGGCCTGTTTACAAATCCAGGACTGAACGGAATTAATCATAAAATAAGTGGGGGCGCCACTTTAGGGTGCTGTTTGCGCCTTAAAAACCAAGCCCATGGTTAAAATTGTAAGTACTTTGTTCGTGAGTCTTGCGAACAAGGAGATTATGTTCTAAATTCTAGGATAAATAGACTACTATAGCCGCGTGTCCACCGCACGCCGTCACGTCATCTTAAACTCGGCCCGAAATAATCTCGTTCTCGTTGACGTTCCCGGCGACGGCGGCGGTGGACAAACGGCCTTTGGGTACGAAACCCAAAGAACGAGCATCTTCCTTATTTCGTTGTTTGAAATCCTACCCTCAATCTTACGGAACGTAGTTATGCTAGAATCTTTGCCCTCAATAATTTTCAAAGCCAATAGAGGAATTTTCATCGAGCTCCGTAAACTAAAAAGTCTGTCGAAAAACAAGTAGGTAACCCAGAGTAGGTACTGTTCTAAACTTGTAAACTTGTTCCCTAAGAAAACCCCTTAAACCCGAATGGACCTCAAATTATTACGTACGGGGATAGATATAATTTGAAAATAGTTTCTATTATCGATAATGTTCAATGAATTGTCAACCTTCTCAACAGGCTTCGTGCATAGCCCTCCTGGCGGCTCCAACGTCAGCCGTCAGTCTACTGGCCGCTGCAGCCGCTGCCAAGGGACTGGTCCTTGGCGCTGGTCTATCAGGTAAATTATAATTTAGTTGTCTACTGTCTTCATTTTCATCCACATTCTAATCTTCCCACGAGTTTTCTCCTTCGTTTTGAAGGAGAAAAGAGAGAGTGATTCGTTCTCGGCGACCAGGTTGACTCAATCACCGCCGTATCATCATCACCTATCCACAGCTGGACAGGGGGTCTTCTCTAATGAGCGCCATAGCGCACTGCCTTCAGCTCTTCAATGGTATGCAATGCATTTTCTGAACGTTTTTATGTAAATGAAGCATTTTAGTACATTGTGTATTAGGTACTAATGTATTAATTCTGATTAGAACCTAAACACAGTTCAATTGAGTACCTACCTCTTCCTGTTTTGAAGTAGGAAAAGTTTAAGTGCATTTCAATCTATACTTATGAGTATACTTTAATTAATTTAATAGAGTAAAAAAAATCGTCTAGCAGTAACTTAGTTAAAAGTACTTTTGTTCCTGACAAACACGTCGGAAGTAGCGGGCAGAAGCAAAATAATAATAAACCGACAAAATAATTCTGGAAAACTCACACAACATCATCTAGCCCCAAGCAAAGCAGAGCTGTTGAGAATTATTAGTCGGTTTTCTAAAATTATTTGATTTGACGACCGATGTGGCGCGGTGGGCGAAGGTCCGTCTGCGACGCAGGAGGTTGCGGGTTCGATTCCCGCCTCGGAACAAATTTGTGCACAATCTGCAGAAATTTGTTGGTCTGGGTGTTTTCTATGTATAATAAAAATATCTATCTATGTAATATATGTATTGTATTAAGTATATCAGTCATCCAGTACCCATAACACAAGCTCTGCTTAGCTTGGGGCTAGATGATGCTGTGCGGACTGTCCGGAATTATTTATTTATTTATTTCCCTAAATGAAATCAGTAAAGTCAATTTCAAGTTATTGCGTGACCAAAAGAACCCGGGAATACTGATATGATGAGTTCATGCAAATACCCAGTGTCGTCATAAATCAATGCGTTTACTGTTTTTGCGTTGTATTTAACTTTGACATCATTAGCATTTAACTTATAATGTAATTATTACTAATCACTTAGTAATTCCCAGGTTAGGTACATAAGTACTTATTTTCCCCTCATCATCATCATCATCATCATCAGCCTATATTAGTCCACTGCTGGACATAGGCCTCCCCTCCCTTATTTTCCCCTGTAACGTACTAATTACACTTAGGGCCGGTTTCACAATAATCAAGTAATTTCGTGGTAAATTAACTGACAGATAACAATCAATGGTGCTATTTCACAGTACGCGACGAGAATACAGTTATCTATCAAGTAAACTTAGGGTTTAGGTAACTCAGGAACTTTTCGATTGTGAAACAAGCCCTTAGTACATTTTTGAAAATCTTTACCCGTGAGTCCTTATTTTCACCTATATCTAGACCTTTAATAAAGCTATGCATGATACTTTTCCTATCATACTGACATTATAACAAAGTTGTGTTCACACTTATGTAGTATAACTAGCGACCCGCCCCGGCTTCGCACGGTTTTATTATACCTATAAACCTCTTGAATCACTCCATCTATATAAAAAAACCGCATCAAAATCCGTTGCGTAGTTTTAAAGATTTAAGTATACAAAGGGACATGATTGATTATGATTTTATTAGTGAATGCCTATTATTAGCTTTCTGTGTCTATTTTAAATTCTATAGTTAAGCTGATGGCAATACGAATTAATTAAATAAATAATTACCTTAAACAAATTAATAAAACCATCTTTATAATTATTTATTTTTTACAACGCGTTGTAAAGGTTAATGTTTGACTGAAAACAGCGCCAAAACTTTACTATTGTAACGACTGGTTGGACAAATTATGCACACAAAAATCTGAGTCCTGAGTTTTCTTGACAATAATATCTAGATTCACCCTACTATAGTATAACTGGTCCTCAAATCCTACTAATATTATAAACGCAAAAATTTAATAGTATGGATCGATGGATGTTTGTTACGCTTCCACGCAAAAACTACTGAACGGAGATAGATTATAGTCTGGAATAACATATAGGCTATATTTTATCCCGGAATTCCCGGGAGACCGGGAATTATCACGGGTAAAACAGCGAGGCGCTGCTAGTAACAAATATATAGGCTACTTTTTATTACAAACACGTGTGTAAAGCTCCAGGCAGAAGTTAGTTTAAAAAACGCGAGAGTAGCGCAGTAACAGGAAGGTGTTATCTAACACTACTACTAATATGCGCTATATTATATTAGTAGTCATGTAATTAAATACATATATTTAATTTAAATTTTGTTGTTTTTCTCTAATTAGGTATTATTAGTAATGTGTAATGTTTGTTTTATTATTTTATAACTGAGCTTCCTGTTTACCTTCATAATAGCATGGACGATAGTAATCATTAGTCCATGATAATAGGTACATTATGTGTAGTTTAGTACCTTACATATTATTGTTACTGTTCTTTTCTTACTTTTCCTGTGTTGTTTTACATAACAATGTATGATCACAGAATTATGAATGTTAGATTTCCCCACAGAGCATATACAAAGAGGAGTTGTAATTAGTTGCGAAGTTGCTTAGGCCATCTCCTCTCTATATCAACTCCGTGATAACTACTGTCCGTTACAGCCGCTCTATCCTCTGGTGGGAGTGAGACGGTGGTGATCCAGTCACAGGCTGGATCCTCAGCCCAGGTGGTGCCGGCAGACCAGGTTGTTCTGCAGGAGTATGGACACCCCATTGCTGTACAAACGGTGAGTTTTTGTTTATAATAGAGTTATGTAGGTACCTATCATGTTAGTGATGGAAGAACGCCATCTATTTGAGCTATATGGTTGTAGTTTTCATATTCATATTATAGATGTGATTTTATAATCATACCGTAGAGTATAGTATAGAGTATATATCGTAGAGTACTTGTCTATCGTAGTGTGCACTTAGTGGAAACACAATGTATACAAACCTCACAGTTGTACCTATACACTAGCCAAACTCGATGTAGAATGTTAGTAAACAAACCGCTCATACTTTACCTAAAATACACTCTGTTGCCGCGCCTTTTTATATGCAATTTACATTACTGGTCTATTTAAGATCCTTCCTTCACTAAATATTTTGTATACTCATATCAAAGATTCGACGCCAAGCAAGTGAATTTTAGTTTTTTGTGTCGTGGTTTGTTTACAAACATTCTACATCGAGTTTGGCTGGTGTATAGTGGGTTCGATCTTGTTAGGTTGATAACTTTAAGGTAATATAAATAATTGATTACTAACAAAGTATCATGTTTAAAACGAATATTGCTGAAAGTCAAGAATAAATAAAGAAATGTACAATGTAATATTTAAAAAAAATATTTGTACTTAATATTTATTTAATTGCTTACATTTAGCTACCTACTTGTACATAGCATATTAGCTTATGTCAACAGAATAAAACAATCACAAAATATTACGGTTACTAGGAAATAGGTACCTTGAAAATTTCACACTCCTGGAGACACGTGCAACACCTTAAAAATTTATAAAAGCAATCTTGAATCCTTGCTATGCTACATCCATCACTAAGTCTTACCTGACTTTGTTACAAAATTTTGGTTCTTTTCTCAGGCACAAACCTACTCCTACTCAACTAATCCCCTGTCCCGTCTATTGGGGGCAGTATCTGGTCTCATATCAGCGAAAGCAAAGGCCTTAGGCGACATCTTCAGCCCGCACCGCGTCGTGGTCATCGTTCCACAGAAGGAAACCACGACGACCACGACCACGACGACGACCAAAAAGCCGACCACGACGACCCAGCGGCCGTTGATATCGATCGATATTGAGCATCAGAAGCCGCAGCTTCCAAGCGTTGATATTGACATTGAGCACAGCAGCGTTATTAAGCCGAGCTTCGGGTAAGTAAACGATAATTTACTTGAAGGTAAATATTCTGCACAAATTTATATCGAACTGACTTCGGCCCGCAACTTTGTTTGTACTCCTTTTAGAATCTCTGAAATTGTATCTGGGTAATTCTCCCGGGTTTCAAAAATACATGTCCGGCTCGAAAAATCATACAAAAAGTATCCCTAGCCCTTTGATTTTTTTTATGATAGTAGATTAGACAAAGATAATAGGGGAGGCCTTTTTTAGTTTTTTAATATTCTTATTTTAAATAAGTAAAAATAAATAAAATCCTTGGAAATTATGACTTCCGTGGTGCGTCCGGACCTCATGTTCCTGTGTTAATAAATTTTTATATCATTTCCTAAAAACTCTGGTACTAATTTACATAGGTTCACATTAACCCAGATAGTTACTTGCTTATTTGACGCTATTACTACGCAAAACTAAGCTTTAGTTGACAAGTTACAACGAGATAACTTCGCGTCCGTCGTTTAGCTCTGATTTCCGTGGTGCGCACTAAATTATTCATAAATACTGTACTTTAATATCTGCGTAAATAGTTGTTAGATTGAGAGAAACTATCAGTCACGCCCCATCAGTGGTGTGTACAACAAGTGTGTATGTCTCCACGTCACTCTGTTATTTCAGTACGTAATCACTTTCCGTGGCTTGGTATCTAGAAATTCTGATTACCATGTTGACTATAAATTTGTTTATGCTAATCCTATTGTTTTATTAATGATGATAATTCATGCCTTTTGTGTTCCTAATTTCGACTGCATATTTCAATGTAAAATAAACCAGCAAATTAAGAAAATTTCTAAGATTTTGTAATTATTTATGATTTCCGTGGTACTGATTTCCGTGGATTTTGCGGGTTCATTAACATCTCAATAATATTTTTTTACAGTTTTTATGATGTTTTTTAGGATAAAAGTTTATAATAAATACAAAATGAATAATTATAATATTTTTAATACAAAGATAAACATTATTAGTGTGATTTTTGTAAAAAGTTACTTGTATTTACAGTAATGATTTAAAGGTGTTTTTGTAAAAACTGATTAAAACTACAAACGTCAAATAATTGGTCCTTAGCTTAATAATCTACTTACCACCGAAAACACATATTTTTATTGATAAACCAACCCATATTTGATTTTGGTGATATAAATTCTGATTTCCGTGGACACCATATTTTCAAAATTGAATAACTTCGTAACCATAAAGCCAATAAAGTTCCCTTCACTACCAAAAAATTCAAAATTAAATCTTCGTTTAGAATATACCATCATTATGTGCAATTTCAACAAAAAAAAATGTGCCACAGAAGTCAGACAAAAAACCAGTTTTCGTAGAATCACTCATCTACCTCTGTGAATTGTATTAAGATCGCTGTGCGATTACGCTAAAACCACTCATCCAAAATCGACATTTGAAAGCTTGGTAATTTGAAATTGTATGGAAAGGACGCGCGCGACGGCCATTGAAATGGCTCAAGAATGTCAATTTGGATGGGCGGTATTTTGGCGTGAAAACAGACAGATATAAAGAATGACTGTTGCTTTTATAATATTAGAAGTTATGGATTATTAAATAGACGACCGATGTGGCGCGGTGGGCGAAGATCCGCCTGCGACGCAGTAGGTTGCGGGTTCGATTCCTGCTTCGGAACAAATTTATGACGATCTGCATAAATTTGTTCCGTTGGTCTGGGTGTTTTCTATATATAATAAAAAAATCTATCTAATGTATAAAATATATCAGTTATCTAGTACCCATAACACAAGCTTTGAGCAGCTTACTTTGGGACTGGATGATGCTGTGTGGATTGTCCAGCATTATTTATTTATTTTATTTAGATGACTTACCTACTTTAAAATATAAAAAAACAGCTTATAGAAGCATAGCAATAAAATTAAAAGTCCCATGGCTACCTTCTGGGTCTACTATCAAACCCTGGATATATCAACCAGAGTACCTACTGGTCAAGACGAATCAAACGAACGAAAACTGTATGGGGTTACTTTATGTATTTTCATTATATAATCTATAATAGCCAGAAGTGGTCATAATGTATAATTCACATGACCACTTCCGGCTCCAATTTTCCTTTATGCCGTAATAATTTTAGCAGTACTTAATAATAAAAAAGGTCAATTCACACAAAATCATCTAGCCTCAAGCTAAGCAGAGTATGTGTTACCTACGGGTATATTAAAATCAAACGGCAAGTGGGTCAAATTACGTCGCTCCCGTACTAGAAAAATTTGATAACAGAAACAAATCGGTTAAATGAAAGTAAATAACATTTAATATTGTAAATACATACTTACTCGAAAAAAACATAACCCTCCTTTTTGCACAGCCGGTTGTGACTGTTCTTTTTTTTTTATAATAGTGGGTGCTTTTTTAAGATGATATTTTTTCTTTCAGAATCGCATCGTCGTACGTTCGAAGAGTTCCCGTTGTGGTCAACTATGATTATCTGAAGAAATAAACAATCACTATACATTTTTAAAACTGTTAAAGTCTTTTTATTTTATAGCCAAATAAAGTCCATAACATTTAAAAAAATGTTGTAACCCTACCAGAAACAAGAAAACGACAAATTCCGACTAGTATTTTAAACTATTATAAATTTTCTTAAAATCTAAGTCGTCAAATGGCTAAGTGTGAAACACTTTAAGGTTATATTTTTATCTGTTAAGTACCTTACCTAAAAGGGAGCTACACATTTGTAAACAGAATTTATTAAAGATAAAGGCCATAATTGTTTTCCTGCTTTGAACTAATTTTATCCGAGATTTATTTTTAATATACGTAGGTATGTAAAACCAAATTAATGATTTTCAAATGCATTTTTTTTGCACAAATTATTTAATTTTTCTTTACTAGTTTATATAGGTAGGCTCGTAGTTCAATTACGATGGTAGGTAAGGCACTTACTTATATCTTCGATCAGAATATCCAACTGATATCTAAGTTCATAAATTTCACTTCATAAAATGCAGCCTTCGCTCAGATACAATTTAGTCTCGCATAAAGCCGTTTAATTCTTAAAGAAATGTTTAAATAGTGAATGTAGCCAACAAACAAACAGACGGACAACTTTAATTGAAAAAGGTCCGGAAATTTAACTTCAAGAGTGACCTTGTCAAAAACAACACTCGATGTGAGCGCGTTGAGATCTTTTGTATGGAACTTATGTTCTTCGAAGAACGCCTTTTTGTATGAAAGTTGAAAGTGTTTATTTATGTGTAGGCTTCACAACGCTGTCTCAATTATTATTGTGTGCTTTTTTCGTACATTTGCTAGCTTATACATATATTCGTTACAGGAACATTTCCGTACTTGTAGTAAATTTTCAGCTTAGATTAGTTAACAAAATCATTGTGTAGTCGAATTTTTTCCCACAGCTATGCTCTACGAAATTTATGGCACCACAATCGCTACTTAAATGCTTAAGGCACTATTAAGGGAATAGTGCCTAGTGGTAAATACAGGCACATACCTCAGTGGCACTCGCTGTGGCACTCAGGTTTACCCGAAAGATCTCCTAGTCGCAGGAAGTTGCGGGTTAATCTGTTTAGGATAAGGAAACACTATACAATACACTATACTAGACAGCTGACTAACCACGTAATAAATTACGTAGAAACGGCTAACAAGTTAATTATTACTACCGTACGAGCAAACTGCACTAATAACCATCTTCATGATGTAATATCTAATGAGCGGCAGCAAATTAATCGTTTAGCGGGAATTAAAATGACGATTCAATTACAGATTGAAGATTTGCACTAACTGGGTTCACATTGATTTTTATCCGCAAAAAACGCGTGCATAACCGCAGAAGTAAGTCGTAATTTTCCGGTCTCATATTGAATAACTTTCCTCAAATCGACTGTTTTTCCCGACAATGGACCTATCGGCCAGCTGTATAGGCATCACGTACCAACTTTGGTTATATTTACCAAAATTAGAACTGAGTGATTGATTTTTGTTTTATTTATGAATCTCGGCACTTTCTTTGTTAAGTTTGTCTATCTATACTTATAATAAAACTGTAACAGGTCCAATTCTGTACATTGAAGATATTTTGAAAATTTTTTTGGAGGGCACTCTATTATCGATACTCAAGCCAAAACTGTAATTTTTTTCATTCATGTCTGTCTGTCTGTCTGTCTGTCTGTCTGTCTGTCTGTCTGTATCGTAAACGCGCATCACGCCGAAACTACATGATGGATTGAAATGAAACTCGGCATGATTATAGGTCATACTACGAGGAAGGACATAGGATACTTTTTATCCCGGAATTCATTAAGGTTCCCATGGGAGAGGGTATGAAAGTAAAATTCCTTTACCGCGCATCACGCCGAAACTGCTGAATGAGTTGGAATGAAACTCGGGACGATTTGAGTTCATAGTACAAGGAACGACATGGGATACTTTTTATCCCGGAATTCTGTAAGGTTCCCCTGGGAGAGAGGGTGAAAGAAAAATTCTATAACCACGCATCACGACGGAATTGAATGAATTCGAATGGAACTCGGGACGATTGGACATGGGATACATTTTATCCCGGAATTCAGTTTGGTTCCCCTGGGCTATACGGGTTTTAAAAAAATTCTCACAGCATCACTGAACGACGCGTGTGTACGCGTCGTTCAGATGCTGTGAGAAATTTTTGAAGACCCGTTATAGCCCAGGGGAACCAAACTGAATTGAACTGATAAACGCGAAAGTTTGTAAGTATGAATGGATAGATGGATGGATAGATTGATAGATGGATGGACTTTTGTTACTCTTTCACGCAAAAACTGCTGAACGGATCTAGATGAAATTTGGCACAGAGATAGATTATAAGCTGGAATAAGAAATATTTTTTTTATCCCGAAAATCCAACGAGAAAGGGAATTACGCAAGTAAAATCGCGAGTACGCCAAATACTAATCATGCGCAGACGAAGTCGCGGGCACCAGCTAGTAGTATATATTTCTTTTTACAACACAAAGAAGGCGGCTCAGGCGACGCGCGTCTTTCTCTAAAGTTGTCTCAGAGTGGACTAAAAGGGGAGTCACCAAGTAAGACGTAGAATAAGATTTAATATAATAAGAAGTAGAATAAGATTTAATATAATAAGAAGTAGAATAAGACGTAATATGGCAGGAATGCGCGATGCGAATGAGATCGGACGTTCTTGCGATGCATCGTGCGAGTTCGCAGATATTTGCGATGCGATGCGAGTTCGCAGTTTTGTGTGGGAGCCCTAACTCTACCTATTTGTGGTCTTAGGCTGGTTTTCACCAAAGAAAATCGGACTATAAGGCAGTTTGTCGGTTTACCTTGACTTTTAATATTAGGTCCTTACATATGAAATTGGCGTTTTTCGTACTGGCCACTTTAATCACAAATTTCTCCTCTTTGGTAAGGAATTCCAAATTCAAATTTGTACACCTATAGACTCATGTATTTGTGCTTCGATGATCGTCATTCATTTGTTTTTTTTTCTTCTGTTTTTTTCTGTTTGCGTCACTCATTTTACAAAATGGAAAACTTAAAATATCGCATTATTTACGAGTACGAGTTCCGCCGTGGCACTAGTGCTGCGGAAACAACTCGAAGGGTGAATGATGTGTATGGCGGTCGTGTTGCAAAAGAAAACACAGTTCGTTTTTGGTTCCAACGTTTTCGTTCTGGAAATTTCGACTTGCAGAACAAGCCCCGTGGACGGCCTGAGACTCAAGTTGATAATGAAGAGTTGAAGGCTATTGTGGAAGCGGATCCATCGCAAACCACGTCCGAGTTAGCTGCAGGCTGCGGTGTTAGTGATAAAACTGTTTTATTTCACTTGAAGCAAATTGGGAAGATTAAAAAGCTTGAAAGGTGGGTACCTCACGAATTGACTGAAGCAAACCGGCAAACGCGCGTCGACTACTAAATTAGAAGAGCTTCAATTGGAAAGTCTAAGACATCCTCCGTACTCCCCGGACCTTGCTCCAACAGATTACCATTTTTTTCGAAATTTGGATAACTTCTTGCAAGGGAAAAAATTCAACTCCGATGGGGCAGTCCAAATCGCCTTCAAAGATTTTATTGATTCCCGTCCGACTGGTTTTTTTAGTAAAGGGATCAATGAACTACCTATAAGATGGCAAAAGTGCATAGAAAATAATGGTTCATACTTTGATTAATTAAATATATTATATTAAAAAATATTCGACTTTTTGTTCCTCCCATACAAAACGCCAATTTCATATGTAAGGACCTAATATATGAAACCAGAGTCAAAAATATCCAATGAACTGTTTAAAATTTAACCAGCTGTTAGTGACCTCAGGTCTTATTGACATAGACATATACATAAATGAAATCACTTTAGTAGATTAATTATATAATTAATATAAAATTATTACTTATCAAATTGTTTTTCCCAGGTAAGGTATTTAAATGTTTCATTGTTTAAAAAACAATACTAAACCATAACAACACTAGGATATTTTTAAAAATGTTTGAACGAGATCATCTCTTTTTATTTATTTTTATTTATCCTTGTTTACTCGCGTAATAAATAATTATATTTCTGTCCAATGAGATCTAAATCATAAATTGTTCTTGTCTTTTATGCTTTTTTCAGTAGATATAATACTGATTATATATATAAACTAGCTGGTGCCCGCGACTTCGTCTGCGCATGATTAGTATTTCGAGTACTCGCGATTTTACTTGCGTAATTCCTTTTCCCGTGGGATTTACGGGATAAAATAAAGCCTATGTGTTATTCCAGCTTATGATCTATCGTTGTGCCAAATTTCATCCAGATCCGTTGAGGAGTTTTTGCGTGAAAGA
The DNA here is from genome assembly GCA_944547425.1 of Eupithecia centaureata. Classification (NCBI taxonomy): domain Eukaryota; kingdom Metazoa; phylum Arthropoda; class Insecta; order Lepidoptera; family Geometridae; genus Eupithecia; species Eupithecia centaureata. The sequence goes on from OX155691.1 coordinate 11,754,990, forward strand.
GTAACAAACATCCATCCATCTATCAATCTATCCATCCATCAAAAAATTTCTCTCTGCATGAACGACGCTTTACGCGTCGTTCATGCAGATGCTGTGAGAAATTTTTGAAAACCCGTATAGCCCAGGGAAACCAAACTGAATTCCGGGATAAAATGTATCCCATGTCCAATCGTCCCGAGTTCCATTCGAATTCATTCAATTTCGTCGTGATGCGTGGTTAAAGAATTTTTGTTCCACCCTCTCTCCCAGGGGAACCTTACTGAATTTCGGGATAAAAAGTATCCCATGTCCTTCCTTGTACTATGAACTCAAATCGTCCTGAGTTTCATTCCAATTCATTCAGCAGTTTCGGCGTGATGCGCGGTAAAGGAATTTTACTTTCATACCCTCTACCATGAGAACCTTACTGAATTCCGGGATAAAAAGTATCCTATGTCCTTCCTCGTAGTATGACCTATAATCATGCCGAGTTTCATTTCAATCCATCAAGTAGTTTCGGCGTGATGCGCGTTTACGATACAGACAGACAGACAGACAGACAGACAGACATGAATGAAAAAAATTACAGTTTTGGCTTGAGTATCGATAATAGAGTGCCCTCCAAAAAAAATTTTCAAAATATCTTCAATGTACAGAATTGGACCTGTTACAGTTTTATTATAAGTATAGATGAAATATAGTACAGAAGATAAATTAGATATAATGTAGCACGAATCCCTCCTGGGGCATATATCCGGGTTTTACCCTACTTATTGGTGTTATTGTTACCATGGTAACGGGCTTAAACAGTAGGTGAACGAAATTGAAGTTTTACAGCTTCATCACTATCACTACATAGTCACTACATAGTATAAAACAAAGTAGCTTTTTCTGTCCCTATATCCCTATGTCCCTTTGAATGCTTAAATCTTTAAAACTACGCAACGAATTTTGATGCGGTTTTTTTAATAGATAGTGATTCAAGAGGAAGGTTTACACATATAATAAAACTGTGCGAAGCCGGGGCGGGTCGCTAGTAAAATAAAAACTTTAAATTATAGTAATTTTAGCTCAACTCACGTCAACTTGTTTTATAAATAAATAAAAATAAAATAATAATAAAAATATTTATTCTCAAAAATGGGTTTACAGAGTAGGAACTTATAATCTACTTTATAATAAATCCTGGTCCTTTTTCACTGTTTTCATGTATTATACAGGTACCTTCTTGTAGTAAACCTTTTAGGGTCAAAGATAATGACACCTCGCTCTAACTAAGTTTGCTAACTTGTATTTAGACACGAGGGCTCAATCCTCTGGCTTTTTATAGGTTCACTGATAGTTAGTGGTGCTTATTACAGATACATCAAAAATTCATGAAAGAACAAAGATAAACATATATAAATCCCTATAACTTATTAGATTAGAAATGAAAATAAACCTTAGTGTGAACACATAATAGAAAGAAGAGATAAACTTATATTTAAACTGAAAAATAAGTACCTACAGCACAAAACTACTGCTATTTTTCCATCCTATGGATGTTGATTAGAAAATAAACGTAAGTATCCTATAACAAGCTTAAACCAATTTAGAAAAAAATGTACTAAATAAAAGTAAAATTTAAGTACATACAACGAAACATACAATCAAGGAGTAGAAAAATTACAACTTGTATTTACAATTGAAACCATTGAGCTAACTGCAGGCGGTTGCAAACAGTCTAAAAGTAGCTCAATTGATCCATGTCAATACCAGTCGGAAGCGTCCCCAAGACACTGGCTGCATTACCACGCTGTATGGCAATGCTGATGCGCTGAGACAGATATTCACCAGCATAGTACATACATATTTCTAAATTCTTAATAAATTAAATTCTTAATTCTTAATTCTTTGATTAAGAAGAGCAGACTTGAATACTTGCTATGCTAGAACCATCAGCCCGGGGATCTTACCTGATTTTAATTAGTATTACATCATCTTTAGTTACCTACTGCAGGAGGATAGCGCATAAATAACAGATAAACAACATATACTATACCTAATTATTTTATTTGTAGGTATTTAAGTACTTAAGTACAATTAAAACTAAATTCAGGTTAAATAATTGGTATTTCTACGGCTTAAATTCTAATGAGTATTATAAAAGAATTATTTAATAAATGTTTATATACTTAGATAGGTAATCAAGGTTTGAATTTATCTAGATTATAGGGCTGTAGGTAAATTTTCTCTAAACAGTAGAATATTTTTTTATTAAGTACGTATGTCTAAGACGAGGCCTGGTGAAACCCCTTTGGCAAAGTATACCTATAATAGGCGCCTTGTGGCATTTTATAGTAAGACGTGCGTCACGAGCCACTTCTATCTTGGTCATTTTCTGTATGATTGACAAAAGAAAAAATTGTCTAATATCTTTCAAAATTCTTACCCATGGACATATTTTTCTTACCCAGTCATCTACCCTATTCTCATGATAACATAGGGTGTAACAAAAAGTAAGGCTGAAGGTTGTATTTTGCCCTTTGAGGGACTCCGCTGATGATGCTGCGGAGCCGGCCCTTGCTGATGTCGCTGCCAGATGTGAAGGCGCTACAGTATCTACACACGTGGCATCCCAAACTAAAGGCCGACCCTTACAGGGAAACAAGAGTCCGTACAATTACCTTCATGTACGTAAAATTACAATAATAAGCGGATGAGGGAGGAGGGGATTGGTTGCAGGTATAGGTAGGGTGGGGATTTTAAAGTATACAAATAAAAGAACAGTATTAAAAGAATGATAAATATTTTGTTTTACAAAAAACTTAAAAAAGTATTACAAAATCAGAGTGAAAATTAAGTTGAACCCCTTGGGAACCAGAATCCCCCTTTAAATTTCGTAAATACAGTATCACCGTGTATTTTCTGTGAGGCTCCCTTTAATCAAGACAAAAGCCGCAGATTGGCCTCGTTCGTCAAATCTTATAGGTATATTAGGTACCTTGAAAAATCTTATGAATTCCATTAAAAACAATCTAGCGAATTCACATAGAAAACGAAATCAATATTTGCATTGTATTAAAGGTAAATACAATTACCCCAGCAAGTATAATCATTTATCAGTGATTAGTCAATGCTAAAATCATTGGTAAAGCATACAAATGACACGCAATCGGCCGGTCTTACTTACCTACTTGTTTTTTGTTGGATGGTCGTAATAAAACCTGCTAGAGTTTGACAGCGCCTTCCAGCGGCATAGGAACAACAATAACTTATGCAAAAATGAGTTAGTGGAAGAAACGAAAAATAAACCACCAGACGTGTACATACATAAAAAATGTTTTTTTATTAATAATTATAACACAAGCTCTGCTTAGCTTGGGGCTAGATGATGCTGTGTGGATTGTCCAGCATGATCTACTATTATTATTATGACACTTTATTAATTCTTATTCTCGTTAAAAATATCATCATCATCATCAACCTATATTAGTCCACTGCTGGACATAGGCCTCCCCCAATGAGCGCCATAGCGCCCTGTCTTCAGCTTGACGCATCCAGCATCTGCCAGCAGTTTTTCGCAGATCATCTTCCCACCTGGCCGGAGGGCGTCCTACACTACGTTTACCGAGTCGCGGTCTCCACTCAAGAACACGTTTACCCCAACGGTTGTCGGTTCTTCGCGAGATATGGCCGGCCCATTGCCACTTCAGCTTGCTAATTCTTTGAGCTAAGTATGTCGATAACTTTGGTTCTCTGTCGGATGTATTCGTTACGAATTATATCCTTCAGAGAGACTCCGAGCATAGTCTTTCCATAGCTCGCTGGGCGACTTTGAACTGGTGGACCAGCCCTACCGTGAGTGTCCACGTCTCTGCTCCGGAAGTCATTACGGGTAGGACGCACTGATTGAAAACTTTCGTTTTTAAACATTGCGGCAGGATTACAAATATATTATTTCCAATATGTTAAAAATATATTTTGTACTTATAGAAAATACTAAAATAGAACTAATCTACAGTAAAATATATCAAAACGGTGGATCACCGGCCGTGAAGCTAGGAGGGCAGACTAGTGGGCGCACCCCGTTTTGCTACACCAGTGTAACCATAAAACACCCGGTTACTGGGGTTGAAGAGAGAGGAACTTCCTGTCTATACCTACGGGTTATTTGTAAACTGCTTTCTACATATTATTAGTATTTTTTTTTATTCGTTTTTAATTTTATGTTTTACATATAAGCACTTATTTTATTTTAATAGCTTATCCAAAACCGTGATTCGGTTTGTCTAAAAGCCTATAGAGCAGTGTTCACCAAAGAACAATCGAACAGTTAGTAGCTTCATTGATTTTATACTAAGATGTTATTATAATACTTGATTAAGAATTTTAATCCAACTCAACTCTGAAGAACACTGACCCTAGTCTCTATTTAATATGGAACCTGTTTTCCTACGTGAGTAGGCTTAGCATGGCTTAGCTTACACAGCCTTATATAATTATTTGTGAAGATCCTTGCTACTAATTCGCACATAGGTTGACATAAAGGGCCGAATTCCATTATATTCAAAACAAGGTCTCAAAAGTGCCATTCAATCAAGATGATTAAACTGACGTTTGTGCATTTGGGGTTCTACTAATTTTTGCTCTAGAAGAGAGTTTCGTTTAATAGAATGTTAAATTGGTAGTCATAAACGTAAACGTCACAGCTATGAATGAATCTCTAAAAGTTTGTGCTAGTAGAATACCAAAAAAAGATTAACACTGACATTTTGACACGATACAATGGTGAAACGATTTATTTAGTGGAATTTGGGCCCAGGTGGGATGACGATTTTCGAAAGACTGCTGGCAGATGCTGGATGCCTTAAGCTGAAGACAGAGCGCTAGGGATAAGCGTTGATGACGATTTGTAAAAATGACCTTTTTTGGACATACCACAAACATGATGCATACTAATATGTATCGTATGAAAAGTTTTCATGCGTCATACTTTTGTATGACGCATGAAAACTTTTCATGCGTCATACAAAAGTATGACACACATAGTAGTAACAAAATAACACACATAGTAGTAAAATATTCAGAAGAAACTATCCGTGGCTTCTTTATTTTTTATGGAAAAGTTTCAAAGCTATTTCTATTTTGTGTGAACTGATTTATGGGCTGAAAAGTAGACTAGATATGTGTTTGGAGCTAAAACCAAGTCTATTGATGATGAGATGATGCTGTGTGGACTGTCCGGAATTATTTATTTATTATTTATATATTTAAATTCAATTACGATCGGTTCAGTAGTTTTTGCATGCAAGAGGAAGAAACAACAACTTTAGCGTTTTTAATAAAAAAAAAATCGTATTTAATGTAAGAACCTTTGTAATTAATACATGTTTTTAATATTAGTAACTTACCTCATAAGGATAAGGATTTATTTTAGATTTGAGTTACTAACTTTCTCCGTACTACTCGTACTGAGCGAGCTAGGGGAAGAAGTTAAAATCTCAAGCAAGTAGCAGGCAGAGTAAGTATTGAGAGTAAGTATTATAAAGTTTATTACAAAGGCTATTGAAATCGATTGAAGATAATGTTGAAAGAAGCGAAGAGAAAATCAATTAACACCTTATTTCTTACCGAAATAATATTATTATTTTGTTTATTATGTAGGTACGTATAAGTAATTAAAAATGTTATTTGTCTACGTGCTTATTTTGTAAGCCTAACGAAATAAAGTTATTGATTTACTGAATCGACCTATTACCCAACCTTTAAAGTAGAACACATAAACTAACCCCGGTAACATTGTTACATACTTACAACTATGTGACAAGTGGCTCTTGACAGCTCAACTGGTTTTAGTTTAATCGTTCAGTTTTTATTTGGTCGAATTATCAAACAATTACACTTTTAGCCTAATCAAAAAGATATTAATTCTATAAGTGCAGTGAACACTGTTCTCCTCATAAAGATTAAAAAATTGGGCTAAAGAAGTTTTGGTAGAAATCTTGTTAAAGTAAATGTAACTTACAAACTACAACTTACATGGAATTTATTCACTTAATGAAAGTTTAATTTATTGCTATCAAATACACCGATATAATATACCACCGAGCGTCCTAGCTCCGCAGGGGTGGACACATTTTGGTAATTTTTTTCACATTTAGGCACAACTTTGGTGTAAGCCATAGAATAAATATAATATAATAGTTCAGGTAAGAGTAAGGGCTCCCTTCCCACGTTACCCGCTGCGTTGCATGTGGCCACACCGAGCACAGGGAGAAAGGCGCCAGCAGTTTATTTTCCACTAGATGCGCCCCGCGAACCAGAGTTTTCATCATACAAATTTCTGAAATTTATTGCACACCCCCTAGGGGTTATTGTGTAAAAATAAAAAATAAATGTTTTATTATTCACTTCATAGTATACCGAGTTATGAGTGAATCGAACTAAGGAATAATTATTTTACATAAAAAAATTTACCACTCAATTTTACCCCTTCAGAGATCCCTTAATTTTTTTTAAAAAATTCTATCCTGTTTAGGTCCTAATCTATTTCATCATCATCATCATCATCAACCTACATTCGTCCACTGCTGGACATAGGCCTCCTCCAATGAGGGCCATAGCGCCCTGTCTTCAGCTTGACGCATCCAACATCTACCAGCAGTCTTTCGCAGATCGTCATCCCATCTGGCCGGAGGGCGTCCTATACTACGTTTACCGAGTCGCGGTCTCCACTCAATAACACGTTTACCCCAACGGTTGTCGGTTCTTCGCGAGATATGGCCGGCCCATTGCCACTTCAGCTTGCTAATTCTTTGAGCTAAGTATGTCGATAACTTTGGTTCTCTGTCGGATGTATTCGTTACGAATTCTATCCTTCAGAGACTTCGAGCATAGCTCTTTCCAGAGCTCCCTGAGCGACTTTGACTATGCTTTAATCTATTTACATACCAAATTTCATCTAAATAACTTAAGTACCTAATTACGGAGATTACCTATAACAAACATTCACAGACTTTCTCATCATCACTACATAGTATAAAATGAAGTCTCTTTCTCTGTCCCTATGTCCCTATATCCCTATGTCCTTTCGAATGCTTAAATCTTTAAAACTACGCAACGGATTTTGATGCGGTTTTTTTAATAGATAGTGATTCAAAAGGAAGATTTATACGTATAATAAATCCGTGCGAAGCCGGGGCCTAGTTTATTATAATGGTAAGTTTATTTTGTTTAGAGTGACTTGAATTCGTATATGTTCTCAACTAGTTCTGCAATAGGGCAAATCTATTCCAACCATTTTAAGTCTATAACACAGTAGAGCATCACCACACAGCATCATCTAGCTCCAAGCTAAGCAGAGCGAGTGTTATGATGGGTACTTACAAACTTTGGCGTTTATAATATTAGTAGGATATCAAAATGGATGGTCCCCTAGTAACGTGACGGTTAAGCTATTTGCCGCTACTGTCCCGTCTGTAAAACCCACCCTGTATATAAATACTAATGTATTATTCCCCTAGGAGCGGCGCGTGCGCAGGGCGGAGGATGCCACGGGCCGGTGCGGCGCGCGACCGGCCACTACTCGTTACCACCTAATCATATTCAAATGGAACGGCTACTATCGGCCCTCTATTAGCATTGTTAATTCATCGATTATTAATTTTTGGTGCAGTATAAAAGTGCGTGCAATTTCGTGCATGGCATCATTACCAGTCCACCAGCCAGCAGCAAAAATACATCAGCCATGTCCCGACTCACGGTAAGTGGGTCATCGCAAAACTCGCACCCGAAACAACGGTATCTGGATCTCGACAACTAATCCGATCATTTTGTTTGCAGATCTTCTTCCTGGTCGCAATCGCGTTCGGAGTACATGGAGATGGTAAAGTTTAAACAGATATTGGTTAAACATTTGTTTCTGCCCCTTTAGCACTAAAAATAGAATTATACAAGTTGTTGTTTTTTCGAATTGCAGAAGCCACCAAAGACTCAAAAGGCTCCGCCTCCGGTTACGGCATCGGGCCGGCCGTGATCGGCGGACACGGACTCGGCGGCTTGGGACTCGGCGGGTACGGACTCGGCGGGTACGGGCTCGGCGCAGGGCTCGGCGGCCTCGGCCTGGTGGCCGGCCCCGCCATCGGGAGCGGCGCCGCTCTCAACAACGCCGGCGCCGTGGGAGCCTCGCAGCTGAGCGCGATCCAGAACGCGCAGGCGGCGCAGGCGGCCGCCATCGCCAACTCGGCCGCCGCCGCCATCGCGGGCGCGCGCAACGCCGAGGCGGCGGCGCGCGCCGGCCAGTACAACGCCATCAACAACGCGCAGGCGCTGGACGCGGCGCGCATCGCCAACGTGCAGCGCGCGCAGGCCGCCGCCTACGAGAACGCGCGCTCCGCGGAGAACGCGCGCCGCGCCGCGCTGGGCAGCGCCGCCGAGGTGCAGCGCGCCGCCGAGGCCGAGCGGCTGGCGTACGCGGCGCGCGTCCAGGCCGTGGCCATCGCCAACACGCGCGCCGTGGAGGCCTCGCGCATCGCCAACGCGGCGCGCGCGCAGGCGCAGGCGGTGGCGGTGTCGGCGGCGCAGGCGCAGGCCGTGGCGGACGCGGTGGCGCGCACGGCGCAGGACGGAGCCCTGCTGCTCGGCGGCGGCGGCGCCGGCCTGCTGGCGGGGCCCGCGGTGCTGGCGGGGCCCGTCGCTGTCGGCGGCTGGGGACTCGGCGGCGGCCTCGGCAAGGGCCTCATCCACTAGGCGAAACTCCTACTGAGATTATCCACGTTGAGATATCTACATCCATTTCGCTTCTTATCGTGGAAATGGTTAGCGGCAGATCTTTTTACTCCAACCGGATATGGACGTGTAAATAGTACATTATATTATGCAGAAATCGCAAATAAGTCTGTCTTTTAATAAAACGTTAGCAATCATTGAAAGAACACGTATTTATTTGTTTGACTTTTGTTGACAGAATGAAACTACGAATATATAGGTATACAAATGAAATGAAAGACAAAGTATTCTCAAGAATACTCAAGTACCTACTTTTAATTTACCTATATTTATTAGTTTTTCTCCTTGTAACCGGACCTTTAGAGCAAAAATAGGTTATATCAGCCATATGCGGGCTAAACATCTAAGCCCATAGATAGTTAAAAAAAATATACACAAAGCCAAGTCTCCGTAGCCGAAATCGGCCAGGAAGATTATTATTATTATTTATTAGTTTTATAAAGTCACCTCCTGCTGCGTCCTATTTCTTTCCACCTTTCGATTTCTGCATGTATTTTTATAGAACTCAGTAAATAAACTATGGTAGGTAAGAAAATATTTCCCAGATATTTAATATGGAGGGAGTAGGTATGTACAAAATACTTATACAAAATATTTCAGAATGTTACAGTAATGTTAATTATAGTGTGTTCGGAACCTCATAACTGTATTAGTATAAGCAACGCTCTTCCATTTCATACTCGAAAGAATAAACATTTTATAAACAATAAAAAACAAGTATTACATCAGATAAGGAAATTAACAAACAGCTATGAATGTTTTACAAACTAATAGATGTTATTTTAGTAATGTACTATATTATTAACAAAAATAAAAACCATTGAAGACCGTTCCTTATGCAGGTTAACAAAATCTATCCTATTTTTTACCATAAGGACATTTCTCAGGATCACATTTAGTTGTTTCTGAATTAAGTAACACATCTGAAATTTTTCTTACTTGTTTAGTTAGTTTCCAACAACAGCAATAAACCGTAAATGCCCACGTAAATATGCCTATAACGAGAGCACAAGAGCCTATAATTATGTACGTTTTGTTTTTACGTGTAAATGTTTTGTCAATTTTTTTTTGTAGTTGATCTCTAATAGCTGATTCCAATAATTTATCGCCGCCTACATCCGATATAACGTTCCAATATCTCCTCTCAGGTTCTTCTGCTATCGTCCAATTAGTTTTCGACTGAGGATCTGTCTTGTTAGGTCTTGTCGTCATTGCAACACCATTATACTGAGGTAAAGTGGGTGTCGTCCACGTGGAGATTATAAACTTGGTAACTGATTGTGTGCTCATGAAAAAAGGTTTGGTTATCGCTATATTATCATTATAATCAAACACTGTGTTTGCTTCTAAATCAAATAGTGATATAGAGCGCCTTGTTAATCTTCCGTTAGTATTTATTACATGATTGCCAGTTTCTACTCCATTATTGTACGTGTTTAAGTTATTGCTTGACTCCGTGGTTGTATTTTGACTTAAGGTTAAAAAAAGTGGAGCGTTAGGAGGTTTCGTGGTTTCTATTTCTGTATTCTCTGATGATCGAATTTCAGCAACATTTAATGGTACAGCTGTAAGAAGAATAATTAATATACTTTGATCGAACAACTACGTAGGTACCTATACACAAAATAAAAATATTTGTGATTGGGGTCTTTCTTTCTTTAGCCAATTAGGTAACAATTTGATGCATGATTTCTATAAGTATACGAAGTATTCAATCTTATCTTAATAGCAGCCCCGGCTTCGCGCGGTTTTATTATACGTATAAACCTTCTTGTTGAATCACTCTATCTATTAAAGAAAACCGCATCAAAATCCGTTGCGTAGTTTTATAGATTTACTAAGGATTTAAGCATTCAAGGGGACAGAAAAAGCGACTTTTTTTATACTATGTAGTGATAAGAACAAGCGGGAACAAAACACAGTCCAACCCGCTGAAGCCAGAAAGCTGAAATTTGGATGGTACCTTACACAAACACATAGGTTGTAAGAAGGGATGTTTTTGATTTTCTTTTTAAAATTGACGATAAAGATATGGAACGGGAACGTAGGGCATTATCCATCAGAGCATTCATGTTGGCCCGTAGGTTTGCGCGCTCTACTTATAAAAAATATTAAATATAGTTATGGAGTGGAACACAATAACACCAGACAATTATTATCGATGCTAAGTCACTACCTAAGATGGATTATTTACCATAATTCTCTTCTGTATTCAGACATAGAATCGTTATAAAAACATAAAAAAAAGTATTAAATAAACTCATTTTTTCGTAATTTAAAATTAATTTATGACGATAAACATTGTTTACCTATTCCAAGGACCTACTCTTTGTGATGAAGTCACGTGAGTATTTAAATTCTCTTTGGTCACGTGAGTCGCACAAACTAATAGGATTAACGTGAGTCGAGATCCACAGACTAATAGAATGTAACGCATCGTAATCTATTTTATAAAGTTATAAGATTGTGTGATTTGATTCTCATTGATCCAATTATAAAAGTAATAATTTATACTCTTTGGTCGCAATCGCAGATAGAAAGATGTTGTAGAAAGTTTAGTTTAATTTTAGTTTAATCTAGTTTTAATTTTTTTTATTCCTTGTATGTAATTTTTGTTGTTAATAAAGATATGTTACAGTTAGTTGTAAATTTATAATAGAATGTAGATAATATGTTAAAATGTGACTTTCACTTTCACACCTTGCTGCGGGAAAAGGTTAGATATAGACTAGGTAATGAATAAAGTATTTTTATTTCCAAAAATTTTACAGGTTTACAGAGTACTTAATACTAAAACTAATATAGATTATTTATTAAAAGTATACCATTGATTTATGGATGAGTACTCTACCCTAAAACCTTAGTGAATGTTGCTCAGAAGTACCTAACTGACGACGTAAGCGACTAGTGATAAAAATATCGTTTTTCTTAAAAAGTTTTTTTATTTAACGAAAACGTAAATGAATAATATAATAATAATATTTTTTAATAAATTAATAATTAATCGTAGTTTTTTTTATTTAACGAACTATACGTAAATAAATAGAAATGGATAAAAGAATATTAATAAATTAATCGTAATTTTTACATTTTTAATTGGGTTTCCTTGGTTCGATTTACTCGTAACTCAGTACATATACTCGGACAAATAAAGTATGAAATAAATAATTAAACACGTTTTTTTTATTTTACCAAATAACCGCTAGTGTAATAAATTTCTGAAATTTGTAATAGAAAAGAAACTCTGGGGCGCATCTAGTATAAGAATAAAACCACGCCGTCTTCCCCTTTGAGACAATGATGACCATTGTTCACATCATCATTGTTCTTCCCCTTTGAGACAATGATGCTAGTATGTATGACTACGTTCCTTATGGTATAGGTACCGTAGGAAACGACGTTATTGGGAAGACGGCGTGGTTTTATTCTCATTGATAATGGGGTATAATCAAAGATGTTGTATTGTATACCTACATATAAAATATCTGATTATTTAGATGATAAAAAAGCTTGGAACGAGTTTTGCTCCAACTCGAAAACTAACAACCTAACAAGGTAAGGGTTTCTGTTCGCTTCTTTACTTTACCTTAAAAAGATTGAAGTGAACAAAAATCAAAGTGACCACTTTATGTCCTAGTTTTAATAATTAATAACATGAATTTCATGACGTATCCAAGTGTCCTGTAAGGTCTTTAGGAAATAAAGCACTTTGAGTTTGAGTTTGAAAATACCATACGGAACGAGTCATACTAGAACCTTTGGGGTAAAAGGTACTGATGGCAGTACTATAGATATCGACGTCATACCCAACTATTATATACCTGGGAATAACGTCGATGACTATAGACAATGCTGCCGATTTCCAAGCCAGGGGACCAGTGGCGTAGCAAGGTGAGCAAGGGCCCCAGTACATAAAAAAAATCGGGCCCCCACCCCCTCATTCTACGTACCTACCTTGAACTTATGTTGACTGATTGGCCCTCAAACTTATAGATAGAGATAAGAAAATAAAACTACAGTGACTTGAACTTATTCCTAGGAGGATAAGTCTAGCTATAAATATAAAAAAACAGACAGATCTATAGACGAAAAAAAAAGATTTTCCAGAACTTTGGGAATCACTTGTTTTGAAAAAATAGTTGGTAGATAACAACGACAGTCAGAGACATCTTGCATCAAAAATGGTTGGTGCTCTATTCTTTTCAAGCTTAGGGGCCCTTCAGGGCTTTAGGGCCCTGGTGCACTGCACCGCCTTGCCCTATGATAGCTACGCCGCTGCGGGGATATCTTATCGTGAACGGACTGTACCTTACAGCCTGTCCAGATGAGGCGCTTTACGCGCGTAACGCGCTGGACTCTCGACTCGCGCGTGTTGCGCGCGAGTCGAGATACTCGGGCGTCCAGTGGTGCGCGCGTAAAACGCGGCATCTGGACGCAATATAAATCGAAACGCGCGAGGCTACTCGCGCGTAAAGCGCCTCATCTGGACAGGCTGTTATAGTGATACTTAAAAAAAGTGCGTTTCATTATGCCATCATGTTGGCAGTAGTGAATATACGTCTAAGATCTAGCATTACTACGTTCCGTAGATATACGTTGTCATAACGTCTTAACGTGTTGACACTAGGGTTTGTGTCCCGGGACTTATCGTAATTTTAGTGGTCTCGAGACCCGGGAGTTTTGGGTCGAGATGAAACAAGATTGTCGAAATTGTTGTGTACTTAATAATTTTTATTTTCAAATAATATAACATAGAAGGAGCCTAGCGCCATCGGATAGTTAAATGATTAAGTATACAACAGAATAAACGCCTTTGTGTTTTGCCTTTGTTCTGTGTCGTTCGGATTATGATAGGTGTCTGTGTCAGTTGAGACGGCCAGTCGTCAATTTAATTAATTACTTAGGTGTTATTTCTTTTACATCAATTTTGGATTTTCATAAAATGTTTCTAAAATCATGCAAAAAAAGGCTGACACCGCTAAAACATATACATTATCCTCGACCGTTTTCCCATTTATTTGGGGTCGGCCTTCCTTGTCCTTTTTCTCCATTGCGCACGGTTTTGTGCAGTTTCTTTGTCGAGATGAGTTTCTTTTAGGTCTTTTTCAACCGTCGTCAACCAAGTGGAAGGTGGTCTTCCGCGTCCTCGTGTTGTTGTTGGCAGATTTAGGGCAAGCTTGACCATATGATCCTCCGGGCGTCTCTGTACGTGCCCGTACCATCGAAGGCGTCTCTCTTTGACTTTATCGGCTATTGATACGACCTTGAAGCTTCCTCTTATGTAGTTATTTCGGATTTGTCCAGAAGTGTGACACCCCCTGACCAGCGTAACATGCGCATCTCTGTAGTGTGCAGTTTATTTATGTGTTGTTTGTTGGCTGCCCAGCATTCAGACCTGTATAGAAGAGCTGGTCTTACTGCAGTCTTGTACATCTTGCCTTTTACCTTTACTGGCATCCTTCTGTCGCACATTACGCCTGTGAGTTGTCTCCATTTCATCCAACCCGTAGTTGTTCTATGAGTTACATCGCCGTCGATCTTACCGTCATTGCTTACTATTGAACCTAGGTACTTAAAATGACTTACAGATGCAACTTGTGTGTCGCCAATATAGACCTTAAGGTCGTTGATATTTGTAACACCGTCAAATACACAAGACATACTCTGTTTACTTCCTACTTATTCTCAGACCGTTCTCTTCAAAGGCTTTTATCCATGAGTTGAAGTTTTGTTGTAGATCTAGTAAGTCATCATGATGAGCGCTACATCGTCTGCGTAAAGGATGTTCCAAGGTAGTGGTTTCTGACAGTCTTTTGTGAGGTAGTCCATTGATGTGTTGAATAGTAATGGGCTTAGCGTAGAGCCTTGGTGTACTCCTACCCCTATTTCGAAACGATTGCTGGTTCCAGCCGGACATAAGACTTGGGTAGTTATGCCTTTGTACATATCTTGAATTAGGCTGACGTAGTATTCAGGAGTTTCTTGTTTCCTAAGAGCTTCCCAAATAAGTTCACGCGGGATATGGTCAAAGGCCTTTTCCAAGTCAATGAAGACCATGTGGAGATTCGATTTGTTGGTTCTTGCTTTTTCGACCAAGACTCTAATTGTTTGTATCGCGTCTGATGTACCTTTTTCCGGAACAAACCCACATTGGTTTGGTGTTAGAGATTTTGAAGTCTATTATTTAGGATACGTTCCCAGATTTTGAGTGTATGTGACATCAGCTTGATAGCTCTGTAGTTGCTACACTCTCTAACATCCCCTTTTCCTTTGTAGAAAGTTATTAAGAAGCTATTCCGCCACGAGACTGGAATAGCTTGGCCTTGTATTAGTTTATTAAACAGTTTATATAACCAGAGGATTCCAATTTCACTTAGGCTTTTCCAGACCTCTACCGGTATTTCATCTGGACCCGGGGATTTGTTGTTCTTCATTTGCTGAATAGCTTTCTTCACTTCTTCCGGGGATATAGTTGGGAGTGGTCCTTTTATTATTTGGGGGTGTGTATGCTCATGAGCTCTAGGATGTGACACATTTAAGAGATGTTCGTAGTATTCCGACCATCGTAGTTTTATTTCTTTATCCTGTGTTAAGAGTTTATTGTTCGCGTCATTTATGTATTTAACTGTAGTGATGTCTTTTGTAATATTATTTCGTGTCTTAGCTATTTTATAAATGTCAATTTCTGAAGTAGCTGATTCTAATTTTTCATAAAATGTGTTATTTGCTTTTGCTTTGCAGATTGCTACTTGCTTTTTAGCATGTTTCTTTAATTCTCTGTATATGTCAAGGTCTACGCTATCCTTTGAGGCTTGCCATTGTTTAAATGCTAACTTTTTTGCTTCTACGGCCTCCTTTACATCCTGTTGCCACCATTGGGTGTCTTTAAATGGTCCCATTTTGGCTTTAGTTCGCCCTAAGTGCTTTTCCGCAGATTTTATGCAATAATTTTCGAATTCGTTCCACATTTCTTCTGGGGTCATTTCCTCCGTGTTCATGGCACTTAGGTGTTCTCCTAATTTTTGTATTAGTATCTTACCCTCGGGTTTCTTCAGGGAGTTCCATTTTAATTTAGGTGTTTGTTTTCGATTTGGTTTGATGGGGCGTGGAAGTTTGTAAACGGTGACCAGTATCCTGTGTTGTGTTGTAAGTGGTTCGCCGGGAATGTGGGAACCTTACAGTCTTTGTAATTACCTAGGTGTTTTCGTCGTGCCAGTGTATAGTCGATTTGGGTGGTATTTCCTCCGCTTTTGTATGTTATCAGATGAGTGTTTTTTTTGAAGAATGTGTTTATAATGGCTAGGTCGCAACTAGACGCGAATTGGATAATAGTATCTCCATCGCTATTTCGCGCTCCAAACCCGAAGCCACCGTGCCATCTTTCGACGTTTGTGTTATGTTCACCGACATGACCATTTAAGTCTGCTCCCAAATGCAGGGATTCCTCAGGTGGTATGTTTTGGGTTAATTTGTATAGGTCATCCCAGAATGCTTCTTTTTCATCATCAGAAATGCCCGTTTGAGGGGCGTACGCTGATATAATGTTAAAACAAGGTTGGTTCTCTAAGGCGATTTTTACTGCAATTAGTCGGTCGCTTATACGGTCAATGCTGACAAGTCGTTGTGATAGTTGTTCTGATAAAATTATGCCCACACCGTTTCTACCGGTGGTTGTTCCGTGGTAAACAAGTTTGAACCCATTGCCAATATGTCTTGATTTTGAACCCTTCCACTTGGTCTCTTGCACACAACATGCATCTATTTAACGCCTCTTCAAAACGTCACTTAGTTCGGCACTTCTGCCTGTCATAGAACCAACGTTCCAGGTAGCCATTCGGAGTGATGTTGTGCATGTGATTCTTCGACCGTCGCTTTGGGGGGACGCCCTAGTATTTTTCGCATTGTCGCTTTGATCGTCGCTTGAGGGGGACGCCCTAGTGGTTATACTCAATCTCTTTTTGTTGTACTTCATTTTTGGACAGGAAAGTTTTGTAGGCTGTGATTTTTCCGGCCGGCTGCCGCCTGACGCCAAGACAGTAATCCTCCTTAGGACTGTGAGCGCTGCCGTTGGACCACTGGGGTCTCTTCCGCCACCGACTCTATTACACCACCCTGCCTAGCAGTGTAACTCCAGTGTGACCGGGGGCTCCAATATGTGGGGCTAGCTCACACTGGGTGCCTCTTCGCCTGCTCCGCCGTATCAATGGACTCCATCTGCGCCTTCGCAGCCGTCGAGGACTTCACCCGTAACCCTGGGCATGGGCTCCGCGTAATACCCCGCGGTACTGGGTCCCTGTCTGAACTTTGCCACCTCGCACTCCGGCCTACTGAAGTGGAGATGTTGCCCGCCCCCGCAGCGTGGATGCGCCAGACAAGAGTTGCCTAAGTGGAGCATAGAGAAGTCACTCTATGCTCCCAGAGGCCGGGTTAATGGTCTTGTATTGTACACCGCTAAAACATAGACAAAAAATAACTATTTTGGTAGAAATAGTTAGGTCTCGGGAATTCCCAAACCGTACTCGACGCTGATATCAGACAGGCGTGCCAACAAAACGGCATAGGAAGTAAGTGATGAAACCACTGACCTCTATATATACAAGTACTTGTATATATAGAGGTCAGTGGATGAAACTCACTATATATGTATGTGTGGGTGCGTTATTGGTCTGTCAAGCTGACTATTATTACCTGTGATTATTACAGTATTTATATTCTCTTTGATTATTACGTAGTATTTATATTCTCTTTGGATTATTACGTACATCCAAAGAAGTATTATAGTAACTAGATGTAACATTATAAAAACGAACATTTGACACTGTTTTGACTTCTTGCTCTTTGGGAGTATGCCATATGAAAAAAAAAGATAAATATGATTATGATTTCAGTAAGCAGGTTTGTTGTAACCGCTGCATTGTATGTTGATCATGACGACTGATGTAGCGCGGTGGGCGAAGGTGCGCCTGCAACGCAGGAGGTTACGGGTTCGGGAATCGAACCCCTCAGAACTAATTTGTGAACGATCTGCAGATATATGTTCCGTTGGTCTGGGTGTTTTCAATGTACTATAAAAAATGTAGATATATCTACCTCTATGCATAGTAATGTATTTAATATATCAGTTATTTAATATACAGAACCTACGCATTTGCTCCCCTTGGATTCGAGACCCTAGGTCCGTGGGGTACCGAGGCTCTCCGGGTTTTTAAAAAATTATCTGAGCGTCTGGTCGATGCGACGCGTGACCCGAGAGCTGGTGAATATCTGGCTCAGCGCATCAGCATTGCCATACAGCGTGGTAATGCAGCCAGTGTCTTGGGGACGCTTCCGACTGGTATTGACATGGATCAATTGAGCTACCTTTAGACTGTTTGCAACCGTCTGCAGTTAGCCCAATGGTTTCAATTGTAAATACTAGTTGTAATTTTTCTATTCCTTTGCTTGTAATTTTCGTTGTTAATAAATATATCAGTTATCTAGTACCCATACCACGAGCTTTGAGTAGCTTACTTTGGGGCTAGATGGTGCTTCGTGGATTGTCCAGCATTATTATATATTATTATAAAATTATTATATATTATTATAATAAATTCAGTTATGTTTAAAATCCACAAGCTGTATTTTTACTTGAAAAGAAATACCAATATTCATTAATCACCTATATTTTTTGGGTGTTTGTGGGGTTTTATATTAAGTTTGCAGTATGTGAGTCAATAATCATTAAATCAATCAGCTGGTAATGATTGAAACTACAACCCCCTCAAGGATCTAGATCGACTTAACCTGTACCTGACCCTGTAGGCATATAAATAAAGACCTACTAAGGTAAGGTGTATAAAACTTACATAAACTTGATAAATCTTCTTGATAATAATTATGTTTTTATTTAAAATGGGGTTAAGCGGTGATGGTTGGTTGCCGTCGTTATTTAGGATATGAGCAGTGAGAAAACTTAGGTAGGTACTTAGTTACATTAACATAAATGAAATTATTTTTAAAGTATTTTCACGTATCCTCTTCAAAAAACCACTATACTTAACTGAAATATTTTGTGCTTAGATACCACTTGGATGCTATCATTTAACCTTTATTTTCAGTTTTGTTGTAAAATTCCTTTAATATTTAATTCTGTGACACGAAACATGGAAATGTAAAATACTCTAACGAGAATTCCATGATGGCTCCCAGACATGTCTTCTCAAGTTTTGTTTCTATTTTTGTTTTGTTATTGGATAATTTGGATATCTAGAAGTGAAAAAAAGAATTAGTTGTGAACTTCTAGCTACATTGCAATCTTTAGTCTCCTAGATCTTACTAGCGACACCATAATCAAGTTTTGATTTAAAACTCCAACTTAGACGGTCCATGTAGGTACCGTAGCACTATCTCGGTAGGTAGGTATAATTCTCAAACTACGACAATTTACTTTTGAATCATCATTTTGTCAACCAGTATTAGACATTAATCGACAATAAACTATCGACAACAACAGTACTTCACTAGGTGGTATGAAAATGGTACATCAGATGTCATTTTTTCGTATCGTTCTAACATTTTAGTAAATTATCGAATTATGAGGCTAATAAGCTTTGAAAAACAATACGCAACAGTTACAATATTCTATATACTACAAATAATTCAACATATTGCAAAGAAATTACATGATATATCCTCTAAAACCACGGCAATAGACTTACTGTTCTGAACGATGGTAAACTATCTTATGGATATTTTCACATAAAGAAACCACACAGCTTTTGCAACCCACATGTACACCAGCAATTATAAATTAGGCTCTCTATTCGATATATTTCAGCACACAACTCATAATAAAACTTAAGTAAAACACAAATTTTCATTTTCTCAATTTGACATTCACGGCGGTTTGACATGTCGCCGCTTGGTGATATAAACAAACTGAAACAATATCAAAACGGCTACATCGCCATGTAAGATGGCAGTGACCTTCTGCTCCATCTACCCTACGGAACGTAGTAATTGATCTTAGCGTACATCTCATACATCCAATCTGTGCTCATCCAAAGAGAATATAAATACTATGTGCTCATCTGTGTGTATGAGTGTGCGTACAAATATTAAATAAAATCACTAAAATCATAGGAAAATATTTTCTATCCAGTGTTTTTATTATCATGGATGAAACCTAATTTATTTTATCAAATTGATTGATCAAGTTGTGTAATTAAACGAAAAAATGGTAAATAAGATCAAAGCAAAATATTTTTCTATAGATTGTATTTATTATCATGGAAGTTGCCTGATTTAATTTAATCTTACGTTGTATTGAATTCATGCTTAGTTGCCGCAGTGCTGAAATGTATCGTAGAAGAATGTGCATGGGTCTAACCACAACCCTCGGGATCCACGCCGGTAATAGGCTTATTCTAGAGGCCCATGTAACACCACCTCTTCAAAACCCACTTTCGCGTTATCACTCCAAAAATCTTAAAATAAACAAATACATAGTAAGTTTGCCGATGCTTAAAAACTTAGAAACATTATTGCTTGATCTCATGATGACTACAGTATATATCATGCCCGATTAACTTATTGAATACAGTGAATATTATACGTACCCATTGATTATTGTTGTTGAGTGAAATTATATTTTTTATTTATTTTGCAGATAATTTTAACAATCCTTTACATGCAAGCGGCAAACTGTTATGGTAATATCTTTGCTAAATAATCCAACTTACCGTTACCTATACGATACTATTTTATGATAATACCTACTTATGGTATACTTAGTACTTTATATTTGGTTACAGCTACAAATTTAGGGAGTCGATTATCGTATGACATGATAGAGGATACAGAAGAATCTCAAATTATAAACCAAGAAGGTCACGGAAGAACAAGTGCATTCTACGACATGAACATCGACGAAATGTTACCCAAAATAATTGAAAATAAGAAAGATCAATACAAAAACACAGCGCATAAGAAAACAAATCAAAATTTAAAAGAGCAATTTCACGAAACAGAAATGGATGCGTTTGCATTGCGAAGAAAAAAGAAAAACGACCCTCAAACCCCAGATGAAATCAGAAATGCCAGACCATCACATACAAGTGTTTCGAAGTCAGATCCTGGAAGCGATACTAATCTTTACAGCAATAAAACCAGAAAAAATGAAGAAAATCCCGAAATCTCTCCGCCCGAAATCCCTATTCCCGAAATCCCTACTCCCGAAATCCCCCATCTCAATATTAATAATATTATTTCCGATGCAAAGAATATGATTCCCGATGTAAAGAATATGATTCCCGATATAAAAGGCATAGAAGAAGCTGCCCAAAAAAAAGCAAAAGAAATGTCCAAAAGATTAATCGCAGACTTGTTACCGGAGAATTTTGAAATTTACTGTTACATAGGCCTTGCCTTTACAGCATTTTTTATAGTTTGTAGTATAACATGGAGTTGTTGTTGTTACCGTAAACTACTCAAGGAAATCTACATGTTGAAAGAAACAGTTGAGCTTAATGATTTACCATGTGACGATGAACTGTGCACCAAACGAGAATGTTGATGATGAAGAACATGTTTTGCATAGACAAAACCTTCCTATACTGCCGACAAACCATTTTTTCATTGTTTATTAGATGACATACAAAATTACTGAGAACTAAGTTAGATATTGGCTACAACTTACTGCTGCTACATTTTTTTGTTGTGTTAATGTTTTCTTATTAGACGACTGTAATTTGTCTGACATTGCAGCATTGGACGCCTTTGAGTAACTTCTCAGGAGATATCTACATCCACAGTTGAACACTCCTATCTTGGCTGGTGCATTGGTGATAACCAAACTTACCAATCCAACTGTGAAGATTCACATAAAATAAATAGATATTTGCGAGCACAGCTCAGTAGGTAGACAAGGACTTTCTCTGGAACTTTCCCTTTGTCGTCGTCCAGGTGTAAGTTTATGGAGACGATTTCTACGCCGCGAACCAGCCCAGGTCCTTTCTTTGGTATGAGATAGTACAGAATGTTATGCATACAAACGACGGTATACACTAAAAATGTAAATTACTAAGGTTTTTATGATATAATAATGTTAAGCACTCAAACTCAGGGAAATATCTAAGATATTAAATAATATCCCTAACGTGAGGGATTCTTGAGTTTTGTATATAGCTACTAAACTAGTTTGTGTTGGGAGAACAGCAACGTTTGATCCCTTAATTATACTTAGACACACAACAATAACAAACATACAATAATTAACAAATTACAATAATAACAAACCTAGAATTGAGAAATGCGAAACACTTACCAAACGAACTTGATAATAAAATTTCAGAAACAATGATAATTTGCAAGGAAATTGATTTGTAGGTAGAGCTAACGGCGCCAGAGTCCATAGAAAGTTCTGAAGATTTATAAACTACTCGTTGGTGACATGACTTCCACCCACGGTTGCGGTCCCCACCATGCGGTTTCACCCATGTAATTCCCGTACCCGTGGGAATTCCAAGAAAAAATATAGCCTATGTTTATGAAATTTGGCACAGAGATAGATAGCCAAATTTCATCCTTATCCGTTCAGTAGTTTTTGCGTGAAAGAGTAAAAAACATCCATTCATCCATACTTACAAACTATCGCTATAATATTAGTAGGATTTTAACTGCTTACATTTTAGTTTAACCTTTGGTTTAGATGTATTTAGATGTACTTCCCTACTTTTAATAGTGGAAAATATACATTATATATCATACATTTAACGTGTTTTTTTTATTCCATCCCTAAAACTGACTATAACATAAGTCTACCATAACGAAACGTTGATCGCTGGTCTACAACAGAAGCAGTCAGAAGCACAGAGCATATACCAGAAGTCGCAGAAGTAAGGTACAATAATAGAAATGAAATTTATTGTTTTGTTGAAACTACATGTACAAAAAGGTCTAAAAAGATAGGTGAAACAACAGTTTATCCAGTAACTAGCGACCCGCCCCGGCTTCGCACGGTTTTATTATATTATAAACCTTCCCCTTGAATCACTCTGTCTATTAAAAAAAACCGCATCAAGATCCGTTGCGTAGTTTTAAAGATTTAAGCATATATGAGGGTCATCATCATCATCATCATCAGCCTATATTAGTCCACTGCTGGACATAGGCCTCCCCTAATGAGCGCCATAGCGCCCTGTCTTCAGCTTGCCGCATCCAGCATCTGCCAACAGTCCTTCGCAGATCGTCATCCCACCCGGCCGGAGGGCGTCCTACACTACGTTTGCCGAGTCGCGGTCTCCACTCAAGAACACGTTTACCCCAACGGTTGTCGGTTCTTCGCGCGATATGGCCGGCCCACTGCCACTTCAACTTACTAATTCTTTGAGCTATGTCGATAACTTTGGTTCTCTGTCGGATGTATTCATTACGAATCCTATCCTTCAGAGAAACTTCGAGCATAGCTCTTTCCATAGCTCGCTGAGCGACTTTAAACTGGTGGACCAGCCCTACCGTGAGTGTCCACGTCTCAGCTCCGTAGGTCATTACGGGTAGGACGCATTGATTGAAAACTTTTGTTTTCAAACATTGCGGTATGGATGACGAGAAGACTCGACGTAGTTTCCCAAACGCTGCCCAGCCCAGCTGAATCCTCCTCTTGGCTTCCTTCTCAAAATTGTTTTTACCTAACTGCACAATCTGCCCAAGGTAAGTGTACTCGGAAACAATTTCGAGAAGGTGGCCTTCTACGATGACCGGTCCTGGATTAATGTGGTTATTGGTCATGACTTTGGTTTTATCCAAATTCATGCCAAGACCAGCGTGGGGATTATGGGCAATAACCCCCACATAATGATGCCATATATGGCGCTCATTAGGAGAGGCCTATGTCCAGCAGTGGACTATTATAGGCTGGTGATGATGATGATGATGATGCCAAGACCGATGCGTCGTGAGGCTGAGGCTAGGCCGTCCAGCATGTGGGTCAGCTCCTCTAGCGACTCCGCCATTAAGACTATGTCATCAGCGAATCGTAGGTGTGAGATGTAATTGCCGTTTATGTTTATGCCCTTACCCTTCCAGTCCAGCGTCTTAAACATATCTTCCAATGCGCTCGTGAACAGTTTCGGGGATATGACATCCCCCTGTCTCACTCCTCTGCGCAATTGGATGGGTTTAGACTGCTGGTCCTGTACTTGGACACTCATAGTAGCGGCATCGTAGAGACATCTCAGCACCTCGATATAACGATAGTCTACTTGGCATCGCTGTAAGGATTCCAGAACAGCCCAGGTTTCGACAGAGTCAAAGGCTTTCTCATAGTCCACAAAAGCGAGACACAGGGGCTGATTATACTCTTCGGACTTCTGTATAATCTGCCGCACTGTGTGAATGTGGTCTATGGTGCCATATCCTCCGCGGAACCCGGCCTGTTCCGGTGGCTGAAACTCGTCGAGTCTCCTGGCGAGACGATTCGTGACCACTCGCGAGAACAGCTTATAGACGTGGCTCAGGAGTGTGATGGGTCTATAGTTTTTAAGCAGGGTTTTATCGCCCTTCTTAAAAAAGAGCACCACCAAACCCCCGCTCCACGCCTTAGGAGTTCTCCCACTGTGAAGGACGGTATTAAAGAGGCTCTGTAGCTCCTGTATAACGGGGGCTCCTCCTGCCTTCAGAAGCTCTGAAGTAATACCGTCCTCACCCGGGGCTTTTCCATTTTTAAGCTGCCTCAGAGCTAACACGATTTCATCTTGACTAATATCTGGCAGTTCGTCGGTATAGTGGCGTGTCAGGGTGGCTCTAGAATCATGGTCATCTCGCCGGGAACGAGGGGCATGTGCAGTGTACAAACGGCCATAGAAATCCTCTATCTCGGCCAAGATCTCCGGCTTCGACAAAGCGGTCCTCCCATCATGCGTTTTAAGGTTCGTCAGGTGGCTCCTGCCAAGCTGCTGAGTGAATACTTAGGACCCTCGGTTGCGCTCTATCGCCTCTTCAATGAGGCGTGTGTTGGAGCTCCGAAGGTCGCGCCGTACCATCTTCGCGATTCGCTTGTTCAGGTCTGACCTCTCTGACGAAGTCACTTGGGTGGTTTCCCGTCTTCTTGTCATCAGATCCAGAGTCTCAGTCGAGAGTTTGGACTTCCTGCCAGTACCTTGTTTTCTGCAGAATTTAATGCCCTCATCCCTCGACGTTTCGACCAGATTGTGTAGGTTCTCGTCAGCGTCATCAGTAGGTTTCAAAGCAACGAATCTATCCCCGAGAAGCTGCTGAAACTTCTCGGTGCCCGCCATGATTTGGATTGGATTTGGTCGGAGCGTGGACTTCATCAGACGGTTTCTTTCAAGCTTTAAGTTGATATTCAGAGTGCCTCGGAGCATTCGGTGATCAGATCCGGTATTGAACCTGTTGATCACTGAGACATCTCTGAATATGTGCTTGCTATCCGTCATGATGAAGTCGATCTCATTTTTAGTCACAGAGTCGCCATGTCCACTTCCTTTGGGGCTGCTTCTTAAAGAAGGAGTTCATTAAGAACAACCCCTCTTTCTCAGGGAAGTTGACAAGCATTTGCCCCCTGTGATTCCTATCTCCATAACCATGCGGGCCTATTCGGGATTCGTTGCCAGTTTGGATTCCCACCTTGCCGTTAAAGCCCCCATAACAACGTTGAAGTGAGCCTTAGTGGTGTTGTGTAAGGCTTTGGATATGTCTTCATACATATCCTCCACTTCATCATCCGAGTGTGTCGAGATCGGTGCGTAAACCTGAATTACCTTCATGCTATACCGCTTGGACAGCCGAAGGATCAGGTACGCTACCCTGGTCGATACACTGGAGATTTCTTGAACGTTGTTAGAGAGGGCCTTATTGACGAGGAAACCTACGCCACCCTGGGATGTTTTATCACCCTCGCGAAAGTAGAGAAGATGGCCCGAGTCTAGGGTTACGGTGTCCTCCCCCTCTCTACGGACTTCACATAACCCGAGAACATGCCATTTAATGTTCTCTAACTCCACTTCCAACTGCGCTAGATGATGGTCAAGCCTCAGAGTGCGTCCATTAAACGTTGCCAGGGTCATTTTTGTAAGCGAGTGGTAGCCTGATGTAGCCCGGTGATTCCTAGCACCCCCTGCCCCGCCGTTACCATGACCGTTACCATGGCCAGGAATAGCGAGGCGGCCGGGAACTGGGGGCCGTTTTTTGGCTTTGTCCATCATGAAGGGGGTAATGCCCATAATCCCCACGCTGGGCATGCGGGTTGGGGATCGCAGTTTGGTGGTGGGGTTGTTCTAGAGAGGCGCTGCTGCTCACCCCCCCCGGTATATCCCTTAGTCGCCTCTTACGACACCCACGGGAAGAGTTGGGGTGGTGCAATTCTAAGCCGGCACCACACGGCGTAGTATGAGGGTCATGGGGACAGAGAAAGCAACTTTGTTTTATACTATGTAGTAATTTTATTATGGACATAAAATATTAAACTTATAAAACTATATGTTAATTATTATATATGTCACCGTTAAATTGCAAATAACTTTAGATTATAATCTATCTCGCGAGATTATAAACTGTCGATAGATTGTGAACCGTAACATTTCATTACAATTTAACGCATTATTTTTCGGTAGATTATAATCTATCGAAGTGAAACCGTCAAATCACATTCTTACAATTTTCAAACTGTGTTCTATACGAAGACCTGATCCCTGATTGGTCAGCCTTACAGTAGACTGCTCTGTGTCCATAGAGTTAGGAATGAAACATAGGTGTCAGTCAAATAAAATAAATGCACTTCAAGAATAATTAAGTTCTTGTTTTTATTTTTGACTTCCGATGTGGGGCGGTGGGCAAAGGTCCGCCTATGACACAGGACGTTGCGGGTTCGATTCCCGCCTCGGAACAAATTTGTGAACGATCTCCAGAAATTTATTATATCAGTCATCTAGTACCCATAACACAAGCTCTGCTTAGCTTGGAGCTAGATGATGCTGTGAAGACTGTCCGGAATTATTTATTTATTTATTATTAAGTAGGCACTTAATCAATAATTCTGATATCACATGGTCTCAAAATAAGAAAATCAGAAACGTAAAAATATTTTCTCCTCAAACAAAACGTAAAATTGAAAAAATAATTAAAAAATTCTTATAGAAAAAACTATCACAAAATTAAATCAAAATATAAAAAAAACAAGTCGAAAATGTATTATTGTTTTAGAAAACATAATTTTACTGTGTTGTAGTTACCAACTCGTCTAACAACTTTAAAACACTTTGTATTCTTTGATTTCTCCATTGTATTTTTTTACTATTTTCATTATGCCCGCTGTAATAGGTTTGTAACTCTGTGGTAAATTCATCCTGATTAAATCAACGCGCTAGGTGCGTTCTGTTTTACAATTTGACGGTTTCACTTCAATAGATTATAATCTACCGAAAAATAACGCGTTAAATTATAAGCAAATGTTACGGTTTACAATCTATCGACAGATTACAATCTCGCTAGATAGATTGTAATCTAACGTTATTTACAATTTAACGGTGACATATACATGATTATCAAATTATTTTATGTCGTTATAATATTTTACAAGAAACAGCTTCGGAGTTTTGTCGTTAATTTACAAGTGGGCAGTTCTCTTATATGTTTTGGAATTTTGCAGAAGGTGCACAATATGTAAGAGGTAGGAATTTTGGTTAATTATCACCGGAATTGAATAGAACTGATACGATCAAGATCTGTCTCGAACATCAATTGAGTCATTTTATGTCACCTTGTATGTATAATTTAGTCTTATGTCACCGTACCTAAAGTGGCGCCCTCACTTATTTTATTTATAGGAATATCCAAAATTCACACGTAAACAGAAAAAAAAACACAACAGAGTTTGTTGTCCACCAAAGGCAACTTCGTATCTCTTCCTAAACTAGACCAAATAAAACTACTACAGATGCATTTAAAAAAGCTTATGATAGGTTTAACAAACTGTACGTGTGAATTTTGGAAATTCCTTTGTTTAACGGAAATCTTGCTATTAAAATAAATGGGAAAGTCTGTGAGAATGTTTGTCATAAGTAATATTTGTAACTACTTAAGTTATTTAACTGAAATTTGTTATGTAGATAGCTTAGAACCTAGAATAGGACACAGGCTATTAAAATTTGGAAATTTTAACCTCTGAAGGGGTTAAATAGGTTGGTAAAGTTTGTATGGAAAAAAAAATCCTTGGGTCGATTAACTCAAAACTCGGTATAAATAAAGTATAAAATAAATAATTAAAAACGTATTTTTTAATTTTACAAAATAACCCTTGTGTAATAAATTTCTGAAATTTGTATAAAAAGAAAACTGTTTCGCGGGCGAAGCCGCGGGGCGCATCTAGTATTTAATAAAATAAGTGAAATTTGGTATGTAGATAGTTTATAACCTAGAATAGGACATAGGCTATTAAATTTGGAAATTTAAACCTCTGAGGGGGTTAAATAGGGTGGTAAAGTTTGTAGGGAAAATATTTTTTCTTTGGTTCGATTCACTCAAAACTTGGTATAAATAAACTATGGAGTGAATAAACAAGAATTTTTTAATTTTACATAATAATATACATATATGTGTACAATAAATTTCTGAAATTTGTACGGAAAAAAATGGTTCGCGGGCGAACCCCAAGCGCATCTCGTTAGTTTCTAATTCGTGATTGTAATTTTCATTCTTTAGTCCTTATATATCTGGGTGTTTAATATTTATAATAAAAAATATCTATCTATGTAGTATATTGTATTAAGTACATATATCTGTCATCTAGTACCCATAACCCTCTGCTTAGCTTGGGGCTAGATGATGCTGTGTGGACTGTCCGGAATTATTTATTTATTTTATTTATCAATAATAAGAATAATTTTAAGTTGTGGTTGTATTTATATTTGAGATCAATAAAATTAATTTTACTTTTAATGTGTAGCAGCTTAATGTTCCGTGCTTAGTTGCATTCCATTGTCTGATAGAGGAAAAATGGAAATTTCCTAATATGGTATGGGAGATAGAATGACAAAGTTAATTGAAAAAGTTAATTTTATCCTGTTAAACACATAGTTCTATTAAAGTAATTCATTAAATGGTGACTACTTGACGCGTTCACCAACCAATAATTGTGAATAATCATTATTAAAATTTATTTTTTATTTGCATTACACTTCACGGCAAAATGCATGTAAGTTATATTTGATAATATTTAATAATATTTGATATATTTAATATTTGTAATGTGCTTCTTTCAAGTAACATTTATGTAAAAAACAAGTTGCTTTTTTGGAAAACGTTTCAAGAAAATTAGGAGACTCGCTCTCAATTCCACTGATTGTTTTAGGTGAACCGAAATTGATATATTTTTTAACTTTTAACCTGAACTTCTGTTGTCCCATTAAAAAGTGATAAAGACCCGTAGGTTTAGTTTAAAATTTGGGTTAAAATCAGTGTTGAAAAACTAAAGTTTAGAAGCTCGATATATGAAAGTTTCGAAATGTCATAAACTAAGTTTTTGGGTGTAAACAAACTCGTATTGATTACTATAATCACTACATAGTATAAAACAAAGTCGCTTTCTCTGTCCTTATGTCCCTATGTCCTATGTCCCTTTGAATGCTTAAATCTTTAAAACTGCGCAACTGATTTTGATGCGGTTTTTTTAATAGATAGAGTGATTCAAGATAAAGGTTTATATATTTATTATAAAACCGTCCGAAGCCGGGGCAGGTCGCTAGTAATTAATATAACTAAATATCTATTACAGAAAAGTTAATTAAAAGACAACACACATAATATAAATCCTTTATTTCTTTGACCCAATCTAATACATTACAATAGTACCCTCATCTAAGTATAAAAGTTATGCTGTGTCTCGCTCTGCAGCTAGGCTACCTTAAAGAAAATTAATTACATATTATCTTAAACATGGATAATCATCATTGTCATCAGCCTATATCAGTTCACTGCTGGTCATAGGCCTCCCCTAATGAGCGCCATAGCGCCCTGTCTTCAGCTTGCCGCATCCAGTAACATGGATAATGAAGAGATAAAATTGATAATCCTCGGATGGTCAAACTCAAACAGTGTCGCAGTAGCTAACTCTTACAACTTTGTATGGAAATCTCGATTTTTACAGATATGCGAAATCCTGAATAAAATACAGTCTGAAATGATACTTACTAGCGATGCAAGAGATTGCAATCTCTTGCATCGCTAGTAAGTATCATTCGAATCATTCATTCATCATCGAACCCGCATGCGGGTTCGATTCCCACATTGTAACAAAAGCATCGGTCATCTAGTATCCATTGTTACTACACTGTTTGGATTGTCAAGTAGTATTTTTTTATTACTTTCCCTTTGTATTTTTTGTGTATTCCATTCATTTCACAGGAGAGAAAGTATAACTTTTGTTATAATATATTAATATATTATTAAATTGGTCGGGGATTTAATAGGTACATCCTAATTTTTATTAATCTACTACCTGACTTGCGCTGAGTATAAGTTTTTGGCCTCCATAATTTGTATTGCAATTGAATTTCTTTTTTTATTTCAGGCGATCACCGTTCTTATCCTGTGCATGATGACGGTGGGATCAATGTGTAAGTACCTTAATCTACTCACTACTTTCTAGGGTACCTGAAGTGTAAAAACTAAATCCTATAACTAAACATCCGCTGTCTGTCCGTCTGTTTATCAGAGGGTTCTATCTACCGGACGTAAAAGGTAGAAAGTAGAAACTTAACAGAATGTGTATTGCACTTGCCACTATCACAATAAATAATAAAATTAAGTTAAGACCCATTTAATTTTATACAAAAAATCGCTGGTACCCGCGACTTCGTCTGCGCAGGATTATTATTTCGAGTATGGTCGCGGTTCACCCGCGTAATTCCCGTTCCCGTGAAAACTCCGGGACAAAATATAGCCAATGTGTTATTCCAGACTATAATCTATCCCTGTGTCAAATTTCATCCAGATCCGTTCAGTAGTTTTTGCGTGAAAGAGTAACAAACATCCATCCATCCATACTTACAAACTTTCGCGTTTATAATATTAGTAGGATAGTGGTTTTTATGTTATTTGTGCTCTAATTTATCAAGGCTGTATCTCTAAGACCGTGAAAGATAAGCAGTTGAAATTTGTATCAGTACGTATTCCTGCTTACATAACAACAAAATAATTAATAATTACTAAAAATAAGACAAATAAAGTTCTTAGCCTGCAAAAACACATAGAATAACTCAAAGCATTGTTTCTTTTACCTGTTTCTATAAAAACCTCCAGGGGTCTCCATAGAAACAAGCGTGCAGAGCCATGGGCAGAAGCTAAAGGCCATAAACTAAACGATGTTTACCTTCCAGGCGCTCCAGATTTTAGGAGTGGCGGAGTCGCGAGCGGCAGAGAAAAACGTTTCGTGCGGGATTTAATAGAAGATGTAGCCGGCACCTTGATGGACAATGCGAACTCAATCGGAGGGAGGGCAAGACATGGCAATGGCAGGGCTAACAAACCATTTCTTAGTGAATTGCTTAACACTATTTTCGAACCTTTACTCAATATTAAGGACGCAACTATAGCCAAAATAAAATCATTTGTCGTCAGCAATCTGGCAGACATTATCAGATTAGTGATTGAGGAGTTGTTACCGGAAAAATTATTCTTCTACTTGGGCCTTGCTTTCGTAATAATAGCTCTCTTGTTAATTTGTTTTGTTGGAATTTGTTGCGCTGGTTACTTTGCTCTGCTTAACGAATTGAAGACAATTTCGCGAAATGTAACCAACTGTAATCTAGCTGGCAGTTCCCTCAGTAAGGAGAAAATATTATACTCTTAGACGTTTACAAATATCTCTAGTATGCAGGATGGCTTTTAGATGGGAGTGTAAGACTAAATCCAAAACCATGTCATTGAGGAATTGTTACAAAATTTGCTAATTTATGTTATTCACAAATATTTTAATGTATTCTCGAACTACTTCATAATAGTCATAATAGTAATAATTATAGTCATAATCTTCAGTTATTGTTATAGTTAGAGAAAACGTTTTGCAATAATTTGTTAATTCAATTCCTGTAATAATCTGTTGCGATCTTATCAAAGTTGAAGTTATCGTTTTTATCATGATCCATGTGACAAATTATTTGATTTATATAATATATTATATCCTTACATTTATAACACATTGTAAAGCTATACAAAGCTCTTATAAGATGTAACTGAAATGTTGCTTATAATTTGATTGTAATTATTGAAACTTGTGGCTTATTTAGTGTTTGTAAACTATAAATAGGAATTTTATCAAAAAGCAAAAACCCTTATTGGGCCTTCTGAAGTTTTTTGAACCCAAAAGGCTAATAAGCCTGTTATTCTTGTCTTGGTTGTAAGCAATCTTTAGCTCATAGATATAGGTTTTTAAATCCTAAACCTAACAGCCTGTCCAGATGGGGCGCTTTACGCGCGAGTGCCCTCGTGCGTAAACACTCGCGCATTCTCCAGATACTAGAGCGTTATACATTCCGTCCAGATGCTGCTGTGCGATTCCTTGCTCGCGCGTAAAACGCGAGCAACGCGCTGGACTCTCGAGTCGCGCGTGTTGCGCGCGAGTCGAGATACTCGAGCGCCATTGCTGCGTCCAGTGGTGCGCGCGATTCCGACGCGAGTGGACGTATTTGGAACAAAAATGGAGACTGATAATTTTGACATATTTTGACAATTTTGGTATGCAAGCCACAACACGACTGCTTTGTCTGGTTCCATGTTCATAACTGTCCCTGGGTCCCTCCCAAACAAATCGCACGTAGGAGCGCGCGTAAAACGCCGCATCTGGACGCAATAAAATTGAAACGCGCGAGGGCACTCGCGCGTAAAGCGCCCTATCTGGACAGGCTGTAAGGCTTAGCTAATCAACGCATATAAAAAATGTGTTAAAATAAAAAACAAAATACCTATTATTAGTTAATCATCATTGTTTATTTTGGTAAGTTTTTAGTGTAGTGCTTTAGTGCCCTATTGGGTGATTTATCAAAAAGTTTTTGATTTATAATAATATTTGTCTGCGGAACTTTCAGCAAATAAAAGGCATTTTCTGTATTTTTTCTGTATTTTTTAAACCTACCTTAAAGTTTCCTCAGCATTTTGTAAGTAAAAATTTAAATTGGTCTCATAGAAATTGGTCAAGATCTACATTTTTATTTTCTCTACAAAAGTTAGGTATATGGATTACAATTTAACATGTTAATATCCTGTTGTAAATGACTTTAGCATTTATGTACCACATATTCTGGCATCTTCTCTTCGTTCAACTACTAGTTATACTACCTATAGGTGTATCAGTTAAGTAAAGAGTAATCATTATAAACTCTGCAAACTTAGATGCTATATGCTGTGTGTATTGGCCAGCGTTAGTTATTATTATTGCCCTATGTTATCGCTTATCGGACAATGGTTCAATTAAGCTGGTAACCCCGCACACCTAACAGGTTTGTTTGTCGAAGTAGGCCTAGAAGTAAGGGGATCGCGTGGGAAACACCAAATTTTTGACTAGTATCTGCCCGCGGCTTCTTGCTACACAAGTTGCTTCTAAGGAAACTTTTCAAGGCTATTTTTATCACATGGGACCTGATTTATGGGATCAAAAGTAACCAATGTTGTATTAATATTTCAGACCTATCACCGTTTTTGCGTGAAAAGTCCTTCCTTATTTTTATATCAACTAGCAACTCCCCCGGCTTCGCACGGTTTTATTATTGGTACGTATAGACCATCCTCTTGAATCACTTTATCTTTTAAAAAAACCGCATCAAAATCTGTTGCGTAGTTTTAAAGATTTAAGTGTACAAAGGGACATAGAGATATAGGGACATAGGGACAGAAAAAGCGACTTTGTTTTATACTATGTAGGTATGTGTTTGTTTATATTAGGTATGTACCTAGTGATAATAAGAATAATTTTAAGTTGTGGTTGCATTTAAATATTTAATGTTAGCATGTTACTATTTGTGATCAATAAAATTAACTTTATAGTTTAAATGTGTAAAATAAAATTATTCTTAATGTCTAAAAGTATTCTGTGGTTCCGAGCTTATTTACATTACTTCATGTCTGATTGAGGAAAAATAGAAATCCCTAAAATGGTATGGGAGGGAGATGGAAGGATAATCCCTCTATCGAAAATGTTAATTTTATCCTGTTGAACACCTAGTTATATTAAAAGAATTCATTAAATGATGGTACTTGACGCCTTATCCAATTGTGAATAATTATTATTAAAATTTATTTTTATTTTCATCTTCACGGCAAACATAATGCATGTAAGTTTTCAATATTTGTAATGTGTTTCTTTCAAGTAACATTTATGTCAAAACAAGTTGCTTTTTTGGAAAACGATTTATTATCAAACAATTCAAAAAAATGAGGAGGTTCTCTCTCAATTCCTCTGATTTTTTAGGTGAACCGAAATTGGTAAGTATTTTTTTTATTTTTAACTTGAACTTCTCCTGTAGTCCCATTTAAAAGTGATAAAGATCTGACCCGTAGATCCGATTTAGTTTAAA
Source organism: Eupithecia centaureata (assembly GCA_944547425.1). Lineage (NCBI taxonomy): Eukaryota > Metazoa > Arthropoda > Insecta > Lepidoptera > Geometridae > Eupithecia > Eupithecia centaureata. The sequence goes on from OX155691.1 coordinate 11,789,300, forward strand.
ATTTGGGTTTAATATAAGATTTGAGATAATAAAGTAATTAATATAACTAAATATTTGTTACAGAAAAGTTAATTAAAAGCCAACCAACAATACTGCAAATCCTTTATTTCTTTAACCCATCTAATACATTTCCTCTAATACATTTCTCAGTAGTACCCTCATTTAAGTATAAAAGTTATGCTGTGTCTCGCTCTGCAGCTAGGCTTAAAGAAAAATAATTATTATCTTAAACATAGATAATCATCATCGTCATCAGCCTATATCAGTCCACTGCTTTTCATAGGCCTCCCCTAATGAGCGCCATAGCGCCCTGTCTTCAGCTTGCCGCATCCAGTAACATAGATAACCACTACATAGTATAAAACAAAGTCGCTTTCTCAGTCCCTATGTCCCTATGTGTGCTTAAATCTTTAAAACTACGTAACGAATTTTGATGCAGTTTTTTTAAATAGCTAGATTCAAGAGGCAGGTTTATACGTATAATAAAACCGTGCGAAGCCGGGGCGGGTCGCTAGTGAAGAGATAAAATTGATAATATCTATGGATGGTCAAACTAAAACAGTGTTGCAGTAGCTAACTCTTCCAACTTTGTATGGAAATCTCCTTTTTCTATAGATATCTTTTACAGAGTCTGAAATGATACTACTAGCGATGCGATGCAGGAGGTTACGGGTTCGATTCCCACATTGTAACAAAAGTTTGTACGATCTGCAAATATTCTGGGTGTTTTCTATGTATAAGTAGAAATATCTATTAATGTAGTATAATGCATTAAGTAGGTATATCAGTCATCTAGTATCCATAACACTGTGTGTATTGTCAAGTAGTATTTTATATTACTTTACCTTTGTATTTTTTGTGTATTCCATTCATTTCACAGGAGAGAAAGTATAACATTTGCTATATACATTTATGTACTTATGAAATTGGTCGGGGATTTATTAGGTACATCCTAATTTTTATTCATCTACTACCTGACTTAGCAAAGTACTTGGCCTCCATAATCTGTACTTATTGCAATATTTGCAATTGAATTTCTTTTTTTATTTCAGGCGATCACCCTTCTTATCCTGTGTATGATGGCAGTGGGATCAATGTGTAAGTACACACAGTATCTACTCACTACTTTCTCGGGGAACCTGAAGGGTAAAAACTAAATCCTATAAGTAAACATCCGTTATCTGTCCGTCTGTCTATCAGAGGAGTCTATCTACCGAACGTAAAAGGAAGAAAGTAGAAACTTTCACAGAATGTGTTTTGTGTATTGCACTTGCCACTATCACGATATAGTACATTGTTACCCAAGGGTTGAAAGTAACTTATTTAGTCCCGAGACGGGGTTTCGGGGGACTACGTAAGTTACTTTCACCCGAGGTATAAACACTGTGCTTTTCATTACGAATACAAGGAAATATATTGAATTCAGTGAATTGTCGCTCAGGCGATTTTTTTTAGCTTCAGCATTTATTCTGCCACTATCATGGTTCAATAGTAACGTTATGCTGTCAGTTGAAAACGATTCTCCCTAGGGCGGAAAAGTATCACTTTCAACCCGCTCTTCAGGCAACTTCCGAGTATGAGTAATGAAAAATTTAAATAAAAATAATACTAACAATCCATTTAATTTTACACAAACATATTGATTTTTTGATTATTTGTGCTCTTATTTGTCATAGCTGTATTTCTTACGTGAAAGATAAGCAGTTGAAATTTGTACGAGTACGTCGTCCTGCTTGCATAACGACAAAATAATTAATAATTACCTACTAAAAATAAGACAAATAAAGTTCTTAGCCTGCAAAAACACTTAGAAAAACTCAAAGCATTGTTTATTTTACCTGTTTCTATAGAAACCTTCAAGGGTTTCCATAGAAACAAGCCTGCAGAGCTATGGGCAGAAGCTAAAGGCCATAAACTAAGCGATGTTTACCTTCCAGGTGCTCCAGATTTTAGGAGCGGTGGAGTCGCGAGAGGCAGAGAAAAACGTTTCGTGCGGGATTTAATAGAAGATGTAGCCGGCACCTTGATGGACAATGCGAACTCAATCGGAGGGAGGGCAAGACATGGCAATGGCAGGGCTAACAAACCATTTCTTAGTGAATTGCTTAACACTATTTTCGAACCTTTACTCAATATTAAGGACGCAACTATAGCCAAAATAAAATCATTTGTCGTCAGCAATCTGGCAGACATTATCAGATTAGTGATTGAGGAGTTGTTACCGGAAAAATTATTCTTCTACTTGGGCCTTGCTTTCGTAATAATAGCTCTCTTGTTAATTTGTTTTGTTGGAATTTGTTGCGCTGGTTACTTTGCTCTGCTTAACGAATTGAAGATAATTTCGCGAAATGTAACCAACTGTAATCTAGCTGGCAGTTCCCTCAGTAAGGAGAAAATATTATACTCTTAGACGTTTACAAATATCTCTACTATGCAGGATGGCTTTTAGATGGGAGTGTAAGACTAAATCCGAAACCATGTCATTGAGGAATTGTTACAAAATTTGCCAATTTATGTTATTCACAAATATTTTAATGCATTCTCGAACTACTTCATAATAGTCATAATCTTCAGTTATTGTTATAGTTAGAGAAAACGTTTTGCAATAATTTGTTAATTCAATTCCTGTAATTCAATTGCTGTTGAGGTCTTGTCAAAGTTGAAGTTATCGTTTCTATCATGATCCATGTGACAAATTATTTGATTTATGTAATATATTATATCCTTACATTAGAACACATTGTAAAGCTATACAAAGCTCTTATAAGATGTAACTGAAATGTTGCTTATAATTTGATTGTAATTATTGAAACTTGTGGCTTATTTAGTGTTTGTAAACTATAAATAGGAATTTTATCAAAAAGCAAAAACCCTTATTGGGCCTTCTGAAGTTTTTTGAACCCAAAAGGCTAATAAGCCTGTTATTCTTGTCTTGGTTGTAAGCAATCTTTAGCTCATAGATATAGGTTTTTTAAATCCTAAACCTAACAGCCTGTCCAGATGGGGCGCTTTACGCGCGAGTGCCCTCGTGCATAAACACTCGCGCATTCTCCAGATACTAGAGCGCTATACATTCCGTCCAGATGCTGCTGTGCGATTCCTTGCTCGCGCGTAAAACGCGAGCAACGCGCTGGACTCTCGAGTCGCGCGTGTTGCGCGCGAGTCGAGATACTCGAGCGCCATTGCTGCGTCCAGTGGTGCGCGCGATTCCGACGCGAGTGGACGTATTTGGAACAAAAATGGAGACTGATAATTTTGACATATTTTGACAATTTTGGTATGCAAGCCACAACACGACTGCTTTGTCTGGTTCCATGTTCATAACTGTCCCTGGGTCCCTCCCAAACAAATCGCACGTAGGAGCGCGCGTAAAACGCCGCATCTGGACGCAATAAAATTGAAACGCGCGAGGGCACTCGCGCGTAAAGCGCCCTATCTGGACAGGCTGTAATGTTGGGGCCACACTAGCGTTTAACGTCAATGCCCATTATCGTGTTAATTATTGCAACAAAATTTACCGCATTAAAGTGGGTGGCTACACTTCAACGGTCAACGTGAATGCCCATTATTGGCGATAAAAACGGCGTTGAATTTACTTCAATTCAAGCAAGATGGACGTCGACAGAGCTCTATATTTCATGAGTGTAAATTTATATTATTTGACTTTATTGAATCATTACCGAATAAAGAGAATCTCGAATCAATCAGAATCTCGAGAAAAGTAAGAACTTTCTCGTTTCTCCACTCCGTCGCCATAGTAAACACGTCCGCTCCCCTTGCGCTCTCGACGCACACTGACAATACGTAGTGTGGCCACTTCATCGCATCAATTCTCGCGTTAATCTCTTTGATGTACCGCCACTTGAGCTATCGCCTAACGCCAAACGGCATTGTTAATGCCATTGTCAAATTATCGCGTTAAATTGTGACTACACCAATGGTAAACGTCCATTATCGCGTTAATTAATGGCATTTCCCGTTAGTGTGGCCCCTACATAAGGCTTAGCTAATCAACGCATGTAAAAAATGTGTTAAAATAAAAAACAAAATACCTATTATTAGTTAATCATCATTGTTTATTTTGGTAAGTTTTTAGTGTAGTGCTTTAGTGCCCTATTGGGTGATTTATCAAAAAGTTTTTGATTTATAATAATATTTGTCTGCGGAACTTTCAGCAAATAAAAGGCATTTTCTGTATTTTTTCTGTATTTTTTAAATCTACCTATAAGTTTTCTCAGCATTTTGTAAGTAAAAATTTAAATTGGTCTCATAGAAATTGGTCAAGATCTACATTTTTATTTTCTCTACAAAAGTTAGGTATATGGATTACAATTTAACATGTTAATATCCTGTTGTAAATGACTTTAGCATTTATGTACCACATATTCTGGCATCTTCTCTTCGTTCAACTACTAGTTATACTACCTATAGGTGTATCAGTTAAGTAAAGAGTAATCATAATATAAACTCTGCAAACTTAGATGCTATATGCTGTGTGTATTGGCCAGCGTTAGTTATTATTATTGCCCTATGTTATCGCTTATCGGACAATGGTTCAATTAAGCTGGTAACCCCGCACACCTAACAGGTTTGTTTGTCGAAGTAGGCCTAGAAGTACGGGGATCGCGAGGGAAACACCAAATTTTTGACTAGTATCTGCCCGCGGCTTCTTGCTACACAAGTTGTTTCTAAGGAAACTTTTCAAGGCTATTTCTATCAGATGGGAACTGATTTATGGGATCAAAAGTAACCTATGTTGTATTAATATTTCAGCTTTATCACCGTTTTTGATTGAAAAGTCCTTCCTTATTTATATATCAACTAGCAACTCCCCCGGCTTCGCACGGTTTTATTATACGTATAAACCATCCTCTTGAATCACTTTATCTATTAAAAAAACCGCATCAAAATCTGTTGCGTAGTTTTAAAGATTTAAGTGTACAAAGTAGAGATATAGGGACAGAAAAAGCGACTTTGTTTTATACTATATAGGTATGTGTTTGTTTTATATTAGGTATGTACCTAGTGATAATAAGAATAATTTTAAGTTGTGGTTGTATTTAAATATTTAATGTTAGCATGTTACTATTTGTGATCAATAAAATTAACTTTATAGTTTAAATGTGTAAAATAAAATTATTCTTAATATCTAAAAGTATTCTGTGGTTCCGAGCTTATTTACATTACTTCATGTCTGATTGAGGAAAAATAGAAATCCCTAAATTGCTATGGGAGATGGAAGGATAATCCCTCTATCGAAAATGTTAATTTTATCCTGTTGAACACCTAGTTATATTAAAAGAATTCATTAAATGATGGTACTTGACGCCTTCACCAATTGTGAATAATTATTATTAAAATTTATTTTTATTTTCATCTTCACGGCAAACATAATGCATGTAAGTTATCAATATTTGTAATGTGTTTCTTTCAAGTAATATTTATGTAAAAACAAGTTGCGTGTTTGGAAAACGATTTATTATCAAACAATTCAATAAATGAGGAGGTTCTCTCTCAATTCCACAGATTTTTTAGGTGAACCGAAATTGGTATTTTTTTAATTTTTAACTTGAACTTCTCCTGTAGTCCCATTTAAAAGTGATAAAGATCTGACCCGTAGATCCGATTTAGTTTAAAATTTGGGTTTAATATAAGTGTTGAGATAATAAAGTAATTAATATAACTAAATATTTGTTACAGAAAAGTTAATTAAAAGCCAACCAACAATACTACAAATCCTTTATTTCTTTAACCCATCTTATACATTTCAGTAGTACCCTCATTTAAGTACTTAGACAAGTTATGCTGTGTCTCGCTCTGCAGCTAGGCTACCTTAAAGAAAATTAATTATTATCTTAAACATGGATAATCATCATCGTCATCAGCCTATATCAGTCCACTGCTGGACATAGGCCTCCCCTAATGAGCGCCATAGCGCCCTGTCTTCAGCTTGCCGCATCCAGTAACATAGATAACCACTACATAGTATAAAACAAAGTCGCTTTCTCAGTCCCTATGTCCCTATGTGTGCTTAAATCTTTAAAACTACGTAACGAATTTTGATGCAGTTTTTTTAAATAGCTAGATTCAAGAGGCAGGTTTATACGTATAATAAAACCGTGCGAAGCCGGGGCGGGTCGCTAGTGAAGAGATAAAATTGATAATATCTATGGATGGTCAAACTAAAACAGTGTTGCAGTAGCTAACTCTTCCAACTTTGTATGGAAATCTCCTTTTTCCATAGATATCTTTTACAGAGTCTGAAATGATACTACTAGCGATGCGATGCAGGAGGTTACGGGTTCGATTCCCACATTGTAACAAAAGTTTGTACGATCTGCAAATATTCTGGGTGTTTTCTATGTATAAGTAGAAATATCTATTAATGTAGTATAATGCATTAAGTAGGTATATCCGTCATCTAGTATCCATAACACTGAGTGGATTGTCAAGTAGTATTTTATATTACTTTACCTTTGTATATTTTGTGTATTCCATTCATTTCACAGGAGAGAAAGTATAACATTTGCTATATACATTTATGTACTTATGAAATTGGTCGGGGATTTATTAGGTACATCCTAATTTTTATTCAAATACTACCTGACTTGAGCAAAGAACTTGGCCTCCATAATCTGTACTTATTGCAATATTTGCAATTGAATTTCTTTTTTTATTTCAGGCGATCACCCTTCTTATCCTGTGTATGATGGCAGTGGGATCAATGTGTAAGTACACACAGTATCTACTCACTACTTTCTAGGGTACCTGAAGGGTAAAAACTAAATCCTATAAGTAAACATCCGCTATCTGTCCGTCTGTCTATCAGATGAGTCTATCTACCGAACGTAAAAGGAAGAAAGTAGAAACTTGCACAGAATGTGTTTTGTATAAACGAGGGCGCCAATAGTTCGAGGGACTACGTAAGTTACTTTCATCCGAGGTAAACTCTGTGCTTTTCATTAAGAATACAAGGAAATAAAAATAAAAAACATGAGAAAACAAATGAAGCAAATTGCCACAACTTTTTTTATATATTAGTCCATCTAGGACAGGCGAAAGCATACTGCCTTGTCTTTCGTATTTTTTGAATTCAGTGAATTGTCGCTAAGGCGATTTTTTTTAGCTTCAGCATTTATTCTGCCATTCTCATGGTTCAATAGTAACGTTATGCTGTCAGTTGAAAACGATTCTCCCTAGGGCGGAAAAGTGTCACTTTCAACCCGCTCTTCAGGCAACTTCAGACCTACTTTCCGAGTATGAGTAATGAAAAATAATAGTAACAATCCATTTAATTTTACACAAATAATATTGATTTTTTTGATTATTTGTGCTTATTTGTCATAGCTGTATTTCTTACGTGAAAGATAAGCAGTTGAAATTTGTATGAGTGCGTCTTCCTGCTTGCATAACGACAAAATAATTAATAATCACCTACTAAAAATAAGACAAATAAAGTTCTTAGCCTGCAAAAACACTTAGAAAAACTCAAAGCATTGTTGCTTTTACCTGTTTCTATAGAAACCTTCAGGGGTTTCCATAGAAACAAGCGTGCAGAGCCATGGGCAGAAGCTAAAGGCCATAAACTAAACGATGTTTACCTTCCAGGCGCTCCAGATTTTAGGAGCGGTGGAGTCGCGAGAGGCAGAGAAAAACGTTTCGTGCGGGAATTCATAGAAGATTTTGCCGACACCGTGATGGACAAACCATTTCTTAGTGAATTGCTTAACACAATTTTCGAACCTTTACTCAAAATTAAGGACGCAACTATTGCCAAAATAAAATCATTTATCGTCAGTTTCCTGTCAGACACTATCAGATTAGCGTTTGAGGAGTTGTTACCGGAAAAATTATTCTTATACTTGGGCCTTGCTTTCGTAATAATAGCTCTCTTGTTAATGAGTTTTGTTGGAATTTGTTGCGCTGGTTACTTTGCTCTGCTTAACGAATTGAAGATAATTTCGCGAAATGTAACCAACTGTAATCTAGCTGGCAGTTCCCTCAGTAAGGAGAAAATATTATACTCTTAGACGTTTACAAATATCTCTAGTATGCAGGATGGCTTTTAGATGGGAGTGTAAGACTAAATCCAAAACCATGTCATTGAGGAATTGTTACAAAATTTGCCAATTTAAGTCATTCACAAATATTTTAATGTATTCTCTAACTACTTCATAATAGTCATAATAGTAATTATCGTCATAATCTTCAGTGATTCTTATTGTTTGAGAACACGTTGTGCAATAATTTATTAATTTAATTCCTGTAATCTGGTTACGTCAATATAATTTATTGTATAAGCTGTGTTAAATAAATGAATGACATCATAGCAACAACATAGTCACAGGGGGGCCTTACCACACTGCGCTTTCCTTTACCTACGTGGTTTATTTATATATGAGATTACCGCTCGAGGGTCTACAGCTCTTCTTTTACAATTTTTAATTCAAAGACCCTTTTTATTGAGACAAGTATAAGGATAAAGAAGTATTACGTGGCCCTTCTAGGAGTATGTCTATTGACAATATGGACATGACATAAGAAGGACTTTTCACAATTTTCGTAACCCATTTCGTTTTCTGATGACTTGAAAATCTATGATTTTAACAATGCCCGCCTTTTACAAGAAGATTTAATGACATTCCTGAATTACATTGAATTACTGTGATTCTGGCACTGAAAATAAATTAGATTTAAATTGATCTAGATAGGCAAACTTTAGTACAAACATTAGTACCCAGAAAAATATAATTGGACGAGGAACAAATTTTATGATATTTTAACTAGAGTTGATTCTGTTGACACCTTAGTGTACATTTGTAATAAAGCAACGCATCGATTGTACTATTTAAAAGAGCATCTCGATCGCTTGAATTTTTTTAGAATATTGTCGGAATTTACAAGAATCAAAAGCTTTAAGGGCTCCCACACAAAACTGCGATTTGGTGCGATGCGATGCGATTTGATGCGATGTCACACGAACTTGATTTGCGAATTTCTGCGATGCGAATTTGTGCGGCGAACCGTTTTGTAGGGTAACCATATCTTCAAGTTTAGTCCGCCGTATTGGACGTGTTTTTAGGAAGCGTAAGATGGATCCCAAAAAGGTAATTGAACCGATTTAAGCAAAAATGATCCAACCCACACAAACCTCATTTCGAGATAATCGATATTTAAGTTTGTGGCGGTATTTCTCTAACTTTGTAATACAAAATGTTGTTATTTTAATTTAATTTAATGCTATGTAAACTCAACTTTTTTGCTATAAATAATATAAAGAATAAATTGTAATAGTTTAGTAGATAATTGGGAAAACTTGCGCCTGGATCATTATTACAATATTAATTTTGTATGGAAAGAGCTATGTAGGGTGCAAAAATTAAAATGCAAAAATGATTCAAAGTGTGTTAAAAATTAGTAATCATTTTTGTGTTTTAAAAGACAAAACAAACAAAATTGGCCCTACTCCTCGTCCAAATCAGAATAAGGTTCATCACATAAACCATCTACATCGTCTATTATTGCAGCTTCCCTTCGGTTTCTTATATTAATCAATGCAATCATCTGGTATCTAATATTAGATCTGCTGGCACTGTACTTATTTTATTTTATTTATTTATTTTTCGTTAAAGTACGAAACACACAGAAGCCGGAGGCGTGGCGGAGGCAAAGGCGTGCGAGTTGTATTCTATGGAATCCTATGAAAGCCTACACACACACCGCAGGCCGTGGCGAACGCGGTGCCATAGGAAAAACCGGCACGCCTTCGCCTTCGCCACTCCTCCGGCTTCTGTGTGTTTTGAACTTTATATACTTTATTTCGTTTACGTACTTAGATGAAATAGCAATTTTAAATATTAACTTGTCAAATCTTAACTTGTTTTATATCATCATCATCATAATCAACCTATATTAGTCCACTGCTGGACATAGGCCTCCCTTAATGATCGCCATAGCTCCCTGTCTTCAGCTTGGCATCCAGCATCTGCCAGCAGTCTTTCGCAGATCGTCATCCCACCTGGCCGGAGGGCGTCCTATACTACGTTTGCCAAGTATCGGTCTCCACTCAAGAACACGTTTACCCCAACGGTTGTCGGTTCTTCGCGAGATATAGCCGGCCCACTGCCACCACTTCAGCTTGCTAATTATTTGAGCTATGTCGATAACTTTGGTTCTCTTTCGGATGTATTCTTTACGAATCCTATCCTTCAGAGAAACTCCGAGCATAGCTCTTTCTATAGCTTTCTGAGCTCTTTGAACTGATGGACCAGCTTAATATTATAGTTTGAATCATTGTAGCAAATTAGAACGGTTATGTTAGGGTAACAAAAGCAACACAAAAATGATTCAAGTGGCATGAAACACTTATACATTTTAAAAAATGGTCTTCGACATGACAGTTGTGGGTTGGATCATATGGATTTTCCACATTTGTGAACATAGAGGTGTGAGTCTTTGATATGTTAAAATATACCTTATTCTGATTACATTGGTTAAAAAAACTCGAAATTGACTAGGTTGTGGGTTGGATCATTTTTGCATAAATCGGTCCAATTGCACTGCTGTTATTGTTAAATAGATATAAAAGAAAAAGAAGATTCTGGATTCATCCATTTAATACGATTATGAACTCTGAAGGGAACTATTTTACTCGAAATTACTATGAGTTGAGAACTGAAGCAGTTTTTTTTTACAACACAAAGAAGGCGGCTCAGGCGCCGCGCTCTTTCGCTAAAGTTATCTCAGAGCGGACTAAAAGGGGGGTCACCAAGTATGACGTAATATGACAGGAATACGCGATGCAAATGAGATCTGACGTTATCGTGCGAGCTCGCAGATATTTACGATGCGATGCGAGCTCGCAGTTTTGTGTTTGAGCCCTAAAATATATTATTGAATGTTCTTACGTAGCTACCACGCCACGGTTTCATGATCGTTCGCGCGGACAGAGTTCATCTAAAAGATGTTTCTACTATACCTGCAATATCGTGCTCATATTTTTTTTACCAGATTACTTAAATAATAAGCATAGCAAACGGCACTGCTGATTGCCCAGAGCTCTTTGGGAAAATAAAATTGCAAAGATATAGAATTGAAAGAGAATAGAATTTTTAAAAAAATAGTAAAAAAAACCGAATACCTTTTAGGTACCTTTAGTTAGGACCAACTTTAGGCATTATGTTGTGTTTATAGTTTTATTTTAAAATGAAAGATATTTTTTTCTAAGTGCAATTATAAAAATTAATTTCGAAGATAGGTAGGTACGTTAGGTTCAGTTGCACTTATAACAGAGAGCCGGCGGGAATATCAACACCATCCTAGCAGCAATAGCTGATAAGTAAATTAGATGGAGTAATGTATGTACATATAGAAGTAAACTATAACTAACCGAGTTTAAGAATATACCTACTAACTATATGGATCTTTTGTTGTCCAAAAAAAAAACAATATTATTATTAGTATATTGGTACCTACTCAAATGCTAATCTAAACTTTGCGAGTCTTGCTCTTTTAATTCTGTGCGAAGTTAAATGTAGTGTTTAACTATAGGGAAATTTTTTGTTCAACCTCTTTTGTGACAATTTACAGGATACAATGTGTAATTCAGGAGTGTGATGTCAAGTTCAATATCTACGTGAGATTACAATTTGATCGTTATTCCTATTTTCCGCATTATGTCTTCGTTTTAACGTAAATCTGTTGCGATCTTATCAAAGTTGAAGTTATCGTTTCTATCATGATCCATCTGACAAATTATTTGATTTTAAATTATTAAGTGTTTGTAAACTATAGGAATTTTATCAATAAGCAAAAAGCCTAGTTAGGCCTTCTGAAGTTTTTTGAAATCAACAGAATAATAAGCCTGCTATTCTTGTCTTGGTTGTAAGCAATGTTTAGCTCATAGATATAGATTTTTTTATCCTGAACCTATGGCTTAGCTAATCAATGCGTATAAAAAAATGTGTCAAAATAAAAAACAAAACACCTATTAGTAGTTAATCACCATTGTTTATTTTGGTTTGTTTTTAGGGTAGTGCTTTAGTGTCCTATTGGGTGATTTTTCAAAAAGTTTTTAATTTTTAATAATATTTGTCTGCGGAACTTTCAGCAAATAAAAGGTATGTTCTGCATTTTTTCTGTATTATTTAAACCTACCTATAAGTTTTGAGATTGAGAGTAATCATAATATAAACTCTGCAAACTTAGATGCTATATGCTGTGTGTATTGGCCAGCGTTAGTTATTATTATTGCCCATATGATATCGCTTATCGGACAATGGTTCAATTGAGCTGGTAACCCCGCACTCAATCTTAAAAGGGGTATTACACTACCCGTTATTGAGGGCCCGGTAGTTAGGGCTATTAGGGAGCAAGGCTTGCCAGGTCCGTCCCTTAGGGACCCTAAATCTTATTACACCACTCTTAGTTAGGGTTAGGGTCCCTGAATAACGTGTAGTGTAATACCCCTTTAAGAGGTGAACCTAACAGGTTTGTTTGTCGAAGTAGGCCTAGAAGTACGGGGATCGCGTGGGAAACACCAAATTTTTGACTAGTATCTGCCCGCGGCTTCTTGCTACACAAGTTGTTTCTAAGGAAACTTTTCAAGGCTATTTATATCACATGGGAACTGATTTATGGGATCAAAAGTAACCTATGTTGTATTAATATTTCAGCTTTATCACTGTTTTTGTGTGAAAGTGTAACAAACATGCCTTGTCAACTTATTATATTTTATGTGCTAGATGTAGCTACCTGTAATTGGGAGATCACGACTGGTTATACATTTATGTTCTCTAATTTGTGTTTATTTTTTTTTTGAATTTTTTTTGAATTAAGAAATAACGGTAACTTTATTAACAACGAAAATTACAAGCAAAGGAATAGAAAAATTACAACTAGTATTTACAATTGAAACCATTGAGCTATCTGCAGACGGTTGCAAACAGTCTAAAGGTAGCTCAATTGATCCATGTCAATACCAGTCGGAAGCGTCCCCAAGACACTGGCTGCATTACCACGCTGTATTTGTGTTTATTGTGTATCTTCTGTTGGTAGTTCTAAATAAATAAATAAATATCCATAAATACTAACTTACAGCAATACAGGGACCTACGATATATTAACGAGACTCATGCTTAAATTCATTTATATGTATTATTTGGTTCCTCTCACTTAGTTTTTTAATGTAAGTTGTACAGTTATGTAGTTTTCTTACAATTCAAATCATTTATAATTAATGAGATTTCCTGAATTTTATTTCTGTGGGTCCTTGCATCTTACCCATACTATTGTTTTTATTTATTTCAGATAATTAATTAATTATATCACATTAAACCAATAAAAAAATCAAGTTTAATAAAATGTTAATAATAAATAAGAATAGAATCATTAACGCGAAATCCTATTCCTATCATGCTTGCTCAATTGACTATAACATGCCCTCTTAAGTGATAAGAGTTGGTAGAAATAAAAACTTGTAAATAAAGGGAGCTCAACTGATAACAGCAATATCTATTTTAGGTATGTATAATTCCGTTAAACAACTTGTTGTTCTGGGTTTTTTGCAATTGAACTCATCACCCAATATTAGTAACTTGTTCAGTGAACCTTGAAATGAGAACTGAACTAACTGCAGACTGTTGAAAAAAGCTAGAGGTAGTCAACTGATATCAATACCAATCGTAAGCGTCCCTAAGACGAATTGAATGAATAATAATTGCAATCGGATTAAATACAATATATTATCGGAAAATTTCCATCATAGCGAATTTGCAGCTACACTGTTGGGAATTCGTAGCTCTTTAGTGGCCTAGTCGTCGCGTCGTAGAGCATTCGTAGCCTTGTCGTGTCTACGTCGTAGCGCATTCGTAGCCCTGTCGTGGCTACGACGTAGTGCATTCGTAGCCCTATCGTTGCTTCGTCGTAGCGCATTCGTAGCCTTGTCGTGTCTACGTCGTAGCGCATTCGTAGCCCTATCGTTGCTTCGTCGTAGCGCATTCGTAGCCTTGTCGTGTCGTCGCGACATCGTTGTGCACTCATAGCTACATAGTAGCATTGCTGTAGCGCATTGGTAGCCTTTTTTCGTAAATTTTATTATCTTGATGACAATGTTACACTTACGGTTCTTGCTATGGGAGACAGTATGATTATATATCTATATAAGTCTATACTCTAGAAATTTCAGGGTATTTCTGCCTCTCCAGGGAGCAAAATGATTAAATCAGCTACAGCAGACTAGCTTTCTTGCTTGCCGTGCACATTGAGTTCTTGGGAGCATTCTCGATCGCAACGCGGTCCAAGTCACTAGAGTTATATTGAGAACGCAAAATGTCGGCAGTATTAGAAAAGTAGTAGCAGGAAATTCGACGAAAAACCTTTTCCGTGAATAAGAATATCTGAACATATTAGAGTATTAGATTTTTCTATTGAAACAACTTAGTGGGTTGTTTACAGCGCTGAGAACTAGCCTATAAGACTATTAATGCTGGCAGAACTGTGTCCCGAAACAGACGAAGAGCCTCCACGATGAAAAATACTTAGCATATTTTAGCCTGTTCTTCTTAGTAGCATTCGTAATCCTTTCGTAATCCTTAAAACTATAATAATTGCAAGAAAAAACTTACAGATACTCTGCAATGTATGTCATACGATGACACAGAAAATTTATTGACTGTTTTGAAGTAGGCCACGCACTGTAAGCACCTTTATCATTAAAATAGTTTTAAGTTTAGCTTATTTAGAAAATAAATATTTTAAAAGTAATCACCGCATTTAGGTATATGTATAAATTTAATACGGTCACTAATTGTATTTGATTATTTCATTCGATTTTATTTGTTGTCAGCACTTTATATTGCCTGAGAAACAGGTTATTACCTAGTTCAGGCACACGCATTATCTTATCCCACAAAATATATGACTTTGTACTTATTTATAATTTTAGTCATAAGTTATTTTTGAATAAATTATTATTATTATTATTATTTGGGCTTCGGGGTTTGGCGCCCGAGTGTAACGAGGGCGCCAAACCTAATAAAACCCAATATTTTGAAAAGTACGTTATATTATTTGACATGACTAAGTATTCCATGTGAATCTATAGAAAAATAAATACAATACCTGTTAATGCTAATAATGTGTGAGTTTTTTCCAACGGTGGATGAAGTGAAAAATAAACAACTAGCATTGCATAACTTTATGTATCACATTGCCACACACATTGCCGTGTGGTGCCGGCTTAGAATTGCACTACCCCAACTCTTCCCGTGGGTGTCGTAAGAGGCGACTAAGGGATATGCCGGGGGGTGGGCAGCAGCACCCCTCTAGAACAACCGCACCATCAAACTGCGATCCCCAACCCGCATGCCCAGCGTAGGGATTATGGGCATTACCCCTTAATGATAAGCACAGCCAAAAAAAGGCCCCTAGTTCCCGGCCGCCTCGCTATTCCTAGCCATGGTAGCGGTCATGGTAACGGCGGGGCAGGGGGTGCTAAGAATCACCGGTATTCAGGCTACCACACGCTTACTAAAATGACCCTGGCAACGTTTAACGGACGCACTCTGAGGCTTGACCATCATCTAGCGCAGTTGGAAGTGGAGTTAGAGAACATTAAATGGCATGTTCTCGGGTTATGTGAAGTCCGTAGAGAGGGGGAGGACACCGTAACCCTAGACTCAGGCCATCTTCTCTACTTTCGTGAGGGTGACAAAACATCCCTGGGTGGAGTAGGTTTCCTCGTCAATAAGGCCCTCTCTAGCAACGTTCAAGAAATCTCCAGTGTATTGACCAGGGTAGCGTACCTGATCCTTTGGCTTTCCAAGCGGTATTGCATGAAGGTAATTCAGGTCTACGCACCGACCTCGGCACACTCGGACGATGAAGTGGAGGATATGTCCAAAGAAGACATATCCAAAGCCTTACACAACACCACTAAGGCTCACTTCAACGTTGTTATGGGGGACTTTAACGGCAAGTTGGGAATCCAGCCTGGCAATGAATCCCGAATAGGCCCACATGGTTTTGGAATCAGGAATCACAGGGGGCAAATGCTTGTCAACTTCCTTGAGAAAGAGGGACTGTTCTTAATGAACTCCTTCTTTAAGAAACAGCCTCAAAGGAAATGGACGTGGCAAAGCCCCGACACTGTGACTAAAAATGAGATCGACTTCATCATGACGGATAGCAAGCACATATTCAGAGAGAGATCAACTTGAAGCTTGAAAGACACCGTCTGATGAAGTCCACGCTCCGACCAAATCTAATCCAAATCATGGCGGGCACCGAGAAGTTCGAGCAGCTACTCGGAGACAGATTTATTGCCTTGGAACGCACTGATGACGCTGACGAGAGCCTACACAATCTGGTCGAAACGTTGAGGGATGACGGCATCAAGTTCTGCAGCAAGCGAGGTACTGGCAAGAAGTCCAAACTCTCGGATGAGACTCTGGATCTGATGACAAGAAGACGGGAAACCACCCAAGTGTCTTCGGCAGAGAGGTCAGACCTGAACAAGCGAATTGCGAAGATGGTACGGCGCGACCTTCGGAGCTCCAACACACGCCTCATTAAAGAGGCGATAGAGCGAAACCGAGGGTCCAAAGTATTCACTCAGCAGCTTGGCAGGAGCCACCTGACGAAGCTTAAAACGCACGATGGGAGGACCGTACTGTCGAAACCGGAGATTTCAGCCGAGATAGAGGATTTTTATGGCCATCTGTACACTGCACATGCCCCTCGTTCCCGACGAGACGACCTTGATTCTAGAGCCACCCTGACACGCCACTACACCGACGAACTGCCAGACATTAGTCAAGACGAAATCGTGTTAGCTTTGAGGCAGCTTAAAAATATGGAAAAGCCCCCGGTGAGGACGGTATAACTTCAGAGTTTCTGAAGGCAGGAGGAACCTCCGTTATACAGAAGCTACAACACCTCTTCAATACCGTCCTCCACAGTGGGAGAACTCCTAAGGCGTGGAGCGGGAGTTTGATGGTGCTCTTTTTTAAGAAGGGTAATAAAACTCTCCTTAAAAATTACAGACCAATCACACTCCTGAGCCACATCTATAAGCTGTTCTCACGAGTGATCATGAATCGTCTCGCCAGGAGACTTGACGAGTTCCAGCCACCGGAACAGGCCGGGTTCCGCGGAGGATATGGCACCATAGACCACATACACACAGTGAGGCAGATTATACAGAAGTCCGAAGAGTACAATCAGTCCCTGTGTCTCGATTTTGTGGACTATGAGAAAGCCTTTGACTCCGTCGAAACCTGGGCTGTTCTGGAATCCTTACAGCGATGCCAAGTAGACTATCGTTACATCGAAGTGTCTCTATGAAGCTGCCACTATGAGTGTCCAAGTACAGGACCAGCAGTCTAAACCTATCCAATTGCGCAGAGGAGTGAGACAGGGGGATGTCATATCCCCGAAACTGTTCACGAGCGCATTGAAAGATATGTTTAAGACGCTGGACTGGAAAGGTAAGGGCATTAACATAAACGGCGATTACATCTCACACCTGCGATTCGCTGATGATGACATAGTTGTAATGGCGGAGTCGCTAGAGGAGCTGACCCACATGCTGGACGGCCTAGCTTCAGCCTCGCGATGTATCGGTCTTGGCATGAATTTGGATAAAACCAAAGTCATGATCAATGGCCACATTGTTCCGGGACCGATCGTCGTAGATGGTCACCTTCTTGAAATTGTTTCCGAGTATACTTAACTTGGGCAGATTGTACAGCTAGGTAAAAACAATTTTGAGAAGGAGGCCAAGAGGAGGATCCAGCTAGGCTGGGCAGCATTTGGGAAACTACGTCAAGTCTTCTCTTCATCCATACCGCAATGTTTGAAATCGAAAGTTTTCAATCAGTTCGTCCTACCCGTAATGACCTACGGAGCTGAGACGTGGACACTCACGGTAGGGCTGGTCCATCAGTTCAAAGTCGGCCAGCGAGCTATGGAAAGAGCTATGCTCGGAGTCTCTCTGAAGGATAGAATTCGTAACGAATACATCCGACAGAGAATCAAAGTTATCGACATAGCTCAAAGAATTAGCAAGCTGAAGTGGCAATGGGCCGGCCATATCTCGCGAAGAACCGACAACCGTTGGGGTAAACGTGTTCTTGAGTGGAGACCGCGACTCGGTAAACGTAGCGTAGGACGCCCTCCGGCCAGGTAGGATGACGATCTACGAAAGACTGCTGGCAGATGCTGGATGCGTCAAGCTGAAGACAGGGCGCTATGGCGCTCATTGGGGGAGGCCTATGTCCAGCTGTGGACTAATATAGGTTGATGATGATGATGTATGAGGACACGGCGTAAAATCCTGCTCATCCATGGAATCCCTGAGCAGCAGAAGGAGGACACAGCAGCAGTTTTGTCCAAGATGGTGAGCAGCAAACTCAATTTGACCACCTTCTCGAGTAATGATGTCAGCCGCTGCCATCGCATGGGCCGTGCTGTGCCTAACCGGCCGAGGCCCATTCTTGTCAAGCTTCGTGATGTCACAGTGCGGGATAAGATTTGGTTCTCCAAAGCTCAGCTGAAAGACACTGGCATCACTCTGTCAGAGTTCCTCACTAAGGCCCGCCATGAAGTTTTCATGAAGGCGAGGCAGCACTTCGGAGTGAACAAATGCTGGACTAGAGAAGGCAACGTATACGTCGCTGGCGAAGACTCCGTACGCCACCGAGTGAACTGGATGGGCGATCTTCAGCAGTTGATTGGACAGCCGCAAATGATTACGACGTCGGGACCGTCCCCTCAGCTATTGGTTTCCAAAGAGACCACGACGGTGGTGGCGCCCGCGCCGGCGCCGAAGACTCGGCGTACAGCTGTGGCTACGAGTAGAAAGTAGAATTATCATATCTATTGGAAGTACTTCATCCTTGAACGATTAGTTTTCATCAACCTCCCGCCAGTAGCGGCTAGTAAGTCTCATCATAGCCGATTTATTAGTATTCCGAAACACCGTCACACACAGAATAATTTCTCAACTTCAACTTCTTGTAGATCGGTCCTGCATCTGGTTTGACGCGACACTGTCAACTGTCAATCCCAACATAAAGTCCAACGTGTCACTGTATATAAATCCCACTTGGCTCCATGCATTTTGACTATAATTTATGTGATTGATTACTGGCGGGAGAGTATTTTCTTTTGTCCCTATTAGTAAATTTATTATTTCACAATCTGTACAAATCAATGTTCTGTTTCAATTATTCTCCTTTATTTGTATTTTGCTGTTCTGTTATGTGTTTAGATAAACCTCTCTTTTATAGAGTGGTATGGTATCTGTAATGTAAATCTCTATCCTATGGCACAACCGGCAGGTGGACTCAGTTATAGCAAAAGGTTTTAATTTTATTTTGAAATTAGTGTGCAACTTGTTTTGTTTCGTTATTAATTTTATTTGTTTTTTTTTTACGTATATATACAGTACATAATATTATATTTATTAGCTAGGTACTTACTGATGAATAGCAGTAGCGGTGAAGATGACTTCTTTAAATCCATTTCGTCTTCCTCATTTTGCACGTCTGATGACAGCTTTAGCAGCATTCCCACTCTTTCTGAATCTTTAGAGTCCCATTTCTCCGACTGTCCAAAAAATTTCAATGTTGTACACATCAATGCACAGAGTATTCCTGCTCACCACCCGGATATGCTAGCATCGTTTGACGTTAAAACCATTGACGCAGTTTTGGTATCGGAATCATTTTTGAAACCTGCCCTTCCATCTACGTCATACTCTCTCCCTGGCTTCATTCTTATAAGGAACGATCGCGTGCACTGTGGTGGCGGAGGCGTGGCTATATATCTCCGTGCACATATTCCCTACTCTGTAGTTAGCACGTCTCCCTCACCACCCGCGTCAGGTGCTGGAGAACACCTTCTAATTGAGATTACCCTGGTACACACCAAAGTCCTTCTTGGAGTGTACTACAGTCCTTCCCTTCGTGTAAACTTCTTTTCTTCATTCGATAAACTCCTCGAAGACTTTGCCCCTTCATATTGTCACACCATTATCATGGGCGATTTCAACACGTGCCTCCTCAAACGTGACTCTCGAAGTCGTAGTTTAGAATCCGTTGTCTCCTCCAATAATCTTAACATTCTTCCTCTAAGTGCTACGCACCATTTTCCAAACTGTGTCCCTTCCCTTTTAGACCTTATGCTTGTCTCTTCTATTAATAATGTACATAAGCACGGACAGTGCTCCGCGGACGCTTTTTCTTATCACGACCTTGTATTCATGTCATATAAAATACGTCCGCCAAAAGCAAAGTCTAAAGTTATTACGCAACGAAATTTTAGCAGAATGGATGTGGAAAAGCTTCGTGAGGATGCACGGCTTATAAATTGGTCGGAGGTAGAAAACGCTGATACTACTGATGACAAGATCAACTCGTTCAACTCTGCCCTAATAAGCTTGTACGACAAACATGCGCCGCTAAGAAAAATAAAACTGAAGCATCTGCCAGCGCCTTGGCTTACGGATGACATAAAACAAATTATCCATCGCAAGAACGTAGCTAAGTTTAAAGCTAAGTGTTGTCCGTCGGAAGCTAATGTTTCTAAATATATCGAGCGGCGGAATCAGTGCAACAAGGTGTGTAGGGACGCCCAGCGCCGTTACATCCACAATTCTGTCCAAAATCAAGACCCTTCCAAAGTTTGGAAGTTTCTTCGAACGCTAGGGGTTGGCAAATCACGTAACGATTCATTTCCTAAAGATATAGATGTTGATTCTTTAAATCGACACTTCTCTACGTCTTCCCAATTTGATGGGTTAACTAAATCTAACACTCTGCAGGCTCTTTCTCGATCAACAACCTCTGTCACTCCATCCTTTTTTCTAAGTCAGTTTTCTGAATGTGATGTTAAGAGAAGCGTCATGTCGATCTCATCAGCCATCGGTGACGACAACATAAGCCGTAATATGCTGCTGCCCATTCTCGACGATGTTGTTCACGTCCTTGTCCACATCCTTAACCACTCCGTTTCCAGTAGCACTTTTCCAAGCGCTTGGAAGAATGCTCAGATTATCCCTCTCCCTAAGAAATCTAGACCCTCTTGCTTATCCGATTTCCGACCTATTTCTATTCTTCCTTTTCTCTCCAAGGTGCTAGAACGTCTGGTACACAACCAGCTAAGCCGATTTCTCTCTAGCAATTCCCTCTTAAATCCTTTACAATCTGGTTTCCGTCATGGCCACAGCACTACGACGGCACTCGCTAAAATTACAGATGACATTCGCCGGGGCATGGACAGCGGGCATGTGACTGTGTTGTCGTTACTTGATTTTAGTAACGCGTTTAACAATGTCGACTTTGACATCCTTCTTGCTCTGCTTCGTTCTCTTAACATATCTCCAACCGTTACTGACTGGTTTCATAGTTACCTGTTCGGTCGCCGGCAACGCATCCGCCTTGATGACAAATTCTCATCTTGGTGTGATGTTACTGCTGGTGTTCCACAGGGCGGCGTACTTTCTCCTCTTCTTTTTGCAATTTTTATTAACTCTATATCCAAATCTCTATCCAGTTCTTACCACCTTTACGCTGACGATCTGCAAATCTACGAACAAGCTCCAATTTCAGACATAACGTTAGCTATTAACAGAATAAATAATGATCTGTCTTGCATCCTTGCGTGGAGTAAAGCACACGGTCTTTCAGTGAATCCCAGGAAGACTCAAGTCATCATAGTAGGAAGCTCGAGAATGATAGCTAAAATTGATATGACTACATTAACTCCTATCTCTTTTGACGGTCTATCAATTCCACTGAGCAAATCCGTCAAAAATCTGGGTCTGATTATAGACAGTGAGTTGTCCTGGGGTCCACAATTGGCTGAACTCAGCCGAAAAATGTTCGCATCGGCTGGCTCACTACGGCGACTACGTAATTTCCTCCCGACTTCCACTAAAGTTACACTTGCCCAGTCACTTTTGCTTCCAATTCTCGACTACGCCGACGCTTGCTATCCGGACCTCACTGAAGAACAACTGAACAAGCTTGAGCGCCTCCAAAATTTCAGTATCAGGTTCATATTCGGCCTTTGCAAATATGATCACGTTTCCGAATATCGCGCTAAACTCAAGTGGTTGCCCATCCGACTTCGCAGGAATACTCATATACTATCGCTCTTGTACAGTATCTTGTTCTATCCTCCGAGCCCTTCCTATCTTAAGGAGCGCTTCGAATTCCTTTCTAACTCTCACTCTCTCTCTTTACGTTCCTCTGAAACTCTTATTTTAAAAGTCCCATCTCACACTACCTCTTTCTATGATAAGTC
Source organism: Eupithecia centaureata (assembly GCA_944547425.1). Lineage (NCBI taxonomy): Eukaryota > Metazoa > Arthropoda > Insecta > Lepidoptera > Geometridae > Eupithecia > Eupithecia centaureata. The sequence continues at coordinate 11,811,608 of OX155691.1, forward strand.
TTTTACTGTACAAGCTACTCGTCTATGGAATGCTCTTCCCCTGGAAATCAGACGTGCGAAAACACTTACTACTTTTAAAAAACTGCTTCACCAACATTCTTTATCTATGTAAGGTTAGATGATTATGTAAGTTTATTATATTATTGGTAGGCCATATGTTATGTATTTAATTTATTTTCCATTTCTCTATTTAAGTAGATATATTGTAACTTTACCACCGTCTATATTGTTCTTTTATATCCAGTCCATCCAAAGGTTGCCTGGAAGAGATCGCTTTTAGCGATAAGGCCGCCCTTTATACTTAGTCTTAGTTTGTAGTTTGTATATATATTATTTTCTTTATATGTGTGGTAGGTTTAAGTATAATAAAGAATTTTCATTCATTCATTCATTCATTCATTCATTCATGTATCACATAGTGTAAAACAAAGTCCCTATGTATGCTTAAATCTTTAAAACTACGCAACGGATTTCCATGCGGCTTTTTAATAGATAGAGTGATTCAAGAGGCATGTTTATACGTATAATATAACCGTGCGAGGCCAGGACGGGTTGCTAGTATGTAGATAAAGTAAAATACTAGTAGAGGTTACCTATTTGAGCCGTTTTGGCTGAAATGGAAACCCTTGGTCCTTGGGTCCTGGGGCACACTCAATTTATAAAGGTCAACGGTCAACGTATTAGCACTACCATTCAACGTGGCAATGCTGCCAGTATTCTGGGCACCCTACTTTCTGGTGACGGCTAAGATAATTAGTATTTATTATTATTTTAAATACAAGCTTTATGCTAATTTCTAAGAGATTTACAAACGCCAAAACGAATTAGGGTTATAGCTAATAATGTTTTATAGTTACTTAGACTTTACACAGAATCAAAACAATATTATTGTATTTTTCTTCTAAGAAATAAGCAAGTAAACAAATAATCAAAAACACGGTTAGTAATTACGTAAACAAATCAGGGGTCAGGCTCCAAGATAACTGCTAGTATATAAAGATTTGTCTCATATTATTTCAACATAAACGCTTTTAAAATGATGTTCAAAGTAAGTGATCACTTTGGTTTTTTTTTGTGTTACCACCAAACCAAATTACATAAATATATTTTATATTTTTAATTTATATTATTTCTATTAACTTGCTCAATTATTTGACTTCCTTATGTTTTTTTTCAGTACTGATGGTACAATAAACACATTCTTTTCGCTTCTTTTCTTTTTTAAATAGTTATTCTCTAAGGTAATTCTGCATGTTTCATTTTCAGATCTCTAGTATCGTGCTGCTGATGGCTGTAGCGTGCTATAGTGAGTATTTACTTCTTGTTCATCACAAGCGACCCACCCCGGCTTTGCACGAATTTATTATACGTATAAACCTTTCTCTTGAATCACTCTATCTATTAAAAAAACCGCATCAAAATCCGTTGCGTAGTTTTAAAGATTTAAGCATACAAAGGCACATAGTGATATAGGGACAGAGTAAGCGACTTTGTTTTATACTATGTTGTGATGATCAAATAAGGCAATATCCTGAACATAGGTCTTTCCGCAAAATCTCTACAATGATCGGTCCTTCATGACCGCCGGTCATGCATTCCCGACTTCAGTCGGACTCAAGTTTGGTAATAGGGATGGGTAGGCGTCGATTCACCATTAATTGCCCTTAAAATCTTATCGATAACCTGATTAATACGCGTTCACACCTAAGGGTTTCCTAGGGGATTAAATTTAGCGATTTCACAATAGTGATTGTGATTTTCCTTAAAAATCTTTTTACCAACTCACGCTATCACGGGATAAAATTTACCCAGCAAAAGTCCGTAAAAAGTGCTTTAGTCGTTAATTTACATATTCAATGGTAAACATGTTTTTGCAGGCTATCCGTATTCATACGGCGGCGGTGGGTATGGGGGTGGAAGCCACGGTGGATTTGGAAGTGGACAGGACAGTTTTGGACAAGGTCAAGGTGGATTCGGCCAGGGTCAAGGTGGATTTGGACAAAGCCAAGGTGGATTAGGCGGGCAGGGTGGCTTCGGGTCAGGACATGGTCAAGGTGGATTTGGACAAAGCCAAGGTGGATTCGGAGGACAGGGTGGATTCGGAGGGCAGGGTGGCTTCGGGTCAGGACATGGCCAAGGTGGATTTGGACAAAGCCAAGGACTCGGGCAAAATGGACTACTAACTGGATTAGGTTCATCACATCAACTTAACCCAGGATTCGCAACTGGCAGCGGTATTGGTGGACAAGGTGGACTTGGCTATGGCAGCCACAGCCATGGCGGCCATCACGGCGGATACCAAGACCGTGGATACTAGATAACTATGTCATGCACAATCTAGACCTAATCTAATTGTAAGGAAATAAATGTAAACTTATGTATGACACAATTCGTTTTCTTATCAATAGCTTGCCCCGTTAGCTATATATTCTAACCTATTATTATCTCATGAATAGTTATGTATTCCGATATAGATGTATCGTTGTTGTTTAGGAATAAGCATATTTTTTGGTAAATTAGAGAAACCACAAAATAAAGGTAAAGGTAACATTGTCTTGCACTTTTTTATAATTGTATAAAATATTTTAGTGTTTGGGGATATAATTATTGCCAAATTCACACCACTTATAAGTACGGTTAGAAGTAAATAAACAAGCCATGTGCGTATCGCTATGTAAGATTCCTAGCCCCAAACTAAGCAGAGTGTGTTTTATAGGTACCTACTACCTAGATAACGAATGTACTAAATACTACTAGTTATAGATATAGTACTAAATACAGGATTATAGGTATTTAATGATTATCCTCTTAAATTCGACTTGGGGCAATCAAGACTAACAAATTTTGTTCTATGACTTTTGCCAAAACGTAATACATCTCCAGTTTTAATTTTTTTAGTTTTGGCTGGAATTTCTATCAATTGTTAGCTCTATGTCTCGTAAAGACCTACATACCTACCTAATATGTATCAATTATTCGATTCTGACGTGTGCGCAGTCAGCTGAGTGCTACAACTGCTACTCAATCGCTCGGCCATGAGAAAATCAGCTGAAAAGGAGATCACCCAGCTCCCATACATTTTTGGGCTAATTTTGAAAGTGCCGGCCACCTGATTTAAACTTAATATTATAATAGAGTGTAACAAAATGAACACTTTTTATTACTAGACTAAAGCTGTAAGTCAAGTCTGTAAGATAATATTCTAACTCAAAACATCCATTATATTTGTGTAGTAAAACCTAATTTTTATTATATTTCTTGTAATAATGTGCAAGTTAGATATAAAAAAGGCCCGACCCGGCCGCCTCGCTATTCCTGGCTATGGTAGTGGCCATGGTAACGGCGGGGCAGGGGGTGCTAAGAATCACCGGCCTGCAGGCTACCACACAATTCCTAAACTGACCCTGGTAACGTACAACGGACGCACTCTGAGGCTTGACAATCATCTAGCGCAGTTGGAAGTGGAGTTAGAGAACATTAAATGGCATGTTCTAGGGTTGTGTGAAGTCCGTAAAGAAGGGGAGGACACCGTAACCCTAGACTCGGGCCATCTTCTCTACTTTCGCGAGGGTGATAAAACATCCCAGGGTGGCGTAGGTTTCCTCGTCAATAAGGCCCTCTCTAGCAACGTTCAAGAAATCTCCAGTGTGTCAACCAGGGTAGCGTACCTGATCCTTTGGCTATCTAAGCGGTATAGCATGAAGGTAATTCAGGTCTACGCACCGACCTCGGCACACCCGGATGATGAAGTGGAGGATATGTACGAAGACATATCCAAAGCCTTACACAACACCACTAAGCCTCACTTCAACGTTGTTATGGGGGACTTTAACGGCAAGGTGAGAATCCAGACTGGCAACGTATCCCGAATAGGCCCGCATGGTTATGGAGTTAGGAATCACAGGGGGCAAATGCTTGTCAACTTCTTTGAGAAAGAGAGGCTGTTCTTAATGAACTCCTTCTTTAAGAAACAGCCCCAGCGGAAGTGGACATGGTAAAGCCCCGACACCGTGACAAAAAATTAGATCGACTTTATCATGACGGATAGCAAGCACATATTCAGAGATGTCTCAGTGATCAATACCGGATCTGATCACTGAATGCTCCGAGGCACTCTGAATATCAACTTAAAGCTTGAAAGAAACCGTCTGATGAAGTCCACGGTCCGACCTAATCCAATCCAAATCATGGCGGGCACCGAGAAGTTTTAGTTTTGTTTTTTTTAAGACCGTATTACTTCAGAGCTTCTGAAGGCAGGAGGAGCCCCCGTTATACAGAAGCTACAGAATCTCTTTAATACCGTCCTTCACAGTGGGAGAACTCCTAAGGCGTGGAGCGGGAGATTGGTGGTGCTCTTTTTTAAGAAGGGCGATAAAACCCTCCTTAAAAACTATAGACCCATCACACTCCTGAGCCACGTTTATAAGCTATTCTCGCGAGCGATCACGAATCGTCTCGCCAGGAGACTCGACGAGTTTCAGCCACCGGAACAGGCCGGGTTCCGCGGAGGATATGACACCATAGACCACATTCACACAGTGCGGCAGATTATACAGAAGTCCGAGGAGTATAATCAGCCCCTGTGTCTCGCTTTTGTGGACTATGAAAAGGCCTTTGACTCCGTCGAAACCTGGGCTGTTCTAGAATCCTTACAGCCAGCGATGCCAAGTAGACTATCGTTATATAGAGGTGATGAGGTGTCTCTACAAAGCCGCCACTATGAGTGTCCAAGTACAGGGGCAGCAGTCTAAACCCATCCAATTGCGCAAAGGAGTGAGGCAGGGGGATGTCATATCCCCGAAACTGTTCACGAGCGCATTGGAAGATATGCTTAAGACTCTGGACTGGAAAGGTAAGGGCATAAACATAAACGGCAATTACATCTCACACCTACGATTCGCTGATGACATAGTCTTAGTGGCGGAGTCGCTAGAGGAGCTGACCCACATGCTGGACGGCCTAGCATCAACCTCGCGACGCATCGGTCTTGGCATGAATTTGGAAAAAACCAAAGTCATGACCAATTGCCAAATTGATCCGGGACCGGTAGTCGTAGAAGGCCACCTTCTCGAAATTGTTTCCGAGTACTTACCTTGGGCAGATTATGCAGTTGGGTAAAAACAATTTCGAGAAGGGGGCCAAGAGGAGGATCCGTTTGGAAAACTACGTCGAGTCTTCTCGTTATCCATATCGCAATGTTTTACCGCAAAAACTGCTGGCAGATGCTGGATGCGTCAAGCTGAAGACAGGGCGCTATGGCGCTCATTAGGGGTGGCCTATGTCCAACAGTGGACTAATATAGGCTGATGATGATGATGATGATGTTAACGGAAGAAGAACTTATTTTATTTGCCCTTGGTATATACCAACTTAAACAGGCACGTAGTTATTATGCAGAACATTTACAGGCAACTGGTAGGTTCATCATTGAACTCGGAGGACAATATCAGGGAATGGACTTAGAACTTTGGTGTATTAATAAAAAATGTTTGTGATGCTGAGTTCTATTCAAATCAACCTTTTTTTTTTGTTGGCCGGCAAAATAAATATTAGCCCAATCTGGGTGATCTCCTTTACTTATAAATTATTTAAAAAAAAAAAATTGAATAAGAAAAAATCATAGAATAAAAGTTGTTCATCTTGATTTACCCAACTTGCCTTTTCTGTATAGGAAAAAATACTAAACTAGCGACCGATGTGGTATCATATTGTTTGTTTTGAAAATTCCTCCAAAAAATCATTCATAAATTTCAGAATTTTTGGGTTCCTCCAAAAATAATAAATAATGCTGAAAGGATCACCTCTTAAATCACTCAAAAAACCGTATCAAAATCCGTTGCGTAGTTATAAAGATTTAAGCATACATAGGGACATAGGGATATAGGGGCAGAGAAAGCGGCTTTGTTTTATTCTATGTAGTGATAGTGATACTATAATAAATGTAAAATCAGTGTGAATGTTTGTTATAACGTCCCTCCGTAACTTATTTAGATGAATTAGGTGTGTTGGATAGTTTAGAATCTAGAATTAAACATAGGCTAATTAAATTTCGGTTTTTTCCCCTCTAAGTGGGGTTTAAGGGGTGGTAAAGTTGTTCACTCAAAACATGCGAAAATAACCTTTACGTAAATAATGAAATACGTGGGATAAGGATTGCTTTGAGTTTCTTCATCTTTCCCACTCCAGATCACTCCGCTCCTCTGGTAATCTTCTCTTAAAAATTCCATCACACCAATTCTATGGTGACTCCATCACGTTACAAGCCACCAGGCTCTGGAACGCTCTTCCTGTTTCTGTCCAACATGTCAAATCCCCTCCTATTTTCAAATAATAAATAATAATAAAACATTATTAAATTAAATTCAAAGAAACTCGTACATACAAAACATTAGTGCACTAAAATAAATAAATATAGCTTAGTAAATAGTTTAGCCTGAACTAGGTAATCCTGTATTTCAGGCGACCGGAGTTCTAAATAGGTACAATAAACACTTAAATATTACGTTATAGGCATAAATTAAAAAAGGTATGGGTACATCAACATTATCTGACCTCTTCTGATATATCCTCCTAATTTAAAGTTTTTATTTTTGTTTCTTTGTAAGTAGCCTATTATATCATTTTACTTATGCTAGTCTCTATTGTATAGTTTATGTTAGGCGCAAACAGCACCTAACTAAACAACCGCCACTTATTTTTGATATAATTCTGTTAAATAAAGGAATTTCCAAAATTCACACGTACAATTTGTTAAACCTATCATTGGCTTTTTTTAATGGCTTATTCCATTATTCCCCGTTGAAATGCATCTGTATTAGTTTCATTTTGTCTAATTTAGGAAGAGATACAAAAACAGAGTTTGGTGGCCAGGCCACCAAAGGCAACTTCTATAAACTGTAACCAACAGCGAAAAGCGAAAATTATTCTCTACTAGAGACATACTTAAGTAAGTTTAGATGAGATGTCGTTGGCAAAATCACTTAGATTAAGATAGGTAAACGCGCTTCTAATAAAACTCTAAAAATTTCAAATGATTGGTAAATTAATCCAAAAAAAAAAAACTATTTTTTGTAAGTACCTTGAAATATCAGATTATCTAGAGCAGGGTTTCCCTTCCTATTTTGCATGGTGCCCCGGGATCGAATCTGCCTTCTAGAAACATTAATTGCATAACAAACATGACCAAGATCCAGTAGTATTCAATACCACTAATGAATTTCTTGTCATGTGCCCTATTGTTGATTTTGAAGTACCATCTCTGTAATATCGGTGAAATACTGTTGCTTGTTTTAAAACATTATGCAAAAACATGAGGTACACTAGTGCTACCACTAATTGTCATATTATTACGGTAAACAAGGAAAGAATTTGCAAAAATCGCTCGTTCAGTATTAAATTGAATTGAATCTACAAACAATCATATGAAAAACCATATTTTTATAACCTTAGTAGTGCAAAAGTCTATCCTACTCACTGTTTTTGAGTAGCAAAGTCACTGTTTTCAAATGAGGGTGCTGACTTGCATGCTTTTCTCAGAAACTAGTCATTTAAAATTATGGAAACTGGATTCTGACTAAGCAAAGTGTAACAAAATTATGTATCTTCTTCAAATTAGGTTTGCATATCTTCAAAATGATTACAGGAACACTAAGATTAGGTAATGTTTAAAAATCAGGGGTCAAACTTTCAGATAACTGTTAGTATATAAAGATTTGCGTCCGCCTATTGCGACACACAGGCTTTCAAAATGATGTTTCAAGTAAGTGATTTGTGTTTTTTATTTCGTATAAGTTTTATTAAATTATTATAAGTTGAAAAATAATATGGTTGTCTGAAGTGCCCTTTACGGTCTTGTGGAATTCAGCGTGGCAAGGCAGCCATCATTTTAGATACACTACAGAGTAATTTTATTTAAATTACGGTGTATTAACCATAACTTTTATCACTTTAGTCCTAAAGCATAGAGTTGGCAAGTTGGCAATATACATTTTTTCTCCATTAAATAAATCAACATTTATTAGAAGGCCCAACATCACACTTGATGTGGCTTAATGGCTTTAAACTTTCCCAGGAAGAACTTATTCACTCTGGATTTGAAAACTCAGAGATTGCACTCTACAATATATGGAAGACAGATGTTGGAAGTTCTATCCACCCTAAGTTTGATGTCAATAGTCAAAGTGCTTTATTTCCTTAAGGCTGCGTCCCCAGTAGGCAAACTGTGAGCGGCCGACTGAGTGAGCCGCAAATTTCAGATCATTTTGCGTGCATATAGCATGCACTGGAACCTGCGAGTCGGCCGCTAACTGAGAAAGTCGGCGCACGTATCGCTGCAAACTGCGTACAGTGAGCGCAAACTAGCAAACTGTGGACACTCAATCTATATATATAAAAGAAAGTCGTGTTAGTTACTTCACTTATAACTAAAGGACGGCTGAACCGATTTAGCTGAAAATTGGCAGGGAGGTAGTTTAGAGCCAGGAGAAGGACATAGGATACTTTTTATCCCGTTCGGTACTTATAATAAAACCGTGCGAAGCCGGGGCGGGTCGCTAGTTTAAAATATATGGAAGGGCGTACTGAACTGATACGCCGCAAACTCAGTCGGCTGCTCACTATTTGCCTACTGGGGACACAGCCTTAAGACCTTACAGGATACTTGGACATGTCATAAAATTCATTTTATAAATAATTAGATGCACCCCACGGCTTCGCCCGCGAACCATTTTTTCAACAAATTACAGAAATTTATTTAACTTAATTTATTTTAATAGGGGTTATTGTGTAAAAATAAAAAATATGTGCTTAATTATTCACTTCATAGTTTATTTATTATAAACTATGAACCGAGTTTTAAGTAAATCGAACCCGTAATTATAAATTTCCACTTTGATTTTTCTTCACTTAAATCTTTTTAAGGTAAAGTAAAGAAGCGCTCAAGAAACCTTTACCTTGTTAGGTTGTTAGTTTTCGTGTTGGAGCAAAACACTTTCCAAGCTTTTTTATCATCAAAATAATCAGATATTTTAAAGTAACTAAGCCTTTTTACAAAGAATAGTTTTGACAATTTGTTTGAATTTATTTACTGATAGTTTTTGCAACTCACTTGGAATTTTGTTTTAGATGCGTATATTATACATTGCCCTATGAAAGATACATTAACCTTGTTTAGTCGAGTTGTAGGCAAAGCGAGTTTATTTTTATTTATTTTAGTATTGACATTGTGTATATCGCTTTTTTTGGGAAACTTATTACGCTTTTTTTTCGACTGTTTCACGCTCTACATTGCGCCTCCATCGTCTCAATTTTATGTTTTCTCATAGTGAAAGTATTCTGAATGATGACAAGAGAAGACCACAAAATATTCCTTGATTTAATATTGAGAGAGGTTTTTAAGGTTTGGAGAGTTGTCCCTCTTTATGGATGTGTTTCTGTATAAAATGATTTGTTAGTAAAAAGATTTTTGTAAGATAATATTGGATGTTTTATTTTCAGATCTCTAGCATTGTGGTACTGATGGCTGTAGCGTGCTACAGTGAGTATTCCTTCCTTATTCGTTATCATCATTATTTAATCAAATCATTTTTCAATCATAAAAAAAATCTGAATCAAACAAAATGCTGTACCGGTCCTTCATAACATGACCCCGACTCTATTACATGACTTACAAATCTTCTCAAAAGGTACGTATTAACTTAAAACGGGTCCCTCCATTCAAAGGCTTTTGATTTTCCCTACGATATAACAGGTTTACTTAGTACAGTCGTGAGTATCACGGAATAAAATATTCAGTTTGAGTTCTGATTACGATTTTGATGAAAAACTTACCTATGGGTGAAAAGAAATGAAGAAAATATCGGAGCAAAACATGCTTCTGTAGAGGTCAGATCAACTGGTGAACAGTCTAGGAGACTTTCTCCGCTACCAGCTAGTCTTGCTCGAGTATTTCTTAAATTTTCATGCACCCTAGAGTCTCTATTCACCCTGTTCAACATTTATTTCTTTGTTACCAATCACAATGAGTATTCAATCATATTTACTGCAGACAGAGAGGAAACATCAGCGTATATGTATTATCATCATCATCAACGAAAGACTGCTGGCTGATGCTGGATGTGGCAAGCTGAAGACAGTGCTCTATGGTGCTCATTAGGGGAGACCTATGTCTAGCAGTGGGCTAATATAGGCTGATGATGATGAGGAAATTACCTAAAACACAAACACGTATTTTTGCAGGCTACCCGCACCCTTACGATGGTGCTCTAAGCGGTGGCCTCGGCGGTGGCATCAGGGGTGGTGTAGGCGCACTTGGACATAGCCAGGCTGGAATCGGAGGACAAGGCAGTCTCGGAGGACAAGGCGGTCTCGGAGGACAAGGCGGTCTCGGAGGACAAGGCAGTCTCGGAGGACAAGGCGGTCTCGGAGGACAAGGTGGTCTCGGAGGACAAGGCAGTCTCGGAGGACATGGCCAAGCCGGAATCGGAGGACAAGGCAGTCTCGGAGGACAAGGCGGTCTCGGAGGACAAGGCAGTCTCGGAGGACATGGCCAAGCCGGAATCGGAGGACAAGGCGGTTTCGGTGGACAAGGCAGTCTCGGAGGACAAGGCGGTCTCGGAGGACAAGGTGGTCTCGGAGGACACAGCCATGCCGGAATCGGAGGACAAGGCAGTCTCGGAGGACATGGTAGTCTCGGAGGGCAAGGCGGTCTCGGAGGGCAAGGTGGTCTCGGAGGGCATGGCCAAGCCGGAATCGGAGGAGAAGGTGGTCTTGGGAGCCAAATTGGACCGCAACATGGATTTGATGGACGCTTTGGTGATTCACACCAACTTGAAAATGAAATCCATGCTAGAACCTAAGAATTAAAATAAAACAAATGATAATAAATTATAATAAAAACACATTTTTTTATCACGCAACTTGATCCAGAGAGGCAGGAAGATCTGACTCTGATCTTTTATTTTAAACTTGAAAAAAAAAACATCTGTGTGCTCTAGACGGTTAGTCGTACCTTTTTCAGAATAAATTCAGAAGATGCTAATCAGTGTTTGTTGACAGCCGATGTAGCGACGCAGGAGGGTGCGTGTTCGATTCACGCCTAGTGACAAATGTTGGGTGATGGCAAAGGCAAATCAAGTTCGGGATGTTTTCTAATTTAAAAATTCTATCAAATCCACATAATCTAAATAAAAAAATACAATAAAGTATCGAAAATTATTTTACGTATTAACAAAAATCTAGTTACTTTATATAAATTAGCTTAAGAAAACGATTTTTTTACTGAGGTTTATTGTTATTACCAAATTAATAAAAGGAGTTATCATATTAAATTCCAAGTTATTTTCTTTTAACGAATGATATAAACAAAAAACACGATATGTTACGTGTATCGTTGGGTTATTGTATATTTGCCACAAAGTAAGTTTGTCACATTTTTTACACTCCATACAGAAAGTATAACGCACGAGACTGTTGTAAAGCTATTGTTGATTTTGAAGTACCGTCTCTGTAATATCGGTGAAATACTGTTGCTTATTTAAAACCTTAGGCACAAACATAAGTAACACTAGCGGCACCGCTTATTTTATCATTTAATACATGATTTATAGACAGGGTTATAGGTGTTTAATGATTAACCTCGAAAAGACGACTTGGGTAAATCAATACATACATCTTTTGTTCTTTGATTTTGTCTAATTCAATGATTTTTTCCCATACAAATAAAATATTATTAGCAAATTTCCAGTTCTAATCTTCTTAGCTCTGTCTAGGCGTCACAGAATGAGACATGTCGGTTCGGTATGTACACAGTGCCGGATTTATATTTTTTATGAGTGTAGGCCACTTTTTTCCGCCGCCCCTTGTACAGAGCCGTTCATTATTAGCTACGCACCCCCCCCCCCCGTTAGACATAAAATTTTATTGTCTGCAATCTAGTGACCGTCCTCTGAAATCTGCCGCCCCCCTAGGACGCTGCCGCCCCCCTCGGACGCAGCCGCCCCTAGGCCGCGGCCTATACGGCCTATTTACAAATCCAGGACTGTATGTACATGACCTATTTATATCCTATACATATATCTAGATAAGAAAAAAAGGGGTTGTGGTGAGACCGGGGGTTGATAGAATACCCGCTAAAACTAAATAAAAATTGAAACTGGAGATGTATTACGTTTTGGCAAAAGTCATAGAACAAAAGTTGTTAGTCTTGATTCACCCAAATCGCCTTTAAGAGGTTAATCATTACCTATAGCACTGTATAAATGTATATGCTTCGAAAACAGACACTAAAAAAAAGCACAGGTAATTGGCATAATTGAATTCTATGGAGGTTCTGCTAACATGAAGAACACGGCAATGCGTATTTATAAGCTGGATGAAGATTGGCACCCGTGAAATACTGCTTTACGCCTCGGTGCATAATCTACTATTATTTCGGCACAAATCTATCTACAAAATGATTATAGGAACACTAACATTTGGTAATGTTTAAAAATCAGGGGTCAAACTTTCAGATAACTATTAGTATATAAAGATGGGTATCATTTAATCGGTCAGTGAATTAAACAGATTTTGGTGAACAAAAAAATTAATTCGGTAAGCTGAATAAATAAAACTGGGCTGCGACAAATGGCCTGCAAAAAAATAAAAATTGGGCAACAAGAAATATAACAACGGGATATTTAAAAAATATTTGTGCAGTAAATTATTTTTCATGCATCAGCAAATCATGATTAGCATTTATTGAAATTTTGGCCTGCTGTAAATCTAAAAATGGAGCAACCAACTATCAAAAATTATCAGCAGACCGTGGATCGAATTTAATTCAGTGTTCTAGGCGTTATTTTGTTAAAATAAAAAATACATGTCAAATTATTTATTTTATTGTTTATTTACACTGAGTTTTGAGTAAATTGAATCAAGGAAAAATAATTTTCCATACAAACTTTAACCCCAGCAGAAGTTAATTTTTGAAAATTTTATTAGCCTATGTCTAATAAACTATTCTAAACTTAACTATCTAATTACCAAATTTCACCTAAATGACTTAAGTGACGTAAGTAATTACGGAGATTACTTATAACAAACATTCACACAGACTTATCCAGTTTTTATAAATATTATAATTGTAATATTACTTACTTACATTTTTTTGTGTATAACGAGGTTGTGTATAACGAGGTTGTGTATAACGAGGTCGAACTTTTTTTTTTTTTTTTTTTATCTATCCTTTATTAACAACGAAAATTACAAGCAAATGAATAGAAAAATTACAACTAGTATTTACAATTGAAACCATTGAGCTAACCGCAGACGGTTGCAAACAGTCTAAAGGTAGCTCAATTAATCCATGTCAATACCAGTCGGAAGCGTCCCCAAGACACTGGCTGCATTACCACGCTGTATGGCAATGCTGATGCGCTGAGCCAGATATTCACCAGCTCTCGGGTCACAGGTCGCATCGACCAGACGCTCATATAATTTTTTAAAAACCCGGAGAGCCTCGGTACCCCACGGACCTAGGGTCTCGAATCCAAGGGGAGCAAATGCGTAGGTTCTGTCGAGACCTGCGCCTCTTGAGATCCTCGGTTGAACTAGTATTGAACTAGTGTTGAACCAGTGTTGAACCAGTGTTGAACCAGTGTTGAACCAGTGTTGAACCTGTGTTGAACCTGTGTTTAACCTGTATTTAACATGCTTTTACCTGTATTTAACATGTGTTTAACCAGTGTTTAACTTGTGTTTAACCTGTGTTTAACTTGTGTTTAACTTGTGTTTAACCTGTGTCTAACCTGAGTTTTACCTGGGTTTAACTTGTGTTTAACCTGTGTTGGACCAGTGTTGAACCTGTGTTGAACTTGTGTTGAACCTGTGTTGAACCTGTGTTGAACCTGTAGTTATACTGTATTTAACCTGTGTTGAACCTGTATTGAACCTGTGTTGAACCTACGTTGAACCTGTGTTTAACCTGTGTTTAACCGGTGTTTAACTTGTGTATAACCTGTTTTTAACCTGTGTTTAACCTGTGTTTAACTTGTGTTGTGTTGTGTTGTGTTATACATAGTTATATAGACCATGAATGATCGTACCTGAAAATATAGCTCCAGCACAACCTTCCTCGAACGAGGTTCAACTCAGTGTTGCCAGATGGAATTTGAAAAAAACAGTAGAAAGTTCAGTAAAAAATCTGTAGATTGGAATAAAAATCAGTAGGTAGATAATAATGACTGAAAATTGTAGTAGGTACCTTATGTATTGTGTTTTGCGAGTATTTTCACTCGCATTTTGGCTGGCGACCTCTTTTTTTTTTAGCTGTCGCAATCCTAAACAGAAAGCGTTTCCACTTTGCATTTTTCTACTATCGTACGTTGGTGCCTCCTTAAATTAGGTACTCTTTAGTCACGGAGCCTATAGGCACTCGGGAAACTCAGGTACATTTCACGAAATTTTAGAAGGCGCTCGGGAAAATCAGTTAGATTTCACTTAATTTTAGAAGGCGCTCGGGAAAATCAGGTAGATTTCACTAAATTTTAGAAGGCGCTCGGGAAAATCAGGTAGATTTTACTAAATTTTAGAAATAAATCAGTACATCGGTAGACGCCTGAAAGAGCAGGTAGATCTACTGCTAAATCGGTAGATCTGGCATCGCTGATTTTTAAACTCATGATATCTTTCGAATGGAATGTCTGAATTGAATAATTCAAAAAGTTCTATAAAGGTATTGTAGCAGTTTTTAATATTAAGTTTTTTTTATAAAAATCAATTTTTCCTCATTATAATTATTATAGTAGGTAAAGGTACTTTTAAGCTGTTTTTCGGTTTTTCTCCTTGATGGTGGAATTTCAAATGAACTATGCAGTACTTAGGTAGACATAGGTACCTAGGTAGGTACGTAGGCAAAGAATATAACTTTTACCTTAGTACCTACCTATACCTATGTCCTACTTATCTAGGTACCTACATGTCAAGCTGTAGGATAAGCAATGACATACCTACCTACTTATTTGAAATTAGCTGTGCCCCGCGGCACCACCCACGTGTAAATTTATTTTTCAATTGGAGAACATTATGGATATCGAAGACTGAGAAAAACACGTTTGATTTTGGAGGCCACGTTTTGGATCGCGAAAGCAAATTCGGGTTTTTGCACTTAGATCTGTGGCGGGGCGGCGCGACGCGGCGGGGCGCGTGGCGGGGCGCGCGGCGGCAGGGAGCGGACGCGCGCACTACTTGATTTCACCAATCAACTTTGAGCCTTACTTCTTGTGTGCTTGCTTGTAATATGGTTCCTTACCACAGAAATTCTAGCACTAGAAAAGTTATTTTTCTGATCGATTACATAGGTAATTAGGTACCTGCCTACGAAACGCTTGTCGCCACCTCTACTAATATTATAAACGCGAAAGTTTGTAAGTATGGATGGATGGATGTTTGTTACTCTTTCACACAAAAACTACTGAACGGATCTGGGTGAAATCTGATATAGAGATAGATTAAGTATAGTCTGGAATAACACATACGCTATATTTTATCCAGAATTCCCACGAAAAATTCCGGTAATTTCACGAGTGAAACATTAACTACTATTTTAATTGGGAAAATAAATAAAACAATGAAAAAATATGAATGTTAATATTAAAGTTTGACAGTAAGTGTGTAAGTCCTCGCACTCTGTACAGCACATTTTGGGATATAACTTTATTTCTTTATTCCCAAGATTGAGAGATAGAGATCATTTGTAGGAAAGCCCCAAAGATTTTAAACTTTGCTTAGTATTTACTAAGTTATTCTCGGTCTTAAAGTATCTACTTAGGTACATACCAAATTTCATCTAAATAACTAAGTATCTACATACCACCACCAAATTTGTTCTCAATAACTTAAGTATCTACTGAGATTATTTATAACAAAAATGCACACAGACTTATAATAGTATCTACCTAAAATAGTAAGATTTCAAACGCAGTACCAGTGATTACGGCTTATTTTCGCTTTTTTCTGCTTTACTTTTTTATAATTCTTTTGCCCATAACATTTATTATGCACCTCAAAAATTTAATTACTTGCTGTCACATAATAATGGTTTATTACTGCCCATTATTTTTTTATTCAGTCGCCCAAAAGTATTAATTTCATAGACCATACCGCTATTTATTCACTTACCAAAAATTTTATATTTGTCAGCCAAGTATTGCAGGTCGTTTTTATTTTACATCCGACCAAAATTTATTAAGCTGCCCAAATATTTATTAAGCTGATTTTTACCGCTTACCCCAATATTTAAAATAACTACCAATAAATTTACTCCCTATAAAGATTTGAGTCCGACTATTGAGACATATCTACATGCTTTCAAAATGATGTTTCAAGTAAGTGATTTGTGTTTTTTATTTCGTATAAGTTTTATTTAATTATTAAAAGTTTAAAAATAATGTGGTTGTCTAAAGTGCCGTTACGGTCTTGTGAAATTCAGCGAGGCAAGGCAGTCATCATTTTAGAAACATACACTACCTTTGAGAGTAATTTTGTTTAAATTACGGTGTAATAACATCCATAAATTTAATCACTATAGTCCTAAAGCATCTGGCAAGTTTTTATTCTTCATTAAATAAATCATCATTTATTAGTAGGCCCAACATCACACTGTATGTGGTTTGATGGTATAAGCCTAAGATCAAACGTAAATACTTGATCTTAGGTATAAGCTTTCCCAGAAAGATCTTATTCACTCTGGATTTGAAAACTCCGAGATTGCACTCTATAATCTATGGAATACAGTCGCAGGAAGTTCTATCCACTCTTAGTTTGATGTCAATAGTCAATAATCAAAGTGCTTTATTTCCTTAGGACCTTACAGGACACTTGTCTTGGGCACGTCATAAAATTTATTTTATAAATAGTTAAAACTAGGAAATAAAGTGATTACTCAGATTTTTTTTCACTTCAATCTTTTTAAGGTGAAGTAAAGAAGCGATCAAGAAACGTTTACCTCGTTAGGTTGTTAGTTTTCGAAAGAATAGTTTTGAAAGAGCATCGAACATATTGGCATATTGTTTGAATTTACCTCTATACTGATAGTTTTTGCAACACACTTGGAGTTTTGTTGTAGAAGCGTATACATTGCCCCATGGAAGATTAGTGTAGTTGTAGGCAAAGCGAGTTTATTTTTTTTAGTATTGGCATTGTGTATATCGCTATTTTTAGGAAACTTATTGATTAAGTAGGTATTTTTTTTTCGACTGTTTCACGCTCTACAGTTGCGCTTCCATCGTCTCAACTTTGTTTTCTCATAGTTAAAGTATTCTGATTGATTACAAGAGAAGACCACTTGGTTAATATTGAGAGAGGGTTTGGGGAGTTGTCCCTCTTTATGGATGTTTTTCTCTTTATAATGATTTGTCAGTAAGAGAGGTTCTTGTAAGATAATGTTGGATGTTTTATTTTCAGACCTCTAGCATCGTGCTGCTGATGGCTGTAGCATGCTACAGTGAGTATTCCTTTCTTATTCATTATCATCATTATTTAACCAAAAAAAAATCTGTACATTTGTCATGCCTGCACCCAAAATCACCACAATAACCAGTCTTTAACAACATGACCCCGACCCTACTACAACTAAATCTTCTCGAAACGTATTTACTTAATACGAATACCTATTCCATGGCTTTTATTTTCCCCACGATATAACAGATTTACTTACAGTCGTGAGTGTCGCGGAATAAACAATCCGTTTGTATTCTGATGACGATTATGATGAATAAAAAAAACAATAAATCGATTCAACACTTTGGATTTCACTAATTTCTACAGTAAATGGGGGTGAATAGAGATTTATGATGATGATGAAATAACCTTAAACAAAAACACGTATTTTTGCAGGCTACCCATACCCTTACGACGGTATTCTGGGCGGTGACATCGGCGGTGGTTATGGCGGTCTTATTAGAGGTTTAATGCATGGCAATGGTTTCGACGATGGTCTTGGCGGTGGCGTCAGGGGTGGTCTTGGTGCACTTGGATTTAGCCAGCCTGGACTCGGAGGACAGGGCAGTCTCGGACGAAATAGCCAAGCCGGAATCGGAGGACAAGGTGGTCTCGGAGGACAAGGCAGTCTCGGAGGACAAGGCGGTCTCGCAGGGCAAGGTGGTCTCGGAGGACATGGTCAAGCCGGAATCGAAGGACAAGGCAGTCTCGGAGGACATGGCCAAGCCGGAATCGAAGGACAAGGCAGTCTCGGAGGACATGGCCAAGCCGGAATCGAAGGACAAGGCAGTCTCGGAGGACATGGCCAAGCCGGAATCGAAGGACAAGGCAGTCTCGGAGGACATGGCCAAGCCGGAATCGAAGGACAAGGCAGTCTCGGAGGACATGGCCACGCCGGAATCGGAGGAGAAGGTGGTCTTGGAGGACATGGCTACGCTCGAATCGAAGGACAAGGCAGTCTCGGGAGCCAAATTGGACCGCAACATGGATTTGATGGACGCTTTGGTGATTCGCACCAAATTGAAAATGAAATCCATGCTAGAACCTAAGAATTCAAATAAAACAAATGATAATAAATTATGCTAAAAAGCGTTTTTTTATCAAGAAACTTGACCCAGAGAAGCAGGGAGATTTGACTCCTGACCTTTTATTTTAAACTTTATTCAAGTTTAAAATAAAAGGTCAACTTTATTCAAGTTTCAAATAAAAGGTAAAAAAGATCTGTTTTCCCTAGACCGTTGGTGTTATACATTGTTGTACATTTTTACAGGATAAAATTAGAAGATGCTTATCAGTGTTTGTTGACAGTTATTTCGCAAATTTTGTTTCTTGTCTATATGAAACATTCACATAAACCTTACATTATCATCATTATCAGCCTATGTTAGTCCACAACAGGACATAGGCCTTACATATCTATAACTAAAATACTACTCTGGTCACGACAACATCACTGATATTATACTGAAACAAGCCAAATCTGTCTCAGTGGAGCCCTTTGCTTTATGATAAGTATGGGGACCGCTATCATAATACCTGACAGATTTAGGTTAGCAAATGTTACATCGATTCTGAAAGATGGCTAGGCTCTAACGTTAGCGTCAAATTACAGACACATATCTCTTCTTAGCTGTTTATCAAATTGTTGGAACAAATGTTTACCACAGAATACTGAAGTATCTAAAAAAATATATCGCTTAGAACCGCAGTATTTCGAGTTCCTAGCAAAAAAATCACCAAACACGACGTAGTTGAGCTTTGTGTGCTGGCATTTTTCTCGATTTTGCCAAAGCATTTGATACTGTGTCGCGCTAGGAAACTACAATGATAGGAATTCACAAACACTAAACTGGACCAACTCCTATCTAACAGGTAGAAAGCAACGAGTTCACGTGGAGAGACACAAGATAAATCCAGTGACTATATGAATGTAGATTTTGGTGTGCCCCACTATCCTAGGTCCAATGTTGCTGCTCTTATTTTCTATAGCGATAGTTGAGACTCAGTAGAACGGAATGGTCAAATTGGCTTGCATAAGGTAGGGATTTGGTTAAAAATAATATATCTTCACTCTGAACGTAGACAAAATGAAAATTACAATCAATGTATCGAAAAAATTAAAACTAGTACCTTTATACAATTGAAACCATTACCTTTAGACTGTTTGCAACCGTCTACCTACAGTTAGCTCAATTAATCCATGTGATTACCAGCCGGAAGCGTCCCCAAGACACTGGCTGCATTGCCACGCTGTATAGCAATGCTGATGCGCTGAGACAAAACTAAATTCATTTCATTTAGAATTTGAGAACATACACAAACATGTCAACCTCCTACTTTAAAATTAAAATTATAACTGGTTTCGACTGATACCACTAGCTGCGACTGCCCTGCTCTTAAGTTCACTCTCTTAAGGTATTAAAATCATAAAATATTCTTGATTAACAACGAAAATAACAATCAAGGAATTATCTTGGCTAAGTATCTTGATAATAAAATATACTTTCTTAGGCTAAACATATAGACATCATTACTGGCAGAGTCTGGAAGCTTATGTTCATCTTTAAATGTTAGGGAATCAAAGTCATGAGACTCTAACAAAAGCTTGTGTGTCAGTTGATTGTTAACAATTGTATCTTAGCTTGGGCATAAGAATAAATAATAACTGGGTAGAAGGGAATCTTCTTTGATCTAGTCCCAAACGCCGCCATTTATATACCTGCTTCCCCCTTCACCTCGTTACGCCCCTCTGTCATCCAGGCGTTATGCCAGGGTTGCTACTGCACTGTACCGCCGCGCCCCGCCGCCGTCGCGAGGCGACGCGAGTGAGAAAAGCTCAACGACCGATGTTCACGTTCCTTTGATTAGGTACCTACCTAATTGGTTAGGTAGGAACCTACAAAAACACAATAAAATTTAGAAAATATAACTTACACAGGGTATGTATTATCATTATCATTTAGAAATCTAAAAAAAAGTTTTTGAGTTATTGTTACAACCGATCACACCACAATAACTTGACCGTGTCGTCATATTACAGAGGTAGGTACCTAACCTACACAAATATTAAAATTCGCGTGCGGCGTCGTCGCCGGCTGTGACAGCCCTACTGCACGTTTAACGTGCAGAATCGCGTAGGCTAATATCGTGACCTTGAGCGCTTTCGGAGTGAAGTTTCCTTTCTACTCTGTTATTGTCTATTCTTATGGCTTGGGGACGAACCTGCTAAAACTTGAGCGTAGCCACACAGCGGTTCTAACGGTGGCTCAAAAAATGCCAGTCCTTTATCCAACCTAAACTCTGTATCAAGAATGGTTGTAATTTTAAAGTACCCAAACATTCTAGCATGACGTACAACTTACATTACGTTCCCATCTTTGAAAATACCTACTAAAATTGTCATGTCCTTTCGTCTGACACATTTAGAAACCGCCATTTAGGCGAACAATTTTTTGTAGATTCTATGCCTGGTCCTTTTTTATACACAAAAATAAACAAAGCACTAAACGAATTTTCGAATACAAGAAGAGGTTGCAAAAAGATCGTACACTCATGGCTTCTTAATGAAGACATAATAAAGACTATGATAAGAAGCCTTCTTAACATTCACTCTTAAAAACTAACTTATATTTTCTAGTTCGCTTCTTAACTTTACCTGCAAAAAGAATAAGTGAACAAAAATGAAACGGAGCACTTTACTTACTGCTAGTTTTACTTTTAAGTACTTACATTTATTTTAATTTTCTGACGCAGTTATGTAAGGTCTAAGCGAGACAAAGGACTTAGTTTAAGGTTAGATTTCTCAGTACTTACTTCTCAAAAATATCTATGTTTATAATGTATTAAATATATCAGTTATCTAGTACCCATAACACAAGCTTTGAGTAGCTTACTTTGGGGCTAGGTGGTGCTGTGTGGATTGTCCAGCATTATTTATTTATTTAATTCTCGAGACCAGCCGGTATCGCCTGCACATCCAAGAGCTGGCAGGCCGAGCCGCGTGATACCAGCAGTCTATCCCCTGCAGGTTCATCTTCACGATCATATAGACTATTATACATGTTAGATGCAAATGCCTTTGCGAAGCCGCGGCGGATTGCTAGTAGGTATCCAATATAATCACTTATACACGTGTGACCTTATGTGTTTTGACCTAAACTTTAAAGATCAAAATGGATAGGTAGGTAACTGAAACGATAATAAAAGCGACAAAATTATGTTTAGGCGCAAGAGGCTTATATTAGTCGTCATTGATTTGATATTGATACAACTACATTTAATTAGACGCTTTTGATAAAATGTTATACAAATTACTGCAAAATAGAGATCGAGGTTAAACCTTGATCTATGTTTCTGAGCTTTTCAGCATATCTATACAAATATTAAAAAGAGGAAAGATTTGCATTTTTGTATAAATGTAACGAATAAACTCAAAAACTGCTGGACCGATTTCAATAATTCTTCCACTAATATAATGCTACATTATCCCTACATTATCCCAAAATAAATAACGGAATAATAATAATTCCGGACAGTCCACAGAGCATCATATAGCCCCAAGCTAAGCAGAGCTTGTATTATGAGTACTAGATGACTGATATACTTAATACAATACATTGCATAGATAGATACTTTTATTATTCATAGAAAACACCCAGACCAACGGAACAAATTTCTGCAGATCGTGCACAAATTTGTTCCGAGGCGGGAATCGAACCCGCAACCTCCTGCGTCACAGTCGGACCTTCGCCCACCGCGCCACATCGGTCGTCGAGTAACATAGGCTTTATACATATATATTAGAAAAAAATGTTATACAAGTCGCAAATAATTTACCTGAAAATGTCTATCTTCACATGCTCTGCAAAATTCATAGATAAAAAAAAATATTAAAGAACTTAATCAATATCTACAAAAAACTTCGCGATAGGTACCATTTATGTCCAACTATTGTAGTTATGTCGCTATTATACTATTACTACTTGTTTAAATTTTAAATGTTATTAAAATGCCAACCAAAATCAGATCATGATACCCATGCCTTTTTATTAATCCTTATCCATTACCCTCGCTTTGCTCGTGACTTATTCTACCAGCCTGAGTTGCGCACGGGAATCAATGACACCTGTGACGACGTAAGATACCTTCTGCTTTATTCCTTCGGTGTTTAATCTATTATTATATCGCACGTTCCTCAAACAATAATTTTGCTCTACAGTTGAACAAATAACTATTGTTCAAAATGAGCGCAAAAGTCTACCTGCTCACTGTTTTGGATTAGCAAAGTCACCGTTTTGGTTGAGAGTGGTGATTTGTATGCTTTTCTCGGAAACGAATCATCTCAAATTCTGTAAAATGGGTTTTACCCAAGTAAAGTCAAGCAAAATTATTGTATTTTTCCACTTAAAAATAAGTATAGGTATCTACAAAATGATTACAGGAACACTTAGATTAGGTAATGTGTAAAAAGTAGGGGTCAGACTATTTAGATAACTATAAGTATATAAAGATTTTTTCCGACTATTACAACATCACTCGCTCTCAAAATGATGTTTCAAGTAAGTGATTTGTGTTTTTAATATCGCTTTTTGTAAGGAATATTATTTATAAGTGTAAAAAATAATATGGCTTTTAAAAATAATCCCGGTTTCATAGTGCCCTTAACGGTCTTGTAAAATTCAACGTGGCAATGCAGCATTTTGGGCACACTGCCTTTCAGAGACGGAGTGATTTTTTTTATTCTAGTCCAAAAGCATAGTTTAGGCAACCTAACAAATATATTTTGTACTTTACTTAATTCAACACTTTTTTATTGTGAATAGGAAAGTATTTGCCCCACGATTTGCCCCATCTCACTTCATAGGGAATAAGATGGAGTAGTCTTTCCCAGAAATAGTTTATTCAATCGGGATTTGAAGACTCCGAGATTGCACTCTACCGTGAAAACAGACACAGGAAGTTAGATCCATTCTTTTTTCAACTGTTTTCAATTTGGAAGGCATGCTCTATATTTGCTCCCCTACCTAAGTGGGTAGTGTGGTATCTCTCAACTTTGTTTTATTATTTTAAAAGTATTCTCAAGAGAAAACAAAAGACTGTTAAGTTACAGTTAATAGATGTTGAGGCTTATAAATAATGTCGTGTTTGTTAATAGTTTCCTCAAAGATAATGTTGGATGTATTGTTTTCAGAGATGTAGCCTCGTGCTACTAATGGCTGTAGCGTGCTACAGTGAGTATTACTTTCTTATTCATCATCATCAATTCATTCGAATGCTGTAAAAGGTCTCCCTCAACCCAAAATCACAACAAAGACCAGACACCTTCATGTCATGAAACACATTCCTATTAGGATCTTTATTAACAACGAAAATTACAAGCAAAGGAATAGAAAAATTACAACTAGTATTTACAATTGAAACCATTGAGCTAACTGCAGACGGTTGCAAACAGTCTAAAGGTAGCTCAATTGATCCATGTCAATACCAGTCGGAAGCGTCCCCAAGACACTGGCTGCATTACCACGCTGTATGGCAATGCTGATGCGCTGAGCCAGATATTCACCAGCTCTCGGGTCACGCGTCGCATCGACCAGACGCTCAGATAATTTTTTAAAAACCCGGAGAGCCTCGGTACCCCACGGACCTAGGGTCTCGAATCCAAGGGGAGCAAATGCGTAGGTTCTGTCGAGACCTGCATATTTGCGCCTCTTGAGATCCTTGAGAATATACATTTTAGATTTCGTAAATGTGTAACAATCAAAATTATAGACAGATGGTAAGATAGGAAACATCAGCTTATCTATTATGGCGGCTTATTGAGCTATACCTGGCGACTTTGGCCGAGTACAATTCCATTTTTTTAATATTAATTTTTACACTTTTTCAAGACTTACATACTAGGGTTGCTCCATGAGACGATGGTGATCAACAACGGGATTCGGGGGTTGCAATACCCCGAATCCTGTTGTTGATCTCCATCGTCAAAAATATCGAAAAAATAGTAGTTGATCTCCCTGATCTGAATGAGTTTCCTGAAAATTGGCTGTTTTATTTCAGTCGAGGAAAATCCACACAATTCAAAGTATCTAAGACCAAACAGTTCGGTATTTTTTTAGCATATGTGTTATTCCAGACTATAATCTATATCTGTGCCAAATTTCATCCATATCCGTTCAGTATTTTTTGTGTGAAAGTGTAACAAACATCCATCCATCCATCTATCCATCCATCCGTACTTACAAACTTTCGCGTTTGTAATATTAGTAGCATAAGTAAAATACTCTCATAATTTAATTGTAACTAGAAAGTAAACTAACTTATATAAGTTAGTTTTAACTTATATTAGTTAGATTTGAGAAACAAACGTAACTTTCTGAGGAATTTTAGAATAATAAATAAATAATTCTGGATAATCCACATATTATAATTATCATCTAGCCCAGGCTAAGCTGCAGAGCTTATGTTAAATAGAAAAAGTTGTGACAGCCGCCGGCCAATTACTAATGGTTCCTAAATACAGAGCATTTTTATTTGGACCTCAAAATTCCTTTCTTTGTTTATTTCCACACCTTTCAAACATAAACGTTTCTAATAGTTTTAGTAAATATTTAAAGTCTCTAAGACCAGGTACATGTGTGTTTTGAAGAAAGTGACTTTTCATTACTCATACTCGGAAAGTAGGTCTGAAGTTGCCTGAAGAATATATGTAATACAAAAAAAACGAAAGACTAGGCAGTATGGCTTTATTTCTTTCGCCTTTCCTAGATGGATTAATATTCTAATAAAAAAAAATAGCAGCAGTTCGATACTTACATTTTTCTGATGTTTTTATTTATATGTCCCTGTATTCGTAATGAAAAGCACAGTGAAAGTAACTTATTTAGTCCCTCACTACACTTGGGCGCCAAACCCCGTCTCGGGATTATATAAGTTATTTTCAACCCTTGGGTAACAATGTACTATTACCTACCAGCTAACAATTAATAGATTCTACATGGCCTTCAATCGAGCCCTTCTGTCTCTTTCAGATGTCTTCTTCAATTAGGTTCTGAGTGTTTTGCATTTATAATTAGAAATATATATATCTATGTAATGCATTGTATTAGTATATCAGTCATTCAGTACCCATAATACAAGCTCTGCTAAGCTTGGGGCTAGATGATGCTGTGTGGATTCAAATAATCAATATCTTTATTTCTTTAGGCTTACAAAATAAGCACTTAGACAAGTCAAATTTAATACTATAGGTACATAATTATCAAAATAATATAAGAAATAAAGTGATAATTGATTTTCAGTTCGCCTCACTTTTTTGTTCACTAGTGGAAGAGGCGAAATAGAAACCACTAGCATGTGTATAACTTATGTGTCTAATACATGTTTGCCTTATAAATAATTACATACTGTTTGCAACCGTCTGCAGTTAGCTCAATGGTTTCAATTGTAAATACTAGTTGTAAATTTTCTATTCTTTGCTTGTAATTTTCGTTGTTAATAAAGATTTCAGTTTTATTACATACTATTGTCGATGTGGAACTGAGCGACATCTGGCCAAGCACTAACGTCATTGATGTAATCATTTATGGAGTAATATGCCTTCTTGATAAGATTTAGTTTTATGTACTGTTTAAATCTACGAATAGAAAGTTCAGTTGCTTCAGATGGAAGCTTATTATAGAAGCGCACACAATTACCCATAAATGATTTCCCCAGTTTTCGTAATCTAAATGAAGGAATGTGTAATTTGGTCTTGTTTCGTGTATTTCTATTGTGTACATCACAATTTTTCAAAAAGTTACTCTTGTTTTTGTGTGTATACATATAATTTTCATAAATATATTGCGAAATTACAGTTAAAATATTTATTTCTTTAAATAATTCCCTCAGTGAGTCACGTGGCTTTAATTTATAAATTGCACGCACCGCCCTTTTTTGAAGAACAAAGATAGTCTGAATATCAGCTGCCTGTCCCATAAGACTAAAATACCATAAGACATAATACTATGGAAGTAACTATAATAAACTAGCCTAGCTGTGTCCTGATCAGAGAGATGTCTAATTGTTCTCACTGCATAGGCTGATGAACTAAGCCTACCCACGAGAGCATAAATTTGCGGTTGCCAATGAAGAGTTAAATCAATATGCAACCCCAAGAATACAGTAATACTCTACGAAGTGAACAATCTCATTATTAAACACTAGCTGGTGCCCGCGACTTCGTCTGCGCATGATTAGTATTTCGTGTACTCGCTATTTTACTTGCGTAATTCCCTTTCTCGTGGGATTTTCGGGATAAAATAAAGCCTATGTGTGATTACAGCTTATAATCTATCTCTGTGCCAAATTTCATCCAGATCCGTTCAGCAGTTTTTGTGTGAAAGAGTAACAAACATCCATCCATCTATCAATCTATCCATCCATCTATCCATTCATACTTACAAACTTACGCGTTTATCAGTTCAATTCAGTTTGGTTCCCCTGGGCTATACGGGTTTTCAAAAATTTCTTACAGCATCTGAACGACGCGTACACACGCGTCGTTCAGATGCTGTGAGAAATTTTTATGGGAACCAAACTGAATTCCGGTATAAAATGTATCCCATGTCCAATCGTCCCGAGTTCCATTCGAATTCATTCACTTCCGTCGTGATGCGTGGTTAAGGCCCCTATTACGAAAAAACGCGAAAATGCACTTATTCGTCGTCCAAATTCTATAGCTTACGTTCGCTGCTTGAAATAACAATTCCTTGTTAATAGTAGATTGTTTCCTCAACTTCAGTAATAATTAAACAGATTTTAGATAACTTATTTGGTTATTTAGTTATAATCATTCTCCCGATGCAAGTTTAGGCAAAAACGCTCGGAGACCTGTTTTGGGAGCTCTAATTTGAAGATTCCATTGAATATAGACCATAAAACTATTTTTTTTAAGGTAACAAATATCCCATTCTTCAATAATAATTAAATACATTTTCGTTATATGCCTTTATATGAAGGGAAAAAAATCTGAACCGAGGTTAACTATCGATCGAAAAGGCTTCGAAACAAACCCTAATATCTCCAAAGTTCTACATCATTTTGACATAAAATTTATACCAAAATAATCTTCATTGTTTTCTTAAACTACAATATTAATTTTACGTTTTAAATCCCAACTAATTTTTTTTAATGAATTTATTAAAAAAGGTATATATTTCATTGTGCCGGCAATCTGCCCTCAGTACCGCGCGAGCGCTTGTCGAAGGTGGACCTATGTCACTTTTGCTCGCATTCTCCGTCGGACGAAACGCCCAAAAAATGCTGCGTTTATGAGCGAGTTGGAACGTTTTGATCGTTGTAAATATTTACATTTGCATAGTATATTTCAATAATTTTTAAATTCGTACATTATTATTACATATTATACCAGATAGTTATTTTTATTATAACTGAGGTTTATCACAAGCCGAAATGGGAAAAATAAATAGAAATGAGTTGCTAAACAAAAAAAAAAATTAATATTCTATCGTTGAAGAAAGCAAGGTATGGTATTATTTAATTTTACCCTTTATATAAAATTGGTTTACCACTCACTGACTCACTCACTCACTGACTGACATGATTGTTCTCCGTGTTGGTGGAGGGGGAGGTATGGTTTTTTTTTCAGAAATGTGTAGGGGGGGTGGGGTGTAAGTTTGGGAAAATTTCGAATTTTTTAAATTTCGAACCCCCTCTAGGACCCCCCGGGGGTTCTTTGGCCGTGTGGTGGGGTGGGTCAGATTTTTTTGTGGGGTCGTATGGAGGGTTAGAATTCGTTTTGGGGGTTGACATTTTTTTGAACCCCAAGACCCCCAACACCCCCCGCTTTTGACTTGCTACCGAATAGCGTACCGATAGAGGATTTTGGATGGCGGGATCGTATAGAGGGTTAAGTCCTTAATAGAAAAGAAAAAAAAATCGACCCCCCTCATGACCCCTTTTTAGAACCCCCCTTCGTATCTCCCGAACGGCTCGCGATGGAAAAAAAGTCTTTTCGCAGTCGCGTAGAGGAGGTCGAATAGTTGCGGAAACCAAAAAAAGTTTGACCCCTTTGCACTCCCAGACCCTCTTTTTTTAAAAAAAACCGTTTTTTGGCCAATTTTAAGGGTTTTTTATAGGGTGGAGCATCGAGGCGAGCGAAGCGAGCCGAGATGCGACACTGGGAACCAGCACGGCGAGCAAAGCGAGTCGTGCTGCATTCCCCCCATGACCCCCAGGACAACCCCCTCGACCCCCCCCCTGGTGTTCTTCGGCCGTGTAGGGGGTGGGTCAGATTTTTTGGTGGGATCGTGTGGAGGGTTCAAAATCGTTTTGGGGGATTACATTTTTTTTACCCCCAAGACCCCCCAAGACCCCCACTTTTGAATTGCTACCGGATAGCGTACCGATAGATAATTTCGGATGGCGGGATCGTATAGAGGGTATAATCTTTAATAGGAAGAAAAAAAATCGACCCCCCCCCATGACCTCTTTTCAGAACCCCCTTTCATATCTCCCGAAGGGCTCGCGATGGAAAAAAATCTTTTCGCAGTCACGTAGAGGAGGACGAATAGTTGCGGAAACCAAAAAAATTGACCCATTTGCACCCCCAGACCCCCTTTTTAAAAAAAAAACTATTTTTTGCCCCATTTTTGAGGTTTTTTTAAGGTGGAGCATCGAGGCGAGCGAAGCGAGCCGAGATGCGACAACGGGACGAGTACGGCTTGCTTCGCTCGCCATGCTGCGTTCCCCCCACGACCCCCAGGACAACCCCCTCGACCCCCCCCCTGGGGTTCTTCGGCCGTGTAGGGGGGTGGGTCAGATTTTTGTGGGGTCGTGTGGAAGGATTCAAATCGTTGTGGGGGGTGAAATTTTTTTGACCCCCAAAGACCCCCCGCTTTTGAATTGCTACCGGATAGCGTACCGATAGATAATTGCGGATGGCGGGATCGTATAGAGGGTATAATCTTTAATAGGAAGAAAAAAAATCGAACCCCTCCCCATGACCCCTTTTTAGAACCCCCTTTCATATCTCCCGAACGGCTCGCGATGGAAAATTACCCTTTATATAAAATTCGATTACCACTCACTCACTGACTCACTGATTGACATAATTGTTCTCCTTGATGGTGGAGGGGAAGGTATCTTTTTTTACGGAAACGTGTAGGGGGGTGTGGGTAACGCACCAATTCAGGAGTGTAGGTTACGAAAAGGGGTTCTAAATAAAAAAAAAACAGCCTACACAACCGACGCGAGCTGCTTGCAGCTAAAAACTAGTTTCTTATTATAAAAACACCCAGACAAATTTCGATCACGTGATCGTTTTCGACTAAACCCAGGGTATGTTGCTACGAATTTGAGGTGTGTTTTTAATTTTTATAAGTTTATTTTTCTTTAAAGGCGATTTTTTTTATTTTCGTATAAACTGAGGATATAAATTACGAATTTCAGAAAATTTTTATTCCAGTACGCCTTATTATTATATTATATTCAGTCCCTAAAATTGATCTTTGGTATCGTTTCACTTATTTTATTAATAACGATATTTAAATTAAAACAAGTTTATTGTTTGGAATCAATTAATCAATTCAACATGTATTTCAATACGGTTTTAAAAAAATAATAATTAGTCGCATACTTTTTTTTTATTGTAATAAAAAAAAATCTATCCATATACATATTGTATTACCTATATAATTATAATAGTTTTCTAGTTCCCATAACACAAGCTTTGACTAGCTAATTTTGGGACTAGATGGTGCTGTGTGGATTGTCCTGCATTATTATTATTATTTTATTATTATTATACCAGGGTACAAATAAAGAGCCTTTTCTTGCGACGACGGCGTTAATGACGGCGTTTTTTAAATGAATATTTATTATGACGTCACTGTAATAGTTAGACATATATTGTAGCGATATTTTTTGTAGATAATAATGTGTTCTGCAAAGTCGTAGTACATTGTTTTGTTCTATCATCAATAGTTTTCGTAGCGCACGCGCCGAAAGACATTTTGTGACTTACTTTTTTAAACCTTGTTTTAGATAATTTAAGTTTTAGTAGGGATCCTTTTTTTACTTATAAATATACTCATGTTGCTGAAGGATAAGTAGCATTCTAATGGTGAAAGAGTCTTCGAAATCGGTCACTTTGTCAGTTTATTCGTTACATACATACAGATCTTTCACATTATAATATTACTAGTTGCGCCCCACGGCTTCGCCCGCTTGTAAATTTATTTGTCAAATTGAGAACTATATCGATGTCCAAGGCTGAGAATAATCACTACGTTTGATTTTTTGGTGGGTAGGCCACGTTTTGGAATTTAGAGCCGACGCGGAGAGCGGATGCGCTTATCTATTATTTACATACGTAATGGTTTTCAGGTAATGGTAAAAGGAAAAAGGAAAAGTTATTTTTCTTTCCCTAAAAATTTATTGCAAAAGCCCTAGGGGTTATATTGTAAAACATAAAAATACGTATTTAATTATTCACTTCAAAATTTATTTGCACTGAGTTTTGATTGTTTCGAACCAAGGAATAATAATTTCCCATACTAAATTTACCACCCTATTTAACCCCTTCAAAGGTTAATTTTCAAAATAATACTTCATATGTGTTATTCTAGGTAAAATAAATTAGTAGTTACTGCAATAATTATAACAAACATTCACACAGACTTTCACTTTTAATGTAATAGTAACATAGTAAGTATAAATAAAATTACCTTCATAAAAACGATGAGACAAACAGATACTATTAAATTATTTATAAATCTATGGAAGCGATATTTGATTCACATAAAAAAATCATCTACCGAAATCAATCCTAAGAAAACTTTGTAAAAATTACTGGTGGATCAAGATTTTATAGCAATACTCGCTTGTGTAGCACGATGCCCCGCCCACTCGGTGTCGAAATACCTAAATCAGCATAACGTAGATTTGTGAACCGCCTCTTAAAGAATTTTTTTTTCACCCTCTCTCCCAGGGGAACCTTACCGAATTCCGGGATAAAAAGTATCCCATCTCTTTCCTTGTAGTATGAACTTAAATCGTCCCGAGTTTCATTCCAACTCATTCAGCAGTTTCGGCGTGATGCGCGGTAAAGGATTTTTGCTTTCATACCCTCTCCCATGGGAACCTTACTGAATTCCGGGATAAAAAAGTATCCTATGTCCTTCCTCGTAGTATGACCTATAATCATGCCGAGTTTCATTTCAATCCATCAAGTAGTTTCGGCGTGATGCGCGTTTACGATACAGACAGACATACAGACAGACAGACAGACAGACAGACAGACAGACAGACAGACAGACAGACAGACAGACAGACAGACATGAATGAAAAAAATTACAGTTTTGGCTTGAGTATCGATAATAGAGTGCCCTCCAAAAACATTTTCAAAATATCTTCAATGTACAGATTTGGACCTGTTACAGTTTTATTATAAGTATAGATGATTTGAGTTGGGTGTTCTCTAACATTTGGTAACGTGAATTTTATATATTTTGTTTTTTTAGCATTAAGTAAGAGGTTATTGGCGGTAAACCAATTTAGTATCTTTGACAGCAAATTATTTACATCGTCAAAATTATATTTATTTCTGTCAACTTTAAAAATTAGTGAAGTATCATCAGCAAATAAAACAATATCACAAAGATCTTTTGCTAAAAAGGGGATATCATTTACGTAGACTAAAAATAAAAAGGGACCTAATATAGATCCTTGGGGGACGCCTAATTAAATTTTTGAGCCCGTAGAACTTTCTTTACCATCGTCTACTTTTTGAACTCTATCAGATAAATATGATTGCATAAGATCCAGTGCCTTGTTGTTTATTCCATAGTGTTTCAGTTTCTCAATTAATGTAATATGATCTACACAGTCAAAAGCCTTAGAAAGGTCACAGAATACACCAATAGCGTTTTTGGCTTTATCCCAGACCAGGCCTCCAATATATGCCTTAATAGAACTGTACCAGCATTCGTTGTCGATCTACCCTTGGATTGTCTAGCATTACTGGTTTATTAGCACACAATGTTCCTGTCATCCCTCCCTTATCCCAGACCTGCTAACATAAGACGAAAAAGAGCTTTTGTAAATGCTTTTATAACATAAACGTGTTTTTGCAGGCTACCCGCAGGCATACGGCGGGTATGGCGGCGCGTATGGCGGCGGCGGTTATGGGGGCGGTGGTTACGGGGGCGGTGGTTATGGCGGCGGTGGTTATGATAGCGCGTTTGGCGGCGGTGGGTACGGCGGCGGTGGCCTTGGCGGCGGCCTCGGTGGTGGACTTGGTGGTGGCGGCGGTGGGTACGGCGGCGGTGGATACGGCGGCGGTGGATACGGCGGCGGTGGCCTTGGCGGAGGCGTAGGCGGCGGACTCGGCGGTGGCCTCGGTAGTGGCATCGGCGGTGGCCTCGGCAGTGAGGCTAGAACCAGGATCGGTGGTGGCCTTGGCGGTGGCCTCGGCGGTGGAGCAGGAGCCGGACTTGGCGGTGGACTCGGCGGTGGAGCAGGAGCCGGACTTGGCGGTGGCCTCGGCGGTGGAGCAGGAGCCGGCCTTGGCGGCGGCCTCGGTGGTGGACTTGGTGGTGGCGGCGCTGGGTACGGCGGTGGTGGCCTTGGCGGCGGCCTCGGTGGTGGACTCGGTGGTGGCGGCGGTGGATACGGCGGCGGTGGCCTTGGCGGAGGCGTAGGCGGCGGACTCGGCGGTGGCCTCGGTAGTGGCATCGGCGGTGGCCTCGGCAGTGAGGCTAGAACCAGGATCGGTGGTGGCCTTGGCGGTGGCCTCGGCGGTGGAGCAGGAGCCGGACTTGGCGGTGGACTCGGCGGTGGAGCAGGAGCCGGACTTGGCGGTGGCCTCGGCGGTGGAGCAGGAGCCGGCCTTGGCGGCGGCCTCGGTGGTGGACTTGGTGGTGGCGGCGCTGGGTACGGCGGTGGTGGCCTTGGCGGCGGCCTCGGTGGTGGACTCGGTGGTGGCGGCGGTGGATACGGCGGCGGTGGCCTTGGCGGAGGCGTAGGCGGCGGACTCGGCGGTGGCCTCGGTAGTGGCATCGGCGGTGGCCTCGGCAGTGAGGCTAGAACCAGGATCGGTGGTGGCCTTGGCGGTGGCCTCGGCGGTGGAGCAGGAGCCGGACTTGGCGGTGGCCTCGGCGGTGGAGCAGGAGCCGGACTTGGTGGTGGACTCGGCGGTGGAGCAGGAGCCGGACTTGGCGGTGGCCTCGGCGGTGGAGCAGGAGCCGGACTTGGCGGTGGCCTCGGCGGTGGAGCAGGAGCCGAACTTGGCGGTGGCCTCGGCGGTGGAGCAGGAGCCGGACTTGGCGGTGGCCTCGGCGGTGGAGCAGGAGCCGGACTTGGCGGTGGCCTCGGCGGTGGAGCAGGAGCCGGACTTGGCGGTGGACTCGGCGGTGGAGCAGGAGCCGGACTTGGCGGTGGACTCGGCGGTGGCCTCGGCGGTGGCCTCGGCGGTGGCGTCGGTGGTGGAGCAGGAGCAGGACTTGGCGGTCATGCTGGAACCGGGCTCGGGGGTGGAGTTGGTGGAGGCCTCGGCGGTGAGGCTGTAGCCAGGCTCAGAAATGGCGTTGGCGGTGGCGTCGGCGGTGGAGCAGGAGCCGGACTTGGCGGTGGACTCGGCGGTGGAGCAGGAGCCGGACTTGGCGGTGCACTCGACGGTGGAGCAGGAGCCGGACTTGGCGGTGGACTCGGCGGTGGAGCAGGAGCCGGACTTGGCGGTGCACTCGGCGGTGGAGCAGGAGCCGGACTTGGCGGTGGACTCGGCGGTGGAGCAGGAGCCGGACTTGGCGGTGCACTCGGCGGTGGAGCAGGAGCCGAACTTGGCGGTGGCCTCGGCGGTGGAGCAGGAGCTGGACTTGGCGGTCGAGCAGGAGCCGGAATTGGCGGTGCACTCGGCGGTGGAGCAGGAGCCGGACTTGGCGGTGGCGTCGGTGGAGGAGCAGGAGCCGCACTTGGCGGTGGACTTGGCGGTGGCGTCGGCGGTGAAGCAGGAGCCGCACTTGGCGGTGGACTTGGCGGTGGCGTCGGCGGTGGCGTCGGCGGTGGCGTCGGCGGTGGCGTCGGCGGTGAAGCAGGAGCCGGACTCGGCGGTGTCGTCGGTGGAGGAGCAGGAGCCGGACTTGGCGGTGGCGTCGGCGGTGAAGCAGGAGCGAGTCTCGGCAGTGCCGTCGGCGGTGAAGTTTTAGCACATGCTGACAGTGCAATCGCAGAAGAGAACAGCCTCGGGAGCCACGTTGGATCAAAACATAGCAAATCGCATGAAGTTGAACAATAATTTGTATTTTTTTTTGTTGTACCTGAACCTACGAATTGTTATAAAATACATGTTAAATGCTACAAAATCGTTTTCTTTACGTAAGCAGTTCGAACCCGAGAGTTAGCTCCGAGCTAAACAAGAACCAAATTATCTTATCCATAAAATAACTTACACACGCTTTTAAAATTTCTTTGTTAGTCTCATAAGAAAACTAAAAAATGAACACGAAAACTAAGAACTACTTTAATACACAACAACTTTTAAACAACCAGGATGTAAGGCATGCTGATCGCATCCTCACTAGAATACATAAGTGTGAGGGGGAGCTTGCTAGGAATGTACGAGTGAAAAACACTCCAGCTCATAAAATTTTTATGAATCCGACAGATTTTGACGAAATT
Source organism: Eupithecia centaureata (assembly GCA_944547425.1). Taxonomy (NCBI): domain Eukaryota; kingdom Metazoa; phylum Arthropoda; class Insecta; order Lepidoptera; family Geometridae; genus Eupithecia; species Eupithecia centaureata. Next base: position 11,846,759 of record OX155691.1, read on the forward strand.
ACAAGCCTAGAAACTGATAAAGCCCCGGGGTTGGATGGTCTTGGTAATTCTCATATCAAACACATAAAGGACATTATCGTAGTCCCACTTACTCACATACTAAACCTTAGCATGTACTTCCAGATGACTGGAAAACTGCATTAATCACACCAATCCATAAGGGTGGAACAAAGAGCTCAGTAGATAATTAGAGACCGATATCGCGCTTGCTACGGTACTTTTTCTAAACTTCTTGAAAAGCTAGTGAACAAACGCCTTGTCAATATCCTAGAAGCTAACAATATCCTTTCCCCAAACCATTATGGGTGTCGAAGCGGCAAAAGCACAGAAGATGCAGTCTCTTACCTAATTTCAGCAGTGTCGCCACACTTGGATGATGGAAGATGCTGTGTTGGAATTTTTCTTGATCTGGCCAAGGCCTTTGATACTGTGTCTGTTCTCCAAAACTTTTTCGAAAAATATTCAATCAGTTTTGTAATTTGAAAAGGCATTTTTTTTCTTAATTTACTAGTTTGTTTTCATATCAACGATAATTATATACATATCTCGTTTGGTCAATGTTTTCATTGTATAATGACTTGACCGAGTAAAGAGGTCTTTTCACGCAGAAAGCGGTAATTTTAAATCGTGTAAATGGCTATGACTTATATCTTTTTGTATCTTAAAAATATCCCAGTCTTTCAGTGGGACATAGATGATAAGAAAGAAAGAAAGAAAAAGAAAGAAAATTCATTTATTTGGCCCTTTACATAACAATAACAAACAATAATAGCTATAGATAAATAAATAACACACTAAAACAGATCCAGAAAACAAGAAAGAACACAAATACAAAAAAAGAAGAGTAAAGCTATTTATATACCTATAAGGGGCCAAAAAGGTCCCTGTCTCAGCATTATGCCGCTACAAGCCGCAGCTTGTAGCGACGCTGATTTTCAGACAGGGCCTTGTGTGGTGGCACAAAGGTGACAGATACTTAAACATAATACTTACAATAGTTACAGAAAAAATACAAGAGTACAAAAAGTTACAAACAAACAGGAAACACTGGAGAACAGAAACATTTAAATAAAGCTATAACCAAAGATACAATAATATTTAAGTTCAGGAAATACAAAATACAAAAACCGACTTTATAAAAAAAGAGCTTAATTTATTTCATATAATTGTGGCTAGGAGGCTACCTACTTAACATACTCGCATGACGGCAAAAATTGCGTCAAACCAGACGCAGAGCCATAATCAAGAAGTTGCATGACGCCAAACGTCAAAACAACAAAAATGATGGACAACGGGAATAATCTTATTGGTCTCCAACAGGACCTAGACCAAAGCTCATCACCAAATCAGTGGATCGACGTCCACAGCTGCACATAGGCCTCCCCTAAAGATGTCCACGATGACCGATTTTACGCAGCCTGCATCCAGCTATTTCTTGCGACCATCACCACGCCGTCGTCGGTCTATCGCGTGGGGGTCTTAGGTCGAAGCTACCTTACTCTTATTTCCGCATTTGGTCTCTGTACATTATGCGTATGCGTTATGTATTAATTTTTTCATTCTATTTATGTATATTTTAGTAGCGTTTTGTTAGCTTCTGTGATTTTGATGAGAGCGCCGATCTGGATTGTCTGAAATCAAGCAGGCGTGTCCATTGTTCGTTATGTATTTCTCTAGTTTTGATCCTAGCAGTAGGTACTTGATTTGCAAAACTAAGTTGACTGTCAAAGATAACACCCAAGTTCCTCGCCTCATCTACTCGATCTACCGAGATTCCTGGATCTTCACATATGGTTTACTACGTATTTTATAAATTTGTTTCTTAGTACACAGTAGGTATAATATATTTTGACTTAATCGGGTTTAGTACCAGAACCCCAGACCGTTGCGCATGGACCAGTCTGCTACTGCATCTAAGTCATTAACAGGAAAACTGCTAGTGATAGCCGATCTGGTTAATCAGACACATAAGCCAGGACATTATCCGCGTAACAATGGATCATATAATTTTAATGATTTTAGGAATATCCGCAATGCAGATATTAAAAAAGGGGTCCCCGTATAGATAGATCCCTGTGGAACGCCTCGATTGACAAGCGTAGGACGAGAGCAAAACAGAACCGTCATCTTTACCTAACCAGTTTCACAGACTATGTGAGAATACCCATGGAACTGACGAACCATCTGGCCGACTGAATTTTTGTTTAAACTATAGTAAGACAACTTGGCAAGGAGAAAAGAGATGTTAAGGCAGTCGAAAGCACGTGAGAAGTTTAATAGAGTCAGGACTACAGTAACCTCAATTCTTCTCCGCCAACATTGTCTGTGACGTCCAGGAGAGTCGCTGTACCACAACCTTTCCTTAATCCTTATTGATAAGAAGGCAAAATACTATGAAACTCCACAAATTTTTATAGCTGTCTAGTCTGCCCTTTTAAGCAGCTTCGAAAGAAACGATAGGTAGGTAATAGTAATGCTATCAGACTAAACGCAGCACTAAACACATGGCGCGACCGCGGTCGCGCGACCGGTGGGCGTGGCTGCATAATAATATAAATTCATACAAACCCGGTCGCGGTCGCGCGTCGCGGTCTTCAGTGGGGCAACGGAGTGTTTTTATTCTCTTTGGTGGGGCTATTGATGGACTAAAATCAGGCGAATTTTTTAAATTACATGAACTGCAGACACTTCAATTTTTGACACCACTTAACATAAGGACTATCATGTGGACGAAGTAATAATAAAACTAAATAAATAAACTTTTTAGTACTTATATCACACTATTGCGAAAGTTGGGATGGATGTTTGTTACCTACCTCTAAACTAATAAAAATAATCCAGTTAAATAGACGTCGTTTTAGGCCTGGAATAAAACAAAGGCTAACTAAGGCCCGGCGCCCATTATCGGCATCAGCACGACTGAGGATTTTAGGTGGCAAATAGCAATATACATTAACATAATGGCATTTAAGTAGAAATTGCCGTGTATATGGTCGTAATAACAAAAAATACCGCTGCGGTGTGCTTGAGGCTGCTGTATCGGCAGCCTTGAGAATGCTTCGATATGCTTCGGCATACTTCGGTACGCCGCCGGCGCCGACGCAATACTCGGGGGAATAGCTTGCCCTGCGGGGCGAGGGGAGGCATCCGCCGTTTTAATCATTTGACTCACATTGATATTGAGACGCTTCGGTAAGCTACAGGACGGTGCGGCATGCTTAAGGACGCCTCGTCATCCCTAAGAACGTTGCAGCATGCCAAAGCATAGTTTCCGACAGTGTGCGCTTGCATGTAGGATGCCGAAGGATCCTTTTCCTTGCCGATGCCGATAATGGGCGCCGGGCCTAAGTACTATTCATCAATTATGAAGTCATTTTCGGCTTTTCATACAAAAAAAATTCGAAGCTTGACAATTTCATTATAACTAGGTCCGTAGTTCCGTACTTAACCCACTTAAATAAATATCTTACTAGCAGCTGCCCGTTTTTTCTTTGGAAAAGCATAAGAATTATACATAAAGAACCTTATTTGCCTTGTCAACTCATTATATTTTATGTGCTAGATGTAACTGTAATTGAGATCACGACTGACATTTACGTTCTCTAATTTGTGTTTATTATGTATCTTCTGTTGGTAGTTCTAAATAAATAAATAAATAAAAGCCTCAAGACTAAGTAGGTAGGTATTTCTTTCCCATAGAAACTGATTTTTGGGATATGAAAAGTAGTCCAAACTTTCGCATAAAAATGCACATATTTATACGAAGGTTTGTATGAATGTATACTATTAAAGTAAGGATCAAGAAGTAAGGATAACTCTTATATAACTCTTAATATATCTTACAATGAAATTTGTATATGCTCGAGACCACTAACGCCAAGCAAATCACACTGTACGTACAGGTACAGAAGGTTGAGATTCCTATAGGTATACTATCCTATAGGTATACTATACAGGGTTATAGGTATCTAATGATTAACCTCTTAAAGGCGACTTGGGTGAATCAAGACTAACAACTTTTGTTCTATGACTTTTGCCAAAACGTAATACATCTCCAGTTTTATTTTTTTTTAGTTTAGGCGGGCATTTCTTTCAACCCCCGCTCGCCTCACCGCAACTCCTTTCTTTCCCTACTAGATTATGTATACGACATATAGGTCATGTACCAAACCGACATGTCTCAATCTGCGATGCCTAGATAGAGCTAAGAAGACTAGAACTGGAAATTTGCTAATAATATTTTTTTTTGTATAGGAAAAAAAAACATTGAATTTGAAAAAATCGTAGACCAAAAGTTGTTAGTCTTGATCTACCCAAGTCGCCTTTTCGAGGTTAATCATTAAACACCTATAACCCTGTATATATCCTATATAGGTATCCTATAGGTTCACTACATAGTATAAAACAAAGTCGCTTTCTCTGTCCCTATGTATGCTTAAATCTTTAAAGCTACGCAACGGATTTTGAGGCGTTTTTTTTTTAATAGATAGTGATTCAAGAGGAATTTTTATACTTAAGTATAATAAAACCGTGCGAAGCCGGGGCGGGTCGCTAGTTTTAAATAATAGTAATATGACATGAGAAATATCTTTATCGCCATTGCACTTTATACAAAATTGATTCAAGCGTTGTCAGTTTAATTCGCCCGAGTTTTTTTACACGTGCCTTTCACACAAACAATGATCCCTAATTATTTTCACATCCCATTGATTAACCTATTACCTACCTAGTATTATCTAAGTAACGCCATTTCATTGTTCAGTTAACTAGTTCAATTATTATTGTCATGAAACATGTGACAATTATTAAGAAATATAAAAAAGAAACGACTGCAGCAATTATCAGGCAATATAAAATGGAGGCTAGCTGTAGGACCCATCACAGTGAGGTGAAGTTCCACGGTATCCGCGATGTCTCGATTAGTGGTGAGTATATTATCTTGCTCCTTCCATCTATAATTGTCTGCGTCCCAACGGAAATGGGACAGGCCTTTGTGTGAGTTGACACGAAAATGTTTGGTTACAAACTTGCTCCAGCTCGGTAGATCGTGCCCGTCTCCTAGCCGTTTCTAAATGGGAGTCAGGTCATTGGCTGCAAGCACTTCCTTCATATAACACTGGCACTTTATTGGATCCCGCTACTTTCCATAACGCAACATGTATTCGGTTGGGTGCAAGGTGTTGTGCGCCTCATGAATGCCAGTGCGGTACTGCAGGAGAACAGATTGGTCATCACGGATTATCGTGTACTAGGGCTGCTGGTCGGATATCTCGTCATGCCAGTCTTAATGCTATCATCCGGCGGATCTTGGCAGCGCTAACGTACCAGCTATTCTCGAACCGAATGGTCTGTTCCGTGACGATGGCAAGAGGCCCGACGGCATGACACTAGTCTCATGGGAGTTGGGGAGGCCCATTATGTGGGACGCTTCATGCGTCGACACACTTGCACCTTCCCATCTTCAAAGGACATTCACGAGGGCTGGTGCGGCGGCAGATTTGGCTGAGGATCTAAGAGACGCAAATATGCAGGTCTCGACAGAATCTACGCATTTGCTCCCCTTGGAGTCGAGACCCTAGGTCCGCGGGGTACCGAGGCTCTCCGGGTTTTAAAAAATTATCTGAGCGTCTGGTCGATGCGACAGTAATTAGGTAATTATGCGAGAGCTAGAACGAAATCTAGTCAAAAATTCAGCCCGATCTGTTCTGTAGTTAAACATCCATAAATCCATACATCCACACAATCATACAAATTTTCGCGTTTATAATAATTAGTAAGGATTGCGTTCAGACTTCTACAGATATACCTAGTACTTGAAATTATGTTATTTTAATATTGCGATGTATGCCTACATATCTTTATGAGCTATCGTAGCATAGGTATAGGTATGTTTGGATTGAGTGCCGTTTGTTACGTGTAACTGACAGAATAAATCGGTATTTAGAAGACTGAACATCTTTTCGTTTGAGCGCCTTAGCGCGCCGTCAACCAAACCTTTAATATATGGAAGCATCACATAATATCGTAATTTTTTGAGATTGTATATGAGATTGTGATCCATAGATGACAGAATAATCCAATATATAACTTTTTAAGTAGGTACACAGTAAGTAAAAACTGCACTCGGTTACCAAAAATATCTTGGTCTCTAACCAACATTTTTGGTACAAAAAGACAATTTCGTCGTAAAATCGTTAATTTTTGATACAACTTTCTGTGTGTTTAACAATGTGTTATTTTCTTCCCCCAGATCCTGGTATGCTTGCTGGTGCTGGTATCTGCGGTGGCCCCCCTGGACCTGCCCGGGGGCCTGAGCCCCCCTGACCTGCCCAAAGCGGATGTACCCAAGGTCCCTGAACTCCCGAAAGCCCCGGACGCGAAGAGCCTCCAAGACATTGGAGGAAAGAGCTGAATTATCAAACGACTGTAGAGACCCGGCGATGACTAGATATTGTTTTTTGTATTGTATGTAATGGAAGCATAATAAAGTCAGTTGCAACTGTTTTGTGCTTTTTTGTTTATACCTTTAATTGTATATTATTATAAGTACCTACTATACTTAATAGTTAGTATAATGGTAGTTTCTTATCTGGGTGCTTAGAGCTTTGAAAATAGAGCCCTGAATTTGGTTTCTCGATATAATTATTGTTATCCTATTTTATTATTGTGTCCTTATTATCGGGACTTTGCACCTATGTAGGGTAGCTACAGCTCCTCTTTACATAGGTATATATTTTTCTAAAAGCAGCCAATCTAGAATAAAAAAAAAAAGTGGAAGCAATAAATTTATTGAAACTTTTAAAAATAGTAAGATAATATTTTCAATTAAAATAAGTTTTTAGCCACTTAACATTTTGGAAAGAAACAATTAAGGAAGAAATAACTGTTTTTTTATAAGTAGCAACCTACAGAACCTACTAGAAAGAACATTATGATCTGGGTGTTAAACTGGTAAGTAGATAAATATCTCCTACGTTCTGTAACTTATATAAAAACTGGTATACACTGGTATTGTTTCACGGATTGATTTTACTTTCCACCACGAAGCCTGGGGTCATCAACTGAAACAAAAAATTGGAGAACTGCTTAGGTAGGTACTAGATACTTTTGCAATAATATTTGAACTTTCCGTTACGTATCGGATAACAAATCTCCGACACGAATGAAAACTAGATTCTGATTGAGATTGGTTAAGAATAGGTTTTGCTTGAAAATGAATCAGTTCCGGCTTCGGTTTTGGTTTTCAGAGTAGTCCAAGGATTAGAATAGCACAGCTTTTCACATTTTTGACCACTTTTTAAGCTAAAACGGCATTTTATTAAACGCCCAATAATAATTCTGGACATTTGACTCAAAGTTTGAGCAAGTTTATGCATCATTTGGTTAATAAATAAACAATTCTCAATAAATAAACAGACTATGGAGAGAAAAAGGCAGGTAACTTACATTTCTTGTCTCGGTAGTCGTTATTGTATGTACCGCCATTTCCCGGCTGCTGCACCCAAGCGGGGCTGATGTCTAAAAAATAGAAACAATAATACTTTACTGCATTTAAAAACAATGAAAATATCAACAAATCTATTTTAAAACTAAGCTAAATCATCATCTTCAGCCTATATTAGTCCACTGCTGGACATAGCGCCAAATGAGCGCCATAGCGCCCTGTCTTCAGCTTGCCTCATCCAGCATCTGCCAACTATAGGCTATAAAATAATATGACGTATAAGACATGTCAAGAAAACTAGTGAAGCAATAATCTTGAAGACTGAATGATTAAAGGACCATAGTAAGTTCTCGCATACGAGACGAGAATAATTTAGCGTAAAAAGATTACCCACTCCACTCCAAATTATTTAAAGCTTTATTTGAATGATTTAAAATATTTTATACTGATCTTTAATGCTGGGCCTACATTAGCGAGCGAAGATTCGTGTCGCGTTGGCTCGACAAAAACATGGTGTTCGGGCATAGGCGATGTTCTTGTCTACATTAATCGAAGATTCTTGTCGAGTTGACGCGATGCATTCGTACCGGATTGTTCAGTTCCATGGAAGACGCCGAATTGACATAGGTGTAGCCATCCAAGCGAATATTGTCGCGACAAATACCTTTGATACGCGCCAGTTTACCGACAGCTCCCCGATACTATATCGTCTTCGCCCAAATGCTACGCGATGACACGATGTACCCGGCCACATTCATCGCGTTAACACGAATATTCACCGTAGCCCGCTAATGTAGCCCCAGCCATAAGAATAAGTAAAAACAGAGTTAGTAAATAACCCAGTCATTATTTATTCTTATGCTCCAGCATTAGGAAAGAAAAGAACATCACAAATGTATTCGAAGTCATTATAATACGGGTTCAAAAACTACTGGTTAGATTTTGATCGAATCCTCTAAAAGTGCGTCAAAATCATAACTTCAGTATCTTTTAGAAAGAAAAGAAAGAAAATCCTTTTAATTGGGTCTTTTTTCATAAATAACATTAACATAAATAACACACATAAGATACAGAAACAACAAGAAACACAAAAACAAGAAGAGTAAAGCTATTCAAGTATGTAAGGGGCCAAAAAAGTCCCTGTCTCAACATTATGCAGCTAGGCCTTTTTTTCTAGTGAAAAGGGGGGAAGAATAAGGGGGAAGTTACTTTGGTTATTTTGTAACTAGTGGCCACTAGTTAAAAGAGTTACAAACGATTTGATTGAAATAACAGAGAAAACTAACAACGTAAAATTACTGAACTGATTCAGGATTTTTCTATTTCCTGAAAATGGGGAGAATCGTGTTATTAAAGTTTGTGATATCTAGTTTGGCTCCGTATTTCATTTTAAATGTCTGTAACTTTTTAGTGTAGGAAGCTTGATGCTTCATGCATTACATTAAAAAACGTGTGTCAAGAATTTTCTAAAAGACTAATTAAAAGGGTTGAATTTATTTTTTTTGTGTGTATTAAGTATGTACCTATGTAGTGTGGTGGCTCAATATGCCAGAAACTTACACTGATTTGTAGTTTTCTTAGATTGAAAAGCAGGACAAATAGAATAGTCTACGCGAGGAAAGCCATTGGCGGAAATGTAGTTTATTTTTAACTTCAATAGTTAAAATAATACCTACTTGAAATTTTTACACTAGGTAAGTATTGTATATGGATTGTAAGAAATAAGGAAGCCGTCAGCATGAAAGCTACTTGTACCTGTCTATTATGTGCTTGTACTAGAAAAACAAGTGTAGTACCTATATAAATTCTGTAAATTATTGTGCTAAAAATCAACTTAAGCAAACTTACCAGGCTTTTGTGGTCCAAAACCAGGGTCTGAAAAACAGTAGGTAAGTCACACTTAAATTATAAATGCTAAAGTTTGGATGGAAAGACAGATGTTGGATGGATATATTTTATGTTTGGAAACAAACAAAATATATATCTATATATATTTTGCTTGTTGTATAAAATATGAATCTATAAATATATATTTTGTTATATATTTTCTTATTTTACTTATAAGTATTATAACAGTGTAAAAGTTTGCATGGGTGTATGGATATATGGATGTATGAATGTATGGTTGTTTGTTCCTCTTTCACGCAAAAACTACAGAACGGATAGGGGTGAAATTTTGCATAGACGTAGTTTTAGCCCTGGAATAACACAACGGCTACTTTTCATCCCATAAATCAGGTCCCATATGATAGAAATAGCCTTGAGACGTTTCCATAGTAATAACGCGAGCGAAACCGCGGTTTGATACTAGTTGTTTTAGATTTTGTTAAAAAAATATGTGAAGATTTTACCGTTTAAAAGTGTTCAAATTGTAGTACTCAATTGATTGATTATACTTAAAGTTATTTTATTGCTTAATAAACAGTTTAACAAAAACGGCAGATTCGTAAATTGATCAAATTGTTTTACATCTCACTTCTAATGACTACCTACGTCAGTGTTAAGGTATGGATAGACGTGCTCATTACTAGCACGAAAGCATGCTTTTATTGAGCAAGAGCTCATTAGGAGCACATGTGTAATGTAATGAGCATGCTTATTTAGAGCATGCTCAAAAATTAACCGACGTTTGATTTTCGAGCATGCTACCTGAGGCGGGTTTAGAAGGGGGTGCTCCGAGCGCGTCTGAACAGCGTTTGAGCATGCTTATGCTTTCTTCTATGCTTTCTTGAAGCATACTCATAATGTATGCTTCAAGAAAGCATGCTTATTGCTGGCAAATGTGAACAGTTGCATGAGCATGCTAACTTTAAGCAAGCTAAAAAGCACGCTTATTTTGAGCACGTCTGTCCGTACCTTTACCTAAGAATATATTTGCAAAAGCAGACTTACTTGTGGGCCGGTAGAAAGCTTGATCAGGAATAACTGAAAAAAAGTTTAAGTTAATTGTATAGGTTCATGGTTCATCAAAACAATTAAACCTAACAAAAAATGCAATCACCTGGAGACATACGACTTTCATCTTTTCTACCTTTACTTCCACGACAATATATGTATCTTTGAAGGCTGGTGCTACATTATGGAAGACACCCCAGATACTGAAGCAGTTAAAATTTTCAATAACTACATGGTGTTACACGGTGTCGGCTAGAAGACGAAAGTTTTGTAGACATTTGGTGTGTTCACGGCGAACTATTTTTAGTAACTAAGTACTGAAAAACAATAATACTAAAAGTTGATCGTCTGTGATTTACTTTAATTTTTATATTTTTAATACCTACTATAAAAACTTATCATTATGATTTGTTGTAAAAGCATTATTCATAGGTAGTAGGTATTTACTTGTAATTACATAGGTATTTCTGATTGTCCATTTTATTGTAATAATAACAATAGTAAAATCACTTAAATTTGTTTAGGTAAGACTGATTTTGTTTTAATAAACACTACTTTAAATCACGAGCATTTTATTACTGACTGTACCTCATAGCGTTTCATCTTGTTTTGGGATTCGTTTATGAGTGGTATTCATTAGGAATAGAATTTAATGAGGTTAAAAAACTAATACCATTTGGTATTACTTTTTTGGTATTAGATAGGAATAGATCGTTTTTATCTTTTAGGATTAATTAAATACTTTTGGACAATCCAGCATTATGTAGCCCCAAGCAAAGCAGAGCTTGTGTTATGGGTACCTACTAGATAACTGATCTATTTACGATAAGTAGTTTTTTTTATTAAACCTAAAAACACACAGAACACCCGGAACAACCGCTGACCTGAGCTGAGCTACCTCTAAACTGTTTGCAATCGCCAGCAGTTTTATTTGTTATATTCCTTGATGCCAATAAATAAATAAATAAATATAAATAAATAACTGGACTTGGACCCAAATTAGCGCTTGACTGTCTCATATAGGGGTAATGCCCAAAATCGCTGGGCATGCGGGTTACGTATAGGTATATAAGAAGTAGGAATTGGTACATACTTTGTCCTTGGCCATTGTTAGGTCTAGCGTTTTCCACCACGTTTACTGGAAAAAAAGAATAATCATCAATAATGCTTGAGAATTCACACAGCATCATCTAGCCCCAAGCTAAACAATAAGTAGGTAGGTGACGCAGTATTCTGTCTGGTTTTAACCGACTTCTTTTTGTAAGTAGGTCTTTTTCTGTGTGAATCGATATTGAATGTCTTATTCATATGGATATTGAATTATCTGATTTATATTATTTTGAAAACGGCTGCTTCTCATGTGATTCTGTATAAATTTGATCAAGAACCGTTTGGTTTTTAGTTTTATAAAAGCTAAAAACATAAAATAAAGTAGTTACCTATTAATAAATTATGTATTTTGTTATATTATACTTATATGCATTTTATATCCTTTTTATGATAAGCCGAGTTTCATCTTTTTTAATTAAAAATATCCCAATTTTATTCAGTAGATACAAAAATTGCAAACAGCAGATTTAACATGATTTTTTTGGAATTTTTACAATACATACCTACTCGCTAGAGACTTGTTAAAAATGAGTAAAATCTTCAATAGCGCCTCTAGCGGATAGTTGTGTATATGTCGTAGGATAATTTGATACTTCGAATCTTCGCGAAAATCCTAGGGGTTTTGCGAAAACGCGGATAATTAGACATAGGCGAAAAATTATCAAATCTTACTGGACAAAGTCAGGATTTTTGCGAAAATACTCGTTACTATAGCAATATTGCGAAACGAAACGCTGGCTGTTATGAAATAAGAACGCTGATTGGTCGGTCAGCGCGTTCAATAAGAGATCGTCTCTGATTGGTTGACGTCTTAAATGTCAATCATTTGTTGCCGCACGTTATTTGTTTACGTTTGTGTCTGAGTTAAATTGCAGAAGTGTTTTGTTTTTTATCGTAAATAGTGTACCTACTTGGACTTAAATAAAGTGGTAAATAAAAGTGCTACACGGATGTACATAGTGTCATATATAATAAAAGTCTTAGTCAACCACTCAACAACAACATTGCTTTCGAGATTGGTTTAGCGGTGTTTTGTTTGTCATTGTGTTAAAAGTGGACTATAAAATTGGACTTGAACTAAGAAACCACAATGTGATAATAATTTTGCCTCAATATATCTTAAGTTTAGCTGTATAAGAGAAGAGAAGGCTGATGAATGAGTGATTTTATCTCAAGACTTTAATTCACAAGACTGATCAATTCCATTGTTGCACTATTAAACTAATTGTTTACCTAACCAGTTTCATCCAATTTATGGATTACACCCTAAAATTGGATCATTTTTTTTACTACGACTGAGATCTCCTATTGTCTGTAGAAAACAACATACATACTAAAATTTTCAATAAAAAGTTTATAAAATCAATTTAGTGATTTTCCTTTCTCACCTATTCTAAACCTTCATAACTCTATGATACAATACTTGAAGTTAATCATCGGCAAACTAGGAACCAATTAGAAGTCAGCCAGCAAAATTGTAGCCAATCAGTGTTGAGCACATCAAATCTTACTAGAACGACGAGTATTTTCGCAAAAATCCTGACTTTGTCCAGTAAGATTTGATAATTTTTCGCCTATGTCTAATTATCCGCGTTTTCGCAAAACCCCTAGGATTTTTGCGAAGATTCGAAGTATCAAATTATCCTACGACATATATAAATGCTTAGTTTTAGTTATGAGTCACGCAGTTAACTATCTTACGTCACCGTGTAGTAAACTGTACTGCATACAGACCGTTCAGTTATTTTACCTCTCGTTTTCTATAGATTTGTATAAAACTTAGTACAGTAGGTGGTCCTCTTATTCAATGGTCTGCTGCCTCAAACTATGCCTTCTTCTATTGACCTCCAGAATAAAAGTGACTCATCTTAAAAAATAGGGGAAATGAGTGAAATATATAGAAAGACTCAGAAAAAAAAACTGCATCGGCTAGTGATTCAAGAAGAGCCACTTGTTGGTAAGAATTCAGAAAACATAATATGTATGTAGGTCTCTTTCATTCTGGCGGTTCTGCATCCCCAGCGGAATTGTGATCCTTTTCAATATTGCATCAGTCAAGATTTTTACGCGTTTAGTATTCTAATACTAAGGACCTATTTAACACTTGATTACGCAAATATCAGGTAAGGTTGTTGTAAATTCGGTTGTTTAAAACTCTCACTCATTTTTGGAAGGTTTTTTTGAAATGGTAATTACAAATACAAAATACAAAAATACAAAATCTTTATTCATAAACTTAAAATACATATATAACAGTGTTTGAGACCCCCTTTTAAGTAAAGTATTTTACCTGTGTTAGGGGAATCTCGCTCTGCCGAAAACAATAGAATTTGAAACGTAGGTACATTAAGTTTAGCTTGTATCTAGGTATATAATGCTACTTTAATTATAGAGCTTATTATTTACAAAAAATAAAGTTGTGTTGGTTTTTTGTTTAGACATATTTATAAACTATTTGGAAAGCGAGTGCGCATATAATAGGTGATTTAAATATTATAGGTGTGTGTGTGTGTGTGTGTGTGTGTGTGTGTGTGAGTTCGTGTGTGAGTGTGACGTTGTGATGTTGTTAGTTTAGGTGAATATATTGATGTTGGGGCGAATCTATTAAATTAGAATATTAAATAGTAGATGATGTAGAGTTACAGGAATTCAGAGGAAAACCTAACATAACGTATCAAACAGTGCTTCAGTTTCGTCGTAGCTTAAGTAAAGTAGCCATTTGGTTAGTTTCTTTTTTAATTCATATTTACTTAAGCCATAAATATTCTGTTTTTTATTAATTATGTTATATAGGTGGGCGGATTGGTATACATATTGACGTGCAGCAAAATTAGATCTTACAGTAACTTTATTAATTATGTTTTTATTTCTTCGCTGTGTTTTATTATTTGTAATGAATTTTAGATGTTTATGGATTTTTAAGACTATGTGTAATATATATAACTTTCTTATTGTAAGCAACTTTGATTCAGTATAAAGTAGATAAGTTGGGTATCTGTAAGGTCTAGAGTACATTACTTTGATGAGAGACCTTTGCGCTCTTTCTACTTCTATAAATTTACTCTTTATGGCTCCACCCCAAACGGTTATACAGTAGCTTATGACTGATTCTGCTAAGGAAGTGTAAATTTCGTTTAGTAAAAGTTTAGGTGCGGAATTTCTAAGACTCTTAAAAATCCAATTAAGTTTCCTTACTCTACCCGCCAGCAGTTCTATTTGTGCATTCCATGACAATCGCTGATCAATCATTATGCCCAGGTACTTGGTAGTCTTAACTTTAATGATTTCAGGACAGTGGCACTCATGATTTTCACGATTGCAGGAGTGGATTTTTATACTGTAGTCTGCGGGGGGCTGTGTGTTATTATACATAGTAAAAGTCATAAAGTTGGTTTTCGTAACATTAAGGGTAAGCGTGTTATTGTTTAGCCATTCAGATACCATTGTAAGTCCAGTTTCAGCTTTCTGTTTAACATCGTCCCATGACTTGCCGGAGAAGACAATGGCAGTATCATCTGCATAAGAGAAGATTTTGGCGTCGCTGAGTTCAAGGCTGCACAGGTCGTTAATGTAGACGAGAAACAGGGTCGGTCCGAGTACGCTGCCTTGTGGAACCCCATAGCAAATGTCCTCGTCTTCACTAACAACCTCACCAATCTTAACCCTTTGTTTTCTCTCTTGAAGATAATCAGACAACAAATCTAGGGGCTTACCACGAATACCCTTATTTTCTAGTTTATTGATAAGAGCGGGAATAGATACGGTGTCGAACGCTTTCTTCAGGTCTAGGAAAACTGCTAGGCATTTCTGTTTATGATCTACTTGATCTACGATGTGATTGGTGAGAGCAGCGATAGCGTCTTCAGTTGAACGGCCATTCCTAAAACCGTATTGTGCGTTGGAGAATAAGTTAAAGTTTTCAAAGTAGGAAAGCAATCTAGTGTTAATAAGTTTCTCTAGTATTTTAGAAATTGAGGAAAGAACTGAAATTGGCCTGTAATTATTGATTTCATCTCTATTCCCATTTTTAAAAACCGGTGTTATTATAGCCTTTTTAAGTTGTTTTGGGAATACACCTTTATCAAAACAGAGATTTACCAGATGGCATAAGATTGGTATAAGAATATCTTTAGAGAGCTTCAGGAAACTCGTAGGAATGTTGTCAAGGCCAGGCGCGCTTTCAGTTTTTAAATTCATTATGACCGTATTCATTTCAATTTGATCTGTTTCTAGTAGGACAAACGAAGAAACCTGTTTAAGTGTTACAAATGGAGAGGTTATACTAAACGACTGGTTAGCACTGCAATAAGCAATAGCTTGAGCTAAATCTTTACCAATATTTGCAAAAAACTGGTTTACAAAATTAACTGACTCATTAGGTGATGGTTTTATGTCAAGGAGTTGTATATTAGGTGTTTTTGTAGGTTTGTAATGGGTAATAGCATTTATAGTTTTCCAAAGATTTTTACTATTCTTAGCATTTTTATATAGTTGTTCTCTTTCATATTTCCGTTTTAGTTTTTTAATTAAATTGTTGCAAAAGTTTCTATATCTCCTATAAGTAATATTAAGTATTTGGTCGTTTGGATTATTCCGTAGTTTTTTTTGCATATTGTTTCTATTTTTGATACAGCGTAAAACTCCCAGGGTAATCCATGGCTTAATTAGTTGTTTGCTTCTGGGTACTCGAACTATCTTTGTATGCATATAGAGACTTTGTTGTATAGTGTATATTAATTTATCACATAAATAATTTGGGTCATAAACTTGAAATAAGTCTGCAAAATTAAATTCTTTTAAATATTGAAATGATTTTTCATATTCTGTTTTTATTTTATACTTTATAGAATTATTAATTTGTGTTTTTGATATATTAATTAGAATTGATAGGTGATCCGTAATCGATGTGTTAACTACAGCAATAGTTGCCGAGTTTTTACTTTTATTTAGTTTTAAGATAACATGGTCTAGGCATGCGGTTTCTCTTGTTGGAAGATTATGACCAGACAAGAGTCCATGCATTGAAAGTATATTCAGATAATTTTGTCTGTTATTTTTCTCATATGTAATTTCACAGTCTCTAGGAAGGGTATTTATATTTATATCTCCGACTATTATTATAGTTTCATGTTTTTTAATCGTTTCTAAATGTTTATTTAAAGATTCGATAAAATTTTCAGCATTTTTGTTTGATGGTGAGCGGTAAATACAGAGTATTATAATATTTTGGATAAATACTTGGAGACAAGATGCATGAGTTAAATTTATTTCTTTTACTCGGACGTTATGGCATTTTTTTATGTATATTGTAACTCCATCGTTTTGGTTCAGGTGAGAAGTAGTTATAAAAGAGTCATAATCTGTTAAGTTAGGAACATTTTTATGTTCTGATAATCTACACTCTGTCATAACTATAACATCAAAATTAATTTTTAGTAAGGTAAGGTTAGACTCTAAATCGGGAAAATTCTTATAAATACTTCTTATGTTCTGTGTAAATATACTAATGTCGGTACTTCTTATAGGAAAATTAGCAGATAAGTCTTCAACCGAGCACTCAAAAGAACGTGCTATTTCGGAACAATCCAGTTCATTTATATTATTATTCATCATTAAAGTTCTTCATAGAAATTACAGTGTTATCAAGACGTGCCAGGGTGCATTTCGCACTGTGTGGAAATATGAGTGTATGAGTTGTTTTAATATAAGAATATACATGTAGTATATCAAAATGATAGTTCGACATGTTAAAGGAATGACGTGTAATGTAAGTATGACTTATAGGTTGGTTATTGTAGATAGTATGATGTGTGACTTGTATGTATTTGGTGTGTGTGGTGTTAAAATTGTGTATAGTGTAAATAGCGTCTGTTATTGTTTGGTGATTGTAAGTATTATGTTGTTTGAATGCGGTGGGTGTTTTGTTTGCGCTCCATGTATAGAATATTATTATTATTTTAGTGTATAGTAAAAAAGTTAAATATTTTCTTATTATATAAACTAGTCATGCAGCCTGAAAGAGGCTTTGCACTTGGCTTTCAGTTTTAATTTGGATAACTGGTGTATTATCTCCTTGCCTTATATAAATTCTACCGAAAGATGTCCAGCAATGTTTGTACTTATGAGTCTTGGCTAGATCCCGAGCAAGGAAGAAGAGACGTGAGGCCCTTAAAGTGAGTTGCTCCGATACAAAGATGGGAGTTTCTTCGTCCTTCTTGAGTCCCAGATGTTTGGCTCGTAGTTTTTCCTTATTCCCAGAATTGAAGGATTTTCCTTTTTTCAAGAAATCTGTTTTTACTATGGTGGAGGATAGTTCAGCAATAATGGGAGTTCTTGTCTGTCCGTTTCGAGTATCACGTACTCTTTATATGTCCCTGATGTCATTCTTGCTGATATTACATTGAATCGTTTTACCAAGATGCAGTAACATGTTAACCAGGTCTTCCTTGTTTTCCGTGGTATGTTTAGGAACATTTTTTAACTCTATGGAAGTTTTGCGGCTGCTCCTTTGCATGTCCTCAATCCTTTCCTCCATCAGTGTAATGCATTCTTGGTATTTTATTTGCTGCTGTTCAAGCTGCTCAACTTTTTTACTTTTTGGTAATTACATAAGTATACAAATTAAATACATTTTCAATAAGTAATAGGTTCCAAATATAAATATAATACCAATATTTTGTAAATTATATAGAAAATTCTTAAATTGGAAGCCCAAAACACATGTTTTTGAGATGAGTCACTTCTATTCTGAAGGTGCGATAAGTTAGAGTGAGAAATAATACTATCTTACTAACTGTTTAAAATAAGACAGAGAGAACATTATGAATAATGGGGTAAGTAACTCTAGGTCTACCGTGTTAAAATTATAAAAATTCCATAAGGAACCCTGAAGAGCAACGAGGATCTTCTCTCGGACGAGTTGTCCACTTCACTTTTGGTTTAGGGTACAACTGGTCCGAATCTAAAATCAGCAGTTTTGGGACTCGGACGAGTTGTACCCCAATCTAAAACTGAAGAGGACATCTCGTCCTCGGACAAGTTTTCATTCGGACGAGATGTACCCTAACCCTTATGATTATGACAGTCAGATCGCCAGACTCTTGACAACGTCATGAAGTAAAGAAACATTTTTACGTCAAATAAACAATTATTGAAATGTATTTTATATAATAACTAGCGATCCGCCCCGACTTCGCACGGTTTTATTATACGTATAAACCTTCCTCTTGAATCATTCTATCTATTAAAAAAACCGCATCAAAATCCGTTGCGTAGTTTTAAAGATTTAAGCAGTCAAAGGGACATAGGGAAATAGGGACAGAAAAAGCGACTTTGTTTTGTACTGTACTGTGTACTGTGATTGATGACTTTGGTATCAATAGGATCAGTTGCCCGATTTAAAATATTTGGTCAACTGATCCATCAGGATAAGTTTGAGCGGTCTCAGTTGACTGGAGACCGCGTAATTAAAAGTGGTTTATTTACTTAGACAGACGTACAGGACTCTTTGACACGTCATAAGTACTAGGAAATAAAGATTACGCTGAAATAAGCAAATAAAACGCCAATTTAATAGCCTACGATGACCTCAGCTGACCCTCGCTTGGTGAAATGTTGATGCAATATCTATTTACTTACCACCTCCGTAGTTATCGTACGCCGACGCCATGGCACACACAGCCAGCAGGATAATCTGAAAAGTGATGAAACACTTCATTATTTTACTAAAATTTCACTACTTTTCGTAGCGTTATTTAATTAGAAACTATATCTTTCACAATAAAAATCACAAATATGTATATCTAAGGCGTAGCTGAATTTCTGATAATTTTTATCTAACCTACTGGAAGTCAATGCTTTGATAAGATAACTAGGTACTGTCTGAACAGCATTTTGTTTTGCGTATCATCAATTATACCTCGTTATCCGTTTCATAATGACTACAAACATTTCATGTTTTGTTTATAAAATTTAAGTTTGTGTCATTTAATTGACACAAGTTAACGTGTTTAAAAAAATATAAATCGGTGAAACCGGTTTCAGTCCCGCGCTCGCTGTTTCCCGAAACCATGGCAATAATACCAAGAAGTAGTTGTGGACTATAGAATATATCATTGATGTACCCAAACAATTTTTAGAGTATAGTTGATTTTTTTGAAACCAGTGGTTGCTATAAAATTTAATGGGGAACACCTGTGAAAACCCTTTTTAAACTT
Source organism: Eupithecia centaureata (assembly GCA_944547425.1). Taxonomy (NCBI): domain Eukaryota; kingdom Metazoa; phylum Arthropoda; class Insecta; order Lepidoptera; family Geometridae; genus Eupithecia; species Eupithecia centaureata. Next base: position 11,866,424 of record OX155691.1, read on the forward strand.
CCGAATAGGTTCAGGTTTTTGTAGTAATCGGAAAACATAGATAAATTCCTTTTTGAAGTCAGTAGAAATAAGCCTTTCTTTTGGCGTAAGTAGGTACTCATTATCGTAGAGGATGCTACGAGGCTACGCGGAACCGTAGCGTAGCGCGTAGCATACGAAACACTTCAACGCGTTAATCGACTCATTCCATATTGACAAACATTTGGAAGGCGGGCTTGCAACGATGCGTTCCATTATTTTTCATTCAATTTTAACCCTATACGTAAAAATAAAACTTCCTGACAATATTTTTTTCAATTGGGGATTTTTTTATAGCGAGGTATATAGCCCTTATTTGCGGACTTTCGAAAAATATCAAGAACTGTTTAAAAACGGCTACCTACGCAATAGAAAACTACGTCTTTGAACAGGCACTGAAACATATTTCTGTATAAAAAGTAAGGTTATTTGTAACAACAAAGCCTCAATGTTATTTAGATGCAAATTCTACTGGTACAAAGATTATCTATGTCTAGGTATTTCTGTTACATGATCGTGGGAAAACTTTATTGTTACCTCACCTATAAATACCTCAGATAGGTATGTCGTATTCTCAAGATGCGCAAATATGCAGGTCCGTCGAGACCTGAGAAAATATCTCATCTCATAAAACACTGTGAGAAGGTTGCAGTTTCGATTCCTGCATTGGGAAAAAAGTTTGTAGCATTTACAAATATTTGTATTGGAGTTTTGGGTGTTTTCTATGGATAATAAAATAAAATATCTAGGTTTCTAAGTAATGTAAGTATTGTGTATAATAAGTATATCAGTCATCTAAGTACCCTTATTACAAGATCTGCTTAGCTTGGGGCTAAATGATGTTGTGCGGATTGTCCAGCATTGTTTATAATAAGTATTACTAGAGTATGTAAGTTTATAGGACGGGTACTCACCAGTGACCTCATATTGAATAGATTTTACGGACGTGCACTAAACTGTAATCGTAGTCTGAGATTGCTTAATATTTTTTGTCTGTCACATTTATATAGTCGCGGCCGACTACGCGATAGCCCGCCAGACCTGAGTAAATAAGGTCTTTCTCAGTAATTTGGGTAAACAATATACTGTAAACACTGTAGTGTTATCCTCATAGATTTCTTATAAATGTTTACATACTCACGGTTTCTAAGTGCTTACATATTGCCTCAAATACCATAATGAAGTTTAGGTAGGTACCTACATTGCGCATCACTTCACGTTTTACAAATCTTTTAATCAAATTCTATTAGCAAAAATTGTACATAACACTAAGATTTAAATTGAAGCCTCCAATCGCTTACCTACAGGACGAGTTGGTAATGACTGTAACCAACTAGGTACATGTACTTACCTACCAAGTTAAGCAGAGCTTAAGTTATGGGTAGGTAAGTAGATAACTTTAGTAGGTACTTATTTATTAGGTAGATAGATATTTTACTGTACAGAGAAAACCCCCAGAACCTCGGAACTACCTAATATTGCAGATCGTACAAATATTTCTTTCAATGAGAGAATCGCATTTTGTTATTTATCGTACGTTCATGTTGTTTTATTTGATTCTTTATTTCATACATAAAGAATCAAATAAAATAATTTTAAGTGATTTTTTTTATCTGTTTGAACATAATATTTAATGAAATATGTACCTATAATTACTGATAAGTTTTCATAAAGTATATACATAGGTACTTACATTAAGTAGGTACCTACCGGCCGTTTGAAGACTTGTTAGAAAAGCAACAGGAGGAGCATTCAAATCAATGTAGGCGCCACAATCATGCTAATAATATGTAGGTAATTTTATGACTGACTGACCTGTTTTGTCAGGAAATATATACCTAGGTAGGTAGTTACTAGATACAAAGATGTGTTATAGAAAAAGGTTTTCGCTTATTAATATTACACACTAAGAATATGTTATGATCCGTTTGCACAAATTAACTTTAAACAAATTAAATTAACTTTTTGTGTGATCAGATGCAACCACAAACGGATCACATGATCAGATGGGAATAAGCCCTATCAATATTCACACTAGATCGTTATTTGCATCAACTTATTCAAATGCTCAACAATATTACGATTTCCATTTTTTTTTACATCTTTATTAACAACGAAAATTACAATCAAGGAATAGAATAAATTATAGGTGATCAATTGAACTAGCAAAGTGAAGTGTCACTTCATTCGAAGATATACAAAAAAAAAAATACAAAATATTTTATTTCTTTAACATTTCAGTGGTTTGGGACCCTCTTTTAAGTAATATTATACCTGTGCTAGAGGGTCTCGCTCTGCAGCGCGGCTATCTTAAAGAAAAATAACTATTTAATACTGTGAAAACAAACTAATGTTGACTCTACCAAAACTAATCTAACATTTTAAACAATAAAAAATGAAATTAAAAGTAATTTTACTCTAGTCAGTAAAGACAAGAAGTTAATATGTGAAAGTGTGTTTGTTTGTAAGTGTGTGAGTGATTGTGTGTGTGTGAGTGATTGAATGTGTTGAGTGATTGTGTGTGTTGAGTGATTGTGTGTGTGTGTGTGTGTGAGAGTGATTGTGTGTGTGCTAGTAATTGTGTGTTTGTGTGATTGTGCGTAGGTATGTGTATGAAACTGTTTTTGATTTTGTGTATGTACTAAAGCATAGTACTAAAGGTAAGGCATAGAGGAATAACAGGTTAGGTGGTTTAATTAATTAGAAGATAAGATATAATTAGTTTATTATAAACCAGGTAGTACTTTAAGTAGGTACCTATATGTCGAAGTTAGAGGGAAAACAGGATCATCTTCATAATCATGTCCCTAAAACTGGATTCAACTCAGAATAATAATTTGGAAAATCCAAGAGATGTTCACTGTCATTATTGCATTGCAACCAAAGTAATTCCTCTCTTTTCTTATTACGTACATTTTGTCCATCATCCAGCAAAGAGACCGAATACATAACCAAGAAGTTATTAGTATCATTAGGTACTCTTGACTATGAAATGCATGGTATCACGAGGAAGGCTCGCAAGTAGAGGTACAAAATAGAAATGAGGTCTAGAAATGCAGCTATCTGCGACATATGTTTAATAAAATGTGTATAATATGACAAAATAAGATATAATTTCTCATAATTTATTGAATAGCTACCTAATACTACTCGTAATTATGTGGGTATGTAATATGTATACTTTATTTTTTACTAGTATCTTAGTATCTGCCCACGGCTTCTCACGCGTTTTTTCTATAGCAACGTCTCAAAGCTATTTTTGTCCCAGGGCTATAACCACGTAAATTAAAAAGTCGATCTGTGCAGTCGTTTTTGCGTGAAAGAGGAAGAAACATCCATACTCATCCATACATCTATGTATACTATTTATGGTAGTAACCATATAAGATTCCTAATCTAGCAAAATTCATTATCAAGAAGGTTTACCAAGTCTAAGTAAGTTTTTACGATAGAACCTTAGTAGGTCTTGATTTAGGAAGTAGATATACTACCTACCTACAGAGTGGTGTAGGTACTGGTTAAGTCGATCGTTTTCAATCATTACCAGCTGCATGATTGATTTGATCATGATTGACTCACATACTCCAAACTTAATAATAATATGAACCCCACAAACCCCCAAAAAATTTAGGTGATTATTGGTAAGTATAATATCTTTTCAAGTAAAACCATAGCTTGAGGATTTAAAATATAACTAAGTTTATTATACTCTTTTATAATGATACTAGCTGCGCCCCGCAGCGTCGCTCGCGTGGAAATTTATTTATTTGTGAAATATCATATTTTTTTAATTATTATCCTATTCCCGACGACGACAAATCCAAAAACACAAAAATCATAAAAATAGGTTCAGCCGTTCTCGACTTATAAATGACATACCTAAATGGTGTAACTAACACGACTTTCTTTTATTTATAACTAGCGAACCGCCCCGGCTTCGCATGGTTTTATTATACGTATAAACCTTCCTCTTGAATCACACTATCTATAAAAAAACCGCTTTAAAATCCGTTGCGTAGTTTTAAAGATTTAAGCATTCAAAGGGACATAGGGATAAAGGGACATAAGGACAGAGAAAGTGACTTTATTTTATACTTACTTTTTATACTATGTAGTGACAAGCTAGATGCGCCCCGCGGCTTCGCTTACTTCTTAATTATTACTCCATAGTTTATTTACTTATACCGAGTTTTGAGTGAATCGAACCAAGGAAAAATAATTTTCGATCTAAACTTTACCATCCTATTTAACCCCCTCAGAGGTTAAAATTTCCCTTTTAATAGCCTATGTCCTACTCTAGGTCCTAAACGTAGATAACGTACCTACCAAATTTCATTTAAAAAACTTAAGTAGATAGTTACAAAGATTACTTATAACAAACATTCACACAGACTTTCCCATTTATTATAATAGTAAGATAATGCTGAGCAATGCACATAGCACCATCTAGCCCCATTATTTACATAGATAGATATTTTTTATTACACATTGAAAGCACCCAGTCCAACGGAACATATTTCTGCCAAACACAAATTTGTTCTCAGGCGGGAATCGAACCCGCAACCTCCTACGTCACAGGTGGACCTTCGCCCTCCGCGCCACATCGGTCGTCATGTCATGATCAAGATAAATGCAAGCGGTTACAACACACCTGCCTACTGAAATCATAATTTAATCGATAAGTACAGAATTTCACATCACTAGTTTCACATTTCAGTAGAATGACAGACAAGAATCAAACTGACTACTTACGTTTTTAAATGTAACTGGAAGAATTATATCTATCTTTTTTTTCATATGGCATACTCCGAATGAGCAAGAAGTCAAAACAGTGTCAAATGTTCGTTTTTATAATAAGGCATCTGTTAAATAAACTGTCTTTGGTTTTTGTAATGAGGCATCTGTTGAATACACCATCTTTGGTCTGACTGAACAAATTTGATTGTCTATGATTATCGCCGGTCTGCGGGCTTACCCTTGAATCCTAAGATCAAGTAGGTACCTTAGGCCGGAAACATATTTACGTGTCCCAGCGTGTCGCAATGCTTACTGTCGCGGCGGTGAGTGTGCACACTATCGTGGCGCGACACGAGGTATCATGGCCCAGTGTTGCCATATATACAGATTTATCTGTATCTGTAGAGAATTTTGACCACAAATGTAGCCAAATCTGTAAAACTTAGATTAATACAGATCACATAGTCTATGATGAAATAATTGAATACTTTAGTTTATTTTTTAGGTGAATCTTATTTCTAGGATGCAAGAGTCTCATATATATATATATATATATCTTCTATTTGAACGTTCCTCTTTCTGATATTCACGTTGAAATTACAGATAAGAGTTTTACTGGCATTTTTAGACCACTGCCGCACTTGCGTTAGTTACTTTACATTTCGTTGGGAAGCAGAAGAAGAACAAGCTGTTAAAAACCCAATCAAATACATAGAAAACTACATCAGAACTTTAAATTGCAGGTTCTATACGTAGATAATTCATTAGGGAATGTGGTACTGAAATTAATTACCTATTTCAAAATGTTCACAGTTTAGACACAATTCGAGTGCAAAGTGAACTTAAAATAAAATACGCCGCACTTCCCCAAACTGACCTTAACTAGACTAGCATCTTGAATTTTAGCATCTTGCCCCAACTGAACTTATTAATAAAATTGTTAACTTTGTATAATTATTCATTTATCCCTTTTCAAATACATTGATATAATAAACAAACTTTATTTTCACTACCCCTACTACTTCCTACTAGTTTAAAACAAAATAGCTTCCCGCTGTCTCTTTGTCGGTCTCTATGTATGATAAACCTATCTTTATAACTATGCAACGGATTTTGAAGCCGTTTTTTTATCGATAGTGATTCAAGAGGAAGGCTTTTAAGTATACACCCGTGCGAAGCCGGGGCGCAATAAATAATTAAATAGTAAAGTACTTAAAATACTGTTTTATTAACTTACTTACCTGGTTCTTTCAAAATTGCAGCAATTTCTTCCCAAGCAGCATTTTTGATCAAATGATCCTTGTACTCTTTACACGTTGAGTCCTAAATTACTTTTCGTTGACGAACAAGTTCTATAAGATCGTCCATTTTGCTGCAAATAAACAGGTATTACTAAATTAAAAAGTTTTCGCGCCACGAGCCACGCGCCAGCATAGAAACACATTTGCCTGTCGCGACATAACCCCCACCACCGCTCTGGCGCAATCGGTGGCTAGCAGTCTGCGACACGATAGACCGTGGCGCGACACGACACGCCATACAAGTATGTCCCTAACCATACTAAATGTATGAAACCGATATGCTTCTGGCGCGCCCCGACACACTGCGACACGCAAGTATGTTTCTGGCATTACGTTCCGTAAGGTAGATGGAGCATATGGTCACTGTCATCCTATAAGGCGATGTAGCCGATTTGATATTGTTTTGGTTTTGTTTGATACCGTACGGTGACAAGTGAATGTCAGATTGAGAAAATGAAAATTTGTGTTTATGTTTTATTTGTAATTTTGTGTTTTATATATAATATTTAATCGAGAACTTAGTATATAATGACTTGTGTAGCTGTGGGTTGTAAAAGCCGTTTGGGATCTTTATGTGAAGATAAACGCAAGATATCTTTTCATCGGTAAGTCTATAATCGTGATAGACGCGGATATTACGCGGATATTACATGTATTTTCTTTGCAATATGTTGAATAGTTTTTTGTACATAGAATATAATAACTGTTTTACTACGTTATTTACAGCTCATTAGCAGTATAATTCTATAATTCACTAATATTAAAGTACAATACGAAAAACTGACATCTGATGTACCATTTTGATGCCACCTAGTGAAGTACTGGTAGTTGTCGATAATTTATTGTCGATGAATGTCTAATACTGGTTGACAAAATGATGATTCAAAAGTAAATTGTCGTAGTTTGAGAATTATACCTACCTACCGAGATAGTGCTACGGTACCTACATGAACCGACTAAGTTGGAGTTAGAAATCAAAACTTGATTATGGTGTCGCTAGTAAGATCTAGGAGACTAAAGATTGCAATGTAGCTAGAAGTTCACAACTTATTCTTATCTTTCACTTCTAGATATACAAAATATCCAATAACAAAAGAAAAATGGAAACAAAACTTGAGAAGACATGTCTGGGAGCCATCATAGAATTCTCGTTGGTGTTTTTTACATTTCCATGTTTCGTGCCACAGAATTGGATATCAAAGGACTTACAAAAAAACTTTGAAAAGAAAGGTTAAATGATAGCATCCAAGTGGTATCTAAGCACAAAATATTTCAGTTAAGTATAGTAGTATACGACGTGAAAATACTTTAAAAATAATTTCGTTTATGTTAATGTAACTAAGTACCTACCTAAGTTTTCTCACTGCTCATATCCTAAATAACGACGGCAAACAACCATCACCGCTTAATCCCATTTTAAATAAAAACATAATTATTATCAAGAAGATTTATCAAGTTTATGTAAGTTTTAACAAAATAACCTTAGTAGGTCTTTATTTATACCGGGTGTTACCAGACGACTACCGAAAAATAAGGGGGGTGGCAGAGGACCCCTAACCATCAACAAAAAAAAAATTCGCAGTTCGAAAAAAAAATTCTAGCCGAAGATAAAAATGTTTAAAGATTTTGAATTATTTTCGTAGCGAGCAATGGACACCGTACACTTAGTAACCTACTCTACTATGTGGATAGATAGATAACTCTTTATTATACTTGACACAAACAAAGAAGACCACACAAAGGAAGAAAAGAAAAACATACAATAATACTACATACTAAGACTAGGTATAAAGGGCGGACTTATCGCTAAAAGCGATCTCTTCCAGGCGACTTTGATGTAGGTATTACGTTGAAAAGATGTTAAAGTTAAAAGCTACCTATTAAGTTGGCTATCGGTAGATATTTTACCACTTACCTAATTACGCTGTAGCCTCGGTCGAATCAGAAATGGTTCAAACTGATCTCCTCCTTGTTCAAGGCTGAGCCTGTATTTAGTAGTAATAAGTACAGTTTTATGTAAAACCGTGACTCCACGACCTCTAAGTAACCTCGCTGCAGAGCGCGTCCCTACTCGGGGGTTTCTCTCTACGAGGTCTAAGACATGGTCGGTCATGCACTCTTGGGCGGAAAATGCGCAACGCTCTTGACGCATTTCCGAGAGCTCCATAGCACATGAGCAATAATGAGCATTTGTCCATACTCCCTCGCACTAAACATGTTTATAAAACACACTGAAATCACAGAAAGTAACTTCCACTATTTACATAAAGTACTCTAAGAATATGTACAGAAAAACTTTTAAAAAAACACACAAACATACTAAAAATCAGTTTCAATGACAACAAAACAAAACAGTATTCGCAAATTTCCACAACGATCGCTCACGTTCGAATACTAAACACCGACTAAAAGACGAATAAAAATGAAGCAAGCAAGTCGCCGCCGCCGGCGGCGCCCGGCAACGCCGCGCGCCGCGGCGTTGCCAGGCTTCTCGTCCGACAAAGAAAAACACCGCTGCTGTTATAAACCTTATTATGACTAGATTGGAATAAGGTTTTCCTATACCAAAGCAGACTATTCAGTAATTAGTAAGGTTCAAAATGGGGCATACAAATTTTAACATCACAGAATTATGAGATAGGTAGGTAATTTAATTTTTTTCGCGGGAATAAATACTACGACTAGTAAAAGGATTAATGAACGTTTCCAGCTAAAATTAACTTACCCTGGACCAAAAAGCACAGAATACATAATAGTAGTAAAACATCCCAAAGTTGCCTGGAGAGATCGAGAACTTTTAGCGATAAGGCCGCCCTTTATACTTTGTTGCAGTATTTTTGTTTTCTTTTCTTTCTTTGTGTGTTACCTAGGTTTAAGTACTATACCTACTAATAAAGAGTTTTCTATTCAATTCTAGTAGGTACAGGCTGCGGGTACAGGTAGGTAAAATGTAAATGATATCTTCAATTTTCTAATAGAAGAAGTGTTAGGAGGGGCTCGATTCTACAATCTTCAGATTGAAAATTGAGTGTATTATTTCTATGCCAAGTCGGCAAAATACAGACAACCACCAGCGTGCAGCGCGGTAACTTACGTGCGTACCTAGCGTATGTATGTATGTATCTTGCGTAGATACCCATTTCGCTCGCGCAGTCGAGCGTTGTTGTTAGTGCGGGCGGCCATAAACAGCTGAGTTGAGGTCATTCACTTGCGTGCAATACATTACAACTTTCTTTAAATTTATTTGTTTTTGCTTTTAAAAATGATTTATTCGAGTTGATATGTTTTCTTAGTGTTGTACTGTGGGTGTGTAACTAGATAAAAAAATAAAAAAATTGAAAAAGGTGAATTTTTGTTTGCGTTTTTTTTTCGATAAATATGTTCAGAATCATGGTCTGATTGCTACCTTTCATTTTTCGATAGTAGTCTTTTTACACCCTGTATACCTACAGGGTCAGGTACCGGTTAAGTCGATCTAGATCCTTGAGGGGGTTGTAGTTTCAATCATTACCAGCTGATTGATTTAATCATTATTGACTCACATACTCCAAACTTAATATAAAACCCCACAAACACCCAAAAAATATAGGTGATTAATGAATATTGGTATATCTTTTCAAGTAAAATTTCAGCTTGCGGATTTTAAACATAACTGAATTTATTATACTCTTTTATAATAATATATAATAATGCCGGACAATCCACAAAGCACCATCTAGCCCCAAAGTAAGCTACTCAAAGCTCGTGGTATGGGTACTAGATAACTGATTTATTAAATACATTATTATGCATAGATATACATTTTTTATAGTACATTTATACCCAGACCAACGGAACATAGGTATATCTGCAGATCGTTCACAAATTTGTTCTGAGGGGTTTGATTCCCGAACCCGTAACCTCCTGCGTTGCAGGCGCACCTTTGCCCACCGCGCTACATCGGTCGTCATGATCAACATACAATGCAGCGGTTACAACAAACCTGCTTACTGAAATCATAATTTAATCGATAAGTACAGAATTTCACATCACTATTCTCACATTTCAGTAGAATGTCAGACAAGAATCAGATTGACCACATACGAATTTGAATGTAACTGAAACTGAACTGAAAAATTATATCTATCTTTTTTTTTCATATGGCATACTCCCAAAGAGCAAGAAGTCAAAACAGTGTCAAATGTTCGTTTTTATAATGTTACATCTAGTTACTATAATATAATCGGATAAACTTCCGAAAAGCACATACCGCCGATCGATATGAAATTTGGTATGATAACGTATTTCGACCTCCTAATCACGAATATCATAACGAAAATTGGCGCAAAAGCCATTTGTTTGTGTGTGTGCGTGTGTGTGTGTACAGCGGAGATTAGGAACTGTGGGGCGTCACTCCCACATTTTTAGCAACTCAAAACCCTCTCCACTGTGTGTGTGTGTGTGTGTGTGTGTGTGTGTGTGTGTGTGCGTGTGTGTGTGTGTGTGTGTGCGTGTGTGTGTGTACAGCGGAGATTAGGAACTGTGGGGCGTCACTCCCACATTTTTAGCAACTCAAAACCCTCTCCACTGTGTGTGTGTGTGTGTGTGTGTGTGTGTGTGTGTGTGCGTGTGTGTGTGTACAGCGTAGATTAGGAACTGTGGGGCGTCATTCCCACATTTTTAGCAACTCAAAACCCTCTCCACTGTGTGTGTGTGTGTGTGTGTGTGTTTTTGTGTTTTTGCGCCAATTTTCGTTATGATATTCGTAATTAGGAGGTCAAAATACGTTACTATACCAAATTTCAGATCGATCGGAGGTATGTGCTTTTCGGAAGTACCTACACCCATATAATCTTTGCTTGAATCCAATCCCAATCCGATTCTAATCTTAATCAAGCCGCGTTGACACGATCAGAGCCACCTCGGACCGAGTGAACTCGGATACCTACTCGGTCGCAACTCGGATTGTGGCAAGTTGACCTCGTTCGTCGTCCGAATACGCTCGGATTAGAGGTTGCCACAATCTGAGTTGCGTGCGTCCGAGTAGGTATCCGAGTTCAGTCGATCCGAGGTGGGTCTGATCGTGTCAACGCGGCTTTAGTTACAATCTCTAGTTCCATAAAATTTCACCAATTTCAATTCCAATCGTGCGCTAGTTGCGCGGTCAAGAGTACCATTCGATACCAATTTCAAATTACGATTGGAATCGAGTCGCAAGAGTTGGCCTGCTGAGATGGAATAATAAAAAAAAATGTCTATGGTTTTCTTGAACAAAATGGCGCAAAATTCGAATTTTGCTTTAGATGTCAAAACAAAACAAAACAAATAGTTTGTTGTCATGGCGCCAAAAGTCACGTCAATTCGTTTCAATTTGTTTTCTTGGAAACTTACTTGGAAACGTATTTTTACTTTATTTGAAGAATGTGCTATGACTAGATTGGCTTGATTAATCAATCTAGGTACCTATAGTAACGCAAGGGACGCTATGCAAAATATTTCGTTGTGAGTAAAATAAAGTGAAACTACCAAAATGGTGGAATCTAGCGTTTCGTTGGTGAGAAAGCATATTTATCTTTACTACCTTTCCTCTTTTTGCCATATTCAATGCTTACGGCGCACTTGCTGTTCTATAGTTTGTACGTAAGAAAATTAAAATACTCAGAAGACGCCCATCAGATATTATAATGACATACGTATGTACGTACTATTTCAGTATAACGAAATATCTGACCGTCAGCCAGACATCGTAAGTTCGACGCACTTTCGTTTTGAAGATAATGCATCAGTCACGAACTTGAACCTTCGCAAAGACCCCAGAGTTATCTGGTTCAAAGAGAGGATCCTAGCATCCATCAACTCGGAAGATGAGGATCTGTTCTACGCCATGATGGACAATGACGCGAGGCAGAAATTTTCAAAGTTTGTGACTGCACCCCTGTTGCCCAACGAACTGTCGCTGGACAAGAGGACCTTTTATGTCTCTAAGATCATTGTGGATAAACTGATTCATGAAGACAAAGAGTTTACTGAGTGGAGTAAGTACCTACCTACTGAAATCATATAAGTAAAGATAGATGAAACAAATGTAAAATTTTCGACATTCTCGCGAATGCGAATGCGAATATTGGTCTTTCGAACTTGCCACTAACTATAAGCACTGTTTATTGACGCGCGTGCTGACTAATTATCGACGCTTGCTATGAGGTTTCTTCAACTACCCGTTACGTATGAGTAATAGTGTTTATTTTATTCATTTATGATGTTGAATTCTTTCTTCTTCTTAGCCATTTTCTTCCCTTTCCTTCTACCAGGTGTTCTTCATAATTTGCCATTTCCTGCCGTCTTGTGCAGTTTTCATCCATTTGATTCCAGCAATCTTTAGGCTTCTATGTACCAATGCATTTATCTCCTCTGGGCTCTGGGGTAGTTTTTAGCCCCATGGCTTCCATCCTGCTAGTTTTTTGCATAGTAAGGTATAAAAAACCTTACTATTATTTTGACCTAAATATTGAAAAATTAAGGTAATTTTCAATCAATTGATTGAATCGATTGAATTGAATTGATTGTCGATCATATGATCTTTTTAAAAAAAAATGGTGTTTTTTCTGTTTGTTAAAATTTCTACTATCCGATGGTGTAAAAATATATAAAAATAAGATTAATATTTAAGAGAAAATTAAAATTTTAAATCAAATAAATTACAGTGTATTTGAGAAATAAAAAAAAAGGTAAGTTCTTATCAAATTTTGTGAAACGAAAACATTTATTGTAAAAGTTAAAAAAAAACCAAAAGCTTGGTTTTATGAATTTTTCACACATATTTTGAAGTTATGTGAAAAAAGTGTGAAGACAAAAATTGTAGATCTTTTTATTACCTACCTATAACTTTGCAATTTGACTTTTTACCATAGGAATTGTAGTTCTGCCGAAAATCGAGATTAACCGTTATTTACCCTAAAACAATCAACCCCTACCAATTCGCGACCTCAGATCGCTCGTAAATAATTATTTTTGGGTTTCATCCTACTATTACTATATTTCTATTTTCAATATTTTGAAAGGCTTTTCACTATTAATCACAGTCCTGATTTAAATTTCATAAAAATCTTAAAAAATACTAAAAATGGAACAATAGGAAGGAAGGGAAAATCTACTAATAAATCCTCTATACCGTTAAAGTTACACAGATTAAAAGGATAATAACTTAGAATCCTTTTCCATTAGAACCCTTGGTCCTTGGGTTCCTGGGGCACACTCAATTTGTATAGATCTTACCTAACTTTTCGTAATGTCTACAGGTGCTCGGAATGCTGACTTCTATTTTGGTAAACAAATTAACATGTGGCAATGCTGCCAGCATTCAGGGCACTCTGCGTTCTGGTGACGGTTTAGATTTAGATTTTTTTATATTCATTTACAAAAAGATTGTAATAAGTAGGTATTAAATTTATTTCAGGATTAGTACCCCCACCACCCCCGCCGCCGCCGCCGCCACCAGTCAAGAAAGGAAAAAAGGTAAATTGTTTGGTTTCCTATTCTTTCAAATTATACATACATATCTTGTTTGTTTTTTTCATTAAGTTTTGATTTTGTGCCTAATATGGATTTTTCATGTATGGATGAGTTATCTATCATCTGGTTTGAAGGTACAAGCTCTCATGTTGAGGGTAGATGTTCGCTTGTGAGTCTAGCACAAATAGGCTATTTATTTATTTCTTACTTTATTACGCTATTAGTACAATAATGCAGAAGCCTTTGGCGCTATGGCGCTTAGGTTAGGCTGATGTCCAGCAGTTTACTAATATAGGCTGATGATGATGATGAATGCAGAGCCATTTAATAAGTCTTTAATTTTTAAAAATAATGTCATGATGAAAGTTGTATACAGCTTCATTTCATTTCAGGGCAAAAAAGCGGCACCTGAGCCTGATAATACCTCTAAAATAGAAGAACCCAAGGAACTTGTTAAAGGGAAACCTTCAAAAAGCATGAGGTCAATAAAAAGTACCAAATCGATCAAAAGCCTAAAGAGCTTGAGAGGTAGGTATTACAGAATTCTTTACTAACTATGTATTTTCATTTTCTGTTATTACTTTTGCGGAGAAGGAAGTAAGTGTTCTGGTACACAAACATTAATTTACAGTTTAATTTTACCTATGATATTAGGTGTCAGAGGCTATTATGGCAGGCGGTTTATTACGGCACATGGTCATATTTTCGGTTCTGTAGCTTATACATAAGAGAGACTTACTATGTTCGGGTAGAGCAACAACAGGTTAATCGTTAAGGTCACCTATATATAGCGCGGTAGGCGAAAGACCGCCTGCGACGCAAGAGGTTGCGGGTTCCATACCCGTCGAAAATGATATGAATGATATATGTATATCATGAAGATGCGGCAAGCTGTAGGCAGGGCGTTACGGCTCTCATTAGGAGAGGCCTATGTCCAGCAGTGGACTAATATAGGCTGATGATGATGAGATCAAAACTGGTTGTTTTTACTAAACATGAAATCAACAATCCTTTCCTTCACACGTGAAAATATGCCGAATTATAAGTTCTGTATAGTATCGAAATGTACTAATCCTAATAATATTATAAACGCGCAAGTTTATATACGATGGATGGATGTTTGTTACTCTTTCACGCAAAAACTACAGAACGGATATGGATGAAATTTGGCACAGAGGTAGATTATAGTCTGGAATAACACGTAGGCTATATTTGCCCCGGAATTCCCACGGGAACAGGAATTACCGCGGGTGAAACCGCGAAGCGCTGCTAGTACTTTATACAGCAAAAAATCTGTTAACACAAATTTATTGACTTTTGTTGAGTACATATCTACACGCCTCGATCGCCGTAGTCAAGTTGATGTACTGTACTTTGACTTTAAGAAGGCGTTTGATAGAGTCAACAACGACATCCTGCTGACAAAACTCGCTCATATAGGCTTCGCTCCAGGTCTTCTTAGGCTTCTTGCGGACTATCTTCGTGATCGTCAACAGTTTATGACGTTAGGCTTATACGAGTCACGGCCCTATCATACGCGTTCAGGGGTGAGTCAAGGTTCTGTACGCGGACCACTACTATTCCTGTTGATGGTCAATGATCTCCCATCTTGTGCATCATACGCCGAAAGCCTTTTTTATGCGGATGACCTGAAGCTCTTTAGTGAGATTAGGTCTGAAGCAGACTGTCTGGCTTTACAGCGTGATGTTGATGCCGTCTGTGAGTGGGGTATCATCAACAAAATGGAATTCAACGCAACCAAATGTTATGTTATGACTTTCGGGCGAATGCGACACCCAATCCATTTTAATTATGATATCCAAGGCGTGGCTATAACTAGAACTAATGCCATGAAGGACCTGGGTGTCGCATTTGACCGAGGTCTAACTTTCCACGACCACATAACTACGCTTGCAAAAGAGGCTTTGTGCTCAGAAATGGTCGTGACTTCCGCAGCGACCACGTGGCATGTCTGATCTTTGGCGCGCTGGTCCGAAGCAAGCTTGAAGCCTCAGCATGTGTCCGCATGAAGCCAAATATGCCTTAATGCTAGAAAAAGTGCAAAAGGCTTTCCTGCGTTTCCTCTACAAGCGCCGCCATGGCTATTACCCCTTTATGTACCCCACAAAGTTCTTGCAGGGTTGTCTCAGGGTACAACTCCTTGGAGACCCGGCGTGCCTTTGATCAGATGTCCACGGCATGTAAGATATTCCATGGCAAAAGAGACGCTCCCGAGCTGAGTAATGCGTTGTGTCGCTTTAATATCCCCGAAAACTACTGTCGGGCCCGGAAGCACAGATTCTTTGCCGTGCCGCCATCCTCCACGGCGGCGGCCTCGCGCTCCGCCTCACCCCTCCCGCGCATCCTCACCGCACTCAACTCCCTCCTGAACATCAGCCCGCACTGCGACCTATTCGCGGATACTTTCAGGGCAATAATGATAGAATGTATGCGGTTTTGCGAGCACGATGTATGAATGTGTGTGTTTAAAAAACCTATTTATTTTAAAATATTTATATGTTCTTATTAGATACTTATTGTTTAATTTTATCTTCAAATTGTATAATTTAATGATCTCATTGTGTACCTTTCAATTGTATTAATGTAATTGGTGTATACCGTATTAATTAAGTAAATAAATAAAATAAATAAAACAGGGTGTAACATTTAAATCGGTCAGTATGGGAAAGTCTAAAACTACAAGACATACGAAGATCTCTTCTTAGGAACTATGTCATCGATTTTAGTGGCAAGAAAACTGCATTCACACATTAGAAAAATCTTGTACTCAGTCCGGGAATCGAACCCGGATGTTTTGAAAAATAAAACCAACACTATTTTTACGTAGCCATCGATTCTGTAGGTCTTAAGTTATAAAATGCATTGTTTTTATATCCATAAATTTATAAAATTATCGAAATGACCGCCAATTTTTTTTTAATTTAACATTAACGTCTTAGCTTGTTTTGTACACGTCATCCTTAACGTAACCGCACAAGAACGTACCAATCCATTTTTAGGAAATATATGACTATTGTAAAGCAGTGTATGTAACAAACAAGTTGCCATACCAGCAAAGAACTACAAACAACCATAGTGACAATTATACGCACCTAAACTTACCTAAACGTGTTGTAAGTTGTAAGTAAAGTGGAAATTATAACATTTGAATATTTTATCATTTCCACGTTTTGACTGCTATAACGATGGTGATTTGACAAAACAGACTGAATAAATGATATCAACTGACAAAGGTCACTCGTCTCAATTGGGGAAGATCCTTTGTAATTGTGTGGGTAGATATATCTACCAAAAATTTATTTAGTTTGACGCCTATTCAGCAATATTAAAGTCATCATTGTTTTAGTCCACAAGATTTCAAAGATTGACAAAAACTAAACACGCAAAATCTACTGAACGGATTGGGCTGAAATAGTTCTTGCCCTGGAATAACACATAGGTTACTTTTCATATTTCCATAAATCAGTTCTCATGAGATATAAATAGTCTTGAGACGTTGGTTTCCATAGAAATAATGCGTGCGGTACAAGTTGTTTGTTAGGTATTTACTTATTAAAATTCAGCAGTGAGCTTACAGTCTAACACCAAAACACTAAATATAAAAGGAAAATTAATGTACATGAAGATAATAAACAAAAACAAATAGGTAGCTTAGGTATACATACATAATACATATCCACATGTTGGAATTATTGCAAGAAATTAATGTAAGAATGTATACATTGTTAATAAAAATTGTGAGGATCAAATTTTTTAGTTCAAGTAATTAAACTTAATTTTTTAGTTCAAGTAATTTAACTTAACAAACAGCTTACAAAAACGACAGATTCGTATATTGTTAATTTTTATAAAAAATTTACACATTTTACACAATTAACAGTGTTAAGAAAAAGTAGGTGCAAAAGCATAGTTACTTGAGGGCCAGTAACTGAACAAAAAGATACATTGTATAGGTTGGGTTTTAATCTTTTTTTGATTTTGTGGAGAATCCGTACAGCATTATCAAGCTCCAAAAAAAAAAGCTCCAAGCAATATGTACCTACTTGTGTTATGGGTAAACTAGATAACTGACATACTTAAACAAATACATTACATAAAAGATTGTTTTCATACATAGAAGACAGACAGATATTTATTTTT
Source organism: Eupithecia centaureata (assembly GCA_944547425.1). NCBI lineage: Eukaryota > Metazoa > Arthropoda > Insecta > Lepidoptera > Geometridae > Eupithecia > Eupithecia centaureata. The sequence continues at coordinate 11,884,132 of OX155691.1, forward strand.
TATTACAAATAGAAAAAAACAGAATAAGTACCTGGAATAATTTTTTGTATAAAAATTTGTACGAGGGCGGGAATCGAACCCACAAGCCAAGTTATTATTTACTAGCGACCCGCCCGAGCTTCGCACGGTTTTATTATTCGTATAAACCTTACCCTTGAATCACTCTATCTATTAAAAAAAACCGCATCAAAATCCGTTGCGTAGTTTTAAAGATTTAAGCATTCAAAAGGACATAGGGACAGAGAAAGCGACTTTGTTTTATACTATGTAGTGATGATTGTTATGCCTATACTAAAACCGCGCGAAGGCCTTCCCCATTCGACGTCAATATTAATATGACCGTTTTATTTCAGAAATTGAGGTTGAAGGTGAACCAATTGAACGTATGTAATTTTTTTTTCATATCTTTTACTGTCGGTAGCGTAGTTAAGGCTCAAACAGTTTCACTAGTGCCACCACTTATTATAATTAAGTTAAACCAAGGAATTTCAATAAATCAAACGTTCAGTTTGTTATATCTATCATAAGCTTACTTGTAGCGGGCCATAGCCCGGCGCAGGAGGGCGCGGGTTCGTTTCCCAGATTGCGACGACCTCACTGGTGCAGTTGGCCATAGCCAGGCGCAGGAGGGCGCGGGTTCGATTCCCAGATTGCGACGACCTCACTGGCGCAGTTGGTCATAGCCAGGCGCAGGAGGGCGCGGGTTCGATTCCCAGATTGCGACGACCTTACTGGCGCAGTTGGGCATAGCCAGGCGCAGCAGGGCGCGGGTTCGATTCCGAGATTGCGACGACCTCACTGGCGCAGTTGGGCATAGCCAGGCGCAGGAGGGCGCGGGTTCGATTCCCAGATTGCGACGACCTCACTGGCCCAGTTGGGCATAGCCAGGCGCAGGATGGAGCGGGTTCGATTCCCAGATTGCGACGACCTCACTGGCGCAGTTGGGCATAGCCAGGCGCAGGAGGGCGCAGGTTCGATTCCCAGATTGCGACGACCTCACTGGCGCAGTTGGGCATAGCCAGGCGAAGGAGGGAGCGGGTTCGATTCCCAGATTGCGACGACCTCACTGGCGCAGTTGGGCATAGCCAGGCGCAGGAGGGCGCGGGTTCGATTCCCAGATTGCGACGACCTCACTGGCGCAGTTGGCCATAGCCAGGCGCAGGAGGGCGCGGGTTCGATTCCCAGATTGCGACGACCTCACTGGCGCAGTTGGCCATAGCCAGGCGCAGGAGGGCGCGGGTTCGATTCCCAGATTGCGACGACCTCACTGGCGCAGTTGGCCATAGCCAGGCGCAGAAGGGCGCGGGTTCGATTCCCAGATTGCGACGACCTTATTGGCTTTTTTACCAACCATAGACCTTCATATAACCACAATCACCTGAAAAGGTAAGTGACGACGTGTATGCAGATATTCAGTATTTTCTCTCAACTTCTTTTGCACATGATTAGTTTTACTTATTACTTACAGTTTTTTTTAGTTTAATTTTATTGCTTCATTAAGAACGCAATTGTCGACGAAAAAAAAGTTGTGTTCACATTTATAAAGTATAATATTATTTTATTAGTGAATGCCTATTATTAGCTTTCTGTATCTATTTTAAATTCTATTATAATTAGTTAAGCTGATGGCAATCCGAATTCAATAAATAAATGTTTAGAATAGAATATTTTTAATTTGTTTACAGAATTACACAGAAACACTTTATAAAATTAGACTAAACTTATACTAAAATGGGAAGATCTAATCTGTAACAAAATCGCTCTGCGTCAGCATGACTTGGTCTCTAGCAAGCTAGCGACCCTTAGTATTTTTATAGTAGAGTATGTTTATAGTAGAGTATATTTCAGCGGAGGAGCCAGAAGCGGCCGTGGCCGACGTGTCGAGTGTCCTCAGCGACGACGAGTCCGCAATGTCGCAGTACAACCTAGAAGAGGAGGATCCTCAAATTATTGCCAAGGATGACTATTACTTCCCACCTCGTAAGATTTACAACTTTATTCATTATTATCGACCCACCTCGGCTTCGTACGGTTTTATTATACGTATAAACCTTCCTCTTGAATCGATCTATCTATTAAAAAAAACCGCATCAAAATCCGTTGCGTAGTTTTAAAGATTTAAGCATACAAAGCAGGGTTCAAAACGATAATTATCATTGATAAATATAATCGGAAATATTTAAATTGCCCCTTACATTTTTCGTATTGTATTGGCGTATCAGAACACGAATTCAATCAAAATTTAAAATTATAAATTAAAGCTTAATAAGAGATTTCCTTGACTGTTATTTTATTCTTCTAATGTAAATGGTGATAGGTAGATAGCCAAAATACTAGAAATATGAACTGAAAAGTTTACTTACATTTGATTATTATCTGATAATTATCTTGATAATTATTGTGTTAATTATCAAGAAGGATATTTATCTTCATCATTTCAAACCCTGATACAAAGGCACATGGGGATATAGTGATTATCCTTATGGATCATTCCATTATCGTGGGTGCGACTTTTAGACGCGTCTAAGACAAATAAGGTTACATAGTGATATATAAATAAATAATGCTGGACAATCCACACCACCATCTAGCCCCAAAGTAAGCTAATCAAAGCTTGTGTTATGGGTACTTGATAACTGATATATTTAATACATTATAAAGAGTACCTAAGTGCGCTAATTATGGACTGGGGGTTGCATTATGGACCACCAGCTTTTCTCAAAGAACGTTTTTTGTACCGATCCGTCTGTCACGAAAACGCAAAGCCCACACCTCCCGCGCCTCCCTTGTCGTTAGCGAGCCGCCAGAGAGCGCGTACCTACCTATTCGCTAGAGCCATATTGTGTTTTTATCAACGCGCGATGTAATTTTTTCCCTAACTTCGAAGGCTCATAAGTAAAACAATTATTACTCCTCATATGTGGAATAAACGAAGGGAAAGGTGAGTTATTTTTCAGTTGCAATATCCAATAGTTTCTTAGAACTTTCTGAACAAATTATTAAACTAAAAACGTAGGTAAGTGTTTGCAATATGGACCACCGGCATGTTTTATATATGGACTAGTGGTATATTTAATCTTAATGTTCTAGTATGGCATCCACGACCAAAGAAAAATCGAGATAATTGATCACAAAAAAGAAACCAAAGAAAACTATAAAGAAAAAAGCCCAAAATAAACATCTCAAGATTAAAAAATCATCGTCTGAAAGTCCTGATCGTTGCCAGAATCAAAATGTATTTTGGTAATATTTGTATTTTGGGTTTGGGTTTTTTTCCAAAGATGTTCATAGAGAAAACTGAATCCATTGTGCATCTTCCTGGTTAAAAGATTGTCTACCTTCAATCCTTTACTCCATTCCTGGTTTCAATCTTATCCGAAACGACCGCACTGGCTCTGTAGGTGGGGGTGTGGCCATATACATTCGTTCACACATTCCTTACACTATTATTGATATGTCTCCACAACCACCCCCGTCCAGTGCTGGTGAACATCTTTTCATTCAGATTCTTCTTTCTCATCGTAAAATCCTCCTCGGCGTCTACTACTGTCCATCTCTCCGCATCAACTTTTTCCCTTCCTTTGAGAAACTCCTTGATGATCTCACTCCCATGCATGATCACACTATTATTATGGGTGATTTCAATACATGTTTGTTGAAGAACAATTTTCGGTCATCTACGCTCGAACGCTTGGTTCAAGCCAACAACATGTCCATCCTTCCCTTGAGTCCCACTCATAATCTTCCCAACTGCAATCCTTCACTTCTAGATCTTATATTCGTGTCTTCCCTTTCCCATGTTGCTAAACACGGTCAGTGCTCAGCTGATGCCTTTTCGTATCACGACCTGATCTTTCTCTCCTACAAAATTCATCCTCCTAAAGCCAAACCTAAAATCCTTCTGCAGCGTAATTTTGGTGGGATGGTAGTCGAGTCCTTGCGCAAAGATGCACAAGACGCGGACTGGTCTGGGGTCATAGATGCAGCTGATATGGACAGTAAACTTGTAGAATTTAATCGCATCCTGACGGCTTTGGCCCCTGTGAGGGCGGTTAAAATTAAACATCGTCCTGCTCCATGGCTAACAAATGAAATTAGAGCTGAACCTCACAAAAAACTTGCAGCCAAAGCTAGGTATAAACGCTCGCCAACTGATGAAAATAGGGATCTTTACATAAGGTCACGTAATCACTGCAATAAGGTGTGTAGGGATGCACAGCGCCGATACATTCATAAATATGTAGAGAATAACGACCCTTCTAAGGTGTGGAAGTTTCTTAAGTCATTAGGAGTTGGTAAATCGCAATATAACGATTCTCTGAATGACTTGGATATAGACTCTCTTAATCTTCATTTCTCTGCTTCTTCTAAGTTTGAAGGATCTATTAAAGCCCAAACTCTAAACTCACTTTCCCTTATTAAAACTCCTGATTTTCCTCCTTTCATCTTTCGTGAATTCACTGATGGTGAGGTTAAGAAGTGCATTTCTTCTATCTCCTCCAATGCTGTAGGGACTGATTCCATCAGTAAGAAAATGATTATGCCCATCCTCGATGATATTATCCCCGTTATAACATATCTGCTTAACTTTTCCATAAAGAGCGAAGTGTTTCCTACCGCATGGAAAGAAGCGCAGGTAACGCCATTACCAAAAAAATCTAAACCCTCTTCCTCTTCTGATTTTCGTCCAATATCTATTCTTCCGTTCCTTTCCAAAGTCCTTGAACGTCTGGTTCATCAAAAACTTAGCCTCTTCCTTAATACCAACAACCTCCTTAACCCTTTCCAATCCGGCTTTCGCCCAGGTCACAGTACCACCACAGCTCTCGTTAAGATAACTGATGACTTACGTGATGGTATTGAGAATCGCCTGGTAACTATCCTCTCTCTTCTAGACTTTAGTAGTGCCTTCAATAACGTAGACTTCGATGTTTTGTTAGGTATTCTGCGCTCCCTTAACCTATCTCCATCAGTGGTTCAGTGGTTTCATAGTTACCTGTTCGGGCGCCGGCAACGTGTGACCGTTGACGATAAATGTTCTTCGTGGTGTCAACTCAGTGCCGGCGTATCTCAGGGCGGCGTTTTATCTCCTCTTCTTTTTTCTATCTTCATAAATTCAATCTCCAAACAACTATCTTCTTCCTACCACCTTTACGCAGATGATTTACAAATTTATACCCAAGCTCCCGTAGAACGGTTAAGTGAAGCCATCGTAAGAACCAACGCTGACCTTAATACTATCCTTGAGTGGAGTAGCGCGCATGGGTTGAAGGTGAACCCCTCTAAAACACAGGCCATTATTATTGGAAGCCCGAGAATGATAGCAAGGGTAGACTGGCCTAACCTCCCGCAAGTTCTTTTTGGCAAAACACCTATCCAAATTAGTAAGAATGTGAAAAATCTTGGTATTTACATGGATAGGCAATTCTCGTGGGAAACTCAGTTGGCAGAGGTAAATCGTAAAATTTTCGCATCGGCTGGCTCTCTTAAGAGACTCCGAAACTTCCTGCCCACGTCTACCAAAATTGCGCTCGCACAGTCACTCCTTCTCCCTATCCTCGACTACGCCGACGCCAGCTATCCCGATCTCACCCAAATGCAGCTTGACAAGCTTGAGCGGCTTCAGAACTTCTGCATACGATTCATCTTCGGTCTGCGTAAGTATGACCACATTACCGAGTACCGCAATAAGCTTAAATGGTTGCCTATCCGCCTTCGCCGGGATGCACACATTCTCTCCCTCTTATACTCCATCCTTTTTATCCCCAGTACTCCTCGTTACCTTAAGGAGCGATTCGAGTACACCCACCAAACCCATTCCCGTTCTCTTCGTTCCGCTGACACTCTCCATCTGACAACCCGCTCCTGTCATACCCATAGTTCTTCCTTCTCCGTGCGTGCCAAAAAGTTGTGGAATGCTCTACCTACTACTATAAGACATGCAAAGTCTCTCCAGGTGTTGATTTCTGAGATGTTGATGTTTCATAAGAATTTGGTACATTTTTTTGCTACTTAATATTTTTTAAATCGATTAAAACACATAAAACTGATTAAAATTTGAAATTCTGAGTTTAATTTGACAAAATCCTTATGGTGGTCCATAATTAGCGCATTTACTCTACATAAATAGATAATTTTTGTTATACAAAACACCCAGACCAAGGGAACAAATTTCCGCAGATCGTACACAAATTTGTTCCAAGGCGGGAATCGAACCCACAATAAGTAGTATTAGTATTTCTAATGAAATAGGTCTGAGTGGCCTACATTTTAACGTGTTCTAGTTTTATTAATTTACAAGATTGGCATTTATGATTCAATAGCCAGGAAGAAGGTTCAAAGTGCTATCGCGGGAGAAACAAGATTGGCCCTCTCTTTCCAGATTATATTAACAAATTTGCAATACCATCAAAGAGCTACAAACAACCATAGTGACAATTTTACGCACTTAAACTTACCTAAATGTGTTGTACCTATGTGGTAATGAAAAAAAACGATATGAATACAATGCATTTTATTAATTTTAGACATCACGTTTCATAGTAACATTTACTCCTTAAGACCTACACAATCGATATCTAACTAAAATAGTGTTAGATTTATTTTTCAAAACATCCGGGTTCGATTCCCGGACTGAGTACAAGATTCTTTAAATGTGTGAGTGCAGTTTTTCTTGGTACTAAAACTGATGACATGGTTCCTAGAAGAGATCTTCATATTATGCCTAGTAGTTTCAGACTTTCCCATACTGACCGATTTAAATGTTACACCCTGTATGCAACATTATTGCAACGCATTACGGCTAATTAATTTTAAATGAATAACGTATTTCAGCTCCGGAAGACCTGGATCCAGAATTAGATGGGGTTTTGGAGTACTATACTATTAAAGTAAGAATTCATAACTTATAATAAAATATTAAATTTCATATTTTCTGTCATAATCAGTAAAATTCGTGAACTTTTTACAAGTACCTTATGTATCTAGCCAGTTGCACTATACTATACTACTATAGCACTGTACCGAGGAAGATAAATTACTTGATTACAAAAACATTTACTTTTTCTGCAATCGGTGAGGATTCGCCTTAATAATTTTCTTTCTTACAGCGCGCTGTACCCCGCGTCATACAATATCCAAAGCTGATCCCTGTATTCGGCGCATTCACCCCACAAGCGACTCGTCGCGACCGTCGCTACATATACTTTGTGCGTCAAACTCAGGACGGCGTGCCCTTAGACGAATCCGACGAAATCACTAAACTGAAGATGCCGGAATACATACTCACTGGAGTGACCAGTGGGAAAGTGCTTACTAGCATTGGACTGCATCTGAAAGATGTGAGTGATAGTAGATCTAATGTAGTTATAATAGTCTCAAGTAACTACATTGTGCGTCAAACTCAGGACGGAGTGCCCTTAGACGAAACCGACGAAATCAGAGTACAAACTCACTGGAGTGACCAGTGGGAAAGTGCTCACTAACATTGGACGCGCGACGGAGGCGGCCCGCCCTATTGGCTGTGCCAAGAGGAAGGACCAATCTCCTGAGTAAGGCACCAATGACACGCTGTATCCACACTCTTAAGGTCTGCGCACGTTAAAACAACTCAACTCGACTCGACTCGACTATGCCAAATATTGAAATTTAAGCCCTGTGTCATATGTTCAAAGTTTAATTTCAAAAAATGACATTAAAGTAGTGTACGACGAGTGGCCTACGCATCGTCAACCCCGACACGTTTGTCACGCAATGACCACACGTTTTCCACGCAACCGACCACACGTTGTCCACGCAATGATCACACGTTGTCCACGCAACCGACCACACGTTGTCCACGCAACGACAATGCGTTTGCGACTAACGCGTGACGGACAAAATTCAACCGAAAACTGAGGTTAGACGAGTTGTCTGTTGAATACGCATTACCCACTTGTTGACAACGCATTGCCTGGGGTGGATCAACTAGTTGACTACTCATCGAGAGTGTGAGTAGAGTTGCTGCCGCGTTGGCGTGGAGTTGTTTTAATGTGCACAGACCTTTAATCTGATAGCCGACAGACTCCACATATTATTACTGTTCCTTGAGCGAAATTCATAGAATGTTTTTATTTATTCTATGTTATGCTTATTAGGTTTGACATTTTGTTTTTTATTTATTTATCCTTAATGACTAATTGAAAAGTCCGTTATAATAAGTAGTAGTCATATTTTTATTTATTTTGATATAATTTTGTATGACATTTTTATTTAATTTTAATTACAGTCTGACGAATATTTATTACATAGTATATAACAAAGTCGCTTTTTCTGTCCCTATGTCCCTATATCCATTTGAATGCTTAAATCTTTAAAACTACGCAAAGGATTTTGATGCGGTTTTTTTTAATAGATAGAGTGATTCAAGAGGAAGGTTTATACGTATAATAAAACCGTGCGAAGCCGGGGCGGGTCGCTAGTTATGAAAATAAATAAAAAATGTATGTTGCAGGCCTTCATACCTCTGTTCAAGAAGCAATTTCGCGAGGTGACATTGTTCCACGAGGGCGGAGGCGACTCGGGCGATAATTTAGCACGACAAGTGTCTTACGCGGGCCAACATCACAAGATAGAACAAACGTCCTCACAGGTAGCTTCAATGTGACACGCCTGTCGTGTCATAAGGCATAAGCCACAAGTTAAAGATAGATGTTATTTATTGACACAAAAGAAAAATACATATTTTGGTTATCTTAAATTCTGATACTAGGGTTCTCTAAAAAACATTGATGACACGCCTGTTGTGTCTTGAGGAATGAATCGTTTAAAAAAAAATCTGAAATAAGACTTTTTTTATTTACTTGTTAAAGTCTTTATTAACAACGATAATTACAGACCTAAATTCAAAATATTTCTACACCTTTATTACAACGATACATTTTCAGCTAATATTATTGAATTCAATTTTTACAATTTACGCTATCAGACAGATCACATTTTTATAATGTCTTCGGTACAATTGCGATCAATCTAAGGAGCTAAAATTATCCATATCAGATTATAAGTTGCTTTTTATTGTCATTTTGCAGGTTAATTACCTCAGACCTTCTGATTATCGGAAAATGTCTAACATTGCCAGAGGAGAAAATGCTGAAAGAAGGTAAGTTCTAAGATGGAAATTATCGAGACGATATCGTCGACGTCGCAAAGTCTGACAATAAGGAAGTTTCCAAATTTTTTATTTGAATGTCAAAAAATAATACTACACTTGCAATAAAGCCTGAAACTGATTTTTTTTCAATTATCTTCATAAATGACGAAGATAAGATACTTTTCCCGTCCGCTTTAAAATTTCTCGGCTCGCGGCCGCTCAACAACGTCATGACGTCACAAGTGACGCTCGAGTCGAGTAGTAGTCGAGTAGTAGTCACCTCAGACGGTTATTGCTTATGGCTAAATCATGACCGAATGGATATTATCGTTGTAGAATCTGTGCAGGACAACATCTAGGTAGATACATACAAAGTTTTAAGATTGCTTGTATTTTTCTGATGGTCTGATTGATTGATTATAAGGTTATAGATAAAGTTCAAAATCATTCGTAATTTTCAGTTATCATCATAGAATAGAGTGTTGGTACTTGTCTCCAACAGAAATAAGCCATAGATTATCTAATCATCATCATCCTACAACCAACAACCTATATTAGTCCACAGCTGGGCATAGGCCTCCCCTAATGAGCGCCATAGCGCCCTGTCTTCAGCTTGACGCATCCAGCATCTGCCAGCAGTCTTTCGCAGATCGTCATTTACCTGGCCGGAGGGCGTCCTACACTACGTTTACCAAGTCGCGGTCTCCACTCAAGAACACGTTTACCCCAATGGTTATCGGTTCTTCGCGAGATATGGCCGGCCCACTGCCACTTCAGCTTGCTAATTCTTTGAGCTATGTCGATAACTTTGGTTCTCTGTCGAATGTTGTCGATGTTACGAATCCTATCTTTCAGAGAAACTCCGAGCATAGCTCTTTCCATAGCTCGCTGAGCGACTTTGAACTGATGGACCAGCCCTACCGTGAGTGCCCACGTCTCAGCTCCGTAGGTCATTACGGGTAGGACGCAAGTTTGTTCCGAGGCGGGAATCGAACCCGCAAACTCAACAGACGCTGTTTGAAAACTTTCGTTTTCAAACATTCACAACGGTATGGATGACGAGAAGACTCGACGTAGTTTTCCAAACGCTGCCCAGCCCAGCTGAATCCTCCTCTTGGCCTCTCCTTCTCAAAATTGTTTTTACCCAATTGCATAATCTGCCCAAGGTAAGTGTACTCTGAAACAAATTCGAGAAGGTGGCCTTCTACGACGACCGGTCCCGGATCCATGTGGTCATTGATCATGACTTTGGTTTTTTCCAAATTTTAGTGTTCGGCAGTGCCTCGCTGGCTGTTGTACGGGGAGGTTGTGCTTGTCTGCCTAGTGCTCGCACACCTTACTCGTCGAATTTATGTTTTTAATAATTGATTTTATTTGTTCTAAGTTGTGCGCGCATGGACGCTTTAGACGACCGATGTGGCGCGGTGGGCGAAGGTCCGCCTGCGACGCAGGAGTTTGCGGGTTCGATTCCCGCCTCGGAACAAATTTGTGCACGATCTGCAGAAATTTGTTTGGTTGGTCTGGGTGTTTAATATTTATAATAAAAGATATCTATCTATGTAGTATATTGTATTAAGTATATCAGTCATCTAGTACCCAACACAAGCTCTGCTTAGCTTGGGGCTAGATGATGCTGTGTGGACTGTCCGGAATTATTTATGTGTTATTCTAGGTCCCAATCTATTTACGTACCAAATCTCATCTAAATAACTTAAGTAGTTACGGAGATTAGGTATAGGTCGCGTCACGTAAAAAGAACGCTGGATGAAAGTGGAAGGGGTGAGTTCGCGCATGGGTACACTCGCTTACGATAGTACTATGCCAATTTGCTATGCCTATTTTTAACTAATATTTCACTCGCGGCTTGGTATTGGTTATTAGAAAATAATATTAGATAAAATTATAAACAAGTTCGATTCAGTTTAGAATGTTACAAAAAAATAATGTAATATAGCAAGCAACTCCATCCATTAAGTCGTCTTGGGTGACGTAAAAACCAGATGAGGACGCGGGATTGATACTGATGGTGGCTATTTCATCATCGTCGCTGTCGTCACTTGAGCTTTCATCATCATTTGAGTCAGAATCATCATCCCCTACACGAATAATAAATGTTTCTGTCATCATGTCTACCAAATGATCGCTTTTACAGTAATCGGTCTCTATTTCCTTTACCTTTGTGCATAATTTCCAAAACCATTAAAATGTAAAACCATTTCGTAAACTTTTGTGCGCGATGGTATTTTGACAAGAAACGTGACGTGTGATAGCAAATGTCAACTGACGAACCAATAGCGCACCGGCAAGCATGCGGCGCATGACCCTTCCACCCCGCGCCCCACCGCATACCTCCAAATAGACCTATAAATCGTCTACTGCGCAGCTTGACCGCCAGCGTTCTTTTTACATGACGCCAACTATACCTATAACAAACATTCACATAGACTTTCCCATTTATTATAATAGTAAGATAAATAAGGTTAATTAATACTTTTCAAAGACAGACACTCACACCACACACCGCGTTCCATGTACCTACTTACTTATTGTGAGCGACAAACGACGAAACAGCCGAAAAACGCTTTCCGCCCCTCCTGTACCGTTGACCCGCGGGGACTTGTGACGTCACAGGCGAAATGCCTCGCACTAATTTCAAAATTCGTTTGGGGTTCAGTAAAAGTGGAATAACTTTGTCATTTTTCAAGTTAATAAATAATTCTTTCACCATATACATTCAGTCAAAAAAGTATCGGGAATGGATGATTTGTTTATGGTTCCAAATTCAAATTTTTGTTTTTTTTGTTGTTGTTAGGTTGGCACAACTGTTTGCCATTTTGGCGCGGAGTTTGAGTTGCATCTGTTATTTATATTAAATACAGTGCTGTTTTTAGTTACATCATATCTAGTGTGTATTGCGAATTTCACAATGGACAAAAACATCGAACAAAGAGTTTGTCTTAAGTTTTGCATCGCCAATGGAATTTCGTGTTCGGAGTCACTGAAAATGTTACAGAAGGCTTTCGGTGAATCGACTTTATCAAAAACACGTGCCTAAGAGTGGTACAAAGCGTTCAAAAGCGGTCGAGATGTGATGGAAGATTTGCCTCCCTCTGGTAGGCCATCAACGTCTGCAATTGAAGTTAACATCGCAAAAGTGAAGGAAACAGTGACTGAAAATCCTCATTCAACTTTGCGAGAGATAGCCGCCGAACTTTCTGTATCTCACGAGTCGATCCGTACCATTTTAAATAATCACTTGGGTATGAAACATGTTGCCGCTCGACTAGTCCCAAAAGACCTGAATTTGATAATGCGCCTTCGCACAAGGCCATCATTGTGACCGAATTTTTGACCAAACACTCAACAAATACCATCGAGCAACCACCATATTCACCAGATATGGCTCCGGCCGACTTCTTTCTTTTTCCTAAACTCAAATTACCACTTCGTGGCACCCGTTTTCAATCGGTACAAGACATAAAGGAGAATTCGCGGCGAGAACTGAACTCAATTCCGGAAACAGCGTTTAAAAAATGTTTTGATGATTGGATAATTCGTTGGCGTAAGTGTATCGTTTCTGAAGGAGCATACTTTAAAGGTGATAAAATAAATTTGGATGAATAACAAACATTTTGTGTATTATTGATCTTTTCCCGGTACTTTCTTGACAGAGTAGTATATTGTAATTTATATGCCCTACAATTCATATAAGTAGTTTTTATTTTTGGAAAATTGGAAACTTCCTTATTGTTATATTTTTACTTTACAGAATGAAAAATACTAGAGCATCGTCGGAAGGTAGCCTGGAAGTAAAATTTAGAGAACCCAAACTCTCAATGGTGATGGTAAGCATATTACATTATTTATTTAGGTATACTCGCTGTACGACTTGAAACTAAATCAAGAATAAATTTAGTTTGAGTTTATTATTGAAAGAATTATGGTAGCATATAAGATGACATTGATACTTTTAATTTAATTAATAGTATTTTTTATGGTTAATTTAAAATTTCTCAAGTTTGTAATATTTATAAGTTATCTTAACACGATTTAAATTGTTTTTGAATAAATGAATTGAAAAAAGTGAAATGAATATGTTACTATTAACATAGTATGTAGATATTATAAAAATGTATGTAAAATCAAAATCATCTAATCTGTGTTACAATATTATAAACTACAAACAAATATAATAATACGTAGAAATAGAAGATGCAACCGTGTCATAATAAAAGGTATATAATAACTCATTAAACTTACAAATAAGTTTTCTTTTTTTTTGTGTTTGTCTGCTCAGTTCTCCTTCGAAATTAATGACTTTTTTCTTTTTTTTTTCTTTAGACTTACAGTATAAGCACTTTTATATTATATACATAATAGCAATTTTATACTATATTACTATAATAACCAAAATAATATTAGAAAATATATGGTGTTGATTTTCTCTTCGCTTCAATCTTTTGTACACTAGTGGAAGAAGGTATATGTGTGGATTGTCCAATATTATTAAGGTGATTTCGCGTCCAGGACTAAGCATAGCTCCGCTACTAGATGGCGATGATTTTCAATTTTGATGTTTTTCACTATTTTCTAATTAAATTGTTCATAATTGTTTAATGGTAATGTATTTGCCGCAAATGGTATGTTGTTTTTTATGTACCAAGCAATTTTTCAAGTGTTGAAAGCATTTAGGGAGCTTGTATTTGGGAAGAGCAAAAAAGATCTTGCCTGTGTGAGTGATCGGCCGCTACGAGTCACTCACACAAAAAAAGATCTTGCCTGTGTGAGTGATCGGCCGCTACGAGTCACTCACACAGGCAAACCCTATAAATTCAGTGGAACTAAAATAACTACTGTTCGAAAAATAACAGAGATAATTGGAGACGCCTTAGGACTAAATATTTTTCGGACCAATATTTCCGTTTTCGGGACATTACTAAATTACATCTAAAATTAATTCAATAAAACCACTAGTTAACGAACTAATTTTCGACTCTTGTTTTTTTTAAGAATAAAAACAGGCTCTATTTACATTAAAAAAAAAAATTGGAGGTAATTTTCTTTTATCGTTTTGAACAATAGGCGCAGAGGGTAATGTTATTTACAAACTAGCTTATTAGCTAAAGAATATCTTACAAATCATAGGTAAAAAAAAATACTTTTCATGCTATTTATTAATTTCGTTAAATCATTGGAATTGACAAATAAATTGAATAAGTTCACAATAACAATCATTAATTTTAAATGTACTCACTGTGAAAGTTGTTCCAATTTTATAATAAAACTAGTTTTTTAGGCGTGCGCGAGCTGCAAGCAGCTCGCGTCGGTTGTGTAGACTGTTTATTTTGCAATTTTATTCCCCTTATCGTAACCTACACCCACGTATTGTTCGAAATCGATACCCATGATGGTATTTTGCGATTAAAAAATGTCAGCCATTTTGGATTTCAAAATGGACGTCTTTATCGTAATTATCGGGTTGTAGTTATTCGAAAACGATACCCATATGAGGGGTGTGCGGTCACACTGCGCGGCTCGCTACGCTCGCCTTGCAGTGTGACGGGAAGCGCGGCTCGCTTCGCTCGCCTTGCTGGGTCTCGGTCGTCGCATTGCGGTTCGCTTCGCTCACCGCAATACGACTCCGCTCGTACTACCACACTGCGCGGCTCGCTACGCTCGCCTTGCAGTGTGATGGGAAGCGCGGCTCGCTTCGCTCGCCTTGCTGGGTGTCAGTCGTCGCATTGCGGTTCGCTTCGCTCACCGCAATACGACTCTGCCCATGCCACCACACTGCGCGGCTCGCTGCGCTCGCCTTGCTGGGTGTCAGTTATCGCATTGCGGTTCGCTTCGCTCACCGATATACGACTCCACACTGCGCGGCTCGCTTCGCTCGCCTTGCAGTGTCGGATCGCGGCTCGCTTCGCTCGCCGCTCCCGCCGACATCATATTCGAAATCCTCACCCCCGAGTTAGTCGAAAACGATACCCATATCGATTTTTTTGGTGGGGAGGGGGTTCAGGGGGGGCAGCGGCGGGGGGTCACAGCACGGCTCGCTTCGCTCGCCGTGCTGCGACTCCCCCTCCGCTGCCCCTCCTGAAGCCCCCGTAGTCGCATCGCGGCTCGCTTCGCTCGCCGCGATGCTCCCAGGGGGGGGGGGGGGGTCGTGGGGGTCGTCGGGGGGAACGCAGCACGGCTCGCTTCGCTCGCCGTGCTGGTTCCCGGTGTCGCATCTCGGCTCGCTTCGCTCGCCTCGATGCTCCACCCCAAAAAAAAAACCCTAAAAATGGGTCAAAAAACGGTTTTTTTTAAAAAAAGGGGGTCTGGGGGTGCAAAGGGGTAAAACTTTTTTTGGCTTCCGCAACTATTCGTCCTCCTCTGCGCGACTGTGAAAAGATTTTTTTTCCATCGCGAGCCGTTCGGGAGATACGAAAGGGGGTTCTAAAAGGGGGTCATGGGGGGGGGTCAATTTTTTTTTTCTTCCGATTAGAGACTAAACCCTCTATACGATCCCGCCATCCGAAATCCTCCATCGCTCCTTCATCCGGGAGCAATTCAAAAGCGGGGGGTCTCGGGGGGTGTTGGGGGTCAAAAAAATTTCACCCCCCACAATGGTTTTTAACCCTCTACACGACCCCACAAAAAAAGCTGACCCACCCCCCTACACGGCCGAAGAACCCCCGGGGGGTCATGGAGGGGGTTCGAAATTTAAAAAAGTCGGAATTTTCCCATACTCACCCCCACCTCCCCTACACATTTCCGTAAAAAAAACCATACCTCCCCATCCACCAACAGGGAGAACAATTATGTCAGTGAGTCAGTCAGTGGTTATCGAGCTTTATATAATATAACTAGTTTTTTTGGGTGCGGGCTCGCTTCGCGAGCCCCCCTCCTACCTCCCCCCGCAAAAATTTTCATTCCATCTATCACCGTCTCTGAGAAAAAGCGTTGCCCCCGCGGTGCCCCCCGCGCCGCGCGGCTCGCTTCGCTCGCCGCGCTTCGCGGGAGGCCCCTCGGGGGGAGGTAGAAGGTCGGCTCGCTTCGCGAGCCTCCCTTCTACCTCCCCCCGCAAAAATTTTCTCTCCATCTATCACGGTTTTTGAGAACAATCGACCTTTGCGTTTGCCCCCTTTTGAGGGGGAAGGAGGGGGAAATCTCGAAAAGTTGGAATTTTCCTCTACTCGTATTGAAATTCTCCAACAGACTGTGTAAAAAAAAATATACCTTCCCATCCACGAACAGGGAGAACAATCATGTCAATGAGTGAGTGAGTGAGTGAGTCAGTGAGTGGTAATCCGCCTTTATATAATTAACTAGTATTTTTGGGTGCGGGCTCGCTTCGCGAGCCCCCCTCCTACCTCCCCCCGCAAAAATTTTCATTCCATCTATCACCGTCTCTGAGAAAAATCGACTTTTGCGTTTGCCCCCTTTTGAGGGGGAAGGAGGGGGAAATCTCGAAAAGTTGGAATTTTCCCATACTCACCCCCACCTCCCCTACACATTTCCATAAAAAAAACCATACCTCCCCATCCACCAACAGGGAGAACAATTATGTCAATGAGTGAGTCAGTGAGTGGTAATCCACCTTTATATAATTAAACTAGTTTTTTTGGGTGCGGGCTCGCTTCGCGAGCCCCCCTTCTACCTCCCCCCGCAAAAATTTTCATTCCATCTATCACCGTCTCTGAGAAAAATCGACTTTTGCGTTTGCCCCCTTTTGAGGGGGAAGGAGGGGGAAATCTCAAAAAGTCGGAATTTTCCCATACTCACCCCCACCTCCCCTACACATTTCCGTAAAAAAAACCATACCTCCCCATCCACCAACAGGGAGAACAATTATGTCAATGAGTGAGTCAGTGAGTGGTAATCCACCTTTATATAAGTAAATAATAACTAGTTGTTTTGGGTGCGGGCTCGCTTCGCGAGCCCCCCTTCTACCTCCCCCCGCAAAAATTTTCATTCCATCTATCACCGTCTCTGAGAAAAAGCGTTGCCCCCGCGGTGCCCCCCGCGCCGCGCGGCTCGCTTCGCTCGCCGCGCTTCGCGGGAGGCCCCTCGGGGGGAGGTAGAAGGTCGGCTCGCTTCGCGAGCCTCCCTTCTACCTCCCCCCGCAAAAATTTTCTTTCCATCTATCACGGTTTCTGAGAAAAATCGACCTTTGCGTTTGCCCCCTTTTGAGGGGGAAGGAGGGGGAAATCTCGAAAAGTTGGAATTTTCCTCTACTCGCATTGAAATTCTCCAACAGACTGTGTAAAAAAAAATATACCTTCCCATCCACGAACAGGGAGAACAATCATGTCAATGAGTGAGTGAGTGAGTGAGTCAGTGAGTGGTAATCCGCCTTTATATAATTAAACTAGTTTTTTTGGGTGCGGGCTCGCTTCGCGAGCCCCCCTTCTACCTCCCCCCGCAAAAAATTTCATTCCATCTATCACCGTCTCTGAGAAAAAGCGTTGCCCCCGCGGTGCCCCCCGCGCCGCGCGGCTCGCTTCGCTCGCCGCGCTTCGCGGGAGGCCCCTCGGGGGGAGGTAGAAGGTCGGCTCGCTTCGCGAGCCTCCCTTCTACCTCCCCCCGCAAAAATTTTCTCTCCATCTATCACGGTTTTTGAGAACAATCGACCTTTGCGTTTGCCCCCTTTTGAGGGGGAAGGAGGGGGAAATCTCGAAAAGTTGGAATTTTCCCATACTCACCCCCACCTCCCCTACACATTTCCGTAAAAAAAACCATACCTCCCCATCCACCAACAGGGAGAACAATTATGTCAATGAGTGAGTCAGTGAGTGGTAATCCACCTTTATATAAGTAAATTACATTAAAATTATTAGCGTAAGGAAGTCTCCACTTTTTTTGACTTTCTATGTGTACTTAGGTATTTTAGCTCCGATTTTACGACCACTTATAAAAGATTAAAAGTAATACAAATTTTCACAGTATTTCAATAACTCACTTTGGACTAGCGGTTTGAACAGTCGGGTGGGTGCGACGATGTATAGTCGTACCTGGGTTCGAAACCACCGAAAATTTAATTTACTTTTTGCTTTTTGAAAATGAAATATCCACAAAATTTTGATACATCCCGTTAGTACGGGCTCGAATCCCTTCAACACTACCAAAATTTTTGATTTTTATCATTTTTATTCTTTATATTTTAAACAATGTCATAGACCTAGTACAAACAAATTCATATTTGTCATAAATTACTTATTGTAAGCCTTCCTAAGTCTATTTGATTCTTATATAAAACTTTGGTAGACTGTTCTGCGTAGGTACATCCCACAAAGGGTCCTGACCTCGTTTCTAACGGTATGACAAAAATAAAAAGAAACAATTATGTACTATCAACACCAACTGATTTTTATTTTATTTTAGCTCTTACGCCAGCTAAGTTCAGGCATTTTTACAAATCGCTCATTGAATGCAAAACGGCCACATTTCAAAAATTTAGAAAATGGTTTTATTTCTGATAAAGTATATTTTCTTTTGAGAACATAATTTCATAAAGCTAGTTTAATTTAAATATTTATTTCTTTTTATTGGGATCTTAACTTTGCTTCAAAATTTTAATGCAAAATGGGCTTTTGTAGTTTTTATCAAGTTGGGTGATAGCTATAACAGCGACCATTATTTTGAAAAATAGAGCAAAAAATTACGAAAACAATGATGTTTTAATATTAAAAAAGAAAAACTTTAACTTTTCAAAAAAATCATGTTCAAAATTTTGTTTTGGCTCTCTGTAAAAAGTTACGATTAGTCCAATAAAAAAAATATATACCTATATAATTCCGGACAGTCCACACAGCATCATCTAGCCCCAAGGTGAGCAAAGCTCGTATTATGGGTACTAGTTGACTGATAAACTTAATACAATACATTACATAGATACCTATTTTTTTATAAATACATAGAAAACACCCAGACCAACGGAACAATTTCATGTTCAATTTCTGTAGATCGTACACAATTTTTTCCGACACGGGAATCGAACCCACAACCGGTCGCAGGCGGACCTTCGCCCACTGCGCCACATTGGTTGTCACTGATGAATGATCGAAATGCTTTGCATACAATCTGACACGTCTGATGCTGGGGCCACACTACCGTGATATGCCGATAATTATTTTAATTATAACTTATACAACACCTAGGTGTAACCACGATTTATGGCCATAATTTTACAATGCCAATCAATATGGCAAATGGCGGTAGACAATAGCTCCGGCGGCGGTCTTTTTTCGCACATCAAAGAAGATTACCGCAGTAATTAATGCGTTTGTGGCCACTACCGTTTGTCCAGTGTGCAATATGAGCTCACCGGCGACGCACGTGATATTTTTACCGCCTTATTTATTGACATATCTAGGTAAACTCTAGTGTAACCACACCAGGTCATGCAGTAATTTAAACGGTAATTTAATGTCATAATTATTGCGGTAACAGCCCGGTAGACGGTAAGGTAGTGTGGCCCCAGCGTAAAACTCTCTAAACTGGTATCTATAAGCAAACATTTTATCTGTTTACATAGTGTCATTTATTGTTGTCATGGAAACGGAACGTAGGCTTCCTAGATCTTATTTGACATGCAGCAAAAATAGATAGGAATAAATACTTGGACGATGGAAAAACCCTTTGAGAACGGTAGACTATGGTATTATTAGATGATTCTTTAGATAGCACACAGATGGCGATTCCGTCGCCGCCATTACACTCACATGTTCAAGTAAGCGGGCGTACGACACTATCCGTGTTCACTCACGCATTGATAGAAATGGCCTAAAATTTTCACGTTATTTCTAATTATTCCGAGTGTTTTCATGAATCAAACACAATTTGCCGCAAATAATGACGAATAACAAAGCCAAAAACAGTTATTTATTTGTTAAATTATGTCCACATCGCTCATATTTGGGAAAATACAAACGTATGTAAATCGGATCACCTTAACCAATTTTAATTTCAGGATGAATTGGAAACATTACAACACCAAAATGAGAAGTCAACGGCTGACGAGGTTACGGCTGACATCAAAGAACTTATCAACATTGTTAACTGGTAAAACTTCTATGCTTCTAAACCAATCGCACGTAATTAAAAAAAATACATTAAAAACTTTGTTTACTTATTACTTATTATTAGGCATGGATAAACACAGAAATAGTGAAGGGATAGGGACGGGACAAAAATAGAGCTTAATGATGATAAAGTAGGTAAATATAAGGCTGTCCTAAGAAACACTATCACATTACATTATTTTTATTTTATTATTTTCATTTTATTATTTTCATTATACAGGGTGATTGGAAGGTGGGTGCAAAGCTGGTGGGCGAATGTAGTGTGGACTATTTGGAACCATTTAAGCCATATTTGTCTCAGACGAAGTCTGACTGTTTCTTTTTTTGCCAATTTTTTATTGACAAATAGACAAATATGGCTTAAATGGTTCCAAATAGTCCACACTACCTTCGCCCACCAGCTTTGCACCCACCTTCGAATCATCCTGTATTTTACTTTTTCTTTAGATACTGTGAAAATATGGTAAGGAGAAGCTTGCTACGTGTGCAAAGCCGCAGGCAAAAGCTAGTGATAAAATATGTGGTGGCGCTACTTTGGGTGCTGTTTGTTAAATATATTTTCAACAAAAAAACTTGGCGGATACGTTCGCGTATAAATAACATGCTTGCTAAACTCAAGCTATTATCAAGATACAATGATTGTATACGACCCACAAAACTTGTTGGCATCGAGTTTGACAAATAACTGTCTTATAACAAACTAGCGACCCGCCCCGGCTTCGCACGGTTTTATTATACTTATAAACCTTCCTCTTGAATCACTATCTATTAAAAAAACCGCATCGAAATCCGTTGCGTAGTTTTAAAGATTTAAGCATACATAGGAATAGAGAAAGCGACTTTGGTTTATACTATGTAGTGATAACTTGTCACAAAATAAACAACAAAGTAATTTCAACTGTTTTCGCAGGACGATCCAACATATCGAAGGCGACATCCAACTCCCTATGCCAGACATACCGGCGTTGACGGATGAACACCACGGTCGAGTGGACTTCACCGATCCGACTCTCATAAGGCAGTTAGAAGAAGCGGTTATGATGTGGCAGATGCATATTGATACCACCATCGCTGCTTGTTTGGGGAAAGTGAGTCTAAACTACCAGTCCGTAGAGTGTTTACAGCATTATATCGAATGGACTTCAACGGTCCGCTTCTTATGAGGCAGCTAGAAGAAGCGGTTATGATGTGGCAGTCGCATATTGATACCACCGTCGCTGCTTGTTTGGGAAAATTGAGTCTAAACTTTCAGTCCGTAGAGTGTTTTCAGCTTAGTTCGAGTGGACTTCAACGATCCGCTTCTCATAAGGCAGCTAGAAGAAGCGTTTATGAACTTATGATGTGGCAGTCGCATATTGATACCACCGTCAATGCTTGTTTGGGGAAAGTGGGTCTCTCATATTGATAAAATCAAGAAATAATCGTATATTACAAAGTTTTTATCTCGATAAACAAATAATAAATGAAATGCTCTTGTGAACACCTATAAATAGGAACTTTGGCCTACGTTGCTAGGCGACATATAGTTAGAACCACAAATAGGATAGCTAAGTTTCAGCCAATACCTATTAATTTCAAAACATTGTATTTAAGAGCTACCTACCTACATTCCGAAAATCTTAGATAATATTGTAATTTATTATATTCCAGACTAGAGAAGGCAATGGTCCGGTCGCTGAATACAAGTACTGGCGAGAAAGGGACGCAGAAATATCGCTCCTTGTGGAGCAACTGAAACAGCCTATGGTCGTCAAGATTCTGGCCCTGTTACAGAAATCTGGTTCCACTTATCTTGAAGTAAGTGAAATGCATATCCTAGCTGGCTATGGCTTATCAACGTGACGGGACGTGGTTTTTTGGCAAATATGGGCTTGGCGCGTTCCATTGGAGTACTAAGCCATGTTGATTACGCAGCGGCCACCTAACGGGTTTGTTCAGAGGGTCCTCAAAGCTTCTCTTCAACAACCCCACATAAATATATTGCTACATTCAGTATAGTATAACAATCTGACCGTAGCTTTTAGCTTTTAGAAAGGCACCAGAGAATAAAAGTTGTAGTTGATTTACGAAATAGTGCTTATATCGCACTGAATGATAATACAACTGGCATAATTCGTAGAACCGATGGTCTTTGGGGCCATTAGGCGAAGTGGTGACCAAGTGACGAGACGCGCAACGTAGGTAAACCTCCAAGGTGGACGGATGACGTAGCTAAGTCGCGGGAACCATCAAGCGCTGGTCGGTCGTTGTAAAATTTAGGGGATACCTGTATCCGGCAGAGAACGACTATCGGTTGATATTTATGATTAAAAGAAGGCCAAATGAAACTTTATAGTAAAGACTAGCGACCCGCCCCGGCTTCGCACGGTTTTATTATACATATAAACCTTCCTCTTGAATCTCTCTATCAATTAAAAAAACCGCATCACAATCCGTTGCGTAGTTTTAAAGATTTATTAACCTGTTATCTTTACAAATCTCTAATAAGTATTATTGTGCTGAAAGATCCCCTAAAATAATTAAGCATACAAGGGACATAGGGACAGAGAAAGCGACTTTGTTTTATACTATGTAGTGGTGACGAAAGACATTCTTTAGTTTGTTAAATTGTAATGTTGCAGGGTTTCACAAACTACAAGGAGAAACTCGTAGAGCAGTACAATTTGGCTGGAGACAATTTGAAGTTCCTATCAACCTTGATGCGCTTCTTTACGGCAAGTATTGTCTGTTAATTAATAAGGCTTTGTTTTAAAGGATTAAGTATCTATCTATTATTATATATCCAATCTAATATCTACTCTCGTGGAACATTGTCTACGTCGAAATTAGTTGCTAAATAACAATAATGAAATAAATAAATACCACAGCAAGTTCTTGGATGGCTTAGACAACATAATAAAGAATACTTTATCATCGGTTGTTAATAATGATTTAGATGACAAGGCTTGGCTTGGTGGTATTCGCAAAAACCAGCCTAAACCGCTGAAGCTAGAAAGCTGAAATTAAGAGGGTAGGTACCTTTTACACAAACATCCGATAAGAAGGGGTTTTTGAAAATTCTACCTCATTGGGGTTGAAAAGAGGGTTTGAAGTATTTTGATACTTCTTGTAACTGTTAAGCCAGTGACCCGATGTGGTTGAATTGAAACTTATAGAGAAAGCTATTTAATAAAATGTTAAGTTTCGTGTACTATTGCATTTAGATAATCAAAGTTTATTGCTACTTGGAGTAATGATTAAAGTCTGTATTTCTGTATCAGTCTTCTATCCGCAACACAAGTTCTGCTCAGCTTAGGACTAGACGATGCTGTGTGGATTGTCCGTTATTTATTTTAAAAACAAGTACAGTAGATCGCCGATTATCGTAATTAATTGGGACTGGGGTCCATTCGGATAATCGGCCATAGACTGGTAATAAAGAAAAACGAACTGTCACACATAGAAAAACTTAATTAAGTTTAACAAACACAGTTCTACATTATGTAAAGAGTGCACTAAAGAGAGAGCATCAGCGCCGCGCCGTACATTACTTACGTAGATAGATAGAAAATTCTTTATTGCACACTTAAAAGTAAGAAACATTTTACAGAAACAATTTATAAAAACTTGAGCTACAATTGGCGGTCTTATCGCTCAAGAGCGATCTCTGCCAGACAACCTGGTATGGATAGGATCGTCGGATTGTACAGTACTTGGTTTTAATTTTTCATATTACTCTTAGGACCGATTCGGATAATCGGCGTTATACTGTAATCCTTATTCCAGGTGATAGAAGATAACTCGCCGCTGGAGCAAGTGATAGACATCCTCCCCGAGATGGTGGAGAGTATCTACATGATGTGGGTTCTGTCGAAAGGGTTCCGTTCTGACGAGACCATGGTTCCGCTGCTCTTGAGGATCAGCTGGGCGCTCTCTGACAAGGCGGAGCGCTTCTTGAACGTTCATAAGCTGTTTGAGTAAGTCTTTATCGTTTTTTAGCTTCGATCAAATGTACCATAGATTTAACGTAAGCAAGCTTCTCAAAGCTTGTGTTATGGGTATTATATAACTTATATAATTATACTATCTATGAATATGTATGTGTAGTGTGTTTTTTGGTTAAACAACACACTTTTTTTAATGATCCAATGAAAATAAATACATGAGAAAAGATGCTATACCCAGAATTAAAAAATAATAATAAAACAATCATCATCATCATCAACCTATATTAGTCCACTGCTGGACATAGGCCTCCCCCAATGAGCGCCATAGCGCCCTGTCTTCAGCTTGACGCATCCAGCATCTGCCAGCAGTCTTTCGCAGATCGTCATCCCACCTGGCCGGAGGGCGTCCTACGCTACGTTTACCGAGTCGCGGTCTCCACTCAAGAACACGTTTACCCCAACGGTTGTCGGTTCTTCGCGAGATATGGCCGGCCCATTGCCACTTCAGCTTGCTAATTCTTTGAGCTATGTCGATAACTTTGGTTCTCTGTCGGATGTATTCGTTACTGTAGCGACATCTAGCATGATGTGAGCTGAACTAAAAAATGAAAAATGAAATAACAAAAATTCTGAGTGCAAAAAGTGGATCACGTGACCATTATTCCTAGATCGCGCAAGCGTTGGTTTCTGCAACATCTAGCCTATATAGAACTTTCCGACATCAACTGTCGGTCGAAAGACCCCGGGTAAGTGGGCCAGATGGGCCGACCCGGTACAGGGAAGATCTTCCCCTGTAACTCTTTGGGGGAATTCCACCTTTAACCCCCAAACTGGTGACCTCCGTCGTGCCAGCCGTCGACTACCT
This sequence comes from Eupithecia centaureata, assembly GCA_944547425.1. NCBI lineage: Eukaryota > Metazoa > Arthropoda > Insecta > Lepidoptera > Geometridae > Eupithecia > Eupithecia centaureata. The sequence continues at coordinate 11,909,119 of OX155691.1, forward strand.
CAGACGATTCTTGCCGACACCCGACGACTGGATTCCTGAACACGATTCTTTCAACGACCAGCGCAGCACTTCAGCCATCAACGATCATCATCATCGTCAGCAGCAGAGCACTCCAGCCATCAATGATCATCATCATCAGCAGTAAAAAAATCTACCTTCATCTCTTCTCTCTCCCTCAAGCTTACCTTCCGGACCAGCATCATACCTCAGCCTCCGCAGTTCCATCGCAGCCGCCCCGACTTCCTGGTTCTGCAGGCTTCTCCTCTCCTCGATAACGCTTCGTGGAGTTCCTCAGCGGCATCATCTGGGCATACAGTCTCGACTCACCGAAGACTCACCCGGAGCACCGCACCGCGCTTCATCCCGACTCACCGTGGATACGTCTCGACTCACCGCAGACAAGCGCTCTCCCGTCCCCAACCTGCTCATCGCACCAGTCTCGACTCACTGAAGACTAAGACGAGCTAAGCTGGACACTGGATATGCTGATATCAAAAAAAAAAAAAAAAAAAACCTATATTGACCTTCGGTCTGGAAAGGGAGTGATGTAGCGACATCTAGCATGATGTGAGCTGAACTAAAAAATGAAATAACAAAAATTCTATCCTTCAGAGAGACCGAGCATAGCTCTTTCCATAGCTCGCTGGGCGACTTTGAACTGGTGGACCAGCCCTACCGTGAGTGTCCACGTCTCAGCTCCGTAGGTCATTACGGGTAGGACGCACTGATTGAAAACTTTCTTTCGTTTTCAAACATTGCGGTATGGTATGGATAAACAATATAAATATATATAATTATATATATATAAATAGGAATAAAACAATACAATACAAAAATTATAATTGTACACCAAAAAAAAAACATTACATAAAGACATTACATAAGACAAGTACAATGGGCTGCCTTATCGCTTAGAAGCGATCTCTTCCAATCTGGTAAATAATGTTTGTTGTGATTGTGAATAAATAAAAAAACTTGACCCCAGGAAATCAAACGACGAGATCTACAGCCTCGCTCGCGCCGGCCAGAAGATTCTAGAGATGTGGCACCAGTTGTACCGCGACACGCGGCGCTGCATAGAAGTGAGCGGCAAGGGAGCGCGCTGGGAGTTCGACCAGCCGCTACTGTTCACCACCACCGACTACATCGGCACCGTGGCCTGCGACCTGGCTGAAATCATCACGGTGAATATGTCTTATAATGTAGTCAAAAACAACAAAACTCTAGACTTGCAAAAATTATCAGTAAAAAATTCAAACAAATTAATCATTTTTAGCAATTTTTCACTATAATTAACTAAACTTACGCGATCAGAACACATTATAAATATCTACGGCTATTTATCACGTTTATTTACCTGCCGTTTCAACAGGTTAACACTGTCGTGGTAGGTACTCTAGTCATACTGTTACCATGACAGTGTGTAAACCTACAACCCGAGTCTCTTCAAGACGAGAGTGAATAGGTGTCTTCTAGACTTTCGTGATACATCTTCGGCCACGTCGTCACTTACCATCAGGTGAGATTGTGGTCAAACGAAGGTCCATTGTTGATAAAAAAAAAACTTGTTGAAACGTCGTGAAAAATAGGTAAATAAATGCGATAAAATAGCCGTAGATATTCAAACTAATTGTCAAAACTATTCGTTGTAAAAAGGCTTACTTACTATACAATATCAGATGTAGAGGATAAAAAAGCTTGGGACGAGTAGTGTCCCAAGCTTTTGGGACTCCAACTCGAAAACTAACAACCTGACAAGGTAAAGATTTTTTGTTCTCTTCTTTACTTTACCTTAAAAAGATTGAAGTGAAAAAAAAACAAAGTGAACTATTTATTTCCTAGTTTTAATTCCAAGAGGGCAACTAATTTGTCGCTTAATAAACCAATAGCGTAGCCGCAGGTATAGGTCGCGTCACGTAAAAAGAACACTGGAAGAAAGTGGAAGGGGTGTGTTCGCGCATGGGTACACTCGCGTACGATAGTACTATGCCAATTTGCTATGCCTATTTTTAACTAATATTTCACTCGCGGCTTGGTATTGGTTATTAGAAAATAATATTAGATAAAATTAAAAGCAAGTTCGATTCAGTTTAGAATGTTTAATCTAATTACAAAAAATTAATGAAATGTAGCAACTCCATCCATTAAGTCGTCTTGGGTGACGTGAAAACCAGATGAGAACGCTGGATTGATACTGGAGGTGGCTATTTCATCATCGTCGCTGTCGTCACTTGAGCTTTCATAATCATTTGAGTCAGAATCATCATCCCCTACACGAATAATAAATGTTTCTGTCATCATGTCTACCAAATGATCGCTTTTACAGTAATGGGCCTCTATTTCCTTTGCCTTTGTGCACAATTTCCAAAAACCATTAAAATGTAAAACCATTTCGTAAACTTTTGTGCGCGATGGTATTTTGACAAGAAACGTGACGTGTGGTAGCAAATGACAACTGACGAACCAATAGCGCACCGGCAAGCATGCGGCGCGTGAGCCGCCCACCCCGCGCCCCACCGCATACCATACCAAATAGACCCATAATTCGCCTACTGCGCAGCTTGACCGCCGCGCCAGCGTTCTTCTTACATGACGCGAACTATAGTAAAATAGATAGAAAGAAGCTTTCTCTGTCCCTATGTCCCTATGTATGGTTAAATCTTTAAAACTACGCAACAGATTTCGATGCGGTTTTTTTAATAGATAGAGTGATTTAAGAGGAAGGTTTATACTTATAAGAAAACCGTGCGAAGCCGGAGCGGGTCGCTAGTAATATATAATTAAATAGTTATGTTATCTCTATTTACCAGGTCATAATAGACTTCGAGCGCATATTCGGTAACGAGCTAAAGTCTATAATATCAGACCCGACGCAAATCGACGACGTTCGCAAACGGGTCAAGAACCTCGTCTTTCCGATCCGGACTATCGACTTCAGCGTGTTCAACTTCGATAACAAAGAGAACTGGGACGTTATCATGGGGGACTTCTGGAAGGAAGTGCGCTATTTGGAGGATGAAGCGAAGAATTATATCATTCAGAGCTTTATGAATCTGAGGTACGTATCATCACTATCACTACATAGTATAAAACAAAGTCGCTTTTTCTGTCCCTGTTTCCCTATGTCCCTTGGACTGCTTAAATCTTTAAAACTGCGCAACGGATTTGATGCGGTTTTTTTAAAAAGATAGAGTGATTCAAGAGGTAGGTTTATACGTATAATAAAACCGTGCGAAGCCGGGGCGGGTCGCTAGTTTATTATAATAGTAAGATAAGGATTTCATATCACTATATTGTAGGTCATCGGAGGAAGCATTGACGGTTCTGCTAAAGTTCCTCGAGTTTGACACGCGCGAATCGATTCGCAAGGAGCTCTCCACGAAGTTTGATCAGATCATGAGCAAGTTCATAAAGGAGCTGACTGCTCTTGAGGATAAGTTCAATGTAAGTTGGTCTCCTTGATCTTTATTTTTAACTCCCGACACTATTTGTAAGACCTGAAATAAACGAAATTATTATTATTTCACTTCATTTATTTTTGTTCTCGCTAAAAATACATTTTTACCATAGAAAATTAAAATAGAAATACAAAAATATTATAAAAATATTAATTATTATTATTGCCCTAACGAATGTTAACCTTTGCATTTACGCCAGTCATCAATCTTAGCAATACTTTTTATTATATTCAGTTCGCGTTCACCTGTCAATCGACTCACGCGTCTCACTATCATTTCAGTAGTAGCTACAGTTTATCGTTAAATCATCTTTATTAACAACGAAAATTACAAGCAAAGGAATAGAAAAATTACAACTAGTATTTACAATTGAAACCATTGAGCTAACTGCAGACGGTTGCAAACAGTCTAAAGGTAGCTCAATTGATCCATGTCAATACCAGTCGGAAGCGTCCCCAAGACACTGGCTGCATTACCACGCTGTATGGCAATGCTGATGCGCTGAGCCAGATATTCACCATTCGTTAAATATATCAGTTAAAATTTATGCCCTAGTTTTTCTGATCTATCCAGCTTATCACTAAATAAAGTCGCTTTCTCTGTCCCTATGTCCCTATGTCATTATGTCACTTTGAACGCTTAAATCTTTAAAACTACGAACGGATTTTGATGCGGTTTTTTTTAATATATAGAGTGATTCATGAGGAAGGTTTATACGTATAATAAAACCGTGCGAAGCCGGGGCGGGTCGCTAGTTTACTATAAACCTGGTGTACGACCGTACACTGTTATAGTTATCAAGTAAATCAATATCTTTATTAAACTACTAGCTGCGCCCCGCAGCGTCGCCCGCGGGGAAATTTATTTATTTGTCAAATATCATATTTTTATACATAATATGCTATTCCCGACGAAGACAAATCCAAAAACACAAAAATCATAAAAATCGGTCCAGCCGTTCTCGAGTTATAAGTGTTGTAACAAACACGACTTTCTTTTGTATATATAGAAGATGTACATAATTATCAAAATAATATAAATTTTATTATATTTGTACGTTTTTTTGGATTTTATATCTGAGAATAGAGACCACCTCTGAAATTTCAGCTCGTTCATCAGTTTTTTTACGTGAAAGAGACTATTAAAAAACGCATCAAAATGCAACGGATTTTGATGTGTGTTTGGTTGATGGTAGTTTTAAAGATTTAAGCATACATTGGGACAGAGTAAGCGACTTTGTTTTATATTATGTAGTGATTAATTAATTATGTTGTTCGCAGCGATCCCGCAAAAACCCACCCTTACTAAGGAACCACCCGCCGGTCGCTGGCGCCATCTACTGGGCCAGAGCGCTCTTCAACAAGATGAAGCAGCCTATCATGGCCTTTCAGAAAGTACCCGCATCATATATTTATATTCTATATATAATAAAAAATATCTATGTAATGTAAAAGTATATCGGTCATCTAGTACCTACCCATAATACAAGCTCTGCTTAGCTTGGGGCTAGATGATGCTGTGTGGATTGTCGAACATTATTTTTTTTTTATACTAATATTATAAATGGGAAAGATTTGCATGTATGTATGTAACGAATAAACTCAAAAACTACTGGGTCAAAAATTCTTTCACCATTACAATGCTATATTATCCCTTAGTAACATAGCCTGTATTTATAAGTATAAAAATGTAGGTAATATAGTAGTCTGTGTGTAGCGGCTTTTATGGGATACAACCCTTTTTTTACTTCATAAATATCAGAGATTTTTCACCTGCAAAGAAAAGATCTATGTAATGGCGTTAAATTTGAATCGTTCACTCTTATTGAGACAACCTTTATAGTTAGGCCCGTTGGCTGCGAATTGTAAATCCGATATGGTGTTTAGTTTATCTTATGTTCATTCCCAGGTGCCCGAGCTGAACGAGTGTGAGCAAAAAAAGGAGGCTTTCCAACAATACAAGAATTTTTCCAAGGTGGTGAAAGAGTATGAAGAAGAGAAGTACAGTGCGTGGGTCAAATATGCTTCGAAGTTCGTCGATAACATGATGAAGAAGAATATCTTGAAGGTGCAGTTTAAGAAAGTGACAGGTGACTACAGTAGATAGGGAATCCTTTAAAACATACCCTTATTAAATATTATATGTGTTCCAAAACACACAGCATTGTTGGAAGAATGGTTTGCACTATTTGCCTTTAGATAATAGGTTTTAGGTATATTTTACCGACCTCCAGTCTGTTTCGAGCCCATACTCTTTGCAGGAAGTAGCCGATCCAGAATGTCATCTTGAGCGGCTGTCAATATCTTTTCATAGCGTTTGAGTAATTTGCCGATAAAATAACAAAAAAAATTCGTATGTCGATTTTTTAGTAAAAAACACTGTTATAAAAGTGAAATAAAAGCTTTTTAAGTGCATTATTTATGTGTGCGCCCGAGCAGATATCCATCTGCTCGGATCAAGCCGCTGCTTCGGAAGAAGAGCGATCTGATTATGAAAAAGAAAAAAAAAAACGACTGAACATTTGCAATTATGGACCTAGTTTTCTACAAGGGTCGTGTACTTAGGTTTATAATTTAATGCTTACTTTTGCAATACATTTTAATTTTGAGATCACATAGCGTTTGTGCCTACTCTTTCCCCAGCAGATAACAAACAGGTCTTCCAACAATGCTGTGTGTTTTGGAACACATATATAATATTACCGTTTTGCATACAAACAAAACGGATGTTATGTGTGTGGAGAAACACACAGAATGAACAAGGTGCTTGCTGGTGTTGGGAGACACTATGAAAAGATATTGACAGCCGCTCAAGATGACATTCTGGATCGGCTACTTCCTGCAAAGAGTATGGGCTCGAACCAGACTGGAGGTCGGTAAAGTATACCTAAAACCTATCATCTAAAGGCAAATAGTACAAACCATTCATCCAACAATGCTGTGTGTTTCTCCACACACATAATATCCGTTTTGTTTGTATGCAAAACGGTAATATTACAGTAGCGTCACATTTTATCTAATTATTGTGTTAAACAAAGGTATTTCCAAAATGTAAAATGGGCTGTTTTTTTATCTATCTTCAGATATTTTTTAAAACCTCTGTAATAAATTTTGTATTGTATAAGAAGAGACACAAAGTTGCTTTTGGCGACCGCCAAACTCTGTTTTCGTATCTTTTCCTAAGCTATAGGTACAAAAATAAAACTATTACTACCTACAGTGACATTAAAAATAGCTTACGATAGATAAAGCAAACTGCCCATTTTATATTTTGAAAATTCCTTTGTATAACGCAATAATGAGATAAAATAGGTGGTGGCGTGGCGGCTCTTCTATGCCTCGGGGTATGGAAACACCGATCGCATCCTCAATTCGAGCGCGTGCGCAAATCTGCGGTATCTTTGTTGAGTTCAGTTCAATAGATAGATACGATTTTATATGAACTTCAGACACATACTAAATACAACAGAAAAACATTACACAGTATAAACATAAAGGTAGTAAAATTCATTTAACTAATAACAACAAACAATATAATTCAGATGAAATATTAGAATTCAAACAATAATGTACTGTAGAGATGACGAAGCGATATTCAGACGGTTTTCTGTATACCTCAGTAAAAAGTATCTATCAATTTATTAAAGTATATCGGCATATAACACAAGCTTAGCTTGGGGCTAAATGAAGCTGTGTAGATAGTCCAGCATTTTTAATTTACATATTGCTGTGGGAATTGTCGAACATTATTTATATAATAATATAGAGAGACGGAGAGACGTGGCGCTGGTCAAGTTCATGGTGCGCGTGCTGCGCGGGGAGCTGCACCAGCCGGCGGTGCTGGCGGCGCTGCGGCGGCGCGCGCCCAACGACTACTTGGGCGCGCGCCGCCGCCCCGCCATGCTGGAGGTGCCCAGCTGTAGGACCAACCTACTTAAGTTTGCCCCCATGTCACTCGCTATATATCTGCTGAATATCTTATCTGCGAACAGTGTGGATATTTTTCACAATAACCTGCCGAAACTACTACAAATAGCACAGGTAGTTATAGAAACAAAATGTTTAGATTAGTACATTAACACTTACATGTTACATCGCTTTAGGGATAAAAAAAAACCTGTAATGATGTAATGCTGTTTTTTCAAATAAATAAATAAATAAAAAAACTATGCGTTTCTTTACAAGCCAACACAACGGATGATGGTAAGTTCGTATCGTTCATATAACAAAACAAATGAGCATAGTTTGATCTCAGATATAGTAAATTTGATTCAGGATGTTTTCTATCTATACAAAAAAAAACTAGTATATTGTATCACTAAATAGTTAAGGTGGCGTGAGTCCCAAAACTCACGTTTATACCAAACGGTAAATGAATTTTAAAGCTTAAAAACATAACTTTGATAGCAATCAAAAGTTAAGGATACTAGCTAGTGAGTTATGGGAGTCAAAACAAGATTAATCGAATTTGACTCTATAGAAAAACATCGCAAAGTTACCTCTAAATCTTATTTTTACAGAGGTACTGCTACGGAAAAATTGGTTTTATTTGCTAGTTATTTAACCTATTACAGTCAAATTTCGACCACATGTATCCTAATATATACTTTAGTGAATTATGGTTTTATTTTATAGCGAAAGAACATTATTTTGTTGCAAATTATACATTTATAAATAAAGACAGCAGCAATCTACATTCTCTTTATTATTTATTGGCATCATTGCAGTAGCAGTGGTAGGTATAAATATTTGCGCATAAAAATACAAACTCGACGAAACGCGATCCTTCCGTGTGTGATCGAAGCGTGATGGATCGTCCGGTGTGGACCCGCCTAATTGGTGTCAAAAAGACTTTTTGACAGAGTACTAGGGCTTGAAACTTGGAAAAAAATTATACCGGAATACGGGGAAAATAAATGAGCTGAAAAAAGCGTAGATAATGATAATGAAATTTATTCGTTTATATGTATCGAAATTAAGGTTCTGCTTTGTTTTGTAGAAATAAAAGTTTTTTTTTAATTATCCCTGATAAGTTAAAGCACTGTACCAACCAAACTGATGTAGGTAGATCTGACAATGAGGCTACCCTCATAGCACTGGATCTTTAGATCATCTCGTCCAAGCTAGTCGAGGACTATATGAGATGCCTGAACGCTCTTGGCTCGAATAACAGAGGATGTCTTCAGGTGCGCAGCGGGACACGCGGGAATCAACGGCAAATAGTGTGCCGATAAGCTCGCTCGTTTCGGGGCCAGGGGGTCTTAGTTGTCATAATATAATAATTTTCCTAGTCAATAGTTAAAGTGCTTTATTTCATTTAGACCTTGCAGGTCAACACAACACAGTAAAATCATTAAAAACATTACAAAAATACACGAGCAATCGGTTTGCTTATGTTCCGTGGCGTACAATGGCGGCGGAGAGGAAGGAGAAGGAACTCGTGACTTATTCAACCAATCAGAGCGCACATGCTGGTTTGGTTATTGCTTGCTTGTTATTATTTTACGCATGAGTTCAGTAAGTTATTCAATTCGCGAAAATGTGGGCGTAAATAATACAATTTATTTCTTGTTTAGAATCCCACGAAGATTTATAAATTTCCTATAAAATTTATATGTGGTTCCTGTTATTTTCCGATTTCCAATTAGCACGTGGTGCTGTTTACTTTTCCTTGAGGTTTTGGATCCGATAACTCTAGTTTTACAAACGATGCTGAAATCCGGGATTTCGAAAGTCCGTAGTTACACCAAATCTAGAGTCAAGCCCTAGTAACTACCTAAAGCGACCAGAAGTACCTATTTATTTATGTGTTGCAAAATAAGCACTTGTCTAAGTGCTTATTTTGTAAGCCTAAAGAAATAAAGATATTGATTATTTGATTATTTGTTACTAGCTTCTGCCCGCGGCTTCTCTCGCTGGTAAATTTCTTCACCCAAAAATGGGCCCGGTGCGTAAAATGACAGGAATATAATTATGAACGCATAATAACCACCATAATTATGATCTTGAAAAAGATTCATAACACAGAATAAGAATAAGAATTATTTATTTGCATAAAACATGAGTATTAACATGGTTGAGCATGCAATTATGGTAGGTATTATATAAATATATTATGATCTACATGTTTTGCCACTGCTGGCGTGCAAATAATTTAGACCAATATAATAATAATAATACCAATATAATAGATAATTTTTTATTTTAATTTTTTTTTAGACCAATTTTTTTTTGTAAAAGTTTGGTTGTATACCTACATAGATGTTTGTTCCTCTTTCACGCAAAAACGACTGAACAGATCGGTCTGGAATTTTTAATTTACGTGGTTCTAGCCCTGGGATAAAAATGGCTTTGAGACGTTGCTATAGAAAAAAGGCGTACGAAACCGCGGGCAGATATTAGTAAAATCGTTGATCGTTTCGGGGACCCATAACATTCTCTAGACATATCTGAATCGGATTCTGAATCTGATTCCCTGGTATTTATTATGAACCTTCCTGTACGTCATCAATTATGTGGTTTAGGTGCTTTGTGTTTCTTCAATATTCTTTGCACAGTTATTGCAGAGAGCCCCAAAAGCTCGGCCACTTTTTTCGCAGTAGTTCCAAGTTACCACTCACCTTCAACTCAACTCAACTTCACCCTCCGCCCAATGTTTGTATCTGTTTTTATACACATTCATCACCATGAGTTTTTCTGTAGAACTCATAGATTTCCTCGGGCGTTTTTTGGGTGGCGACAGATAGTCACTTATTGACGATGTCGATGGACCCGACGGCATCTCCGCCATCGACGGCGGTACGGTTTGAGGTTCCATGTTTGTACAAACAAAACAATAACAAGGTTGAAAACTTAACAAAAACTGATAACAATAACAGAAAATGATAAGGTAGGTAATAACGAAAACTCAACAACGCATATTGCACACATTTGACGTCGACGGACGAGAGACGAACACAAATAATGGCATTTGTTGTCAAAATTCAAAAACTGTTTCGAACTTCTGTGATTTACTTCTATTTTAGGGCTCCCACACAAAACTGCGATTTGGTGCGATGCGATGCGATTTGATGCGATTTGATGCGATGTCACACGAACTTGATTTGCGAATTTCTGCGATGCGAATTTGTGCGGCGAACCGTTTTGTAGGGTAACCAAATCTTCAAGTTTAGTCCGCCGTATTGGACGTGTTTTTAGGAAGCGTGGATCCCAAAAAGATAATTGAACCGATTTAAGCAAAAATGATCCAACCCACACAAACCTCATTTCGAGATAATCGATATTTAAGTTTGTGGCGGTATTTCTCTAGCTTTGTCATACAAAATGTTGTTATTTTAATTTAATGCTATGTAAACTCAACTTTTTTGCTATAAATAATATAAAGAATAAATTGTAATAGTTTAGTAGATAATTGGGAAAACTTGCGCCTGGATCATTATTACAAAATTAATTTTGTATGGAAAGAGCTATGTAGGGTGCAAAAATTAAAATGCAAAAATGATTCAAAGTGTGTTAAAAATTAGTAATCATTTTTGTGTTTTAAAAGACAAAACAAACAAAATTGGCCCTACTCCTCGTCCAAATCAGAATAAGGTTCATCACATAAACCATCTACATCGTCTATTATTGCAGCTTCCCTTCGGTTTCTTAAATTAATCAATGCAATCATCTGGTATCTAATATTAGATCTGCTGGCCCTGTACTTATTTTATTTTATTTATTTATTTTTCGTTAAAGTACGAAACACACAGAAGCCGGAGGCGTGGCGGAGGCAAAGGCGTGCGAGTTGTATTCTATGGAATCCTATGAAAGCCTACACACACACCGCAGGCCGTGGCGAACGCGGTGCCATAGGAAAACCCGGCACGCCTTCGCCTTCGCCACTCCTCCGGCTTCTGTGTGTTTTGAACTTTATATACTTTATTTCGTTTACGTACTTAGATGAAACAGCAATTTTAAATATTAACTTGTCAAAGCTTAACTTGTTTTATATCATCATCATCATAATCAACCTATATTAGTCCACTGCTGGACATAGGCCTCCCTTAATGAGCGCCATAGCTCCCTGTCTTCAGCTTGGCATCCAGCATCTGCCAGCAGTCTTTCGCAGATCGTCATCCCACCTGGCCGGAGGGCGTCCTATACTACGTTTGCCAAGTCTCGGTCTCCACTCAAGACCACGTTTACCCCAACGGTTGTCGGTTCTTCGCGAGATATAGCCGGCCCACTGCCACCACTTCAGCTTGCTAATTATTTGAGCTATGTCGATAACTTTGGTTCTCTTTCGGATGTATTCTTTACGAATCCTATCCTTCAGAGAAACTCCGAGCATAGCTCTTTCTATAGCTTTCTGAGCTCTTTGAACTGATGGACCAGCTTAATATTATAGTTTGAATCATTGTAGCAAATTAGAACGGTTATATGTTAGGGTAACAAAAGCAACACAAAAATGATTCAAGTGGCATGAAATACTTATACATTTTAAAAAATGGTCTTCGACATGACAGTTGTGGGTTGGATCATATGGATTTTCCACATTTGTGAACATAGAGGTGTGAGTCTTTGATATGTTAAAATATACCTTATTCTGATTACATTGGTTAAAAAAACTCGAAATTGACTAGGTTGTGGGTTGGATCATTTTTGCATAAATCGGTCCAATTGCACTGCTGTTATTGTTAAATAGATATAAAAGAAAAAGAAGATTCTGGATTCATCCATTTAATACGATTATGAACTCTGAAGGGAACTATTTTACTCGAAATTACTATGAGTTGAGAACTGAAGCAGTTTTTTTTTACAACACAAAGAAGGCGGCTCAGGCGCCGCGCTCTTTCGCTAAAGTTGTCTCAGAGCGGACTAAAAGGGGGGTCACCAAGTATGACGTAATATGACAGGAATACGCGATGCAAATGAGATCTGACGTTATCGTGCGAGCTCGCAGATATTTACGATGCGATGCGAGCTCGCAGTTTTGTGTTTGAGCCCTTTGGGCTCCTACACAAAACTGCGATTTGGTGCGATGCGATGCGATGTGATGCGATGTCACACGAACTTGATTTGCGAATTTCTGCGATGCGAATTTGTGCGGCGAACCGTTTTGTAGGGTAACCATACCTTCAAGTTTAGTCAGCCGTATTGGACGTGTTTTTAGGAAGCGTAAGATGGATCTCAAAAAGATAATTGAACCGATTTAAGCAAAAATGATCCAACCCACACAAACCTCATTTCGAGATAATCGATATTTAAGTTTGTGGCGGTATTTCTCTAGCTTTGTAATACAAAATGTTGTTATTTTAATTTAATTTAATGCTATGTAAACTCAACTTTTTTGCTATAAATAATATAAAGAATAAATTTTAATAGTTTATTAGATAATTGGGAAAACTTGCGCTTGGATCATTATTACAAAATTAATTTTGTATGGAAAGAGCTATGTAGGGTGCAAAAATTAAAATGCAAAAATGATTCAAAGTGTGACAAAAATTAGTAATCATTTTTGTGTTGCAAAAGACAAAACAAACAAAATTGGCCCTACTCCTCGTCCAAATCAGAATAAGGTTCATCACATAAACCATCTACATCGTCTATTATTGCAGCTTCCCTTCGGTTTCTTAAATTAATCAATGCAATCATCTGGTATCTAATATTAGATCTGCTGGCCCTGTACTTATTTTATTTTATTTATTTATTTTTCGTTAAAGTACGAAACACACAGAAGCCGGAGGCGTGGCGGAGGCGAAGGCGTGCGAGTTGTATTCTATGGAATCCTATGAAAGCCTACACACACACCGCAGGCCGTGGCGAACGCGATGCCATAGGAAAAACCGGCACGCCTTCGCCTCCGCCACGCCGCCTCCGGCTTCTGTGGATTTTGAACTTTATGGTTTATTTCGTTTACGTACTTAGATGGAATAGCAATTTCAAATATTAACTTGTCAAAGCTTAACTTGTTTTATATTATCATCATCATAATCAACCTATATTAGTCCACTGCTGGACATAGGCCTCCCTTAATGAGCGCCACAGCTCCCTGTCTTCAGCTTGACGCATCCAGCATCTGCCAGCAGTCTTTCGCAGATCGTCATCCCACCTGGCCGGAGGGCGTCCTATACTACGTTTGCCAAGTCTCGGTCTCCACTCAAGAACACGTTTACCCCAACGGTTGTCGGTTCTTCGCGAGATATAGCCGGCCCACTGCCACTTCAGCTTGCTAATTATTTGAGCTATGTCGATAACTTTGGTTCTCTTTCGGATGTATTCTTTACGAATCCTATCCTTCAGAGAAACTCCGAGCATAGCTCTTTCTAGCTTTCTGAGCTCTTTGAACTGATGGACCAGCTTAATATTATAGTTTGAATCATTGTAGCAAAATAGAACGGTTATATGTGATTCAAGTGGCATGAAACACTTATACATTTTAAAAAATGGTCTTCGACATGACAGTTGTGGGTTGGATCATATAGATTTTCCACATTTGTGAACATAGAGGTGTGAGTCTTTGATATGTTAAAATATACCTTATACTGATTACATATGTTAAAAAAACTCGAAATTGACTAGGTTGTGGGTTGGATCATTTTTGTATAAATCGGTCCAATTGCACTGCTGTTATTGTTAAATAGATATAAAAGAAAAAGAAGATTCTGGATTCATCCATTTAATACGATTATGAACTCTGAAGGGAACTATTTTACTCGAAATTACTATGAGTTGAGAAATGACGCGGTTTTTTTTTACAACACAAAGAAGGCGGCTCAGGCGCCGCGCATCTTTCGCTAAAGTTGTCTCAGAGCGGACTAAAAGGGGGGTCACCAAGTATGACGTAATATGACAGGAATGCGCGATGCAAATGAGATCGGACGTTATCGTGCGAGCTCGCAGATATTTGCAATGCGATGCGAGCTCGCAGTTTTGTGTTTGAGCCCTTAGCCCGATGATACCAGTGTCGTAAAATATTCGCTCCTAATATTTCTTTATCATTTTATAACTTTGTTAATAAAATAAAATATAATGTTTACAAAACCATCACGTGTCATTCTATGGATATTGATTAGAAAATAAACCCTACCAAGTATTTAGAATTTTTTTGTAAACTTCTATTCCGAAATTATTATTTCATATGGTAACAACCATTGTTTACAAAAAATATCTTTATTGATGAATTAGAGTATAGTACTATAACACAAGCTCTGCTTAGTTTGGGGCTAGATGATGCTGTGTGGATTGTTCAGCGTTATTTATTTTTAAATTACTTATATTATTATTTACTAGCGACCCGCCCCAGCTTCGCACGGTTTTATTATAGGTACGTGTAAACCTTCCTCTTGAATAACTCTATCTATTAAAAATCAAAATCCGTTGCGTAGTTTTAAAGATTTAAGCATACAAAAGGACAGGGATATAGGGACAAAGAAAGCGACTTTGTTTTATACTATGTAGTGATTTAATGTTCGTTATTTCAGAGCCGTCCCAGTCAAACGGTCACGGTGGCATGCAGCTAACGGCGGCGGGGCGAGCGCACGTCGCCAGGAAGAAAGGATCAGCAGCCTCCTTGAAGCCACTAGACATCGTCAACAAGGAGATCGCTGAGAAACGAAGGAGAGATAAGGCTTGTACGTACACAGATAGATTGTATAGGCTGATGATGATAATAATTATCATTATCATCAGCCTGTATTAGCCAAATGCTGGATATAGGCCTCCCCTAATGAGCGCTATAGCGCCCTGTCTTCAGCTTGCCCAATCCAGCATCTGCCAGCAGTCTTTCGTAGATCGACATCCCACCTGGCCGGAGGGCACATACAAATAGATAGTTTGATAAAAAAAATATGTAGAATGCGAGACTTGGACAAGCTCTACTAGTATTTTGGATGGTTACGGATTGGCGGTGGCATTTCTTGCATTTATCGTTTTGGGCATTAGGGCTATTATGTATAAACTTTTGTAATTTCGTGTATTTATGACTTAATCTTGTATGTAAATAATATAAAGCCCTCTGTTTCAGGAAAGAGCGAACCAGCTGTTAATTATTATTTAACTTGCTTGTTGTAGTAATGCTGATGAGAATACCCGGCCAGCACTATGAAAACGTCCGGTCACCGAGCTCTATTTCCTTGTTGGCCAAAGAGGGATTGGTATGTTGTTTAACAGTCTAAAATTGTATCTATATCACTACATAGTATAAAATAAAGTCGCTTTCTCTGTCCCTGTCATTATGTCCCTTTGAACGCTTAAATCTTTAAAACTACGCAACGGATTTTGATGCGGTTTTTTTTAATAGATAGAGTGATTCAAGAAGAAGATTTTTACGTATAATAAAACCGTGCAAAGCCGGGGCGGGTCGCTAGTATAAAATAAAGTCGCTTTCTCTGTCCCTGTCATTATGTCCCTTTGAACGCTTAAATCTTTAAAACTACGCAACGGATTTTGATGCGTTTTTATTTAATAGATAGAGTGATTCAAGAAGAAGGTTTTTACGTATAATAAAACCGTGCAAAGCCGGGGCGGGTCGCTAGTATAAAATTAAGTCGCTTTCTCTGTCCCTATGTCATTATGTCCCTTTGAACGCTTAAATCTTTAAAACTACGCAACGGATTTTGATGAGGTTTTTTTTTAATAGATAGAGTGATTCAAGAAGAAGGTTTTTACGTATAATAAAACCGTGCGAAGCCGGGGCGGGTCGCTAGTATAAAATTAAGTCGCTTTCTCTGTCCCTATGTCATTATGTCCCTTTGAACGCTTAAATCTTTAAAACTACGCAACGGATTTTGATGAGGTTTTTTTTTAATAGATAGAGTGATTCAAGAAGAAGGTTTTTACGTATAATAAAACCGTGCGAAGCCGGGGCGGGTCGCTAGTATAAAATTAAGTCGCTTTCTCTGTCCCTATGTCATTATGTCCCTTTGAACGCTTAAATCTTTAAAACTACGCAACGGATTTTGATGAGGTTTTTTTTTAATAGATAGAGTGATTCAAGAAGAAGGTTTTTACGTATAATAAAACCGTGCAAAGCCGGGGCGGGTCGCTAGTATAAAATTAAGTCGCTTTCTCTGTCCCTATGTCATTATGTCCCTTTGAACGCTTAAATCTTTAAAACTACGCAACGGATTTTGATGAGGTTTTTTTTTAATAGATAGAGTGATTCAAGAAGAAGGTTTTTACGTATAATAAAACCGTGCGAAGCCGGGGTGGGTCGCTAGTGTACCATAAATCAAAGCCTCGTCGTTAAAAAAATTGTTGTCCGCGTCTTTTCTATCTATTCATCCGCCAACTCCACTTTCACGATTTTCATGAAGTTTTTACAAATAGATGGAATGAATTAGGAAGAATTCTGTGTATTTTGTTAGTCCTAAAACGTAGTTGAATCTCCAAAATTCACACAATGGGAGATCCGCGTCATCATTATGCATTTTGGAGATTTTCTCTAGCAGAAAATAATCTTATTTCTGTCTAGATAGACTCAAATTGGTGCTATATCTTTCAGACGGATGTGTCCTGGCGCGATTTGACCGTGCACAAGCTAATGCAAGAGTATGGCCTAGAATTCAAACCTTACTTTGAAAAGGAAATCTTTCTTGTTATTCATGAAGCCGAACTAATGGAGCAATTAGGTACGAATACCATGGTTTTGTTTCAAAACTAACCGTTGATAGCGGTCAAACGTCATCGATACGCTATCAAGGTAGAATTGCATCGATCTGCCCGAATATGTGGAACTGAGCGACATCTTGGCCAAAAGCATTAACGGCCAAGATTTCGTTTGCAGCGCACTAAAGTTCATTTTTGCTGTACTTGTTTCGGCTTCGATGATTTAGAGCGAGGTTTACATTTTACGTGCTCAAGAATTTTGTTGAGAGACAAGAAAATAAAATACATTTGTTGGCTGACTCTCGCAGATCAATGTAATTTACCTACTAAAAGCGATTCCACAAAATGATAGATGATCATTTATTCAAAACGTTCTTAAGTAAGTTAGCAGTACCTAATTTAAAGCCTTTTTTAGGTTTCTCTAAGCAATTTCCTAACTGTTGTTAACATTACTATGCAATTCTGCATTAATAAATTATCAAATTCTTTCCCAACAGGCTTCAACCTACCTGAAAACATCCGCAACGTTTCGATGCAACGCGCACGCCTCTACTACGAACTAGAAGCCCTTACCGACGTCATCGCTCGATACAACCACAGCACAGAGTCGCTCAGCGCATCCGAGACTAATCTCATGAAGCAACATCTATTGGATATGGAGCGACACATTCTGCCAGGGCTTACCCGCCTGCCTTGGACTGCTCTGGGCATCAAGGACTATATCAAAGATATTACTAAAGGTATGGAGTTCTACCGTAATGTTTGAAAACGAAAGTTTTCAATCAGTGCGTCCTACCCGTAATGACCTACGGAGCTGAGACGTGGACACTCACGGTAGGGCTTGTCCACCAGTTCAAAGTCGCTCAGCGAGCTATGGAAAGAGCTATGCTCGGAATCTCTCTGAAGGATAGAATTCGTAACGAATACATCCGACAGAGAACCAAAGTTATCGACATAGCTCAAAGAATTAGCAAGCTGAAGTGGCAATGGGCCGGCCATATCTCGCGAGGAACCGACAACCGTTGGGCTAAACGTGTTCTTCAGTGGAGACCGCGACTCGGTAAACGTAGTGTGGGACGCCCTCCGACCAGGTGGGATGACGATCTGCGAAAGACTGCTGGCAGATGCTGGATGCGTCAAGCTGAAGACAGGGCGCTCATTGGGGGAGGCCTATGTCCAGCAGTGGACTTATATAGGTTGATGATGATGATGATGTAGTTCTAGATATGTAGCATGAAGTCATGAAACATCTGTTGGATAGGGAGCGATACATTCTGCCAACTGCCTTGGACTGCTCTGGGCATCAAGGACTATATCAAAGATATTACTAAAGGTATGTAGTTCTAGATATGTAGCATGAAGTCATGAAACATCTGTTGGATAGGGAGCGATACATTCTGCCAACTGCCTTGGACTGCTCTGGGCATCAAGGACTATATCAAAGATATAACTAAAGGTATGTAGTTCTAGATATGTAGCATGAAGTCATGAAACATCTGTTGGATAGGGAGCGATACATTCTGCCAACTGCCTTGGACTGCTCTGGGCATCAAGGACTATATCAAAGATATAACTAAAGGTATGTAGTTCTAGATATGTAGCATGAAGTCATGAAACATCTGTTGGATAGGGAGCGATACATTCTGCCAACTGCCTTGGACTGCTCTGGGCATCAAGGACTATATCAAAGATATAACTAAAGGTATGTAGTTCTAGATATGTAGCATGAAGTCATGAAACATCTGTTGGATAGGGAGCGATACATTCTGCCAACTGCCTTGGACTGCTCTGGGCATCAAGGACTATATCAGAGATATTACTAAAGGTATTTAGTTCTAGATATGTCGCATGAAGTCATGAAGCATCTGTTGGATATGGAGCGACGCGGGCAACGTCAGTTGCGCGTGTCACGTATAAAATGATCAGAGTCGGTGCAACAGCAAGGCACGACCGGTTCCAAGCATCTTGCTGCGTTATTATAAGTTTAATAGTGAACCCATTTATCTTGCAGGCGAGAACTCTCTTCAATCCGTGTACCAGCAGCTGAAAATGGTGGAGAAAGAGATCCAAAGCCTGGTGGATCAGTTGGAACAGTTCAATTTGTTCCCTCTGATGCGCCCCAAGATATATTTCGATCCTGATACCAATAAGCCGGATGATACTTGGTATTATCCTTGTAAGGTAAGTGCAACTAAAATAGCAACATAGAAATAATATTGGTAAAATTATAAGAATATCTATCTATGAAGTATAACGTTTTGAGTATTCAGTCATCTAGTACCCATAGCACAAGCTGTCCTAAGCTTGGGGCTAGATGATGCTGTGTGGATTGTCCAGCATTATTAATATTATATACAGCTCGATTACCATTGACTGACTGCTCTATTGATTTATATGCTTATAACACTCGGATCAAACATCCTGATATTTCAGGCTTACTTCGTGGAAGTAGAAAACGAACGACTAGAGCGTGTGGCGGTGTTAGCTCGAATCTACGAACGCATAGGACCTATCCTTATGAAGTTGGAGTACCTCATACTCGGGACGAGCACCGGCAAGTCTGACGTCATGATCGCCTACTATAACTTCTGGGAAAAGAGGATATTCAAGTGCCTGGTCACGTGAGTATAACTGAATGAGCTGTTTAATATTCTTAGGGTTATATTCTGTTCAGATTTTTTTCTCAACCCATTTTTAATATATTTTCTAAGATACAAAATTTATTATAAAATAAGTTTGATTCTATTATCAACCCGGTGAATGTTGATATAGGGTCGTATCTAAGATTATTACGGAATTTATTAAGGCAGGTAGAGCAGCGCACCTCAGTGGAAAGTAGTTAGTAGGTTTTATTCTGGGAATAGAACTACGTCTATTCAAATTTTCAGCCTGATCCGTTCAGTAGTTTTGGCGTGAAGTGAAGAGGTAACAAACATCTAAGCATACAAACTTTCGCATTTAGAATATCAATGTGATAGTAAAAAATATACCTATGTATAATACTAACTATTCGGTCATATATACCCTTGGAACAAAATACTAACTGAGAAAAAACTGCAATTTATAAATTAAAGCCACGTGACTCCTTGAGGGAATTATTTAAAGAAATAAATATTCTAACTGTAATTTCATAATATATTTATGAAAATTTAATGTATACACACAAAAACAAGAGTACCTCTTTGAAAAATTATGATGTTCATAATAGAAATACACGAAACAAGAACAAATTACACATTCCTTCATTTAGATTACGAAAACTGAGGAAATCATTTATGGGTAATTGTGTGCGCTTCTATAATAATCTTCCATCTGAAGCAACTGAACTTTCTATTCGTAGATTTAAACAGTACATAATTCTAAATCTTATCAAGAAGGCATATTACTCCATAAATGATTACATCACGCGTCGTTCAGATGCTGTGAGAAATTTTTGAAAACCCGTATAGCCCAGGGGAACCAAACTGAATTCCGGGATGAAATGTATCCCATGTCCAATCGTCCCGAGTTCCATTCGAATTCATTCACTTCCGTCGTGATGCGTGGTTAAAGAATTTTTCTTTCACCCTCTCTCCCAGGGGTCTCCTAACCTAACCGAATTCCGGGATAAAAAGTATCCCATGTCCTTCCTTGTAGTATGCACTCAAATCGTCCCGAGTTTCATTCCAACTCATTCAGCAGTTTCGGCGTGATGCGCGGTAAAGTAATTTTACTTTCATACCCTCTCCCATGAGAACCTTACTGAATTCCGGGATAAAAAGTATCCTATGTCCTTCCTCGTAGTATGACCTATAATCATGCCGAGTTTCATTTCAATCCATCAAGTAGTTTCGGCGTGATGCGCGTTTACGATACAGACAGACAGACAGACATGAATGAAAAAAATTACAGTTTTGGCTTGAGTATCGATAATAGAGTGCCCTCCAAAAAAATTTTCAAAATATCTTCAATGTACAGATTTGGACCTGTTACAGTTTTATTTTATGTATAGATTATTTTGATAATTATGTAAGTAGTTACCTATAGTATTAAATTTGACTTGTCTAAGTGCTTATTTTGTAAGCCCATTGAAATAAAGATATTGATTTATTATTTACTACTTTAATTTAGATTAGATAAAAAGTGAATTTTGTTTGTAATACTAATAATTGTAACAACCTAATGAAATTTTAAGCTGGCTTAAATAAATTACTATATTCACTTTGAAAATGAAAGGTGCGTACGGATAGCGCATACATTGTATACGCGTACATTGTATGCGCGTATATTGGATACGCGTACAGCTCCGAGCGAGCTAGCTCGCGGGTTGTTTACGCGTTCCCCAAGAGTGTACGCGTAGCTGCAGTTCCGGATACGCGTATACAATATACGCGTTTACAATGTACG
This sequence comes from Eupithecia centaureata, assembly GCA_944547425.1. Classification (NCBI taxonomy): domain Eukaryota; kingdom Metazoa; phylum Arthropoda; class Insecta; order Lepidoptera; family Geometridae; genus Eupithecia; species Eupithecia centaureata. The sequence goes on from OX155691.1 coordinate 11,930,552, forward strand.
CCCTATCCTATCCGTACGCACTTTAATAATAATAACAAATGCTTTGATTCCAGATTAACGTTAGAAAACATGGAGATGTTCCAAGAGATGCTGAGCGGCAAGACCCCCATGTTCCAAGTGGACGTCATGCTCGTCCCTCCGGACATCTCTTTACGGCCGACACCCCCCGAGATCTGCAACATCCTCGGATATAATATCAAGCATTTCCTTAACAGGTGCCTCCGTCATACTGTTGGGAACTACGTTTTATTTTAAATTAGCGACCCGTCCCGTCTTCGCACGGTTTTATATCATCATCATCACCAGCCTATATTAGTTCACTGCTGGACATAGGCCTTATATATAAACTTCCTCTTGAAATACTATCTATTAAAAAAAAACACATCAAAATCCGTTGCGTAGTTTTAAACATTTAAGCAGTCAAAGGGAAATAGGGACAGAGAAAGCGACTTTGTTTTAAACTATGTAGTGATTTTATGTGACACGTTATAAAACAGACTGCTGCCTGGATGCGGCAAGCTGAAGACAGGGCGCTATGACGCTCATTAGGGGAGGCCTATGTCCAGCAGTGGACTAATATAGACTGATGATGATGATTATAAAACAATCTATTTATATATATAAATAGTTAACAATGTCTCTTATCTTTTTTTATTTTGGTTATTTGACAACGAATGTGGCGCAGCTGGCGAAGGTCCGCCCGCGACGTAGGAGGTTGTGGTTTCGATTCCCGCCTTGGGACAAACGTTTGTACGATCTGCAGATATTTGTTCCGGGTTTTGGGTGTTTTCTTTGTATAGTATAAGTATCAATTGAGCTACCTTTAGACTGTTTGCAGGCTCGATGTTTTCAATTGTTTTGACTAGTTGGAATTTTTTCTATTCCTTGATTGTAATTTTAGTTGCTAGTTAAGTCCACTATGTCTAAAAAAATTAAGTATATCAGTAATCTAGTACCCATAACACAAGCTCTGTTTAGCGTGAGACTAGATGATGCTGTGTGGACTGTCCGGAATAAAAAAATAAATAATTGTCCGTGTCTTTGCTCGGGGCTATAGCCCCAAGCTAAGCAGGGCTTGTGTTATGGGTACTAGATGACTGATATACTTAATACAACGTATTACATAGATAGATATTATGAATTATTATGTCTTTGTACCAGGTTAACAGCATTCCCTCGCTGGATGAAGAACACCTGCCTGTCGTGTCCCCCGCAGCGCGTGGAAGACACGACCGGCAATGAATTCTACGTGTTCTCATTCTTCGAGGATATCCTGCGGGTTGTGTCCATCAACGACGTGACCCGGTTGATCCAGGATACGATATACCGATTGACGCAAGATATCAATGGTTATGCGCAGAAGTGAGTACTTTAGTGTCACCAAATTAGTTTTTTTCGGCACCTCATTATAGAATCTTGACGATTCAATGACGACCTCGGTGGCGCAGCGGGCGAGTGTCTGCCTGCGACGCAAGAGGCTGCGGGTTCGATCCCGCCTCGGAACAAATTTGTGTACGATTTGCAGAATTTTTTTCCGTTGGTCTATGTATACTAGTTTTAATTTATGATTTTTATGAGTTTATTATAATTGTAAATACTAGCTGTAATTAGTCGTTTGGTATTGTTTATAGTACCTAGATACAAAAAATATAATAAAAAATCTATCTATGAATAATAATCAGAATAATCATATTATATAATGTATTAGTTATCTAGTTCCCATAACATAAGCTTTGAGTAGCTTACTTTGGGGCTAGATGCTGCTGTGTGGATGGTCCAGAATTATTTATTATTATTTATTTATTTCTCTGTTTGGGCTTCACTGGGTGGATATCTTGACCCACAGGTCTTCAGTACACAAATGCCTTAAGCCTCGTATTCACTAGGCGACAAATCGTCGCAGAACCTGTCTAGGCACATGTCGTCTACGTGTCGCCGCGACGTCGCGCTCTGTTCTGCGACGTCGCACGCGACATCTACGTGTCGCAGAACAGGTTCCGTGTTTTGGCTCGCGAGACAGAACTTCCTGCGACATCAGTCCTGTGACCGTGTGGACAAGCAAAATGTATCACGACATGTTACCAAAATGTATCACGACATGTTACCAAAATGTTCTGAGAACACGCACCGTAGATGTTCTGTAACAGTCTCAGAACTTGTGCCCTAGTGAATTCGAGGCTTTATTGTACACTTTTAAAAAACAACATTACATGAGACAATTACAATTTTGGCTTTGTCGCGGCGGAGCGGAGGCGAAGGCGTGTGAGTTGTATTCTATTGAATCCTATGAAAGCCTACACACACACCGCAGGCGATGGCGGCGGCGCGGTGCCATAGGAAAAACCGGCACGCCTACGCCTCCGCTCCGCCTCCGGCTTCAGTGTGTGGAGACTTTAAATGCGATCTCTTCCAGGCAAACAGTTATCAAGCATGCGGTACACATTACAGTTGTATAAAATCTTTCCTTTCCAGGTGGCACAAGTACCAGCACCTGTGGGCATTCGACAAGAATCTATCTTGCGAGAAGTACATACAGAAGTACGATCAGATTCAGAAATTCGACGAGAAGTTCTTCTTCTTTGAGGATATCATAGAGGATCTCAACCAGCATTCCAAGTTCGTCGATCTTGGCGCAATTAGGTATGAGACAACCTGCTTTTTTTATTATCAGCCATTCATGCCCACTGCTGGACTGTGGTCAATCCTAATGGGCACCATAGAATAGAATACTTATTTATTATTAAAATATTAATAATAAAATTTACGCATTTTCAAATTTCCATCAGCATTCATTTTACCATTAATCCAACGTCTTTAGCTTGTCACATTCACGCCTTAGCAAATCGTACGTACCATACTACGTAGGTTATGTACTTCTGTGGAGAAAGTAGATTGGAAGTGAGAGTTATACCCACTATAACACTAGTTATAGTTATAACCACTATACCACGATTCGAAAACAGATATTTTTTTGTAATCAAATGAGTTACAAAACCAAAGGAATATTGGTGTAACATATTTTACGATATTGGTACCATCAGAGCAAGTTGCGGGAGCTCCAAACAATTTGTGATTGTGACAGTTTCTATTCATCATTCCATTGGTTTCTCATTCGTTATTGAACTCGAACTTGCATCTTTTTCGTTGTGCTTTAACAAAAATGTGTTGTTCAAGATTTCATTTTGGTTTTTAGTTGTTAGCTTGCTGTTACCCTGCTGTTGTCTGTTATTCTTATCAGTTTTTAGGTTTTCATTCATAAATTCTATTGTTTACAAAAAATATCTAGGTATGATTCTAAATCAGAGTATAGTCAGATAAATATCCTTATGCAAGCAGAGCTTGATGTTTGTGTAATGAATGAGCCATTAATTCAGGGTCAACCTGCGGGTTATCATCAAGCAAATCCAGGGGCATGCGCAAGAGTGGAAGACTATACTGGGGGCCTGTATCGCGACGAAGACAAGGATGAATATGTATGATTTGAAGAATCAGATTGATGTAAGACTATTTCTTAGTACTCAACTTATTTCTATTTCTTAGTACACTCAGCTATGAAAATCTTTGAAAAGCTCTTTTTGATAGATTGTATAGAGCTACGATGTTAGTGGTTACTTTTACAGCAAGCTAACGAAATAGATTCACATAACCATAAGAATCATGTCTTGTTTAGGTGCTTATTTAAGCCTGAACAAATAAAGTTGATTTCTAACACAAGTTCGTGATAATTTACAGTTTGATTTATTGATTCCAGTCGTTGCGTATGACAATAAATATGAACATCAAAGGGCTGGAGGACTTCAAGCTGGTAATGGCGACCATTGGCATGATCCAATCCATGACCATCACTGCCGAGGTCAAGTACCGCGCCATGCAGGAGATATTCAACATGCTGAGGCAGCATGCGATTGATGTAAGTAAGCTTCTAGCTATTAATGGCAACTAAAGGCATGTTCAAATCCATGAATGAATTTGAAAGAATTGAGATTTCACCCTCCGGGACTATTCTAGGGTCCTCATGATATATTCGCCGTATAGATGTTGAACAGAATGCACATGTAGGAATCATTTTTGATATTTAAATGGTTCTGACACCACATAGTTAACACCAGACACATTTTTCAGGTATCAGACGAGGATTTACAATTCGCAAAGAACCTCCAAGCGGAATGGGGCAGCCTCTTCCAAAGCTCTCTATTCAGAGGCGCTGCGCTGGAAAAAACTAAAGAAAAGTTCTCAAAACTCAACGTGGTCGAGATATCCAACTTCCTTCGAGAGTTGGACGAGTTTGTGGAGAAGTTTGATAGGGAGGGGCCCTCCACAGTGGGGGATGACATGGACAGGGGAATATTGCTGATGGAGGTAACAGTTTTATTTGTATTACCTTAGGTTCTATGTTAGGGTAACAGATCTACTTATCTACTTTATTTTTATATGAAAGTTCATACAAATAGGTTTTATTCTTCTTGCTTATGTAAGATGCAATTTCACTCTTTGTTTTAATATTATTTGTGTATTGTTTGTGCCTTTTGACCTCATTGCTTTACTAAATTTACGTATTTCAACGGCAATAGTAACGCTGTGGCTTACATCAATAAAAAAAAGAATTAAATTCGATAAAAACTTAACAGGAATACGTAAAATACTTCGACGAGCTAGAAGGCCGCAAGAAGATGCTGCAAGCTGCAGAACAGCTCTTCGACAATCCTCTGGCTGACTTCTCTAACTTCAACCGCGCGAAGACAGACTTCCTAGCCATGGACCAGATATACAAGATCTATAAAGCGCAGAAGAACGCAAGGGAACTGTGGGCCAAGACGCTGTGGGTCAATTTGAATCCGCAGGCCTTGGTTGAAGGTATCGAGCAGTACTTCAAGGATTACAGGTGAGGGTAACGAAAGGAGACTGAATACTATGTACCGGTTGTATGTTTCATCATCATCAGCCCATATTAGTCCACTGCTGGACATAGGCATCCCCTAATGAGCGCCATAGCGCCCGCGTCTTCAGCTTGCCGTATCCTGCATCTGCCAGCAGTCTTGTCTGTGTTTACGACGACGATGAAAAAGTTCTCTTCCATATTATTATACAAAAATTTGACATAATCTTAGAATTTTACCTAAGTGTAGGTAAGCATTATTAAAACAAAATAAACTTTGTATAGCAAGAAGCCTTACTAATATTATAAACGCGAAAGTTAATATGGATGGTTGTTCCACTACTAAACGGATCGGGCTGAAATTTTAAGTAGACCTAGTTCCAGCCATAATAATATATAGGCTACTTTTCATCCCGAAAATCAGCTGGCATGACGCGTGCGAAACCGTGGGCTGATACTAGTAGTCCATTAAATTCTTGTCTGATCTAAATAACCCTCTATTTAAGTAATTACTCTATTTAAAAAACATTCCATCCTACCAGAAAACTACCGAAGATAGTTCGTCTAACTCCTACGGGTCTACAGCTGGACCTCAAGCTGCGGCAGTTCAAAGGAGTCGTGCCCTTGATGGTTTCGCTGAAGAACGAAGCCATGCGTGAGCGGCATTGGAAAGAACTCATGCGTAAAACAAGTCAGTATCACTTTTATATTATTAAACTTAAAAAATATTTCTCAACCTTCATAATAAGCACGGCCGGAGAGTGGAATGAGCGTCCTGCGTCATTTTTTCCCGCCAGAATACGATCTCAGAGTCTTTAAATCAAGTTTGAATAAATGAATGAATGAACACTTTAATGTACCTTTTGAAATATAAAACAATAGGTACTTAAAATAACGAATATCTAAATCTAATAGGTAATAACTTAGTGAATAAGTTCCTTCTGGGAAAGCGTGCTCCATCTTAGGCCACATCTTCACTTTCGTGAGATAGTGGCCAAACGCTCGACCATCTTCAATATTAAAACAATATTGTAAGTAACGATAAACAGGTAGCAACTGATCCATATCAATACCTGCCAGTTGTCCCGTCCCCAAGACACTGGCTGTATTACCTACCACGCTGTATGGCAATGCTGATGCGCTGAGCCAGATACTTACCAGCTCTCAGGTCACGCTTCGCATCGATCAGACGCTCAGATAATTATTACAACCCCAAAACATCATCAACAGCCTATATTCACTGTCCACTGCTGGACTGCTGTCCCCTAATGAGATGATGTGCCATAGCGCCCTGTCTTCAGCTTGCCGCATCCAGCATCTGTCAGCAGTCTTTCGCAGATCGACATCCCACCTCAATACCACAACCCCGACTTAACATCATCATCAGCCTATATTAGTCCACTGCTGGACATTGGCCAAATAATACCGAACAATAACCCGAATACTTACCTCAATTTTATAACATTACAGATCAGGACTTCGACATGTCCCCAGATAGGTTTACGTTAGAAAACATGTTCGCAATGGAGCTCCACAAATACCAGGAAGTTGCGGAGGAGATCGTCAACCACGCCATCAAAGTAAGCCTTACTGATGACTTCCTAGAGTAGGTACCACGGCTGCGCGGCGTCCAGTAGAAACGGAGTGCGCAGACACAAGTGCATTCTCATCATTATATGCTTCACTGCGCGACTGACATGACGCTCTCAGTGGCGAAGAATATTTGTTATAAGTAATCTCTGTAAGTACTTAAGGTGATTTCTGGTCCAGGACTAAGCATAGCTCCGCTATTAGATGGCGCTGATTTTCTATGTTGAAGTTTTTCACTGTTTTCTTATTAAATTGTGCATAATTGTTTAATTGTAATATATTTGCCGCAAATGGGATGTTGTTTTTTATGTACCAAGCAATTTTTCAAGTGTTGAAAGCATCTATGGAGCTTGTATTTGGGAAGAGCAAAAAAGATTTTGCCTGTGTGAGTGATCGGCCGCTACGAGTCACTCACACAAAAAAAGATCTTGCCTGTGTGAGTGATCGGCCGCTACGAGTCACTCACACAGGCAAACCCTATAAATTCAGTGGAACTAAAATAACTACTGTTCGAAAAATAACAGAGATAATTGGAGACGCCTTAGGACTAAATATTTTTCGGACCAATATTTCCGTTTTCGGGACATTACTAAATTACATCTAAAATTAATTCAATAAAACCACTAGTTAACGAACTAATTTTCGACTCTTGTTTTTTTTAAGAATAAAAACAGGCTCTATTTACATTTAAAAAAAATTGGAGGTAATTTTCTTTTATCGTTTTGAACAATTTAAGTAAAAAGGCACAGAGGGTAATGTTATTTACAAACTAGCTTATTAGCTAAAGAATATCTTACAAATCATAGGTAAAAAAAATACTTTTCATGCTATTTATAAGAAGCGTTTTACATAAAATAAAACGCATATTAATTTACTTACCTTGGTAAACGTTTATATAACTGAGTTAGGCCTAACATTTCCCGCCATATAAATAAGTATTGGCTTTGACTTTCTGTAAAAAAGTACTAGCCAATCAGTAACCTCGTCCAAAGAGGAGTTGGCCAATCCGGTGTCTTCCCGCCACCGGCCGCTACGTCAGATGTACGCTTGTGGCGCCGACATCTTTTTTCTTCATTGCGTCGAATATCACCAGGCAGAATTTAAAATGTAAACGTTTACCAAGGTAAGTAAATTAATATGCGTTTTATTTTATGTAAAACGCTTCTATTAATTTGACTGTACCTTGGTAAACGTTTATATAACTGAGACGTGTTTGTTATCGCCTGGTGGTGGTGAAGACACTCAACGCCAATGTGAACTTACTATTTTTTAAATAATGTTATAATCGTAAGCCACCTCGCTTTGAATGCAAATTAGTCATTGTGACATTCAAAACTGCAATACGTATGGTCCAAAACACAATTAAAATAGCCTTATATAAATAGATGGCTTAAATAATTAAAAAACATTTATGTCTTGTTTCGACTGGTTCTGAAATCAATATCATAGAGATACCATTTTTAAACAAATTTATCGCACTCTGTCATGATGATGATAGAATGTGCCATCGATCCTAGTATAATAAATAAATAATTCTGAACAAAACCCCACACAGTATCATACAATAGGGCCGCCCAGCTCAGCATGAATATGTTCTGAGTGATTGGGTACTGATGACTGATAAACTTATAACAATAAATTGCTAAATATGTTCGTTTTGTATCAGTATACCTAACTGTATAATAATACTTCAGCAGCTTAACTTCTTTTAGAAACAGTTTTTGCAACTTTTGCAATGTGTACGACCTTCGGTGACAATAAATCATTGCACAACTGAAAACTAAAATATCTGCTCCAAAATGCGAGTAGGTAGTTACTAGGTATTTAAGTCATTAATTTTCTGGACATAGTACTCGTTTTAACCAATTGAAAGCATGTGGGAAAACAGTTATTACATTAACATTTCAATTTATAGCAGTGCGCTGTAATACCTGAGTAGGTACTTTATGAACCTTTATAACTATAGTGAAGCTTTGTATGTTCATCTAAAATGTCCAGTTTTGGGAAGTTCTTATAAAACATTTGAATAACTGGTTTTTCCTCCCCACAATGTTTGGACTAGATTACAAGTTTTGCAATAATACTTGTGTACATTTCCACTGTAGAAGCGTAAGAAATCTTAGATCTGATACACATAGCTAAAAATACAGGTATATCTATTTCTTTTTCCCTTATAGGTACTTGTTTTGCTCTTAAATACGCACTGGGTATCCTTCTAATGTTATTCGAATATCATACCGAATAGATTTACAAATTCTCACCCGAGAGCATATAGGTACTTTATATAGAGAGGTCTATTGAGACATCAATAAAATTAAGACCAATAATGGTAACTGGCAAACCCTAGATTACTAAGCAGCTTGTGACAGTGAAACCAAGTTTACTTCGAGAATCAACGTTATTTGTAACACTGTAGGTATTATACTTGTGCATGAATACCTCACCCATTGTCAATGTACCTCGAAAACAAGCTCTTCATTTGAGATGCAGTAGTGTCTGTTGTACTACAATGTTTATAAAACAATAAACAAGAACCATTTTCCGCTTAACTAGTAGTTATGTTGAAACATCTCACGACCAATTACTGAAAATCTGACGTCATCGCTTAAGAAGCGATAATATAGATGCACTTTTATTCTCATTAAGGATCACAGAGTGCTAGAGTTTAGAAGCTGACAATGATCGCTTGCTTGTAAAGAATAGTGTAACACTATATAAAATATAAACAGTTCTTTACGTCAAGGACAGTGGCTGTCCTTTACTGACGTTCAAAAAGAAGACATTGACGACTTTCCAAGGTTTTTATTACTATAGTGCGCAAACCCTCAATTGCTCACGGTCATTTCTAAGAATGATGATGATGATGATGACAGTTTCAAATATTAATTCTAAACATGTACTAGTATTTGCGATGTCTAATACAGTTGAGAATACATTCAACAATTTATCATACAAAGCAGATAACAGAAATGCCACTTATGATAAAAAGTATGATGAGGGTAGTTGTAAATAAACGCGTGAACGTTCATTACCGTACACACCTTTATACAGATAACCAAGAAATGCCACCGGTTATAAAAAGTATGAAGAGGGTAGTTGTAAATAAACACGGGAATGTTTCTTATCGTTCACACCCTTATCGTTCCCACAATCATAAATCCGGACATGGGTTGAGTACAATTCAGAGCCTATACAGGTAGCTATATGACATAGTGCCGCAACGCCAGTACTTTCACCAAATCTCCTTCTTTTTGTCTGACAAGTAAAGTCTTTTAGACAATGTACTCTTAAAACGGTCAGGCCAGTGAGTGAGCTAAACCCATACATTTGCGTGGACATATCCACTGATAGACAGTATCTTGATACTGAAGGCAACTTTGTGCAAGATATTGTGTTTTTGGTAGACGCTACCTTATTTATACTAACAACTATCTCACGCACGTGTTAGATTTGAGAGACTCTATTTATTAGAAAAGTAATAGAACCTGAAGTTTAAATCAATATTTAACTACCTTGATGTCTATTTTCAATATAACGTTACTAAAAATCCTAATAAGGTTGCTAATGTGGGTAGTAGAGAAAAGAAGAAAAACTTTAAACGTGAATACTTTTATATTCAAGAAAACAGTCTGGTTGGAACACAATTTTATAAAGAAACAATGAGACAGATTTTAAAGATATATTACACAAGTCACTAGGCACTAGAAATAAATCTAACAAGAACAATACTTAGCTTTTAGATATTTTAAATTCAATACACAGTAATAGGAACATTTATTTTCTAAGAGATGATACCCTAATGATTCAAACTTGAACTACTCACAATGTAAGTACTAAAGAAAACTAGGACACATCTAGTAACAATTTGCTAATATGTAGAACAGCTTACCAGAAGATATTTTCAGCTCGACTGATCACAAATAAGTGGGGAAGCCAGCTTACAGCCTACTTTTTATAACCTTAATTTAATGAACCGACAGTTAGTCAAAACAACTCGACCGATCCCGCCAACATGCGGCTAAAGCTATCGCTAATAACGTTTCGTAACTAAATAAATGGAAATATCTCGTAATGTGATAAAATATCCATGACAAATGTTCTTAAATATTAAATTAACAATTACTATATTTATTACATCTATTATAATGCATTATAAAGTAGCTTATACATTAACTAAATCTACTTTGACTTAGTATTTGAATTGGAGCGGTAAGCATTTAGGAAGTCAAGTTTATTATTATTATATGATCAAATAGCTTTATAATCTTACTGTTTACGATAACATACACTTAATAAAGTATTATTAATATTGTTCAATATATAAAAATCATTGAATACATTATGTTATAGCCTTATTCATAAAATGAAACTGATTTGACTTAGTATTTGAATTAAAGCGGTAAACTGGTAGGAAGTCAAGTCTATTAATATTACGTGTCAAATAGTTTTATAACCTTACTGTTTATGATAACATACACCTAATATGGTATTATTAATATTACTTAACATATTAAAATCATTGAATACATTGTGTGACAGCCTTACTCATAAAATGAAACTGATTTGTCTTAGTATTTGAATTTGAGCGGTAAGCAAAACAAGTAGGAAATCAGACCTATTACATTTATCTTTTGAAACCTTAGTGATTACTACAACATTATACTATGTTATATTATATTTATAATTATATATATTACAATTTATCTTGCACACGCAACATTCAAATTCGTGATGGAATGAGGGATTTCGTATCCCTGTTCTAATAATAGGCACTAAATTTTTAAGGCAGCATTTATCTTATAATTCATTTCCATAATTATTCGTGGTACCCACCCTACAATTGTTAATAATTTTAAAGAACTTGTCTCGTCAATGAGAAGTTTTGTAGGTAGACTGAATAACTTATATGTGTGTTAACCTTAGAGTCTTTCCTGCGATCTCATGAATCCAAAGGGTTCTTATATCTGCTACCGTTCACATATCATACAGTGTGAAAAATAGTAACTCTGGGTTAGACTATGTAGAATGTAATTCAGCTCGAGGGCTTCGGCTTGCCCTTAATTCACAATGACACCTCAACTAGCTGCTATACGCAATTTATAATTTGCCTATAAAAATATAAGCCAATCGATAAATCTATCAACCCATCACGCTTATCAGCCCGAGTTTCTTACGATATTCTTATATGACTTTTGTCACAAGTACGGTTTATCGGAAGATTTTATTATTCCTTCAGCTAAACAGCTCCTTCTGAATGTTAATGTCTAACAAGAACAGAAACTCCGTCTATATAGGTATCGAACCTCCCAAATCTTTTGTTGATAGGTATGCAATACACGAATCATATACATACATAGATATTGGTAAGACATTTGTCAATAGGTACGCGATACCCTGCACTTTTTATTTTGATGCTTCTATTTAATAATAGTTAACCTTCCTGGAAGTTCTAGTCAATAGGTACGCGATACCCTGGACTTTTTATTTTCATCACTGATGGAGGTGCACCACGATGCTTTTATAGTTAGCCTTCCTGGAAGTAGTTGTGAGTAGGTACGCGATACCCTGGAAGTCATCGCTGGTGGAGGTACACCACCACGATGAATTCCTTTATCCAAACAAGCAACCCTTTCTGAAGCTTATGTAAACACATATTTATGTTGAATAAAACTCTTCATTCGAGAATAATGCTCATCACGTCCAAGACAATTTAAAGCTGAAAAATATTCGGTTCGCCCGAATTTTATATGTCATCGCAGCCGCGCGAGGGAGCGTAATAAACCCTGCGAGGGTTTTATTATATACTTGCAAGGAGATGACAATGCGCCAGCCATTGTAGCCCTGCGAGGGCGTTAAAACAACACTGCGAGGGTTTTTATTCCTTGTCCAAGATAATCTAAAGCTGAAAAATATTCGGTGCGCCCGAATTTTATTTATGTCATCGCAGCCCTGCGAGGGTGCGTTATGAACCCTGCGAGGGCTTTATTATATATTTACTTGCAAGGAGATGACAATGCGCCAGCCATTGTAGCCCTGCGAGGGCGTTTAAACAACCCTGCGAGGGTTTTTATTCCTTGTCCAAGATAATTTAAAGCTGAAAAATATTCGGTGCGCCCGAATTTTATTTATGTCATCGCAGCCCTGCGAGGGTGCGTTATGAACCCTGCGAGGGTTTTATTATATATTTGCAAGATGACAATGCGCCAGCCCTTGTAGCCCTGCGAGGGCGTTAAAACAACCCTGCGAGGGTTTTATTCCTTGTCCAAGATAATCTAAAACTGAAAAATATTCGGTGCGCCCGAATTTTATTTATGTCATCGCAGCCCTGCGAGGGTGCGTTATGAACCCTGCGAGGGTTTTATTATATACTTACAAGGAGATGACAATGCGCCAGCCATTGTAGCCCTGCGAGGGCGTTAAAACAACCCTGCGGGGGTTTCTATTCTTGCAAGAATGCACGAGGTGTTTTGCTTAAAAATCAAGGTACTTAGCTCATATTGAAGAATAGGAACATAGAACATATCAGTATTTATCCTTGAAATGTATCTTGTCAATCGTGGACTTAAGACACATGTTTATATTTGCATTTTCTACACTTCTGTTTGGTACAAAAACAATAGGCAATGAAATATCTATCTACCCGCTCCTGAAAAAAAAGTTACTTTCTTGCCAACCTAGATTAACACTCAGTGCCCTTGCAAAACCACCTGCTCTGTGCAATGGTTAGGCAGTGAATAGGTTAGACAACCTAGTAGATTAATCCACCCGACGACATTGCGTGTAGGCCACGTGTTATTTGCACAAGTGTGCAGATACACTCAACATTTCATATTTTGTATATTCGCGTATAAATTACGGGCAGGTGACAACCAAACGTATCGTACATCGTACGCGTTGCCCACGTGGCTGCGTGGCCCAGAATAAGCAAAACAACGATATTTTAAAGTACTCACGATGTTATTTCCATTACCATCCAATATTGACCTCCTTCTCCAGTTGTCTTTCAAGTCTCGTTTTCACGACATCGGTCAGAATTTTGCATATTATATCGTGTTTACATCCTTGCTAGAAAAATAACACATATTTTAGCACATAGCAACATATAACCTCAAAATAAATTCGAACTAATCGAACGGAAAAACCGTTAGTATCTTACTTAGGAGTTATAGAAGAAAAATTTTGTCACTGGCACATGGGATGCCAGGTAGTTGTCAAAAGCTTCGGCTTTTGTCATTAAAACAAATATAACCACGTGCTTTCGAGCACAAATATAAGAAAAATGTCACGGTCTTAGTGCAAGGTAGTAAAAAGGCGTATGCTTTCGTACTAACCATGCCACATGTGTGCAACTTGTGAGTCTCCAACAAAATATAAATAGAATGGACGCATTAGTCCAAAAACAAATTACGAAACATATTTCGCAAATTAACATTTTATTGAAAAAATGTGGGTATGTAGTAGTGTAGACAAAGAAAAATGTACTTACGCAGTAATGCAATTTTACACCAAACCTTTAGAATACTATGTGCACTTTGCAATAATCCTTGTATGCACTTTGAAATATTTTCTGGAATATTTCTTTAAAGCGTGCTGCGTATTTGGTAGCACGTCTGTACTCGGCGGGAAACTAAACGCCAATGAGGAAAAAAGATGTCGGCGCCACAAGCGTACATCTGACGTAGCGGCCGGTGGCGGGAAGACACCGGAACTCCTCTTTGGACGAGGTTACTGATTGGCTAGTACTTTTTTACAGAAAGTCAAAGCCAATACTTATTTATATGGCGGGAAATGTTAGGCCTAACTCAGTTATATAAACGTTTACCAAGGTACAGTCAAATTAATAATTTCGTTAAATCATTGGAATTGACAAATAAATTGAATAAGTTCACAATAACAATCATTAATTTTAAATGTACTCACTGTGAAAGTTGTTCCAATTTTATAATAAAATTACATTAAAATTATTAGCGTAAGGAAGTCTCCACTTTTTTTGACTCTGTTCTTTGTGTACTTAGGTATTTTAGCTCCGATTTTACGACCACTTATAAAAGATTAAAAGTAATACAAATTTTCACAGTATTTCAATAACTCACTTTGGACTAGCGGTTTGAACAGTCGGGTGGGTGCGACGATGTATAGTCGTACCTGGGTTCGAAACCACCGAAAATTTAATTTACTTTTTGAAAATGAAATATCCACAAAATTTTGATACATCCCGTTAGTACGGGCTCGAATCCCTTCAACACTACCAAAATTTTAGATTTTTATCATTTTTATTCTTTATATTTTGAACAATGTCATAGACCTAGTACAAACAAATTCATATTTGTCATAAATTACTTATTGTAAGCCTTCCTAAGTCTATTTGATTGTTATATAAAACTTTGGTAGACTGTTCTGCGTAGGTACATCCCACAAAGGGTCCTGACCTCGTTTCTAACGGTATGACAAAAATAAAAAGAAACAATTATGTACTATCAACACCAACTGATTTTTATTTTATTTTAGCTCTTACGCCAGCTAAGTTCAGGCATTTTTACAAATCGCTCATTGAATGCAAAACGGCCACATTTCAAAAATTTAGAAAATGGTTTAATTTCTGATAAAGTATATTTTCTTTTGAGAACATTTCATAAAGCTAGTTTAATTTAAATATTTATTTCTTTTTATTGGGATAATTATCTTAACTTTGCTTCAAAATTTTAATGCAAAATGGGCTTTTGTAGTTTTTATCAAGTTGGGTGATAGCTATAACAGCGACCATTATTTTAAAAAATAGAGCAAAAAATTACGAAAACAATGATGTTTTAATATTAAAAAAGAAAAACTTTAACTTTTCAAAAAAATCATGTTCAAAATTTTGTTTTGGCTCTCTGTAAAAAGTTACGATTAGTCCAATAAAAAAAATATATATATAATTCCGGACAGTCCACACAGCATCATCTAGCCCCAAGGTGAGCAAAGCTCGTATTATGGGTACTAGTTGACTGATAAACTTAATACAATACATTACATAGATAGATTTTTTTTTATAAATACATAGAAAACACCCAGACCAACGGAACAATTTCATGTTCAATTTCTGTAGATCGTACACAATTTTTTCCGACACGGGAATCGAACCCACAACCGGTCGCAGGCGGACCTTCGCCCACTGCGCCACATCGGTTGTCGCTGATGAATGATCGAAATGCTTTGCATACAATCTGACACGTCTGATGCTGGGGCCACACTACCGTGATATGCCGATAATTATTTTAATTATAACTTGTACAACACCTAGGTATAACCACGATTTATGGCCATAATTTTACAATGCCAATCAATATGGCAAATGGCGGTAGACAAT
The DNA here is from genome assembly GCA_944547425.1 of Eupithecia centaureata. Classification (NCBI taxonomy): domain Eukaryota; kingdom Metazoa; phylum Arthropoda; class Insecta; order Lepidoptera; family Geometridae; genus Eupithecia; species Eupithecia centaureata. The sequence goes on from OX155691.1 coordinate 11,946,367, forward strand.
AGCTCCGGCGGCGGTCTTTTTTCGCACATCAAAGAAGATTACCGCAGTAATTAATGCGTTTGTGGCCACTACCGTTTGTCCAGTGTGCAATATGAGCTCACCGGCGACGCACGTGATATTTTTACCGCCTTATTTATTGACATATCTAGGTAAACTCTAGTGTAACCACACCAGGTCATGCAGTAATTTAAACGGTAATTTAATGTCATAATTATTGCGGTAACAGCCCGGTAGACGGTAAGGTAGTGTGGCCCCAGCGTAAAACTCTCTAAACTGGTATCTATAAGCAAACATTTTATCTGTTTACATAGTGTCATTTATTGTTGTCATGGAAACGGAACGTAGGCTTCCTAGATCTTATTTGACATGCAGCAAAAATAGATAGGAATAAATACTTGGACGATGGAAAAACCCTTTGAGAACGGTAGACTATGGTATTATTAGATGATTCTTTAGATAGCACACAGATGGCGATTCCGTCGCCGCCATCACACTCACATGTTCAAGTAAGCGGGCGTACGACACTATCCGTGTTCACTCACGCATTGATAGAAATGGCCTAAAATTTTCACGTTATTTCTAATTATACCGAGTGTTTTCATGAATCAAACACAATTTGCCGCAAATAATGACAAATAACAAAGCCAAAAACAATTATTTATTTGTTAAATTATGTCCACATCGCTCATATTTGGGAAAATACAAACGTATGAACGATCGAACGAATCGAACAACCTTAAGTAATTTAAATAGAATTTGGTATGTAGATAATCAAAGATAGCTTTGGACATAGAATGACATAGGATATTATAATTTGGAATTTTTTACCTCTGAGGAGGTTAAATAGGGTTGTAAAGTTTGTATGGAAAATTATTATTCCTTGGTTTAATTCTCTCAAAACTCGGTATAAATAAACTGCAAAGTAAATGCGGATGCGGAGCAACAGCTACTCACACCTACTGGTAACACCTGAACACAGACTTCAAAAGTCTCATCGCTCGGTTTATGTCATGGGACCTTCCGTCTATAACCGATTGCCAGTAAAAATACATTAAAAAAATACATTAATAAATATAGATTAAAAAAATATTTAACAGAATCGGTGTTCTATGACGTGCAGGAATACCTGGCATTACCGCCTTGTTAATTTAATTTAAATTGTATATTTATATAAATTGTTATTATATTTTAATGAATAATTCGTATTATGTAATTAATTATAATATTCTATTGGCATGTTACTTAAGAGTAATTAATAAATTCTGTATTTCTGTATTTCTGTAAATTATTGGACGCGTATTTTTAATTTTTACGAAAATACCCCTAGGATGCGTACAATAAATTCCTCAAATTTGGCAAATAAATTGTGGGACTCATCTAGTAATAATATTATAAATTCTTATTGAAAACATCGTTGTCTTTTTCAGGAATTAGCCATAGAGCGCGGAGTGAAAGACGTGCAGGAGTCGTGGGCGAGCGTGGTGTTCTCTGTGGCGCGGCACTTCAACCGCGGCGAGGACCGCGGGTACACGCTCAACCCGTGCGACGAGATCGTGGTCAAGCTGGACGACGACTCCATGTCTCTGCAGAGTATGGCGGCCTCACAGTAAGGACTCAATCAGGAAATAGCCATAGAGCGCGGAGTGAAAGACGTGCAGGAGTCGTGGGCAACCAACCTCCTGCGTCGCAGGCAGACCTTCGACCACCGCGCCACTAAGTTTGTCTAATATATTTATAAACATTATAGTATGAATTAATTTATTAGGATAACATAATTAGATCACATAGCTCACTAGTATATACAATTATAACAAACTCTTAAAAATCTAAGGCCGTCACCAGAAGGCAGAGTACCCAGAATGCTGGCAGCATTGCCACGTTGAATGGCAATGCTAATTCGTTGACCAAAATAGAAGCCAGCATTCTTATGTCCTGTGGGCTCTATGAGAAGTTTCGTAAGATCTTTAAAAATTGTGTGTGCCCCAGGACATTATACCTAGTATAATTAAATATCTCAGGTTCATCGGCCCCTTCCTGAAAGTGGTCCAGACGTGGGAGCACCGCCTGTCCCTGATCTCCGAAGTGATAGAGGAGTGGTTCGCGACGCAGCGCAAGTGGCTCTACCTGGAGGGCATATTCGTGGGCGGCGACATACGCGTGCAACTGCCTGAGGAGGCCAAGAAGTTTGACGATATCGATAAAGTCTTCAGAAAGGTAGGTATATTAACATGAGTATTGTATTTCTAATTATGTAATGTAGTACTTACTTACATATGCACACAGATCCCCTCATACTATCCAATGATTCTAACCATCCAAGGTTGTCTGGTAGAGATCGATCTTCAGCTTTAATACCGCCAATTGACACTTACTCTAAGTAATTTTATTGTATATTGTTGTACACTTAATAATTTTAATTTATTAAGAAAGTTACAATCAAGAAACGCGTCCCTAAGACACTGGCTGCATTACCACGCTGTATGGCAATTCTTACTGAGCCAGATACTCAACAGCTCTCGGGTCACGTCGCATCGACCCGACGTCATCGCTCAGATAATTTCTGTAAAACTCTGAGGGCGTCGAATTAATGAATTATATAAAATGAAATAAACATGTTTATTTTCAGATAATGTTGGATACTGCGAAGCGGTTGGTCGTCGTAGATTGTTGTACTATTAGCGGAAGGCTTGAAGAGTTTATAAACTTGGGATTGGGGCTGCAGAAGTGAGTAAAGACAAAATATCAACAAACAAAATTATTATAATAGATTATTTCACTTTATTTATTTTAATACTCGTTAAAAAATACATTTTTTACTATAGAAAATACAAAAATATTATAAAACTAATCTACAGTAAAAAATATATCAAAACGGTGGATCACCGGCCGCGAAGCTAGGCTCAAGCAGCCGGTGACTAGGGTTGCAGACAGAGGAACTTCCTGACGATACGTGCCGAATCCAGGAGAACCGCTTTTTGGATCTGACCCTTGATCCAACTTCCTAGCGAGAGTCTCTTGAGATGTTTATCGAGGCTCTTCGCTATTACCCCGTTAACTGAAACGACTATCGGGACGATGGTCGCTGAATCAACATCCCACATGCTGACAACCTCGTTAGCCAAGTCAAGATATTTACTGAGTTTATCTTTCTCAGCTTTAACGAGGTTAACATCATGTGGTATGGTGACATCAGCTAGTACCGCCCATCTTTCTAACCGGTCTATCAGTACAATATCAGGCTTATTTGCAAGAATAGTCCTGTCTGTAATGATAGAGCGGTCCCAATAGAGCGTGGCACGGCTATTTTCGAGAACTGGCGCCGGTGTGTACTTATAGTATGGAACTTCAGGACCAGTAAGGCCATATCGGAGAGCAAGTTGTTGATGTAATAATACATTATTATTATTACTAGCAGTACCGCGGGACTTCGTCCGAGTAGTATTTTATACTTACTTAGTACTACTTTTACTAGTTTCAATAAAGAGTTTCATACAAAAGTTTTCATCAAAAATAACTTCCTGACTGATAGACAACGTACAGCTAAATGGGTGACCCATTTAGCTGTATTTGTTAAAAAATCAAATTATACGCGGACGTTGTCTCAGGGACAACGGACTAAGTCCAGCTGTGAACTAATATAGGCTGCTGCTGATGATGATGTTGTGTCAGAATACTGCTAGTTCATAATCATAAACGATTTACCGCAGACTACGAAAAAAGAAATAAGTACGTCTCATCTCAAGTAACAGTTCTTGACAAAAACTTTTTCATCGTGTCCAGATGCCAGAAATCCCTGAACGACTACCTGGACTCAAAACGGCGCATATTCCCGAGATTCTTCTTCATCTCCACGGACGAACTGCTCTCGATTCTCGGCAGCAGCGAATGTAGCTGTGTGCAGGAGCATATGATTAAAGTAAGACCTATTCTTAATACACCTTTATTTTATTAGTTAATATAATAAGTCTTTAACCAGCCAATTACCTACTTTGGTTCTATTCTAACTAAATAAATATTGCAGGCTGAATTGGTTACGAATACACTTTTTTCTATCTAATTAAGTAATAATATCACTGGTGTAGTTTGATATTCATAAAGCATTTTCGACATTCAATTCAAGTGTATGTATTTATAATACACAGAGCAGAAATGCCGTGTAAAATAAGGGCTAAACTAGTTGTGCGATGACGTGCCAGAATGGGGACTTTGCAAATACGGATGTATCAATTTTACTAGTATTATCAACGCGATAGTTTGTATGTACCTATTGATTTTGGATGCAACTGGTAGTTTTGCTCCGAATTTAAATGTTCACCTTTTTATAGCTATGAATAGTATTACGTTGATGAATTTTATGTGAATTTTACGGTGATATATACAAGTTCTAGCTTCTTCATGCTTAAAAAAGTTGAATGGAAATATTTTTTCTGGTTCGTTTAGTAAAAGTTTTAGAATCCTAAGCCATTATTTAGGTCAGGTAGTAGTCCTACCAACTACAAAGAAAGCAAAAACTCACAATTAATGATCGACGTGACTTTCCTTCTAGAAACGCTCTTCAAACCGCTGCTCCCACCAATTTGAATTTAAAATTTCGTTGTAAAGTCGCTCAATACGAATTTAAAAGAAACAACAACCTATGATTTATGTTCATATACGAGCTACTAATTTTAGTAGCTCGTATATTGTGAAAAGGATATTTTTTTTAGAAACAAGAAGTATTTTTAAATTATAAGGATATTTACACAAAAACCAATCAAGCTTTGCATTCATTTTCAGATGTACGATAACATAAAAGCTCTGGATTTGTATGTGGATCATACGAATCGACCCGTCGCGGCCAAGATGATTTCTGCTGAGGGAGAGGTATTTTGTCTCACTCTTTGACCTAAGACAAAAGAAAGTATAAATGTAGAGAAATCAGAGTCAGGTGAAGTTACTGTCTAAAGTTCGAAACACACAGAAGCCGGCGCACTATGGAATATCGTAGAACAAGAGCATATTAAAAATGGTTTTTACAAATATCATAATTTATCAAATATTTTAATTTTATTAGATACTCGGATAGTCAAACTATGTTATTCAATAAGATTTTGTTACTCAATACCTAAAATAATATTATTTTTCATAGTCAAAAGGATGTTAAAGAAGGCGGTCCCAAACTCATGCCTTTGCATGTACATGTTTCAATGCAATATTGTGAAATAAATATTCAGGAGAGATATGTAGTATACTACATTTTTGGAAAGATTGTTTCATGTTTTTTACGGAACAGCTATTTAATTTTCATATTATTTATAAAATTTTTGAGTAATTGCTAAAAACGTCGCATACCTTATTTTTCACTAATTTTTTTTTTCTTTGAAGCTTTTCACTGTCACCCACGTCTGCCCACGCGCTACTTTTTGTATTTATTTATAGTCTAACTATTCATACACATTATGCAAAAAAAATCAGCTGCGGTTTTTTGCGGTTTTAGAAGTTATGAGCAAAAGTTAGATAGAAGTCGGAGCAAGAAATTTGTTATTTTTCGTGGTTTACCACAGAGACTGTTCGCAGGGACATTTAATCTGTATTTTTTTTGTCGTTCAATTATTTTGCTTGAGAATGTAAGTGATAATTGTGATGTAGGTACCCATTCAGTATTGTATAATAGAGGTATATAAAGGGAGGTAAAAATTATTCCAACCTTTCACATTAGTGTTAGTTCAAGTGAAGTAAAGCTCATCTACGCCTGTAAGTAATTGATTAAAGTTCTAAAATGTCTTGATTCAGCTGTATTCAACGAGATTTAATACTTCCCTTCATCGAGGGTGGCAGAACTCTGGAATCATTGTCCAAAGATTTAGAGGAAAACATTTATTTTTCTTTTACTTTCTTCAGGGATGACGATAATATCCAAAAAAATTGTCGAATACGTAATGGAAACTGCTAGAATATACGTAAATGAATTTAATTGGTATTACATGCCATCTTCAGTCCAGAAGATACTTTTACACGGAGAAAATATTATCAAATATTTCGCAGTTCTTCCTATTGGACAGCTATCGGAAGATGCACAAGAGTCGCGTAAGAAAGACTACAGAAACATGCGACTACATCATGCCAGAAAATGTTCTCGACCAGCTACAAACGAAGATGTCTTTAAAACTCTATTGTAGACTTCAGATCCGTATATAACAAGTTTAAGAAAACCATACGCAAAAATTTTCAAAGATCTTGAAGAGGCACTAAGTCTTATAAAAGTGGCACCACTTGCAACTGACCCTAAGATATATTATGTGTATTAGAGCCAAGTAGATGGTGATTTCTTTTCTAATGTCTAATCCACTCTTAAATTTAATCATAACTTTCACTTTTTTACAGTAGGCAGAAAATATAAGCTAATTAGGTAAATAGATAGATACTATAAAGTAGTAGCATTTAAATAAAAAAATATTTTTTTTTTGGCCATGACTTATTTTTATTAACCATAGATTAAAACTAAGGTTATTTTTTGGTAATTAAAACCTTTTATTTCGCATTACATTAAATTATTTACTTATTTTTTCCGTTTTTTTTTCTTTTTATGCTGTATATATATATACATATATAAGAAATCACTTAAACTTATATACTATTTGAATCTCTAAACATTACTGTATATCTGTACCAAATTTCATCACTGTATGATTAAAATTCGTGAAGTTATAGATTTTTAATCCGAAAATGACCTAAATATTCCATAGTGCGGCGGCGGAGCGGAGGCTAAGGCGTGCGAGTTGTATTCAAGTTGTACTCTTCTGGAATCCTATGAAGGCCTACACATACACCGCAGGCGGTGGCGACGCGGTGCCATAGGAAAAACCGCCACGCCTTCGCCTCCGCTCCGCCTCCGGCTTCAGTGTGTTTCAAACTTTAAAATGAATGGTTTAGCCTGGTGTTACCATATGAGTCTTCATACTCCGAATCCAGAGTGGTCTATTTTGTGGTAAATCTTCCTTTCGGCCATCAGTAGTTTGTGCTTTTATTACAACATTTATTACATATTACATTAAAAAATGTTGTATAACAGATGCAAATTTCCCTTTGATTCATCATCACACACATTAGTCCACTGCTCGACATAGGCCTCCCCTAATGAGCGCCATAGCGCCCTTTGATTGGTGTCAGTTAATGTAGTAAGTTAAGTTAATGTAGTATGTAGTAAGTTAATGTAGTTAATGTAGTATGTAGTAAGTTTAGTAAGTTAATGTAGAAACTACAACTCCTATTTTGAAAACTTGCTCCACTATCCCTGAATGATAAAGAAGCCACGGGATTGGACGGGGAGGATTTATTATTGTTCTAATATTTTTATATTATCTCTCGCTCAGATAATGGAATTCCGGTACGTAGTGTACACAGAAGGGAGAGTGGAAGACTGGATGAATCTAGTGCTTCAGGAGATGCGACGCAGCAATAAATTCATCACAAAGAAAGCTATATTCTACTACGGAAGGAATTGGAGGACTCCAAGGTACTTTTACACAATAATGATTTGACAAAAATACTGGATTCAGCAGTAGGTAACTGGTTCAGTTATTTTGGCACGAGAGGACGCGACGCTTTATTTTATTCATACCAATTTTGTAAAAGGTTTTTATGAACGAATATTTTAAATTACAAATATACTCTTGCGTATGAAGTAAGTTGTAATAATATACCACAAGTAGGTGCTACTTTGCTGTTACTGTAATAGATAGTAGATATTCGAATATTGTTTTTTTCTAATAATTAAAAGAATATCCGAAAAAAACCACGATCTTCCCTCCCAACTGCACTATATATAAGGTCAAGTAACCTACAAGAGATGGGTGAGGGCTAACTCCCTATAATGACCTACATAAATAAAAAAAAATCGGATTTCGGACTCTTTTCACTTACGCTATTCGTGCGACACGCGATTTGCCTTTTCTGTAGTTCGGAATAGGCAGAGTATATTGAATATACTCTGGTGACCTTTCAGAACGGAGTGGCTCCTCGAGTACCTCGGCATGGTGTGCCTGGCGGCCAACGGCGTGTGGTGGACGGCGGAGACGGAGGAAACCTTCCTGCGCATCAGGAAGGGCAACAAGCGAGCCATGAAGGAACACCTCGCTGAACAGAACACACAGCTGGACGACTTGGTGGTTAAAGTGAGGCAAGGTGCGTGCTGTATCATTCTAGACTTATTTATTTTCATTTCCTCACATGATTGCAGGCGCCCATAGGCTACGGTAACCGTTTTCCAACAGGCGGATCGCATGCTTGTTTGCCAAATGGTAGTATAAAAAAAACACAAGAAAAACGTAGGTACATGACGAGGATAGATCAGTAGTTATGCGGGAAAAATTTTTTTTTGTTACCGTATGGATTTAAAATACCGAGCTACCGAGTGGAACAAGTCGGATGGAGTTATATAACGAGTGGCTTTAAGGTGATCCGATTTCCATACGTTTGTATTTTCCCAAATATGAGCGATGTGGACATAATTTAACAAATAAATAACTGTTTTTGGCTTTGTTATTCGTCATTATTTGCGGCAAATTGTGTTTGATTCATGAAAACACTCGGAATAATTAGAAATAACGTGAAAATTTAGGCCATTTCTATCAATGCGTGAGTGAACACGGGTAGTGTCGTACGCCCGCTTACTTGAACATGTGAGTGTGATGGCGGCGACGTAATCGCCATCTGTGTGCTATCTAAAGAATCATCTAATAATACCATAGTCTACCGTTCTCAAAGGGTTTTTCCATCGTCCAAGTATTTATTCCTATCTATTTTTGCTGCATGTCAAATAAGATCTAGGAAGCCTACGTTCCGTTTCCATGACAACAATAAATGACACTATGTAAACAGATAAAATGTTTGCTTATAGATACCAGTTTAGAGAGTTTTACGCTGGGGCCACACTACCTTACCGTCTACCGGGCTGTTACCGCAATAATTATGACATTAAATTACCGTTTAAATTACTGCATGACCTGGTGTGGTTACACTAGAGTTTACCTAGATATGTCAATAAATAAGGCGGTAAAAATATCACGTGCGTCGACGGTGAGCTCATATTGCACACTGGACAAACGGTAGTGGCCACAAACGCATTAATTACTGCCGTAATCTTCTTTGATGTGCGAAAAAGACCGCCGCCGGAGCTATTGTCTACCGCCATTTGCCATATTGATTGGCATTGTAAAATTATGACCATAAATCGTGGTTACACCTAGGTATTGTATAAGTTATAATTAAAATAATTATCGGCATATCACGGTAGTGTGGCCCCAGCATCAGACGTGTCAGATTGTATGCAAAGCATTTCGATCATTCATCAGCGACAACCGATGTGGCGCAGTGGGCGAAGGTCCGCCTGCGACCGGTTGTGGGTTCGATTCCCGTGTCGGAAAAAATTGTGTACGATCTACAGAAATTGAACATGAAATTGTTCCGTTGGTCTGGGTGTTTTCTATGTATTTATAAAAAAAAATATCTATCTATGTAATGTATTGTATTAAGTTTATCAGTCAACTAGTACCCATAATACGAGCTTTGCTCACCTTGGGGCTAGATAATGCTGTGTGGACTATCCGGAATTACAGCTTGGCAAAAAAGTCTTGAAACGGAACTAATTTTTTTGTTTAATGGTAATATTCTTAAAACAATGACGTTTGATGTAAAATTGTAAACAAAGATTACGAATTCTCGGATTTTTTACTTGGATCGGTCAAGCGGTGGTGATAAAGTGACGAAAAGTGAAAAATAATGAATAAAACAGTTAGAAGTGCTGCCAGGGAGGTTATTTATAAGGTATACAGGCGATGTCTGGCAGAATTTGAGGCCAGAACTATTCTTTCAGATCTCAACAATGTTTTTCAAAGAACCGCTGATATGACAGGTTTGTGAGAGTTTGTTTTGTAATTTTAAGTTGAATCAAAGGTAACTTGATGGTCCTAAAGCAGGATTAAATTAAAGTTCCACGGAACAAGTGAAATATTCAACAATAAACATCGGGCAGTTAGGTTATGTTTACGTTTGTTCTGCGTACTCTGCTATAGTGCGGGCATAGAATTTGATACTTGAGCTAGACTAGCTAATATGTTAATCTATTTCTACATAAATTAAATGTTGTGTTATTTCTTTGTAATAAAGTTACTATAGCGTTTGTATTTTAAATGGTCTAGAAATTAGGTGCCTAAATAATAAACTGAAAAAGGTAAGATAAAGGTATCATAAAAAGTTTCTTCTTTATAGGAAGCAGCTGAGCGTGCTAAAACGGAACGGTTCCAAGCTATTACGGAGGAAGATTGGAAGAATTCGTGCCAGCACGTAATAAAAATAGAAAAGGAATACTGTGAGAGAACTTACAATGGATTAATAACAATGTATTAAATTTTAATTTACTTTATATTTCTTTCTTTATATACTTACATAACGAGAACCTTGCTCAATTAAACAATATTTACTGATACTAGTATACTATGTGTGGATATAAATGTACGTATAACTGAAATATCCACCTAAGTATCAAGACTAGCTTGGTGCGCTATAGGTGTTGCCATAAGGACCTACAGTGGCGCCCCCATTATTTTCTACTCTTTTTTGCCAAGCTATATATATATATTTTTTATTGGACTAATCGTAACTTTTTACAGAGAGCCAAAACAAAATTTTGAACATGATTTTTTTGAAAAGTTAAAGTTTTTCTTTTTTAATATTAAAACATCATTGTTTTCGTAATTTTTTGCTCTATTTTTTAAAATAATGGTCGCTGTTATAGCTATCACCCAACTTGATAAAAACTACAAAAGCCCATTTTGCATTAAAATTTTGAAGCAAAGTTAAGATAATTATCCCAATTAAAAGAAATAAATATTTAAATTAAACTAGCTTTATGAAATGTTCTCAAAAGAAAATATACTTTATCAGAAATAAAACCATTTTCTAAATTTTTTAAATGTGGCCGTTTTGCATTCAATGAGCGATTTGTAAAAATGCCTGAACTTAGCTGGCGTAAGAGCTAAAATAAAATAAAAATCAGTTGGTGTTGATAGTACATAATTGTTTCTTTTTATTTTTGTCATACCGTTAGAAACGAGGTCAGGACCCTTTGTGGGATGTACCTACACAGAACAGTCTACCAAAGTTTTATATAACAATCAAATAGACTTAGGAAGGCTTACAATACGTAATTTATGACAAATATGAATTTGTTTGTACTAGGTCTATGACATTGTTCAAAATATAAAGAATAAAAATGATAAAAATCAAAAATTTTGGTAGTGTTGAAGGGATTCGAGCCCGTACTAACGGGATGTATCAAAATTTTGTGGATATTTCATTTTCAAAAAGCAAAAAGTAAATTAAATTTTCGGTGGTTTCGAACCCAGGTACGACTATACATCGTCGCACCCACCCGACGACTGTTCAAACCGCTAGTCCAAAGTGAGTTATTGAAATACTGTGAAAATTTGTATTACTTTTAATCTTTTATAAGTGGTCGTAAAATCGGAGCTAAAATACCTAAGTACACAAAGAACAGAGTCAAAAAAAGTGGAGACTTCCTTACGCTAATAATTTTAATGTAATTTTATTATAAAATTGGAACAACTTTCACAGTGAGTACATTTAAAATTAATGATTGTTATTGTGAACTTATTCAATTTATTTGTCAATTCCAATGATTTAACGAAATTAATAAATAGCATGAAAAGTATTTTTTTTTACCTATGATTTGTAAGATATTCTTTAGCTAATAAGCTAGTTTGTAAATAACATTACCCTCTGCGCCTTTTTACTTAAATTGTTCAAAACGATAAAAGAAAATTATTTCCAATTTTTTTTTTAAATGTAAATAGAGCCTGTTTTTATTCTTAAAAAAAACAAGAGTCGAAAATTAGTTCGTTAACTAGTGGTTTTATTGAATTAATTTTAGACGTAATTTAGTAATGTCCCGAAAACGGAAATATTGGTCCGAAAGTCTAGTTAGTTTAGTCCTAAGGCGTCTCCAATTATCTCTGTTATTTTTCGAACAGTAGTTATTTTAGTTCCACTGAATTTATAGGGTTTGCCTGTGTGAGTGACTCGTAGCGGCCGATCACTCACACAGGCAAGATCTTTTTTTGTGTGAGTGACTCGTAGCGGCCGATCACTCACACAGGCAAGATCTTTTTTGCTCTTCCCAAATACAAGCTTCCTAAATGCTTTCAACACTTGAAAAATTGCTTGGTACATAAAAAACAACATACCATTTGCGGCAAATACATTACCATTAAACAATTATGAACAATTTAATTAGAAAATTGTGAAAAACATCAAAATTGAAAATCATCGCCATCTAGTAGCGGAGCTATGCTTAGTCCTGGACGCGAAATCACCTTAAAGAAGACAGTTAAAATTTAAAGTTAACTCCAAAAGGGTAGGTAATTACTCGTACCTAGTACTTGATGATGATGATGAGTTGGATTATTATCTAATAAAATATTGTAACATCATAATTTTGATAACTTAATGTAGGTACCAACCAGGTTAGTTGAAATAGTCGAAAACTTTAGTATGTTTCCCATGCATCTCATTATAAGTGAACCATATTGTGTTTGTATGAGAAGAAAGTGAGATATCTTACCTAATAGGTAGTTTTTCCTCATATCTAACGCAAATTAAATAAGTCAAGCAAGATCCTATTATAGTTCGTAAAACAGATAATACAATTCAAATCCATCTTCGCCAACGTCCATACCACGTTGAAAACACGATCACCGAAGTTAAGCAACGTCGGGCGCGGTCAGTACTTGGATGGGTGACCGCCTGGGAACACCGTGTGATGTTGGCTTTTTGTTATACCTACTCAAAAAAACAAAAAATTAAATTACGGAATCAATTATCCCAAAAAAATGATTTATTTCAACACAACAGTTCTGCTCTTTGTTCTGGGTTAAGTAATCCTGTGTTGTTTCAAAGTTTACCATAATACTTATGTTACTCCTTCAGAACGATATTTTTATAATTTATGTATGTCACTATCTTATAATATTTTGGTTGCTTAAATTCAGCTTGACTCTCTCCAACGTCCATACCACGTTGAAAACACCGGTTCTCGTCCGATCACCGAAGTTAAGTAACGTCGGGCGCGGTCAGTACTTGGATGGGTGACCGCCTGGGAACACCGCGTGATGTTGGCTTTTTGTTTTGCACTTTCAAACTCATTACATACATCAAAAATTTCCGTAGTCTGTATTAAATATTTATACTTTGTATTTTAATTTCAGACCTCGCGCCCAACGATCGTCTGAAGTTCAGAACGGTTGCAACCATAGACGTTCACGCGCGCGATATAATCGAAGGCTTCGTCAGAGACAACGTGACCGATGCGGCCGAGTTCGAGTGGGAGAGCCAGCTGCGATTCTATTGGCTGAAGAGGGATGACAACTTGTGGGTTAGGCAGTGTACCGGTGAGTCATCATGAGCATCAACCTATATTAGTCCACTGCTGGACATAGACCTCCCATATTGAGCGCCGGTGAGTGCTTTTTACCCGTACATTATAGGGCGTAGGTCCGCCGTCTATGACGCAGGAGGTTGCGGGTTCGATTCTCGCCTCGCGGCAATTTTAATGTTTGTATGATCTTAAGGTGTTCTGGGTGTTTTCTATGTAAAAAATATATATGTAGTGTAATGTATTCTGGTCCGAATATCGCTTTCTCATATAATATACTACAGTCATTTATTTCGGACAACATCGAAATTAACTATAGGATAACCCGTTATACCAAAAATGATGCTAAACCGTGATGCAGAAATCGGGTTGTCCGTAAGACAATGATTATTTAATTATTTCATTTATCTAAGTTTACAAATGTATAGTTAATACCTACGACTGAATAAAACGAATATGAATAAATGCGAAAGTTCCTATGGATGGGCGGGTGATCCTCTTTCACGCAAAAACTACTGAACGGATCAGGCGGAAATAGTTCTAGCCCTGGAATAATACATAGGCTTATTCCAGAAATTAGAAGGCCCATAAATCAGATTCCATGTGAAATTGCCTTTAGACGTTTCCGTAATAAGCAATGCGTGCGTAGCCGCCGCCAGATACAAGTACTTAATAATTATTTGCAGGTACATTCGAGTACGGCTACGAGTACATGGGTCTGAACGGGCGGCTCGTGGTGACTCCGCTCACGGACCGCATCTACCTGACCATCACGCAGGCGCTCACCATGCAGCTGGGCGGCGCGCCGGCTGGTAACACATAACTAACAATACATACACTATCCACACTAAATTGTATAAAACAAAGTCACTGATTCTGCTTCCCACTGTCTATCCCTATTTAGGTATCCTTAGATCTGTAAAACTATGCAACGGATTTTAATGCGGTTTTTTAGTGTTTTAGATAGTGTGAGTGAGAGTTCAAGAGGGAGATTTATACACCCGTGCGTTTTTCCCATCAAAGTATTTTATGATTCCACAAATTACATATCACCACATTCACCACAAGCTCTGCTAGGGTTTAACTAAAATTTACACAAAACCAAAAGAAACCAAAGAGGTAATACAATACGACAGCATGTGCAGTTTTCTTGAAGGCGGGGTCTAATCTTATTAACCTCGCAAATCAATATTATTTTCAGCCAGATCTCCTCAAGTGCTTGTTGACCAATCCTTCTCAAACACATCACAATCATATTAGTTATTTATTATTTATCACACAGGACCAGCCGGCACCGGCAAAACAGAGACAACCAAAGATCTAGCGAAAGCCCTCGGCCTGCTCTGCGTAGTGACAAACTGCGGTGAGGGCATGGACTTCCGCGCCGTCGGACAAATCCTGGCGGGGCTCTGCCAATGCGGCGCGTGGGGATGCTTCGACGAGTTCAATCGGATCGATATATCAGTGCTGTCTGTCATATCTAGCCAGCTGCAATGTATACGAAGCGCTTTGCTTATGAGGCTGAAGCGATTCACGGTAATTATAACTTTATTGCATCACGTTAAGGTACATTGTCGACAAAAAATTCCAAATAAAAATATTGCGGGCTTCTCATCCTCTGTTGATCTGAATGTTATTATTATATGATGTCACTATCTTATCATGGTGTGGCTTAAAATGTCTAAATTCAGCTCGATATTCGCCAACGTCCATACCACGTTGAAAACACCGGTTCTCGTCCGATCACCGAAGTTAAGCAACGTCGGGCGCGGTCAGTACTTGGATGGGTGACCGCCTGGGAACACCGCGTGATGTTTGCCTTTTGCACTTTTGGCATGGCTATAACAAACCAACATGTTATTTCTTTCTGATCTTTATGTGGGGCTAGGTAATCTTGTGCTGTTTTAATTTTTCCATCATCTTACTATTATTACCTCTGAACGATATTATTATAATATGACGTCACCATCTTATCTTTGGAGTGGCTTAAAATGCCTAAATTCAGCTTGACATTCGCCAACGTCCATACCACGTTGAATACACCGGTTCTCGTCCGATCACCGAAGTTAAGCAACGTCGGGCGCGGTCAGTACTTGGATGGGTGACCGCCTGGGAACACCGCGTGATGTTGGCTTTTTGCATATTGTTCACAAGACTTTTACAACATGCATTATATATTTTTTATTCTTACGTTTTTTCTTGTTGACAGTTCGAAGGCACGGAAATAGCAATGGACAGCAAGGTCGGCATTTTCATAACAATGAACCCCGGCTACGCCGGTCGGACCGAGCTGCCCGAGTCTGTGAAGGCTCTGTTTCGGCCCGTGGTCTGCATCCTGCCGGATCTGGAGATGATCTGCATGATATCGCTCTTCTCTGATGGATTCTTGACCGCTAAGGTATGAGCATTGACTCTTTAGGGCCCCTTTCTTTCTATGGAAATGTCTCAAGGCTATTTATATCCCATGGGGACTGATTTATGGGATGAAAAGTAGCCTAATGTGTTATTCCAGGGCTAGGACTACATCTATTTCAAATGTCAGACCGATTCATTCTGTAGTTTTTGCGTGAAAGTGGAACAAACATTTATTCATACAAACTTTCCCGTTTATAATAAGAGTAAGGAAAGGATATTTTTTAGACAACTTAAGTCTAGTACAGGATGTCTAAAACTAAAAAACTGCGACACATTTAAAATATAGATAATATACCTTAGCATTATACATAAAAAACCTATGTGTCTATCTATGTAATGAATTAAAGAAAAAGAAAGAAAGAAAATATTTTTATTAGTTTACCAACATCAAAAAACTGTAAGTACCTTACTAAATATAACTAAGATATAAACATGTGATGCTAGCAAACCAATAGGTCCTGTCTCAGCATAATGTTGCTCCACATATAGTTGAGCAACGCTGGTTTTCTGACAGGGTCTTTGGCGCGTGTTAGCACGGGCAACAGACAGATACCTAATAATAAACCTTACCTACTTATGTAACTAAATACAATATAAAAGTAAATGTACTTAATCATAATAGACACAAATTTTTCGCATCATACCTACTGTTCAATACGGGATCATGACACGGAATTGTAATCTAGTACCCATAACACAATCTCTGCTTAAATGACGCTTTGTGGATTGTCCACCATTATTTATTGCAGGTTCTCGCCAAGAAGATGACAGTCCTGTATAAAGTGGCCCGCGAGCAGCTGTCGAAGCAGTCTCACTACGACTGGGGCCTGCGCGCGCTGACGGCGGTGCTGCGCATGTGCGGCAAGCTGCGGCGCGAGTCCGCGGGGCTCAGCGAGATCATGGTGCTCATGAGGGCGCTCCGGTGGGTTCCATAGGGTAGCCAGGTGGCCGGGATTCCCGGGAATGTACCGGAATTTTGCGTTTTGTTTCGTGTCCAGTAAAAATACCTTATTCTTCCAGATTACGAAATCTAATCCTACTAGAAATGTAGATTTTTAGGACAGGCGGACATTCTTTTTATTTTATTGTATGTAAGGAGGCCTATGCTCAAACATATTAGACCGTAGCCTGAAACAAAAGGTCCGCCTAATGCGAGTGATTTGGCGGATCTTTTTTTAGAAGGCGCCGGGTCTTAAATGATATTATAGTGATCACTTACGAGCATTCAGTAGACCATGTTTTGTTCAGGAGATCCCCCCTAAATATAAACGCTGTTCTTCAAGTAACTTTCCTTGACGTGGTAAGTTTCGATCTTGCAACCCTAGTTCCATACCTCTAATATAGACAGCGGGCAGCTAGTCGTTAGCTCCCTGTCAATATTTACATTTTACAGTAACTTTTATAAGTCAACGTTAAATCAAAAAATAAGAATAGCAAATAACAAATCCACACCACACGAGAGACAAGTGAAGAAGCTTCATGATACGGGCCTTTTTGTTGTAAGTTTTAATAATTTAAACTCCGTGAAGCAAGGTGGACACTTTAAATTACTAGTCCTTCCATACTTAGCTCAAACACTATATCTACATATATGATCCCCCGCGCCGAGACACGCCGGCGACCACGCGTGTCCATTAGTCATTAGTTTTTATAATTGAATATGTATTTTAGTTTTAAGGTATATATATTGATATGGACCGTAGAATAAGTTATAATAAGATCTTTTTACTTGTTCTAATGTTGTCCAAAATAAATGACTTTATTATTATTATTTATTATTATAACATTTCATGGTTAATTACAGAGACATGAACTACCCTAAATTCGTGTTCGAAGACATGCCTCTCTTCCTCGGCCTGATCAAGGATCTGTTCCCCGGGCTGGAGTGTCCACGCGTGGGCTATCCGGACTTCAATGGAGCTGTTACTGATGTGCTAGTCAGTGAGGGGTATATCGTGCTGGAACAACAGGTACTTCATTTCGTAAACTTTATTATTATTTAGCGACTTGGCAAACGTAGCGCACGAGGCTCCGGCCCGGTTGGATGACTTATTGCATCCATAATAATTATTTATAGTTAGATGTCTAAACACCTAACTATATTTACTGTGAACACTCGTAATTTTAATAAACGTAGTAATATCCGCTGATTTGCCAGTTGGCCGCCACCGCTTACCCGCGCTATGCCCGTGATTTTTTATACCTGCCCCGCTCCCCCGCCGCGCGGCTCGGGTTTCACAGAACCATTCATTGTGCCTCAAGTTGTTATGATAAGACTCACAAGTGTTATGTTTTTATGTTCAGTATGAATGACGCTATTTAGTTAGTGTTTTGTTTATTATTATTCAACTACTGTGTACAAAAAATGACGTCAGCGAGCAAAAAAAACGGTAAAATGTACCACAAAATGCATCGCGTTAGAAAATGCTAAATTTTGTGTTTCATGCTGAAACCTTTATTTCTATGTATTAGTAGATAACTTTATCTTAATAAAAAACAAAGAATTACGTAAATAAAACCATGAAACGTAAATAAATCTTTCAAATTAAATGTCACAATGACGCATGACACTCGCGATTTCCCACCGTCCACTATTTCAAGCTTGATTTTCTAATTTTTGTTCTATGGCATGGATTGAAGGCTTAGATTGATTTGGTAGAAAATTTTACAAAGAGCAGGATAGATCTATACACGTCGACCTTAAACAAACAGGGACAGGCCTATATCAACTAGAATGTACGGCGGCGGAGCAAATACCCGTGAAATGTCCGTGTCAAGTGGTAGTTGACATGGTCAATCGGGACTAAAAAATTATGTCATAAGGATTAGGTCATGGCAATTCAGCGGATATGGTTATATACTTCAATATTATGTCCGTCTGTGATGACTTGATAAGATTTGATAAAATGATGTGCCAGTTATCTAACTTAAATCCGATATTTCCTTCGCCAACGTCCATACCACGTTGAATACACCGGTTCTCGTCCGATCACCGAAGTTAAGCAACGTCGGGCGCGGTCAGTACTTGGATGGGTGACCGCCTGGGAACACCGCGTGATGTTGGCTTTTTGCACTTTTTACTTCGCCTAAAATAACTCGAGAATAAATTAAATGTATAATGGTTAGTTATTTATGTAATAGTTTTGGTTTTATTTAAATTGTAATAAACATTACTTAATTACAGAACTTTATTTAATTATAGGCATATCTTTATTTATTGTGTTATACATGCCGTATCGGTATCAATGAACGCTTACATGGATACTTATGTACATAGTCACTTCGCATAGTTATACCTATAAGTTAGTTTGGAAATAAGTATGGATCGAGTATCTGCTTTATACATTAACTTAGGTACCTTTATCTAATTTATTTTACAAAAATATTTATAATTCCTACAAATCCAGATCTATGATATCAGATTACGATTGACGAAAATTATACAACAAACACACTTACTTATACTACCAATTATATATCATTACCAATATGTACATAAATTGTTGAACAAGTTCTGATTGACTGTTGATCTGGATTCTGGGTGTTTTTTATGAATAATAAACAAATATTAGAACGAACGATATATCTATCTATGTAATATAAAAAGCAGAATGCACAATTAAATGCTTTCTTTTTTTTAATGCGTTCACAATTTTTGCTTTATTGCTTTCGGTCAAGTCTTTAAAAATAATGAAGACCTCTTTCAGGTTGATAAAGTGGTGCAAATGTACGAGACGATGATGACGCGGCATTGCACGATGCTGGTGGGACCCACGGGTGGCGGCAAGACTGTCATTCTGAACTGCTTGGTGAAAGCGCAGACCAATATGGGCATTCCTACCAAACTGCAAGTCGTTAATCCTAAGGTGAGTTCAAACTATAGTTGCCACGAATAGTGATTTAGCCGAATACCGAATGTTCTGCAACGCTATCGGCCGAAGCGCCGAATATTTATTAATAATTAATACCGCTGATTAATTTTACTTATATTTTAATTTGGTAATAAATTAAAATCTTGAGAATATGATGTCTTTTTAGTCCACGATTTGGTATTCGGTATTCGGCCGAATAATAAGTAGGTACTATTCGGCCGAATACCAAATACAAAAAAAGTGGCAGAATAGGCCGAATAATCAATAATAATCAATAATCATTTATTTCATTAATTTCTAGAATAATACGTCACATTTGTTTGGCTTACTACATTTCAAAAATTACATAATGTAAGCAAGTAGGTTATTCACATAAATAAAAGTACAAACAATAGTTGTTTTTCATGTAAAAAAAAAACAGTATCTATCAAAATTAAATTAATAAAAATAGAATATAAAAATATTATATAAAAACTATACATTCAGACAACTACTAATATTAATTTAGTCAGCTTTATAGGCTATGAATTCCTCATTGCTGTAAAAGCTGTTTTCAGCGAGCCAGTGGGAGCAATACCGAATAGTAGCCGAATATTCGTGGCATCTCTAGTTCAAACTATAGTTGAATAGTTTGATAAGGCACACATTCCTTTCACGTTAAAAAGACTCGTCAGAATGGTGCAGATTCCCGATTCTCTTTTGCTTCATTGGAAAAGTGAGCTTTACGTTGTGGTGATAGGGTTAAATATCCTATCAATATACTCGCAAATACTATTCGATTTCGTTCCAATGTGACGTGAACACGCAAGCACTACAAAATTTAAGCTTGGATGAGAAAAAACGCGGCGGTTTTATCCCTTGCAGGGATTTCTTCCAGACGACCATGTTATATAAGTAAGACTAATTGCTGGCTCATTGTAGATGCGCTAGATGTCATTAAATCGGATAGCATAGTAGTGGATGTTACCTAGATTCTTTGCTACATTATCATAGTATATAACAAAGTCGCTTTCTCTGTCCCTATGTCCCTTTGTATGCTTAAATCTTTAAAACTACGCAGCGGATTTTGATGTGGTTTTTTTTAATAGATAGAGTGATTCAAGAGGAAGGTTTATACATATAATAAAACCGTGCGAACCCGGGGCGGGTCGCTAGTTCTTAAGGCGCAAACTAGAGCCGATGCCCTTGAGAGAATGGGCGCGGCTACCATTTCGCCCCGCACCTTCCCCACATTCCGGGCAGACCCGCTGTCGTCGCGCTGTGAAATAGTCTTCGCGCATTAACCGAAAAAAGGAAAATATTCGTGACAGCGCGGGTGCGGCGGGCGGCGTGGTAAACGAATGGCAGGACGCAAGAAATGCGTATTCGATTCCCACTCCTAGATATTGTTTACAATATCTGCAAATATTTGTTTCTAGTCTTCTAGTCTAGTCTTGTCTTGTCCTAGTCTTCGGGTTTATTGGTATCACGAACCACGATGGTAAGTAACCTAATCTGGGAACAGAACTCGCTATACTTAGGTAGTTATGTAATGTGACTCTTGGGTTGAGGGTATTACTAGCTGCTATCCGCGTTGTAGCTAGATAGACCTCCATCAAAAGTAGTCTGTAGACTACCTAACTACTTGAAATTTTCATCCACCACTAAAATTAGTTGATGTGGATAATATATCGCCTCTATGCGACAAGAACGGGTTATCTCGAAAACACCTACTTTTCAGGAGACCACTTTAAAGTTTTAAATTGGTGTAATTTTTTTAACTGTAGGCTTTTTCGTAAAAAAATGCAGATTATAGGTTCGTTAATTAATTCTCTTTCTAAATAAATTATTTACAAAGATCTGACATTTCTAGTTTAAGAGTTATTAAATTTTATTTAAGTATGGGCAAAATATATCACGTTATTCTTGATAAATATTATTTTCCCCTGTGACATATGAACGTAACACGTTACACCTGTTATAATGTTTTTCTTTCCAATGTGTGTGATATCTAAATGTATGTGATATCATGAATAAAACACGTTATTGAAATAGAAAAACCATTTATTATAGAAGAGAAAATAACAACAACACAGTTATAAAATTGATTAATGCATCTAAAAACCTGCATGCAGACAAAGTATTTTTAGGTTCTCAATGTTAAATCAGTCTGTAAAATATACAAAGAGATGCCTTTTTTTCAAAATTTTACTTACAATTAAATCTATTTAGAAAAACATGACAAATTAAAAATAATCACTGCAGTTTTAATTTGTACTGTAATTTTTTTATCAAATCAACATTTACTTCCTTCTAAAGTTTTAGAAGTTTTATACTAGCTATTTCTTTCGACTACATCGTCCTCCTGTGTCTGTATCTCCTTGTTAAATTTTATGAAGATCCGTTAAGAACTTAAAATCGTGATTAGGACAGACAGACAGACCGACAGAAACTTTCGCAATTATAATAATAGGATAAATATTAAGAGGCTAAGACTTTATTAACAACGACAATTACAATCAAGAAATAGAACAAAATAAGACTGATAAATACAATTGAATCAATGGAGTTACTGCAGACGGTTTCAAATAGTCTAAAAGTAGCTCAACTGATCCATTTCAATACCAGTCGGAAGCGTCCCCATAAAATAAGATAATAATACAATAATAATACTAGAATAGTCACAAGAATAACTTCATAATAGGATGGTCCTGATGAGCTACAGCTACTTGAAGAACTACCTACATAGTAGAATTACGACGAGGCACTTAACTTTTCTCTTTTTTTAAATAAAACAAGCTGTGGCCGCAACTTCGTTCACGTGTAAAGTGTGACTTTGGGCAGCCACATGAACCTTATACAAATATTTTCACCCAAATATTCACCCCCTAACTTTATTTCATCCCGTAAAGGCTAGAATTTTAAAATCTTTCAATATCATGTTATTTTTATGTACTCCAAAAGCCAATAAGTTTCACGCTTCTTGCTTCAAAAACGAAACTTCTATATAAATTTCCATCCCCCACCTATTTTAACCCCTTACAAACCTTTTGCCACATTAACAAGTAGCTTATGGCCTTTCTCAGGCTCTACACTATCTCTGTACCAAATTTAATTTAAATTGATTTAGTTTTTTAGGCGTGAAAGCGTAACAGACTGTTACTTTTGCATTTATAATATCGTCATGGATGTTTCGTGCTTCTTTGAAACACATTCTGCGCGGTGAGTTTTAAAATTATTTTAGATCGCAACTCCATCTGAAAGAATAGAGCAATATTAGATTAAATTCTTAACACCTATAATGCAACATCATGACATAAACAAAGTAAAGCTTAGTAAGTTTTCAGCTATAACGCAACAAATTAAAGAAAACCATAAGATTAATGCAATAAATAAAACATTTTTTAAATCTATAACGGTACATGTCATTTTGTCTCTTAAAAATCATAGACATTTAATGCTATAACGTGACACAGCACCCCTTATCCCAACCACGTTTTAGCTTTCTTTACAGGAAAACTGGTACACGTAACGGATATCACACTTTAGAAGCAAAATTAATTTCAAAGAAAATACTTACTATTGCACCAAAACCGTGACACGTGAATGTTGTAACACTTTTGCCTCAATCGGGCAGCACTATCCCCTCCGAGCACCTGGGTCTTACTGACTAGACACGTTATTGCTTCGAACACTTCGCGCGAGTGAGATACAGATAGTCCAGCAAGCTCTTTCGGTCTTTCATTCATAACTCAGCCATTATTGGCCCTAGAAATATCCCGTTTTAGTAGCAAGTAGAGCGCGAAACGGCGGTTTTTTCTAGCTATTAGTTCAATAACGTGACATGTCGACGATAACTCGTTGTTCTCGCAAAGAAAAGATATAATAAGTGGAATATTCCAATCATTCAATAGTTTATTCAAATCTATTTAGTAGTTACAAAGATAATGATAGATAGATTACCTACCTACGTGGTAAAGCCAGGGTAAAGGTAACAAACATTCACACAAACTTCTCTTATCTAAAATGAATGTTAGTAGAATATCAAACTCATAATTCGGGTAGAATGATTTGATCCAATAAATTTCTGATCTACAGGAGAAAGGGCATAATGGAACAAGACAAAAAAATTACGAAAATTAGTAAATAATATCTTTATTTGTTTAGGTTTACAAAATAAGCACTAAGATAAGTCTTTATATTCTCTATTTACTACATTTCATTTATTTACATTACATTACAAATTTACATGTCAATATATGGAGGATCGTTATCGACATAAAATTTTGACCTGCACATTTTGCATCGCATTGTAAATTTGGATCGTAATCCTATCTGTTTTTACCAAGTACCTAACTCGATATCTACAAGATGACAAAAAAGGCGATGCACCGTTACCCAGTTTCCTTTACATTTCGAACCCCATTCCCATTTCATTTCAAAGTACACGTTCACGTATGAAACTATTACAGAATTCACATATCCATACTCCATCGATGTGAGATTGAGTGTGAACTTTTTTCGAACTTAGCTGCAGGCAGCGCAGTTCCTAAATATTCTTGGATCGGATCGGAGTAAATGAGTGGTGTACCTACTGTCTAGAGGATTCGATCCTGAATCCCGAGATTCCGGGATCCTGGTCGATTTTCGATCCCGAAAATTTCGGGATTATTTTTCAAATCCCGGGATTTTTGGGATTATTTTTTACAAATCCCGGGATTTTCGGGATTGAGAAAAATTGTTAAAAATAACAAAAAATTAGGCGCGTAAATGTATATGTATATGATCATAAATAATAAAATAAAAATTATACCAAGTTCTTTAAAAATAACAAAAAGGAACATCTGATCATTTCGGTTAACATCGGTTTAGTTTTCTTTATAAATTATGATTTAAAAAAACTGTAATGATTATTCCTAATTTTTTTTATCAGTAAAAGCTCTTTTTATTACCAAATAATACAATTTATAATACCATGTACCAGTATACAAAAAAGCATTCTTTTAATAGGTAATCAACCGCATCTACGGTCACGTCGTGGTAAAATTGACGTAAAATTATTTTTTGTCAACAATCATGACATGCCTTTTTCATTGAAATAATACGTTTAACCATCATTTAATTTTGTTTTTATTGACTGATAAATTAGTGATCGGATATTTTTCAAATCCCAAAGTTGGGGCGAATAACTAGGAGCATTTAAAACCAACTTTTAAAGTAATCCCGATGAGCACGAATTATAAAATTCAAGCAATTTCTATAAAAAAAATATATGTCACTTTAATTTGTTGTGTATTTTGTTAGTAAAAATATATTTTTTTTGTGGAAATATCGATTTTAGTGAAAAACAAGTTGGAATAAATGTGTTTTATATTTGATCTATAAATAAGATTACAACGAAATAAATAACATTCTAGAACATTTTGAAATTCTTCGGAATTTATATGAATTCCCGAATAATCATGTTGTGTCGTATAAAAGAACGTGTCGTTGTAAGTTCATATAAAAGAAAAGCTGCAATACGTGGTGGCTCTCTGATTTTAGTAAAAAAAAGTCTTAAATGTAAAGAAAGAAAAGATATTGTAAAACTCACTATTGAGAGGACTATTGAACTTTCTTGTGAGGAACTGGAGCGACATATCATTGTGTGTGTATACCGCCCTCCTGACGCAGATCAGGTTGCTTTTGAATGTACTATGGAAGAAGTTTTGCTGAAGTATTTACTTGTAGGAAGGATCTTATTGTTTGTGGCGACTTTAATATAGATATTTTAGCAAATCCCCTCGCCGACAGATTGCTTAACTTATTCAAGTGCTTTAGTTTACAACATCTTTTTAATGATCCCACTAGGGTAACTCAAACATCTGCCACCTGTTTAGATAATATTTACTGCAGTCAAACTCCAACCAGCAAAGCAGTAATTAGGCATTTCCAATCAGACCATTATGGTCAAAGTGTTAATTTTAGCTATGATGATAGAAATATTGTAGAAAAATATACCTGCAGGCCAATAACAGAGAACCGTATTAAGAATTTTCAAAGTAGAGTGGAACTAACAGTATCAAATATACCTTGTTCTGATGACCCCAATGAATTATTTTCCAAACGTTTGAATGTCATACACAAGGAACACAGTGAAGTATTCAAACTTAAAACATGCACAGTGAGAGAAAGGGTCGAGTTTATTGATTGGGCTACTCCGGGTATTTATAGAAGTAGGAATAGACTATATGACCTTTATGCTTCTCGAGAAACTATGTTACTTGATCCTGCGTTTCTATTGTATGTAACCAACTATTCTAAAATATTTAAGAAAGTCTGCAACACAGCAAAATGCCTGTTTTTAAAGAATATTATAATAAAATCATCTAATAAAGTAAAAGCAATGGAGACTAATAAATAACGAGACAGGTAAATCAAAGCCACGTTATAAGGAAATAAGGTTAAAAATTAATAATTAAATTCTTATACATGATAAAGATATTGCCAATGCTTTTGATGCATTCTTTTCTACTATTCCTAAAGTTGTTACCCAGTCTCTAGCATCAATGGCTGTTAAATTTTTAGAACCTTCAGTTGCTAAATATAATGAGAGCTTTAACTTTAGTTATGTAAATGCTGATTATGTAGTGAAAACCTTTAAGTCAATTAACATTGAAAATACTGAGGATCTCTGGGGTATATCCACCAAAGTATTAAGTTCAATTATTAAGGAAATGGCTCCTTGTTTGGCCTTTAAGAGGTTAATCATTAGATACCTATAACCCTGTATTTTCAACAGCTTTGTCGACGCAGGAATTTTTCCTGATCTCATGAAATATAGTAAGTTAGTTCCTCTTTATAAATCTGGTAGCCACACTGATCCGGCCAATTACAGACCGATTTCAATACTTCCTGCAATGAGTAAAGTTTAAAAAAAAATATTCTTACCCAGTTAACCTCTCACTTCAATCTTAATAGGTTATTTCATGAAAACCAATTTGGCTTCTCCAAGGGTAGATCAACAACGGATGCTGGTACAGTTCTATTAAGGCAAATATTGGAGGCCTGGGATTAAGCCAAAAACGCTATTGGTGTATTCTGTGATCTTTCTTAAGCTTTTGACTGTGTGGATCATAGTACATTAATTGAGAAATGAAAACATTATGAAATTAAGAAAAAGGCTCTGGATCTTATGAAATCATATTTATCTGATAGAGTTCAAAAAGTAGATGTTGGTAAAGAAAGATCTACGGGCTCAAATATTGAATTAGGCGTACCCCAAGGTTCAATATTTGGTCCCTTTTTATTTTTAGTAAACGTAAATGATCTCCCCTTTCTAGCAAAAGATCTTTGTGATATAGTCTTATTTGCTGATGATACATCACTAATTTTTAAAGTAAACAGAAATAAATATAATTATGACGATGTAAATAATTCGCTTTCACAAATACTAAATTGGTTTACCGCCAATAACCTCTTACTTAATGCTAAAAAAACAAAATGTATAAAATTCATGTTACCAAATGTTAGAGAAATCCCAACTCAAATCATGTTAAATAATGAGATTGTTCACTTCGTAGACCCTACTGTGTTCTTGGGGTTGCATATTGATTCATCTCTTCAATGGCAACCGCAAATTGATGCTCTCGCGGGTAGGCTTAGTTCAGCAGCCTATGCAGTGAGAACAATTAGACATCTCACTGATCAGGACACAGCTAGGTTAGTTTATTATAGTTACTTCCATAGTATTATGTCTTATGGTATTTTGCTGTGGGGACAGGCAGCTGATATTGAGACTATCTTTGTACTTCAAAAAAGAGCGGTGCGTGCAATTTATAAATTAAAGCCTCCTTGAGGGTATTATTTAAAGAAATAAATATTCTAACTGTAATTTCGCAATATATTTATGAAAATTTAATGTATACACACAAAAACAAGAGCAACTTTTTGAAAAACTGTGATGTTCACAATAGAAATACAAGAAACAAGGACAAACTACACATCCCTTCATTTAGATTACGAAAACTGGGGAAATCATTTATGGGTAATTGTGTGCGCTTCTATAATAAGCATCCATCCATCTGAAGCAACTGAACTTTCTATTCGTAGATTTAAACAGTACATAAAACTAAATCTTATCAAGAAGGCATATATCCATAAATGATTACATCAATGACGTTAGTGCTTGGCCAGATGTCGCTCAGTTCCACATCGACAATAGTATGTAATTATTTATAAGGCAAACATGTATTAGACACATAAGTTTTACACATGCTAGTGGTTTCTATTTCGCCTCTTCCACTAGTTGACAAAAAACTGAGGCGAACTGAAAATCAATTATCACTTTATTTCTTATATTATTTTGATAACTATGTACTTACCTATAGTATTAAATTTGACTTGTCTAAGTGCTTATTTTGTAAGCCTAAAGAAATAAAGATATTGATTTCTGATTTCTGTCGTCACTCAAAGTTTAGGTAAATAAACGCCTGAATATCCGATCACTGCTGATGACGTTACCATCATGTGGTTATTTAAATTAGTATTTTATATCATCTACCGTAAAAAAGTAGAATAAAAAAAAAATATATTATAGTATTAATTATTTGAAAAAAGAAGTAATTGTGGTTTTAATTGATTTTAACTTTGTTTTTGAAAGTAAATAAAAGTTGATTTTCATATATTACTTCAATTTTATTTACCTGTCTACGATCCCGGGATAATCCCGGGATCCCGGGATCGCCTTTCACCAATCCCAAAATCCCGGGATTGAAAATAAAGACCGGGATCGAATCCTCTACTAGTGTCTCACTTCGGAGAGACATAAATCGTTGTGACTAAGTATCTACAGGTATTTACTTATTAGCTTTCAGTCTGCTCGGCTGCCTATTCACGAAGTGTAGGTACCATACTAGAATTCTGATGAAATTCATGAACATAATTGTCATACTTACATATTTTATTACATCCCAGCATACTACTAATATTAGCTAGGTCCTAAGTACTGGATATTTTACCTCTAGCATACTTGGCATTTCCTCTTCAGTTTCAAGTTGCTCAGTCACTGTACATCTGTAAATGAATAATAGTATAAGATATGTAATAAATGAGTAGTAGATAAATAAGAAGTAGGTATTTAGGTAGATACCTACTTACATCTTCGTTCATTTATTTTTACCTGGTACTACGCTGGACGATGGAAAGCGGACACCATAGACTTCCACTATACTAATATAAACTTTGTAGTTCCTTACTTGACATCATTTTCACCGTCCATTGTCTGAATATTTTCTTTCTGATGGATTAGCCTTTTCTTCGATCTCCTATAAAAATGCATGATAAATCTATATAATATTGCTAATAGTAGCAATTGCACAAAATTAGGGAAATAAAATAAACGTAGGTAGGAAGGAAGTAGTTAGGTATACTTACATTATTTCCACCAACTTTTGGGCTTTCAGAGCTCTGGTCTTCTTGAGCTTACTGATTTTCTTTATAATTCACCAAACGTACACACAACAACACTGAGCAGTCAAAGTATATTTAGGGCGAGAGGGTATTATAAAAGTAACTTAGCACTAAAAGCGTCCTTGCGGGATAACAATAAATATTTATGTACAGGTGATGTACAGTCGGTTTTCTTATATATTTACAAACTATTTAAACTAAATAAATAAATAAATATAATGCTGGACAATCCACACAGCACCATCTAGCCCCAAAGTAAGCTACTCAAAGCTTGTGTTATGGGTACTAGATAACTGATATATTTTTAATACAATATATACATAGATAGATATATTTTTTTATTATACATATTAAACACCCAGACCAACGAAACAAATTTCTACAGATCGTGCACAAATTTGTGCCGAGGCGGGAATCGAACCCGCAACCTCCTGCGTCGCAGGCGGACCTTCGCCCACCGCGCCACATCGGTCGTCTAAAGCGTCCATGCGCGCACAACTTAGAACAAATAAAATCAATTATTATAAACATAAATTCGACGAGTAAGGTGTGCGAGCACTAGGCAGACAAGCACAACCTCCCCGTACAACAGCCAGCGAGGCACTGCCGCCCGTCGCCCGCGCGACTACTTACGCCCACTAATCCTACGGAAAACTAGAAAAATAACATTTACCAGGTGAAAAACCGTCGCATCGAAAAATCGTACGTACAACTTGAAGACAAAGTTCTTGCCGACATTTAGGTGAAGAAAAAAGTACAAAATTCTAAGTCGTTTAGAAGTAGATACAAATTTAAAGTCCGAAACAGCTGAACTTTGTGAATTTTTTTCACAGGGAAAATGAACACGTAGAACATTTTTGTACGTTCACTTTATAGATAAAATGTCAATTAAAGCCATATATTTTTTTCAGCTCATAAAGTTGACTCCTCTATGAGTAGATAGCCTCCAAAAATGACCATTCAGCTACTGTTTTCGCCTTAAAGAAATAAATAATTAATTTATTAAATTTGTTCAGGCATGTTCTGTGATAGAACTGTACGGCATCTTGGATCCTGTGACGAGAGACTGGACGGACGGCCTCTATTCCAAGATATTCAGAGAAATGAACAGGTAACTACTTTATTTGATTTAGTTTCACATAATAGGCTTTAACCCATATATGCCCAGAAAGATTTAGGTCTCCGATTTTCATAATTTTTGCATATGTTGTTGCTAATGGAATATTATTAGACCCATATTTTTTTATTTTGAGTTTCAGTTACTGAAAGTGCCTTTTTTTTGAAGGGTCGCTATCGACCCCGCGGGCAAATAACTATCTGATAACAGTGGAAAAGGTAGGGGTCAATCAAACGCAGTATATTATTTTTTTATTTTATATTTTTACTTATTTATACCTATGTATGTTAAATAATTAGGTAGGTTACTTCCTAATCCAAAAATTCGGTAATCTGAATAAATCAAATTAACAATAGAAGGTATCACATAATAAAAAACTATGCTAATTTCTCAAACTATTTGTCAGGAAGATAAACACAACATGTGCTTCACATTTTACCGTTTTATTCTGATAAACAGTACACCGTTTTCTGTACTGAGTAACCATGATCATAATATGATTACTCGCGTGTCACCTCACGGCTAAAGGTACGTTCGTCATAACTTTCGCAGGCTGCCCGCCCAGGTCGAGTTTTGTCTGTCCCATACTTCAATAGCAAAGTTCTTGCTAATGACCTTCGAAAATCTAGGGTATCGTCGTTGGCTCCCATTGATCCAGCCAGCAGAGCTGAGTTGTTCACTGTAATATCAACCAGCCATGTCAGGACGTGTACCACTTCTCGCCTCGAATAGCAATGCGATAATGTACTAATGTTGGCATCGAGGCGATCAACGCCACCCATAAATCTGTTGTATTTGCCGACCACATTTGGTTGATCAATTTCATATATTCTTTTTCTTCTTCTATCATCAGAAGATAGAGTGACCCCGTATTCGAATCTATGCTTACAGGTAACATGACCGAATGTCTCACGATGACGTGTTTTACCAACTCCTGATCGAGAAATAATTCAAAAAAATCAATGAGCTCACTTGCTTCTGATAATGTATGGTCTGCTCATGATAATGGAACAGTCCACTTCATAGCTGACTCATGTAAATTCCGTTTGATTTTCTTCTTGTTCTTGGTTGTGGTTGAGATGGGGCACTTCGTGGTAGTCTCGAAGTGGACGGGATCACTGAATCAGTAGGTTGTTGAGTTGCTGATTGAATCCGTGAAAGTCTTGTTGATGATTGACCTGGTCTAGCCTAGCCTAGCAGTTGAAACAGCTTCAGGAACATCGCACTCTTGAATATCTTGGATATGTTGTAGTATAAACTCGGCGGGATCAAGTAACCGAAGTCGGTTCAACCTTCAATATCGCAGTTTTCAGTTTTCATCTCCCGAATCATCATCTGATATCGCTCCATCACAAGGCGGGTCTAAATAGACTTCCACGTTTTGAAGACCTTCGTTATCACGCAAACTTTCCTGGATATCTACTATTTCATTAGTAGTTAGTATTCGGCGTGACCTGAGAAAAAAAGAGAACATTCGGTATCATATTTGTCCAGAGGGTCGGTAGTGACCCATCAAAATATTCGTTCTAATAACGGATTGAAAAACATATTATAATAAAAATTTAGTGCTTACGTACCTAGAGTATTATATTTACTTTACTATCATTCAAAAAAGAAACTAATATCCATATAAATAAATAGTTACTTACAGTTTTGTCTCAGCCGGTGCAAAAATTTCGCCATAAAAATCAAGTCATAACTTTCACCACAACTATTCAACTGAAATTGAGCTTTGTTGATGTGAAATTTACTTCAGGTGATTAGGTATTTTATCATAAAATGCGTAAATGGCGTTAAACACAATTTCTTATGAATAATTTTCAATTTCGAGGCGTCCAAGCGGGAGAAGAAAGTTTGGGTCGTTTTCGTGCTTTTGGGCATATATGGGTTAACGTTAATTAAACGTTAAATAAAGAATATTTCTAGGCTATTTTTATACCACGGGAACTGTTTTATGGGATGAAAAGTCGAAGTCAAAGTGCTTTATTTCCTTTAGACCTTACAGGATTCTTGGAAACGTCGTAAAGGAAGAGGACTTTGTGTTATCTGGAATAACACAAAGGCTCCTTCCTTTATGACGCAAGAACTACGTCTATTCCAAATTTCAGCCCAAACTATAGTAGTTTTTGCATAAAAGAATAAACATCCATACACATCCATACAAACTTTCACGTTTGTTACATTTAGTAAGGATTTGACCACAAATAGTAGAGACAAAAACAGGTAGGTACCTACGTACCTACATGTTTGTTCATAGCGGTAATAAGTATGTACATAGTTGTAGACACAAAAAGACAGTGTTAGACGATAAAACTCACACTTTTTTTTACGTCAAAAATTAGATACTCCATTTTTCATGGGAATCAAAATTAATATAATTATTTTGAGCCTAAACTTTTTCCAGACCGGCTGAAGAAAACGAACGCCGCTATTCCCTATTCGACGGCGACGTAGACGCCCTCTGGATAGAAAACATGAACTCTGTAATGGACGACAACAAGCTACTGACTCTGGCGAATGGCGAACGGATCCGCCTCGCTCCGTACTGCGCGCTGCTGTTCGAAGTCGGAGACCTCAACTATGCCTCGCCCGCGACCGTCAGCCGCGCGGGCATGGTGTTTGTTGACCCCAAGAACCTGGGGTATCAGCCCTATTGGGACAGGTCAGAGTTCAAAATTTAATGAGGCAGATGCCAGATCACCGTAAAGATATTTATCGTTGTGCTGCTGAACCATAAATAAATGGGTAAATTAGTCGATGTCACTAAATAAACAATTATTTCTAAATTTGAAACTGTTTATCGCCAACGTCCACACCACGTTGAAAACACCGGTTCTCGTCCGATCACCGAAGTTAAGCAACGTCGGGCGCGGTCAGTACTTGGATGGGTGACCGCCTGGGAACACCGCGTGATGTTGGCTTTTGCATTTTTTGCTTTGCACGAACATTAAATCTTATCAAGGTTTACGTAATAAGAATTAATGACAAAAAAATTGATTGTGTTTATTTCATAAATTCATTTAAAAAATAACCACTGTTCAATATGTCCATCCATCTAGACCGAAGTTCTCGGAAAGTCGGGCGCGGTTAAAGATTGTATGAGTGTACGCCTGGGAACACTGCTTGATGTTAGTTGCCTATTTGCACGTTTTGCACTTGATAGCAAATCATAGCCTCGTCAAAGATTTTACTTTAACCTGGTACATACATTCATAATAATTTAGTAGATATTATATTAAGGGTGCTTTAACTTTGAACTTAAAACATGACTCAGATGGGTGAAAAGCCGCACAAACAAAGAAGAAGAAGAGAAGCTGAACGCGCTGTTCGAACACTACGTACCGGGCGCCATCAACTACATCGTGTTTGGTTTGTTCGGCCTCCAGCAGCAGACTCCGCTCAAAACCATCGTGCCGCAGACTTCCTTGAACTTGGTACTGACATCTTTCTCTAAATCATCACTATCATCACTACATAGTATAAAACAAAGTCGCTTTTCCTGTCCCTATATCCCTATGTCCCTTTGAATGCTTAAATCTTCTAAACTACGCATGGATTTTGTTGAGGTTTTTTTTAATAGATAGAGTGATTTAAGAGGAAGGTTTATACGTATAATAAAACCGTGCGAAGCCGGGTAGGGTCGCTAGTTAAATACATCCGACAGAGAGCCAAAGTTGGAGGAGACCGCGACTTGGCAAAAGTACTGTAAGACGGTCTCCGGTCAGGTGGGATGACGATCTGCAATTTTAATTTTAGCTTGGTCCTTTCAATATTTTTTGCGCTAAAGAGTTTTATGTGTATGGTGTAAGGAGGATAAACTTTGTGTGTATGGAGAATCATCCCACATCTCAGAAAGATTGCGTGTTTATTTGATATTTGACTTGTCATAAGCTGATTTTATAAAAATAAAGTTATATTGAGTTTTTATAGAACTTGTAGAGGGTCGTTGTATACCCGGATATCGCGAAAATCAAAGGTTCTAAGTAGCGAAGCCTTATTACAATGACGCTGACAACCTGTCTTTTGGTCAATCAACTTTTATTTGTCCTGTAAGTACTATGTTGTGTCCCTGACCAATAATAGCAGTTCTAAAGAAAATTAAGTGGTTTGTTGGCTTATGTCGCATTTGTCTTAATATTATGAAACGTACGAATAAATCATTTTAAATAAATTACTATTATACTCGAATTTTAATGATTTTTCGGGTGGCAAAACATCAGAAAAAGTGTTTTATTGTTTGTCCCTCAGTAGGTTAGTACAATGAAACATTACTTTATGCAAAAAAAAACATTTGGCAATTAATTACGCTTGTAAATAATTATTTATTACAATGTCTACTATGATGCTACCATATAGATTTTTGTTTACTTTAAAATTTTAACGAGTTTTTTGCATGTTTATTTTTGTCCTTATTATATTTAAATATTTCTGATGTCCACCGGACAACGGCAAAAAAGTTCCGTAAACAAAACACAGATGGCATGATCAGTGCTTTGAAAACAAGTCGATTCATTTGGTGACAAAATTCACCCAGCCGCCGTTTTGATTTAATTTTTCCCGTGGCGCGAAACGGCCGAGAGTGTTTTGAAAAATCGCGTGGCTTTATTGTGTGTCCACTGGACAACCATCACAAAAACGTAAGAATTTGATATAGAGTAGTAAATTAAAGTGAAATATATTCTATTCAATATATATTTTTCACTGCGCGAAAGACCTAATTCAAAATATCATTTTTTATGACTAGGGAGCGCAAAGACATAAGAATGTCTCTTGGACAACCAGTCACTTGGACAACTAAAACGGTTGTCCTTGGGACATTTTGGTTGTCCATAGGACAATAGTGATAGAATCAACATAAAACAATACTAATTCTTTCAATAATTAATCATTGAAGAGACTTTTACAAGCGCTAAGGCATTTATTATTGTTTAATATAAATAAGATTGATATTTTGACCAATTTTAGTTTTGTTCTTCCTTAACACATTTTTATAGCCTAATAGTTAGATCTCAATTCTAAGTTGTTTTTGTTTTTATTTAAGACTAGCGACCCACCCCGGCTTCGCACGTTTTTATTATACGTATAATCCTTCCTCTTGAATCACTCTATCTATTAAAAAAACCGCATTGACATCCGTTGCGTAGTTTTAAAGATCTAAGCATACAAAGGGATATAGGAACAGAGACAGCGACTTTGTTTTATACTATCTAGTGACTAGTGATAATGGGTTTGACGGAAAATAAAAATCAAGACGCTATTGAAAAAATCTTGAAGCAGATACGGAGAAATTAGCTGAGCGAAAGATAAAAAAGGGAAAGCTACCATAGGAATAAAAAACTTAAGTATGCCGCCAGAAGATAAAGATAACTGCAGAATTATGCAGAATTAGAATTAATACGACTCCACTCATGCTGCCACACTGCGCGGCTCGCTACGCTTGCCTTGCGGAGAAACAACCGTCGCATTGCGGTTCGCTTTGCTCACCGGAATACGACTCCACCCGTGCTACGACACTGCGCGGCTTGCTACGCTCACCATGCAGTGTACCACGAAACACAGCTCGCTACGGTCGCCTTGAGGAGTAACTGTCGTCGCATTGCGACTCCACTCGTGCTGCAATACGGTGCGGTTCGCTTTGCTCGCCTTACTGGGTATCTACACCGAATAGGTCGAAATCGATACCCATGATGATATTTCGCGATTAAAAAATATAAAGTAAAGAAAAATAAAAATATTTTGTCATATAAAATACAGGAAAATACAGATTTGGAAATAAAATAAAAGTAGACATGACGAAAATTGGTAACCACTCAGCGTGTGCTATGACAGAGCGAATCATGCCATAGCGCTGGTCTTCCGTGGTGGTGGTGTAAAATGTCAGCCATCTTGGATTTCTTGGAAATCTTTATCGTAATCTACGGGTTTGAGTTAGTCAAAAACAATACCTATATGAGGGATGTGCAGTCACACTGCACAGCAAAGTACAAGTTAGAGTCAAAAAGTGTTTAAGTTGAGTTAATTAGTAAAAGTTGTCACGTTTGTAGATCTATTCATTATTGAAAGAAAGAAAGAAAGAAAAATGTTTATGAGACAATACGACACACACTCATAAATAAAGATAACTAAGCTACTTTACAATAAAACATGATAAACTACTCAGGCAAACATACTACTTATGTACCTACGGGAAACATAGATTATTGAATAGTTTATTGTAACTAATGTTGATTATTCATGATCAAATATGTCATTATTAATGGCCATATTGTTCCGGGACCGATCGTCGTAGATGGTCACCTTCTTGAAATTGTTTCCAAGTACACTTACCTTGGGCAGATTGTGCAGCTAGGTAAAAACAATTTTGAGAAGGAGGCCAAGAGGAGGATCCAGCTAGGCTGGGCAGCATTTGGGATACTACGTCAAGTCTTTTCGTCGTCCATACCGCATATGATTGAAAACGAAAGTTTTCAATCAGTGCGTCCTACCCGTAATGACCTACGGAGCTGAGACGTGGACACTCACGGTAGGGCTGGTCCACCAGTTCAAAGTCGCTCAGCGAGCTATGGAAAGAGCTATGCTCGGAGTCTCTCTGAAGGATAGAATTCGTAACGAATACATCCGACAGAGAACCAAAATTATCGACATAGCTTAAAGAATTAGCAAGCTGAAGTGGCAATGGGCCGGCCACATCTCGCGAAGAACCGACAACCGTGGGGGTAAACGTGCTCTTGAGTGGAGACCGCGACTCGGTAAACGTAGTGTAGGACGCCCTCCGGCCAGGTGGGATGACGATCTGCGAAAGACTGCTGGCAGATGCTCAGAAATTTACTATGTAATATAAGCCTTCAGGCGGAGAAAGGATAAAAAAGAATCAAACACGTTTAAAGAATATAAAACGTATAGTATAGAATCAAACACCATACATCCTTATCTTTATAGCTATGCTCGGAGATTCTCTAAAAGACAGGATTCGTAATGAATATCATGAGACTGCGACTTGGCGAACGTAGTGTAGGACGCCCTCCGGCCAGTTGGAATGGCGATCTGCAAAAGACTGCTGGCAGATGCTGTATGCGTCAAGCTGAAGACAGGGCGCTATGGCGCTCATTGGGGGAGGCCTATGTCCAGCAGTGGACTAATATAGGTTGATGATGATGATGAATGTTGATTATTTATTAAAAAATATAATAAAACCAATAATTATTGATATATTCTTTTACATAAAAGAACAAATACAGGCAATTTCAATTCTAGCGTGTCCTTCGGACTCCCGAGAAATGTCCTATGGACAACCGTATATGTCCACTGGACAACCAATTTGTCCCTGTCTCCTTAAGACACATTTTCGTCATAATTACTTTTAAACAACAGTAAGGTTTACAAAATATAGAAATTTAAATGTAACAATTATAAGTGAATTTATAAACTATTAAATATCACGTATAACTTATTTCTTTACAAATTAAATAAAAAGTTCGTTACATTTAAAGTTTGTCGTTGTCCAGGAGACAATATTATTGGGAATAACTTAAAAATTAAAAGTCGCGTCATTTATTTATGAAAGATAAATTGAAATCCATCCTATTTTAAGTGAGAATAAAGTGACGGATTACAATTTGACTGAATTTTAAATGGTTCAGAATCCTATGAAGTTAAGTTGTCCAAGGGACTATTTTAACTATAGTCATATGGTATTCGGAGTCAAATGTACTATTTATTTAACTAAAGCTCGCTGCTCTATGTGAATTCTTAAAATATAAATAATTATCTATAAAAATTATGATAAAATATGAAAAATTTCAAATTAAATTTAAAAAGTAAAATTTTTCATTGATGTACACTTAAAAGTTGATTGACCCCTTTACGTAGTGGTCAACGAACTCGAGATTTAAATCTTGATGGTGATCTTTACCTACAGCGCAGTTTACCGAACGAGCGAATTACCTCGAATTATACACAGCGCCTGTTTTAGTAGCAAAGCAATCGTATTGCGTTGCGGACGGAAAAATCTTATCTAAATACGAACAATAGTTTAAAACGCCTCTAAAGTAAGGGCTGAGCATGAAAATGTCATCGGCATAATTTATTCCATCTGTTCCCATGGGACCGAGAAACATTTTCGTAGAAACAACGCGTGCGAAGTCGCGGGCATTAGTTAACTATAAATTAATCTCTACATACTATAAAACAGACGCTTCCCGCGTCCGTCTGTCCTAGCTTAATTCGTTAAAACTGCGCTACGGATTTTGATTCGGGTTTTTTAATAGATACGAGTGATTCAAGAGAAAGCTTTAAATGTATAATCCACCAGTGCGAAGCCCGCTCGGGTCGCTAGTAATAAATAGGAATATTTTCTGTCGACCGTAAAAATTATCGACGACTGCGTTGGTCGTTCGTTATCGTTACGGCAAATAAGCGCCTTCACTCACATTACCCCTCATACACAAGCATATTCTGGCAGATGTTGGATGCGGCAAGCTGAAGACAGGACCCTATGACACTGATTAGAGGAGTCCTATTTCCACCTGTGGACTAATAAATGGATACTTGCAGGTTGTACAACTGTGCTACATGATCAGTGGTCTCATGCCGAATAAAGAAGACACCAATGAGGAGCCCGACTGGACCGTCACAGAGAGCGTCTTCATGGTGGTATGTTACACATCCTCAGTAGTTGTAAACATTAACGATACTCTGATAAAATTACATACAAATACAATTAAAACTTAAGCAACGATATAAAGTGATAAAAACGTTTAGCTTCTTGTTTGCAAAAGTCCATACCACGAATATTTACATTTGTATTATACCGGTAAATGTTGTGGCACTTAAATGTGTTATTTTTAAGAACTGGCCCACAACAGCAAGTAATGGGAGGAATTTTTAATAAAAAAAACAAAATTTGTGGCACCTTCAGTACCTAGGAAACACCGCGAGTGATGGGTCTTTTTGCGGAAACAAAACAGAGTTGTTTTTGTAACTGTCTCTTATTTGCATCGATAATAACGATGCGATGTCGGCAAAACACAGAGTGCTGTATAAAATGTTCAAATGGAGTCGACAAAATCATAGTGTTGTCCAAATTTGCCTATTCATTCGCCAACGTCCATACCACGTTGAATACACCGGTTCTCGTCCGATCACCGAAGTTAAGCAACGTCGGGCGCGGTCAGTACTTGGATGGGTGACCGCCTGGGAACACCGCGTGATGTTGGCTTTTTGCCACTTATATTTTTTGATAATCATAAGAATACCTGTTTTTTTTCCAGTCCATGTACAACAGTCTGGGCGCTTGTATAGTGGACGATGGTCGAATGGACTTCGACAATTACGTGAAGAAAGCCTGCCCGATGATGCTTGTTGATGATAGCCCTGAGAAGAAAGCCACGACAAGTAAACAGTTATTTTTTATTATTATACTTAGAAAACGCCGAGAACCCCGGATCAAATATTTACAGATATGGTACAAACAATGTTTGTCCCAAGGTAGTAATCGAAGTCGCTACCTACATCATGACATGCGCGGAATCTGGTGGTAACGTGAATTCGTTTCTGATTCCAGAATTGAATTATATTTATGATGTGTAATAAGGTTGCCTGGAAGAAATTGCTGCCAGCAATAAGGTCGCATGTATTGTGTTATTATTTGATAAGATTTAGATAGAAGTTTATTTAATTATTGTTTTGAGCACCGGACCAAATTAATATCTGCACAGCTTACAAACATTTTGTCCCGAGGCGGAACTCGAACCAGCACTGTTTTATCTTCAACATCGATAGTATACGTTCATCATCATCATCAGCCTATATCAATCCACTGCTGGACATAGGCCTCCCCTATTGAGCTATGTATGTTATCTATGTCAAAAAGGTACAATAAATATTCATTCATTCATATAACTTTCAAAACTATCATTGTTTTTAACACTAAAGTCTTTGAATACGGGATATTTACCATGATTTGTTTTCTTATGAGTAATTGTTTTCTTATGAGTAGTTCTTATGAGTAAAAGTTTCATTCATTCATTAATGGGGTCATAGCCAGGTCATATATGCATTTAATTATGTATATTTTTTATATTTGTATACCTATTGACAATAAATGATTCTTATTCTTAATTAATTCCAGAGCACTTCCCAATGGGCTTCCCCAGCCTGTACGACTACTGCCTGGAGCTGTCCACCAAGACTTGGGAGGCGTGGGAGTGGCTGGTCCCGGAGTACGTGCACGACCGGGAGATGAAGTTCCCGTCCATCCTCGTGCCCACTGTGGACACGCTGCGGCTCACCTGGCTCATCAAGATCATGGAGAGCGTATGTTTCTCAAGACTTAGTCTTGTGCGAGATCCCTTCCTAATATTTTGAAAATAACTACCACGATTTTGTGTCACTTCATCATCATCATCATCAACCTACGTTAGTCCACTGCTGGATATAAGTCTTGTGTCACTTACCTCCATGCTATATGTTTCTGTTTGTCAATTTTACACTGTTCTTTATTGTACGCACCTGTGTCCAAATAAATGTTTAATCTATCTATTTCTTGAACATAATATAACTACATCAAATTTACAGTGTTCGAGATTGAGGTGTATTTGTGTGTGCCGTCACAATGTCAATCTTTGATACAGACAAACGTCTTAATTTAATTCACCTATCGCCAACGTCCATACCACGTTGAATACACCGGTTCT
This sequence comes from Eupithecia centaureata, assembly GCA_944547425.1. NCBI lineage: Eukaryota > Metazoa > Arthropoda > Insecta > Lepidoptera > Geometridae > Eupithecia > Eupithecia centaureata. The sequence continues at coordinate 11,987,323 of OX155691.1, forward strand.
CGTCCGATCACCGAAGTTAAGCAACGTCGGGCGCGGTCAGTACTTGGATGGGTGACCGCCTGGGAACACCGCGTGATGTTGGCTTTTTGCACTTTTACTTAGATTGCATACAACAAACATCACAGAAACTATCTAATTTGTATTCATTATTTATTTGCATTTTTTGCTTACAGGTCGAAAGGCCAGTACTGCTCGTCGGAGACACTGGAACATCTAAAACTGCTATTATCTCGAACTATTTGCGTGGATTACCGCCCGAGAGATACGTGAGTAAACAAACTATATTTTCCATCCGACTCGTGTCGGATAGAATGTAGACTAAAAATAAATACAGTAAAATAATTCCACAAATATTTTGACATATTGTGACTATTATGTTTACGAGCATAAATTTTTGCTATTTTTGCCTATCGTTGACTTACCTTGAAGTATATTATACTATAGGTACCTACCTAATCTTCGATCTATGTATATGCAAATGTCGCCATAAAACACGTGTCTTGGCTGATAAACTATGTGTTAGTTAATTTCGCTCTGCATACCATCGGGGGTGTAGCTCAGATGGTAGAGCGCTCGCTTAGCATGCGAGAGGTACGGGGATCGATACCCCGCACCTCCAATTCTTTTTGCTTGTGATACATATAGAAATTAATTAGTTTTCAAATTAAAGTCACCAAATTAAATCAGCGCTTAAAATACATCGCTATTTTGGAGCTGTGGTGCTTTTTAACGTTTAATGAGTCGGTTACATTTTTAATTGATGATGACTGATAAGGCGCGGCGAGCGATGGTCCGCCTGCGACGCAGAAGCACAGGAGCCGAATTCCATTAAATTCAAAACAAAGGTCTCAATAGTGCCATTCAATCAAGATGATTAAAAAGACGTTTGTGCATTTGGGATTCTACTATTTTTTACGCTTGAAGATACTTTCATAATTGAATGTCAAATTGGTAGTCATAAACGTAATCGTCACAGCTATGAATGAATCTCTAAAAGTTTGTGGTAGTAGAATACCAAAAAGAGATTAACACTGTCATTTTGACACGATACTATTTAAATTGTGAAGCGATTTATTTAGTGGAATTTGGGACCAGAATAGATGCAGAAGGTTGCGGGTTCGATTCGCCAGCCTTGGGAGTCCTGGGACAACTGTTTATAAGATCTGCAATTTTTTGTTCCGGGGTTCTTTGTGTATTCTATAAGTGAAAACATAGTATATCTAAAGACATAACTATATAAATCCCATATCACCGTAAAGACCAATATGCTGAACTTGTGATATAAAATAAACAATTAAACACAATGTTCTCTACCCAGCTCATCCAACAAATGAACTTTTCGTCCCGAACGTCTTCAATGGACGTGCAACGCAACTTGGAGTCGGTCATCGAGAAGCGAACTAAAGACGTGTACGGTCCACCGGTGGGAAAGAAGATGCTGGTCTTCATTGATGATATGAACATGCCTATCGTGAGTTGACAACACCGAAAATCAGAGCTTTATAAGTCAGTTTTTAAATTTCGAAATTAAATCTAGTATCGTTCGAACTTTATAAAAAAGTTTCAGTTCGCAGTTTCTCACTTTGTTTAATTGGAGACGTTTTTTAACTCAAATATATTCTAAATATGTCTCCAATTTTTCATGGCATTCCAGACGGTCGAGCATCAGTCTCATCTAGATTCGCCAGCGATGTTAGTAATGTCGTCTGCCCATCTCGCTGTTGGACAAACTTTCGCATATCCCTACTGGTCCGATTTCGATTTTTTTTCCTTTATTGATAGAAAGTGCGAGTCGCACTTGGCTTTTTTTGTTGATTTTTTGTTTCCGTGTCTATAAAAACTAAAAACGGCTAAAAAATAATGTTTGTTGTATGGGATGGGAGACCACATCTTATATTTTATTGTGTTTTTGGTATTTGTCGTTAAGCGGTATTCTGTTGCCATCATTTGTGAAATTTTCAACTGAAAATTTCAGCTATCGCGGTTCCTGATACAGCCTGGTAACAGACAGACGGACAGACAGCGAAGTCTTAGGCGTTGTCCTAATTGGGAGCGATCGTACGATGACACGATGCGTTCTCGTCGTGCGATGAGTTCAAACATACAGATTTCGTCAGAGTGTCCTATTTGAACCTCTCAAGTAATCGTGCGATCACATTAATGATCGTACGATGCCTTTGATCATGCGATCATGCAATCAAAATAACAGATCTCTTTTGAGTGTCCTAATCGGTTACCTACGCGATGCGTTGACGCGCGAGGGGCGTCATCATCGTCGACGGCATCACACGATGGACATCGCGCGATCTATTAGGACACCTATTAGGTCATCGCACGACCACTTTGATCGTGAGATGACAAACGCATCGCGCCATCGTACGATCGCTCCCAATTAGGACACCGCCTTAGGCGGCGTCCTAACCAAACAGGTGTCCTGTTTGGTTAGGACATATAGATCGCGCGATGTCCATCGTGTGATGCCGTCAACGACGATGACGCCCCTCGCGCGTCAACGCATCGCGTAGGTAACCAATTAGGACACTCAAAAGAGATCTGTTATTTTGATTACATGATCGCACGATCAAAGGCATCGTACGATCATTATTAAGCATTTTATGTGATCGCACGATTACTTGCGAGGTTCAATAAGGACACTCTGATGAAATCTGTATGTTTGAACTCATCGCACGACCAGAACGCATCGTATCATCGTACGATCGCTCCCAATTAGGACGACGCCTTAGTAATAGGGTCCCGTGTTTACCCTTTGGGTACGGAAGTCTAAAGATCCTCTTATTATTAGACTAGCAGTGCCTCGCTATTTCACCCGACCCCCATAATTCCCGTTCCCGTGGAATTCCGGGATAAAATATTGCCTATGTGTTATTCCAAACTAGTATATATCTCTGTGCCAAATTTCATCTGTATCCGTTCATGAGTTTTCGCGTGAAAGAGTAACAAACCCATCCATCCATACTTACAAACATTCGCGTTTATAATACTACTAGCGACCCACCCCGGCTTCGCACGGTTTTATTATACGTATAAAACTTCCTCTTGAATCACTCTATCTATTAAAAAAATACGGCATTAAAATCCGTTGCGTAGATTTAAAGATTTAAGCAGTCAAAGGGAAATAGCGACAGAAAAAGCGACTTTGTTTTATACTATGTAGTGATATCTAGCATCTGTGTGGACTTAGGTGGACACGTACGGCACTCAGCAGCCTATAGCGATCCTCAAGCTACTGTTCGAGAGGAAAGGATTCTATGACCGCGATAAGGACCTCAATTGGAAGAACATTAAGGACATCGGCTTCTTAGCCGCTATGGGCAAGGCGGGCGGCGGCAGGAATGATGTAAGTTATACGGAATTCGATCCAACTTCTTTTTTCATCTTTAGGTACGTAATTTATAAAAATAATTGAAGTGAACTAAAGTTCACAGTGATCAAACATTTCTAAGTCTTAATTATGTAATTTAAACTTTGACTTGTCCAACGCTTAATAAGCGCGATTTTTTTATACTATTCGGATAAAACATAAAAATTTGCTATAAATATTCGTCAAGGCGCAAATAAATAAATAATGCTAATCTACTTTAATACAATACAGAACAGAAAGGGCAAGCCTTTGCCCTACCGTGCAAAAAGTGATGTGATGGAATATAAAGTTACTAATTTTGAAAGATTTTTTTTGATTAGCCTTTATTATCCCACTGCTAGGCAGTCCCAAAAGACTCCCTCCCCTCCTTCGACACTTTACTATTTTGCTCCACTGTGGTCCAATCTTTTGAGTGTCTAGTTCGTCTTTCTATTCAAGATTAAGATGAAGTTTTAAATATCCCAGGTGGACCCTCGCTTCATATCGATGTTCTCTACTTACAACCTACAATTCCCGTCCGAGAGCACGCTGCGTCACATCTACACGTCCATCATGAGAGGCCATTTCGAAGTGTTCCCGACTGAAATCACTGATATTGTGGACAAGATCGTCTATATGACTTTGGACCTTTATAAGGTGAGATGAGTTTCTGAAGATTGGTTTTTAAAATCTCACCTTAATAAAAATAGTGTCTTCAAACACAAGTTTCTCAATTTATTTCCAGATTCTTATCGTGGACCTGCCACCGACCCCTGCAAAGTTCCATTACATCTTCAACCTTCGTGATTTGTCGCGCATCGCGGCAGGAATGTGCCTCACGCATCCAAACTACTTCAGCGAGCTGAGAGCCGTGCTAAGGTGCTGGCGCAACGAGTTCACGAGGGTTATATGCGACAGACTTATTAGTGTTTCGGTAAGAAATCGATTGTTACTTAAAAATTTGGATTCATGACCGCCAACGTCCATACCACGTTGAAAACACCGGTTCTCGTCCGATCACCGAAGTTAAGCAACGTCGGGCGCGGTCAGTACTTGGATGGGTGACCGCCTGGGAACACCGCGTGATGTTGGCTATTTTCACTTCTTGCGTAGCACAATCAAAGCATTCTGAACTCTAAACAGAGATATATATATATATTTTATTTACTTTATGATAAGTAAGGGATTCTTTTTAATGAACCATCTCTCTGCCAGTTTATATAATTTATATATAAATATCGATGAAACGTATTGTTTGACGTTTATACATCTTATTTTTTTTTTCCTTGTAAGTTTTTGGATAAATAAACATTATTTAGGTAACGTGTTTTAAAATTCGTCTCAATGTTTGACATATATTTTGTAATTTGAACACTACAAATGCCAACGTCCATACCACGTTGAAAACACCGGTTCTCGTCCGATCACCGAAGTTAAGCAACGTCGGGCGCGGTCAGTACTTGGATGGGTGACCGCCTGGGAACACCGCGTGATGTTAGCTTTTTGCAAAATCAAATCTTTTTATGACGGCTATTTTTAGTGTTTTATTTATTTATTGCTTCGATGTTGTAAGTATCACTTTTTTGTTTAGGATGGCGAGCTTATGGCCAACCATATGCACGAGCAACTCATGATCTACTTCCCTGAGGAGGAGCCCGTTGTTCTGGAAGAGATTGTGGTACCGGAGGAAGACGAAAAAGTGGAGGAAGAATTAGATGGTAAAACACGATTTTAATTTGACAAAAGCAATGATTATGTTTGGGCTTAGTTCCGGCTCAAGTTAGTTTGCCGGTCAATTAGCATGTGCAACCTCGTCCCATTGCACATGCTTGGAGGGGTTACGTTTCTCTAGCTAGAGCATGATTGGAATTCCGATTTTTAATGTTAATTCATATTCTAGCATTTCAGAAGTGTTCAATAAATATAAAAATTCAAATGGATAATAGAATGCGTCTTCAATATTATTCACGGATCGATATTATTCACGGATTGATTTTAAATATTTTATTTGGCTGGGGATTGAACAATCAGATAAATTATTAGTTGACTTGACAGCATCATTCCTAGGTGACACTGGCGATAATGTAGCATTCAAATGGTTATGGTGGTTATTCAAAACGGTCTTAAATTTTTTGAGTTTATTCGTTACATACACACCGATAGAATAACGAATAAACTCAAAATATAGTATATTGGAATTCGAGTAAGACTTAGTAAGCACCGCACTACAGAGGAGCTGTACCAAAACTCATAGAAAAAGAGACATCACGATCAACCTATAGCCTCTTCCTAGTAATAAATAAGGAAGAGGAACCAAAACGTTAATTTTTTCTATGGCATTTACATATCGACGATGAAGTACCAATACCTCCTAACTACCTTTTTTTCTATTTTCTGTTTCTTATGTCAATCGACGTAAAATGCAATTTCGCGTGTACTGGCAAAACCTCCTGACACGATATTTGACTATTTATCCCATTAAACACTAAAAGAAATAACTTCTAAGTTATGAGACGCTGATTTTGCTGCGAATACCTTCTAACTTTGTTAAAAAAGTGAGAGTTTCTGGAACCAGGACACACAAATGGAATGAATCTGTTCACAGTTCAGATAAACATTTTATTGGTAAATTACATTTACAGGTGAAAAATTTATAGATATAAAATAACGTCACATTTCACTTATTCAAAGAGCATCATACCAATTATAATTATTAAATTAGATTAATGTTGAATTGAAACAAAAACTAAATTATGACTTTTTGGTCGAGGAAGTCCTCGATCTTATAGAAAGCCCTCTTTATCAGCCACAGCTTGAGTTTGTTTTTGTAGGAAGCCAGACTGGGTGTGTTGGTTACATGTTTCGGCAATCGGTTATATATAGCGGGTCCTAGACGTGGGTGAGCCTGTCGGATTTCGCTAACCTGTGCAAGCTTGTCGGCTCCGCGGGTATCGTACCTGTGGGTCCGTTCGTTTCCGCGTGTTGCGAATACTCCCTGGTTTGTCCGCACATACAACCTGGAAAATGACGATCCCGGGCAGCGTCAGTATACCGAGAGAACAGGTGCACCGATGGTGTGTCCCATGCTACCCCTGCAACCACTCTCACAACACATTTCTGCATGCGGGAACGCGCGCTCCCTGTCGGCAGCGCGCCCCCACAGCTCAGCACCATACTGTAAGAGTGAGGGCCCCTATCGCGAAGTAGGACGTCCGGACAACTTCAGCTGGCATCACACGGCTCAGTCTCCGCAGTGCGTAGCAAGCGCTGCCCAGATTCGCGCAGAGTTGGTCAATATGTGCGGTCCATGTTAAGCCGCAGTCTATTTGAAATCCCAAGAACGTTGTCATATGCACTTATTCTATGGGTGTAGCATCTATCGACACTGATAGGCTTCTCCTTTTGCGACCCGATATAGCAAAATGCATGTAAAGTGTCTTTTTGCGGTTCAAGACAAGACCGTTTCACTGGAACCACTGCGCCACTTGCCAGGCAGCCTCATTGAGCCGCTTAACAAGTTAGATTATTCTATGCGACTAAGGTTCCTAATGAGAGTTCCAAATGGATAATAATTTTGCGACCTTTACAAGTTTTGCTAAGTGGTTTTTAGTTTTACTAATAAAAATAATATCTACGGGTATACTTCCGATTGCCAAAGTTTTGAAAAAAAGATGTGATTGTTTTACTATAAAGATTAAAACGTTCTCTTACTATTATTTAAAAAAAATGTATTTTAATTGGTAGTAGTGCAATTTTTTGTTTTTGAAATTTTATAATTTTTCTATCATAAGTTTAAGTGAGACTAATATTTGCTAGTATATAAGAGACAATACTGAGGTAATTAATAAATAAAACTAAAATTTTGATGTTATTTGATTTTACTAATACCTCCTATCATCCCTTAAAATTTCCAGGATTTAATTTAGCTGAAACCAATACCTTCTATCTTCTTTTAACTCTGTAAATAGTATTATTAGAATAAAAACAAATAGCACACCATATTTCTATTCCAATAATCAGAATATTTAAATGGATAAAACCCTAACATTTGATAAAATAAAAAAATGAGACGTTTTTTTCGTCTCCTGTAAAGTTGGCATTTTTGAGATAGGAGATATTGGTTGGTACTTCATCGTCGATATGTCCGCACGGTAGGGTAAATGGTAAATAACATGACAACGGAAAGAGTTAGACCCCCAGTTTTTGGAGGATTTGTAGAATAAATTATGAAGTTTAATACAACATGCAAAAAAGTACACCTCAAAACCCAGTTTTAAAGTTACAGAGAAAAAATAAAATACAAATCGTTTTTTTTTTGTCTTATTCTAAAAAAATATTGTTTTTACAACGCATAAGTATCGTATTTGTATTTTTTAATTATTTTATTAGCTAGGTAATCTATCTAGCTTTCAAATGAAACTACTTCGAATAAAATACACCATTTACTCAAAAAGAAACGAAGAAAAAACCAGATGAAGTAGTCTTCATTTAAAAAAATATTAAAACTGTTTTGTTTTTGAGATAAGTAACATATAATTTTTACTATCCCCATTTTTATCGATAAATATGTGTCGGATACACGACACATATTTATCGATAAAAATGGGGATAGTAAAAATTATATGTTACACATTGTAGCACATTTTGTTTGATCAAGGTTCGACAAATCACATTGTATTTACATTGTTTTTGTTTTAAAAAATATCCCAGAAGGGTGATATTGATATTTCTTTTCAGAATTCGGCGATCCGATTCCAAAAGCGGAGGCGGTTAAAGAAACCGGCTTGGAGGAAACCGAAGAGGAGGAGGAGCAAGAGGAGGAGGCTGAGAAGGAGCTCACGGTAAATTGAACTTTAAATCTTAGCTGTAAGTGATCAGATCCAATGCTGTTATAATAGATAATAGATCAAAGGGTAAAATGTGATGCGTTATCGAAAGTGGTTTTTAAAAACTAACAATAGACTTCAATTTTCACTGTGGCTTCATTTAGCGGCTTAGTCGCCAACGTCCATACCACGTTGAATACACCGGTTCTCGTCCGATCACCGAAGTTAAGCAACGTCGGGCGCGGTCAGTACTTGGATGGGTGACCGCCTGGGAACACCGCGTGATGTTGGCTTTTTGTAATTTTTGCTTTGTACGAACAGAACCTCGATAAGATTATACCTATGACAACTTTTTTTTGTGTCTGTTTCACAAATTCATCTTAGAAATAGCCATTGTCCATCCATACCGAAGTTCTCGGAAAGTCGTGGGCGGTTATTAATTGTATGAGTGTAGGTTAGGTATGCAAATAAACATTTTATTTATAAAAATCCATAAATTCACGGATTTATTATACGTATAAACCTTCCACTTAAATCACTCTATCTATTAAAAAAAAGGATCAAAATCCGTTGCGTAGTTTTAAAAATTTAAGCGTACATAGGGACAGAGAAAGCGACTTTGTTTTATTGTTACTAAGTCGTGATTTGTCAAATTATACGTCACAAAAATTTAAATATTATGAATATTAGTATAATAATATACCTAATTTAATTTAGTTATAACTTGAAAACTCGTCGTTGGTGTAGAACGTCTTCTCTATATGTATTTTAGTTTTATGCCTGGAAACAACGCGCGATGTTGGCATTTTGCATTTCTTAGATCATTTAATTTTTTGCAGGTTGAAGAATATGTTTTACGGAATCCACTGTTGTTCGGTGACTATAGGAATGCTCTCGATGAAGAGGAAATCAGATACTATGAAGATCTTCTGGATTATGAGGCAGTTTATTTCCTCTTCCAAGAGGTATAATGCTTTTTCATATAATTAAGCTTTTATTAACAACGATATTACAACCAAGGTATAGAAACAAATTCAAAATATAAAAATGAAACAATTGCACTAACTGTAGACGGTTGCAAACAGTCTACATGTACCTAAATTGATCCAAGTCAAATACCAGCCGGAAGCGTCCCCAAGACACTGGCTGCATTACCACGCTGTATGGCAATGCTGATGCGCTGAGCCAGATACTCACCAGCTCTCGGGTCACGCGTCGCGTCGCATCGACCAGACGCTCAAATATTTTGTAACTTTACCTTTACCTAACCTAATCAGGCTCGCTTCACAGTAAGTCACAGTTCACTATCAGTGAATCTCCTTTTAGTTCCGTTACAGGGTTGACAATTTGCTATACCGAATGTGGAGATTGGAGATACACTGATACTGAACTGTGACTTCACTGATATGTGTGAATCGGCCTTTACTATAGGGGGCGTCCATAAGTTATGTGAGGCATTTTCAGGATTTTTTGGACCTTCTGGTGAGATTTCGTAAAATTTTCCTCAAATTCTTCCCCACTCCCCAAATCACACGTGAGATTTTTGAAAAAAATTGTATTGGCTGGAAACGCAAACCAAAAAAAACAATCCGTTCATTATACTTATTCAAATTTCCGTTACTTTTATATAAATAAATAAAAATAAAATAAATAATTCCGGACAGTCTACACAGCATCATCTAGCTCCAAGCTAAGCAGAGCTTGTGTTATGGGTACTAGATGACTGATATACTTAATATAATATACTACATCGATAGATATTTTTTATTATACATATTAAACATCCAGACCAACGAAACAAATTTCTGCAGATCGTGCACAAATTTGTTCCGAGGCGGGAATCGAACCCGCAACCTCCTGCGTCGCCAGATATATAAGACCAGTAAAACTAGTATTTGAGTTCCGTAGTTTAAAATCACTGTGATACAATAACTGTGAACAAATAACAAATGGTTACGTAAACATAAATTAATAATTTATGCATTCTACAAAAATACCGTACTGTTTGCTAGCCCCATCTCCCCTAAATGAGATTTTAAAATATTTAGATTAACCGCCCTTGAAAACTTCACGTAACTAATGCCGCGCCCCTGAATAAAATGTAAACCTATGCCTAGATACTGGACGAGTTCAACGACCGCGGCACATGGGGCAAGCTCTCCATAGTGCTATTCGAGGACTGCCTAGAGCACCTGACTCGCACGCACCGCATCCTGCGCATGGACCGCGGAAACGCGATGATCATCGGCGTCGGCGGCTCGGGGAAGAAAAGCATCTGCAAGCTAGCTTCCTTCGCCGCAGGTAAAACAAGTGAAAAAAGTGGTGTCGCGAGCGGTCACCCATCCAAGTACTGACCGCTCCCGACGTTGCTTAACTTCGGTGAACGGGCGAGAACGTGGTTCGGACGTTGGTGACTACGCCGCGGCGCCGTAGTAGTAACAAAATATTGCATGTCAAAAATTATCTACCAAGTAGACTCTACCGTAATTGGGCATTTTCGTAAAAATTTAAATAAAAATTTCCACTTGGTTACTTTTTTTTAAATCAAATAAAATAATACCACAATAATCCTCAATTAATTTAATATGTTTAATTGCTTTCAAAACATGATATTGAATAGAAAATAAACCCTAACGATGAAGAAAAGCATTAGTTATTTTTATTTAAGCTAGATTATATCCACTTTGTAACTTTTAGGAAACTTTGCAATGAAAACATTGTGTTTTAAGCATGGTAAAGCAGCCTCAGGGACCGCATTTTTTTTATCGAATAGATCTTGTAATACGACAGCAAAAATTAAAAAAATATCGGCGAGTGCCCTTTATAAAAATTGAGAAAAAATATATTTTCCTAATTAAAAATATGAGACAGTTACAAAATGTAAAGGAGCAGTTACGTAATGGAAAACGTAAAGGTGGCTTTACAATGTTCGAAATTTTTCTCCTGGCAATCTATTATTCTTGTAGTTTTGCTTTTTCCGGTATTTATTATTCCTAACACATTAATCAGATAAATGTTGTGCTTCATCATCCCCTCCCCCGTGATCCCCTGTGTTCGCCATTGAATCGGAATCGGATTTAAAAAAGTTATAAATTTCTATATTGCTTGTTTAAAATATGTTATAATGCTATCATCAACTTTTGCGGGCCATGCCGGTCATCGGTTGGTGAGCGCTGACTCGCTAACCGGTTACGCTTCGCTCAGTGCAACTGCTTGTGTACGCCTTTTGCTATCGCTACCCGCTCACGTAAGTCAAATCGCCAGTGTCTATTATTCTCTTTGTTTCGCTAATCGTTTTATTACCTACTGTTCACTAATTACCTTTATTATGCACGTTCGTTTTAATTTTATTTCCTTTGCGCCTATTTATAAGCTAATACTTTATACTGTTAACAATGATTCCGTTTAGAGTTTATTATCAAAATGTCCGAGGTCTTCGGACCAAAACTTCTACATTCTTTAGAAATATTTCACTATGTTCATATGACATAATTTGTCTCACGGAAACTTGGCTAAATGAGAGCATCTTTAATAGTGAACTATTCGACGATCGCTTTATGGTCTGGAGACGCGACCGTAATTATGCTATGTTGGATCAGGACAAGGGAGGTGGGGTACTGATTGCTGTGCGCCGAGACCTGGCAGCCGAAGGTCGGCCTGAATGGTCCTCGAGCGCCGAGGATCTATGGGTCACCTTAACCTTGAAACATCGCAATTCTAGATCAACGTATAAGATGCACATATGTGTTGTATATATCTGTGATCAGAATAAGGGAAATGCAATGTCGGTTCAACTTTCAAATTTCGCAATTAATGTGATGAAAGTTACATTGGAGAACCCATTAGATAAAATTGTTATATTTGGTGATTTTAATATGCCCTTAGCCTCATGGACCGTAGATAATAGTGACGGAATATCTCTTATCCCCGCTAATCTTCAGGGTCCTCACCAGTTGCAATTTATTGATAATTTCAACACTTGTTGTCTTTTGCAATATAACCATATCGTAAACGATAGCCACGGCCGTCTTTTGGATTTAATTTTTTCCAATAATGATGTCAGTGTTTGTATAATTGCGGAGATTTTATTTCGATTTGTACCAACTTGGACACCGTCGATTGGTACTCAGTGCTAAGTAGCGGAAGTATCGAAGACGCGATATCTGTATTTTATGAAACTTTATATAGCTTACGTAACCAGTATATCGCTACCACCTTAGTAACGCCTTCTCGAAAATACCCTTTATGGTACAGAAGCCCTTTAATAAAATTATTACGTGAAAAGGCAAAATTTCATAAAAAGTTTAAAACTTACGGCAACATGTACGACCGTGACTCATTTATTTTATTACGCAAGAGAGCGCGAGAGATGGAGGAGAGTATGTATAAAACTTATATATCAAATATCGAAAAAAATATTAAGGACAACCCCCGCGCTTTCTGGTCATACGTTAAAAGTAAAAATCAGTCAAACTCGTACCCCGCCGTGTTGGAATACAACAATCGTTCTTCTGATGAAGGTGATATAATCTGTAACTTTTTTGGTGAATATTTTCATTCCACGTTTCTAAATAACCCCTCCTCTAATTCCCAGGCCGCCCCAGTCTCTTACCTTGATTCGCCTGCTGATATCTCTGCAGTGGATGTTTCAGAAGAAAGTGTCTTTAAATTGATAAAATCTTTAGATCTAACTAAATCTGCGGGCCCGGACAACATACCGGCTATATTTATAGTGAACTGTGCGAAGAGTCTAGTTCTCCCTCTTTCTCTACTTTACCGGCGCTCTCTTACGGAAGGCATCGTCCCTAGTTTGTGGAAGACCGCTTTCATCACACCAATTCACAAAAAGGGTCCTAAACATCGGGTAGAAAATTATAGGCCTATATCGAAGCTTTGTTTGTTTGCGAAAGTACTAGAAAAAATTGTATATTCACAACTCTATCCTGCAATCAAACAATGTATTTCGCTCGATCAACATGGATTCTTGCGGGGCAGATCTACAACTTCTAATCTTCTGCTCTGTGTTGAATCGCTTTCTAGGTATATGTCTGAACCCTCCCAAATTGATGTTATATATACAGATTACTCTAAATGCTTTGATCGAATTGATCATCTAATATTGTTAGAAAAGCTTCAAAGGATTGGTATAAGGGGTAACCTGTTTAGATGGTTCTCATCTTATGTCCGAAATCGCTGTCAAACTGTAGTTCTAGGTGGCTACTCTTCTATATCTATGGACATCCCTTCTGGTGTACCCCAAGGATCCTTATTAGGACCCCTACTTTTCACAATATTTGTAAACGATCTCGCTTCTTGCTTCTTAAACTCCAAAATACTTTTATATGCCGACGACATGAAAATACTTCGTAATGTTAAAGACTTCAATGATGCACGCCTCTTACAAGATGATTTAATTCGTTTCCAAAATTATTGCACTAATAACAAATTGGAGCTAAACGTCTCTAAATGTTTTGTAAGTACATACACTCGTAAACCTAGTAAAATATTATTTGATTACAAATTTCACAGCACCACCCTAACTCGAGTAGACGTTATTAAAGATTTAGGTGTAACTTTTGATAGTAAATTGTTGTTCGATAAACACATTGATATTATAGTTAAGAAAGCATCTCGTTCACTTGGCTTTGTTTTTAGAATGTCGTCGGAGTTTACAAGTATAAAAACGTTTAAAATACTTTACTGTGCGTACGTACGTAGCCACCTGGAATACGCCTCCCAGGTGTGGAATCCACGTTATGATGTGTATTCCGCACGTATAGAGTCCATCCAAAGGAGGTTTCTACGGTACCTACAATATCGAGCTCGTATTTTTTTGCCCGATTATGAGACTAGATGCCGTAAGTTCCACTTTCTTCCACTCTTTAAACGCAGACAAGTGGCTGATTTGACTTACCTAATTAATATAGCAAACGGAACTGTTGATTGCCCAGAGCTTCTTGAGCAAATAGGACTGCGCACATGCACGCTTGCACTGAGAAAACCTAATATTATTTACGTTCCTATCGTAAGGACTAATTATAGGCAGAACGCATTTGTTTATAGAGCTTCTAGCTCGTTTAACTCATTAGTACATGAAAACAGCAATATAGATTTATTCAACACCAGTACAAGTAAGCTTAAACGCTTGCTTAATGATAAATTTTTCGTTTAAGTTTGATAAATTCTCTTGTTTGTATTAATGCTTGTATTTAGTAAAAAAAATCTTTAGTCGTCAACTTAACTTACTTTGTTTAGGCAGTTTTACTAATAAGTTTATATTAATAAGTTACTTTTAATTAATCTAGTTTTCTGTTATTTTTTTTTAATTAAAATTAATACTTTTACTTTCTGTAAATTCATCTCTAGTCAACAAATTTCAAGTTGCTGCTTTAATTTATTATTAGTGGAAACTTTTAATTGGCCTTATTTTAAAAATTCTTTGTATCTATTCATTGTCTAGCTGTAAGTTTTCCTAAGATTGTAAAAATAAAAATAAAATAAAAATCACAAAATCGTAATTTCAACAGCAATAAAACTTCAAGATTTTTTTCTTAATTTTGATGAGTCATGTTACTAGGAATAATAAATTCTGTGATTACAGTAGTTTTTTCAAAATAATACCTCTATATTGCAGTTGCAAAATGGAATTCCACTTATCTCCAAAATCATAGGACACAATTTAATTGATAAAAAGTTATTATTTTTCTATGAAAAGTCCCGCATTTTAGTTTAAATATGATGGCCTTAATATATTTATACATAAATAATCCAGTTTTAGCCTTCATCCAAACCAAGTTAAAAAATAATCTAGAGTCAAAAGTCGGTCCACCGCTGTAGGACAGCCATTTTTAAGGGGTGTCGGAAGCTATTATACTCTTATTTTACAATTTTTTGTATTAAAAAAGTCTTAAAGATATCTTTTTTTATCGTAAATAAAACTATAAAATTTAAAATAAGTATTTTAATATCTAGCAATGGACTAGTTTTTATGAAAAGTACTAATGAACTTGTAGTACATTTAAAAATGAGCATGGACGTTTTTTAAAAAAAATGCCCAATTACCGACTTTAATTTCCTGAATGCAAAAATAAGAAGATCGTCAATGTAGACGAATTTAATAACTAAGTCGTAATAGTAATAGTCTGGTAGAGATCGTTCTTGAGCGATAAGACCGCCTATTGTTACACATTTTGTAAATTGTTTATGTTTTGTATAATACTTTTAAGTGTGCAATAAAGAATTTTCTATCTATATATCTATAAACGACGTATCATTAAGAAAGAATGAATCAAAAGACTAATCAGATCTTGGTTAAATGGGACCACACAATAAGCACCAAATTTCAAATGGCAGCGTCAAAATCAATCCACAGAAATCAACTATCGCAGAACATAAAAAATAAACTCAGATTGAAAACATCTTGTTATGAAGTCGTCTGTCTGATATGAAAATTTTAAACAACGATGCGGAGGGTGGGATTCAGTCATTTTGTATTTCATACTTTAATTTTCGATGCCTAGATTAAAATTGCACTTTCCCCTCAGGTTGTGAAATGTTCGAGATCGTAATAACCCGAAACTACAATGAAAATACTTTCAAAGACGACATGAAGCGAATGTACAATCAGCTCGGCGTCGACGATAAGAAGACCGTCTTCCTCTTTGGTGCTGCGCAGGTAATGAACAGTTTTCAAATGACAACTGAAAAAAATAAAGGAAATATTTATTAAGTACTTATTTTGTTATTGTACTAACGACTTAACTATTACTACATTCTTACGAGTACATTCTTTATTGTGTGAGAAACAGAGTCCAAGATAATATGGCCTCCAAGTAGCCTCCACTCAGCGTTGTGCTGGATAAACACGGATGTCTACTGCTACACTACACTGATCTACTTGGGCAGGACCGAGCGAAAGGCCACGACCTAGCTTCTTAACATGTCTTCCAAACAGGATGATAACGCTTGGCAAGCGGATTGGATATCGCAGTGGGGGTGCTAATGATTTGGCGTGTTTTAAAAAACTACTAACTGACTTCAATTTCTTTAAATTAAAAATGACATGAGGAAACTTTTAACATAATTTTAAATAACGTCTGAAATAAATAAATACACTAAGTAAAGAATAATTTTATTAAAAAATTTATAGTGAGATCTTGACCAGAGTTATGAATCGTCAGAACGCAACAGGCTCGCGTTTTTAATATTGCACAATCGACACAGCATCATCTAGTCCGAACCTAACAGCCTGTCCAGATAGGGCGCTTTACGCGCGAGTGCCCTCGCGCGTTTCAATTCATATTGCGTCCAGATGCGGCGTTTTACGCGCGCTCCTACGCGCGATTTGTATGGGAGGGACCCAGGGACAGTTATAAACATGGAGCGAGACAAAGCAGTCGTGCTGTGGCTTGTATACCAAAATTGTCAAAATATGTCAAAATTATCAGTCTCCATTTTTGTTCCAAATACGTCCACTCGCGTTGGAATCGCGCGCACCACTGGACGCAGCAATGGCCCCCGAGTATCTCGACTCGTGCGCAACACGCGCGAGTCGAGAGTCCAGCGCGTTGCTCGCGTTTTACGCGCGAGCAAGGAATCGCGCAGCAGCATCTGGACGGAATGTATAGCGCTCTAGTATCTGGAGAACGCGCGAGTGCCCTCGCGCGTAACCACTCGCGCGTTCTCCTGGCCCTATCTGGACAGGCTGTAAGCAGAGCTAGTGTTATGGATAAAAAAACTGATTATACTATGTACTTATATAGATATAGATAGATATTTATATTATAAGTAGGTTAGGTACTTTACTTACATAAAATTTAAATCTAAAGATATTTTGTAAAAAATCGAGCGTTTTTTAATAATTGAACTCATCGTTTTCAGATATTAGAAGAAGGTTTTCTCGAGTTCATCAACAACATCCTGATGATCGGAATGATCCCAGCTCTCTTCGGAGACGACGAGAAAGATGCAATCATCAACTCTTGCAGGACCGCCAGCGGTGAAGCGGGTTGTGGTGTCGGAAAGTGAGTAAAAAGTGCAAAAAGCCAACATCACGCGGTGTTCCCAGGCGGTCACCCATCCAAGTACTGACCGCGCCCGACGTTGCTTAACTTCGGTGATCGGACGAGAACCGGTGTATTCAACGTGGTATGGACGTTGGCGACAGGACACTCGGATAAATTGGACCAATTTAAGCAACAATGATCCAACCCACACAAACCTCATTTCGAGATAATCGACATTTAAGTTTGTGGCGGTATTTCTCTAGCTTTGTAATACAAAATGTTGTTGTTTTAATTTAATTTAATGCTATGTAAAATTAACTTTTTTGCTGTAAATAATATAAAGAATAAATTGTAATGGTTTAGTAGATATTCGGGAAAACTTGCGCCTGGATCATTATTACAAAATAAATTTTGTATGGAAAGAGATGTATTGTGTAGGGTACAAAAATAAAAATGCAAAAATGTTTCAAAGTGTGATAAAAATTAGTTATCTACTCCTCCAAATCAAAATCAGGTTCATTACAAAAACCATCTACACCGTCTATTATTGTAGCTTCCCTTCGGTTTCTTATATTATTCAATGCAATCATCTGGTATCTAATATTAGATCTGCAGGCCCTGTACCTAGATGGAATAGCAATTTCAAATATTAACTTGTCAAAGCTTAACTTGTTTTTTATCATCATCATCATCATCAACCTATATTAGTCCACTGCTGGACATAGGCCTCCCCTAATGAGCGCCATAGCGCCCTGTCTTCAGCTTGACGCATCCAGCATCTGCCAGCAGTCTTTCGCAGATCTTCATCCCACCTGGCTGGAGGGCGTCCTACACTACGTTTACCAAGTCGCGGTCTCCACTCAAGAACACGTTTACCCCAACGGTTGTCGGTTCTTCGGGAGATATAGCCGGCCCACTGCCACTTCAGCTTGCTAATTCTTTGAGCTATGTCGATAACTTTGGTTCTCTGTCGGATGTATTCTTTACGAATCCTATCCTTCAGAGAAACTCCGAGCATAGCTCATTCTATAGCTTTCCGAGCTCTTTGAACTGATGGACCAGCTTAATATTATGTTAGTTTGAATCATTATAGCAAAATAGAATGGTTCTATGATAGGGTAACCAAAACGATACAAAAATGATTCAAATAGCATGAAGCACTTATACGTTTTATAAATGGTCTTCGACATGACAGTTGTGGGTGTTGGGTCAAAGGGGCAGAGTGAAAGTCGCAGTAGAAGATATAACGTGTATTAAATAAACTTAGGAAAATAATAGGATATACAACGACACATCAGACAGTTGTAAAAACGGTAACCAAGATCAACAACTTGTCACATATTCATATCTAGACATATAAAAGAAATCAGAATCTATACCTACAAAGGTGTAGAGCATGAAGGTGTTTCTCCAACACACCCCCTCAACGAATGCTCTTAACACTCTCTTAAAGTCACTTTAGCAAACACAAGCCTAGCTCATTTATTAGAAACTCATGTCTCACGCGAGGCAAAGGTTTGGTGAGTATATCTGCCAGCATCTGATCGGTTGCCAAATGCTCCAACGTTATGTTAGCATTATCACGCAGTACATCCCTAATAAAGAAGTGTCTTATGTCGATGTGCTTACTCTTCGCGTGATAAACACCGTGATCCTCAGCAAGGCAAATAGCACTTAAGTTATCAGCATGCATTCTTACCTTATAAAATTTGTGTAGGCCTAGTTCTCTCATCAGACTATTTAGATACACAGCTTCTTTCATACCCTCCGCTAAACTAACGAACTCAGCCTCACACGTCGACGTAGCCACAATGCGTTGTTTTTGCGAACACCAGGAAATACCCGCACCACCTAAAACGAAAATATATCCAGTAAATGATCGCCTATCTTCGGTACAATTACCCCAGTCGGCATCCGAATATCCATATATACATTTTCCAGTAGGTTTAAAAATCAAACCATGATTTAATGTACCTTTTAAGTACCGAAGGATCCTCTTTGCGGCCTTCCAATGCGTTTCCGTCGGATTGTCCGCAAACTGTGCTAGTTTTGCTGTAGCATTAGCTATGTCCAACCTAGTTGACACACTTAAATACATGAGTGCTCCAATAAGTTCTCTATAGGGGAATTTCCCTTCAACTTTTTCTTTTTGACATATCACTGGTTTGCCTGTCTCCATAGGGGTTTTCACAGGCCTACAGT
The DNA here is from genome assembly GCA_944547425.1 of Eupithecia centaureata. NCBI lineage: Eukaryota > Metazoa > Arthropoda > Insecta > Lepidoptera > Geometridae > Eupithecia > Eupithecia centaureata. Next base: position 12,006,717 of record OX155691.1, read on the forward strand.
TCTCCATGGAAAATTTGTTCAGAATATCATTAATATACCTCTCTTGTGATAAATAAAATTCATTTCCATTTTTCTTAATATCGATTCCAAGACAAAACGTTGCTGTACCATAATCTTTCAACTCAAATCTTTTCTTTAAGTCTGACTTGAACTTGTCTATGACTGTTCTCTTTTGCGACGCAATCAAAATGTCATCGACATACACTACTACAAAAAGGTCTGATTCATCTTTGTTCTTTATATGGTACAAGCATGGTTCGTTTACTGTTGGCTTAAGTCCCAACTCCTTCAACTTTGTATCAAGTTTGATATTCCATTGTCGGCCAGCTTGCTTTAGTCCATATAAAGATTTCTTCAAAAGACAGCTATTACCACCCGCTTTTATGTCTTTCAGCATTTTTTCTACCTTTTGACCTAAATCGGTATTAGCTCCATCAGTCTTTACCAGCTTTTCTAAGCTTTCTTCCAGTAGCTCTGGAACTTTCATATATATCTCTTCGTACAAGTCTCCATTAAGGTAAGCTGTGTTAATGTCTATTTGATCTATATCCATGCCCATTTCGGCAGCAAGTGCCACTAACAATCGGATAGTTGCAATTTTAGCGACTGGCGCAGTGGAAGCGTGCTGGGCCCATAACCTTTGTTGGGTCAAAGGGGCAGAGTGAAAGTCGCAGTAGAAGATATAACGTGTATTAAATAAACTTAGGAAAATAATAGGATATACAACGACACATCAGACAGTTGTAAAAACGGTAACCAAGATCAACAACTTGTCACATATTCAAATCTAGACAGATATAAAAGAAATCAGAATCTATACCTACAAAGGTGTAGAGCATGAAGGTGTTTCTCCAACAGTGGGTTGGATCATATGGATTTTCCACATTTGTGAACATAGAGGTATGAGTCTTTCATATGTTAAAATACACCTTATACTGTATACATAGGTTAAAAAAACTCGAAGTTGACTAGGTTGTGGGTTGGATCATTTTTGCATAGATCGGTCCAATTAAACTTCAACCAACTTCAAAAAAGGGGTTCTCAATTCGACTGTATTTTTTGTTGTTGGTGTTATGCAATCTCTTTTTTCTGGGGGAAAGCTGTGATAAAAATCTTTTTTGATTTGATTGCTTATCGGATGGTTAATAGAAATTTTGATCAAGATCTGACCATTACTTTTGAGATAACTCTATAAGTATTACATGTTTTATAAGATAAGTTTTACAATTAAATTAATAATATGAAATATGTTGGACAATCCACACAGCACCATCTAGCCCCAAAGTAAGTTACTCAAAGTTTGTGTTATGGTTAGTAGATAATTGATTATGTTATAGGATTAGATACTGAAACTTTCTAGGTTACGTACTAGGTCTAATCTAAAATCTCTCGGAAGGTATAGGTCCTATCAACCTATCTACGATTCAAAGTTTCTTTTTTACCGATTCGTGAGACTTCACCCTTATTAGAAGGGTAGAATTCCCCGAAATCTGTCTGAGATTGCCAACCAAAGGACTAAATCACATCGTTTTGTGTTACAAATCAAATTACTGTATCGTTTAGTATGGTAATTAGGTGATTATGATACAATCCGATCGATTTGGTGGTCGGTGATCGGCACGCGACTGCATGATTTTTTAAAGTCAATGGTTGTAAACAATTTTCATGGTATTGTTTTTGGTATTGAGAATTAAAATTAAAATTTTCTTTATTCAATAGACATACATGTAATGCACTAAGAATACATAGTCAAATTTAACAACCTTAAACAATAATCAAAGTTCAGTACTTAATATTTTTCCAAACATTCTTATCCACTAGAAAGTCTATATCACAGTAATATGCTTTGTCTTGTAGCGTCTTTTGTATAACAGTTTTAAACATTCGTTCGTTCAGTTGAATTACATTCTCAGGCAATGTTTTATAAAATCTAACACAATTCCGAATGATGGAGAGGTGTGTGAAATTTGAAGTCGCTTGTTAGGTTTTGTTAAATACTAAAATGTATGATTTCAGGGACTCTGTATGGAGCTTTTTCTGCAACCGGTGTGCTGACAATCTTCACGTTGTTTTGTCCATGTCCCCAAGTGGTGACATCTTGAGGAACAGGTGAGTTATTTACAAATACAAAAATACAAATACAAAATATTTTATTTCTTTAACTTAATCTAGTACTTAGTCTAGTAGTAGTGGTATGGGACCCTCTTTTAAGTAATATTATACCTGTGCTAGAGGGTCTCGCTCTGCTGCGCGGCTATCTTAAGTTATTTGATCCGAAGTTTTACGAATAAATTGTAAATCGCCGAAAAAGTTACTCAAAACCTTTGAGCTGAGCTCAAAACATAAATCCTTACTAATTTTTTAAACGCGAATATGTTTTGTATGTATTGTATTAAGTATATCAGTCATCTAGTACCCATAACACAAGCTCTGCTTAGCTTGGGGCTAGATGATGCTGTGTGGATTATTTATTATTATTATTGTATGTGGTAGATGCTTGTTACATTTACATGCATAAACTACTGAACTGATCGGGCTGAAATTTTGAATAGACGTAGTTCTATCCTTGGACTTAAAAAAAGTCTACGTTTCATCCCATAAATCAGATCTCATGGGATAGAAATAGTCTTGAAACTTATACATAGAAACAACGCATGCGAAGCCGAGGGCAGATACTAGTAAATTAATTAAGGACTTTACACATAGCATCTAGGCCCAAGCTGAGTAGAGCTTCGTGTTATGGGTATTAGATTATTCTTAAATACATATGTCATTTTCCTACAAACCACCTAAATTCATCTTGTTCTTAGATGCCGAAGTTTCCCTGGCTTGGTAAACAATACCACAATCGACTGGCAGTTCCCGTGGCCAAAACAAGCTTTGTTAGCAGTCGCTAATGTATTCCTGGCAGATGTGAGTAAGAAAAATTAGAATAATGTTCTTGAACATTATTATTGAACAATTGAATTCTGTGCAAAAAGCCAACATCACGCGGTGTTCCCAGGCGGTCACCCATCCAAGTACTGACCGCGCCCGACGTTGCTTAACTTCGGTGATCGGACGAGAACCGGTGTATTCAACGTGGTATGGACGTTGGCAATTGCTCAGTTGAATTTTAAGTTTTCATGCAGATTGCAAGTTTTAAATTGAATTGGCGCGCTCACATTGAATATTGTTCATAATGTAAACGTACGATCACTGTTCGAACGCACATACATGCGTACAACTAATCGCACGCAGTCTTAGGGCGCTTGTATACGTCCGTTTTTTTCACCGGACAACGGCTATCCTGCATACATACATTTTTTTACCGGATGGATGAACTGCCGTCTATATACGGCAGTTTTTAACTTGTAGTCAGAAAATTGGAAATACATCCGGCAGCGTCAACACGCACCAATACACTGGCGTGGATGACCGCCCTTTCTTACACCGGACCGGTGTCCGGCGCGCCGAGGGGAAGCGGTGGTGCATCCGGCGTAAATTGTTCGCCAGACCGATGTCCGGTGCATGTACACACATTCATTATAATTCATACACCACCGCGAATCCGGCAAAAAACACGGTCCGATGTACGGTGAAAAAAAGGGACGTATACAAGCGCCCTTAGCGCTCCATAGTCCTGAAATTGCGAGATAATTCGTGAGTATTCGTACGTTTCCACACGAATCAAATTCGGACGAAAACGTTTCCAAAATGAGCATGGCTTATCAAAAAAAAATATTAAAGCAAGATTTAAATTTAAAAATGCATTTCTGTTTTTGCAGGTACAAAAAATACCTGAAGAGTTCCGCCCTATTATTGTAGAACACGTCGTGCATGTCCACTTGTCAGTAGCTAGGTATGTAATATACAAATGTACGATAACGCACACGTTATCTTGTATCTTAATAAAAGAGATAATTTCGCATTCTTCAACGAAAAAAAAATAACATTTGAAATTCCTGAATAAGTATAAATAAATAAATAACAATAGTCAATCCACACAGCCTCAACTAGACCCAAGATTAGCAGAGCTTGTGTTATGGGTACTAGATAACTGCTATACCTAATACAATACATTACATTGATTAATATTTCACTGGGAGCTGGGATCAAACATTTATCGCAAGGCAGCAATCGAATCCGCAACCTCCTGCGTCGCAGCCGTCGCAGGCGGACCTTCGCCCACCGCGCCTCTAATATCAGTTATCTAGTACCCATAACACAAGCTCTGCTTAGCCTGGGGCTAGTGATACAGTGTGGATTGTCCATCTTTATTTCTTGTTTGTATTCCAGGTATTCCCTGGAGTTCTTAATGCGTCTCCGTCGAAACAACTACGTGACTCCCAAACACTACATGGACTACCTCACTAACTACTTGTCGCTTCTAAACGAGAAGGACGCTTTTATCGTCGCTCAGGTAACTCACCGAGTGATGACAGTACCATAATCACTACATAGTATAAAACAAAGTCGCTTTCTCTTTCCCTAAATCAGTAAATCAATACCTTTATTTCTTTAGGCTTACAAGATAAGCACTTAGACAAGTCAAATTGAATACTATAGGTACTTAATTATCAAAATAATATAAGAAATAAAGTGATAATTGATTTTCAGTTCGCTTCAGTATTTTGTCCACCAGTGGAAGAAGCAAAATAGAAACCACTAGCATTTGTATAACTTACGTGTCTAATACATGTTTGCCTTATAAATAATTATATACTATATTGTCGGCGTGGAACTGAGCGACATCTGGCCAAGCACTAACCAAGCACTATGTCCCTATGTATTCTTAAATCTTTAAAACTACTCAACGGATTTTGATGCGGTTTTTTTATAGAGTGATTCAAGAGGAAGGTTTATACGTATCATAAAACCGTGCGAAGCCGGGGCTGGTCGCTAGTCCTACTAATATTATAAACGCGAAGTTTGTTGGTATGTATGGATGGATGGATGTTTGTTACTCTTTCACGCAAAAACTACTGAACGGATCTGAATGAAATTTGGCACAGATATAGATTATAGTCTGGAATAATACTTGATTATATTTTATCCCGGAATTCCCACGGTAACGGTAATTACCGCGGGTGAAACCGTGAGGCGCTGCTAGTATGTCTATATATTTGTGGAAACTTATTGTAAACTCATAAATATATTAATCGGTTCCCTAAAATAGCGATATACATAATGTAAATATGTACTAGAAATCAAAATTAATTCAGTTTGTAGGTTTCAATACTATTTCTATCCCATGGGAACTGATGAAAGGAAGCCTATGTTTTACACAACGTCCATTCAAAATTTCAGCCCGATTCGTTCAGTATTTTATGCGTGGAAGAATGCCAAACATTCAAACTTTTGCTGTTTAAAAAAAAAAAAAAAATTAGCAACGTTAATTGTAATCAGTAAGGATTTAAGAAATTAAATAATATCAGGCCTTATCCCGCCAAAGTATAATTTTTTTGATATTATTTAATTTTTTAAATATATCCTATCCTACTAATGTTATAAACGTGAAAGTTTTTAAGTATGGATGGATGGATGTTTGTTACTCTTTCACGCAAAAACTACTGAACGGATATGGATGAAATTTCTCACATAGATATATTATAGTCTGGAATAACACATAGGCTATATTTTATCCCGCTGCTAGGAATTACACAATAAATGTATATGAATTGATTCCAGTGCGAGCGTCTAATCGGCGGGCTGGCCAAGATCGAGGAGGCTAATGTGCAGCTGGACGACTTGAACGAGAAGCTGAAGGTACAGAAGGTGATCGTCGCGGAGCAGACCAAGGAGTGCGAGGTTCTACTGCAAGAGATCTCTGTTGGTGAGTCATAACGTGCAGCTGGACGACTTGAACGAGAAGCTCAAGGTACAGAAGGTGATCGTCGCGGAGCAGACCAAGGAGTGCGAGGTTCTACTGCAAGAGATCTCTGTTGGTGAGTCATAACGTGCAGCTGGACGACTTGAACGAGAAGCTCAAGGTACAGAAGGTGATCGTCGCGGAGCAGACCAAGGAGTGCGAGGTTCTACTGCAAGAGATCTCTGTTGGTGAGTCATAACGTGCAGCTGGACGACTTGAACGAGAAGCTCAAGGTACAGAAGGTGATCGTCGCGGAGCAGACCAAGGAGTGCGAGGTTCTACTGCAAGAGATCTCTGTTGGTGAGTCATAACGTGCGGCTGGACGACTTGAACGAGAAGCTGAAGGTACAGAAGGTGATCGTCGCGGAGCAGACCAAGGAGTGCGAGGTTCTACTGCAAGAGATCTCTGTTGGTGAGTCATAACGTGCAGCTGAACGACTTGAACGAGAAGCTCAAGGTACAGAAGGTGATCGTCGCGGAGCAGACCAAGGAGTGCGAGGTTCTACTGCAAGAGATCTCTGTTGGTGAGTCATAACGTGCAGCTGGACGACTTGAACGAGAAGCTCAAGGTACAGAAGGTGATCGTCGCGGAGCAGACCAAGGAGTGCGAGGTTCTACTGCAAGAGATCTCTGTTGGTGAGTCATAACGTGCAGCTGAACGACTTGAACGAGAAGCTGCAGGTACAGAAGGTGATCGTCGCGGAGCAGACCAAGGAGTGCGAGGTTCTACTGCAAGAGATCTCTGTTGGTGAGTCAACGTGCAGCTGGACGACTTGAACGAAAAGCTCAAGGTTCCTTTAGGTCCTTCTCAGATAGTGGTATTGTGTGTCCATCTGTCTTCTTTTAGAAAAAAAAACAAAACAAAGATCCTCAAGTACCCACTACCCAGTATAATGCTGGGTGTTGGTTACAATGGACGGATATCCAATGCTGCAAAATTGGATTATTAGCTTTAAAACGCAGTGTTCGAATTCTGGAACGGAATTTATCTCTAAACTAGCGGCACTCCACAACTTCGTCCGCGTGTTATTAGATTATATTATACCATAAATTTATGTATTTTTCATGATACTCCCCATATTTATAAAAGAAGCAAGCCTTACAAAAGAATGATGGCAAGAGATAAAGCCGCCTGGCCTTTTGTGCTATTTGTTATCTCTCTTGCTCTATATTTATCGCTCTTAAGCATTAAGACCGCCCATTGTTACACATTTTGTAAATTGTTTATGTTTTGTATAATACTTTTAAGTGTGCAATAAACATATTTCTATCTATCTATATCAAATGCGCTATAGTGTAATTTGTATTATTAATCGAAATGCTTAATTGGTCAGCTACCGAAGCAGCGTCTGCCAAGCAGTCAGTCGCCGCCGTCAAGTCCGTAGAAATAACAGAACAGAGCAAGGTGATCGCCGTCGAGAAGGAAGACGCCGAGGAAGCGCTTTCTGAAGCGATGCCAGCGCTGGAAGCGGCTCGCTTGGCCTTGGCCGACTTGGAGAAGGCAGACATCACTGAAATCAGATCATTTGCCACGCCGCCCGAAGCTGTGCAGGCTAGTATATACAATAAATAAAAGGTTTATTTCAGAAAAAAACGATTATCAGTTAATTTCAAATAGATTACCATGGAAAAATCGAAGTCCAGGCTAGGTTTCAAATGTCAAAAATTAATCGATCTTGATTATCAGGAGTTATAATAAGGCCCCTGATTCTTTACGTGCCTGTTTTATACGAAGGAAGGCCTAGCTTGTTATGTTGCTATCTATTTACGTAGTAAAACATGGAGCGTGTGTAAACAAAGATAAAAGGCAACGAAGTATCAAAAAGCCATCATCACACGGTATCCGGAGGAAGACCTTCAGTATTCCAGCTGAAAATTAAAAAATATATACATATACCATTGAAATGCATCTACGTTGTAAGTAGCAAATATAATAATAATGTTAAGAAAACATGTACCTATTTTTGTTTGGCTATCTTTTGAACTAGGTAAATAGTTTTATGTAAAAGTGCAAAAAAGCCAACATCACGCGGTGTTCCCAGGCGGTCACCCATCCAAGTACTGACCGCGCCCGACGTTGCTTAACTTCGGTGATCGGACGAGAACCGGTGTATTCAACGTGGTATGGACGTTGGCGATAGTGTTCTCAAAATAAATGTTTATGTCCAGGTGGTTTGCGAGTGCGTGGTGATAATCCGCGGCATCAAGGACGTCAGCTGGAAGGGAGCTAAAGGCATGATGGCTGATCCCAACTTCCTCAGGACATTGCAGGAGATGAACTGTGACCTTATTACGCAGCAACAGGTCTTGTAAAACTTTTTAATTTTAATCATAAAATTAAATTAATTTAATTAAAATTAAATCATATTTATTTTATAATATTAGTATATAGGTACGCCACCGTCTGTTCATGTACATCTGCTTCGTGTCCATCCTAAGGTTACCTGGAAGAGATCGCTTTTAGAGATAAGGCCGCCCATTGTGCAACTTCTTTTTACATCTATTTCTCTGTATTTTGTTTTTGTGTTTTTGGTGTGCAATAATTAATTATATTGTATTGTATTGTATAAATCATAATACTTTGACGAGCGATGTAGTGCGGTGGACGAAGGTCCGCCTGCGACGCAGGAGGTTGCGGGTTCGATGGGAGCCTTGGGAGAAATATGTGTACGATCTGACAATAATTGTTATAAATGTTTTCTATGTAGATATTCAAGATATCTATGTAAATGTCGCAGACGTATTGTATAATCCGCCGTATTACATTACGGCTAGCTGTTTTGAAAAACAGCGCCGTTTTCTAATGCGGCGGTTCAACGAGTAGCTGTATTGTCATTGCGATACGTTCTTCAATATGTCGGCCCACGTTTAGCCGCATTGATAAACTACTTAATTGTATAGGGTGACCATACTAACAAAAAAAACAAATTTAAAGATGATAATCAATTTTATTAATCGGGAAAAGCTAACAGATTTCTTCTTACGTTATTCCTTACTAATCAAGAATTATTATCATAGTTACTTAATATTAATTATGTAACTATGATAATATTATAAATAAGAAAAACATCATTTTGGAAATTCCTGAAAAAGGTGTTTTTTACAGCTCCTTGTCTTCACTCCAACTTTAGGTAAAAAGGTGTGCGAATATCCGATCACTAGTTATCAGTACAAAATATAATTATGGTTAAAAATATTATTTCAACCAAAAAGGCAAGTCGTGATTGTCGAGAAAAAATATTTTCTTGTCAATTTCGACCGGCGCGCCGGTCGAAATTGACAAGAAAATATTTTTATTTTGTGTATGTGTAAGTACATGACATTATAAATTTTAATCTGTAAATAAAAAGAGCTAATTCTTATATAAAGTAAGTAAGTATAGATAAATAAAATTTCCTTTGTCCATGGTTTGTTTACAGTTCCACATTGAGAAGAATAGAAATTATTTAATTGCACCTCAAAATTGTCCTAAAGTCATTTTTTACCGACATATTTAACACATTTTTTGTAACTCCGCAATTTAGCAGCATACTTTCTTTACCCAACGCCATTGTTGTTGTTATGTCAGGCAGCGCCACGAGTGTTAAGAATCGGAACTAAAACAGTCAAAGAGGCGGCTAATCTCTCGCTTTATTACATTATGTCTAGCCGTATTGAATAACGTTTGGCGCCGAATACAATACGGCGTTTTTTTATTCAGCCTTATTCAATCCAGCTTATCGTTGAACCGCCGAATTAAAAAACGGCGCTGTTTTTCAAAACAGCTAGCCGTGTTGTAATACGGCGGATTATACAATACGTCTGCGACATATATATAATCCTTTCTGGGGAACTTTTGATTGAAACTTTTTTATATTTAAATGCTGGTCCTCAATTTAAATTTGATCAGAGTTATCCTTAAGCATGCATATTTATTGTATGCATGCTTAAGGCACACAAAATTTTTAAAGATCTTACGAAACTTCTCAAAGTGTCCACAGGAGATCAGAATGCTGGCTTCTATTTTGGTCAACGAATTAATATTGCCATTCAACGTGGCAATGCTGCCAGCATTCTGGGTACTCTGCCTTCTGGTGACGGCTTAGATTTTTAAGAGTTTGTTTTAATTGTATATACTAGTGAGTTATGTAATCTAATTATGTTCTCCTGAATTAAATATAATTTAACTTTCTTGTATAGAGAATCATCTCGAGGTGCGTGAAAATTGAAATCGGTTGTTAGTTATGAAGAAAAAAGGTTGATACGAGTGGAGGTAGTTTTAGTAATGTTGTTGTTTTCAGGTGAAAGCTGTAAAGGCGCACATGAAGAAGAGTAAGAAACTGGACACTATGCAGTCTATCAGTAAAGCTGGGTGAGCTCATACGACACGCCGGAGAGTTTTATATACTAATGCTGGAAAATCCACACAACATCATCTAGTCCCAAACTAACTTAGCTTGGGGCTAGTTGATGCTGTGTGGGTTATCCAGCATTGTTTCTTTATTTAAATACTAGTGACCCGCCCCTGCTTCGTTTTTATTATACGGTTTATTATTTTTACTCATCACGGTTTTATTATACGTATAAACCCTCATCACTCTATCTATTTAAAAAAACCGTACATTGTATCCTTTTGTTTCTTTTATTTCATGTGTTTGAGTACCAAAAAAGAATTTCTATTTCTAAAAATAACTAAACTTTACAGTTACGGTCTCCTAAAGTTCGTGATCGCCGTGCTCGCGTACTGCGCCGTCTTCAAAGAAGTGAAGCCGAAGATAGACAAAGTGATCAGCCTCGAGCTGGAGTACACGACCGCCGTCAACTACCTCGCCTCTCTGAACCGAGAGATCACGCGCCTGCAGAAGACTCTCGACGCGCTCAATAACAAATATGAAACCGCTATGATGAGGAGGCAGGAATTGCAGGTATGTACTCTAGAGATGAAACGGATTGCAGTTTGGCCGGATACCGGATATTCGGCCAACTATGTGGCCGAATATCCGGCCGCCGAATATCCGGCGGAACTTAGCTGTTTGGTGTATCGCACACACACACACTTGCGTGAGCAGGAGCGACATCTGGTGGTAGGTTTCGGCCGCGCTAAGCCAATCCGTGAAGCAACTCTGTTGTGTTTCGGAATGTGGTCCGGAGAAGCCATTGTGGAGGAGACGGGTTTGAACAGTTTTTGCACTGGATTAGCAGGAGCGCTGCAGGACATCAACAAAGCTGGTGCACTGGACAACTGCAAATGGAGGGTAGCGGGATCCGAAGCACGGTTCTCCGCTGGCCGACCGCAGGTTGTAGGGGGCCCAAGTAGTGTGCCAGCCACACGTGAAAGGCTGCCCCGCCGCCTTGCGAAAAATCCCGGAATGCTCTATCGTGCCGGTTGGCGACCGGACGAGAGGACCCGATAGCCATTCCCGGGGGGGTTCGGGCGTCCCCGCAGTCTCCATCTGCAGTTTTTCATTCGTGTACGCGCATGCTGCATGTCCTGTGCTCGCTGACCACTGCCTCGCTCAACTGCCGTCCACCCACACACCTTTCTCACTCAAAAATTATGAAAAACAAAATCAATAAGTTGTGCTCACAGCGGAAGCACGTCCTCTCGCTTAATGTGCACCTCTGCAACATCCGAGGACTGCACTCAAATATCGACTCAGTCCACCACCACCTAGAGACTGCCAAGCCCCACTTATTGTTTCTTACGGAGACGCAGATACGAATGCCTCCCGATGTCTCATACCTCACTTACCCAGGGTATACCCTGGAGCACAAATTTAAACCCAAGGCGGGAACCTGTGTATATGCTCGGGATGACATTTGTTGTCTGCGCCTCCGTGATCTTGAAGAACCCGGTTTTTCGCTGTTATGGATTCTGGTGGACACTGGCTTAGATAAAATTATCTACGCCAGTCTGTATCGGTCACATACTGGAGATCAGGAGACGACCAGGTTGTTTGACTTCATCGCCGAAAAGGCTGATGTGGCTCAACGTCGATATCCTTCAGCACAACTGGTACTACTCGGCGACTTCAACGCTCACCACCGCGACTGGCTCTTTCCGTATCAAAATACTGATCACGCTGGTCGAGAGGCCCATAAACTCGCTTTGTCGCTTAACCTCTCCCAGCTGGTGAAAGAGGCGACCAGGATTCCCGACGTTGAAAGCCACACTGCCAATTGTCTGGACCTTCTGCTGGCTAATGACCCAGACCGTAATGCAGTGTCTGTGTTACCTCCCTTAGGTAACTCAGACCATTGCTTGGTAAGGTCAGTATCCTCATATTCGCCTCCGGATCCTACCCCTAAGGGAAGTAGACGAATATGGCGGTACAAGTCAGCCGATTGGGACGAGATGCGTCATTTCTTCGCATCTTATCCTTGGCGGCAAATGTGCTTCACCTCTTGTGATCCGACGATCTGTGCCGATGCTGTTACGAGGGTGATAAAAAGTGGAATGGAATACTTTATTCCGTACACTGACACTTCTCCCTCCGATAGAGCTCCCCCGTGGTTTAACTCCAAGTGTACCAGTGCAGCAGCGCTGAAACATGAGGCTTACCTCACGTGGGTTGAAGCTCGGAACAGTAAAGCCTCAGACACATCACTAAAAAAGAAAGCCTATAACAAAGCTGCCAAGTCCCTCAAAAAGGCGCTAAAGAAAGCTCGTTTTGACCGGATCGGTCGCTTGGGAGCAAAGCTTGCCTCATACCCTACAGGTAGCAAAGCTTTCTGGTCATTGGCGAAATCCGTAGAAGCTAACTTTAGCCGACCTTCACTACCACCTCTGCTGAATCCAGATGGGTTGCTGGCCCACACGGCCATTGAGAAAGCAAATTTATTTGTGACTCAATTCGCCGAGGCTTCGCGTCTTGACCAATGTTTCTCCACCTAGCCTCCCTCGATGTAGCACTAGCATGCCCGATATTCGCATACATCAAAAGGAAGTGCTCAAAACATTGCGTGGACTCGACGTGAACAAGGCCAGTGGTCCGGACGGAATCTCAGCTATAGTACTGAAGTCTTGTGCTCCTGAACTGTCTCCCATACTAACACGACTCTTCCGCCTGTCCTTAAAATCTGGTAAAGTCCCCAAGTCTTGGAAACTTGCTAATGTGCAGCCGGTACCCAAGAAAGGTAGTCGAGCCGACCCACTGAACTATCGCCCCATCTCAGTCACTTCCCTGCTTTGTAAATGCATGGAGCGTGTTCTGAATGGCAAGCTCCTGGCATACCTTGAAGACAATGACCTCCTCAGTGACCGTCAATACGGCTCCCGCCGAAAACGTTCAACAGGAGATCTTCTTGTGTATGCCACACACATTTGGAGCGAGGCCATCGAGAAGCATGGTGAAGCCATCGCGGTTTCATTGGATGTCTCGAAGGCCTTCGATAGGGTTTGGCATGACAGCCTTATTGGCAAGCTTCCAGCATACGGACTTCCAGATCTCTTCTGTAACTGGCTTTGTGACTTTCTGAGGGAAAGATCCATTCGAGTAGTCATTGATGGCTGTTCGTCTGATCTATTGGCGATCAACGCTGGGGTACCTCAGGGGTCAGTACTATCAGCCACGTTATTCCTGCTACACATAAACGATCTGCTGGTACCCGGTATTATAGGGTACGCAGACGATAGCACCGTGGTAGATAGGTACTTGTCTAACGCCAGAGCTAGCCAGAATGAGATACGGGCGCACAGACAAGATATGCTGCAGCGCTTGAATTCGACCCTGAAGGTAGTCTCAGATTGGGGCGAGGCCAATCGGGTCAATTTCAATGCCACAAAAACACAAGTATATCTTTTCTCAGCTAAAAAGAGTCCGTTAGTCCAGGCTCCTATTTTCCGTGATGTACCGGTACCTATAAAGGATCATCTGGAGCTTCTCGGTGTCACGCTCACACCAACTCTGAACTTTGGTGTCTTTATCGAGTCGAAGGCAAAAATAGCAACCATGAAGCTAGGAATCCTAAACAAGGTGCAGCGATACTTTACACCGGGACAGCTTGTATCATTATATCAAGCACAGGTCCGATCTGGTATGGAGTATTGCTGCCACGTTTGGGATGGCTCGGCTAAGTATCAGCTAGCAGCCCTAGACTCGATAGAACGTAGAGCTTTCAGACTTATTGGCGAGCAGTACCTTGAGGAAGCTAAGATCCAAAGTCTTGAACACCGCCGCAAGGTCGCTTGCCTCTCGATCTTTTATAGGTTACATTTCGGAGAATGCTCACAACTTCACGACCTGATTCCACCATCTCCCTTCCACTCCAGGACGAGTAGGCGTACGGCGCATTACCACCCTTTCCTTGTGGATATCCCATCCACCCGAACTAAGCGGTTCTCCTCCACCTTTATCATTCGTACCGCTAAGGAATGGAATGCGCTGCCTGCTTCAGTTTTCCCGGCCAACTACAACCCGAGTCTCTTCAAGACGAGAGTGAATAGGTCTTCTAGACTTTCGTGATACATCTTCGGCCACGTCATCACTTACCATCAGGTGAGACTGTGGTCAAACGAAGGTCTATTGTTAATAAAAAAAAAAAAAAAGGATTTTTATTTCAAGTCGGTGCAAATTGATCGCAATCGTGACCCTTATTCTTCGTGGGCAGCTAATGCCAAACAACACCCAAATTTAACAAAGTTTGCCAAACTCTATACATATTTCAGCACCTTGCAGCAGTGTGTACAGCGAAAGTCTTTTTTCTGAAGCTGGTTTTATTTATGAATAGAAGCGAAACCGCTACTTCTCAATGCAGAGAAATTAGTATTTATTCACCATATTTTACCATTAGTGCAGTATGAAAATTGACAACTAATACATATATACAATATAATTATATATTTTTAGTGATATCAAGACAAACTAAATAAAGCAAGTAATTACTTTAAAATATACTTTTTTATCCTGACATTTTTTAATTCAGCGGAATGCCTATCCGGTCGCGGCGGAATAGTAGTTATCCGGTATTCGGCCGGATAGTATTATGGCCGCCGGATATGCCGGATACCGGATATCCGTTTTATCTCTATTTTACTATTATAGAAAATGTACAGGATGTTTAGCAGATACTTCAAAACCGAAAGACTTTTCGGGTTTAAAAGAACCGCAGACTTGGTTCCACCCTCTGTTACCATATGAAAAACGTTTTGCCGAACACCCTGTATACTGCAGTAGTATAAATGATGGGTATAGTCCTGCCGCAGTTCTACGAGTTGGCCTGGTTAGGGCCTGGTTAGGCTGGGGGACAATGAACAATGCACTCGCATGCAATATATAGTCGTATAGGTTGTCATTGATGATGACGAGTCAGATAATTTTTAGCACGTTAAGCCGCGACATACCGGCGTCTTCATAAATCTTTTCCTCGATAAATATGTTCGGCTTCGCTTGAGGTAAGATGGTGATGTGTGGGTTGTCCAGCATTATTTATTTATTTATTTACAACGCATTGGCTGTATTTTGGAACGCAACAGCTCACGCGTAGAACGCTCCATACAAAGCGTTTCGCTCTGCCCTCCAAACTGGTACAAAGTGTCAAAAAAGTCATAATAAATTAATCATAAAGCTAGTCATACACGCTCATTTCTATGTTGACATTAATATAGTTACTAAATAGTGTCCTAGAGACAATCAAGGGGCAGACCATCCGCTATGGCCGCACAGATTAGCTCAGTAGAGAGGCTTTATTTAAAAATCTTTGTTAATAAATAAGCTATTTTGTATCAGGAAGAAACGGAAATCATGATGCGGCGCCTGGTGGCCGCTGACAAGCTAATGTCCGGTCTGTCGAGCGAGCAGATCCGCTGGACAGCCGACCTCGCGGCGCTCTACGTGGAACAATCTAGACTCATCGGGAACTGCCTTCTAGCGGCCGCCTTCCTCAGCTATACGGGGCCTTTCTCCTTCTCATTCAGGTGTGTATATATCTGTCTCTTTCTACCTGGTAGCCGACAGGATAAGGTCCGGTCTATCGAGCGAGCAGATCCGCTGGACCGCCGACCTCGCGGCGCTCTACGTGGAACAATCTAGACTCATCGGGAACTGCCTTCTAGCGGCCGCCTTCCTCAGCTATACGGGGCCTTTCTCCTTCTCATTCAGGTGTGTATATATCTGTCTCTTTCTACCTGGTAGCCGACAGGATAAGGTCCGGTCTATCGAGCGAGCAGATCCGCTGGACCGCCGACCTCGCGGCGCTCTACGTGGAACAATCTAGACTCATCTGGAACTGCCTTCTGTTGCATCTTAGCCCCAAGCAAAGCGAAGCTTATTTTGTGAATACTTAGTAGATGACTGATATACATTTTACTACATAGATAGGTATTTTTATTAGACAATACCCAGAACAAATATTTTCAGATCATACAAACATTTTTACCAAGGCGGAAATCGAACCCGCAACCTCTAGCATGAGGCAGAGCTTCGCCTGCCGCTCCACATCGGTCGTCAAAATATGCTGATGGATGACCCATATCCGTCTCTTTATTAAGTCCTAATAAACCGCCGAGCCAGAACGTGAAATTGCACTCATCTAATCGTTTTAAGATCTAATACTAGCAGCGCCTCGCGGTTTCACCCGCGGTAATTCCCGTTCCTGTGGGAATTCCGGGAAAAAATACAGCCTGTGTTATTCGAGACTACAATCTATCTCTGTGCAAAATTTCATCCATATCCGTTCAGTAGTTTGTGCGAGTTGAAAGAGTAACAAACATCGATCCATCCATACTTACAAACCCTTGCCTTTATAATATTAGTAGGATTATACTAACACGAATAAATGTTGCAGGCAAACGATGTTATACGAGGACTGGTACGGAGACGTGTTAGAAAGGGGCATACCTCTAACCCTGCCCTATACGATTGAGAAGAATCTTACGAATGAAGTTGAGATAAGCACGTAAGAATTTGTATTTCTATCACTATAAAACTGCTTCCACATTCCACACACGCTTTTGACGTCATTATATAAGTATGGAGATTCAGAATTTTAACAGTTCAATCGCCAACGTCCATACCACGTTGAATACACCGGTTCTCGTCCGATCACCGAAGTTAAGCAACGTCGGGCGCGGTCAGTACTTGGATGGGTGACCGCCTGGGAACACCGCGTGATGTTGGCTTTTTGAACTTTGTTTCATTTAATATTGTTTAACTAATATCATTATTTTACAGCAAAATACAAAAGATGGCCAACAGAAATGTTTTTCTTCTATTGTTATTATATTAGCTTGTAACAAAATGATTGAATTATCTGTATTTCAAAGGTATATTTTTTTAATTTTCAGCTGGAACTCTGAAGGATTGCCTCCAGACGAGCTGTCTGTCCAAAATGGTATACTGACGGTTCGCGCGTCTCGTTTCCCCCTCTGTATTGATCCGCAAACTCAAGCGCTTAGTTGGATCAAGAAGAAGGAAGCCAAGAATAATCTCAAAGTAAGGGTTCTTCCACCTGAGCTTATTGTCCAACTTGAAATAGATTATCAGTTAAATTCAAATGGAATTACCGTGGTATAATCGAACATTAGGCTAGGCAAAAATTGATCTATCTCGATTATCAGTTCAGTTAGACAATAAGGCTAAGGTTGGTAGCCTTGCCAAACTGATCCACTACCAATTTGGTATCCCTAATGTATGTACCTACCTATGCTGAATCAGTTTACTTCTATTATGACCCCATTATGGTAAAAGGTCAGAGACGCTTATCAAGGGATCTTTATTATGATATATTGATAAAATTCCTCGCAGCACATTTAAAACCAAGAAGTAAAACATTTGCAAATGAAAATATGATGTATATAATAATAAAAAATATCATCATCAGCCTATATAAGTCCACAGCTGGACATAGGCCTCACCTAATAAAAAAATATAAAAACGATAATTATATTCTACAAACAAATGATCTATGTTTCGAATATAATATAAGTAATAAAAACATATTCACTCAGAGATAGAGAACAATAAACCTTTACTTTATTAGGTTTTTAATTCATCTTTAATTTTATGTTATTGATTACAGGTTCTCTCTTTCAACGACCCTCAGTTCCTGAGGCATTTAGAAATGGCCATTAAATATGGAATGCCGGTTCTGTTCCAAGATGTCAATGAATATATCGACCCTGTTGTGGATAATGTATTGGAGAAAAACATAAAAGGTGAATAAAACTACTTTAAAATATATTATAAAGTACAAAATGCAAAACTAAAAAGCTGTGCTAAAGCCAATATCACGCGGTGTTCCCAGGCGGTCACCCATCCAAGTACTGACCGCGCCCGACGTTGCTTAACTTCGGTGATCGGACGAGAACCGGTGTATTCAACGTGGTATGGACGTTGGCGACAATTATCTTGAATTTAGAGAATATAATACAATTTAATTATAAGATGAGCATGACGGTAAGGATGGGTTACCTAAACCCACGACAATGAGCAGAAGAGTTGTTGTGTTATAAATAAAGTAAATAAAAATATTTTATTTTGGAATAACCTACAGGATTTGTAATAAAATATAGGAAACCAGGTGGGTTACACCCACCGGTGGGGGCACCATTGTAGGTAAATATTAAAAACTGCTCTTCCGATTTAATTTTAAACCTGGGACCTGGGAAGTATTAGACAAAAAACGTAAGATTTTTCTTATTTTTTTTAATTGGGTTAGTGAGATGTATAGAAGTTGAGTGAAACAACCAGTTACGATGCGTACTCGTTTATTACTGAAAGCCGCGCTGTGCACAACGCGCGTGTAGATACAATAAGTAGCTAGGTAGGTATAGCTACATATACATAATTCCTCCACCGATACTTATTGACTAAATCTGTTGACAATAAAATAAGATATTACATAAACATTAACACAAGCATATTCATTTAAAATATTTAGTATAATCCGCTTTGGGGACGCGTCTAGCACGCGGGAGTGTGGGTGAGGGCGCTGGCCGGATGTCCGGCTGACGTGCGGCGCTCGTGGCGCCATCCTGCGACTGCGCAGGCACCTCCAGGCTAGCTGGCGGCGCCGCCGTGCTCGCGTCCGCGGCACTCCCTCTCGCACACTCTTCATCGGCACAATCTGCCCAAACTTCATTATCAATACCAGTGACACCTTCGTTGCTAGGATTCACTGGCGACCCATCAGTTTCAGTCACTGCCGGAGTACCTGATACAATTTGAGCATCACTCTCTGTATCTAATGTAGGCTCACAAGACTCTGCACTATCTGGCGCTGGTGATTGAAACTGGTGAGGCATCTCTGTATTATTACAATAACCGGAACGTATCAACTGCTCATTACTACCGGTGTATCTAAAAATTTGATCAACATGGCGTATACACTCCGCATTCGAATTTAAAATCAAAACTTTATACATACGATTACCTATTTTTTGTTTAATTATACTTAGCTGCCAGGATTCCTTCCGCGCACTGTACCAACGAACCCAAACAATATCGTTAATCTCTAACTTACGTTTGCAGGGCACCGATTTACATTCAGTTTTCCTGTTCGTCGGGGGTAATATTAAATCTAAGCGAGATCTTAGATTCCTTCCAAACATTAATTTAGATGGACTTTCACCGGTGGTACAGTGTACGGAATTCCTATAATTGAAAAGGTGACCTAATAATGAATCGTTGATTTCATACAATGGCAGGTCGTCTTTTAGAATACATTTAAGCATTTTCTTGCATGTTTTGACCGAATTTTCGGCTTGACCATTACTTGGCGGATGATAAATAGGCGAAGTCATATATTTAATACCATTACTTGAACAAAATGTTTTGAATTCGATTGAATTAATCTTAACATCATTATCAGATACCAAGACGCTCGGAATACCGAAGATTGAGAAAATACCTTTTAATTTAGCTATCAATGCCTTTGTTGTGGTACCGTTTTGCATGTGTAAGCATTCTAACCATTTACTGTATGAATCTACAAGTACGAGATAATTATACCCTTTGTCCGATGGTCATATAGTCAATGTGAACACGCTGCCAGGGCTCGGTGGCGGCGGGCCAGGGGGAGAGGTCGCGCGGCGGGGCGGGGCGTGCGCCGGCGCACCGCTCACACCCGCCTATCCACTGTTCGATATCCTTATCAATACCTGGCCACCACATTCTACCTCGGGCATTACTTTTAGTTTTTATTATACCTAAATGTGTGTCGTGTAATTCACTTAGCAGCTTTTCTCTGAGCGCTGAAGGAATAACAACCCTATGGCCTCTAAGTAAACATCCGTTTTCGAATTGCAAGTCTGATTTGCACTGAAAATAGGGCAGTATAGCTTTACAGGTTATTTTACGCGGCCAACCACTAAGCATATACTTAACGACGGTCTGAATAGTCTTATCGCCCTCTGTCGCGCGTGTTATGTCGCGACTCGTAGTAGCCGGAGATGTCTCATCTAAAAATTTTAGTGCGAAGTATTTATCAATCTCGTTTTCGACCTATTCGCATTTATCCGAACCTGACATCGGCGCGCGTGAAAAATAATCCGCTACTAAGTTTTATCGCCTGACACATACTACACTACATAATTGTATGCTGATAACATTATTGCGTACCTTTGCAAACGCAACGCTGTGGTTACCGAAATACCGGTTTGATTGCTAAATATAGACACTAGGGGTCTATGATCAGTCTTAAGAATGAAGGGCTCGCTTCGTCCGTAAAGATATTGGTGGAACCGTTTCACACCAAATACAATGGCGGTTGCCTCCTTCTGTATCTGACTATAATTTCGCTCGCTAGCGGTCAGCGAACGGGAAGCGTAAGCGATGGGTCGCTCCCGGCCGTCCTGCGCGCGCTGCGCCAGCACGGCGCCGAGGCCGGCGGGGCCCGCGTCCACGGTGAGCACCAGCTGCGCGCTCGGCTCGAAGTGCGCCAGGACGCGCTCGGAAGCCAGCTCGCGCCTCACAGTCGCCATGGCTTCCCGCTGCCTTTCACCGAACACCCAAGGTGCTTCACGTCTTAATAGCTCGTGCAAAGGACTCAGAATGGAAGACGCGTTGGGGATAAAATTCCTATAGTAGTTGACACCCCTAAAAATCTCTTAACTTCGGTTACATTTGTAGGCTCCGGTGCGCTTAATATTGCTTTGACCTTATTAGGACAGGTCGTTAACCCTGATTTGCTTATGACGTAGCCTAGGTAAGTAACGCTCTTCTGAAAGAATTTGCACATTTCCTTGTGTAAGCGCAGACCGGAATCATTTAATATACGTAAAACCTCTGTTAGGCGCGAAATGTGTGAGTCTCGATCAGGGCCAGTGACGCATATGTCATCGAGCCAGACGCTGACTACATCAATACCTGTCAAAAGAGTCTCCAATGCTTTTTGAAAAATCGCAGGCCCATTAGCTATTCCATAGACGAGCCTGGTCTGCTTGAATAACCTTATGCGTATTGATGGTCATGAGGTCTTGAGAAGAATCATCCAGAATAAATTGATTATACGCATTTTTTAAATCAATCTTACTGTATAATTCACCGCCGCCGATTTTAGCAAATACCTCCTCTATCCTGGGAAGCGGATATTTATCTATGATTAAAGCTTTATTAAGCGTGACCGAAAAATCACCTGCGATTCTAACCTGGCCATTTTCTTTTAAAACAGGTACTATCGGCGTGGCATAGTTTGAATGGTTTTTATGAACTAAAATACCTGCGTCCACTAATCGCTTTAATTCCTGTTCGACCTTTAGTCCATTGAAATGTTACATTTTTTAGGCCTTACCTTGCGTTTTTTAGAGGACGCAATTTTATTTTTTTGATGTGTAGGGGGGGTCAGTGTAAAGCTAAAACCAAGTTTGTGGGGTTGCCACCCTTGTCCCACGGCCGCCATCTTGAAAATAAGGGTTGAAATGGTTTTTACGATATATCTCTTAAACTATTTATTTGATAAAAAAAACTTGTTATCATTTCTTGTTGCAAATTAAATTCTCTACATCTTTAGTCCAGTAACTTTTTGTCGTAGAACTATAAATAAAAAAGTTATAAGCGAAAATCTTCAAAAATTCGAGAAAACAAAAATGTTTTTCGATTTAACTTTTTTTTTAATCATTTTACGAAAAAATGATATCTGACCATTATTGTAGATTGATTTTTGAGGAACAACTTTTATTCGCATCATTTTTTCATTTAGTCAATAGCTAAGGTTTTACAGCGCTCCGAAGTGAGTAGATACTATTTTTCAGTACTCTTAACCATACCTATATTATACGTGTGTACTAATAATATGTCATCAGTTATTGTTTTTTTTTTATCATAACTTTTTTAATTACAAATTTTGCAATATTATCAAAAATTAATTATTGACTGTTCGATGCAACGCGTGACCCGAGAGCTGGTGAATATCTGGCTCAGCGCATCAGCATTGCCATACAGCATGGTAATGCAGCCAGTGTCTTGGGGACGCTTCCGACTGGTATTGACATGGATCAATTGAGCTACCTTTAGACTGTTTGCAACCGTCTGCAATTATCCCAATGGTTTCAATTGTAAATACTAGTTGTAATTTTTCTATTCCTTGCTTGTAATTTTCGTTGTTAATAAAGTTAAAAAATTATTGACTCTTTTTCACTCCATAACAGGATTTAACAATTATTGATTTTTAAATTAATTTTAAATCTTTCCGAGTCTACCATCAGGTCCAGTCGTGGCTGGGTAATTATAAAGATCCTGAAGACTGGGGCTGGAAAAAATGTGGAACATTATTGATGCCAGTGCAGAACTCTAAACCTCCAGCACCCCCTGAGCTTCTAAAATTGATCTTTTGCAAATGCAAAGGAAACTGTGGAGCGATGTGTGGATGTCGAAAAGCAGGACTGAAATGTTCTGCAGTGTGCTTCCATTGTTCTGGAGAGACTTGCAGCAACGTAATGGAACTCTCAGAATTAATAAATGAAAATGACATTGATGATGAACCGCCAACATTAACACCCCTTCCTTCTCCAGTTCTCCCACTGGTATTTAATTCAGAAAGTCGATGAGATGCTGAGCCGCAGCCTGGTCCTTCGAAACGACTGAGGACGGAGTAGTTCTAATTTAGAAAATCACCGTGGATTATATATATTATTGGGGATAACACGTAAAAAAACGTGCCTCTAGACTCTACCTCGTGGGTGGTGGGGAAAAGAGTAAATAATTAATTATTAATAATATTGCAAAATTTGTAATTAAGGTTACATTAACAAAAAAAAAAAACAATAACTGATGACGATGACATAATTATTAGTACACACGTATAATATAGGTATAGTTAAGAGTATTGAAAAATAGTATCTACTCACTTCGGAGCGCTGTAAAACCTTAGCTATTGACTTAATGAAAAAATGATGCGAATAAAAGTTGTTCCTCAAAAAACGATCTACAATAATGGTCAGATATCATTTTTTCGTAAAATGATTAAAAAAAAAGTTAAATCGAAAAATATTTTTGTTTTCTCGAATTTTTGAAGATTTGCGCTTATAAATTTTTTATTTATAGTTCTACGACAAAAAGTTACTGGACTAAAGTTGTAGAGAATTTAATTTGCAATAAGAAATGGTAACAAATTTTTTTTTTCAAATAAATAGTTTAAGAGATATATCGTAAAAACCATTTCAACCCCTATTTTCAAGATGGCAGCCGTGGGACAAGGGTGGCGACCCCACAAACTTGGTTTTAGCTTTACACTGAACCCCCCTACACATCAAAAAAATAAAATTGCGTCCTCTAAAAAACGCAACCCCAAATGTAACTTTTCAATGGACTACTTATCTTTCAGCGCAAAGGGTACAGTTCGAGGTTTGAAAAACTTAGGTACCGAGTTCTCCTTCAATTGTAAATGAACTTTAAATTTATTAAATGAGCCTAATTCATCTCGCCATAAATTCGGAAACTTTTCAATTAAACCCAAAACATCTCTATGTATATCATGACTGTATTGCAGGGATTTTAAATCAGTTGTTATAATCAAGTCAAACGCGGCCATAAAATCTCTTCCAAGTAGGGGCGGGCCTCCATTCCTGATAACAAATATTTTTATCATTTTTGCTTTATTATTAAATAACGCTTCTATCATGAAACACCCCAAGGGAGATATTTTATGACCGTTGTATAAGCACATACTTATATTACATTTTTGTAAGTTATAATTAGAAAATTTATCTCGATACAACTCATCCGAAATAACAGTTTTTCCTGATCCCGAATCCAGTTCCATTGAAATGTTTTGTTTACCTAAAGTCAAATCTAATCGGATAGGTTTGTCCGTCACGTACCTTATATTAACACTAGAGGGCTCGCGCGGGTGACATATGCCACCCAGGGCGAAAGATTGATAAATAACTTTTTAACGAATCGCGCTACAGTGCTGCCCTCACAGGTATTCCTCAAGTATGGACCGTCCCACACACCAGTAGTGCACCATCTTTCTAAGCGCATCGACTTGTACACAATGCATTTATAAAGTACGTGGGTGACGCATGTCACCCGCGCGAGCGTTCGAGGAAGTTTTAGAAACCTTACCATCGTGATTGAAAATCAAGTATATCTTCATGTAAGTTATTTATTACTCTCTTGTTTTACATGTTTTATGATCAACTTATTCTTTTTGACTAATTTGTTTTGTATTGTATTGCATACATGACCAAAATGTTTATTACCTATTCATTTACGGGTTAATCCTATTGTTTTAGGTTGTAATGGCATCGACATCGAAAGATTTGAATATAAGTAGGTGGTAAGAGGAAGCAGAAAGCAGCGCCTCAGAGGACGAGGAAGGGGATAGTGATCTAGAGGAAGAAACAGTTCAAACTGGTTCTCCACAGATTTCTGACACGGAACAAGAAAGTGACAATGTATCTGATGAAGACGAAGATAATATGGTGTGTTTGTCCGGATCACCAAATCAAATTGTGCCCTAGCTGTGACGAAAATGCTATTGAATAGGAACAATGTGTTCATAAACTTTGTAATAAGATGATTTCTTTATCAAATTAATGTGTTTCAAAGAATAAAAAACTTTTTGATCTCAAGTAGTACAAAATGTGGTAAATTTTAGAGAGGTTAACAATTTGTTTTATAATTCATATAAATGAAGCAATTTTTGACTTTTGTGAAAGTGTTTAGAAAGTAATAAAGTTGATTTGTATCATTATACCATTTTTTTAATATCTAACATAAGTGGTAAGAAAGAAAACCTATGTCATAATGGGTGACACATGTGACCCGCGCGAGCACTCTAGGAGTATTTTGGCGCGCGAGTCCTCTAGTGTTAAAATTATGGCATTCCTCACAAACCGCGTCGTTATCACTGCCATCCGATTTCTGATCCGATTTCACATGAAAAACACTTGACTCATTAGAGTTACCGCAAACTTTTTTTAAGTGGCCTTTTTTACCACATTTCTGGCACTTGTATCCTTTATAACGGCACTGATCACTGCAATGATTTTTCATTCCACAAACGGTACAGCGAGTGGGATCGCTGCGCGCCGGTCCCGAAGCACCGCTCGCGCCGCCGCCGCCGCCGCCTCCGCTGGCGCCGGCGCTTCGGCCAGCACCGCCGCGACCGCGACTCGCCTTCCCCTGGAATCCTGCGCGATATATCGGCTCCTCCTTGACAGTGATGGCTTCACTGGTAGTGTACAAGGCCTTAGCTTCTTTAGCACAAGCCGCCTGCTCCGCCATTTCGATTGCCCTCGCCAACGTCAATGAAGACGGACTTTGCTCGAACAACTTGTCCCTCAGGTTCGTCTCCAGGGCGGTACCGAAGTCGCAATACGTGGCGAGACCTCTCAATCGCGCCGCCCACTCCCCTAGTGATTCGCCTGATTTTCTGGTAGCACCAAAAAATTTCGCCTTGTCCACGAACGTGCATTTTTTTGGTTTGAAATGGCCATCGAGTAATCCAACGAGCTGCTCAAAGGTGAACGCATCCAACTCCGCCGGGAACGCTAAGTTGAGCACGAGACGGTAGGTTTCTTCCGTAAGATGCGTCAACAAAATTCCCGTCTTCTGTTCGTCGTTCACTTTGTTTATTCGCAAGAACTGAGTTAATTTGCCCTTATGAATCATCCAGTCATTACATTTATGGTCAAATACGGGCAAATTCCCTAAAAACGAATTCATTTTCACTATTTTTTTTTGCGCGTGGGTAGACCGTACTCGTTCGCCAGTGAGATGTATAGAAGTTGAGTGAAACAACCAGTTACGATGCGTACTCGTTTATTACTGAAAGCCGCGCTGTGCACAACGCGCGTGTAGATACAATAAGTAGCTAGGTAGGTATAGCTACATATACATCAGTTAGGCGTCCTCATTGGTGAAAAAAAAAGATGGAAACAATTTGAGAAACTGCTCCTTTATGAAGTCATCGGTTAAAAGGGACGGCATCATTATAACTGCAGTGAAATCGACATCTGAATAAACCAAATATTATTGATTTATTCTCTCGTCTATTCCAGTGGAGAGCGGACGTACGTTCGTGATGCTCGGCAGCACTGAAGTGGATTACGACCCTAACTACCGCATGTACCTGACGACGAAGCTCTCCAACCCGCAGTTCAATCCGGCCGCATATGCCAAGGCGGTCGTTATCAACTACACTGTCACTGTGCAGGTATACTTCAATGGCGTATTTAAGTTTAATTTCCAGGGGGGGACCTCCTATAAAACTCTCCACACACTGAAGCCGGAGGCGGCGCGGAGGCGAAGGCGTGGTGGTTTTTCCTATGACACCGCGTCGCCACCGCCTGCGGTGTGTGTGTAGGCTTTCATATGATTCAATAGAATACAACTCGCACGCCTTCGCCTCCGCTCCGCCTCCGGCTTCAGTGTGTTTCGAACTTTAAACAAGGTCAGCCAACTGCGAGTGGAGAATCCAGAGATTTTGCCTCTTAAAAAACCAAGGTCCGCCAGTTTTAAGGGTATAAAAAGGGAGCCTCCTAAAAATCTAAATTTCCTACACCCTGGGTACACTCTTAGCAGGTAGCTCAATTAATTCAATTGTTTAAACAAGTTTTAATTTGTTCATTTTTAATATACATAAATATAAATATATCAGTTTTAATAGTAGAAAGGAACACATAACAAGCTACGCTTAGTTTGGAACTAGATGATGGAATTATACAGCACTAGCGACCCGCCCCGGCTTTGCACGGTTTTATTATACGTATAAAACTTTCTCTTCACCCTATCTATCAAAAAAAATCGCGTCAAAATCCGTTGCGTATTTTTAAGCATACAACGGGACATAGGGATATAAGGACAGAGAAAACGACTTTGTTCTATACTATGTGATGATTTACTTAATGTTTCTTAGCTTGAGTAAATAAATCAAAAAAAATATTAAGAAACAAGAATATCAAAAGCTACTCCATATCCCAGGGTCTAGAAGACCAGCTGCTCAGCGTGGTGGTGAGGGCGGAGCGCGCAGACTTGGAGGAACAGCGCGAGAGCCTCATCCTCGAGACCAGCGCCAACAAGAGTCTGCTGCAAGGGCTCGAGGACTCCCTGCTGCGAGAGCTGGCCACGTCCACCGGCAACATGCTGGACAACGTGGAGCTGGTCAACACCCTGGAGAACACCAAGTCTAAGGCTTCAGAGGT
Source organism: Eupithecia centaureata (assembly GCA_944547425.1). Lineage (NCBI taxonomy): Eukaryota > Metazoa > Arthropoda > Insecta > Lepidoptera > Geometridae > Eupithecia > Eupithecia centaureata. The sequence continues at coordinate 12,034,133 of OX155691.1, forward strand.
ACGCTAACACTCCAGGAGAATATATTTAGAATAGAATATATGTATTGTTATCACACACAGACAGCACAATTACAAAAGAGAACAGAAACAAAGTTATAAGAATAAGTAGGTACAGTAGAAAAGAAGACAAGTAAGTATCTAACACAATAAAGAAAAAGTAAAACACAAAGTATGAGAGCGACATAATCACAGAGTGATTAAGCTCTTTAAATAAAGATAAAAAAAAAACACAAAGTACACATTATTATAAATAAAACTAAATTAGAGCTAATAATAATAGGTACTTATGCTAGGCATTAATTTAGTACCCACCTACAGTACCTACACTCGCCTATAAAACACCTCCCACCCAGGGGAGGGAGGGACTGTCTACTCTGTTAGTGCGCTGCCCGTGGTGAGCCCAAAAGGGTTAGTCTCAGCCACGGAGTTGAAAAAAAGTCGTTCGTCTTCGTTTTTGCTCCGTGGTCTCAGCTTTAAGGTACAGATACACATGCTTGTAAGTAGCACGAAAGCATGCTATTTTTAAGCAAATGCTATCAAGTAGCTCTTATGTATTGGGCCTTGCTTGAAAATAGCATACTACCTGAGGAGCGGGGTAGTGGGGGCTGCGTTAAAAGCATGTATGTATAGTTCGCGTCATGTAAGAAGAACGCTGGCGGTCAAGCTGTGTAGTAGGCGATTTATAGGTCTATTTGGAGGTATGCGGTGGGGCGCGGGGTGGATGGGTCATGCGCCGCATGCTTGCCGGTGCGCTATTGGTTCGTCAGTTGACATTTGCTGTCACACGTCACGTTTCTTGTCAAAATACCATCGCGCACAAAAGTTTACGAAATGGTTTTACATTTTAATGGTTTTTGGAAATTATGCACAAAGTTAACCTATAATAGGAAATAGAGGCCGATTACTATAAAAGCGATCATTTGCGACATGATGACAGAAACATTTATTATTCGTGTAGGGGATGATGATTCTGACTCAAATGATGATGAAAGCTCAAGTGATGATGTAATAGCCACCTCCAGTATCAATCCCGCGTCCTCATCTGGTTTTCACGTCACCCAAGACGACTTAATGGATGGAGTTGCTACATTACATTATTTTTTTGTAATTAGATTAAACATTCTGAACTGAATCGAACTTGTTTTTAAATTTTATCTAATATTATTTTCGAATAACCAACACCAAGCCGCGAGTGAAATATTAGTTAAAAATAGGCATAGCAAATTGGCATAGTACTATCGTACGCGAGTGTACCCATGCGCGAACATACCCCTTCCATTTTCTTCCAGCGTTCTTTTTACGTGACGCGACCTATACGATGCTAATACAACAGTATATTCAAAACTAGGGAGGGTATAGGACCGCGCTGGTTTTCATTTCAGTAGGTTTTCTCATCAATCATCATATTCTTATGACACTTTATTTATTTTAATTCTCAAGTTAAAAAATATCGCCTCACTTCAACCACCTCACGACCATTCTGTATCCAAAAAATATGCATTATTTAGGATAACTCAAATTTAATTCAAGCTCATTTGTGTAATCCTTTTTGGCCCTATTAATAACTAGCGAGCCGCCCCGGCTTCGCACGGTTTAATTATACGTATAAACCTTCCTCTTGATTCACTTTATCTATTAAAAAAACCGCATCAAAATCCGTTGCGTAGTTTTAAAGATCTAAGCGTACAAAGGGACATAGGGAAATAGGGACAGAGAAAGTGACTTTGTTTTATACTATGTAGTGACTATATTTTAAGAACATTCTTTATTAACAACGAAAATTACAAGCAAGGAATAGAAAAATTACAACTAGTATTTACAATTGAAACCATTGAGCTAAATGCAGACGGTTGCAAACAGTCTAAAGTTTAAGTATTTTCTATTTTAAGTATTTTAATCAAAATGATACCCTCCGGTTTACCTCAGCAAAAAGTATATAAATAAAATGTTTGTAACAGGTGATGGAGAAATTAACGCTAGCAGAAATAACAACGAAAGACATAGAGGCGCTCCGAGACGGGTACCGGCCCGTCGCCAAGCGCGGCTCGATCCTGTTCTTCGTGATGTCAGACATGGCCGGCGTCAACACCATGTACCAATACTCGCTCTCCTCTTACTTGGACGTAAGTCATCATCATCAGCCTATATTTAATACTAGCGACCCGTCCCGGCTTCGCAAGGTTTTATTATACGTATAAACCTTCCTCTTGAATTCTATTAAAAAAAACCGCATCAAAATCCGTTGCGTAGTTTAAAAGATTTAAGCATTCAAATGGACATAAGGATATAGGGACATAAGGACAGAAAAAGCGACTTTATTTTATACTATGTAGTGAAACATAATGACAGTACCATGTCAATATATTTATGAAAACTAGTTGTACACTCATAAAAATATCAATCGGTTCCCTAAGAACAGCGATATACATAATGTAAATACTAGAAATAAGATTAAACTCGCTTTGCCCACAACTAGACTAAACAAAGTTAAGCTATCTTTCAAAGGGCAATGTCTACGCTTCTACCTCTACAACAAAACTCCAAGTGAGTTGCAAAAATGGTCAGTAAATAAATTCAAACAAATTGTCAAAACTATTCTCTGTAAAAAGGCTAACTATAAAATATCAGATTATTTAGAGGATAAAGATGTTTGGAACGAGTTTTGCTCCAACTCGAAAACTAACAACCTAAGTGAACAAAAATCAAAGTGAGCACTTTATTTTCTAGTTTTAATTATTTGTAACAAGAATTTTGTGACGTGTCCAAGAGTCCTGTAAGGTCTAAAGGAAATAAAGCACTGTGACTTTGACATTAGACCACAGCTGGACATAGGCCTCCCTTAATGAGCGCCGTAGCGCCCTGTCTTCAGCTTGCCTTTTAGTCCACCTAAAAACCCCCTGGACGATACTACTTTAGGGTCGGATGTGTGACTTGTGCACTAAGCCGAAAGGGATTCTGGACTCATTTTTTGTTGTAGGATTTTGAAGAAAATAGTGTTTTACGCATTTTTTACGCATATTCACATCTTTTGTAATATAATAGGTATTGTACTGATACTGCTAAAAAAACAAGCAGAAACATATGCCAAACATTTTACAATAATAAATAATGGAAGCGGTCATGTAGAAACACGCAAATAGGAAGAAAAAAAAATTGTATAAGAACTTAAAATATAAGATATAAGTTGATCACCTCGGGTCCCAGAAACACCCGTTTCTACTTAGTACTTACTTACACATGTTACGTGGCAAAAATATTCAAAAATATTATATTTCAGCACATTAGCTGCACATATAGAACAAGCTTCTTCATGTAGTCGTTCTATGTGAACAAACTTGTGCTATAATATTTATGTAAGCAGCGCCCCGTTTCACCCGCGGTAATTCCCATTCTCGTGGGAATTCCGGGATAAAATATAGTGTGTTATTCCATACTATAATCTATCTCTGTGCCAAATATCATCCATATCCGTTCGGTAGTTTTTGCGTGAAAGAGTAACAAACATCCATCCATCAATCCAACCATACTTACAAACTTTCGCGTTTATAATATTAGTAGGACCAGACGGATTAATCTCCACACACAGAAGCCGGAGGCGGAGCGGAGGCGAAGCAAGAAGTTTTCCTATGGCACCGCGCCGCCACCGCCTGCGGTGTGTGTGTAGTCTTTCATATGATTCAATAGGACACAACTCGCACGCAAGCGGAGGCGAAGCCTCCGCTCCGCCTCCGGCTTCTGTGTGTGGAGACCTTAAAAGTCAGACATTAATTCCCAGCTTATACAAAACCAATGTCTTTCGTACTCTTTCAGGTGTTCTCTTTCGCTCTGCGTAAGGCGATGCCAAACGTGATCCTGATCAAACGGTTGAGAAACATCATTGACATGCTCACCAAAAATGTCTACGACTATGGTTGTACCGGTATGTAATGAATTTACTACTTAGGCCCTTATGCGCCTGGACATTAAACATTTATACTAGCATTCCTTGATTGTAATTTTCGTAATTAATAAAAATAAAGTACCTTGTAGTTAAAGTCAAAAAAAAAACGAGCATCGCTTCAGCTTCGCACGCGTATTTTCTATGGAGACGTTCTGTTATATCCTATGGGAACTGATTTATGGGATGAGAAGTAGCCTATGTGTTATTCCAGGTTTAGAACTACGTCTATTCAAAATTTCAGCCCGATACGTTTACTAGTTTTGCAGAGATTTGTTCCGTTTATCTGGGTGTTTTCTATGTATTAAAAAATATCTATGTATGTACATACAATGTATTAAATAAATCAATTATCTTTATCTAGTACCATAAAACAAGCTTAAAGTACCTTACTTTGTGGGTAGATGGTGCTGTGTGGATTGTCCAAAATTATTTAAATAGCTTAAGATTTTATACTCAACAGCCTAGCAGTGGTACAGGGTGTTAGTGTGAACAGTCTTATCCTTAAAACCAGAGGTTCAGTATCATGAGTGGAGTCCAAAACCGATGAGAAAAAATGAATCTGTTTTTTAATGATTTTTGTAAGAAAAATTCTATAAACATTAAACTCATGCTGACAAACACATGACATAAGTACTTCGACCAGGCGACACTCAACAACCTGTTCAATCAAAGGAAGCCGCCAGGCAAGGATGTTTTCGCCCGAGCCGACCGTCCCCCGTTAATAACACCGCATAATAACACACTGTATAGGCTGATGATGATTATTCTCAAGTAATCCGGTCCATTCCACAGGAATCTTCGAGCGCCACAAGCTTCTGTTCTCGTTCCAAATGGACATCAAACTGGAACAGAGCGAGGGCCATGTCAGCCAGATGCAACTAGACTTCTTCATCAAGGGCAATGTCTCCTTGGAGAAATCCCCCAGGGCCAACCCTACTACGTGGATTCCAGCGCAGGTACAACAATAATAATAATAATAAATAATTCCGGACAGTCGACACAGACTGACTGATATACTTAATACAATACATTACATAGATCGATATTTTTTATTATATGTACATAGAAAACACCCAGACCAACAGAACAAATTTCTGCAGATAGTACACAAATTTGTTCCGAGGCGGGAATCGAACCCGCAACCTCGTGCGTCGCAGGCAATAATATTTAACGTCACAACTGGCCACTATAAGCTACCTGAAGAGGCTACGCAGACAACACATTATAGACTCATAGACTCATTGGAAACAATGAGGAAATGATTGCTGGACCAAATTCCTCTTCGCCAAATTTGCTCATAGTCAAGAGACTGATTGCAGTTAAATAGAAAAAAAAATAGTCTGTCAGTAAATTTTTTTTACAACGGACTAAATAGAATATTATTTTTCTTACCCCGGCATAAAGTACAAAATAAAGTATGTCGTTTAAAAACCGTCACCCAAATAGGTATGGTGAGATAGACTAATGATTTTATAATCAATCACTTTAGTAATAGTGTTCCACTTCTTTCATTTAACATCTCGAAATAGCGTAGCTTCGAATCCAAAGCAAAGCATATAGATAACTAGCTGCGCCCGCGACTTCACCCGCGTGAAAAAGATTGTTTTTAATGAAAAGTGCCCTATGTATTCCAGGCCTAGAATTATGGCAACTACAAGATTTATCTCTACATCATCATCAGCCTATATTAGTCCTCTACTGGACATAGGTCTCCTCTAATGAGCGCCTATAAAAATAATGAATGGATAGAAAGAAAGAAAGAAGAAAGAAAATTCGTTTATTTGGCCCTTTTTTCATAAATAACAATAATAGGTAAAAATAACACATAAGACTCAGAAACAAGAAGAGTAAAGCTATTTATATATAAGGGGCCAAAAAGGTCCCTGCCTCAGCATTTTGCCGCTACTGGCCGCATCTAGTAGCGACGCGTGGCGTGGATGATGAAACATTTGTTGTAGGGCTGGCAAGACATAATGAAGCTAAGCATCGACTTCCCAGAAGTGTTCTCGTTGCTGCCTGACCACATCACCAGGAAACAGGACGTCTGGCAAGAGGTAATCTTACTATTATAATAAATACACACGGACTATCCCATTTACTATAATATTAGTAAGATATTAATTTTAAATTTATTAATAGTTTAAAATTTGACTTGTCTACGTACTTATTTCGTAAGCCTAAAGAAATAAAGTGATTGATTTGTGAAACGTGCACACGGTTTCCCAGTGGTTCGACAGCGACGCTCCCGAGTCCCTCACCATCCCGGACGGGTACAGCAAGGCGATGGCTCCGTTCGAGCTCTTGATGCTGCTGCGCTGCTTCCGCGTGGACCGCATCTACCGCGCGCTCACCGACTACATCACCGTCACCATGGGCGAGGAGTACATCACGCCGCCGGTCATCAGGTACTATACCTATCATGAAGTTCAAGCTCTTCATAGGTAACAGATTATGATACACTAGCCCCGGCTTCGCACGGTTTTATTATACGTATAAACCTTCCTCTTGAATCACTCTATCTATAAAAAAAACTGCATTAAAATCCATTGCGTAGTTTTAAAGATTTAAGCAGTCAAAGGGACATAGGGAAATAGGGACAGAAAAAGCGACTTTGTTTTATACTATGTAGTGATGTCAAACAAATACAATCAGAAATTAAATCTCTATCATCATCATCGACTTATATGAGTCCACCACTGTATACCCTCAACGTTGATATGAATCAGCTGTAACCTTTCTAGGGGGTAAACAAGGGCCGCCAAATGTGATCTAATATCCAGGTTTATTAGCCGGGGATTATGGATTTATTGCCTTGGATTTATCCGCAAAAGAACCTGAAAATGCCTTACGTATTTTTACTATATTATCCATTTATGGACGTTGGACGCCCCCTTAAGTAAATCAGTCATCCAGTGCCCATAACACAAGTTTTGCTTAGCTTGGGGCTAGATAACGCCGTGTGGATTGTCCAATATTATTTAGATGCGCCCCGCGGACACGCCCGCCATCCAGATTTCTTTTTCGTCAAATTTCAGAAACACACCCCCTAAGGGTAATTGTGTAAAAATAAAAAATACGTGTTGAATTATTCACTCCATAGTTTATTTATACCGAGTTTTGAGTGAATCGAACCAAGGAAAAAATATTTTCCGTACAAACTTTACCACCCTATGTAACCCCCTCACAGGTTAATATTTCCAATTTTTAATGTAAATTTTTATTGCCAATGTCCTATTCTAGGTCCTAAACTATCTACCTACATACCAAATTTCATTTACAAAGATTACTTATAACAAACATTCACACATATTTTCCCATTTATTATAATAGTAAGATTGTATTGTCCTTCCAGCTTAGACATGATAGTGGAGCAGACGACGCCCTTCACTCCCGTTGTGTTCATCCTGTCCCCGGGCTCGGACCCCACGGCCGACCTCATGAAGCTGGCGGACCGCGCCGGCTTCGGCGGCGGCAAGTTCAAGTACTTGTCGCTCGGACAGGGCCAGGAGGGGGTTAGTACAATACATTACAAAAATTCTTTATTGTACACTAGTAATATTAAACACAGGACAGGGAAAAAAACAATAGGTTGTACAATGGGCGGCCTTATCGTTATGATTGATTTCTTCCAGGCAACCTTTTGAATGGACATGGAGTGGAAGCGTCAATGAAGACGGTGGAGTGTTATATAATTAGTAAAATATTAAAAATATAGTATTAATTTGACTGTACCTTGGTAAACGTTTATATAACTGAGATAGGCCCTACATTTCCCGCCATATAAATAAGTATTGGCTTTGACTTTCTGTAAAAAAGTACTAGCCAATCAGTAACCTCGTCCAAAGAGGAGTTGGCCAATCCGGTGTCTTCCCGCCACCGGCCGCTACGTCAGATGTACGCTTGTAGCGTCCACATCTTGTTTCTTCATTGGCGTTTAGTTTCCCGCCGAGTACAGACGTGCTACCAAATACGCAGCACGCTTTTAAAGAAATATTCCAGAAAATATTTCAAAGTGCATACAAGGATTATTGCAAAGTGCACATAGTATTCTAAAGGTTTGGTGTAAAATTGCATTACTGCGTAAGTACATTTTTCTTTGTCTACACCACTACATACCCACATTTTTTTCAATAAAATGGTAATTTGCGAAATAAGTTTCGTAATTTGTTTTTGGACTAATGAGTTCATTCTATTTATATTTTTTTTGGAGACTCACGAGTCGCACACATGTCGCATGGTTAGTACGAAAGCATACGCCTTTTTACTACCTTGCACTAAGACCGTGACATTTTTCTTATTATTTGTGCTCGAAAGCACGTGGTTATATTTGTTTTAATGACAAAAGCCGAAGCTTTTTACAACTACCTGGCATCCCATGTGCCAGTGACATAATTTTTCTTCTATTACTCCTGATTTTAACGGTTTTTCCGTTCGATTCGTTCGAATTTATTTTGAGGTTATATGTTGCTATGTGCTAAAATACTTATTTTTCTAGCAAGGATGTAAATACGATATAATATGCAAAATTCTGACCGATGTCGTGAAAACGAGACTTGAAAGACAACTGGAGAAGGAGGTCAATTTTAGATGGTAATGGAAATAACATCGTGAGTACTTTAAAATATCGTTGTTTTTGGTTATTGTGGGCCACGCAGCCACGTGGGCAACGCGTACGATGTACGATATGTTTGGTTGTCACCTGCCCGTAATTTATACGCGAATATACAAAATATGAAATGTTGAGTGTATCTGCACACTTGTGCAAATAACACGTGGCCTACACGCAATGTCGTCGGGTGGATTAATCTAATAGGTTGTCTAACCTATTCACTGCCTAACCATTGCACAGAGCAGGTGGTTTTGCAAGGGCACTGAGTGTTAATCTAGGTTGGCAAGAAAGTAACCTTTTTTTTCAGGAGCGGGTAGATACATATTTCATTGCCTATTGTTTTTGTACCAAGCAGAAGTGTAGAAAATGCAAATATAAACATGTGTCTCAAGTCCACGATTGACAAGATACATTTCAAGGATAAATACTGATATGTTCTATGTTCCTATTTTTCGATATGAGCTAAGTACCTTGATTTTTAAGCAAAACACCTCGTGCATTCTTGCAAGAATAAAAACCCCCGCAGGGTTGTTTTAACGCCCTCACAGGGCTACAATGGCTGGCGCATTGTCCTCTTCTTGTAAGTATATAATAAAACCCTCGCAGGGTTCATAACGCACCCTCGCAGGGCTGCGATGACAAAAATAAAATTCGGGCGCACCGAATATTTTTCAGTTTTAGATTATCTTGGACAAAGAATAAAACCCTCGCAGGGTTGTTTTAACGCCCTCGCAGGGCTACAACGCTGGCGCATTGTCATCTTGCAAATATATAATAAAACCCTCGCAGGGTTCATAACGCACCCTCGCAGGGCTGCGATGACATAAATAAAATTCGGGCGCACCGAATATTTTTCAGGTTTAGATTATCTTGGACAAGGAATAAAAACCCTCGCAGGGTTGTTTAAACGCCCTCGCAGGGCTACAATGGCTGGCGCATTGTCATCTCCTTGCAAGTAAATATATAATAAAACCCTCGCAGGGTTCATAACGCACCCTCGCAGGGCTGCGATGACATAAATAAAATTCGGCCGCACCGAATATTTTTCAGCTTTAGATTATCTTGGACAAGGAATAAAAACCCTCGCAGGGTTGTTTTAATGCCCTCGCAGGGCTACAATGGCTGGCGTATTGTCATCTCCTTGCAAGTATATAATAAAACCCTCGCAGGGTTTATTACGCTCCCTCGCACGGCTGCGATGACATATAAAATTCGGGCGAACCGAATATTTTTCAGCTTTAAATTGTCTTGGACGTGATGAGCATTATTCTCGAATGAAGAGTCTTATTCAACATAAATATGTGTTTACATAAGCTTCAGAAAGGGTTGCTTGTTTGAATAAAGGAATTCATCGTGGTGGTGTATCTCCACCAGCGATGAATTCCAGGGTATCGCGTACCTACTCACAACAACTTCCAGGAAGGCTAACTATAAAAGCATCGTGGTGCACCTCCAACAGTGATGAAAATAAAAAGTCCAGGGTATCGCGTACCTATTGACTAGAACTTCCAGGAAGGTTAACTATTATTAAATAGAAGCATCAAAATAAAAAGTGCAGGGTATCGCGTACCTATTGACAAATGTCTTACCAATATATATGTATATGATTCGTGTATTGCATACCTATCAACAAAAGATTTGGGAGGTTCGATACCTATATAGACAGAGTTTCTGTTCTTGTTAGACATTAACATTCAGAAGGAGCTGTTTAGCTGAAGGAATAATAAAATCTTCTGATAAACCGTACTTGTGACAAAAGTCATATAAGAATATCGTAAGAAACTCGGGCTGATAAGCGTGATGGGTTGATAAATTTATCGATGGGCTGATATTTTTATAGGCAAATTATAAATTGCGTATAGCAGCTGGTTGAGGTGTCATTGTGAATTAAGGGCAAGCCTAAGCCTTCGAGCTGAATTACATTCTACATAGTCTAACCCAGAGTTACTATTTTTCACACTGTATGATATGTGAACGGTAGTAGATATAAGAACCATTTGCATTCGTGAGATTTCAGGAAAGACTCTAAGGTTAACATATAAGTTATTCAGTCTACCTACAAAACTTCTCATTGACGAGAAAATTCTTTAAAATGATTAACAATTGTAGGGTAGGTACCACGAATAATTATGGAAATGAATTATAAGATAATGCTGCCCACCCGCATTAAAAATTTAGTGCCTATTATTAGAACCTTTCGTATCCCTCATTCCATAACGAATTTGAATGTTGCGTGCGTGAGATAGTTGTTAGTGTGAATAAGGTAGCTTCTACCAAAAACACAATATCTTGCACAAAGTTGCCTTCAGTATCAAGATACTGTCTATCAGTGGATATGTCCACGCAAATGTATGGGTCTAGCTCACTCACTGGCCTGACCGTTTTAAGAGTACATTGTCTAAAAGACTTTACTTGTCAGACAAAAAGAAGGAGATTTGGTGAAAGTACTGGCGTTGCGGCACTAACTACCTGTATAGGCTCTGAATTGTACTCAACCCATGTCCGGATTTATGATTGTGGGAACGATAAGGGTGTGAACGATAAGAAACATTCCCGTGTTTATTTACAACTACCCTCTTCATACTTTTTATAACCGGTGGCATTTCTTGGTTATCTGTATAAAGGTGTGTACGGTAATGAACGTTCACGCGTTTATTTACAACTACCCTCATCATACTTTTTATCATAAGCGGCATTTCTGTTATCTGCTTTGTATGATAAATTGCTGAATGTATTAGACATCGCAAATACTAGTACATTTTTAGAATTAATATTTGAAACTGACATCATCATCATCATTCTTAGAAATGACCGTGAGCAATTGAGGGTTTGCGCACTATAGTAATAAAAACCTTGGAAAGTCGTCAATGTCTTCTTTTTGAACGTCAGTAAAGGACAGCCACTGTCCTTGACGTAAAGAACTGTTTATGTTTTTTTTTTTTTTTTTATAGTGTTACACTACACTATTCTTTACAAGTAAGCGATCATTGTCAGCTTCTAAACTCTAGCACTCTGTGATACATAATAAGAATAAAAGTGCATCTATATTATCGCTTCTTAAGCAATGACGTCAGATTTTCAGTAATTTGTCGTGAGATGTTTCAACATAACTACTAGTTAAGCGGAAAATTGTTCTTGTTTATTATTTTATAAACATTGTAGTACAACAGACACTACTGCATCTCAAATGAAGAGCTTGTTTTCGAGGTACATTGACAATGGGTGAGGTATTCATGCACAAGTATAATACCTACAGTGTTACCAATAACGTTGGTTCTCGAAGTAAACTTGGTTTCGCTGTCACAAGCTGCTTAGTAATCTAGGGTTTGCTAGTTACCATTATTGGTCTTAATTTGATTGATGTCTCAATAGACCTCTCTATATTAAGTACCTATATGCTCTCGGGTGAGAATTTGTAAATCTATTCGGTATGATATTCGAATAACCTTAGAAGGATACCCAGTGCGTATTTAAGAGCAAAACAAGTACCTATAGGGGAAAAAGAAAAAGATATACCTGTATTTTTAGCTATGTGTATCGGATCTAAGATTTCTTACGCTTCTACAGTGGAAATGTACACAAGTCTGATCGCAAAACTTTTAATCTAGTCCAAACATTGTGGGGAGGAAAAACCAGTTATTCAAATGTTTTATAAGAACTTCCCATAACTGGACATTTTAGATGAACATACAAAGCTTTACTATATTTATAAAGGTTCATAAAGTACCTACTCAGGTATTACAGCGCACTGCAATAAATTGAAATGTTAATGTAACTGTTTTCCCACATGCTTTCAATTGGTTAAAACAAGTACTATATCCAGAAAATTATGAGTTAAATACCTAGTAACTACCTACTCACATTTTGGAGCAGATATTTTAGTTTTCAGTTGTGCAATGATTTATTGTCACCGAAGGTCGTACACATTGCAAAAGTTGCAAAAACTGTTTCTAAAAGAAGTTAAGCTGCTGAAGTCTTATTATACAGTTAGGTATATTGATACAATACAAACATATTTAGCAATTTATTGTTATAAGTTTATCAGTCATCAGTACCCAATCACTCGGAACATATTCATGCTGAGCTGGGCGGCCCTATTGTATGATATTGCGTGGGGTTTTGTTCAGAATTATTTATTTATTATACTAGGATCGATGGCACATTCTATCATCATCATGATAGAGTGCGATAAATTTGTTTATAAATGGTATCTCTATGATATTGATTTCAGAACCAGTCGAAACAAGACATAAATGTCTTTTAACTATTTAAGCCATCTGTTTATATATATTTTAATTGTGTTTTGGACCATACGCATTGCAGTTTTGAATGTCACAATGACTAATTTGCATTCAAAGTGATGTGGCTTACGATTATAACATTATTTAAAAAATAGTAAGTTCACATTGGCGTTGAGTGTCTTCACCACCACCAGGCGATAACAAACACGTCTCAGTTATATAAACGTTTACCAAGGTACAGTCAAATTAATAGAAGCGTTTTACATAAAATAAAACGCATATTAATTTACTTACCTTGGTAAACGTTTACATTTTAAATTCTGCCTGGTGATATTCGACGCAATGAAGAAACAAGATGTGGACGCTACAAGCGTACATCTGACGTAGCGGCCGGTGGCGGGAAGACACCGGATTGGCCAACTCCTCTTTGGACGAGGTTACTGATTGGCTAGTACTTTTTTACAGAAAGTCAAAGCCAATACTTATTTATATGGCGGGAAATGTAGGGCCTATCTCAGTTATATAAACGTTTACCAAGGTAAGTAAATTAATATGCGTTTTATTTTATGTAAAACGCTTCTAATAATAATATGGTTAAATAAATAGGTCCTTATAAAATATACAGTACACTCGCACTACATCTATGCACATCTATAGGTACTCTCACGACTCCGTTCAAGCTACCAAGATTGTATAGTCTGTTAAACAGATTGTATAATTCAGATGCTTAAGCGCCAACGTCCATACCACGTTGAATACACCGGTTCTCGTCCGATCACCGAAGTTAAGCAACGTCGGGCGCGGTCAGTACTTGGATGGGTGACCGCCTGGGAACACCGCGTGATGTTGGCTTTTTGTTTTGAACTTTCAAAATCATTTCATACATCAATGGCTTTTTGTTTTGAACTTTCAAAATCATTTCATACATCAAATGTTTCCATAGTCTTTCTTCCGTAGTCTTAACTTTTTGCTTTTTAGCTCTGTCGACACAAAATGTCTTTTGTGATAATAAACTAGCGTATTTCTAATGTTACTAGCAAATGTTTATTTTAAAAATTTTACATTTTAAAAACATAATAATGTGACAAGATTAACAAATAAAAAACACGATAATTGCACGTGAAATACCCACGCCCTTATCCTGTACCAGAGCTAGACTGAGGGGATACGACGACGTGTAAGGATGCTGTATCGCAGGAGCAGCCCATAGCCGAGCTATTTTCAACTCTAGATAATTACTTATGTGATTTGGTAATGTTTAAGGCGCAAACAGTACCTAAAGTGTCTAGTTTAGGAAGAGACACGAAGATGGCTTTGGTGGCCACCAAACTCTGTTTTTGTATCTTCTCCTAAACTAGACCAAGTGAAACTACTACAGATGCATTAAAAAATAGCTGATGGGTTTAACAAACTGTACGAGTGAAATTTGGAAATTCCTTTGTTTAACGGAATTTTATGATAAAATAAGTGGTGGCGCCACTTTAGGTGCTGTTTGCGCCTTAATAGTAGTTATAATTTAAAACGGTTGTAATCATTGCCATTTTTGACGACCTCAGTGGCGCAGCGGGCGAGAGTCCGCCTGCGACGCAGAGGCTGCGGGTTCGATTCCCGCCAGCATTATATTTTATTTATTTCTAATATTATTATCAAATGTTTATTACAAGCATTGTTTAGGTACTAAACATGTTGGATGTGTCCAGGCCGCACTAGCCCTGCTGGAAGGCGCGATCTCGCACGGGCAGTGGCTGATCCTGCAGAACTGCCACCTGCTGGTGTCGTTCCTGCGCGAGTTGGAGAAGCAGCTCGAGATGCTGGTGAAGCCGCACCCCGAGTACCGGCTCTGGCTCACCACGGACCCTACGCCCACCTTCCCGATCGGCATACTGCAGCGCTCCCTCAAAGGTAAAGACTGACTTATTGACATGTTTTCAATATAACTTTTAAAACGATATTTTGGCACCGTTTCAAGCGCCATGATCACGAAAGAACAGGAGTGAGTTTTTATTGGCAGGTATATCGATCTACCCTCATTTTTCGTCATTTGCTACGAACATTACCACTCGGAAAACTCATAAGAAAACAAATCATGGTAAATATCCCGTATTCAATGACTTTAGTGTTTTCACTATACCTTGTAACCAGGTCCCTTCCTTAGTGCTTGACCTTCGGACCGACGGCGGAGCCTATCTGGTAACACAGCTGGACCCTGTTCGCTGTGTCTCTTTTATTTCTGTGCTGTGACAAACTAACCCTACTTTTGAACCTTCCGGAACACTCCGCTACATACCTTACTTGCTGAACATCATCGGTGCCATAACTAATTACTTTAAGATTCAATATTTGGTTTCTAAGGAATTAAATGTAGGCTACCACGCCCTGTTATTATACTCTATGCTCTACTGGCTGAACATACCTTACTTTTTTTATAAGGCGCCCAACGTATACTGCATTGTAAAACTTTAACTTAAAACAAATAATTAATATTGTGTAACCCTAGCTTAGCTTCAATATATAAAGCATCAATATATCTATCGATTGTGCCACTTTAGTTTTAATTAGCATTAAGATGCTCTGATGTTCACAACTTTGATGGTGTAATAAAGTTATTATCTATCTATGTATACGCAGTGGTAACGGAGCCCCCCAACGGTCTGAAGTTGAATCTCCGCAACACGTACTTCAAGATGCGCAGCCACGCGCTGGAGGAATGCTCTCACCCGCAGTTCAAGAAGCTTGTCTATGTGCTCGCCTTTTTCCACGCCGTCGTACAGGTGATACTTCATTCATTAATTCATTCCTTTATTGACAAACAAAATAACAATCAAGGAATAAAAAAAAAATAGTATATAATTGTGTTCTTGAGTGGAAACCGCGACTTGGCAAACTCAGCGTAGAACGCCCTCTGGCCAGGTGGGTTGACGATCTGCGAAAGACTGCTGGCAGATTCTTGATGCGGCAAGCTGAAGACAGGGCGTTAGTGCGCTCATAAGGGGAGGCCTATGTCTAGCAGTGAACTAATATAGGCTGATGATGATGATGAATAAATAAATAATGCTGGAAAATCCACACAGCACCATCTAGCCCCAAATTAAGCTACTCAAAGCTTGTGTTGTGGGTACTAGATGACTGATATATTTAATACATTATCTACATAAATATTTTGTTTTATACATAAAAAACGACCAGACCAACGATAATTATAACCAACCATAAATTTATTTCGAGGCGGGAATCGAACCCGCAACCTCTTGCTTCGTAGGCGGACTCTCGCCCGCTGCGCCACTGAGGTCCTCATTTAAAAATAATTATGCTTACTGATAGAAATGTCGAATGTTTGTCTACCTAGCGTGTAAAGTGAAGAGAATGGTCTTGGACTTATCGATACACTTGTTATGGGATTCTGTAGCAGTCTGGATGATTCTTCACAGCATCCAGAATGTGCATTCATATTTACAAATGCAAATATTTATAAATATACTGGCGACCCGCCCCGGCTTCGCACGGTTTTATTCAAGGTATAAACCTTCCTCTTGAATCACTCTATCTATTAAAAAAAACCGCATCAAAATCCGTTCGTAGTTAAGATTTAAGCATACATAGGGACATAGGGAAAGAGAAAGCGACTTTGTTTTATATTATGTAGTGACTAGACTAGACTCAGTTAAATGAGATCCGTAAGTGTTCTTTTGTATAAGTATAGTCTGAATTAAATCAAATATTGTTTTAATATTTCAGGAGCGTCGCAAATACGATAAAATTGGCTGGAACATCTCATACGACTTCAGCGAAAGCGACTTCGTTGTCTGCATGCAGATACTGCAGTGTTACCTGGACCGCTGTAATCTCGCCAAGGGACCCATTCCGTGGGCCACGCTCAAGTATCTCTTCGGGGAGGTAACGTACTATCTTTGTAGTGTGTATGCAGATACTGCAGTGTTACCTGGACCGCTGCAATCTCGCCAAGGGACCCATTCCGTGGGCCACGCTCAAGTATCTCTTCGGGGAGGTAACGTACTATCTTTGTAGTGTGTATGCAGATACTGCAGTGTTACCTGGACCGCTGCAATCTCGCCAAGGGACCCATTCCGTGGGCCACGCTCAAGTATATCTTCGGGGAGGTAACGTACTATCTTTGTAGTGTGTATGCAGATACTGCAGTGTTACCTGGACCGCTGCAATCTCGCCAAGGGACCCATTCCGTGGGGCACGCTCAAGTATCTCTTCGGGGAGGTAACGTACTATCTTTGTAGTGTGTATGCAGATACTGCAGTGTTACCTGGACCGCTGCAATCTCGCCAAGGGACCCATTCCGTGGGCCACGCTCAAGTATATCTTCGGGGAGGTAACGTACTATCTTTGTAGTGTGTATGCAGATACTGCAGTGTTACCTGGACCGCTGTAATCTCGCCAAGGGACCCATTCCGTGGGCCACGCTCAAGTATATCTTCGGGGAGGTAACGTACTATCTTTGTAGTGTGTATGCAGATACTGCAGTGTTACCTGGACCGCTGCAATCTCGCCAAGGGACCCATTCCGTGATCTTAGGAGCCATATGACAGCCATAGCATTCATCGAGCCAAAGTGTCTTGGCTTCCAAAAAGAGAGGTCGAATTATTTCTGAAATGGCTTACTACAAATTATCAGATTATCTAGCTAGATGATGAAACAGGTTGAGACGGATTTTACTAATAACCTAACAAGGTAAAGATTTTTTGTACACTTCTTTACATTATCTTAAAAAGATATAAATGAAGAAAAATTTAAGTGATCACATTATTTACTACTAATGTAAGAAATATCTGACATTTTCTGAATAATTACTAATTTGTCCAAGAGCCCTTGTAATTTCTAGTCTAAAGTAACGAATAAAAAGTCCCGCCTGGCGTCGCACTGTTTTATTATACGTATAAAACATACTATGTAGTCATACTATGTAGTGATTATTAAATGACCGAGTCCCGTTTATCGTTCATTTGTTCAGTAACTATTAGGTAAAAATAAATAAACAGCTCTGTGTCTTACGTAAAGAACTTATTTTTCAACAAATAGTAACGAGGGTTGTTCTGTCAAGGATCGTTGACTATACAGACGACGGTACTGTTCAGGATCCTTGACTAAACACACGAGAGGTTAATTAATAATAGGTTTCTGTGTTGTTTTCCCAGGTGATGTACGGCGGTCGAGTGATAGACGACTTCGACCGGCGCGTCGTGAAGACCTACATGGAAGAGTACATGGGCGAGTTTCTGTTCGACAAGTTCCAGCCGTTCCACTTCTACCACGACAAGATCTTCGACTACGTCATACCGCCGGAGGGGGAGAAGGAGGAGTATATCGGTAATACACAAACCAGCTTTAAGGTCTCCACACACTGAAGCCGGAGGAGGCGAAGGCGTGTGAGTTGTATCCTATTGAATCATATGAAAGCCTACACACACACCGCAGGCGGTGGCGGCGCGGTGCCATAGGAAAAACCGGCACGCCTTCGCCTCCGCTCCGCCTCCGGCTTCAGTGTGTGGAGTTTTTTAGGTTTACAAGGAGAGAAGGGGGTTTTGCTATTACCTGCTGATAATGCACGCTTGGCGGGCGGTTTGGTGACCGCAGTAGTGTTAAAATAGAATTGAATATTCTTTAGTACGTAGAGTAGAATATACTTTAGTACTACGTAGTGTTAGAATAGAATAGACTGAGTACGTAATGTTAAATAGAATATGCTTTAGTAGGCGTATTTAAATCTAGCCGCTGTCGAGTTGAGCTTATCGTCGTTTTGTGTACCTTTAGTTATTCCACGATCTTTTCTTTTCTAAAACCAACCAATGGTACTCGCTTATTATTCTCTACAAAGAGGTCAAAATTAGCCTAGGCCTAGGAGGACGTCATAATGTGTCGCTTAAGTACATACTTACTAGATCAGATCACATAATTATGACATTAAATACCCGTTAATGAATTATAATAATGTGTTCTGTTCTGATTGCGCAATTTTAAAAATATTGAATTCCAGGGTATATCTTCTTCACTTCACTATTGGACAAAAGAATTAAACGAAAAGAAAATCAATTAAAACTTTATTTCTTATATTAGTTTTTAAATATGTAGAGTTTAAAATTTGACTTATCTAAGTGTTTTTTTGGTGAGCCTAAAGTTAAAAAGTGGTTAATGTTTTACTATACGCTCATTGGGGGAGGCCTATGTCCAGCAGTGGACTAATATAGGTTAGGTTGATGATGATGATGTCTGAGTGTTTTTTTAGTAAGCCTAAAGTTAAAAAGTAGAAAATGTTTTACTATACGCTCATTGGGGGAGGCCTATGTCCAGCAGTGGACTAATGTAGGTTGATGATGATGATACACTGTTTAACGTATCGTGACATAATGTTGCAGAGTTCATCGACACGCTCCCCCTGGTGAACTCGCCGGAAGTGTTCGGCTTGCATCCCAACGCAGAGATCGGCTACTTCAGCCAGGCCGTGCGCGAGATGTGGGGACACCTCATAGAGCTACAGCCGCAGACCAGTCAGATACTTTTATTAATCATCTTTTATATATATATATATATATATACTAGATGCGCCCCGCGGCTTCGCCCGGATGGAAAAATATTTGTCGAACTTCAAAAATTTATTGAACGCCTCCTAGGGGTAGTTTCATAAAAAAAACACGTGTCTAATTAATTACTATGCAGTTTATTTATACCGAGTTTTCAGTGAATCGAACCAACGAAAATATGTATATATTTGTTTATTGTTATGTATTATAGTGGCAACGCGTAGATCACATATAATGGTGACAGATTTACACCTTTTTAATCATTTATTGCATGAAATCTTACTAATATTATAAACGCGAAAGTTTGTAAGTATAGATGGATGTTTGTTACTGTTTCACGCAAAAACTACTGAGCGGATATGGATGAAATTTGGCACAAAGATGGATTATAGTCTGGAATAACACATATATAGCTATATTTTATCCCGGAATTGCCACGAGAAAGGGAATTAGTACGCGGGTGAAACCGCGAGGCGCTGCTATGTGCAGTATGTTACACAGTTGTTAAAATGTAATTTAATGTAGTATACACAATATATTCTGCCCTATTGGACGTGCAATGTCCATAGTTTACAGTAAATAAATACAATTCTAGTATAATAGTAGGTAATAAATTGTTATTAGTTTTTCATACCTGCAACTAAGATATTTTGGCTTACTAGATATTTCTATTAACGAATTTCTTATACTATTTTCTTTCATGCATCATTTTAGTAACGGTAAAAGAATGTAAGTATGGAAATATCAAAACTAATTCACAATATATTTTTATCTTTTTATGTTATTTGCTAATGCTATCAAATATTAATTTGTTTTAAATTCTTTCTTTCTCTTGCGGCTAGTGTACAAAAATGGTAAGTTATCTATCTTTGTTCCACTTGAATAGTCCTTCCTTGTCTAATAAGTTATTTATCATCACAAACTTACTATCGTAGGTATAAACATTTTAAATTCTAAGGTTAATGATACTATTTGATTTCTCTTGTAGTTAACTAGCGAAATTAGAGCCACATTTTTGGTGTTTCGAAATCCTTCGAAATCTCTCTCTGTGTGATTTTTTCGGCCTTGAAGATGTCATGAAATACCGGAGCTAAATAGCCTGATGTATACTATTACTACCACCGGGGTCCACCGGGGGGCGGGCAGCAGCGCCTCCTGTAGAACAATTCTACCACCGAACTGCGATCCCCAACCCGCATGCCCAGCGTGGGGATTATGGGCATTACTCCCATATGATGAATGCCAATGAGGCGCTTATCATGGGAAGGCCTGCGTCCAGCAGTGGACCAGTAAAGGTTGTAGATGATACTATTACTACTAATGAAAGTTAACAATGTATTTGAATGAAAAATGAAATGATTTTTTTTTATTAAATTATGATTAACACATGTCATTGTGCGATCTTAGTGGGTAATACAATTATTACTGAGAAAGTAGGTAGGATTTATCGTGGGAACCACCACGATTACCAAGGTAGGATTTAATTGCCTCAGATGACTGACACTGCACTGTCCTGGAAGCTAAACACTATTTAAATTAAGAAAAACAATAACACTATGATAACATGTAAAAAATACAAAACACAATGAAAGTAATAACAAATTTTGAAAAATATAAACAAGAGAGTTTTGAAAATAATCTTTCTGTCTCATCATACGAAAGAGTCTCTTACATGTACGTAAGAGTATAAGTGTAATGTTGTTCAGGCGAGGGCGGCGGCACGATGAGCCGAGAAGACTTCATAGACACCATCGCGGTGGACATCCTGGTGGAGCTGCCGGCGACGTACGAGATCTGGCGCGTCCGCAAACAGTTCGAGATGAACATCACTCCCACACTCGTCGTGCTGCTTCAGGAGCTGGAGAGGTATTATATACACTCGTCTTCAACTGGCATTCTTGCTAATTAATTGAACCGATCACCCCTGCCGTCGCTTTTAACGAATTCCTTCTCCCAATAGTTCCCAATAGTTACTTACTGGTTACGATGACGACTGGCTGAAAAGTCCGTATTGCCGTAGCTTCTAGTAGGTACATTCGTTACACTAAGATTCCTTATTCAGTCCCCGGCTAAAGATTTCCATTTTCAAACGTAACTGTTCGTTTCCAGATTCAACAAGCTGATAGTCCGCATGAACAGCACTCTCACGCTCCTCCGCAAGGCCCTGGCGGGAGAGATCGGCATGGACGCCGTCTTAGACAACGTGTCCTACAGCCTCTTCAACGGACAGCTGCCGCAAGTGTGGCGCGCGCTCGCGCCCGCCACCTGCAAGGGGCTGGGCGGCTGGATGGACCACTTCTACGCCAGGGCCAGGCAGTACACAGGCTGGGTCAGTTGTAGTACATTGTACAGTCCAACGGTTCTGTTAGACACTCAGCCGATAGGAAAATAAAATTAAATATACTAACGAATTAAAAAACGTTTTATCGTTTTACAGATTCCAGGCACGTTTTTCCTTGACAAAACATTATCAAGTTTGTTCCTTTATCATATGTTTAAGGTCGCTGCGATATCCCGATATTCTCCTCGGAGCGCGGAGTCCTCGTTTTTGTAGAGCTCCAATTTTCTAGGAATATGGCTTTGAATGAAGGACGGGCTATATCGAGGTACCCACCCAAAGGCGAAGAGGAAAGGCGCATCTTTTTATGTCAGACTTCTGATACTGACTTAAACCTTTCGGATGTTACTAAGCTCTTACTGAAACCAAGAGAACCGCATTTAGCTACATCCCTTCATAGTATTTGCCTCACTAACTCTTACTCCCCTGTTCCTTCTACCTTAACTCTTACTGAACCGACAGGGACCGAATTCAGCTACATCCCTTCATAGTATTTGCCTCACTAACTCTTACTCCCCTGTTCCTTCTACCTTAACTCTTACTGAACCGACAGGGACCGAATTCAGCTACATCCCTTCATAGTATTTGCCCCACTAACCCTTACTCCCCTGTTCCTTCCACCTTGACTCTTACTGAACCTACGAAGACCAAATTCAGCTATATACCATCATAGTATTTGCCTCACTAACCTTTACTCCCCTGTTCCTTCCACCTTAACTCTTGCTGAAACCAGAACCACATTCAGCTACATCCCCAGTCATAGTATTTGCCAGTAACCTTACGTCTCCACACACTAAAGCCGGAGGCGGAGCGGAGGCGAAGGCGTGCGAGTTGTAATTCTATTGAATCATATCAAAGCCTAAACACACACCGCAGGGCCGGTGGGCGCGGTGCCATAAGAAAAACCGGCACGCCTTCGCCTCCGCTCCGCCTCCGGCTTCAGTGTGAAGTAGAACCGCATTCAGCAAGATCCCAAGTTATAACCCGTAAAAATAAGAAATTTTAAATTTCTTACTTCTATAGTAAAGAAAAAAAACAATTTAAAAGCGTTTTATATTAAGAAGCGTCTTAAGAATATAAGTAGAACAACAAAAATTCTTCCAAAAAAGTAAAATTTATGTCTATTACTGTATCGCGTGTCCTTCGAGGAATATTTATTTGCTGAATCATTTTACCTTTGTAATCATGTAGCATCGTAACAAATGCAATAATAAATTTAACTGCCAAAGCTATACACATATAACAATGGAGTTCAGTTTTACAGTCGTAATAAATTTGAACTTTATTATAGTATTAGCCGCTACTCCCCTGTTCCCCCCAGGCCACGATGGAGGAGCCGATAGTGATCTGGCTGTCGGGGCTGCACATCCCCGAGTCGTACCTGATCGCGCACATCCAGATTGCGTGCCGCCTCTACACGTGGCCTCTGGACCGCAGCACTCAGTTCACGCGCGTCACCAAGTGGCTCAGCCCCGACGATATCGAGGAGAGACCCGTCTGTGTAAGTCTATCAATATGAATGAATTAATGAATTAACACTTTATTGTACCTTTTGAAATATAAAACAATACCTAAATTATCTAATCTTATAAATAATAAAACGGTACAACAGGCGGCCTTATTGCTGAAAGCAATTTCTTCCAGGCAACCTTATCCCAATATCTTTATTTCTTTAGGCTTACAAAATAACCACTTAGACGAGTCAAATTTAAACTAAAGGTAAGTACATAATTATCAAAATAGTAGTTATAAGAAATAAAATGAGTGAGTTTGGATTGGTACATTAAAGAAAGAAGCTAATGTAGTTAATTATCCGTCTTTTAATGTAATTAATTTTTAAATTAATTAATGTAAAAATTTATTTTTTTAATTGTAATCGATTGAACACTGATATTGAACAATTGACTTGTAAAACTCTAAAGTTCGAAACACACAGAAGGCGGAGCGGAGGCGAAGGCGTGGCGGTTTTTCCTTTTATATTTCATAGGATTCCCTAAAATACAACTCGCACGCCTTCGCCTCCGCTCCGCCTCCGGCTTCTGTGTGTTTGGAACTTTACCAATAAATTGATAATTCTGATTAGGGCTGCTACGTGCGCGGCTTCTACCTGGAGGGTTCGCGCTGGGACGTTGAGGAGGGCTGCCTGCGCCGCTCCAACCCTAAGGTCCTGGTCACGGAGCTGCCCATCATGTACATCATACCCATCGAGTTCCACAAGCTGAAGCTGCAGGTATTGCATATGGATGTATTGTATTTAGTAAAAAAAATTAACAGGAGGTAAACTAGCGCCAATATAATTATGTTAAACAAAGGAATTTCCAAAATTCACGCGTTCGGTTTGTTATACCTATCATAAGCTTTTTTTAGTGCATCCGTAGTAGTTTCATTTTGTTTAACGTAATTATGCATATGTCCAGCAGTGGACTAATATTGCCTGATGATGATGAATGTAAGTGTTTAATGCCCAGTTTGCCTTTAACACTTAAATTACCCACGAGGATGCACATGTGATTCTAGCAGACCCCTGCGTTCGCAGAGGCTGGGCAGTGAATGCGTTAAGTCTCTGCGCTCGTCGGTGCTGTATTGATAAGGATGATCCAGCTTTTTATTATTATTTGACAGAACACGCTCCGCACTCCGGTATACACGACGTCGGATCGCCGCAACGCCATGGGCGTCGGCCTCGTCTTTGAATCAGATCTCTACACAGCCGAACACTGCAGCCATTGGATCTTGCAAGGAGTTTGTCTTATTATGAACACTGATTAATATTTAAATAATCTATTTTAATACCAACCCGCCCCGGCTTCGCTCCTATAGTAGAGAAGTACAATAACGATTGGAAAAAGGTCATGATTTATTCATATTTGAATCGTACACAGTAGGGATGTTACGGAGTCCCGGCTTCGGTTCCGATATACCGAACCACCATAACCCCTTCAGAGGTTAAAATTTCCAAATTTTAATAGCCCATGTCCTATTCTAGGTCCTAAGTTATCTAAGGTACGTATCAAATTTCATCCAAATAACTTAAGTAGTTACGGAGATTACCTATAAAAACATTTGTGCGAATGTTTGTTACCTATTTACTTTCCCATTTATTATAATAGTAAGATAAGATTACAAACGAATTAATTAAATGTCAATATAATAAATTCATAATATTTACAATTATAAACAATAGAGTTGTCAATTTAAATGGGATTGTGAGAAATAAGGATTGCATTATGTATTTTTCATTCAGACTATCTAATAGGTACATATCCAGGGAGGGCGATACTAAATTCTTGCAAATTGATAATTGGAATTTATCATTGGAATAGTGTAGGTATTTTACTTTTTCCACTCTGAGCGGAGCCGAGGCCTCATTTGGTGGTTTTCTTCATTTGTATTGTTGTTTATTATTATTATAGTGTTTGGAGTTCTAAGGTATAATTGTAATTTATAGACTGAATTTGATCTCAATGTAAACATATATTTATTTATTAATAATTATTTTAAGTTCCTGAAGCTACATTTAAAAACGAAATAAAGGCTGATTATCTTAACTTTACTGTATTTCATTACCTAGTATTTGAGGATCTAAAACTTGAGGTAGGTACAAGTGATGTACGAGGATCTAATGCTTAAGGAAGACAAGTTTAGGATCTGATACTTGCGGGAAGAATCTGATATCTGAGGATCTAAACTCGATGGAGGCACAATTTTGGGAACGACTAAGCTTGGTGAAATCCCTCAATATCTCCTATGCTTTGCGGCACCGCCATACAGCATTTATGGCACAGTTAATTAGCATATTTATAACCTCTAAATTCCATGGCGGGGTGCTAACTTGACGGACACTGGTTTAAGCTTAGGGCTCCCACACAAAACTGCGATTTGGTGCGATTTGGTGCGATTTGGTGCGATGCGATGCGATGTGATGCGATGTCACACGAACTTGATTTGCGAATTTCTGCGATGCGAATTTCTGCGGCGAACCGTTTTGTAGGGTAACCATACCTTCAAGTTTAGTCAGCCGTATTGGACGTGTTTTTAGGAAGCGTATGATGGATCCCAAAAAGATAATTGAACCGATTTAAGCAAAAATGATCCAAACCACACAAACCTCATTTCGAGATAATCGATATTTAAGTTTGTGGCGGTATTTCTCTAGCTTTGTAATACAAAATGTTGTTATTTTAATTTAATTTAATGCTATGTAAACTCAACTTTTTTGCTATAAATAATAAAAAGAATAAATTGTAATAGTTTAGCAGATAATTGGGAAAACTTGCGCCTGGGTCGTTATTACAAAATTAATTTTGTATGGAAAGAGCTATGTAGGGTGCAAAAATTTAAATTTTTCCACATTTGTGAACATAGAGGTGTGAGTCTTTGATATGTTAAATATACTACTACTACTGATTACATAGGTTAAAAAAACTCGAAATTGACTAGGTTGTGGGTTGGATCATTTTTGCATAAATCGGTCCAATTGCACTGCTGTTATTGTTTAATAGATAGAAAAGAAAAAGAAGATTCTGGATTCATCCATTTAATACGATTATGAACACTGAAGGGAACTATTTTACTCGAAATTACTATGAGTTGAGAACTGAAGCAGTTTTTTTTTTACAACACAAAGAAGGCGGCTCAGGCGACGCGCATCTTTCGCTAAAGTTGTCTCAGAGCGGACTAAAAGGGGGGTCACCAAGTATGACGTAATATGACAGGAATGCGCGATGCAAATGAGATCGGACGTTATCGTGCGAGCTCGCAGATATTTGCGATGCGATGCGAGCTCGCAGGTTTGTGTTTGAGCCCTTAGTAGTTTCCAAAATTGTGATTATTTAGGGCTCCCACACAAAACTGCGATGCGATGCGATGCCACATCGTAGGAACTTGCGAATTTCTGCTATTTTGTGCGGCAAACCGTTAGGTAGGGTACCATACCTTCAAGTGTAGTCAGCCGTATTGGACGTGTTTTTAGGAAGCGTAAGATGGATCACAAAAAGATTATTGCACTGCTGTTATTGTTAAATCTATACATATAATAAAATTGTAGAGGTCAAATTTCTGTACAATGAAAAAAAATGCCATAAACCGAGTCAGGGAGATGTAAGAAGTATAATAAAACTCATTTGGGGTTATTTGAATTTTTTTGTTTCTCTGTTTGTCTGTCTGTTTGTACGGGATAATCTCCAAAACTACTGGACCGATTCTAATAAAATTTTGTATGGTGGTAGCTTATATCCCTGGTCAACATATAGGATACTTTTTATCCCGATAAATTAAAGGGTTCCCGTGGGATAGCTAAAAAACTTTAATTAAGTAAGTACTGAATACGGATAATTCCATTATCATGTAATTTCATATTAACAACTTTTTACTAATCGCAAATGAAAGTACACACACAGTACCTATACCAAGAGTACTCAGTTCACTGCTGAATATCACAAAGGCGCCTGTCGTCGTCGTCGAATTTTGCGAATGGTCATGACTCATAGATATTAAAAATAATTTGTATTCTATGAGTAACAGCAATATTTTTTGTTGGATCATCATCAGCCTATATTTGTCCACTGCTGGACTAAGGCCTCCCCTATTGAGCACCATAGCGCCCTGTCTAAAGCTTGCCGCATCCAACATCTGCCAGCAGTATTTCGCAGATCGTCAACCCACCTGGCCGGAGGGCATCCTACACTACGTTTGCCAAGTCGCGGTCTCCACTCGAGAACACGTTTGCGCCAACGGTTGTCGGTTCTTTGCCCACTGTTATTCAGCTTGCTAATTCTTTGAGCTATGTCGATGTCGTCAACTTTGGTTCTCTGTGAGATGTATTCATTACGAATCCTATCCTTCGGAGAAACTCCGAGCATAGCTCATTCCGTAGCTCGCTGAGCGACTTCGAACTGGTGGACCAGCCCTACTGTGAGTGTCCATGTTTCAACTCCGTACTAGGTCTGTTCGATTAGTAATATCTTAAATTAATTACGTTTTATTTATTGCCTTATGTAAAAATTTAAAAAAAAATAACAATATTCCTTTTTTTTATTAACTTAGACATTAAATAAGTACTTATACTATTAACATTTATTTTAAATCCTTATTTGTAAACAATGCCTAGAAATAGGTCGAGTCTCTCTCAGTACTTACTCAAGAGAAGCCAAAAAATTGAGGATGACTAGATGTCAAGAATATAATGAAGAAAGATCGTGAGGCAAGACTCTCTGCGGCTCGAGAACGCCAGGCAGTATAGAAAGTAGTTTTCAACCATAAGCCCGACAAAGAGCTGATCTTGAACGTCATACGTTGTCTCGGAAAGTAGTGAAGCAAGGACTACGCTCGACTCTCTGAAACATTCACTGGAAGAGAGCCACGCTTGAGCTCTCAGCGTAGCCACACGGCTGCGTCTCGATTGCTGGAAACCAGTGAAGAAAGAGATGCACTAATTACAGCTGATCGAGAACACCATACGTTGTCACGAGTCTCAGAGACCTTCACTGAAAGATAGTCTCGCTTGAGCTCTCAGTGTAGCCGCACGGCTGCGTCTCATCATCAACCTATGTTAGTCCACTGCCGGATATAGGCCTCCCATAATAAGTGCCATTGCGCCCTGTCTTCAGCTTGCCGCATCCAACATCTGCCTGCAGTCTTTCGCAGATCCCACCTGGCCGGAGGGCGTCCGTACATTACGTTTGCCAGGTCTCGGTCTCCTCCACAGTCATTCAAGAACACGTTTACCCCAACGGTTGTCGGTTCTTCGCGAGATATGGCCGGCACACTGCCACTTCAGCTTGCTAATTCTTTGAGTTGTGTCGACAACTTTGGTTCTCTGTCGGATGTATTCGTTACGAATCCTGTGAGCATAGCTCTTTCCATAGCTTGCTGACTGATTTTGAAATGGGAGACCAGCCCTATAGTGAGTGTTCACGTCTCAGCTCTGGTCATTAACCTTTGACGCCGGACCTAGGAGATAATTGCAGGGTAGGACGCACTGATTGAAAACTTTAGTTTTCAAACCTTTACCCTGTAGGTAAAAGAGCAGACGACGTAGCCTGCCTCCAACATGACCTAGACCGTCTTCAAAACTATTGCATTGCACTCAACAAGCTCGATTTAAACATTTGTAAATGCTGTCTGTTCTTCTAACCGTAAACTCTTTGTCCTTAAATTAAATTATACTCTACAAAACACACAATTAACAATGGTAGTCAAGATAAAAGATCTGGGCGTTACGTTTCGTAGTAAACTCTGATTTGACGAGGCATCGAAAGCAGGTTTCAACCTCAGGATGTCCCGCGATTTCTCAAATGTAAAAACTCTACTCTACTGTTTTTATGTGCGCAGCCACTTGGAATATTGTTCATCGGTATGTAACCCTAGGTATAATATGTACTATATCTCTGGCTTAGAGGGTGTACAGAAAAGATTTCTACGATATGTGCAAATGTCGCAAATTTCATTTCATGACTCTCCAAGAACGAAGTGATCATGACTTTGGTTTTATCCAAATGAATGCCAAGACCGATGCATCGCGAGGCTGAGGGTAGGCCGTTCAGCCTTTTGAGTCAGCTTCTCTAGCGCCTCTGCCATTACGACTATGTCATCAGCGAATCGTAGCTGCGTCTTAATCGCTGAAAACCAGTGGATATACAGCTTACAGCTGATCGAGAACGCCATACGTTGTTACGAGTCTCAGAGACCTTTAGTAAAAGAGAGTCTCGCTTGAGTTTTCAGCGTAACCGCACGACTACGTCTCGATCGCTGCAAACCAGCCAAGAAAGAGAAGCATGACTTACAGCTGATTGTGAGAGTCATTCGTTATCTTACGCCTCACAAACTTTAACCTAGCGTGAGGAGCATTTACGTAAGGCTCGAAATCGTCAAAATATTGATATAGCTTTAGAAAGACGTGATGATCGACACCAGCAACGAAAAGATTTAGCCAGGGATGGCTATGAACGCGTACATCAGGAATGCGAGTCTTTATTACTAATAGAAATGAAATACGACAGCAAGAAACCGAAAAACAACACCAAGCTCGGTTGGAGTCTGATCGACTTCGGTACTTGCTCAATAGAATGTCGATTTCATCTGAAGATTCAGATTATTTACAATAACCTGAATTGAGAAAGAAAAAATGTGCTTTTAAAAAAATTCACCAAGGACTGACTATGCGTCATTTTCATTTATACTTTTTGTGAGCCTCTATGTTATTTTCTCCCGTGTAAGTCAGCTTACCATTGTTCCAAACCAGTGTATTATGAATGGTGTATACAAAGAAGCTTTATAAGGTATTTCGATCTACAAATTATTATAATTAAAGGAATAAAAAAACTACGCGGACGAAGTCGCGGGCATCAGCTAGTAGATAATAAAAGAAAAAGAAGATTCTGGGTTCATCCTTATTATTCTCCTCATTTATTACGATTATGAACTCTGATGGGAACGAACGTTCTTGCGATGCATCATGCGAGTTCGCAGATATTTGCGATGCGAGTTCGCAGTTTTGTGTGAGCTCAAAAGAATAATTTATTTGCATAAAACATGGTGCGAGCATGGAATTATGTTATTATAAATAGATTATGACCTACTTAGGTACATGTTTTGCCACTACTGGCGCATGGCGTGCAAATACGGACAAAAAACTGAGGCGAACTGAACATCAATTATCACTTTATTTCTTATATTATTTTGATAACTATGTACCTATAGGTAGTATTAAATTTGACTTGTCTAAGTGCTTATTTTGTAAGCCTAAAGAAATAAAGATTTGATTTCTGATTTCTGAAAAAAATAGGAGAG
This sequence comes from Eupithecia centaureata, assembly GCA_944547425.1. Lineage (NCBI taxonomy): Eukaryota > Metazoa > Arthropoda > Insecta > Lepidoptera > Geometridae > Eupithecia > Eupithecia centaureata. Next base: position 12,064,599 of record OX155691.1, read on the forward strand.
GGCACTGTGCAGTGCCGGATTTATATTTTTTAGGAGTGTAGGCCACTCTTTTAAGGAACCCAAAAATTAAATAATAGCAATAAAAATTGCAATTCAAATCAGTTTACGTGTTTGACTTTTATTGTCTGCAATCGAGTGACCATCCTTTGAAATCTGCCGCCCCCCTACGACGCTGCCGCCCCCCTAGGACGCTACCGCCTCTAGGCCGCGGCCGTTACGGCGTATTTACAAATCCAGGACTGGCACTGTGGATTTGTCACTTAATCTGATATTTTTCTAGTAGGTCAAATAAGTCAGGTGGCTACCATTTTAACCAACCTTCCTCTTTCTTTTCGTGCGTAGTGTGGATCGTGTAAGTAGGTAAAACATAAACAACGAAATCCGAATCTATAAGTTTTTATTAATATCAACATAATGTAATGTACACTCGAAAACAGCGATTTAAACGAAGTAGTTTTAGCATGGGTTCATAGCAAAATGGTCAAAACTAACTAATCAATGAAATGTAAATAAGTAAGTGGCGATCGCTTTACCCGTCTATTCGCCATAAGACCTCGAGGCACACTAGTGGCGCCACCTATTTTAGCAAGAATTTTCAAAATATCAAACGTATAATATAAATTTAAGGAAGATACGTTTGGTGGCCACAAAGAGCATTCGTACCTCTCCTTAAATATACAAAAAAAGTAAAAAAGTCTTGCAGATATATTTAAAAAAAAACATACTGTAGGTGTATGCCTTCTTGCTCTTCGTGGCCACCAAACAAATCTTCCTTAAATTGACAAAATGAATTACTACACAGGCAATTAAAAGACATAATAGGATAAAAGTGTGCCTCCGGGTATAGGGCCTTTAGGTTGGGTACCATGAAAAAGAAGCTTATTTATTATGCAAAACGGTAATAAAAACTACTTCTAGGATTTAAAAAACCTATCGCTTGTTGAAATATATTCAGCGAGTACGAACATACAAAAATAATGTATCTACTTACACTAGAAAACTAATAACAGGCAAAACTCAACTAAAGTTCAATACTTTATAATTAACTATGTAATTAATTGTACCTGCTATTTCATGATACACGATACATTTATTTGGAGAAAGTAAAACAGTAGATAGAGGTAATATGTACATGTTTGATATAGTGGCAAGTACTACATAATGAGACGTAAACGTTGGTCTTCTTTCAACACAAACTGGGTTCGTAGTTAGCCCGCTGTCATCATGAATGGACACAAGGTCATATATACACACAAAGTGTTCAGAATATACCTACGTAGGTATTTTGATCTTCATATAGAACCAAGACATAACCAAAAAAAACAACGGAGCTATTCCGACATAATACCTACACTACACTTTACATTATAGGTATTATACCCTAGGTACTTTTGATCTTCATAACAAATAGAACAAAGACATACCAAAGAAAAAGAAAGTTGCTGTATCGCAATCAATTCCTTTTTATGGCACAATCAAGTTTTAATTTAAACCACAGCTTTGGTCTTATCTAATCAGCTTACATTATCCACATTCCATTCAACAAATCCAATCATCTTATTTACCTAGCCGTAATCTAATATTTATTTTATTAGGTACACATATCAAAATCTTTACTATACATATTAAATATATTAGCAGCATTGTCGTAAAAACCCCTAGCTGTATAAGTAGTAGGTTTCTAGATGATAGAACAAATATTAGAAGCCGCAGTTGAAATCCAACCCCACATAATACTTAACTTTAACCCTTTTCTTTAACCTTCTTCTTATTCCTTAGTAGGTTTTTAATGTTGTTGCATTTTAATAGCAACAGTTACTGTAGGGTTTTAAAGTAACAGCAAACATGTAGAATTATCTGTTCCTTTGATCAGGTAAATCTACACAGTTTGCAAAAAAAACCACTAAAGCGTCGTTTGCGGGTCTTACAGCGCGTTGGACGTTTTCTCTGTTTACTACTAAGCAAGGCGGAACTGAGGCCTCACATTGCGATATGTTTGCGTTTACTCGTGAGACGCGGGGGCCGTTGCACGCGCCGCCGCTCTGTAAACGTAAACAAACGTCAAATGCGCTGCGAGACGCTATGACACAAGCGACGCTCTGCGTCTCCGTAAAAGTGTAAACACACTAAAGCCGGAGGCGGAGCGGAGGCGAAGGCGTGCCGGTTTTTCCTATGGCAGCGCGCCGCCACCGACTGCGGTGTGTGTGTAGGCTTTCATATGATTCAATAGAATACAACTCGCACGCCTTCGCCTCCGCTCCGCCTCCGGCTTCAGTGTGTGGAGACCTTTAACGTCGTCACACTCAGAAGCCGTGTCCGGGCTGGAGGTGCGAGTTGTATTTTATTGAATCATATGAAAGCCTACACACACACCGGAGGCGGTGGCGGCGCGGTGCACGGCCGAGGCGACGCGGCGCGGAGCGATGCGGTGGCGAGGCGGAGCGGAGGCGTGGCGTGTGAGCGTTTTGTTTCAGTCCAGCTGATAATAAGGAAAGACTTCAAAGAAGCACTTCGTCATCACTCTCGTCGCACATTTTTAAGTACAATAATGTGGCACACAAGGCTCTAAAACGCCTCCGCTCTCGCACGCCTGCAATGTGAAGACATCCGCACCGCGAACGCCACGCCTGGTTTGGCTACTCTCCGCCACCGGCTTCTGTGTGTGGAGACTTTAAATGAGGCCTTAGCGTTGTGTTACAGTCGGCTGCTGATGGATAATAGTTTCACTTTACGTACCGACCGCACTGTTTTTTATTTCGAACTACTCTGATCTATAATGAGTCTATTTCCGCCTTTTAAGAGTCGGAAAAATACCATTAATAATGTAATGACTAGTGTCGCCCTTTGAGAAACGCTATCACGATACATTGCTGGTTTTGAAATAAAACAGAAAACCATCGACATAGCTCATAGAATTAGGGCGCTGAAGTGACAGTGGGCCGTCCATATCACTACCTATACAAATAACAACAACAGTGACTTAGTTTTATAAACTTACGCGATATGAACACATTATAAATATCAGCGGGTATTTATCGCGTTGCTCTAGTACCTCAGTCATCCCGTGACCACGATAAACCTGGGCCCGTATTCCACTAAATAAATCGCTTCACCATTACAGTAGTATCGTGTCAAAATGACAGTGTTAAACTCTTTTTGGTATTCTGCTAGCACAAACATTTTGAGGTTCATTCATAGCTGTGACTATTACGTTTATGACTACCGATTTGACATTATAATAATGAAAGTATCTTCAAGCGCAAAGAATAGTAGAAAATCAAATACAAAAACGTCATTTTAGCCATCTTGATAGTATGACGCATTGAGACCTTTGTTTTGAATTTAGTGGAATTCGTCCCGTTCACACGTCTGTAAAAAATACGTAAATAAACGCGTTAAACACCCGTTCATATTTCAAATAATAGTGTTTAAGGCGCAAACAGCACCTAAAGTGGCGCCCCCTCTTATATCTTATAATTCCGTTAAACAAAGGAATTTTCAAAATTCACTCGGACAGTTCGTTAAACCTATCATAAGCTATTATTTTTTAATGCATCTGTAGTTGTTTCATTTTGTCTATTTTAGGAAGAGATACGAAAACAGAGTTTTTGTGGCCGCCAAAGGCAACTTCGTATCTCTTCCTAGACTAGTCAAAATAAAACTGCTACAGATGCATTAAAAAATAGATTATGGTAGGTTTAACAAACTGTACGAGTGAATTTAGAATATTCCTTTGTTTAACGGAATTATAAGATAAAATAAGTGGGGGCGCCACTTCAGATGCTATTTGCGCCTGAAGAGAACAGACTTCAACAAGTACTCAAAGCATTCCTCGCCGCGGTCTCCTGGAACACGAGCACGGGGTCACGAGGAGGGTCTAACAGCACGCGCGTAAGGTAGCGCACCATGGAAGCGGCGGCCTCGTCGCGGTCGCAGCCGATGTACATGAGGGGAGGGGACGTGTCGGGGAGCTCCACGGTCGCGAGCGGGCTCTCCGAGTGAGAGGGGAGCTCGCCCCATGCGGGCTCCACGCCCAGCGCGGACGCGGCGCATTCTGGAGAATAAAATAGATGAATAAAGATACAAATACATGAATAACCTTTTTGCTGCTGGGACATACATTGATCTCTTTTTTTTATTTGATAATAAGTATTTTGTGTTTTTTTTTCTCTGTTCTGTAGTAATATGTACCTATTTATATTAAATGTTTATTTTATTTTCATAAAATGTGTTTAAAAATGTGTTCTGTTTTGTATTTTATGCAGTAAATAAATGAATGTCTATGTCTATTATGTATAAGGTAATCTCCTTAACTACATAAGTTATTTAAATGAAATTTGGTATGTAGATCACTACATTTCAAGTCACTTTTTCTGTCTTTATGTCCTTATATCCCTATGTCCCGTTGAATGCTTAAATCTTTAAACGGATTTTGATGCGGTTTTTTATAATAACGCAGCTTGTGCACACTTTAAAGTGCGACGACATCTTTTCTTTTTGTAAAAACTACCAAAGACTAAATACTATAGCGTACGCGCCTAGACGAGCTCGTTTCGTTATCTAACAAATAAATAAATAAATAATTCCGGACAGTCCACACAGCATCATCTAGCCCCAAGTTAAGCAGAGCTTGTGTTATGGGTACTAGATGACTGATATACTACAAATACATTACATAGATAGATATTTTTTATTATACATAGAAAACACCCAGACCAACGAAACAAATTTCTGAAGATCGTGCACATTTTTTTTCCGAGGCGGGAATCGAACCCGCAACCGCGTCGCAGGCGGAGCTTCGCCCACCGCGCCACATCGGTCGTCAGCATCGTAAGGCGGCGTCCTAATTGGAAGCGATCGTACGATGGCGCGATGCGTTTTTCATCTCACAATCAAAGTGGTCGATGACAAAACAGGTGTCCTAATAGACCGCGCGATGTCCATCGTGTGATGCCGTCGACGATGATGACGCCCCTCGCGCGTCAACGCATCGCGTAGGTAACTGATTAGGACACTCAAAAGAGATCTGTTACTTTGATTACATGATCGCACGAGCAAAGGCATCGTACGATCATTATTAAGCATTTTATGTGCTCGCACGATTACTTGCGAGGTTCAAATAGGACACTCTGATGAAATCTGTATGTTTGAACTCATCGCACGACGAGAACGCATCGTGTCATCGTACGATCGCTCCCAATTAGGACAATGCCTTAGGCTCCTAATTGGGAGCGATCGTACGACGACACGATGCGTTACGATAATGATCGTACGATGCCTTTGATCGTGCGATCATGCAATCAAAGTAACAGATCTCTTTTGAGTGTCCTAATCGGTTACCTACGCGATGCGTTGACGCGCGAGGGGCGTCATCGTCGTCGACGGCATCACACGATGGATATCGCGCGATCTATTAGGACACCTGTTAGGTCATCGCACGACCACTTTGATCGTGAGATGAAAAACGCATCGCGCCATCGTACGATCGCTCCCAATTAGGACGACGCCTAACATTGATATTACCTAGCTGCACCGAGGGCGGCTGGTGCGCGGCGGCCGTGGATCGCAGCGCTTCCATTGCGGCGACTCGCTTCTCCTCACTAAACTGCAGCACTAGCCCACACTGGTACTCCGATATCTTCTGGTCCAGCGGTGGGCGCCACGGCTCGTTCTCTTTGCTCAGTTTCTTCTCTTCGCGAGTCATGTTCTTGAATACGTTGCGGGCTAATGCATCTTTCTGAAATTATAAAGGCAATGATGCTGGATTAAGGTTATTATAACCCTTTATTTGCTGAAATGTACGTAGGTCTTGGGTTTTATAGTGTTCAATGGTCAATATCAAATTTCAGGCATTATTAAGGAAATTCAAAAACGACTGGTCAGATTTTGATCGAATTTATAAATTAGGTTTATTTTTTACTTTTTTCACTTCACTTCCACAAGTGGAAAAGAATTAAGTGTAGTGAAAATCATATACTTAACACCTTATTTTTTAAATTATTTATGGTTTAAAATTTGACTTCTCTATGTACCTATTTTGTAAGCTTTAAAATAAAGTTACTGATTTGAAGCATGCAAACTTTGAGTTATGTTGATAACTTTAGTTCTCTGTCAGATTTTTTTGTGACGATTCCTATCCTTCAAAGAAATACCAAACACAGCTGTTTCCATACCTCGAAGGGACTTTGAACTGATGGACCAGCTCATGATCAAAGCATTTATTTATTCTCAAACAATGGTTGTATTGTGTTGAAATTTTTCTAAAATTAGGTCACATTGTTTTAATGCTAAGACTAGTGTAGGTATTTGATAATCTATATAATTCTAAACTAAATTTGTACAATAATAATAATTGTGTACCTACTTATATAACAAAAATAAAAATTACACAGTAAATGAAGTGTACAAAATATCATATGTAGCTTCATCATCATCAGGCTATATTAGTCCACAGCTGGACATAGGCCTCCCCTAATGACCACCATAGCTGTCTTCATAGCTTACCTCAACAAAATCCTGCGTAGAGCGCAAGCACCCCCTCAAGTATTTATAAATGGCCTCGGACGCGGCTTGCCTGGCGGCCTTCTTGTTCAGTGCCGTGGCCTCCCGCGAGTGTGCGCCCACAGAGACGCGCACGGTAAAGCTGCGGTGGTGCGGCGGGCCCGAGTCGCCGATGAGAGAGCACTCGGGGGCCGGCAGACGGTACTGGTCACAATACTCCTTGAGCAACGCCACGTAAGTGTTGGTGCTGCGAAGCTCTTGGTACTCTGGATCCTCCTTTTGTGTCTCTTCTACTGCCTGAAATAATTATTTTTATTTAGAACTAGCGACCCGCCCCGGCTTCGCACGGTTTTATTGTGCATATAAACCTTCCTCTTGAATTACTCTATCTATTAAAAAAACTGCATCAAAATCCGTTGCGTAGTTTTAAAGATTTAAGCAGTCAAAGGGACATAAAGATATAGGGACATAGGGACAGAAAAAACGACTTTGTTTTATACTATGTAGTGAACTATGTACAGCCATTTTTTATTTTATATCTTGATCTTCAAGCCACAAAATGTTCTTTGAACATTTTGAAGTGAAGATTGAGTCACGAAGGTTATCCAGCTCCAAACTAGTGCATATAGCTTAACTATAATAAATATTATTTTAATACTTGATTACTTATTTAAGCCATCTTATATTTACATGTATACTTAAAACTAATGAGGCAACCAACTAAATATGAATAACTATACGATGAAGAACTCTTACAAAAAGGTAAAACGTTCTCACAAAGTTACGATTTGGTTACTTTAATTGGAAAGGTCATTGAGTGCCATTTACATAAGTACTTAATTAAAGAAAATAAAATATTAAACAAATTTCACATAAAAAGTTGCAATTCAATCTGGATTCAATAAATTCATAAAATTTCCAGTAAAGAATTCTAGTAACTAAATATAATATTTTATGCAGACATTGTGTAAATTCTATGGTAGGTACCTAGAATTAACATTTAACTACTGCGGGAAACGACTTTGTTTTATACTATGTCATCCTCATCATCATCAACCCATATTAGTCCACTGCTGGTCATAGGCCTCCCCTAATGAGCGCCATAGCGCCCTGTCTTCAGCTTGACGGATCCGGCATCTGCCAGCAGTCTTTCGCAGATCGTCATCCCACCTGGCCGGAGGGCGTCCCATACTACGTTTGCCAAGTTGCGGTCTCCACTCAAGAACACGTTTACCCCAACGGTTGTCGGTTCTTCGCGAGATATGGCCGGCCCACTGCCACTTCAGCTTGCTAATTCTTTGAGCTATGTCGATAACTTTGGCTCTCTATCGGATGTATTCAATACGAATCCTATCCTTCAGAGAAACTCCGAGCATAGCTCTTTTCATAGCTCGCTGAGCGACTTTGAACTGGTGGTTCAGCCTTCCGTGAGTGTCCACGTCTCAGCTCCTATACCATGTAGTGAACTGATAATGTATTCAAGCAGCAAGCAGGTATGTAAAGGTATGAGGTAACATACATGTGTCGGTGGTCTGGGTATACAGAATGGCGCCGGCACGCGGTGGCCCGCCCGGGACATCTCTAGCAGCAGCGCCTGAGCCGCCTCCTGCTTCGCGACCTTCTTGGAGCGCGCCACCCCTGACGCCTTCAGTCCGAACGCCTCGCAGTGGTACTTGAATACTGACAGGTGCTGCGGCCCTGACTGCAATAAACAATAACATTTAATTATAAATTATCATTTTACATTTAATTATGTATGATAATTATCGTGATAATTATCATACACATATATTATACTAGCAGCGCCTCGCGGTTTCACCCTCGTAATTACAGTTCCCACGGGAATTATGGCATACAATACAATACAATATAGCCTGTGTTATTCCAGACTATAAGTAATCTATCTCTGTGCCAAATCACTACATAGTATAAAACAAAGTCGCTTTCTCTGACCCTATTTCCCTATATCCCCATGTCCCTTGTATGCTTAAATCTTTAAAACTACGCAGCGGTTTTTAATAGATAGAGTGATTCAAGAGGAAGGTTTATACGTATAATAAAACCGTGCGAACCCGGGGCGGGTCGCTAGTTTCATCTATATCCGTTCAGTTGTTATTGTGTGAAAGAGTAACAAACATCCATGCATCCTTACTTGTAGGATTTGTTACCAAAAAGATAAACGATTCCTATTCAATGTGAAACACGACGCGGGGAAACCCGCGCTAATAGACATGAAGTGGCTCCCGTTCCAATACACGCAATACAATAAGAACAATTTAAGAGGCAAATTAAATATTTCCGATTATATTTATCAACGACAATTGTCGCTGTGAACCCTTAAACAGCCATTGCTTTATAGCTGGTGAGAACAGGTGGTTCTGATTCAACTGAAAATCAATTTAATTTGAATAAATTAATGTATAATTGAAGCCCTGACTGCAATATCATTATTATCAACCTATATTAATTATACATATTTTTTTTTCAAATTAAATTGATTTACAGTTCAAATCAGAACCACCTGTTCTCACCAACTATATAGCAATGGCTGTTTCAGGGTTCACAGCGATAATTATCGTTGATAAATATAATTGGAAAAATTTAATTGCCTCTTAAATTGTTCGTATTGTATTGCGTGTATCAGAACGCGAGCCACTTCACGTCTATTAGCGGGGGTTTCCCTGCGTAGTGTTTCACACCGGCAATAAAATTAAAAAATGTTCCGTAACATTATGTCGTAAGGAGTTGGAATAATGACTAATGTTTATGATTTTTTCTGATGAGAATATCTCAGACATCATGAGTCTGAGATAGTGCTTTAGGAAAATATATTTTAGGATATTTTTTATGAGGATATATTCTCTATCCAAATATGTAATTTTCTAAAAAAACAACTACTTATGATTAAACTTTGTGCCTACTGACTTAATGTTTTAATACTTCTAGTTGAGCATCCCTGACTTTTCATGGCAACACGAGAGAACTGTGTAAGCTGCGCTTCCCCCAGTTGGAAAAAAAGCTTTTAATCTGAGAATTTAAACTTTTATGAGAAATATTAGACAGTTCAGACTATCACATGATGCATGCTCCAAAAAGACAAGTACCTATACATCTCCAGTATCTGGGTAATAATAAAACTCACTCTGATGTATTAACCCCGTTTTGGTGGACAAGTGCATAGATACTATATCAGGAGCAGCTATACAATATATTGTCTACAGGTTTTGTGAGCGAATTAGCAGATTGTTATTTTCTTAAAATTATTAATACAGTATTTATTTCATTTTTATTTACATTCATTGAAAAAAGACGAAGTGAAATGAAAATTTAATTCTTTTCCCATTGAAATGTATGCCTCACTTTAGCTGGACTCACTTTCGTTAGGGTGTCGCGACGCGAAAAGGGTCCCACACTTAGAAATTTTGATCGATTTTGTATGGAGCTTGGACTTAGATAATTTTCAAAGAGATTAATAAAAAAATGATTTTTTTTTCACTTTTTATTTCTTCAATTATTATGTCCATGAAATCAATTAAAACACATTGTTGTGATTTAGACGTGTATTACAGCTAGGGAGCTGAATAACAGAAGTGAGGGTAGGCGTAAATAAAATCATAATGACAAATCAGCCAATTATCAATCTACCTACATAAATCCACTTTATAATAATTACAAGGAAGAATAGATGATAACATGACATCAATTAAATAGGAAGCTGTGTCCAATACAGATACCGATACAGAGCATTCCAATAAGAGTTGATTAGGTTCAATTTGAGTGGCGGATCCGACACAGAGTACCCCGACTCCACATGGTCTTGTGCGGTGGCGACCCTAGAGTGTATTTAAAAAGCCGGAGGCGCGAAGGGAGTGCACTTCCCGAAGCGCCGGAGCAATGGCGATTCGCGATGGAACCAAAAAAAAACAGGAAAAACTACCCCGAAGTAATTTTGAAAAAAAAAAAATGTATGGGACCCTCTTTGCGACACCCCGACCCTCACTTTAGACACTCTGACTAGCCCTGTACAATTCATCAGAACAGACATTTATCATTCTTATTAGAGTCCTACCATAGATAAAGAATAAACTTACCACTATATGAGAGAGAACAATGATACATTGTTTTAGTATGATGACAGATAATGAGTGTTATTTCCTTACTTGAGAGACACATTCATAATCAGGCGTTATTCCTGCTTTTACCGCCAACTCTTGCAGAATCCCCGCTGCAGTTTTTCCTGCCATCATTCGCTGTAACTGTAAACATCCAAACATTCATCTTAGATTTTCTTTTTCCTTGGGAAACAGGAGCCTTAGATGGCCAATGAGAATATAATACTTCGATAGGGCGGGTTGGCGACACGGGCTACGGCGGAATGAGTTGACTTTTATAAGTTGATGTTTTTAATAATAGATTTGAATAGTGAGATTTGAAATGATAAAGAACTAAGAAGAGCGTTACCTTTGTAAACAACTGAATATTATTTCTTGGTTCCAGGTACACTGGATTTGGCACTTGCTGATGTTTTTATATTATATTTGTATTCCAATGGTATTATCCAAGGATATCTTTTGTTATTGTTTTGTATGAGAAATACTCAGGGGAAATAACGTATTCTTGATCTTTCTTGTTTGTTTGCCTTGCCGGGTTCAAAGCACAGTTCAAAGAGAATAAAAATACTGAAAAACAGAGAGAGAACGAAACGAACGTCGAATCGAACAGTCAACTGAGTCAACTTCTTGATTATGGCTAAACGAACAGTCAGTCAATAGTAAAACTAGGACGGACGAACGAAATCACTATCTGTCGTTTCACAAAATATGTCAAATTTTAAATTTTCGGTTTTATTTTAAATAATTTGGTCAGCCAGCAGTTCAAATGAAATCAAATAGATATGTACCTATTCTTAATATTTTGAGGGTAATAATATTTTGTAGAATTAATTTAAGGGTATTCTACCTACCATCCAAGATCCTATGACTACGTTCCGCAGGAACACATCTTCGGTAGGTAACATGAACTAAAGAGAAAGAAGTTTAAAAGCATAGACATTTTTAACTACGTGTTTATGTTATGTATGCAAGTGATAATTTGCGCTTTTCGAGTACTTACCGAGGTACTTTACCTATAAATAGGGATTTTTTAGCAGTTCCCTCATTTTTGTTCTAAGTGCACAGTAAAACTAAGGGTCATTCATACAACAGGTAGATACCTACAGACGTACCTACAGATATATTTTAGTCTTGTACTAATAATATGTATGGCGCCATAGTTAAACTAAGTTCAATTCTGATACGTTACGCCAGATTATCACCAGCTCTCGGGTCACACGTCGAATCAACCAGACACCTAAATAATTTTTAAAGAATTCAGATTTTTTTTTGCCTCGTGGTTAATAATAATCCGTTATGGTATTTGCGGGATCCATAGCCGTAGTAGGTACACATGGGAGCTCCGGGGTAGGTAAATAACTTGAACTAGGTAATTAGGTACCTACTTAAATATCAACTATTTCTTTGATCACGACATCCAAAAACGATCTCAATGACGCAGATGGCGAAGACCCGCCTGCAAACCTGAAGGTTGCGGGTTCGATTCCCGCCTTGGAACAAATGTCTGCATGTATTTGTTTAGGATGTTGTGGTCATGGTTGTTTTATATGTGTAGTAAAATGTATATATGTTGTAGTCTAATGTAGGTACTGGGTAAGTGTATCAATTATTGAGTACCTAAGTACCTACATAAGGTCCATAACACAATATCTACTTAACTTGGGGCTAGGCTAGATACTTTGTGAATTGTCCAGCTTAAAATAAAGTTTGCTGTCCCTCCCTTTATCCTAAATCTAAATTTTAATGTAAATTTAAATGGAATTTTTTATAATGCTTAAAATAATTATTACTTATCAGAAATATAATTAATTTATTAATAAGTTATAGGTAGGTACTGAACGATAATTATAATTTCCAATTGACGTGTAAAATCCTATATTTACCTATCACTACATAGTATAAAATAAAGTCGCTTTCTCTGTCCCTATGTCATTAGATATGTCCCTTTGAATGCTTAAATCTTTAAAACTACGCAACGGATTTTGATGCGGTTTTTTTTAATAGATAGAGTGATTCAAGAGGAAGGTTTATACGTATAATAAAACCGTGCGAAGCCGGGGCGGGTCGCTAGTTACCTAATAAAGTCTTGTATTCTTGTATTCCTGCATGCCTGGTAACGAGCCCTCTATTTCTCATAAGGTGGTGGTAGTAGCAGCAAAACTAGCACCACCATCTATTTTTCAGATGAAATAATCTTAATCTGAGTGATAAACCTTCTAAGGTCATATACTTACGACTAACTGATAGAATTATCTCGAAGTTTTCCTGTTCCCAAGAAAACAGCATAAAAAATACAAAAAGCTTAAAATTTCCCGTGTGATGCGAGTAAGTTAATAAAAACAGATTTAGTATTGTATTTTTTATTTTCTAAATAGTATTTTCATAAGTATTAGTTTAAAAAGACAGACTGAAACTTTATTTACAATAACTACTTAATACTTAGCTAATAACTAATTAAGTACCTAGTAAGTATATTAATAAGCACAAATACAACTAGTTTTAATTACCTACTTAAATCGGCTCACTTGAAGGTTTGTGTCCAGCAGTGGGACAAATAGGAACCACGGCCGAGTCAACTTTAAGTGACCATTCTATTTTTACGTGAATATGTAGGTAAAAATAGAACAAGCACCCAACGTCTTTCGCTTACCTATTAAATTAAAGATACTCGTAAGTACTCGTAATTCTACGGAATATTTATTTAAAAGACAAATCTACGAAGTGGCGCTAACCTAGGGTAACCGTAGCCATTTGTCTTATCGTCTAACTGTTCTAGCTTAGAACTAAAATTATTTTGCAGGAGCGTTTGCCTCGGCAAAGTTCCTATGGACCCCTGCGGAGCCGAGTACGACGATGGGCCCCTGTACAAGTGGCTTACAGTCTGCGATGGAGGATGCTCAACGGAAAAATCAACATTGGACACCAATGTGGGCCGGTTCTGACGTTCTTGAACTAAATTACCCCTCACCGCATCCCTGGGCGCCCCGAACTCGTCTATCTGAAACGAGTTTAGCAATTTCTGTTGTTCCTTCTCATCCTCCAGTTGATAACTTACAGACGGGACGAACTGGAACGTTATTACGTTTGGAATGCTCCCCCGAGTCGACTTTGTATTCTGGCTGCCGGCGATATTGTTTGCCGTATTGGCGCTGGGGACCTGTCCGCTGTCATCTAACTTTGTGTACAGATAGTACGACTGATCCTTCTCGTATGTAACGAGCTTGTCGTCTTCCAACGGATGGGGCAACACTCCTACGATTTTGTCTTGAAGCTGCGCAGAAATTCCATTATCGCTGTTTAACAAGCTGTTCAAACTTTCCTGGCTATAAAATGATTCGGGCTCATTAGTTGGCAGCAATTGAAGCTTAGCTGGAGTAAGCGGTAAAGTTTTCGATTGGACTATTTCAACTTCAGCGCTTGATTGTTTTACCAAGTTATTGTTCGGTAAGTTATTTTGATTTGCTACTAGCGAGCTGGTAATTTCCTTCGGTTTAGTTTGGACGAGGTTGCCTGATTGCGGTCTATTGTAAATCTGGCTGGTTACTTCAGGGACGGGTAATTGGTAAAGCTGACCGCTGTAAATGCTATTTTGGGGAGAATCTAACAAATTGGCGGTTAGGGCGTTGTTTTCTCTTTGATAGGGTGGCGAGTAAAGCTGTTCTTGTGTTTGTATAGATGGTGCGTTGTTGTATTGAGCGGACTGTATTGGAGCGGAATTCTGAGCTTTGTTTGTGTTGCCTACAAACTGATTAGATTGACTTGTGCCGGTTGTGGTCTGAGCTAGTGCGGCCGTGTTTGGAGATTGGTTGTTGGAATATTGTGATGACGTCAGATGTGATATTTTATTTGCAATGTGTGATAGGTCCTCGTTGTTGAGATTCTGTACTTCAGGTGCTTGTGTTGTTGGTGAGGTGATGACGTCTTGTTTTACAATGTTCGAGTATTTTTTGGCTGCGTTCAGAGAGTCGGCCAGAAACGAAAACACCAGAGCCTGTGAATCAGAGACATTGTTTTTATTTTCTGATAGTTTTCCGATGGGTATAAAGTTACCCCCTTGGTTAAGCATGTTGTTAGAAAGAACCAAGTAGTTGCTGCTACCAGTGTTTAGGATTTCTAAGTTATCATAGTCAGTTGTGTTACCTCCCCTGAAAATGTACGAAGCAATTCTTTCGGGTAGAGTTATTTTCAAGGACACTGTTCGTTCTATTGTATTTGGTACAGAAGATTCTTTGTAAAATGGTAAATTGGAAAGCTGATTACTGTTTTGATTGTTAATGAAGCTCTCTGCGGGCGGTTCTAAGTTTCTAGCTGGTTCTGCAACAAGCCGCGCACTTTTAGAAGCGCTAGTGGATGACGGGGCTTTTGAAGTGAGATCTTCTCCGCTTTCCATTTCTGCCGGCAAGTAGTTGCTATCGGGATCGTTAACAGAACCTTGCACGTACTGACCGAATCTCGGAGGAGCTGCAGTTTGCAGATAACTACCAGTATCTCTTACGATATCATTGACAGTGAGGTCTAGCTTTTCTTTGGTAAGAATATCAGTAAATGTTAGGTTTCTGTTAGCAGGTTGTTTCCTTACAGTGTATGTGAGGACTTCAGGATTACCATTATTAGAGGATGAGTGAGACGGGGTGGGTGTGGAAGGAGCCGCTCTCAGTTGAGCACTCTGGGAGGGATCCTGCTGTAATGGAGCTAGGTATGTTGAAACGAGTGGAGCACTTTCCGTCGGCGGAGGTGGAAGGTAGAGTCGTGAGGAAGGCTTGAAAGTCGTGGGTATAAGGATTTCGGATGCTTGTGTTGGAGGTTGAGTAGAGGATTGTGTTGGCGATGGAGGGATATAAGCTCT
Organism: Eupithecia centaureata; assembly: GCA_944547425.1. Taxonomy (NCBI): domain Eukaryota; kingdom Metazoa; phylum Arthropoda; class Insecta; order Lepidoptera; family Geometridae; genus Eupithecia; species Eupithecia centaureata. Next base: position 12,080,058 of record OX155691.1, read on the forward strand.
TGGTGGAGGATCTCTCCTTGTTACCACTTGCTTTGCTGCGGCAGTGGGTCTATTATACACATACGGCTCTGGGTCATCATCGTCTAATAATCTTGCTGGCGGAGGTGTTGTTGGACGATTGTAAACATACGGTTTGGGACTTTCTTCTGACACAAGGCGTTCTGGTTCAGGCGGTGGGGTGGGTCGGTTGTAAACGTAGGGTGTTGGACCTTCTTGTGTTACTTGTCTTGCGAGTTGAGGGGGAGATGTTGGGCGTGTATAAACATAAGCAGAAGATTCCTCTACAAGCCTTTCAGCAGGAGTTTGAGTAGGTATATTGTAGGCGTAAGGAGTGGGTTCAGCTGTTAGTTTCCCGGATTTGGGTTTCACTATCCATGTCTTTACAGTTATGCGGGATTTCGGTCTACCAGGCTTTGGTTCTTGAAGGAGTTTACTATAGGTTAGTTGTTTTGTTATCACAGTGGGAATGGGACTCACCAAATTCTGTTTTATATCTTGGTTGTTGGGTTGTGTAGGGGATGGTTGTCGGTAAGTATATGGCTGTTTAGCGTATTGTTGTTTTACATTTGAAACAATCTCGTTCTGATTCACAGTGTTGAAAGGTTGTGGTTTCCTAACATCTGTGTATTGAGCCCTTTGTCTATTTAATTGTCCTCGTTGGTTGTTGTATCCGTTTGTTGTAAATGTGTTGGCTTGATTTGTTTGGTATTGTTGGTTGTAGTTATGATTAGGCTGCGGTGCATGAGCGAGTCTATTAGCTTGTTGAATGAACTGTGTTGTTGGAGTGGTTTGTATTCTATTGTTTTGTACAAAGCGAGCGCTTTGTGCCCTTTGTCTCTCGAATACTTTTGCATCTGGGTTCTGTGATTGGGTTGTGAATCCAGCTGGGACGTATCTAGTGTCTGGTGTTGACGCTGCATAGGAACTGTCCAGGTTATAGTTTGGGTTGAAGTTCGGTTGTTGTATTTGCTTCGCTGGGACGTATACATTCGTTGGTGCTCTCTCGGGGCCTGCTATCAGAGCACCGTTTGGGAACAGCTGCCCAGCAGGAGGTTTGTACTCTTGCATCACGATCAGATTGCCTTTCATAGCGTTCTTGTCGTATGGATTCCTCATGGTGTGCGTTAGCATCTTCTTGACGTCCTTCATGAGTTGTGGACCGAGCTTGAGGTTTCCGAACCTGTCCTTTGTGGTCAGTCTCTCAGCTGGCCGGCACTTGACGTTCATCCACCAGTCGCAGACGAAGACGTCTTGGTTGAAAAGGGTTCCGTTGGGGCAGAGGAAGGACTGGAAGCCGTATGTGGATCCTATTGTGCATATTCTGAAGACTTGGCAGCCAGCTTCCACGTCTGCGTAGTATCCTGAAACCAACAATTTAAAATTATTTAACATATTTATTTATTTTGATTAATCTAAATCTTTAAAAAGTAACAAATACTAGTGATCTTTACCCGGTTCTTTCCCAGCGCAGGAGAAGTGTGTCCTGGGTATACTCCCCAGGGTAGGGTAGTCATTCCCAGGCTCTCCGGGGACTGCCAGACGGATGTCCCAGCCGCGCCCGTTGTGCTCATGAGAAGGTGGTCCTCGCCCGTTCTGCGCCCCTGCCCAGGACACGAGCGACACTGGAATGCAAAATATTCCTGATTTACCAAGATATTTTTTCTGATTTTCCTTTTACTTTTTGTCTAGTCATAGTTAAATGGATTAATGGTCCAGTTTAAAATAGGGGTGAAGAGAAAATCAATAAGAAATAAGGTGTTATGTCTAAGATTATTTTGATAATTATTTATTATTTAAAATTTGACTTGTCTAAGTGTCTATTTTTTAGGCATACAGAAATAAAGTTATTTATTTCTAATTTGGGAATTTCATTGATTCTAGTTTGGGAGCTAAGCCCAAGAGTTACGTATGTACAGAGTTTTTATTACGGAAAACATCCTAAAGCTCCGTCTTGGTTGTTGATTGTTTTAGTTTGAATATTTCTAAAAACTTCCTATCCCAGCCGCAAATGTTGCAGTTCGCACTATATGGATTTTAATCTTCCAATACAAACATACATATCGTATGTATTATGCCATCTGTGGTACCTAAAGCTTTTATCAGCTTTGTCATGAGCGCCGACAAAGCTACTTAGTGAAATGGAATCAGAGATTAGCTAATTAGTTTCAAAGCAAACAACCATTTTAGGTGCCACAAGTACCAAATTATCATACTTTTTTGAAAAAACAAATACTTAATATAGTAAAAAGTTGATTTACCTATAGCTCGAACCTGACTGAGATAAGTACCTACCTACCTACTAAAACCTTTTTATTCGTGCGTAACTAAGTTTTTTTGGGAAGACGGAAACAAATGAAATTAGAATTAAATTAAATGCTTTTGAATTAAAACAATAATCAGGAAAAGTGTTGTGTAGCTACACAGGAAAAAATGAAGATCTTTAACCTTGCGAAGAAAGCGATAGCAACGGAAGACATTGTATACAACATCAATGTCGTGGGAAAGACAGTAGACAAATAATAATTGTATCGTATACAAAACATGGGTGGATGACGATCTGCGAAAGTCGCTGGCAGATGCTGGATGCGGCAAACTGAAGACGGCGCTATGGCGCTCATTAGGGGAGGCCTATGTCCAGCTGTGGACTGATATAGGCTGATGATGATGATGATAATACAAGACATCTTTCAGCTCTCCAAGCTGTGTACAGGCTACAAGCCTATATTTAATTGGGACCTACAAAAATTTTAAAATCTGGTCACTACAATAAATACCAACCTGGGTACGAAGGTTTGGTTGTTTTATTATTCAGACTTTAGCTATCTTTTTAGCTACTTTAGCTATTAGGTTCTTAGGTCAAAATAAAGATATTTTCACTCACACCAAACGTAAATTTAAAGCGCTAGCTTAGCGCTCGTAAAATTCGAGTTTATGGGATGGTTGAGAAAAGGCTAAACGCAATGATTCCTAGTACTACCTACGTTTTTGGTGACCTAGACTCCTTAATATTTAGGTCACCAAAAACGTCCATGCTATGCTTTACACAATATGATTGTCTCGGAGGTTTATTTAAAGTATTTTTTTTTATTTTTGTCTCAAATTATCAGCCAGTAGGTAGGTATTAGACATTCATCCATTTGTAAACATAGTGACATCCTATTTAAAATGTATTTTTGGAAATGGAACTAAATGCGCCTTCTCTGGTGATTGTTGAATGTTTACAAGCATAAATATAACGCTACGCTGACATTATGTTTAAAAAAAGTGTGATTCTTCTCTTCACGATAGAATGAGTAGGTCTCAGACGATAAAACTATCGTAGCGTACCTATTCTGCGTTGCGTGTTTGTTAGGTACAATAAAAAATGGTTTATATCTAAATAATTTTCGTAATTTCATATTTAATTTACGTTGTCATCGAAATTGTTTATTTTTGAATTATCACTAAGTACATAGTCTAACAAAGTCGCTTTCTCAGTCCCTCTGTCCCTTTGTATGCTTAAATCTTTAAAAGTACGCATCGGATTTTGATGCGGTTTTTTAAAAGATAGAGTGATTTAAGAGGTAGGTTTAAACGTATAATAAAACCATGCGAAGACGGGGCGGGTCGCTAGTAATTTTATATCTCGCAATCGAAGTAATAAATAGATCGTTCTCGGTAGAATATGTCCATTGTGAAACAATCTCTTCCGGCCTATTTAGGTAAATACCTACTTAGATTAAGTTTAAAACATCACTAAGTTTATAAAATAGGTAGTTGGCAGATTATTTTCAAAGGAAATATCCCGAACCTTTAGGGAAGATGACAAGATCAAGTTACAAATGTATCATTATGCCCGATGCTCATAAGGGTAAGGACCAAAATTTTTCAACACGTCACACAATTTCGTGACATTAGTCGCATACAGGAAAAAAAAACCACACGACACAGCATTCAAAAATTCACACTGAAGAAATTAAACACCTTTATGAATACACATCAGAACTATTCAATAGTAGACAAAATAAGCTACTAGAATTAATAGTAAAAAGTAAGAAAAGTTGACGCAAAACACTTTACAAGTCTTACAGAAAGTCCAAATTTATAATGGTACACATGCACCTTCAACACGTTTTTGCAAATGAGCGAAAAACAACGTGGCGGAATTGGCCTGAATTTAGTCACCAGTTAGATGACGGTGTTGCCTTTGCAACAAAACATTATTTCTTATCCTATCTTGACATGTGGGTAAGGAAGGACCAAAATTTTTGCACTTCTTGCGAGAGAACGATGGAACATAACTTTCAAATCAAAATATAAAAAAAAAACTTGATAACTTATGTGAATATTAATACTTGATTATTATAGATGAATTTATTTTGCACCCTGTGCTTTTTTCATATTTAGATTTCTTTCACTAGATTTCTGTAAAATTAATTTTGTGTGAATTAAGATACTGAATCCATTTTCGTTTTTCATACAAAATGTGAATGGCACATCTTCGACTCCTCCAGGAGAATCTCCATCGAGAACATGTTTTCGATTTATGCTGTCGCACAACTGAGTGATACAACAGAATGAAATTTGGAACACGCTTTTAGATTAATATTATAAATTAACTATACCATTTAGCGAGACCTTAATAATAAAAACGTGAAGATAAATTCATGGTGAATATAAATACCTAAACCAAAAAGTCTTCGAACAAGTTTTTATTTTTGGGATAAAATTGAAATAACCTGGAGGAGTCGGAGATGTGCCATTCACATTTTGTATGAAAAACGAAAATGGTTTCAGTATTCTTATTTACATAAAATTAATTTTACAGGAATCTAGTGAAAGAAATCTACATATGAATAAAGCACAGGGTGCAAAATAAATTCAACTATAATTATGTATCACAGCTTCATTCTTAGCGATTTAGAGATTTTACATGTTGTAGTAGCGTTTCCTAGTACTAGCCTTACACACGATATTTTAAAATTATTTTTTATAAAAATGAAGTTGCTAATTTGCCTTGACAAGCCCTGTATTGACTCTACGGTACCATGCTGCCCTGTTATTGGCTCTACCGATCGTGGCGTTGTTGGGTCTTTATGACTCTACCTGTTACCTGCGCTGCGACCTCTCGTCATTACGTGTTTTCGTGCTCAAGCCTTCGCACGTGTCTGCGCTAGCTAGTTCAATCTATGTTAAAATTATTATTGAAGTGAAATAAAAAGCGAGGTTATAGGAGGCCACAAAAGGAAGAACAAAGACAAGGATGAAGAAATACGATGAAAAATAAGGAAGTTAGAGGAGCGCTTGCAGCCACCCCGTCGTCGAAGAATAATGATTTTAACTTCGTCTTCCGAAGATGAAATGCCACGTGAGTTTTAAAATTTTAGTTTTAGTAACTCAACAGTTTTTTCTCACCTATTCCGCAATCTTATTTCATCCCAATGGCAAAATAAGTTGTTGTGACCGATTAGTGATGAGAGCTGTCCTTTAGCTCCTTCAGATCTATTTCTGTTTACCGGAAATTCTAATCAGACACATAATCCGTAAAAAATATCATATCGATTAGTGATGCGAGCTTCCATTTTGGTTCTCCTTCAGATCTATTCTTGTTAACCAGGAATTCTAATCGAATCGCTCCATTGTTGTATGATTAGTGATGAGAGTTTTCTCCGTCAGATCTATTTCTGTAAACCAGAAATTCTAATCATGAACTGGTATTTTCCACGCACTTACCAGAGCGATGGCAGCACATCGCGCTCACAATCACCGCGGGCACAGCCTCGAGACGAGCCGTTTCCAGGCCAACCATGGCAGGACGAGCCGCTGAAAGGTCCATCCACTTCGTCGATCGTAGACGTGAAGCAAACAATAGCCGATGATATTATTGAGCCTGGCCATCTGGAACCCTTACAGGTGAGGAATTACTGAATTTACTGGGCGACGCCCCAAAACCGCAAACTTCCCTTGGAAAAGATTCGCATCGCAGGAAGTGCAATCTAAGGGATTAGCGAAAGATTCAAAGGACAAAATTCATCAGGAATATCTAGTTTCTCGAAAATGTGAACTACTTAATAGCACTAGTTCTCAACCCCGAGGCTAAGGTAGTGCTCACTAATTTTATGGTAAAGACTAATTGGAAACGCTCTTGCTGCTCTTGCCCAGGCCACTAAGTCGTTGATTGCGAAAGAAGCTCCTGAAAAAGCCTTGAAGGCTCTAAGGGATGCCTGCCGCCTATTATGCGATATCCATTTTCAAGACTCTGCAACTCGACGGACATTTGACGTCATCATCATCAACCTATACTAGTCCACTGCTGGACATAGACCTCCCCCAATGAGCGCCATAGCGCCCTATCTGCAGCTTGACGCATCCAGCATCTTCCAGCAGTCTTTCGCAGATCGTCATCCCACCTGGCTGAAGGGCGTCCTACACTACGTTGACCGAGTCGCGGTCTCCACTCGAGAACATGTTTACCCCAACGGTTCTCGGTTCTCCGCGAGATATGGCTGGCTCATTGCCACTTCAGCATTACACATTCAACATTCGACGTATCGTCGTCGGTAAAACCAGATCTGAAAGAAACTTTGGTTAACACCGCTAGGGATAAGTTTCTTTTTCGAGACAAACTGTTAGAGCAAGTTAAAGCGGCGCAGACCATACAGAGGTCCGGCGAGGGATTAAGCTACAAAGTTCTGCATCGACAGGCGCAGAAAGAAATCAGTCAACCCAGCGCAGTGGTCGACTTCAGTGGTTTGCTCATAAATGGGCGACATAACATCAAACTCAACATTTTTATCTTTGATAAAAGGCTATGGTATACCGTTTGTTTCGATTCCATCTAGAAATTACTATCTTAGTAATAACAAAGATCTAAAGAAGAAGCAGCTGATTTCTAAAAGTCCATTGACTTGCTCTTGTCTATTGGAGCAATTCATAGATGTAATAAGAAGTAGAGCAATTTATATACAGTATTTTCTTAGTGCCGAAGCCAAATGGTGACGGTTTATTTTAAATCTAAAGTGTTTAAATAAATCATTCAAAATTATCATTCAAAATTATCATTTTAAAATGGAAGACTATTTTACAACGTCGAAACTAATAACACAAAATTTTTAAATGGCAACATAGACATAAAGGATGCCTATTTTTCGATACCAATTCATGAATCGCATAAAAAATACCTACTTACATTTCGAATATGAACAAATTTTATATCAAATTAATTGGCTATTTTTCTTGTACACTGGACCATATGTATTTACGAAGGCTTTAAAGCCGGTCATGAAATACATACTGTAACAGGAAACTCATTTGCAGCTTCCTATTATTCGATCATTACTAGAAAGTCTAGGCTTCGTTGTAAACTACGATAAATTCATTAAATCTTGGTAGTATACAAAACTATGTTTTGTTACTTTGATAAATATTTTACTTACTTACTTTCTATTAGAGCGTCGACAAATACCTTTCTTTGTTGAAAATTCCAAGCTATAATCAGAATATCATATAAAAATAGATTTTGGTTGGTGCATTGAAAATCTTAACACAGGTCGTAGCTCATTTATTTTCAATTATTTCACGCTGAAATATTTATAAACGCATCAGGTAAAGGCTGGGGGGTTTATAGCAATAAAATCGGTCTTATGGTTATTGGAAATACACCAAAAAGTATCTACACATCAACGTCTTGGAGTTAAAAGCAGATTTTTCGCACTTTAAGTATTTGCTAAGGATTATTTTGTTTGTGAAATACTTTTACGTATTGATTGATGACACGACAGCAATCTCATGTATAAATTTAATGGGCAGTGTGCAATACCCACACTTAAATTACTTAGCGAGAGCTATTTGGCAATGGTGTGAAATGAGTAGAATCGGTGTAGAAAATATTTTTGGATCATACTAAAGATAATTTTGAAGCAGATACCGAATGGTAATTAGGATAATAATAATAATATGTTTTTGAAAAAATAAAAACAATTAGGAGTTCAAACAAACTAGTCATAGTAACAGTGAGTTTTTATCGAACGTTACTTTTCATCTTACGTTTCATCGAAGGTTGACCCAGAAGCATGGGCAGCAGATGCTTTTACTAGATCATGGTCAAAATTGTCATTTTACGCATTTCCACCATTCTCACTTAATCTCAATATGTTACAGAAGATCGTTACTGACCGAGTAGAGGGCATCGTATTTGTTCCAAACTGGGCATCAGAGCCTTGGTTTTCTTTATTTCAACAACTTGTTATTTCTGATATTACCTCTATATATTTTTACCCTTTCTGATCAACCCACAACCATCACAGCGTGCTGAACCTTCCGCAATAAAAATAATATTTTCGTGTCTTTTCGAAAATATATACAAACAGTACGATGTTTTATTAGTAATATTAGGGTTATTATAGTGTTTATGGTAATATATAACGAAACATTTTTCATTATTTAGAACATTTTGTTTCAAGGGTTCTTAATTTCTCAAATGAAATATTTCGTAAAGGTACTAAAATATGGAACAGTAAATGCCAACAAATTTGCTCTGTCACTTATTTTAGGAAGCAATATTGTAATTAAATAGATGATAGGATAAAACGCTTTAAGAAAGGGATGTTTAGATTGACCTTCCTTGCGTCGGTATTCTGTTACTTGGCATCCAGCTCAAGTCTTGAATTTTTTAACCCAAAAATGGCCGCATGAAAATGTTGGTCTAGAAACTCTTTCCAAAAAGACAATTACTCTGCTGGCATAATTAATTGGGATATAAAGGTTGTCAACGGTAACGTATAACAATAGTAATTCCTGCTTTAATAAAAACTTCAGACCAATTTTAAAATTACCTTAGTTTACTGAAAAACCAGAAATATGCCCAGTAACGTGCCTAGAGTCATATTTGAATAAAACTCATTCGTTCAGATCTGCTAGTAATGAATTTCTTTTTATCGGTTACCGTAGACCTTGTTTAAAATTAAGCTCCCAGTGGTTAAGCCACTGGATTAAAGATACCCAACAGAACAGTGGCATTGTCACCAGCATGTTTAGTGCTCACAGCACGCGACATGCTACTACATCGAGAGCCCACAGAGCAGGTATAAATCCTGATGTAATTAGGAAAACTGCTCTAACTCGACTAACTCGAAAAATAACAACCTAACAAGGTAAAGGTTTCTGTTCGCTTCTCTACCTTAAAAAGATAGAAGTGAACAAAAATCAAAGCGAGCACTTTATTTCCTAGTTTTAATTTTTAATAATATGAATTTTATGACGTGTCCACCAAGTGTCCTGTAAGGTCTTAAGGAATAAAGCACTTTGATTATTCATGATACCAATCAGTTCGCGAGATCAATTCTACAGTCTTAAAGCTAAAAGTGATTTGAACTTAAAAAATATTTTAAGATATTTCTTAAAACATAAATAAATGTATTTACTAACCTCATTGTTTATTTTGAAAAATTTCACATTTGTTAATCTCTGAACATCCTACAACATGTAAAATCTCTAAATCGCTAAGAATGAAGCTGTGATACATAATTAATGATCAAACGAACTTACCCTTACGTGAAGTTCGATCATAATTATGTGAACAGCTTCATTCGATGCGATTTATATACACCCTCCCTTATTTAACCCTAATCCCCCTGTGAAATTTTTACATTACAGGTAATAACATCATCGATCAAGGCACTCACTTGATCAAAGATATAACCAGATATAACTTTAAACAAATGACGAGAGGTCGCAGCGCAGGTAACAGGTAGAGTCATAAAGACCCAACAACGCCACGATCGGTAGAGCCAATAACAGGGCAGCATGGTACCGTAGAGTCAATACAGGGCTTGTCAAGTCAAATTAGCAACTTCATTTTTATAAAAAATAACTTTAAAATATCGTGTGTAGTACTAGGAAACGCTACTACAACATGTAAAATCTCTAAATCGCATCGAATGAAGCTGTTCACATAATTATGATCGAACTTCACGTAAGGGTAAGTTCGTTTGATCATTAATAATCAAGTATTAAAATTCACATAAGTTAACAATTTTTTTTTTATATTTTGATTTGAAAATTATGTGCCATCGTTCTCTCGCAAGAAGTGCAAAAATTTTGGTCCTTACCCATAAATGTTTGATAAATTGGACCTATGTGAATCCTTATGTGAATCGTTATGACTTCTTTTAATAAAAATAAGTCATAACTAAGAAACCAAATTACATCTTAACCGAACCTAAATAATTTTATTCCCATATGAGTCAGTGGTGAAATAATTTATCTAATCTTACTATTATAATAATAAATGGGAAAGCCTGTGTGAATGTTTGTTAAAAGTAATCTCCGTAACTACATAAGTTATTTTATGAAATTTGTTAGGTAGGTATCACAGTAGGTATGTAGGACCTAGAATAAGACATAGGATATTAAAATTTGGAAATTTTAACATCTGAGGGGGTTAAATAGGGTGGTAAAGTTTGTACTTATGCGAAACTATTTTTCCTTGGATTGACTCACTAAAACTTGGTATAAATACATAAACTGTAAAGTAAATAATTAAAGACGTATTTTTATTTTTACAAAACTACCCCTAGGTGGCAAATTTCTGAAATTGCCAAAAAATCTAAGCGGGCGGATCCGCGTGGCGTAACTAGTTATAAGTAAATGGGTAACACCAGCATCCGTAAGGCACAAATCAATTTACCTACTCTGATCTCATAGCTCGGATGCACTATGTTCACTATTCCTACTCCACTTGAAGATGCTTTCAGATCAGAGGTGTAGCTACCGCCATATCTGCCGTATCAATTATACGGGGCCCCAGTGCCATGGGGGCCCCCAACGTGCGTGAACAAAAATTCTTAAATCTTCCTAATTTTTTTGCTGTTTAGACATATTAATTACTCGAACTAAACATAGATTTCACAGCCTTTGCAATGCAAAGAATTCGCTGACTGTAATGTAACCCTGTCAAACCCAGAAACGGAAGAAGTTAAAAATCTAGTGAAATTGTACAACATTAAGTTCAACTCCGATCAGACTGATGATCGGAGCTGACTTTAATGTTTTTACTTATTTTGACAGGCATTTGTTTCTATTTAGTTTTATAAAATTGTATGGTGTTTTGTTTGTATTTTGTTAAATAATTAGAGCGACATAATCACAGAGTGATTAAGCTCTTTAAATAAAGACTAAAAAAAAAAACCTGGGTAATATGTTCGAAATATTAGACCCGGACTAAAAAGAGATAGTTATGATGAATACTGACATATTTATTTTAATTTTATGAAAAAAAAATATTTTGGGAGAATCTTTACATTACCCATCCTAACGGCCCCAAAAAATTTTTTATACGGGACCAGCTGTGCAATTACGCTAAAACCACCCATCCAAATTGACATTCTTGAGCCATTTCAATGGCCATCGCGCGCGTTCTTTCCATACAATTTCAAACTACGAAGGCCATCAAAATGGCTTTTGTATGTCAATTTTGGATGGGTGGTTTTAGCGTAATCGCATAGCCGGCCAAAGCACGCTACTCTTCTGTTTCAGATACTAATTAGATGTGCGAATTATGAAGTAAATTTCTGCGAAAATTTGTTATACCTAGTGATTATGATTATTATTAGGTTATGCGCAAACATTGGTTAATCACATCATATTAATTACCTATCAACTAAGTATCTGCTAAACAATTGGCTGAATGATTGAGTGTTGAGATTGATTGGGTGTTTGAATAGGGTAGTCATATCTTTAGACCTATGTACGTATACAGTAACAAAGAAAATAAATTTACCTTTTGGGCACAAAGGCAAAAACTCATTATTTAGAGTCATTTGGGGTAACCGTATGCAATGGGTAAGTGAGCGCACTTTGTATATCTCCGGAACGAGTTGCGAGGGAGGGGTGGTTTCTTTGGGTGTAACAAGGACATTGCGATTATGTTATTCCAGACTATATATCTCTGTGCCAAATTTCATCCATATCCATTCAGTAGTTTTAGCGTGAAAGAGTAACAAATATCCATCCATCCATACTTCACGTTTATAATATTAGTAGGATATTTATCAATAGAAAAATCCTTTATATTTTAAAAATCAATAGAACCGCATTCTAATTTAAAGACATGCAAATTCATACTCGTACACTTGTAGTTGAATGAATACGTGTGTTTACTATGTGTAAGTTCGTTTTTAAAGCTGTAACTTTTTTACGAGATACCTTTACCTGTGTATCCGTTCACATTTATGATTGCGAAAATCGTAAAAAAGAAAATGAGCGCATTACGCTGTGCCCATTTCAGTGTACTTGCGAGTATGAATGTATGAGTAGAATTACAAATTATTGTGTAAGATAAGAAGGGGAAAGTAAAAAAGAGGGATAAGAAAAACACAGGAAGAACCTAAAGGTTAGGGATAAAATCATGTATGATTTAAATGATTTTATTTGTCACTACATAGTTTATAAGAAAGTCGCTTTCTCTGTCCCTATGTCATTATGTCCCTTTGAACGCTTAAATCTTTAAAACTTCGCAATGGATTTTGATGCGGTTTTTTTATAGATAGAGTGATTCAAGAGGAAGGTTTATACGTACAATAAAACCGTGCGAAGCCGGGGCGGGTCGCTAGTAAATAATAAATGAACACGTCTAATTCAAAGAACTGGGGATACATAAAGTATTGTCTCATTTATTCATATCTTTCTAAAAAATTATGAGATAATCAAAGTACCTATCTATTTGTTTATCATCATCGATGTGCTTTGTAAGAATTTTCGGCGGTTAGGGTAGATTTTTTACGCGGTGTAAGGCGGATGTTGCTCTTTCGATTCCTGCCTCGGGACAAATGTATATTTGTTACATAATACCTATTTGTTCAGGGAGTTCTCGGTGTTTTCTATGTATAATGAATAACTATCAACCACCTATGTATAACACAAGTTATACATAGGTGCTTAAATTGTGTAAATTGTCCAGAAGTATTTGCTTATGGTGACCACCTACCCGAGGGGAGTAGATATAAAATCAGCGCGCTATTTCCTGCATAATGCTGAATTTGCCCTTTGCCTCTGATTAGTTTTATTTTATTTTTGCTTCTTATGCTAGAAACTTATAGAGAATAAATGATTTATTTATTTATTTACTAGCTGCGCCCCGCAGCGTCGCCCGCGGGGAAATTGATTTATTCAAATATTTTAGCCAAATATGATATTTTTATACATAATATGCTATTCCCGACGAAGACAAATCCAAAAACACAAAAATCATAAAAATCGATCCTGCCGTTCTCGAGTTATAAGTGTTGTAACAAACACGACTTTATATATATATATATATATATAAGATAAGATATTTACATGAAAAAAAGCTCGGACAGACTCATTTACTTACAGTATTTTTTCAGCATTCAAACTAGCTCCTAACTATAACCCAGAATTATTAAATTCTCAGCGGTCTACTCATTACCAGCGTATTTTCTCCGACAATGGTGTTGCAAGCTGCACTAAGAGAGGTTCCCATAAGTTTTTGTGGTGCGGTAATAAGGGGGGCAAAAACATGATCAATGGGGCGAATACTCACAGCGCTGGCAAATGTGGTAATAAGGGACAGGTCAACTTGATAACAGACATCATCAGGTCATTATTTTAGGCTGAGTAGGGGTGAGTCCATTCATCATCGTCATCAACCTATACTAGACCACTGCTGGACATAGGCCTTCCGTAATGAGCCCCATAGACAAACAATTTTTTGTACGAACTGCAGAAATTTGTTCCGTTGGTCTGGATGTTTTCTATGTATAGGTAATGTATTGTATGAGTCCATTAATTTGGATGAATACAAAATAATAGCATTTATTTCCACCCAAACAGATAAAATAATATAAAGAAACATGGGGTCTATAGGTAAGCTACGTAAGTGATAGAAATAATAGGCGTCCAATCATAGAGCTGATTATTTCTCTTTAAATATTATGTTTGTTTTAACCGAGCCATCACTTCAACCCACTTTGGTACTTATTAGTTTATACCACTTAGTATATATACCATTATACCAGCATACATTACATCCTTTGAGGATGAGTTCAAAGAAATAACATGGTGTTGAACAGATTGTTGAATAAATAAATATTTTTACTCCATAATACATATTTGATGTGAATTACACTGTACAATTACTGTTATGTGGTAATTATTGAATACCTATAGAATATAGCCTAGGAGGCGGGCGATGAGGTCGCTCCACAGTTTTTAACTTTCGCGGCTTCATCGTTCATTGTTGTATTCTAATAAAAAAAAAATAAAAAAAAAATATCTTGGTAACTAATTGTTACACTATAAATTATTTTTCTATATTGTATTGTTTTTTGTATATCTTCAAATAATTATCTACATTGCAGTTATACTTATAAGTGTAACAAGTTTGACATACTAATGAAAGACCATGTGAAATAGAATGAATAACAACGTATCGCACATGAAATTGTGGTAGAGCAGTAGATAAGTAAGTTACCTATGATGTTGCTGTTTCGTTATCGTGTCTGTAAATACTCACAAAGTACCCATTACCTGACTGAGAGGTCCTTCTCCATCAAAGTGAAATTTAGAAGCTCTTATCTCGGAAAGGGAAACATGCCGTTTGGAAGATTGAAAGCACCGATAAAATGCATGTAGAGTTCCGGACGTGCTTGCACTGGCTTGCATACTTTACGATTTTAGGGTACTTACCTAATCAATGTTTTGGAAATATTTTTAGGGTTGTTTACTCAAAGAGTACCATATTACTCAGTCGCTGCTGTCTGTCTGTCTGTCCGTTTGTCAGTGGGCCGAACCCGAATTGTTAAGTTTAAGAGTAGTGTAGTGAGTACTCTAAACTTTAACAGAGTGAGTATAAGTAGAACTGTATCTTTTGTAACATGTTTTACAATAAGCAAGCGCACATGGATTGTCTCCATTGACCATTCAGACTATATCAGACTGAACACCGTGGCATAATTTGGCTTTGGAATATGTATAATGGGATTCTATGGATCATCATCAACCTATATTAGTCCACTGCAGGAAGTAGGCCTCCCCTAATGAGCGGCATAGCGCCCTGTCTTCAGCTTGCCGCATCCAGCATTTGCCAGCAGTCTTTCGCAGACTTGACAAGAAATAAAATGATTGTACTCTAGAATTAATGCTTATTACATTAATTACATTATTATTTATTACATTTAATTTTGTGTAGATGTATTTATTTTATTTTCTCTGTCAAGATGCATTAAAATGTGTGAGTAATTATTTGTTTATTTCTATTGCATTTGATTAAACTTTTGACAGTTACTTTAGAGGCTTAATTTAATAAATCGAACCATGGATATAGAATTTTTTGACATGGAACCATGAAAAGTTAAAAGCCAAGATAAAAACTGGATACACAATACACACCTTGAAAAAATCGTGTAAACTCGACTCCTGTTCAAAAACATTACAAGCGCTTGAGTTGTTCAACATTCAAGGACCAATATTTGACTTTCGTTTTATGTAGATAACTCCGACTTAAGCCTCTTAAATATGTTTCCGGATAAAAACCTCGCTTTTATAATAGTAAGTCTCAGTAGTAAGTACACAAAATATTAATGCAAAAAACGTTCCATATCAGGTTCTACGAAAAAATATAATCCTCTCCAAACATGGACAATCTCATATCTACAAAAATATTGCAAAGAATATATTTTATTTCCTTAGCTGGCACTTTTCCGATGGAAACTTTTTATCTTGACATTGATTAATAGCAGCTAGGGTTTCCACATCGAAGCTTAGCAAGTCCGGGACAATGCATTGTCCCGGACTTTTTACCAGTCATGACAGCTAAAAAAAAGGTCGCCAGCGAATATTCAATTATGAGCCGGCGACTCTTAATCAAGGTACGCCAATGCGAAGTAGTATAATTTTATGAGCTGGGCTTCAGGTCCGTCAGTCCTAAAAATCTACATTTCTAATGCGATTTTCGAACTCCGGCACAATTAGGCCTAATTTACATTTAGGGACAAGACGCAAAATTCCGGGACAATTCCGGAAATCCCGGCGATGTGGCAGCCCTAATAGCAGCCCTGCTGTTACACGAATATTGAAACTGCTTTGGAAAGATGAATGACATGAGTTTCAGGAAGGGCTTGTATCTACAACCTTGAAAAAGGGAGCCTTTTTCTTTGCGTCACGGGAGGAGATAACTGAAGCGGGTCTTTGACAGCTTTCAGGGTCAAAAGGTCTATTTTTGTATACTCTCCAATACAGCCTTACAGTGATCATTAGAATCAGCTATCACTGTTCAACCAATGTCTCTTTTTTTCTAGTTTCCTACCCAAATAACCAGTGATGAAATAACTATTCAGGGGTACCTATTTACCACGTGTTTTTAACTATTTTTCATCACGTTCAGCAGGTTTAGGTACCTCACACTGTTGTGGTTACGACATTATTATTTTAAGGTATTCAGATCGCGTAGGTTTTGAAACACCAGTGTTTGTGTTGTGATTGATTCTTGGATAAAATATGTCGTAGTCGGGGGGTTTTGTCTCCAACAATGTAATAAATACCTACCTGGCGGCAACTAGCGCAGTTGTTTAGTTATTTCATACTAGCAGAGCCTCGCGTTTTCACCCACGTAATTCCCGTTCCTGTGGGAATTCCGGGATAAAATATAGTTTCTATACGACTATAATCTATCTATGTGCCAAATTTCATCCATATCCGTTCAGTAGTTTTTGCGTGAAAGAATACCAAACATCAATCCAACCATACTTAAAAAATAATATTAGAAGGACAGGACATAACATAAAGTACTTATACGAATTTTGCCCGAATCATGGCGTCAGAAATGCTGTCAAATCTGTCATCACCAAGGACTTTTGCGAAAGCCTGTTGATGTGTGATAAATAATTTAAGTTATCTAAAATTACCCACCCCTTCAACTCATATAGGATCATACATGACTGAACTCACTACACAGTGATACTAATGATTTTTGTGGTTCAGTGAAAGTTTTTGTGGACCTATGTCCCTCTCCCCTAAGTCCCTCTAGGTATGCTTAAATCTTTAAAACCACGCAACGGATTTTGATACGGTTTTTTTAATCGGTAGAATGATTCAAGAGGAAGGTTTAGACGTATAAAAAACCGTGTGAAGCCGGGGCGGGTCGGTAGTCTACAATACAAAACTATTCCTGTCAGAGCCGGCATGCAAACGTTGCACATATCGATTTGTTTGTCGGGTAGTACCCGAAAACCCGGTATTTCGCTCCCGCTAATTGTTCTCTATTGTGGTTGACTGTAAAATAATTATCCCTAGTACGGGACGTGCAGAGTTTATGAAAATTATTAACATTTCCATTTTCTAGGCACTGAAAATATTTTCCAAAGTTTGAAAGGTAGAAAAATCCAATAGTTTCATACGAACTCGATAATTATATTTTCCTGTCTAAAACTCTAAAGATTAAGTAATCTGTAGGTTTTTGCGTGAAAGAGTAATAGGATGTCTATCACTCTTTTACATACAAACTTTCACGTATATAATACGCTTAAGACGCGTTTTTGGTAGGGTCCCTGAGAAATCGTCTTAAGCGGGTTTTACTGTATTAGGAAGGATAAGGTTAACTATAACTACTAGAAAATAGGCTTTATTAACATAAAAATAGCCCTGTGAGTGAAGAGTACGTTTCGCTTAGAAACGCAGAAGGTTTTGGGTTCGATTTTAGCCGCGAGACGACAACTACTTACTTACTAGTGATCTGAAGAAATTTAAAAGTAGTTGACTTAAATAATAAACGGTTTTATTTCAGAGAACACTCAGTTCATTATACAAAAATACAAAAATAGATACAACAATCAAATAGAAATACAGAAAAAAAATAGATATACAGAAACAAAAATAGAAAAAATAGATAGGGCGGTTATCTGATATCCCTAATACAGAATTACGAATTATAAAATGTTGCCCACATTATTTAACCTCTGTGTTAGCTCTTTGAAATAATTTCACCTTTTTATTCATGTCATATTTTTAATGAAGCTTTTTAGGTGGACACCTAAAAATTTTACATCCATTCAAAATTCCCATTCAATTTCCTATTTTACCCTTTGGGTTCGGACGAACCCAAAGGGTAAAATGGGACTTATACGTATCTCATGAACTGTGATAGTTAGACGGTGGAATTTTTTACCGATGATATTTCTGTTGTATAATAACAAATACTAGAAAACAAAAGAACATAAATATGAGGTCTTCCATACAACAGGCATGTTTTTTTGTAATATATTAATATTACAAAAAATATTACAAAAAACATGCCTTTTAATGTTAATGGTACGGAACCCTGCGATTCCGACTAACACTTGGCCGGTTTTATTATTTTATTTCACTTACCAAAAATCACGAAACTCCTCATTTCAAGTCCATTCACCGACCACTGATCACAAACACTCCAGTTTCAATCAAACTTCACACTTCTAAGTTCTAGCTTAGGTTCAAACACTCCAAGCTTAGTTTTTCTAAAACACCAAGTCTATCAGTTCAATTCAAGCGATGAGGCTTCCTCTTCCCTAGATTTTCAAATACGGACTTGACTACCAAGACAAGTATACTGATGATATTACAGTTCAGGTTGAAAACTCGTAACAGCATAGGCACAACGACATGGTCTTAACCAGTCCTCTGCTGTACTGGGACCCAAGCTTAGAGAACACTGGTTAAGAAATTGCCCTACCAAGAACAATGGCTGTATCGAATTCTTATGTTAGCTAGGCTTAGAACGTGGATTCATTCGTGTCTTTGGAACCCCATAGAATCTAAGGAAATAATCTTTTTCTTAGATGATTTCCCTTAGCTTCGCCGAAGAAGGGTAGAAATTGTAAGGTTTAATAGTTGTGTAATATGTATTTAAAATAGGAAGGTGGATAGGTATCTTTAAAAAGTTTCGTTTGAAACCCTTACGGTTTTATAGAGCCGATCGCTTCATTTTACACATCACTGTTATAATAATTTAATTGTGGAAAAACACAGGTTGAAATAAATCACTTCCTGTGGATAGATTTCTTTATCATAGAAACAACGCGATCGAAGCCCTTTGCAGAAAATGGTTTACAATTAGACAAAGTTGATTTTGACTAGATAAAGTTAGTGGAAAGGTAAAGCAGATTATCTTGACAGTTTATGTCTAGGAACCTCTAGTTGTGACAGATTCTTCAATAAATCTTTGAGTGAATCCCATCTCTCGAGGGTCTCGTTTCATCTCGCTCAGGTAATTGGAAGATTTGTAAATTAATTACAAGATCTGTTCTGTGTAAAGGAATAGAATAGGGAAGTGTCCTTGTCTTTATTTTTATTTATTTAACCTATTCACTACATCAGACAAGTATAAGTACTTAATGAAGTAGTGGGGCCTAAGCCAGCATTATGCTTAGTTTAGCCCCTTTTATAACAACGTTTTATTGTATGTATTTCGTATTTATAAGTCTGTTGTTTGTATCGTTGTTATAAATAAATGTTTTCTTTTCTATTCTAAGTAGGTAAAAATACCAGTCCACGATAACTCAATCTAAAATCTGAAATGAGCGCAAAGCTGTGGTTAAAGGCTAGTTGAAAATTGCTTAATTTATACGTTTTGGTTGGTTCATTATAGAAACAAATAAATAAACAGCCAAACAGTACGATAACTGATTGTATAGCAAATACATAGGTTCGTACTGATCAATTGAAAGCCATCGGTTTTTATTACTGAATCGAAGTGTGTTTGGTAGTTTATATTTAAGTTATAATTAAGTTGTAACTTTTTAGTGACTTCTTTACTGAACTTTTACTTATAATTTTGGACTTTTAACTTTGTTATGTTTAAATTTCGTGCCAATTCTGGATAACAACAAACTTATTTAATTTGCTATTTTAGTATTTTTGATCTTGATGATTTTGCTATTTGCAGTTTCGAATCAAATCAATCCCTTATCACTAAAATTAATATTATGTATTGATTGGCGTGATCATAAAACCCGAGTTCATTAGCTTTTTCTATCACAGTTCGTCGTTACGTCATCAATAATAAATAAACTATTATTAAATTAATGACACATCATCCAGCCCCAAGCTCAGCAGATCTTGTGATATGGAACTAGAAAACTGATATAGAGTGAGTGGGGGCAAGATCGAACGGTTTTTTGATGAGATGGTCAGTGTTGTTTTTGAATCCATGTAGAAGAATAGATATTTACTTTAGCTAAAAGTAAATTAGACATAATTAGAGGGTAAAGACTAGATTTTTATAATATGTCAATAACAGCCTGATAAAGCTGTCCAAAAAGTAGAAAACTGTAATTAAAAATATTATTTTTACTTAATTGAAACAGGGGGAAGATGAAAAGGTGACGGGGTAAGATCGAATAAAAATCTCAAAATCTCAAAAAATCGTTAAAACGTGTCTTAGGCAGGTCCTAGGCAAAGTTTATGGTCCTAAGTCTATAGTGTTAAGTACTTTAAAAAGTTGTAACTGACTGTAGTGCCAAAATAGCTATTTTTAACAAAGATATAACAAATTTAAAAATATAATATATTCCGAACTTACCCCACTGGGGGAAGATTGAAGAAGAGATTCTCAAACTTTGCAGCCAATTTGCATAATGCAGCCAGTGTCTTGGGGACGCTTCCGACTGATATTGACATGGATCAATTGAGCTACCTTTAGACTGTTTGCAACCGTCTGCAGTTAGCTCAATGGTTTCAATTGTAAATACTAGTTGTAATTTTTCTATTCCTTTGCTTGTAATTTTCGTTGTTAATAAAGTTTTTAAATAAGTTTTGACTGAAGAAAAAAAAATATTTTCTATTAATGAAAAATCATATAAAAACTGAAAACTTTTTTTATTTCACATGAAACCTATATGAATATTTTTTTTATCACCATAAATAATTCTTTATTTTTTTCTTTTGTAATTTTTAAAGTATTTTCTTTTTCTATTGGATTTCTTTTTTTATTTCACATTTCTTAGCATACCCTATTCTTGTTATACTTTGTTTTACTACTTTCAGCAATATTTTTTTTGTTTCTTATTTTTCTTGCTGAAACTTACACAAAGATACAGTTTGAGGATATCTGGCTTTTAGTATGAAATCTGAAAAAGGGTCAAGATTAAGACTTTGATATGTTTGTCTTACCCCGTTAAATGTAAATGGGGAAAGATGAAAATTTGAAATAAATTCTAAAATACGAGAAATAGAGAGATTTAGTAATAATTACATAAATATGTACAAAAAATAATAGGCAGATGTTTCAATTAAACACTCGTACCTGCCTTGTAATTTAATTAACAAGACACGGGGCAAGATGAAATCACTTTTGTGAATCCTGAAAAACACACTGTCTTAGAAAATTGCACTTTACACACAACCAGGCGTTCTCAGCCGCAACCGCTGACTGAGTTGTGATAAGTAACAAATTGGTGGCCCTAACGATGTTGCCAGCACTGTAATAAGTACTATAAATCTGGTGTTATTGAAGACTTTTTGTCTTACCCCTTTTTTCATCTTGCCCCCACTCACTCTACTTTATAATTACACGATGAATTTCCCAGAAAACCCGTCACAAACAATTGCAGATTGTACAAACATTTGCCCCAAGGGGGGATTGAACCTGCAAATCTCAGATGAACAATCACCCGCTGTGTCATTGAAGTCATCAGACTAAGTTTTTTGTTGTTGCTAAAATAGGACAGGTAAGTATACCTAATTTATTTGTAGTCAATTAAAGCCGTTACTTAAAGTTACGAGAAACTTAAAGGTACCTCAATTATAAAGGCATTCAAAACGGTGTCCGAATTCCCAGTAAGTCAATATCCAGCAACAAAAACTCAATTAGACTAATGCACAATGCTCACAGCGCAGTGGCACTACGTCACAGTATAGCAGCGTTTAAAGTCACACAGAAACCCCGCTCTATTATTACCCTCATCATCATCAACACCAGTCCACTGCTGGACATATGCGTCCCCTAATGAGCGCCATAGCGCCCTATCTTCAGCTTGACGCATCTAGCATCTGCCAGCAGCCTTTCGAAGATCGTCATCCCACTTGACCGGAGGGCGTCCTTCACTACGTTTATTATCCTACTAACATATAATTTCTACAAATTACTAACTTACCATGGCGAGCATAACGCCGATGGTATTTTTACCCGAATTGAAAACGGAGGAGGTGCTCAATTCGTCGGAATCTTTTCTTAATTTTTTTATGTACGTTCAGCGATAACTTGAAGACGCCTGAACTGATTTCGAAAATACTTTTTCTAAGCATTTGGTCAACAACTACACAGTATGTTAAGATCTATTTTATAGTCAACCACTGCTTACTAGTGTTATCGTTACAATGGTAACAGGCGTAAACAGTGCTTGTGTAATTGATGCCCCTTATAACTAAAACAAAACACATCATCCTGACTAAATTATCAAACTACAAAACCTACAACCAGACATAGAGTTTTAGTCTTGTAGAAGTGAACCTTCTGAACTGTAAACTCGTAAGCCACATCGTGGCTATGAAACCCATCGATTTTGATTGTCATGTGAACCGCCGGCAAAAAACGATTGTAACAACACTTGCCTTTGTAATAACGAGATTGTGTTGCAATAAACTGCGCTATCTTTTCGCTATCTATTGTTCTTTTTGGACTTGTTCATTTGTTTGGACGAAATTACTTTTAGTCAAATGTACCTAACATGTTTTAAGAAAATATTAATATTAACTTGTATATAATATTTCAAATACATTACATATCGATGTTCTTCAATAGAGAGACCATATTTAGGATATTATTTAAATATTACATATAATAAATAATTAATGCTGGACAATCCACACAGCATCATCTAGCCCCAATCTAAGCTTGGGTACAAAATGACTGATAAACATAGATAGATAGATAAATAATAACTTTATTGACTTTTTTACGATGTGGCGCGGTGGGCGAAGGTCCGCCTGCGACGCAGGAGGTTGCGGGTTCGATTCCCGCCTCGGAACAAATTTGTGTACGATCTGCAGAAATTTGTTCCGTTGGTCTGGGTGTTTCCTATGTATACATGGTGTAACAATATACATGTACTAAGCGAAAAGCTGGGTATTTCTAACCCCCGGGGAACAACTTTTGTTCAACGACTTTTCTAATTTCGATTGGTATCTCTGAAAAAACTAAAACAAAGTTTTCACATGGCCAGCTGATTTTTTACGAAGTGACAACCCTAAAATCTGCTGTTTCATATACTTGCGACGATGACCTCAGTATGGTCACAGAATAGATGTAGAAAAGAGTGACAGATTCATATTCTTGAAATAGAAAAACGCCTACAGCATCATTGAGGCAAATTGTCGTAAGTCATGGCTAAAATCACATTTCAATTTGAAGGTTGAGTTACGTGTAGTTAAACATACGAACTAAACTACGCTAACACAGTTATGTCTTTTTCTAACTGTTTGTTCTTTCTTGTGTGTTGATCTAATCATAATAACCTACTGACTGAATACACATTGATGTCCACTACTGAAAAGAGCTGTGAATCTGGCGGGTATTGCCATAATCACTTGGCTGGGGATTGCTGATCAAAGAAACGGTATAAGTAATTCACACAATAAAAATGCTGCCTTTCATTTGGCGAAGCCCCTTGGTCGACTTTTACGACATCCGACATACGACGAGCTGAGTCGCATGGGTCGGTTAACTTAATTAAAAACTTTACCAAATGACTCTTTCCGTCATTATGTAGTTTATCTGTCCGTTCTGTACCTACATTAATCTTTGACACTTGTATTTCCACAAAGGAACGCGACTAAATTTTATTGGCTCTAGCACTATGCAAAACCATGGCAACCAGCCAACCGCCAATCATAGACAAGTTAGAGAACCATTCATTCATTCATTGACTGTCGGCATCTATCAACATGCGATACATACACCACATGGCGGTGCTGTATTTGCCAAGCGGGCCGAAATATTTTTTAATACGGGTTCCGTAATTTTTTTAATACCAAAATTTAAAGAAGTTCGTTTGTTTAAAATCATAAAATCAAAAAAAAAAGCTTAAATCCGTTTTCTACGGGATTTTGTATTAGGTATACCAACTATCAGAATTCACGCAAAGTGTATGTGTGTGTAGCAGGTAGGTACCTACATTGTGAAATACCTATGTAAAATAAGACCAGTACCTACCTACGTATTCATACAATTTTCTACCACATACCTATTATTTCACGACTGTGATCCTAATACCTCCTACTCATGTTTACAACTAGGGATTTATTAAAATTGAAAATGAACCCTAAAAATTATCCATCTTTTCGGCGAACGAAATCAAAAGAATGAATGATGAACTATTTTAGTGTGACCTTCGTCGCGGTGCCGTGTAGTGCTATAATTACAATTTTTATCTTTCGTGCCTAAAAAACAAGTAACTAGGACTTAAGAATACCTTAAGGGTGTGGTGTATGCATCGGAGTGTCACAGATCTGAAGAGATGAAGAGGCGTGTGTTGGAAGCGTGTGCTTACTTCCATAAAATGTGTGTTGTTTGGAAGAAGGGAGGCATATCGAACCTTACTTACATGCATCGGTATCGATACCTACGTCATGCATGTGTAACTTACTAACTAACTAACCTAACTAGTGCTAAAGTGAGTGAGACATGTTAATGCCTAAAAAGAAACCTACCTTGTGCTGAAGTGTGTGAATTGTCTGTGACTGTGTACCTACAAGTGACCTACCAAAACATACATAAATCCCTTCGTAAGAAGCCATCTAGACAGCTGACAAGCGAGAAAATATGAGGTTTGTAACTTGTACCTACACTTACAACTTTCCTAACTCAGCATTTTAAGATTTTCTCAACACTACCTAGGAACTTACATACTAGCATCTTATTATTATCACGAATTTATTAGGTCGTCTAGTAATCTCCCGCCATAGCTGAAATCTACGAAGATAAATACCTACCTACATACCTGTAAAGTTAGTAGGTAAGTACAGGTTGCGCGAATAGGGTTGTCACTTTATTTTGGCACTAGGAAATGAAAACTTTTTGTATGGGAAACTGAAAATAGGAATTTTTAATTATCTCCCCCCCACAACTGATCACCATGGGTTCCTGAAACCCCCCCCTTCGGCTTAGTAGGGGTAATATGTTATACCTTGTATAATAAAAATATCTATGTATGTAATCTATTGTATTAAGTATATCAGTCATCTAGGACCCATAACACAAGCTCTGCTTAGCTTGGGGCTAGATGATGCTGTGTGGACTGTCCGATTTTTTTTTTTATTTATTTATTGCACCATCAAAGTTGTACATTACATAGACATATTTTTTCATAGAAAATACATACAACAAATATTTATTGATCGTAACAACTTGTCTTATTAGTGTGTATTTGTGATGAAAAATAGATATCTTATTAAATCCAACGAGACTTGACATTTTATTATTTAAACTTTTCTGCAGGGCCCTGCAAAATACAAGACCGAACCTAATATTACGAGCTGTGTAATTAGCTGTGTGTGTACACAAAATAAATAAATGAACTCTAGGGGACGCTTCCGACTGGTATTATATACCAGTCGGAAGCGTCCCCTATATACATGGATCAATTGAGCTACCTTTAGACTGTTTGCAACCGTCTGCAGTTAGCTCAATGGTTTCAATTGTAAATACTAGTTGTCATTTTTCTATTCCTTGCTTGTAATTTTCGTTGTTAAAAAAGAATGAATGAAAAATCATTTCAATAATGTCGTCTATTGATTTTAAAAGAAAACAGACGATTCAGCTTTTCTTTAACTTTTATTTAAAATTAATCTTTTTAAAAATCTGTAAGCAGTGTTACCAGCTTGATGTTCTATGTGTTGCCAACAATGGCTGTTAATGCAACATTTAAATGCAAAGACCGGAGAAGCAGCACTCTTGATCACCACTATTGGTCCCAGAGCGATGAAATAATGATAGTTACTCGTTTACACGGTCGTTCAAGAAAGTAGTATTCAGTATGAAACTAGCCTTGCTTGCAAAGGGTAAAAACGTTCTATTTTTATGATTTTTTTACGACCAATTTAATGATGATGATGATGACAACTGTCCCAAAACGGGTGTAATTTGTTATTGGTTTTCCCTACTCACTTTAGCTCCGCCATCTATTTTAAATTTACTTACGTTAAACTAATTTATAAAATCCTTTAAAAAGTTAGTAATACCTATCATAAGCTATTTTGTACATATGCAGAAGTTTTATTTAATTTTAATTTTTTGAATTTGGTCTTGCTTTTAATCAATCTCTATTTTCCATGTCTTTCTAAACAATACAAAATAAAACTATTACAGCAGGCTCCAAAAAAAATAAGTCACAAATTGCAACTTGGATTTTTAATTTTAAAGTAAATATTAAATGTAAATAAAACAAAATTTGTAGTATATGTAATCTGCCGAATAAATGAACTCCTAAGGCCTAAACGAAATTGTCCATCTATACTACATGCCCCTATACACCAGCCAAACCTTATGTTCATTGTTTGTAAAACCATAACACAAATAAAGTAAGCTCATTTATTTGACGTTAAGTTTAAAATAAAATTATAAGCGATATTTATTTAAGAAAGTTCGATTAAAAAGAACGAAGTCGATTCGATTAATATCGAATGTAAATCTATTATAATGAAAAAAGTTGGGCTATTGTTGCCCACCTCTGGATTTAAGTTATTTGGAACATAGGTAATCTGCGTAGGTACGATATTACATACAAATTGAAAAAGAAAATTATTACAATAAATAATAATGACAATAATAAAAGTTACCTAATAAAAGCAAATTCTAAATTACAAAATTATATGTTAAAATGTAAAAGATGTACCTAAGTAGTTCAATTCTGCTTGGTAACACCACGTTACCCAGATAACGCCATATTGATCAAGTGATTGCACTAATATCTGTGCCGGTGATTACCAAACTGTGTATTCTAATCCATGTTCAGCGACACCTATCTCGTTGAGAAATGTACGGCTTTCCCAGAGGTATCAGTTTTTCCAGTTTGACGTCTATGTGAAATGTAGTGAGTTTGCACGACACGTATGGAAATAGGTTAATGCAAAGCCATACGCTTGGTAAATTCGTAAAGGTTTTTACATATTTCCTCACATTATTTTTTCCTTTTTCATAACTGTATTTTCTATAATTATTATTTACTAGCTGTTCCCCGCGGTTTCTCCCGCATTCAATACGAATTTCATAATTTGATCTCACATGGTAATTCAATGTTTAAGCAGGGTAAAATAGACTATTTTACTCTCCATCTTTTCAAATATCTGCAAATCGTACATTCTCTTGCAAGCTATGCTGTGCGGGTAACTACATTTTACTCAAATCTGTTCAGGCGTTTGAGCCTGGCGTTTGAACAAAGTTTAACACACCCATATAAACTTTTTCCTCTTTAATATTGAAGTTATACATATATGTAAGTGCAATAAGTGTGATTTTAGCGTCCTTTTTATTTTCTCTCTCTCTTAAATTCCTGTGTTAAACCCACATGCCACAGAAACCATTAAAATATAATGTATATAGAAAGATATCTAAGCTATTCAAACTATTGATGAAATGGAAACAGGCCTCAGGCAGTCCGTTTATACTAGAGAAACGGCTACCTCCGCCCGGTAATTGGGACATATTCGTAGTTTGTTATTTACAACAGCTCTGCGGCGTGGGGGTTGGAATGGAACCTTGAGCCGACCGCATTTAGCCTACGACCTTTTTGCATGGGCCTTTGTGGTAACCTGCTAGGAAGAGACAGGAAATGGACAGACAATCAGAGTTGCTTATTCGTTTTTTGATGAGTCCACAGGTGAATGGAATGCTAGCTTCTATTGCATTCTATATCATTGCCATTGTCTACGTGAAAAAAAGCTGCCAGTTGAAGTTTGGTTGGACAGACTTGAAGTTTATAAATAAATTATACTGGAAAATCCACCCAACATCATTTAGCCCGTTAGCTACGGGCTAAATGATGTTGGGTGGATTTTCCAGCAGAGATTGTGTTCTGGGTACTAGATGACTGATATATCTACTTATTACATAGATAGATGTTGTTTAAATAGATAGAAATAACCCGGGACCCCGGTACAAATATTTGAAGATCGTAAAACATTAAAATTTGTCTCAATGCTAGCATTTGCTAACACTTGTCTACTGGTGATGGCTTAGATCGATATTGCAGATATTAGTGTAATTTCTGCAATTTCTAGTCGTTTTGTAGTTTTTGTTTTAATTATGTATCGACATTGAGTTAGCATAAGCCAATATAGCATAAGCCATTTTCTGAATTCGGATAGGTTAATCCGTTTCGGAGTTACGATGCTACAGGCCTACATACGTACCTACATACATGCGTCAGATTTATAACACAGCTCTTTTTGTTGTTTAAAAAAAAAAACAAATAAATTCCAAATTCCAGTAAACTATACAATTACTTTGGGGGAGGCCTATGTCCAGCAGTGGACTAATATAGGTTGATGATGATGATGATGATGATACAATTAAGTCCTCTGTAACCCACCGTTTTCGCATAAAAAACCAAATTATTGACATCATATACACCCGTAGTTTTAGATGAATATTTCGAATATTTTATATTTGCTGTATGTTTTCTCTGAATCGGTGTTTGTGGATTTATGGTTAACAGAAAAAAATGGATTGGAGGGTGCAGTTGGCTGCACAAGGATTAAATTTTGGTACAAGTACCAAGTACGTCACTTGCCTCTCGATCTTTTATACATTTCGGAGAATGCTCATAGGATCTTCACGACCTGATTCCACCATATCCCTTCCACTCCAGGACGAGTAGGCGTACGGCGCATTACCACCCTTTCCTTGTGGATATCCCATCCACCCGAACTAAGCGGTTCTCCTCCACCTTTATCATTCGTACCGCTAAGGAATTGAATGCGCTGCCTGCTTCAGTTTTCCCGGACAACTACAACCCGAGTCTCTTCAAGACGAGAGTGAATAGGTGTCTTCTAGATTTTCGTGATACATCTTCGGCGACGTCGTCACTTACCATCAGGTGAGATTGTGGCGAGTACATACCTTGTCGCGTGTTTGAATTACTCGGTGACCGCATTCAGTTTGTAAATAAGTACAGGTACAGGTATACGTCAAAATGTTTTTACGAATTGTATGTCAAATGAAAAACAGAGGTAAGTTTAGAAAATGAATTACAAAGTACGAAAATTAAATAGAATGTGTGTATTTGTTGTGAAAAGAAGTCTACAATAGGTATACTCTCAGTGTATCCAAGTAAAAGAGCAAAAAAAGGTAAGTATAGAAAAAGAAAAACCAAAAAGCAAGAAAATAAAAACCGAGAACACGTTCTGTTTGTGTAGTAAGGTCCGTAATAGTAACTCAAAGGGTAGGTTACAAAAAGCATCAGATTTCACAAATTACGCTACATTACGTCATCAGTAAATAGGCTATGGTGTCATGACATGCGACGCCCATCTCTTATTGCAAATATTTGTCGAGACAAGGTCTTAAGGGTTAACACAGGCGAATCACTTTTGTTTCACTGCATTCATTTATAAAAGAGAGATTATATTCATTTAGAAAAAGATATTTAATGTAAACGTTACTTTAAAAATGATAAACAATTTAAATTAATGATAAACTAACATGTGATAACAATAACAAATAACAAAAAGAAAAGAGTATCTCTATAAAAAAGTACCATTTTTATAGAGTACGATTTGTGAAGATTAATCTTATGAGTACCTAGCTAATTTTTAGAATATTTAATGTAAAACATTTTCTTTTCATATATTTAAAAGTATTGTAACTAATACGACGTAGGAAGATATGCACTTTTACAAAAATATCTAAACGTCTGATTGATGCGATGCGTGCCCCGCTAGCTGGTGAGTATCTGGCGCAGCGCAACATGCAGCATTGCCATACAGCGTGGTAATGCAGTCAGTGTCTTGGAGACGCTTCCGATTGGTGGCTTACATTTGATATGGATCAGTTGAGCTACTTTTAGATCGTTTGGAACAGTCTGCAGTTGGCTGATTTTTTATATTTTAATTAGTTTTAATTTTAGTTGTTAACAAACTTTATGCATACAAAACTTCATAATTACCAAACTTTTGAGTTGTGTCATCGTACCACACTTTTAGCTTTGACCTTACTAAATGTGTCTCGTCTAAATCTGACCTAAGTAAACATGTCATCCTCGATTATTTCAGGGTTAAATGTCTTTATTAGGAAGATTTCACTTCATGGTATGCCCTTCGTATTGTGCGTGAATTTGTATGGTAGAAGGCGAAGTTATAAAAATATTATATTAAAGGGACTTGGTAGAGCCATTCAGCTGAACTAGGTTCGTAGACCCTCTACATGGAACAAGCTTTAAAGGTCTCCACACACTGAAGGCGGAGGCGGAGCGGAGGCGAAGGCGTGCGAGTTGTATTCTATTGAATCATATGAAAGCCTACACACACACACCGCAGGCGGTGGCGGCGCGGTGCCATAGGAAAAACCGGCACGCTTTCGCATCCGCTCCGCCTCCGGTTTCAGTGTGTGGAGACTTTAAAGATCGCTAATACTGTAGACACAGTTAATACCCTTAGCGTAGAGCTAATGGTCTACCCACGCCATTGAATCATCGCCATCGTAGAACATTAGCTCTACGCTCTACGCTTTTCGCAGACTACTAGGCTCTACGTAAACTAGCTTCATAGACCTTCTACGCTATTAGCTTTTCGCAGACTATTTAGAGACAAACTTAGTAGACTCTCTACGCTAATATATAGCATTTCGTAGACTCTATGTTAACTCGCTACGTAGACCATCTACTCTATTAGCTATTCGCAAACTATTTTGAAACACACTTCTTAGACCCTCTACGCGATTAGCTTTTTGTAGAATCTACTTGAACTAGCTTTGTAGACCATCTACGCTATTAGCTTTTCGTAGACCCTCTACGCTAATAGCATTTCGCAGACTCTACGTGAACTAATTTCGTAGACCATTTTAACGCTAATCGCGCATTGTAGAATATGCTATAGTTATTATGACTATGAAAATAAAAAAAAAGTTTCGGATAACTGAATCATACGATGTTATACTTCTTAGAATAGCCGGTTTTTTTTCGTATTAATAGTATTATGCACACTCATACTAACCACTCTGTTCAGTAAATTCCCGCTGGTTCTCACCCATCCGTGAAGTTTCACTCACATCAAAGGACGTCTGTTCTACTTGCAAAGGACTCGAGGCACTGACTTACTAGATTATTCTTTGGTTTCCTGTAGACGTTTTATACAGGGCGTCCCACAGTTATGCCACACGGAGGGAAAGTACCTTTCAATGGTTTTGTTTCAACACCAAGGTTTTGTATTTGTGTTAGTTTTTAGTATAATAAATGTTCATTGATTAATTATCATCATCATCAGCCCATAGTCTGTGGACTGATGTCCACAGCTGGACATAAGCCTCCCCTAATTTCATGCATGTAAAGTTTTAAAAATATATCAACAAAAGAAGAAATCAAAGCGCTCACGTTGGTTAAAACTCGCGATGAATGATTAATTTGATTGCGCCACCATACAACTTTGTTTTAATTCTGTCTGCGACCCATTTTTATATTCGTTTGATTTTAAATGATTTATTACAGCAGCGAGTAACACATCACTTCGTCACTACATAGTATAAAACAAAGTCACGTTCTCTGTTTCTATATCCCTATGTCCCTATTTATGCTTAAATCTTTAAAATATGGATTTTGATATGGTTTTTTTTAAAAGATTGCGTCTTTCTGTCTGACGTACGAACTCGTGATATTTGACCGTTTTCAATGGAAATGTGTCAAACACTTGACACGAGTTTACGTCTGATAAGAATGCTTTTCTTGTTTTGTTATCCTTTTGCTTATGTTGTGTTTTACTTTTGTTTTTAGCGAAATCACTTTGATACAAAATTAGCAGTGGACTAATGTAGGTTAATGATGATGATGAATTCACAGAGCATCATCTAGCCCCAAGCTTTGCAGAGCTTTTGTTATGGGTACTAGATATATGATATACCTAATACATTATACGAGGCGGGAATCGTACAGCAACCTTCTGCTTTATAGGCGGACCGTTCGCCACCACGCCACAGGGGTTTAAAAATAATATGAAATTTCGAATCGTTTACTATAAAAAATAAAATCATACAATAAATATCTATTTATTTATATTTCTAGTTAGAAATAATACCGAACTAACTTATCTATATATCTATCATTACTATATACCTATAGGATAGCACATGGGATATAGAAGAAAAATGCTGCTGTAGTTTTTAATAACCGAAACTATTGACAAAAGTTGTGGCAATCATTTCTTAAAATTACTTTGCGAATATTATAAACATAATTTGATTACACTGGAATGAGAAGGTATCATTTTTAAAACGTTCTGTTTACTTTACAAGACAAATATTTGATATAACTGTGATTCAAGTCAGCCTCTATTTGCGAAATATCTCTAACGCTCTTGGTAATGTCATAAATAACTAAGTAGATATTTTTTCATTTCATTCATTTCTTTTCATTGCTTAATACAAGAATTCTCAGCAAGACGTAGGTTAGTGCCCGATTTATTGAAAAGAAAATGCTCTCAGACTGGGTAGTTAATATTGCAGATCCAATGAACTAGAAAGAAGAGAGAATAATATTTAATTAACACGCCGAGGACAACATAAAAACTCCTAGGAAGTGGATCAAAAGAAAATGTGAAAGTCATTAATTTGTTTCAGTATTTTAAATATACACTTGAGATCTTAAATGAACTTCGTTGCCAGAATACGTAAAATCGATTAACACAGTTTCTTATCTAAAAGCTTGTGATCCATTAAGAGATTTTTTGATTCAGTTTGGAGCTACGTGTATTAAAAAAAAGTTCAAAATCAGTATCGAGGCGAATAGCATGTACTTATGAAGTTTCTTCCCAGCTGTGGGTCGACAAAACTTGATAACGCCGAAGTCGCGGTAAACCACTAGCCAATAAATGAAACATTAGGTATCAAATGATCTGTAAGCGAGCAGCGATTCGGAAAATCGCACGAAACGCACCAACACCACTTAAGCCATTAATAATCCCATCGTGAACCGGGGAAATTTCAATGGCATCTCATCGTGGAGCTTTCCATCTATTGGGTTATCCATTAAATAAATTTTATTCGTGTGATAAGGGACGTGCGGCGGGGCGGCGGCGGCGGCTAGGCGGGCGCCGTCTCGCCGCCCAGTGACACCCGCGCGCCCAGCCGCATCGCACGCATCTCGACACTCTCCTCTGCCGCCGTGGGCCGATACCCAGTGATAGTTCATACCATCTGTGCTGGAGAACGTCAGATACCAGACCCTGGTAAGTACCCCTTTCTACTCTTAGTTATAGCTTAGGTGTGTTGGTTCAAACAAACTTTCACGAGACTTATCTTTATCAGCCGCCGTGTCGTTACGGCCATTTTATAGAATGCGAGCGTTCAACCTTGAGTCGTTGTCAGTATTTTGGTCATTGTAACTCGCTCAGCTGATACATGCGATTTTTCCGCGCGCATACCGCTCAACAAAAACGAAGCGTAAAAATAGATGGAGAATTATAAAATTTCATTCAGATTCGGAGTGTTTGGATGCAAGAATTTGTTTGGATTTGGGTGATTAATGTTCAAGATGACTGGATTCATGTCAAGGTTCTGACACCTTGTTATATGAGCGGTTTTAATACTCGGGGAGGTGACTCGTTAACTGAGGTTGGAGTTTACATGGTAGATAATTCAACAGCAAGTTTATTTTTAAATACGTCGTGAAATGAAACGGAAAATATTGTATTCAAATACGTTATTTGAATATCATTGTACTTATGAAGTTTTTTATAATCATAGATGAATACTTATTTCATCCATGTTACAATAAATACCACTGTACAAATTAATTATTATTTAAAAATATATATTAAAAACTACTCTGGTAAAATTTGTTATAATTTATATGGGACCCCAAAAGAAGCTTTAAAATAAAACGCGAAAGAATAAAAACGCGTTAAAAAAGTCTCAAAGCTAATTTTGGCTGAACAGCCAACATCAAAATCGCTCTGTGATTAGAATCTTGGAAAAAACATATTTAGCTTCGGGTGAATTAGTATTTCTGATTGTGATTTTTGATTGTTCTCAAAAAACGCATTTAATTTGCCTTTGATCGCACTTATCTATGCATTAGTAGCTTCATTCCACTTTAAAAAAAATCCTGACTTGTTTAGCGGGGCTATTTCATATTACAAAAACACACATCTAGGTACAACAAAGGTCAGAAACAACAATATTATCAAAGGTATTCAGACCCTCTGAACTGTGAAGAAAGAGGAGAAGTGAAAAAAGGTTTGATTGCTCTTGAAATTGAATTTAAAAACGGAATTCCAAAAGTTATGAATCAAATCAATGGGTACATTCAAGGAGTTCACTGGAGTGGGAACTGATCATTATAAACTTTTCGAAGTGATTCTGTGAGAAATGAAATATTCGAAATCGATTTAAATTTTCGTCGATTCGTAATATTGATCACTAAGTTACCTATACTATCATAGCCTATTGAATTTTATGTTGAAGATCCGTGATAAAATTCCTTCCTCACTCGCATGTTGAGGGACAATTTGAAATATATATGTATATCTAAGTTTTGTGTACCGGGGTACTAATGTCTGAACTAAATACTATAAATTGTATCGCTTAGGATAGCTTTTATCACTGCATTTTCCACGACCGTTAAAGCTAAAGCTTTATTACATAAAGTAGTTTAAAAAAGAGCTTTTTTACCCTTTCTGAAGCATCTGACACAGTGTGTCTGTGTATAATTAAAATAAATAAAAAAGATTATAATTTTCTTCCTTCACGCAATCCACCTAGCCAAAAACTCACGAAGCTGTAACGCTTAGCTAACCATGAAGAATAAAACCCTTTCAGGGTAAAAGACACCTAAGGCTAACTTATCAGAAAAATGGAATTACCCTCATCACAGAGAAGATCTGCTATCAGTGGTGGTGTCAAGAAAAGGGCAAAGATTACGGTAGAGCTAGGATAGGCTAAAGATGTGGCCGCGATGATTCGTCTCTTGTGTTATTAGTAAAAGATTAGCCTCATACTTTCTAAAAGCTGTCCATTTTAGGCGATGGATAAGCTGTTTTTTTTCGAACAATTTATCAGAAGTTCAAAAAACTTTTAAAAAATCATGGTTATCAACAACAGTCATTTAATTCAGTGTAATTACCATGATTTGTTGTTGTTTTGAGTGTTCCAATATGTAGGTACAGTTTCGTAAATTAAATAGACTCTTAGCTATTACGTTGTACTAATTAATCGCATATCTAATGTGACTGTGACTTTCACTGAAACTAATTTCTACCAACCACTTTGTTCCTGATTTGAGCTTCAGTCCGTAGTAAAGGGCTTTTATTTATCTTAAACCTGGGTTTAACCTAATTTATGTATAAAACAGTGAGATAACAAGGGTATGGTAGGGATTTGAACCATGCATAAGGTACAATGGTGGAAGGGTCGGTTGTCGTGACGACTGGATAAAAAACGCTTATAGCGGGTGTTACGTTTGTAAGCGCCTTGAAATTCAATGGACTAGAAGTTTAGCTTCGTTCTTCACTATTATACGGGGTGTTACTGAAGTTATTCAGCTAGAAGTAACATTTGTGGGCATGTTAAGTCTGTCGTGGCATTTAACTCTACCCGTACGCAGTTTTAGGGGATAATAACTAGACCTTATATTATCCCTTGGCTAGGGATTTACTGATGCTAATATTTAAGTCACCATAACACAGCTTAACTTGGGGCTGGATGATGTATGAACTTTTCAGCATTTTTGTGATTTTTGTTTCTAGCTTCTGCCCGAAGCTAGAAATAAGTGCATTTAAATAGATTTATTGAAATATTAAATTAAAATCGAACAATAGAATCAAATTAAAACTAGTAGGTATTTACAATTGAAAAAAATTAGTTGACTGAGACAATGAATGTATGGTTATATATTCCTTGTATATATTCATTGTATAATATAAACAATGAATATATGGTTTGGTAGCTCAACTGATCCATATCCAATACCAGTCGGAAGCGTCCCCGTAGTAATTACATTACACTAAAACCACTAATATTATGTGGTGTCATCCAGGTTTAGAAAATTGGCTGTTTTTTTTTCAAATAAATCAGTTACCAAAGGATAAAAATTACCTTAGAACGTTTCCATGGAACGGAAACTAGGAAATACTTAGATTTATGGTAAAAAATATCGTATCGTATTAAGCTAGATGATACTGTGTGTATTATCCAGATTTATTTATTGATATAAAAAAACTACTCCTGAAACATTTTCTTCCATGAATACCTAAACTGATTTCTGCTTAATCGTGAAGGCCATGTCCATCTCGATCCCACTCAAACTCGACTCAATGAACAGTATGATATTTCGGGCGAAATGGGAAACTATTACCGTCGACATGCCCGCTGGAAATAATGGGATTGTACATTCACCGCCTAAAACAGCTGAACAAACGATGATTCTAAATTCCTTGTACACATAAAGCCACAGAAATCGCTAAGCAACAGGACTCATTAAATCACCGGGCGATTTAGAAAGCGCTGAAATCCATCAAAGGTATAAATGAAACGTCTAGTGCAATTCGGACTCGCGCCCCAGGAGTTCCGTAAATATGTAAGATATTATAATTTCTTACCTACTAACATGCTTTTAGGTCAACAGGAAACTAATTTAAGATATGTATAATTATCATATTCATTATTGTAAACCACGTGTTACGGGATATTAAATTTAAGGCATATAAACATGGACCCGGTTAGAGCAAAACTTTTTTAAATATTTACATCGATTGTTTATGTAATATACTTATTGAAAACACATGTAAGTATGAATAAAGTATATCAAAGAAACATAAATCTATACTAAGAAAATTAAACAACGTAGGTACACTAGATTGCTTATGTACATACTTGAATCTATAAAAAATCGGATCTTTACGAACACTTTTATTTACCTAACTAATTTCCGTTACTACACCTTAAGACCTTGCTCCTTGCAAAATATTTGGGGTGAAATTAGCGGTCTTCGATCAAAAGTGCAGCGTCTTCTGTAGTTGAGCTGTTTCAGCAGTTTTATTGGTGGCAACGTTTTGTTTGTGTATACTACGGAGTTTTGGAGTTTTTATTTGTATAGCTCTTTTAGGCAGTGACTTTATATGTCACTGAAATAATGGGACACAGGACATTGTGAGTGGGTGTAATAGGCGATGTTTATCTTGATTATAGAACTTGAATATTAGTTAGTACCTAGTGGATAGTGATTATAAATAAATAAATAATTCTGGACAGTCCACACAGCATCATCTAGCCCCAAGCTAAGCAGAGCTTGTGTTATGGGTACTAGATGACTGAGATATTACAATATATTACATAGATAGATATTTTTCATTATAAATAGAAAACACCCAGGCCAACGGAACAAATTTCTGCAGATCATACACAAATTTGTTCCGAGGCGGGAATCGAACTCGCAACCTCCTGCGTCGCAGGCAGACCTTCGCCCACCGCGCCATTCTATGTCATAAACTATCTACATACCAAATTTCATTTATAAAACTTAAGTAGCTATGGAGATTACTTATAACAAACATCACAGACTTTCCCATCATCACTACATAGTTTAAAACAAAGTCGCTTTCTTTGTCCATATATCCCTATGTCCCTATGTACGCTTAAATCTTTAAAACTACTAAACCAATTACGATGCGGTTTTTTTAATAGATAGAATGATTCAAGAGGAAGGTTTACACGTATAATTATCGTGCGAAGCCAGGGCGGGTCGCTTGTTTATTATAATAGTGAGATAACATTAGCGTTTCTACTGATCGAAAGTTCAGCACCTTCTGAAGTCGAGGCATTTTTACGGCTTCTTCGAGAACTAAAATCGAGTTCAAATGAAAAAACAAAGTTTCTAGTAGCTACATACGTAGCCTATAGTAGCTTGAAACTTTAGTAAACAATGTTTTGTGTTACAAGCATTCTAAGTGTAAGTTACAACAACCCTTAACAGTTCTGAGTTTTGTTTTATAAAGTATCATTTTACTTCAGCTCAGCAGCAAAATTATGTACTTATTAACTATTGTACAATTTAAACCAACTCCTGCTCACTGTTTTTGTAGTATAATTTAACCAAGTGTTAAATAAAGTGTTCTCATTAAGTGAAGTAAAGTTACTAATTTAAGTGAAGTTATTCTTTTGATATTAATACATTTCTAAAACTATGTCTGTCCTAACTGCATAAAACTTGTGGTGCAGGCAGTCTAAGCTGCCAAATTTATTACAAACTAGCTGTCCCGACAGACGTTGTCCTATCCTAACTTTTGAAAATTAAATTCAAATTTTCCGCGCAATTTCCTTAATTTTTCCTTTCATAAGAATCTTCTCCTGATAATAACGAACAGAACAAATAAAGAATTAGCGAAATCGGTCCAGCCGTTCAGGCGTGATGCCGTGACCAAGGGAAATAGGGATTCATTTTTATATATATAGATTTAGGATATAAGAGGCGAAATCTTTTGTCGTCATTAATCAAATAACATTACACAACTTAAACAATAAAATTTTACTAAATATATGGTACCTACTCCCACACATGTTCCTATAACTTCGTCCAGCTTAGATAACATTTCGTCATTACATTATTAATTGTTTTATCTTTATCTACACTGCATTAGCTGGTTTTAGTTAAGTATGTTAGAATAAGTTTTTTTTTAAGTTGTGTACTTACTTTGTCTTAAGGTAAATAAAATTATTTTCTTTCTTTCTTTCATTAAAGAAAGCAAACTTACAGCTATCGCATGTTACCAGATAAATCAAATAAACTATTCTTCTAACCTTTAGGATAAATATCTGGCGGTAAGACTAGTAGCATTGCATCTCTCTCTAACCATCCCGGAAACGCAGCGAGGGTGGTAATATCCGATGACATTTCACGCCGGTTCCAAACCGGAGTCACTGCAAATCCGTTTCCAATGCAAAATGAGCTTTATCGCGCCGGTATTGTCTTTCTTTTGACATTGTACAGTTTAACTGGGCGGTGGACTAGATTTTTTTCATAAAGTGTGTTTTTGCATCAAGAATTAGTTAAGGCTCTAGGTTAGTTTTTAGTCCAAGCTACGTTAGGACTAACAACAAATAGAATGCAAGATTGCAAGAAAATAGTAGAAATTAATTTTTAGCTCTACGGTCTTAACCATAGAGTTAGAAAATAAAAACTAATACAACCTAACCCTGCTGTTTTAAGTACGGTGGAAAAATGATGAAAGATCTGAACATGATTTTGAATTTTTTGTTCATCGTCTTTAAACCATTTTTTCTTTGACCTTTTGTTTCATTATCCCTCTTCTTTCTTTAAAAAATTATAATATCTCATAAGTATAAATTTAATAAAGTAGTTATAAAATATGAAGTTATAAAGTTATTTATAAAGTCTGTGATAATGACTTAAAAACTTTTCTGCCTAACTTTTCAGTAGATATTTATTTAACGTCCTTTTCACATCTCGCGAGCAAGTCACCTCTTGTGGAAACACAAGAGGTCGCTCTCGCTGTATAAACTAAGGCAGGCTCCACACCTACAATAAAAATGTAATTGAAAAAGGCACACATCTCTAGCTTACGACCATCACGAGCGGCCCTACCATGCGAGCAAGACGATATCGTAAGCTTCACATTACATTACTACGTGCACTTGTATCGCTCCAAATGTTGATGAACTAATACAGCAATGGTGAGCGTGCATAATGACAATAGACGGAATAAACTATGATCCTCATAGAAAATAATTACTCTCTAGCAATTTATTGGTACCGCGCCACCACCTCCTGTGTATGTGTAGTCTTAAAAATAAAATAAAAAAATAAAAAAGCCTTTTATTTCCAGTAAATTTACATTTCAAAAAAATCTATGTATATGTTAGTTTTATTTAGTTTATTCTATGTTATTTATTTGTCTCTTACTTAGTATTTATAGTAACCTATAGATCTACCGGAATCCCAGAATGGGTGAAGGCCTCCTCCAGTGATGTATAGTCTTACAACATATGATTTAATAGAATAAAACTCGCACGCCTTTGCCTCCGGCCCGGCCACGGCGCTGTGTGTGATGGCTTAAAATGGTATCTAGTTAACGAATTTGAACTTTTTACATTACTATTTATGGAACTTTATGATAGTATCGCCCCTTGCACCATAAAGACAATTCGTGATTTTGTCCAGTATAAAAGCTAGCTCAGTGGTTTCAATTGTATATACTAGTTAAAAAAAATCTATTCCTTGATTGTAGTTTTCGTTGTGAATAAAAAAGTTGGTAATGTAGAACTTGCCTTATATTGCATAGCTACCATCCAAGTAGGGAGCTACCTAAGTTACTTCAAAGACAACACGGCAGCCATCTTGGCAAGCAAACAGGATGAAACAATCTAGTTTACAGTTAAATGAACTTAGGAGACCCTCATAATTATCCGAGAGCTTATCAAGTACCTCTCTGCTCACTACACACGAAGTGAAGTCGTGTCGTATCAAGTGATTCACAAAAATGTGATAAATAACGAACTCTAGATGATTTTAAATTCGTAACGTTATAACGTAACGTTACAACTTCAGAATGTTATAACTATAACTGTTTTAATGTTAAAACAATTATTATGTTACTAGCAGCGCCCCGTGGTTTCACCCGTGTTATTCCCGTTCCCGTGAGAATTCCGGGTTAAAATATAGCCTGTGTGCTAATCCAGACTACAATATATCTCTGTGCAAAATTTCAGCCAGATACGTTCAGTAGTTTTTGGGTAGCAGCGCCGCATGGTTTCACCCGCGTAGTTCCCGTTCCCGTGGGAATTATGGAATAAAATATAATGTAAGTGTTATTCCAGACTATAATCTATCTCTGTGCAAAATTTCATCCAAATCCGTTCTGTCATTCTTGCGTGAAAGAGTAACAAACATCTATCCATCCATAGTTACAAACTTTCGCGTTTATAATATTGTAAGATAATGTTCAGAATGTTATAACTATCTTGTTATACATTTTATTCTTTGAAATTCCAAGGACAGGTGGAGTTCACCTTAAATCGGGAGCATTCAAAACGTATTATTTGAATTATAAATTGGCCCGCGCTGTTCAGAATATTTCGGTCCGATTTGGAACGAACTGAAATTATTATTAAAAGCAATAGAGAGGCCAGTATAAATAAACTGAGTTCTAAGAGTAGCAGTTGCGAAAAAAGTTTTTGTCTCTTTCCTTCGTTACATTTGGCGCTTTGAAGCGCTCTACCAGATTTTGAAGAACAAATTTTCGTAGTTTAATAGCGGTTGAATAAATCCATGCTCGTAAGCTGCTCGAATCTTTGTTTCAAATGAACTCGAATTTAGTTTTAGAATAATTTACAGAAATATGTCGGAGGCTTTTTTCTCCGAATATTGTATTTGTCGCAAGATTTTTCTATACGCATAAGCGAGATAGAAGTTAAAGACCATCCAGCTGTCGAAAGCGTTTTC
This sequence comes from Eupithecia centaureata, assembly GCA_944547425.1. Classification (NCBI taxonomy): domain Eukaryota; kingdom Metazoa; phylum Arthropoda; class Insecta; order Lepidoptera; family Geometridae; genus Eupithecia; species Eupithecia centaureata. The sequence goes on from OX155691.1 coordinate 12,121,685, forward strand.
ATAATCAAACTTTATACTACTGTATACTAAGCAAACAGAAGATGATGAAAGATTAGGTAAACTATCTTCGTTATAATACCTGATCCTCGAGGAACTAAAATTTTGTAGGTTTTCATGACTGACTTCACACGACACGATATCGCAATGTCGTCGTATGTGAAAAGGCTTTAGCTAGATGTATTTGATAGAGATGAGGCTTGTCAGGGGAAGTTACCGTACACACAAACAAGGGTTGAAGCCGGAGAATTTGACTGATTGAAGCTCATGGTAAACGCTGAGACAGTTTATTGATATTTGCGTTATTGAAGTCAGTGATTGCAACATATAAATTACGGTATAAAAAATACAAGTTGTAATTTCGTAAGTCTCATTATTATTAAATAAATAAAATATAGAATTATTCCAAAATCAATAAAAATATAAAATAATTATAATTCTTAATGCAGTATTTGAACGATTAAATATAATTTAAAAAAAATATTACAGTGTGATGAGAGAGAGTGAGATGAGTGAAATTATGAAATTGTTCAACATGTGTCATAGGTACTTGATTTAAATCATCTTTCGCATTGTATAAAGCCGCGTACAGACTGCTGTAACGTAACATGCAATGTAACACGCAAAGAAAGAACTTACCGTCCACACTGTCGCAACGCATCATGCAATGTAACAAAAAGCCCATAGTGTGGATGCCTTGCGCGCACTAATCGCGCACACTACGCACACGAACAGAGCATTTCAACTCGTGCGCGCCGCGATCCGCCATTTGTCGGTTTTTTCGCTGAACACAAAGGGGCGCGCAGTGTGCGCGGAGCGCCAGTGTGGACGGGTTGTTTACTCGAACGCGCGCGAACGTTGGAAGAATGGAAGAAAACACAGCTACAGCAGAGCCGTTTACGTTAGGTTTTTTTTTTCACATGATTGATGATAATCATTGAAGCATCGACAATCATCGTAGCCAGTAATAATTGTATAATAAATTCTCTCCGCGTGTTCTCGGCAGACTGAACTATGTTCGCCGCGCGCATGCCGGAAAGGATGCGAACACGTACGTACTCAGTTCGTGCGCGCGCTGCGTCCACACTTATGAAATGCTCCTTTCATGTTACATTGCATGTTACGTTACAGCAGTCTGTACGCGGCTTAATAGAGTGCATGTGTAATGCACGCTATTCAAATTTCTATAATAAAAAATATAACTTTGTAGTCTAAAGTCTGTAAAATTTAATCTTTAATCTGTTAGGTAAAAAAAGGAGTAAAAATCTTGTCATATTTTGCTTGCCGTTAAAACAAAACTTTTAGTCTCTCAAAAAAAGATCACGCGGTCTAATCTCTAATCTTTTCATTTTCACAATTATGTATTTTAAAACAATTTTTAAATGCAAACAAGCTTTTAAATAAAAAGGGTTTGCTAAGTGCCTAATTTAGGGGAGCAGCGGGCGATTAGGACGGTAAGTAGTACGGTGTTTATGAAAATGATCTTTTCTATGTTATCAGATCCAACATTAAAGGTCGTGACGAGGAAACCGCGGGATGTGCTAAAAGTATTGATTCCGAGCCTTTTATTCAATAAAGCTAGAACCACACTATTGTGGTGTAGTGTTTTATGACTTATGTGGGTAAGGACCAAAATTTTTGCACTTTGTGCGTGAGTACGATGGCACATTACTTTCAAATCAACATATAAAAAAAATTTGTTAACTTATGTGAATATTAATACTTGATTATTATAGCTGAATTTATTTTGCACCCTGTGCTTTATTCATATCTAAATTTCTTTCATTATGTTTTTGTAAAATTAATTTTATGTAAATAAGGATACTGAATCCATTTTCGTTTTTCATACAAAATGTGAATGGCACATCTCCGACTCCTCCAGGTTTTTGCAATTTTATTCTAAAACTAAAAAACTTTTCAAAGACTTTTTGATTTATTTATACCATAAATTTATCTTCACGTTTTTATTATTACGGTCTCGTTAAACTTTATTGTTAATTTATAATATTAATCTAAAAGCGTGTCGCAAATTTCGTTCCGTTGTGTCACTCAGTTGTGCGACAGCATAAATCGAGAACATGGCAAGATAGGATAACAAATAATGTTTTGTTGCAAAGGCTACACCGTCATCTAAGTTGTGACTAAATTCAGGCCAATTCCGCTACGTTGTTTTTCGCTCATTTGCAAAAACGTGTTGAAGGTGCATGTGTACCATTATAAATTTGGATTTTCAGTAAGACTTTTAAAGTGTTTTGCGTCAACTTTTCTTACTTTTTACTATTAATTCTAGTAGCTTATTTTGTCAACTATTGAATAGTTCCGATGTGTATTCATAAAGGTGTTTAATTTCTTCAGTATGAATTTTTGAATGCTGTGTCATGTGGTTTTTTTTCCCTGTATGCGACGAATGTCACGAAATTGTGTGACGTGTTACAATGGAATTTTGTAAAGATAGGTATACAACACTACTTAACGATTTTAACTCTCAATCAGGTTTAGGTCTTATAATACGTGTTATTAAATTAATGTATAATATATTTGTATTTGCTATATTTTTCTAAACCCTTATATATTTTTCAATGGTTAAGAAACAATAAGAATGTAAATAATCTATACCAGTGTGATCATTTCTAGACCCATGTACACTAACCTTAACAAATTCTGTTGTGCTACATTTGCTCCGTTTCCGTTGTGCAAACATGCAAAAATTTTGGTCCTTACCCATGTATGAGGCATCAAAATATAGTTTGTGATAATCGTGTACTTCGTGAATACTACTTATATTATAAACGCGTAAGTTTGTAAGTATGGATGGATGGATGTTTGTTACTCCTTCACGCAAAAAGTACTGAACAAAAATGGAAGAAATTAGGCACAGAGATACATTATAGTCTGGAATAACGCATTCCCCGGAATACGAATTTCCTGGAATTCCCACGGGAACAGGAATAACACAAGTGAAACCTCGAAGCGCTGCTAGTGAAATAATATTTATATTGTACGAATCCGAAACAATAAAATACACGTTAAAATGTTCCTTATGTCGAAATCATTAGATATCAAAAAGTTAGAGATTCCCCAAAGTTCTACTGATCCCGAATTCCTTTTATTATGTTACTTTCTGGGGTCACTTAGTTGTTTCCAATTACGAAGAATCGCTCTAAAAATGTTGCCTTAATAAGTTATTGCTTACAAAGATTGAAGGTTCTTCCTCAAAATGGCTGCTTGTCTTGGCTCTATGAGATAATTTTCTTGAGGAAAAAACATTCATCGCGGTTTTTAGAAGATTCGATCTTTTGGTTCACTGTGTCTATTCTTACAATGTTTTAGATAAGATGTAAGGGATAATAACTAACAGGGTTTTTCTTGTAGGTATGTTCAAATTCTGAAAGTCATAAAATATATGCTTAGTCTGAAAATGGTAAAGACCCACCGCATAGTGTGGGCAAACAAGCTTGTTTTAAAAGTTATCAGGTTTGCGATCTCTTGCTTGTAAAGTGTTGTAAGAAACCTTACCGGTAGATTGGACCATCCTGTATCTACCATATTCTATTGTTTTCTGATCATGCCAGTTTTTCATACCCATTTCTCTTTTGTAAGTGGTAAATTTATCACACTATAATACATAAACTTTTTAAGTTTGTTTTCACGCCAAAACTTCCTATTGGATCGGGTTTAATCATTGTATAAATTTATTTCTATGTATTTGTACTTAATTTATCAGTCATCTATTAATATCCATAATATAAGCTCGTCTTAACTTGGGGCTCGATGACGCTGAGTGGATTGTCATGCATTTATTTTTATTCTCGTTAAAAATACATTTTTACAATTAAAACTACTATTAAATTACAATTTATTTCTAGATTAACTCTATCGTGTACTTATGTCTTGGAAGCTAATCAAAAAATAACAAGATAACATCCAGCATTTATCTTCTGCCTTCCACGATATATCAATCTGGATTAGGTATGTACCCTGTCTCTACACATTTCTGTTATAACCTACAAAGAATTCTCAGCGACAGAACACCATTTTAATAATTCACACAGTCCTTAGTACTAGTATTCTAATAAACTATGTACGAAGTAGTAGATTAATAGTATAAAGATAGTATTGAAGTTTAATTTATTTCGTGTTTGTTTTTATTCAGATACTTTTTTTTTCGTTTCCTTCTTATATTTACACATTCACTTGTTTACAGCCCTAAACAGTTCATAAATAAATAATTCTGGACAATCCACACATCATGTAGCTCCAAGCTAATTAAATCTTACATGGATAAACATTAGATGAATAAACATTACATGGATAGTATATTTTACTATAGATAGAAAACACCCACAGCCAACAAATACTTGCAGATCGTACAAACATTTGTCCCAAGGCGGGAATCGAACCCGCAACCTCCTTCGTCGCAGGCGGACCGACCTTCACCCGCCGTGCCACATTGGTCGTCAAAAATAGAGGTATTACGTCACAGAGGCCTATTTCCAGCTGTGGACTACTACAGGTTGATGATATATACCTATACCAGTATAGCTCTTTGGTGCTTTGAACTTTGTCAACTTTAAGTCAACTACTGGACAAAAACTTTATTCGTTTGATGCTATACAAACCCATACTAGCCTCTCAAACAAGGTTAATGGACAAAGCAATAAGTATAATGCCATTCGGAATAAGCAATCTGTAGAGCAGTGACCACAAACCCAAATCAGGGCAATTGGCCTAATCACAGGCTTCTAATCCTCAGACACAGGGTTTAGGAAACCGCTGGTCCATCTGCTTTGAAGAGATAAAATATTGAGCGAGGCTGGAGAAGGGTTAAAGAAGTCAGAGATATAATATCAGAGATATTATATATAAAGCACCTAAAGTTTATATATTTTAATATATTTTACAAAGAATGAAAACAGACTTAAAACGTTTGACTGACATTACGTTATGTACCTACTTAACTTTACTTTACTTTACTTAATTGAGATTATGTACATAATTAAATTACTATACAGTCTTACGTGATAAATAGTACCTTTCATCAAAATCAAATCATCAGAATCGGAGTACAATTCGCGAAGTCATAGAGAAACATAAATTCATTTGAAAACTACAGACTTATTGAAAAACACATTTTGTATTTTATCGGCAAAAAAAGCCGCGGCTAATTAAATTTGAATGGCTTTGAACCATCCAAGATTAAAATGTTGCATTCTCTATGGAGACCCTTTTAAAATATGTATAAAAATATATGCAAGCTATATAGCCTACGCATTTGTTTCCCTCTTTGTTGAGACCCTAGGCTAGGTCCATGAGGACCTACGAAAAGGTAATTTTATTTATTTGTTCGTGAGAAGAAAGTCACTCAAAAAAACAAAACAATGTCTGAAAATTCAGAAAAGATCATGGAGTTATCTTTATATGTTGTGGAAATAATATAATACGCCATGTTTATAAAAATTTGACGTGAATATCATCGCGCTCATCTGCTTGAGTGCCGAACCTACATCAATCAGTGTCCATTTAAAATTAAAGAAAACATGTCAAGGACTGTTATCTTTTTATAAAACATTGCTTAATTGGTTCTCCTGTTATTGCCCCGTCTAAATGGTTCGCTTCAAATTCTGTTGAATATTGTTCCAATATACCTTTTTTTTCCAAATGAAAAGCAATAACCGCACCGTCCGAAAGCAAAGCCAGTAGCTACAATCAGTATGTCCATTAAAATTTAGAAAATTGGGCCACTGGCTAAAAGTTACATAAAGTTACTAAAAACCTTAAAAATGTCAAATACTCAATATAAATGAGTGTATAATAAATTATTAATATATAATTGCTCTTTTTAGGGTTTTTAAAATAAACCTTAAACACGTGTTTCAAATTATGTTCTAGTATATTAATTATTATCAGTAGATTCTGGTTATATCAGTAATTTCGGATCATAAGCATCCTACATAAAAAGTAACAATCATTTCAATACAGAGAAGATTGTGATTATATACATAAAAGTCTTTGTCGTGGGGTAGACAAATCCAAACAAATACTCGATGATGTATGTTTTGTTTTCAGTTTCAACTCTCAGAAGTCAACTCTAGTATGGCCCATGTCAATAAATGCACGTCCGAAGCCAAAGCTACTAGCTAGTATGTCCCATGATCCAGGCATAAGCTGTGGCCACCCCATTCTGCCCAATCCAAGTAATTACGCGTCTGTCCCCGTATGCCCCATTTCAATTACCCACCAACCCGGATTGCACCGGGTGAAACTAGATTTTACTGGTGGATTTAGAGATCTTGCTATTGATTCGAAAGTAGAACAAAATTAATTTATTTCCTTCTTCCTAAATTGTCTTTTGGACCTATGTCTATGAAAGACAATACCTACACAACACTTTATATCAGACCAAGAAGTACAATACTTTGTTATCTCATTTTTCCTGTATCACTACATAGTATAAAACAAAGTCGCTTTCTCTGTCCCTATATCCCTATGTCCCTTTGTATGCTTAAATCTTTAAAACTACGCAACGGATTTTGATGCGGTTTTTTTAATTTTTTTTATAGAGGAAAATTTATAAGTATATTAAAAATGTACGAAGCCGGGGCGTTCCATCTACGACGATGACATTCCAGTCCGCATTTTTTAAAATAATAAAACCATAAAATCCTTCTTTCTGTGAGTAAATCCATAAAAGTACCAATATAAAATTCCCAAATCTCGCGTCTTTTCAGATTGAACCACGGCAAATTATTTTTATTTCTCATCAAATAAATTCTTATTTGTGAAACAGAAATTGTAGGTAGATTGTAGAGAGTTGCCAGACAATTTACCTACTGATAAAAGTCTTTAGGGAACGGTTACCTTTCCAAGGAAATTGCTCTGAGAATTTTCACGTATTTGCATCTACATTTTATAAACGATTTTCATACGTTTTGCGAAATCTTTCACCTTATCCCGTGGCAGTGCCTAATTAGAAATCAATGTCGTTTATGTGTGTTTGTGTAGAAATCAACCAAATAATTCTTAAAAAAAACTGGGCAATACAGGCTCTTTCATGTAGCAGAGAGCCTAAAAAAATATAAGCTGCACAGTGAAAAACAAATTAGAACATAAATAACAGTCCGTTCGTAGACGACGTACGCTACGCACGCATACCGCGACCGCTAACCCGTTCTCGCAAACACCAGCGACAGTCAACTTATCTTACTCGGGGCCCGCTTTTTCGGCTTTCGGCCTTCGTCATGTTTAAATGCAAGAGTTGTAATGCGGAGTTCAGGGATGGAGCTATCTGCTCCATATGCCAGGGGCACTTCGACTTTACCTGTGCCGGAGTCTCAGAAACCGGCTACCGTCGATTGGGTGAAAGGAAAGCCACTTGGAAGTGTTCTCATTGTAAGAACGCCAGATCAGGAAGTCCGAACCCAACTTCATTGAAATCTCCCGCTCCAGCAGACTTGGACGCCGTACTTGCTGAACTTAAACGGCTCACACTTCAGGTAGCTGTACTCCCGGCCCTCGAAGCCAGTATAAATGCTATGAAGACTGAATTAACGGACTTAAAGACAATCAAGCAAGAAATATCAGACATCAAATCATCAATGAGTTTTATGGATCACAAATTCGTAGCCTTCTCGGATAAAATCACGGAAATGGAAAAAGATTTCCAATCACTTCATAAAACTAAGAATGACGTTGAGCATTTGCAGTTACGTATACAGAATTTGGAGGAGCAGCTCAAAGAAAATGACCAAAGGTCACGCCTGAACAACATCGAGGTTAAAGGCGTTCCTGTAACCAATTCTGAGAATCTGTTCGATGTACTGTCTAAGATTGGATCCCATATAAAATACTCCATTCCGACTGACCAAGTGAACTACGTGGCAAGGATTCCGATGCGAAATGACAGGAAAAACAAAACAATCATAATTTCCGTACATAGCCGGCACATTAAGGACAACTTCGTGGCAGCTGCTAAGAAGTGTACTATCACACCCTCAGACCTGGGTCTGCAAGGTGCCGGTCGTGTCTACGTCAACGATCACCTTACATTAGAAAACAAAATTCTCCTGAATAAAACGAAGTCCTTGGCAAAGGAACGGGGGTTTGCATTCACCTGGGTAAAGGGATGCAAAATCTGCGTAAGAAAAGACCCTACGTCTCCTGTGATTTTGATAAAATCGGAGCTCGACCTAAAAAAACTATAAATACTTCTAATCGTTCAATTTGTCACTTAATTCTTAAAACTAAATTAACTTTTTCTATCTGCTTATTTTTTACGACCCTTGAGTTGACGAGCGCTGACTCGCTGACTCGTTCTTACTACGTCACACTCAATGCAGCTAGTAGGTGCCACTGCGATCTGTCTCTACCCTCAACGGTAAGTATGCTGATTTTTATTCATCGAAACTGCTACGTTTTTTATTTGTTTGCCTTACGTTTCTTAATTGTTACAATATTTTATTTTTTTATTGCTTCCAATCCTTGTACACAATATGTTTTGCAGCTCTTCTATCAAATTATATTTATTGTTGTTATCGCGGTAATACTCTTGATATTATTCGAAACTATAATCCTATATTACATATGCTTAATTTATAAACGGAATATTTTGCAGCTACCTTATTCAATTACACCTATTCTCGTGCTAATACTTCTCAATTTTTATGATGGATTCAATTAAGATATATTACCAAAATACCCGCGGTTTGCGCACTAAAACAGTAACATTCCTTAGGAAGTTAGCGTTAGAATCTTATGATGTAATTTGCATAACTGAAACTTGGTTAAACGAAAGTTTACATAACAATGAACTATTTGATGATCGATATTTAGTATGGAGGCGTGATCGTAACTACGGATCCACTGGTCAGCGTATGGGAGGCGGTGTTCTTATAGCTGTCCGACGAGACATACCCGCCCAGCACCGGGTGGAATGGTCTTCCACTGCGGAAGATATCTGGGCCACATTAACTTTAGTAAATAATAGGCCTAGATGTACCTACAAATTACACGTAGGGGTGGTTTATATTTGTAATGAAAATTTAGGTAATTCGCTATCTACTCAACTTTCCAACTTTGCTACTAATTTAAGTAAAATTTCACTGGACAACCCCCTGGATAAAATTATTTTATTAGGCGATTTCAACATGCCTAATGTATTATGGACAAGGGATGTCGACAGTTTCTCACTTTCTCCTAATAATATCCAAGGATCCCACCAGTCAGACTTAGTAGATATCCTGGATACATGTAATCTATCTCAATTTAATTATTTTATCAACGATAGCCACGGACGCCTGTTGGATCTAATTTTTTCTAACGATGACATAACTGTAAATTCATGCAATAATCCTCTCGTTCCTGAAGATCTTCACCACCCTTCCCTTGTAATTGATGCAAAATTTGTCCAATTACATACCATCCGTCCGCAACCCTACACTAAATACCTATACAACAACGGTGACTATGACTCATTACGCTCTGACCTTAATGCCATCGAGTGGCGTTCGGAATTAGATAAAAGGTCGCTCGAAGACGCTATTTCTTTTTTTTATACTCGTTTTTATGAACTACGCGATACATATATACCATCCAAGTTGGTAACTGCATCACGTAAATATCCACCATGGTACCGAACTCCATTAATTAAATTACTGCGCGAAAAATCAAAATTTCACAATAAATTCAAAAAATATGGCAATTTTTACGATCGCGATTCATTTGTTTTACTAAGAGACAGGGCTCGTATTATGGAGAAAGAAATGTACAATAATTACATAGCTAATATCGAAAATTCTATTAAAAATAACCCCCGAGCATTCTGGTCGTACGTAAAAAGTAAACGTCAGTCAAATACATATCCCTCAGTTTTTCATTATGGGAGCCGGTCTACGGATCAAGGGGATGAGATTTGCAACTTGTTTGGTAATTATTTCCACACTAACTTTCTTCAAAGTGGTGCCTCTCATCTTCCAATCCACTCTATCTCTCCCTCCGCTTCCTCCTCACAGCTGGATGTCGTCTCCTCGTCTGATATCAGCTCTATTGAAGTTTCTGAAGAATATGTGTTTAAATTGTTTAAATCCATGGATCTAACAAAGTCAGCGGGGCCCGACAACATACCAGCTATTGTGATTGTTAAATGTGCAAGAAGCCTCGTTCTGCCTTTAACTATTTTATATAAACGCTCCTTATCCGAGGGCATAGTACCCAACATTTGGAAGGCTGCCTTCATCACCCCCATACACAAAAAAGGGGCTAAAAATCATGTCGAAAACTACAGGCCTATCTCAAAATTGTGCTTGTTTGCCAAGGTCCTGGAAAGAATTGTGTATACCCAGCTTTATTCAGCAATCAAGCACAGCATATCATTACGTCAGCATGGTTTTTTAAGAGGCAGGTCCACCACGTCAAACTTACTGCTCTGTACTGATTTTATAACTCGAATAATGTCTGAACCTTCGCAGGTGGACATTATTTATTCCGACTATTCTAAATGCTTTGACCGCATCGATCACTCCATCCTCCTTGAGAAGCTGCAAAACATAGGTATTAGAGGGAACCTATTTAGATGGTTTACCTCGTATGTCCGCAACCGTTGCCAGACCGTTGTACTGGGTGGCTACTCTTCACAACCCCTTAATGTTCCCTCAGGTGTTCCCCAGGGATCCTTACTAGGACCACTACTTTTTAATATATTTTTGAACGACATCGCTTCTTGTTTTAAATATGCAAAAATTCTTCTCTATGCTGATGACATGAAGATCCTACTTCCAATCAAAGATTTTAATGATACTCTAAACCTTCAATCTGACCTAAATAGATTTCAAAATTACTGTGTTGTGAATAAACTAGATTTAAATGTCTCTAAATGTTACACGTGTTCTTTCACCCGCAAACCTAATAAATTAATCTCGACCTATTCATTTTTTAACTTACCTATAACAAGAGTAAACTCGATTAGAGACCTAGGGGTAACGTTTGATACAAAGTTGTTGTTCGACGAACATATTAATAACATATCTAAGAAGGCATCTCGCGCTCTGGGGTTTGTTCTGAGAATGTCTTCGGAATTCGTTAGCGTCAAAACCTTTAAAATTTTGTATTGCGCTTATGTACGTAGTCACCTCGAGTACGCATCGCAGGTGTGGAACCCGTCCTACGCGATTTACTCATCGCGTCTCGAAACAATACAAAAAAGATTTTTGAGATATTTACAATACCGAGCTAAAATTTACTTACCTGATTACTTAACAAGGTGTCGCAAGTTCCATTTCCTTCCACTCTCCTACCGCAGGCAGATCGCTGACCTAACATACCTCATTAAAATCTGCAATGGTAACGTAGATTGTCCTGAGCTGCTCGAGCAACTGGGCTTACGCACAAATACTGCTGCATTGAGAAAGCCGAGTATACTTTACGTACCTAGGGTAAAAACTAGTTATAGACAGAATGCATTCTTAATACGAGCTAGCAAATCGTTCAACTCATTGGTCAACAAAAACATTGATGTTGATTTATTTAACACATCTGCAGGTAAGCTTAAAAACTTGCTTAGCAAAGAATTCTTTTTAAAATAATTTAAAATATTACTTTTGATTTTATTTTGCTTTGTGTTGCATATCTATTTCTTGTTATTATTGGTTAAGTCGTCTACTTTCTCTGTTTTAATTATTATTTTACTCAAGTTATCTGCGGAAACTTTGTAATTGGCCTTCAGCACACATGCAATGGTATACACCGGCATGTATTATGTAAAAATCTATTTGTAATTACCTAGCTGTAAGTTTTCCTAAAATTATGAAAATAAAAAATAAAATAAAAAAATAAGGTTTCCTTCCAATTGTAGTTAGCAAATTTAAAAACAGCAAATTCATGATAAAACATAAAATTTGTAAATCTATTTAGGAGTGCTACAGATGATTCAAAGAATTTAAATAATTTTTTCCATACACGCAGCTTATGATCGGATAAAACATTAAGGCTAGGCTTCTTGTCATCCAGGAGAAAGCGTGTGCTGCGTGGAATAAAGCTTGTGTATCATAATTATCAACCCTAAACCTATATTTACAAGTAAACAAACATTCGAAGTGCCGAATGATCCGGAACGAAACCATTTCCCAGCTATTTGTTTCCGTAGGTATAATATACCGTCGGGATTTAGAACCGGATGGCACTAAACAGCTTTTACTAAACGAACGTATTTGTCAATGTGACAGGTTTGAGAGGGATGGATCGGCAATTTTGGTAATTATGATGTAGGCAGTATTTCGAATAGTGATTCTTCCGATCGGTACGCTTGTATAAACAGTTCCGTTATTAAAAAACTTTTCGTGAGCTCGATAGAAAGTTCTACCTTGCTTGCACTTACAAAAAAAGGATGAGACAAATGAAGTGATCAGTATGATAAATTAAAAAAAATTACACAAAATAGAAAAATTTACAAAAAATTTATAAAAAGAAATACTATTTTTTTTATATACAAAAAAAATAAAGAAAAAGGCATTATTATAACATTGTACATAAACGATAAACGATACATAAACAATGTTGTATTTTTGGAAATTTAAATAATTTTATCCTACTCTACATTGTTTCTTGATGACACTGGTAACAGATACCTAACCAATAGATAAATAAAAAAATAAACAACATGTACCTATAGACAAAACCAAAAAGCTCAGGGACATAAAAGGGGCAATACTGGGCAGAAAGGTATCAGTTTTTTCTTTCACGTTTTGTTTTTGACACATTAAACTGCGATTCTTCATTTTTCACACATTTGTCCGAATCTGAGCAATTAGTGTAGAGCAGAGCTCTTCGTAAAAGGGTCAGGGAACGCGTCTATTTCAGTCGCAGAGCAGATGCGTAGTTTCATAATAGGCCCAAAAATAGAAATGACCTTTTGCGTTGTTTCTAGAAAGGTTCTCACGTTGGGTTAGACAAAAACGTCACAAATTTGAAGCTAAAAACTCTCCGACATAAAATCCTATTCGGCATTTGAATTTGACTAATTATCGAAAACAAAAGAAGTAAAAGAAACAAAATGATTTGTCAACAAATGTTTGTCTATGGTTCCAATGGTAATACTACAATGTCATTGAATTTTACCTAAATCTGATGCAAATCGTGCACCAACACAATCATGAGTTACACAACAATTTATTTATTTACTTATAATAACACGGACACATTGTCCACATAAATCCACATAATATCATAGTTAATAATCACTTAGTTAGTTATAACGATAACTAAACAAAGTCAATAAAAAAAAATATCACAATCCTACTAATATTATAAATGCGAAAATTTGTAAGTATGGATGGATGGATGGATGGATAGATGGATGGATGGATGGATGTTTGTTACTCTTTCACGCAAAAACTACTGAACGGATCTGACTGAAATTTGGTACAGAGACCGCGTATACTCGAAATAATAATCCAGCGCAAACGAAGTCGCGGGCACCAGCTAGTAATACAAATACAATTTAATGATCCAAAATTTTAAACAAAGAAAAACTAAATTATACAAGGCAAAATTCATTAATTTTGCCATTACAAAGCCAGATCAACAAAATCAAGTGTAGATGTGAAACTGTGACGGGCCGTTGTGAAAGGTAATCTTCAAATGGATAATCGAGCAATTAAATTTTATTTGACGTTTTTGACGGATGTTTTCCAACATTTCATGCGTCAAAGTTAAAGCCAGCCTAAGAGGCTTATAAACAAATAAATTCAAGGATTTTTGAATAGAATAGAAAACTCTTTATTATAAGTACCTACCTACTTATACCACACACAGAAAGAAAATAATATACACAATACTGCATACAATAGACAAAGTATGAAGGCAAGTCGTATAGCTAAAAGTGATCCTGTTTTTAGTTAGGCTTTAAATTAGATAAAGATATTTATTATCTGTAAAAAAAACAAAATCTGATTTTGGCACTCATTACCAGGACGTTGATAATTTAGTTATAATTCGGCTCCAGGGACCTGGCGCCGAATTCCACTAATTTCAAAACGAAGGTCTCAAAAGTGCCATTTAATCAAGATGATTAAAATGACGTTTGTGCATTTGGTATTCTACTATTTTGCGCTTGAAGAGACTTTCATAATTAGAATGTCAAAATGGTAGTTTCTACATCGTCACAGTTATGAATGAACCTCAAAAAGTTTGTGCTAGTAGAATACCAGAAAGAGTTTAACACTGACATTTTGACACGATACTATTTGAATGGTGAAGCGATTTATTTAGTGGAATTTGGGCCCTGTTTTTAAGTAAGGCTTAAGATTAAATAAAGATATTTAATCGCAACTGTAAAAAAAATCTGATTTTGGCACTCATTACCAGGCTAGGAACCTGGTAGGTATCTAGATACATGGAAAAATACCTAAATCAAAGTTATGTACCGAAGATTAATCGGCCATAAAAATGTTATTACTGGTGCATCTGTTTGCTAGATCAATTCCCTAATATAAAATAAAGCTAGCAGCAAAACTGACTATTTTTATGGCAGAGGTGTAAACAAAGTAGTTTCGATGTTATATTGTAGCTGCAGTGATATAAAACAAGAACGGTCAAGTGTGAGTTATGATAAGTTAGAGAACCTTTTTTATATTTATATAAGTTTATTTTTTAATGTTTTTTTTGTATATACCTACCTACTAGTTTTATTTTTTTTATCTATTCCTTCATTGTAATTTTCGTTGTATAAAAAGATTTCCTTTTATACATTTATAATGTTTAGTGTATGTAGGTAATTAGTGGTTTTCTTTAAATATTATATATTTAAATAAGTTTCACCATCTATATTCTTTCTAGTCGTGTCCATTCTAAGTTTGCCTGAAAGAGTTCGCTCATAGACGTAAGGCCGCCTTTATACTCGTACTTCCTCTATTCCAAGCTTTTCTTTTTGTATTGTTCCATGCCTTTGTGTGGTTTATTAAAGTATTTTTGCGTCTGGCAGTTCAAGATATTTGACGGCTAAATATTGAGCATCTGGTTTATGGGATAAGTAATCGGTTATTCCGAATGGAACCCTAAAAGTACCGATGTAGAAATTGTTCTCGCCTTATTTGTTGAATGTTTTATACCGAACTTTATCCTTTAGCAACATGGTAGCGAAGAACGTTCTAGGGATTTAAACCAATTTCGTCAGAAATCTACCATGTTGCTAAAGTGTTACTTAAATTTCGTTCAAGATCAAGAATCAAATCCTACCAAATGTATCCTATAAAAAAAGAACTTTTCCAGTATCCAATGAAAAAAGACAATCATACATTGCATTGCTAAATCAGCTCTTTCTTAATACAAATAAATTGCAAAATCGCAGAATATGACATCAGTATTACCAGCTTGCTCTGCAGTTATTGTCGACAAGAACAATTCGGAGGGATTACATCCATTACTTTGCACTAATGGACAGACCTCTCTATTAACACGTAAAAGAGCTTTTCTAGCTCTATATCATACGAATAAAGGCGAATATTGCGATAATTCTCATTGTTTTATGAGCAAAACTCTCTCTGAGTTGCGTGTAAATGATACGCAACACGAATTTAATTTGGTTGCCTAGAAGAAATCGCTTTAAGCGATAAGGCCGCCAATTCCATTGCGAGAGGCAATGGAATTGGCGGTGAAATTTAGGATTTAATTAAGGACTAAATGTTTAATAAGGAATTGAAATAAAGTATTATTTATTTATCTATTTAAGGCGCAAACAGAAGGTACACTAGCGCCCCCACTCATTTTATCATAATTACGTTAAATAAAGGAATTTTCAAAAATCACACGATCAGTTTGTTAAACCTATGATAAGTTTTTTATAATGCATATTATTATGTAGTAGTTTTACATTTAAGGTAGAGATACGAAGTTGCTCTTGGTGGCCATCAAACTCTGTTTTCTTCCATTACTTAGATAAAAATAAAAATTAAATTTCCGAAAATCCTTTATTTCTCTTATCGTGTGCATATGTAGTAGAAAGTACCCACCCCCCAATTTTAGCTTTCTATTTTCAGCGGTTTGGGATAGGCGTTGTCTCAAAAAATTCCCTTGTTCTTTTATATATTACTAGCGAACCACCCCGGCTTCGCACGGTTTTATTAAACGTATAAACCTTCCTCCTGAATAACTCTATCTATAAAAAAAAACCGCATCAAAATGTAAAGATTTAAGCATACAAAGGGACATAGGAATATAGGTACAGAGAAAGCGACTTTGTTATATACTATGTAGTGATGAAGAACATAATGTACCTATATACGTTTTTAAAAATGTTTGTAGCTTAGCACCACTTTTATCTTACGCTATCTCGAATCTTGAAAATCTCAGTGTTAGAAATATTTATATGAAGCGTTGTTTACACAAGGTATCTCGTAGAAACAGAGGCAATAAAAGTTATCTCGTAACATAACATAATAACTCATGACGTAACATAACATAAACCACCTGCAAAGAAATATGGAGTTCAAGGTGGAACACATGCAAAACGACTTCATGTAGTTACTTACTTACGAATATATGAATCCAGTAATCCACCCCGGCTTCGCTCCTATACCTACCTGATTTTATCACGTTGATAAAGTCTAAAATTATAGACAGATAACGTGGTGAAATTAGTTTGTAATAAGTAAGTAAAACATTTAATTAACACAAAACAAAACACACAAATTGTAAAAATAAAATATAGGTAAGTACATTATATGGTTACTGGTGAGGATAATGCATTATTAAAACATAGCTATAGATATATAAATAAATAAATAGGTTAAAGTCTAGAAACTGGCACATTATAGCTTAGGTGCGGACAAAATGTTGTTTGATTTTCAGGTTTTTAAAGGACTTGAAATAAGTAGTCATATCGTATTAAAATTTTATTTATCCAAAATAAAACTAAACCAAAATAAACAAATATAACTAAACTTTACAAGGTTTTTATAAATATCTATGCTTAAGGTGATCCGAGTTCCATACGTTTGTATTTTCCCAAATATGAGCGATGTGGACATAATTTAACAAATAAATAACTGTTTTTGGCTTTGTTATTCGTCATTATTTGCGGCAAATTGTGTTTGATTCATGAAAACACTCGGTATAATTAGATATAACGTGAAAATTTTAGGCCATTTCTATCAATGCGTGAGTGAACACGGATAGTGTCGTACGCCCGTTTACTTGAACTTGTGAGTGTGACGGCGGCGACGAAATCGCCATCTCTGTGCTATCTAAAGAATCATCTAATAATACCATAGTTTACGTTCTCAAAGCGTTTTTCCATCGTCCAAGTATTTATTCCCTTCTATTTTTGTTGCATGTCAAATAAGATCTAGGAAGCCTACGTGCCGTTCCCATGACAACAATAAATGACACTATGTAAACAGATAAAATGTTTGCTTATAGATACCAGTTTAGAGAGTTTTACGCTGGGGCCACACTACCTTACCGTCTACCGGGCTGTTACCGCAATAATTATGACATTAAATTACCGTTTAAATTACTGCATGAACTGGTGTGGTTACACTAGAGTTTACCTAGATATGTCAATAAATAAGGCGGTAAAAATATCACGTGCGTCGCCGCGCCGGTGAGCTCATATTGCACACTGGACAAACGGTAGTGGCCACAAACGCATTAATTACTGCGGTAATCTTCTTTGGTGTTGTATAACTTATGGCAATAATTATCGGCATATCACGATAGTGTGGCCCCAGCATTAGACGTGTCAGAGTGTATGCAAAGCATTTCGCTCATTCATCAGCGACGACCGATGTGGCGCAGTGGGCGAAGGTCCGCCTGCGACCGGTTGCGGGTTCAATTCCCGTGTCGGAAAAAAATTGTGTACGATCTGCAGAAATTTGTTCCGTTGGTCTGGGTGTTTTCTATGTATTTAGAAAAAAAATATCTATCTATGTAATGTATTGTATTAAGTTTATCAGTCAACTAGTACCCATAATACAAGCTTTGCTCAACTTGGGGCTAGATGATGCTGTGTGGACTGTCCGGAATTATATATTTTTTTTTATTTTATTGGACTAATCGTCACTTTTTACAGGAGCCAAAACAAAATTTTGAACATGATTTTTTTGAAAAAATGTTTTTCTTTCATTCATCACATTCATCATTGTTTTCGTAATTTTTTGCTCTATTTTAAAATAATGGTCGCTGTTATATCTATCACCCAACTTGATAAAAACTACAAAAGCCCTTTTTGCATTCAAATTTTGAAGCAAAGTTAAGATAATAATCCCAATAAAAAGAAATAAATATTGAAATGAAATGTTTTCAAAAGAAGATATACTTTATGAGAAATAAAACATTTTCTAAATTTTTTGAAATGTGGCCGTTTTGCATTCAATGAGCGATTTGTAAAAATGCCTGAACATTAGCTGGCGTAAAGAGCTAAAATAAAATAAAAATCAGTTGGTGTTGATAGTACATAATTGTTTCATTTTATTTTTGTCATACCGTTAGAAACGAGGTCAGGACCCTTTGTGGGATGTACGCAGAACAGTCTACCAAAGTTTTATATTACAATAAAATAGACTTAGGAAGGCTTACAATAAGTAATTTATGACAAACATGAATTTGTTTGTACTAGGTCTATGACATTGTTCAAAACATAAAGAATAAAAATGATAAAAATCAAAAATTTTGGTAGTGTTGAAGGGATTCGAGCCCGTACTAACGGGATGTATCAAAATTTTGTGGATATTTTATCATCAAAAAGCAAAAAGTAAATCAAATTTTCAGTGGTTTCGAACCCAGGTACGACTATACATCGTCGCACCCACCCGACTGTTCGAACCGCTAGTCCAACGTGACTTATTGAAATACGGTGAAAATTTGTATTACTTTTAATCTATTATAAGTGGTCGTAAAATCGGAGCTAAAATACCTAAGTACACAAAGAACAGAGTCAAAAAAAGTGGAGACTTCCTTACGCCAACAATTTTATTGTAATTTTATTATAATATTGGAACAACTTTCACAGTGAGTACATTTAAAATTAATGATTGTTATTGTGAACTCATTCAAATTATTTGTCAATTCCAATGATTTAACGAAATTAATAAATAGTGTGAAAAGTATTTTTTTTACCTATAATTTGTAAGATATTCCTTAGCTTATAAGCTAGTTTGTAAATAACATTACCCTCTGCGCCTTTTTACTTAAATTGTTCAAAACGATAAAAGAAAATTACCTCCAATTTTTTTTTAAATGTAAATAGAGCCTGTTTTTATTCTTAAAAAAAACAAGAGTCGAAAATTAGTTCGTTAACTAGTGGTTTTATTGAATTAATTTTAGATGTAATTTAGTTATGTCCCGAAAACGGAACTATTGGTCCGAAAAATATTTAGTCCTAAGGCGTCTCCAATTATCTCTGTTATTTTTCGAACAGTAGTTATTTTAGTTCCACTGAATTTATAGGGTTTGCCTGTGTGAGTGACTCGTAGCGGCCGATCACTCACACAGGCAAGATCTTTTTTTGTGTGAGTGACTCGTAGCGGCCGATCACTCACACAGGCAAAATCTTTTTTGCTCTTCCCAAATACAAGCTCCATAGATGCTTTCAACACTTGAAAAATTGCTTGGTACATAAAAAACAACATCCCATTTGCGGCAAATATATTACAATTAAACAATTATGCACAATTTAATAAGAAAATAGTGAAAAACTTCAACATAGAAAATCAGCGCCATCTAATAGCGGAGCTATGCTTAGTCCTGGACCAGAAACAACCTTAAAACTCTATATTCACGAAACAAGATGTAGCTACGTCAATTTCTTTGCTAAAACGTCCGTTTGGAACACCAACCAAGATAATAGCAAAATGGCGATGATAAACAAAAGAAGGTTCCTTCTAATCTCTCGCTGAAAACCTCCTGTCTCCTTCGTCAGATTCTTTCATAAATACTTGAATTTAGAATAAAGATTGCGTGTAACTACTTAAAAAAAATATCGTCCGTTCTAAATTCGAAAAGTTTATTTTGAGTTTCTCAAAGAAGATGATAATTTGATAAGGGATTCACGCAGTCACGTTTCCTTCTATCTTAGGTAGGTTAACGAAATTTGAATAAAATATTAGCCGTCGAGTTTATAATTTTTACCTACAGCTGAAACCTACTTATAAAAAGACTAGAAAGCACCTAATGTAATGAAATAAGCCACTATTTCATCGACCAAACTTGAATATTCCTACAGAAATAGTTCTACCTATATCCATTCTTTTAAAATGTGATGCATCATGAAATTTACATTTTCAGAATTGTTGCTATCATATTATTTTAGAACTTTTTTGAGAGAGAGCTTAAGAAAAGAGCTACCTTTTTAACCTCCCTTTAAATAGGTAACAGGCAAGTAAAAGAAAAAAAAAATGTTTACGTTTACTTACCTATTTATTTCAGCTCCTATTCTCATTTAGTACATTGGAATAATATATGTACTGCTATTATCAAGACAAAATACGTTCCAAAATTGCTAACCTAATAAACGCTCTGCCAAAAACGCAAAGGAATGTCGTAGATAAAGCCATGACAATCCAGTGCACTATAAAGACTCCTTGGGATTCTTCCACCGAGCTCCCTAATAGCTGTGACCTTGTATGAACGTGTGGGACGTGATAGTCCCTTAGTAAGGCTACGTCACTTCAAAGTCATATGTTGTGAAATTTATACAACACAATCAATGATAATCTGACCAGAGAAAATTGACAAAAGCTTAAACCATGTTATGAGATGTTGTCAATGATCCAGTAGAGAATTATATACATACCTAAGCTAGTTATATAAGCTGCTGGATAAAACACTACGTCATCTTGCTCCAAGCTTATCAAAAATTACTATGGGTAGACAAGCACTTAGATACTAGATAATTGATATACTTATGTACCTAATGCAAAACCACGTACTAACGTAATACCAAGTAAACATAGATATAATAGGTATATTATATTTTATTATCTCATAGAAACAATCAGGAACCAATAAATATCTGCAGACTGTAAGCAGGTGAACTACTCACCAAAACATTTTGGTGGGTACCTAGTTCACCCTTTTTAAACATTAAGATCGTCCAAAAATTTGTCCTAAGGCGGGAAAACCGAAACCTGTGAAAAAACAAAAATAAAATTAGGTCTAAGAACTCCTGAACTTAGCTAAAAAGGCTAAGTCTTTGCTAAGCACCATTAACAGTAATCTGTGTCGTTAGTCAAGAGTCACGAATGAGGGGGAAGGGGGATGGCCTTTTAACTACCCAAGCGCAAATTAATCTGCTCTTTTCCTTATCTCGTTGTTTCGAGATCAACGTGCCAAAAGAAGGTACTTACCCAATGGACAAGTAACTAAGTACCTACAGTAGTAGATAAAGCTGGCTGGCCTGCTTTTAACAATAACCGAGGCTAAATTAAATATACTGCAATAGACTCGCTGCCGCCAGCTATGTATATTCGAACTAATTTCCAATTTAGATTTGTCTGTTGCACGGATTTAGTGTTTTGTTTATTTGTTCAAACACGAAGAACCACGCATAACGTGGTGTTCGAATTTTGAATTATATGGTAGGTATCACGCGTTTGACCTTGAATTTCGAATCGTAGAACAATCCGTAATTTTTGTTTTTGGAACCTCCTACCAATATGCTACCACCCAATAAAAGAGATGCTATTGCCAAGGCACTTATAATAGGGATAGTAGGATAGGTACCTACCTACTTCATATAGCTTTGCAAAACTTTACACTCAAGTGCTCAATTTCTTAAGAACTAGAACTACTTAATAGTAATTTTATTTAATTAAAAATAGATACCTCATACAAACGAAAGTGCGTAATTTGAATAAACTGACTGACGTTTTTAAAATATAAAATGATTGGCCACGTTGATTTTTGTTCGCTTCAATCTTTTTAAATTTATGAAAAGAAGTGACCAAGAAATATTTAGTTACCTTGTTTGGCTAATCAAACAAGGTAACTAAATATTTCTTGTTTTTCGAGTTGGAGCAATACCCGTTAAAAGGTCTAGCTAGATCATCTGATATTTTTGTCCTGACATTAGATACTAACCCGATACAATCAAACAAACGTACAAATACCTTTTTAATTATAACAAAGAAAGGAATACCTACTTGTAGACATATAATTATCTTTATTTGACGAATGAGATAGGAAATTGTTATATAATTTATAAGAAACAGTTGTAGAATACTAAACACCAAGACAAGTGGAATATGAATAAGTCGGGTCACGTCACAGTTCCCGGGTTAATTGCGTCAATAAAGCTTAGCGATGGGTTGCTTAGCTATTTATGAATCGGTTCTGTTGCTTTTTCCACGAAACTTACTTAATACTACCAAACTACCTTCTTTTAGAAATTGTTATAGAGTTATTAAGTTTTACCCACAGAGTAAGAGATTAGTTCAATTTTACTGAAAGTTGAGGGTAGTTTGTTGTGCGTGAAATCTATGAATGACTCTATAAAAACGGGCAGATGATGACTGCAGTTTTTTTTTTATTTTACGTATAAAACACTCGGAACCCCGGAACACATAATTGGAGATCGTACAAAAATTTGTCTCAAGGCGAGAATCGAACCGTAACCTCCTGCATCGGAGGCGGACCTGCGCTCGCCGTGTCACATCGGTCGTCAATTGCAATAAATAAATGTGAAAGTTGGTTCTGGGGCCGATTTCTAATAATTGCTAGACAAAGGTCTCAATAGCGCCATACTATCAAGATGGCTAAAGTATTCTACTATTTTTTGTGATTGAAGAGGCTTTCATTAATAGAATACGAAAACAGTCAAATTGATAGTCATAAACATAATCGTCATAACTATGAATGAACCTCAAAAAGCTTATGATAGTAGAATACCAAAAGGAGTTAACACTGTCATTTTGACACGATACTATTGTAATGATGAAGCGATTTATTTAGTGGGGTGCGGCCCCTGGACTTTTGTATTGTCGACAACTAAAATCGGGGCTCTCTACGGCTCCTAATTTTCAAGACTATAGCTTAGATCCTCAGACAAAAGAGTACTCTACCTCCCCAACAATAGAGCATTGTCTCGTGTCAAAAGATGACGGACGGATACAGCTTCTCGTAAGCTTGAGAAGGTCAACGGCTGAACTTGGTTACAAGGGCAGACGCTCAATTGGGGTTGTTCATTTTTGATTGACTTCAAAAAGGAAGGAGTTGCTAGTTTGGCTGTATCTTCTTAATATGATTTTTTGGAAAAATGCCCACTGGAGCTAGAAAATGAAATTTGGAACCTTTTACTATACAGACAGACATCCGATAAAAAGGGACTTTTGGAAATTCCATCCCAAAGGGGGTGAAAAGGGAGCTTGAAGTTTTTTTTCATGTTTTTAGTAACCAGAATAGAAAATAGGTTTACTTAAAGCAGTCATAAAATCTTTGGGTGTGTCCGTATTGTAAGATAAAAAAAAATTTCAAGCAGACTGAAAGAAGGGGAAACTTTAAAAGGTTTCTTTATTTTTTCGAAAACACTCCTTTGTCTAGTATCTAGGTTAGGTTTAAATAAAAGTCAGTAAAAAGTACGGATCTGGTTCAGTCGTAAAAATCGTAAAGTTTGGATCTGTAGTTTACTATCTCTGTTTACGATATATTTTATTTTAAGGGTTGCTATAGGTAATTAAAATGAGAAGCTATTATTATAAGCTTTAATTTATAAGTTAGGTTTCGAGTTAAAATATTTATTTTTACTTTTCAGTCATAAAACGAACATTGCCACCGAGAATACGAATATAATTTAAAGGACTGGATATAACTTAAAGATATAACATAAAGATGTTGATTATATAAAACTTTATATGAGTAGGTATGCTACATACCTACTTAGATATTTGTTTAGAAAAGAGCTGAGTAAGAATTTCCGAATTTCCCATAATTATGATTGATGAAAAAACCGGTTTCATAATTCTTCGGAATTCCGGCAAAATTTGGCAAGAGGAATTTTGCCGTCTTGTAAAGTTTATGTTCATAGCTGTCTTGAAAATATTTTGGATAATGGGGAAAGGAAGTTTCTAACGAAACATTTTACGTAATATTTTGCTGCGTAGCTGGGCTACGTCAGCGTCGTAGCAACTCTGTAGCTATGCTACACAGTCGATAGCTATGTGAATTTTAAGTACTATCAAACTAGGCTTGGAGTTTTTTGAAGGATAAGATTCGAACCACATCCCACATAAAACCAAAGTCATCGACATAGCTCAAAGAATTATAAAGCTGAAGTGGCAATGGGCCGGCCATATCTCGCGAAGAACCGACAACCGTTGGGGTAAACGTGTTCTTGAGTGGAGACCGCGACTCGGTAAACGTAGTGTAGGACGCCCTCCAGCCAGGTGGGATGACGATCTGCGAAAGACTGCTGGCAGATGCTGGATGCGTCAAGCTGAAGACAGGGCGCTATGGCGCTCATTAGGGGAGGCCTATGTCCAGCAGTGGACTAATATAGGTTGATGATGATGATGATGATCTACAATATCTAAAACACGTCCAAGGAGCATGTTGCCTAAGCTAAAATGTCTTACTCGGAAACTGTTAAAAGCTCGGTACACCGTTAGCTCATGAATTTAAAAACATCTGAGGATATGCGCTGAAACCACTTTACTCTCGAAAAGTGCTACCTAATCGCCTTCTGATTATGAAACTTGAAAATAGCTTAGCTTATCGGAATATTTAGGTATAATAGTTTCTTTGGACCAGAGCCCTGAGTATAGTTTACGATAGTGTCGAGACAATGATCGTGATGCCTCGTGTTTGGATAGTTTACTCCCGATTATGCTGGAACCAATCACGTCCGTTTGATCACGGAAAACTGCGCTATACTGTTTTCATCAAGCCATACATATAAAACCTTGTTTTTTAATGTATGCTTGTAAGCATAAAATTATATTTTCATTATTAATAAGTTGTGTACTAATAAATGTATTTTATTCGTAGAGTTTATTTATTTTTGTCGTTTGAATGTAGAAAAGGTACACGACGAAAATGAACATCATGTATTAATAAAAATAATAGTTACCTATGTAAAAAAATATAAGTAAGTAGGTATGTAACCGACTTATACATTTTTACATCCCTACCCGGAATATATTTGTAAATGTTAATGATGAATAAATTTTTGATTGTGCTCTTTTACGATATATTTTTAGTTCTGCACTCCTCGATAGTTTCAATTGGTCATTGTCGAGACGTTCTTTGTGTTCGAAAATTAAACGCCTAACAGCATTCTAAGGAGGTCGTCAAAGAAACAAGAAATTCCAATGGAATATTGCCATATTCATGGCTAAATCCTCTGGCAATGGCTAATGGTAACGGTCGTCAGCGAATTTTCATAAAGACTGCTGGCAATCTGCATATTTGAATCATGTATATTTCATGAAGCTCCGTACTAAGTGCTATTTGTTTAAAACCATGTGTAAATTTTGAAATAAACGACCTCAGCGGTGTAGCGGGTCGTGTATTCCTCTGAAATAATAAATGTTTTTGTATAACCTGCAAATTTTATTGTTCCCAGACATTTTGAATAAAATTATGCTTTTGAAAGTGTAAAAGGATTATTCGACCTTTGAAGAAAACTTCTACCAGGCAATATTTGTATACTTAACGTAGAAAATATCAAAGAAAATATATATAAGGTAATAACCTAGAATAAAAAGAAACATGCAAAGTCAGAGTCAAGAGTGGTGGCTCCGTACTTTTCTGTATAAAAACGGCAAAAAATCATATCTGTTGTATGGGATCTCCTTTAAATATTTATTTAAATCTCTTTTTAAAATATTTGTTGCATAGCGGCACAATTAGTTAGGTACCTACATAACCTTTTTGTGAAAATTTCAACTGTCAACTACGGTTCATGAGATACAGCAGCCTGATGACAGACAGACAGATAGACAAACGGACAGCAGAGTCTGAGTAATAGTCTAAGTCCTAGTAATAGGACCCTATTACTACTATTATTAACCCTTTCGGTACCGAACTCTAAAAATGAATCTATCGGGCGATACCAACCCTAAACCTAATAACGGCATAGAACGTAAGATAGTTCCAAAGTGATTTGGGAGGTGCTGAAGGAATATTGTGAATTTGTCGCCTTTCGTATTAGCCCTTGGGGAGATGAGGAAAATTTAGGGCCGCCTCGGTGATAACGATTCGGTTATGGTATCTTAGCTTCGTACAAGATTCAATTTTATAACGTTCTTGGGAACATTTTATTTTACTATCTTTACAAAGTGTTGGTAAAACATTCTAAGCGAAAATAATCTAATATATTTGAGAGTGTTAAACAAAGCTAGACAAATTTTAACCTCTTATCAACTATGATCAGAATTGAGTGAAAGTTTAAGTCTAAAGTTTAATATATATAGGTAATGGCGTGCGGCTTCTCTCGCGAAATTTTAGTTCTTTTTAGGGAACCCGTTTAAGTTTTCCGGGATAGAGACAAATCTAACAAATCAAAGAACATTACCATTGGTACAGCCATTCTGGGGTTATAAATTGTGTAAGGAACCCAACTGTTATGATGTAATAATTAATAATTAAATAAAAACTTTGATTTCAAAGAAGAATATTGGTAAAAAGGAAGTAAAGAGGTCCTTTGTAATTATATCGTAGCACGAATAATTGAGACGCTGTACATACTTATCAATTTTAAATAATTTAAAATAGAACGAGCAACCTTTGCCCTTTATCTTCCCTCGAATTTTCGGTTCCGACTGCAGAACAATTTTGTCAAAACGATTGCGATGTCCAAAAAGTTCATTTTTGTGGATTTTAGCTTAGTTATAATCACAGAAATCTAAATAATTATTCAGATTTCAGTGGTTCTAATAGTTCACCGATTGATATCAAATATCTAGCAAGACAAAGAATAATTTTACTAAATCACCTACGAACTGTAAAGAAGATACGTTAAAAATACAAACGTCGCCGAATAAAACTCAAAATCCATACGTTGAAACAGACCAAAAAGTCTGACCCGGCCATTTTGTACCTACACGTTCAAAGCGATAAGATAAACAAACAGTGCATTGGCAAATACTGTACTGTGAGTACAGAGAGAGAGGAAAACAAATAAATGCTTATTTGGCGCTATCTTGTATTTACCATTCCATTCCATCGAATTTTATATATAATCAATTTTAACTATACTGTAGTACATGTAGACTTGCTATGTTATCGTACTTTCACCCCACTGACTTGACTTTTAAGACTTATGGGGCCGGCGATGGCTGCACAAAACTCTAATTCGAGGCGTTCCGGTGTTCCGTAATACTAAAAATTATGACCGAAAACTTTTATTATTTCGGACAAAGTCTTATTAATTTGTTGACAATATAAGCTATGTCGAAAAGTAATTTTATTGTTATTAAAAATTTTTGATTTTATTTAAATAAAATTATGTTTTTTGTCAAAAAAACTACTTAGGAGCATAGATAAATACTATTCAAATACAAAAAATACCAAAATTTTGTGAAAATATGCTTGACTTACAAATCATTTTGGTATTCCGTTTGTATAGGGAGTTCATCATCCGCTGGCTCCTTAAAGGTTCAAATTAGTAAGAAACAGACATAAATTAATTAATTTTATTAGATGGACCAAAATGCACCATTTTATGTTCCGATTGCCGATGCGGCGTGGCAGGCGCCCGCCTGTGACGCAGGAGGTTGCGGGTTCGATTATCGCCTCGCCTTGGGACAAATGATTGTTCGATCTTTAAATATTTATTCCAGGGTTTAGTTGTTCTATGTATAATAAATAATATTTATTTATGTAAGTATAATGTTTTAAGTATATCTGTCAAAACACGCACTGCTTGGCTTGGGGTTAGATGATGTGGATTGACGAGCTTTGATTATGTACCTATTTAATTTATCATATCATTCATGGGTAAATTCTTAGAGTTACATATCAACAACAATATCTCAATCTATCTTCTAAATTATGAGCTTGTTATTTTTAATATCGATTCAAAAACTGTTTAATTTATAAATTTACTGAACCCAATCAACCCCTGCGAAATCCTGTAGGTATTCAAAATTTACTTTAAATTAAAAGTTTCGGAGCCGTGTTATGTTGTAATATCGGTATACTCGAAGACGACCCTAAAGGCTTTTTGAAGTTTATTCTGTTAAATGAAGATCAAAGTGTTTCATGGAACAGTAGCTACATACCTATAGGTTGGTATCTCAGAAAGTAAAATAAGAGAGTAAAATATACTTTAGTATAGCGATCATAATGGAACGGAATCTTGTCAAAGTAAATATTTACGGCACGTTTTATACAATGTCAAAATTATCAAAATGGAATGGACCACGTAAAACTTTAGCAATTATAAAGGCCGATTCTTATGTAGATATAAGTGAAGTCATAGCCAAGTGTTCATAAATCAGTGTATGAACAATTCGGTTCAGAATATTTGACAAAAGTCTTACCGCAAGCTTCAAGCGAATCTTGCGCGAGCTGTCTGATAGATGACCCTGTCAATTCAAATTGCATGTAAAATTTACAATTTAAATTCCACTTAAAAGCATATTTTAGTACAGCACTGTTGTGGTCCAAATCTGTGCGACCGTAATAGTTTCTCGAATGTTGAACCAGTCCTTATGAGGATAGGCAAGTCGTCATTAATCTGTCATTAGATGTTTGCTAAGTAAAAAGTAAAAAAATCTCGTCTAAACTAAAAATTATCCAGGCTAAGGTGAATTCTTCTAGACTCAAGGCATAACTATACTATGCTCAACTGGTTGTGCTGTGGGTACCGTACAGCCCACGGCACATTCAGTTGAGCATAAAAGATGACTTAGCTCTGGAAAGGGTTAATTAATCTTGTCTAAATTAAATACAGACATTAGAAATTCCGGCCAGGTGGAATGACAATCTGTAAAAGACTGCCGGCAGATGCTGGATGCGGCCAGCTGAAGACAGGGCGCTATGGCGCTCATTAGGGGAGGCCTATGTCCAGCAGGACTAATATAGGTTGTTGATGAAACATTAGAAAAGTTACGTAAAGGTCTATAAGTCCTTTTCAAATGTTGAGCTTAAGTTGTATTAATCATCTGGATCTGATGAAGCGAGCTTGTTATGAGATCTTAAGAAGGTTTAGCCAGTTTTACTCGTCGCCTTCATTTATCCAAATTGACTGAAACAAATGTCTGAGTGGAGTCAGCCTCGCAATTCCTTTAGGAATAATAGATGCTACGCTTTTACTCAGTAAATGGGACATGGCATTTGAATGTTTTATGAGAGAGTAGATTCTACGCGGCTATGTTCGTTCCATCCAGTAGTTTAATGCTTCGTCGTTTACGTCATTGTAACAATGCCTTGTCTTGTATTGCCTGACTATGTATTCTTTGTTGGGGATTTTTTTCGATTTCCATGGCTATTGCACTGCTTAAGGCTTAAAATCGTGTTGTTATATTAACAAGTATTATCATGTAATTTATTTATTGAAGGAAAACCAGCAGCTCCTTATTTTTTTATATAATAAATGTATATCAGTCATCTAGTAACCATGACACAAAAACTGCTCAGCTTGGGAGCTAGCTATGGGTTGTTGCTGTATTTTAAATGTACTAAAACAATCATTGATATCCATAACTCAGCTTTAGGTTAGATAAGTATGGATGGTGCTGTATCTTGCTTAATTTTTACCAACTTATTTTTAACCCATGGTTGCCAGTAAATATATATATATATTGAAAGTTAAAGAGTTCTGAGTTCTACTAGCCTTTACCTAAATGTTCTATTTGAAAAACGTTTGAGCGTTTGAAGGGCTAAAGTTTCTTTGGCGGTTGTTCTGAGAAGACCCAAGGGGAAAAAGCCCTTTTTTATGGAGGTCGCTGTGGGGTTAGATCTCAAAGGCCACTGGTTTCTCAGATTTACATGACTTCTCAGATTTACTTTAGCTGTTTCTTCTCCTATGGGTGTTAAATTATAAGTTAATAAGTTAAACAACGGGCTTGTTAAGGTGTAAGGATTATAAGAATTCAACACATAATACAAGGTTTTATACGCAAAGTTTCGAGCATTCCTTGTAGCGCACCCAGCTGAAGCTCACAAAAGTACTTCCACATAACACACCCGTTTTGGTGCGCGTCATTCTGTAGGCAAATTTTTATTACACCAAAAATGAAAACTAGCGTCACTGTTCGTAAAATATTGTATAATTGACGTACCGTACAGTGACGATCTGTGCCGCCCCAAGAGACTTCGAACCCATTAGTGACCTTGATGGGTTTCAAGTTGATTACATTCGTTTTATAATAGGGTAGTTTCCTGTGTAAAAAATATTATTCTTTTTGTTCTGTATGTTAGACTTTAAAGAAATGGACACGTTTTTGTTAGGTTGAGAAGTAGGAGCTCGTGACGTCACGCCATACTTAAATACTATTAATTAGTTAAAAAAAACAAGTTCTGCTTAGCTTGGGGCTAGCTGATGCTGTGTGGAGTGTCCGGAATCATTTATTTTATTATTATTCCATTTAAAGTATTTTGAATTTAACAAAAAGGAAGCAAAGGTGATTTTCTCAGAAACAACTTAAAGGCCAATAACAAAAGCTCGAGCACACTCACAAAGGAGAGTTTATCTGTTACATTGAAGAGGCGCCGTCAATCTTTCGACATTATTGCTTACAATAAGTACAAATGAATGAATGAATGAATACTTTATTGTATTAAAATAGAAAATATATAAATTAAAAAAAAGCTTATATCTACTTGCTAAGTAAAAAGAACCAATAGAAAAAATAAACCAATAGAATAATATCACGTCTAGAAAGTTCTTTGGATATAATGCCCTCTTTTGTTTAAAACTTCTTCACATTCCATTCAATTAGCTTACATATTATTTATTTAATTATTAACTTGTGTCATAATCAGTTTTACCACCGTCAATTCTGTTTATTCAATTTTTTCGTGGTAGAGATCGCCGTTAGCGATAAGACCGCTGATTGTACCACTCTATTTGATTAGTAAAAGTTATTGTTGTTTATTATGTTGATGTTGAAGGGGCTATAAATATCGTTTTCATTCATTCCACTCCATAGTATTTTACATTGTCGAGCGATGTGGGCGGGTTCGATTTCCGCCCCAGGACAAATGTATATACGATTTGCAAATATTTGTTCAGGGGTCTGGATGTTTTCTATATATAATTAAAAAAATGGATCTATGTAATGTATATTAGTCATCTAGTACAGATAACACAAGCTCTGCTTAGCTGGGGGCTAGATGATGCTGTGTGGATTGTCCAGCATTATTTATTACTAGCTGGTGCCTGCGACTTCATCGCGCAGTATTAGTATTTCGAGTATACTCGCCGTTTCAACCGCGTAGTTCCCGTCCGTTCCCGTGAATTCCGGGATAAAATAGCCTATGTGTTATTCCAGACTATTATCTATCGTTGTGCCAAATTTCATCCAGATCCGTTCTGTAGTTTTTGCGTGAAAGAGTAACAAGCATCCATCCATCCATCTTTCCATCCATACTTACAAACTTTCGCGTTTATAATATTAGTAGGATTTTATTTATTTACCAAAAAGGAAGAAAAGGTCAGAAACAACTCGAGGCCCAATAACAAAAGCTCGAGCACACTCACAAAGGAGAGTTTATCTGCTGAAGAGGCGCCGTCCGTCAGTCTTCCGGTCCAATAAACCAGTTATTGCCCTCGGCTGCAACACTGACAATGAGCTGAGATAAACAAATACAGGATGAATCAGAGCTACCTTTAGACTGTTTGTTTTCTGTCCTTATGTCCCTATATCCCTTTGTACGTAAACTACGCAACGGATTTTGATGCGGTTTTTTTAATAGATAGAGTGATTCAAGAGGAAGGTTTATACGTATAATAAAACCGTGCGAAGCCGGGGTGGGTTGCTAGTAAAATATAAGCTCTAGTTGCTCTAGTTGGCTTAGCTTATCTGTATTCGCTACGAAGCGATTGTATTTATACAAAATTCAACACTAAAACGATAGTAACGAGTTTCGATTGGTAATAAACGCCTTAGCAAAATAGCTTGTCAAAAGTTCCACTTGGCCAGGCATGGAAGTAAACTCGTTCGATGTTTTCGATACGCTTGATGCCATCGAAATGTACATTGTTTATCAATAAAATATTTATTATAAGATCACGGGACATATCTGTGGCACAAGTCCAATCGATCAAAAAACGATTGAAGCGAAGAGAAATTCAATGAACACCTTATTTCTTATATTAATTATTAAAATTAATTATAGTTTAAAACTTTACTTGTCTAAGTGCTTATTATTATAGAAATAAAGTTATTGTTTTACTGATGTTTTTTGGATTTTTCTACTATCGTTATCGTTAATCGAATGTTTCGTTGTCTAGGCCCTAAGTTCTTTTGAGGCTAGACAGTGATGAACAAGGTGGCAAAATGGAACTGCTTAACAATGTCTGCAGACACCATTGTGACTGTCTCTGGCGTTTCATTGTTGATTTATGAACCCTCTGAATTCTTCAATTCTCTGAATGGGTTCAATTTATTTTACGGAAAAGGGCTCTGGGATAATTTGTTTAGGAATTTGTGACGATGAAAATTGTTGTCTCCGTTGCTTCATTCATTATCTCAAGGTCTCTGAATTACATTTTAAAGTTAATTAAAAAGGAGTCAGTATGACTACAGAAAAGTGTAGTTAGTATGACTACAGAAAAGTTTTTGCGAGCTCGATAGATCAAGATAATTTTCGCGTAAGCTTACAAAAAATAATGAGACAAATACCTACAATTTACCGTAAAAGTACCCGTCTTGTATCTCAAAACCACAGACATCAAAGATTTCTGTGCTCAAAACCTTTATCAACTAGGTACATTAATGAAGAAAACATTTTAGTATCCCAGAAGTTGAATAGTTTAGTTAGTTTGAATAGAATTGAAGCTCGCCTACGAGTATGACACTATACAAACTAACATACAATATAAGTTTTTCTCTTTCCAGCACAGGCATTCCAAGGCACTAAATATACCAATGGAAAGAGATGAAATCTTTTTTGGTTTTCCTAAACGATACTCAAACAGTTAGTACAGTTAGGACTTAGGAAAAACGCACTAAAAAGCCAAGCTAAAAGCCAGTACTTTATCTCCTCATAGAATAGACCAGAGATGACCCAATTCTGAATAAAGTTTTCGTTCAAAATCAAGTGTTCACAGTGTTAATTGAAATCATGCAAATATTTCGCGTCGAAACTTGTTCGCTAACTTCATTTACTGATAAAATGGGTTGAATTCAATCTCTTTGTTCGAGAAATATTATTAACTAGCTGGTGCCCGCGACTTCGTCTGCGCATGATTAGTATTTCGAGTACTTGCGATTTTACTTGCGTAATTCCCTTTCCCGTGGGATTTTCGGGATAAAATAACCTATGCCTATGTGTTATTCCAGCTTATAATCTATCTCTGTGCCAAATTTCATCCAGATCCGTTCAGCAGTTTTTGCGTGAAAGAGTAACAAAAATCCATCCATCTATCAATCTATCCATCCATCGATCCATTCATACTTAAAAACTTTCGTGTTTATCAGTTCAATTCAGTTTGGTTCCCCTGGGCTATACGGGTTTTCAAAAATTTCTCACAGCATCTGAACGACGCGCGCGCGTCGTTCAAATGCTGTGAAAATTTTTTGAAAACCCGTATAGCTCAGGGAAACCAAACTGAATTCCGGGATAAAATGTATCCCATGTCCAATCGTCGAATTCATTCACTTCCGTCGTGATGCGTGGTTAAAGAATTTTTCTTTCACCCTCTCTCCCAGGGGAACCTTACCGAATTCCGGGATAAAAAGTATCCCATGTCCTTCCTTGTAGTATGAACTCAAATCGTCCCGAGTTTCATTCCAACTCATTCAGCAGTTTCGGCGTCATGCGCGGTAAAGGAATTTTACTTTCATACCCTCTCCCATGGGAACCTTAGTGAATTCCGGGATAAAAAGTATCCTATGTCCTTCCTCGTAGTATGACCTATAATCATGCCGAGTTTCATTTCAATCCATCAAGTAGTTTCGGCGTGATGCGCGTTTACGATACAGACAGACAGACAGACAGACAGACAGACAGACAGACAGACAGACAGACAGACAGACAGACAGACAGACAGACAGACAGACAGATAGACAGACAGACATGAATGAAAAAAATTACAGTTTTGGCTTGAGGACCGATAAAAGAGTGCCCTCCAAAAAAAATTTTCAAAAAATTTTCAATGTACAGAATTGGACCTGTTACAGTTTTATTATAAGTATAGATTCTTGATTTTTTACATCTTCTTTGATCTCTTTAATGCTCAGCTTTATATTTTTTTTCGTTTTCCTACTAGTTTTTTAATTTTGTCCTTTTAGGGTTTTTTCGTCACCAAGAAAATTAAAGTAACTTATTTAGTCCCGAGATGGGGTTTGGTGCCCGAGCGTTGCGAGGGCGCCAATAGTTCGAGGGTCATGAACTCACGAGTTCACGACGACGCGTTTTGTAAGGTGCCTTCGATACCTATTACCACAGCATGTACCCACAGCGCGGGGCAGCCCCTACTGATGTATAACTTCAAGTTTCCGAGCGCTGTATGTACTTATCGCGGTAGGTACAGGCGAGTGACGGAGCCCTGCTAAAATCACGTCGGGCTTTGTGTATTACAAACTAACTAGATTATTTACACTGCTCTCCATCAACGGATTTCATGCAAGCCAAAACATAATTGGAGTTTGTATGTTCGCTTGGAAGCTACTAACCTTAACAAATTCATTCATGTGGCTTTAGGTTTAGATTTAGTTTTTGTAATCAAACCTAGCTAGGTATTAAAACATCCTTACTTTTTGTCAAATTTGAAACCGTTTCGTCGTTATAGATAAAGTTTACACGATTATCTAACATTGAAAAAAACATTATTGACAAGATAACACAATATAAGACAAGAGACAATGTATTCCGTGGTGACCCACAATTTGCATTAAATTCCGCGCGTACCTTTTGTGACCTTAGCGTTTTGTGGTCAAAAGATTTCATTGAAGGATTTGATTATTTGTTGAGCTACCTCAAGATTATATCTTACAATCGAAAAGCTCAATTATTCATTCATTATAATTTTCTCTTTATATGTTTGTTATTATCATAATATGATTAAACATATCAAACAATCCTACATTTTTAAGTCCCATCAAAAATTGTTATGCGTTTCTATTTAACACTTTGCACATGACACGCCCCTTTAACTCGCGCCTTAGTTGGCAGTGAATGTGTTAAAACATGAATAGACTAAACAATGAGTTTATCTGGAAACCTGTCGTATAAGCTCATATAAAACGCAAGCATTAAGCATTCAAAACCCATATAAAACTGATCCAGAATGTGATAAAGGTAAGAAAGAAAACCTTCAATTCGCAAATAATAAAAGATATCTCGTAATTTCCAGCAGAGAGGGTACGATTCGTAAAGGGCTCTATATAAAAGGGTGCGACAATATCCGATAAGTTTGAGCAGAGTAAAGTTTGCTATCTAGATGAAAACTTCCAAATTGTAGCACGATCTTAGTAGTTACCGTAATTGACGAAGTTACA
Source organism: Eupithecia centaureata (assembly GCA_944547425.1). NCBI lineage: Eukaryota > Metazoa > Arthropoda > Insecta > Lepidoptera > Geometridae > Eupithecia > Eupithecia centaureata. The sequence goes on from OX155691.1 coordinate 12,157,273, forward strand.
AGGGCTTTGAATGATGGTAGACTTGTTATTGTCAATGATTTGAGTAGGGTAACTTTTTATGTCGTTTTCCTTTTATGTCAGAAGCAAGAAGGCAGGCACGGTATTATTTGATATAAGGAAGGTCCTTTAGAAATTCAAAAAAATGTTAATTCAGAATGCTTTATTTCCTTTAGATCTTACAGAATTTTTCGATACATCAGAAAATTCCTATCACAAAAGTAAAACTAGAAAAAATATTTTTTTACATAATATTTAATTAATACAAATTAATTAATTAAAAAAATTTATTAATACAAATTATTTTTTGCATATTTTCAAAAAGTAAATAAGTGAACAAAAAGCTTTTTTATTGTTAGTTTGTTAGTTTTCGAGTTGGAGCAAAATCCGTCACAAGCTTTCTTGTATCCTCTAGACTAGATATAAGATTTTTGTAAAAAGTCTTAATGAAAAAAGTGTATTGACTATTTATTTGAATTTATTTACTGTTTAATAACTATGCATGAATCTTATAAAAACGTAATTTTAAGTTATTCTTATTTTTAATGTATTTTGTAATAAGTTTATATGTATAATATACTGCCCATTTGATCAATATCACGTATTGAATATCACGCACGAGACGTTGATAAATAGGAGGTCGAGATTGGAGTGAGGTAGGTACGTGGGTAATGGACTCTCCACTCTAGGCTAGACTTGATTATCTAAATGCCTGATCGGATTGAAAATCAATAGGTCTTGTAGCTAAAACTATTTCAGATATATATATATATATATATATATATATATAGAGATACCATTCCGGCAATTGTTGATCAGGCGCGACTCACAGCGAGCACTTTGTTGATCCGAAAACACTTGTTGATCCGATCCTCTTTTGTTGATCTATTATACATTTTCAGTAACAAATGTTGCTCCGACCAGATCAACAATTGACCTCACGGGGCCTTTGGCATTGTAATACCATTTGTTGATCCGATATACAAATCCATTTTACACAAGTAGATCCGATTCAAATGAACCAATCAGAACGCAGCATTGGTCGAAACTGACAGCGACGTTGCCGCTTCGTGCGGGAGTCGTGGAGGTCGATGACCACACGTGTGGAAACGAAATGACAGGGTAACGCTATGTTCTATGACATTTATTATTTATGACATCGCGTTACCTAGTCCTTTTATTATTAGTTTGATAATTATGTACCAATTATTAAAATTTTACTTGATTGAGTGTTTTTTTGTAAGTCTAAAGAAATAATGATACTCATTTACTGAATAATTTTATTTAGAAACTAAAAATCCATTGCGAATACTTTTCTACGGACAAATGTTGATCCATCGATATTTTTTTAACGATAACTAAGAACTTTTCTATTTTTTGATTTTTCTTTATACCTGAAAACTAAAACCGAAAAAGTGGCACTTTGTTACTTAATGTGACGTTCCTTGCGTTTACTTTAATAGGTTTTTTTAATTATTGAGTATCGTGTCAAATTAATTATTATTATTTTTAATTCATTTTTGAAACTATTTGGATTGAAAATAAATGTGGGCGGCCGTAGGAATGCCTTTGGCACATGAGGATGCGGGTTCGATTCCCACCTTAGAACAATAAATGTTTGTACGATATGTAAAAATTTCTACGGGGTTCTGGGTGTTTTCTAAGTGTAATAAATTTCTCAATCTTTGTAATATTTTGTATTAAGTTACAGATATTTGTCATCTCTTACCCATCATAACACAAGCTCTGCTTAGCTTTGGGCTAGATGAGGCTGTGTGGATTGTCCAGCATTATTAATCTAGTTATTTATTTTAAACTAAAAAACTACACATCAGAGGTCACGGTAGTCACCCGAGTAGAATAGATAATTGCCTATCGTTATAATTGTTACAAAAATAACCTGCTACCTTAAATTATTTTGGGGAACTCAAGTAGTTGCCTACCTTACGTGGTTAACCGACTTAAAAAATAACTAGTGTCAATGCCTCGATCTATTGATGTTTAATTAAACGTCAATTATTTTAGACTCGTTACACCCCGCGGCTCCGCCCGCATAAAAAGTTATTTGTCATATTACAGAAATTTACTGCACGCCTCCTATGGGTAGTTCCATAAAAATAAAAAATACGTGTTTAATTATTCATTTTGAAGTTTATTTGTAGCGATTTTTAAGTCACTAGCAGCTGGTTCAGCCTACCGTTGATGAATACCTACCTGTTTAGTTTTAAATTACCCAATATGCGAATTGCTAGCAAGGATCTTCACAAATAATTCTGTAAAGTACCTAGCTACCTCCCATAGGTAAACAGGATCCTTTCATATTATATAGAGACTAGAGTCAGTGTTCTTCAGAGTTCAGTCAGACTCAAATCTTATCTTACTATTATAATAAATGGGAAAGTCTGTGTGAATGTTTGTTATAAGTAATCTCCTAAACTTTAGTTATTTAGAGGACATTTGGTAAGTAGATAGTAGGACCTAGAATAAGACAAGGGCTAATAAAATTATCAAAAATTAACCTCTGAGGGCGTAAAATAGGGTAAAGTATTTTTCCTTGGTTTGATTTACTTAAAACTCGGTACCTATAAATAAAGTATGAAATAATTAAACACGTATTTTTTATTTTACCAAAATAACCCCCAGGGGTTGTGTAATAAATTTCTGAAATTTGTTTAAAAAACACAGGTTGGCGGGTGAAGCCGCGGGGCACATCTAGTATCTAGTATTATAATAAATGGGAAAGTCTGTGTGAATGTTTGTTATAGGTAATCTCCGTAGCTACTTAAGTTATTCAGATGAAATTTGGTACGTAGATAGTTTAGGACCTAGAATAGGACATAGGCTTTTAAAATTTGGAATTTTTTAACTCTGAAGGGGTTATAAGATGGGGTGGTAAAGTTTGTATGGAAAATTATTTTTCATTGGTTTGTTTCACTCAAAATGAACACTATGAATAAACTAAAAGTAAATAACTAAACACGTATTTTTTTTACGAAACTATACGAGGCGTGCAATAACTTTATGAAATTTGAGAAATAAATTTCCATGCGGGCGAGGCCGCGGGGCGCATCTAGTTATTACTAAAGTAAATAATTTCCAAGTTGTAATATCATATACATATATTGTGTTATATATTGTGTCTAGGTCCTAAAGAATAAACTTATCAAATTTCATTTAAATAACTTAAGTAGTTACGGAGATTACTTATAACAAACATTCACACAGACTTTCCCATTTATTATAAAAGTCAGATTTGCAAATTACCCTAAACGTATCGTTGGTAGTTACTGATCATAAAAATGTTTTAGTAAATTACCTAGCGGGTCTCATCATAATCATCATCTTCGTCGCCAGCCATTAATAGTCCACTGCTGGACACATGCTTTCCCATATGAAAGCCCACTTGACTAGAGGACACCATACACTACGTTTACCGAGACGTGGTCTTCACTCAAGAGTACGTTTACCCCAGTGGTTGTCAGTTTTTCGCAAGATATGCCCAGCCCACTGTCATTTTAGCTTGCTAATTCTTTAAACTAGGCTTTATCTCGCGGAGAATCGGCAACCATTTGGGTTAACGTGTTCTTCAGTGGAGACTGCGACTTGGCAAACGTAGTGTAGGACGCCCCGCCCTCCGGCCAGTTGAGATGACGATCTGCGAATGATTGATGGTAGATGCTGGACGCGACAGCGCTATGGCGCTCATTACGGGAACCCTATGTCCAGCAGTGGACTAATGTCGTCCTAAAATAATGATAATGTTGCCCATTAGACAGTTTCGTGAGGTGAATGAAAATTCAGTTAACGGCACACTTATAGACGTGATATTTGTAGGAGTTCATTTGAGTCTAAAATATAGGAAACATTCTAAAATCTTTCTCTTTATATTTTCGTTTGACGTGTAGTGCGTTCTGGCATACTTAGATCGCTGTAGAATTGAACTCTGAAGCAGGTTCTCTCCAGGTTCTTAGTTAAAAATAAAGTTTCATTAGAATTTAAACAAACAACTGTTACAAAAAAAACCTTTTTACCAACTTCTCATACCTAGGTAAGGCACATGTCGAAGAAAAACATGACCTACAAACTGGTTGCTAAAGAGTTCAGTTATTTTTTGTGAGCTATAGTAGATTTCAAAAATACACATACCTACACAAAAATATTATTTTATAAATGTAATGTGCTTGGTCAGTGAATTTTAGCTATTTCTACTCTATTCTATTCGACTATCCGAAGGAAATTTCTAAGAACGAACGCTTTCAAGTCTATTAACTTCGATTATGTAAGTCTCGAAAAGTCCCCCACTACCGCGCGTGCGGCGTTGCCGCTTTGAAAACAGACGAAGTAGTAATTTGTGGCTCCAGAGACTGCAGATCAACATTGTCTAAGCGAATGTGGCGCATAGATATATAGTACCGGATGTAAAAATGACGTTTGGGTGTAATTTTTTTGACCGTTAGAAGATCAACAAAATTGGTGTATTTTGAGGATTTTCTAACGCGAGTATATTGAAAACGAGTCAATGCAGATCCAGCGTTGCCATGTGCTTTTGAAATTCGGATCGAAGTATATCTGTTTACTAGGTCTAGAGTCGAATGTACACATGAAAAAGGTGGATCAACATTTCTTAAGAAATCGTACTGGATCAACCATTACCGTGAACGGTTCATTATTTATATATATATATATATATATATATATATATATATATATATATGTATTTATTATCTGAACATCTTTAGGGAGTAGGTAAATACATGAATAATTCTAACTACTAAAACTAGACAATTCAGACAGCATCTTCTAATCCCAACTAAGTCGAGCGTGTATTATATAGGTACTGGATAACTGAGATACAAATAGTCGATAATATAGGTACCTATATTTAAAAGACCGTATAGTCATCGCTCAAACAATAGCGATTGGTAGACAAGCGTCTTAGTGAAATCGCTTGTCAAAAGTGAAAGAAAAACTTGGCTTGGCTCTACGGAACGTAGTAATACTTGATACTTGGCTTGGCTAGGTATGGAAGATATATCGATCTTTGTTTTCGATTGGCTTCTGTAAATCAATAACTTTATTTCTTTAAGTTAATAAAATAAGCGGGATAATAATATTTTGTTTTCGAACATCTTTGATTTGTTGTACTTATTTGAAAAAAAAATCGTAAAATAAAATTCAGTCATCAGCTTACTATCAAACAATATTAAGTAAGTATAAAAAAAATAAAAAAAACAATGATTCGTTCTGTACGAAGGCACTCATAAATTGTTTACGAGAAATTACCACATATTCATTTAAAGCGCAAGTTTTTGAAAAAGTATAAACGGAGGCTATACTTTCAAAAAAAGATTTATGATAGTACTACATTTTATAAATAAATAAAAACATAATAATTATTATGTATAACACAGAAGGCGTTACATATATTTCGCTCGAGATAGTCCACCGCAGTCTCAAAGACATGTGGTTACTTAGAGATCTGGATTTCAGTTCTCGAGGTCGTATTCTCGCACACCTCGTTACCATAGCAACGAGCCAGGGCTTAGTGCCAGGTATTTGCACAAGTTAGAAGTTTCGCCTTTCTTTTCAAATAACTATTTATAAGGAATATTAATATGCGTTCCATTTTATTTATTCGTTTCAATTGATTACTCAATTGAAATGGAAGTGATAAAGTATAATTTATTTGACTAAGAATGGTACAGACATGAACAGGAAACAAGGTAAATACATCGTATCTCAGTCACTTAATTAGTGATTGTAAGTATCACGACTGTAGTCCGTTACTTTAAGGTCTCCACACACTGAAGCCGGAGGCGGAGCGGAGGTGAAGGCGTGCGAGTTGTATTCTATTGAATCATTATGAAAGGCTACACACACACCGCAGGCGGTGGCGGCGCGGTACCATAGGAAAAACCGGCACGCCTTCGCCTCCGCTCCGACTTCGGCTTCTATATGTGGAGACTTTTAAGCAGAGATAAACCACGTAGCAATGTACTCGTTACGGAAAGTTACGACTTGCTATAAAGAAAGAAAAAACTTACAATTTAAAATAAAATGCATAGCTTAACATAGTTTAAAACAATCACCAATAACGGTTCTTGATGGTTTCCGCAGTATTAACGAATAACGTGGTTTTTATAATAAACCAGTCATTTCGAAATTAATAGTCCTTGTTCCCAGCTCGCTTATGTTAATTATACCCATATAATTATAGTCCATTAACTGTGGGCTTAACTACGTGGAGCGCATGCCAATATATCCAGCTATGTATAGAATAATGACTTATAATAACAGTAGGCGTAATATATACGTATATATGTATACGTAAATATATGGGTCAACCATTATTGTATTAAAATTATGCATGGCTGAACGCTCAATATTATTTAAGTAAGCACCTACATAATGTACGATGGTGCTCAGGAACATTTGAACTTTGATTATTATTTTCAAATTAATATTTTAAGTTTTGGCGTCAAAAGTGTTTTTAGTTGAGATCATAAGCATTAATTTATTTTATGGCAGATAAAAAAAACAATGAATCTGGACAATCCACATAGCATCATCTAGCTCCAAGCTAATCAAAGCTTGTAAAGAGTACAAGATGACTGATATACTTAATACAATACATTGCATAGATAGATATTTTAATTATAAATGGAACGCTGGAAAGACATTTTCTGATCGTTGATCGATCGATCAACTATATTATGTCCCAAGGCGATAATCGTTCTAAAAATATATTTCTTATATCAATATCTAATTGCAAAATTTAAAGATCACTCACGAAGGCTATTTTCAAGAATTATCGTATTGTACTCATTTTTTTAGAAGTTGAAATGTAATGTAAATAATATTAAAAAAAAATTATGAGTTTAATTAAATGGGCTTTATCAGGGACTCTATAAAACTTTATCGTAATTTTGGTAATAAATTGCAACACTTTTGTACCATTATTGCTGTTTCGTAGCAATCGTAGAACCTCTACGCCGCCGTAGGCATTACGTCTACGCCGTAGACGCTCTACGACAAATAACTAAACAGGAAAATACAAGGAAAATATTCAGGTTTCACAATAATTCATAGTTCTGTGGTTTGTTTTTATTACACTTTGAACTTTATTTCTTAAAAGTAAATAGGAATTTGTCGCAGCAAAGTTCAAAATGGCAGCTATTACGAGTTGAAATTGTCTTGCACGTAAATATTTACATAGTAAAGTTTAGAATCAGCAAACTGGCTTTTCAGCATAAATTTAGAGTTAATTAGCTTTTGAAAAATTGTAAATTTAAAGGAGAAAGTGTTAAATTACAGAAATTTTAAACCTATTTTGTCTATGATTCAGCGGCCCGAAGTAAAACTTGGCCTCCGAGACAAGATTCTTTTCAGAGCCGAGATGCCAAGATTATCACCAATCTTTTTAGATTGGTGATTTTCTTGGCATCTCGCCTCTGACGGTTTTTCTCTCCTCGATTCCAGATCACCAAGATTTCTGTTTAAGAAAACAGAAATCTTGGTGATCTGGAATCGAGGCAGATTTAATAGAAAAACCGTTCATTTCTCAGCCACATTTTACAAAACTTGTCTACCAGCAGCTTCCTCTAGATCGTTTGCAACAGTCTGCTAGCTCAATTGTTAAAAATTCTACATAAATTCTAATTTGATTCAATTCTTTGATAGAAAATAAATCATTGCATCCTACAGCGTCAAATTGAATATATATACCTAGTAAACTAAGTTATATGCTTGGAAAATACTCAAAGACGGAATCTAAATTGGCAATCCATCTTCAGAAGCCATAGCTATATATAGTTAGATGTCTGGCTGTCACCCACCCGAGCACTGCAGCGTCGTCGCCGACAAAACGAAAACAAATGAACCAATCAACGTTTGTATTCATCGATAGATGGGGTTTCCGACGGACAACCTTATGCAATACAGTAGTGTCACTAATAACAACTTGCACAACTATAAAAACACAAAATTTGTTGGAGCATTGATAAAAATACAGCCAAATGCGAATCGGACTCGCGCACGAAGGGTTTCCTACCAAATATCTGTAAAAACCTCAGAAAAAAAATCCCTAACATTATTTACTTTATTATGTTATAAATAACTAGCGACCCGCCCCGGCTTCGCACGGTTTTATCATACGTATAAACCTGCCTATTGAATCACTCTATCTATTAAAAAAACCGCATCAAAATCCTTTGCATAGTTTTGAAGATTTAAGCATACAAAGGGACATAGGGATATAGGGACATAGGGACAGAGAAAGCGACTTTGTTTTATACTATGTAGTGATAAAATGGTGTGTGACTATTATATAACAGTAAACTTGAACAAATGGCTAATTGAAATTTAGGTCCACGACAGATAAACCCACACAACAACAAAAGGTGTATGTAAATACCAAAGTAGTTACTTTGAGTGGGTAGTAGGCAGCTAGAGAAATAGGTCATTGGTTACGAAGACGCCTGGCGCCTGTTCGTTAATGTCGCTGACCTATAGACATCTTTTTATCAACCACTATCGGCACCCGTGGCTTCACCCTCTTGAAAATTGATGAATAGTATGCCTCTTCATTAATTTTTATCTTTGATTTCAGGCCTACAACTACGCCTACTAAAAATTTTAGCCCAATACATTCTATGGTTTTGGTGTCAAGAGGTAACTTTCATCCAAATATCCTATACAGCCGAAATTTTGGTTATACCTCTGTGCCTTCTTGATTATGTAACCTATTTTTTCAATTTGATTTAAGTACGATGTATTATTATAATAATTTACTGTAAACTTGACTTGAGTGAATATTATGAATATAAGTTGTGTATATTCCTATGGTACAAATATATAAACTAAAACTAACTAATTATCCTAACTGCCCTAGGCTTTGCATGCGTTATTTCTATAGAAACGTGTCAAGGCTATATCTATTCCATCGGAACTGATCTACGGGATTAAAAGTACCTTATGTGTTATTCCAAGGCTAAAACTACGTCTATTCAAACTTACAGCCCGATCTGTTCAGTAGTTTATGTGTAAAAGAGAAACAAACATCCACACAAACTCACGTGTAAGGTATATGTGATTCTTATTTAAATAGAAATCTTTTTCATCCTTTTTTGAATAAAGGAACGTTATTTCATCGAACTTTACTACACAATGTCTCCTAGTCTATTGTGCGAAACTTTTACCCAATATAACGTTCGACCTATTAATGTAATGTACTTGTGGACCGGCCATTGGGTGCTATGGGGCTTTTTGATGGATTACACAGGCCTCTTCGCGCCACTGCCCAGCGAAATTAGTTTTTCGCAAGTTGGGCTGTGGGCGGTACTGTTGTATAATCTGTGGCTTTGGTTAGGGCTGTCGGTGAAACAGGAGTAATCCATCTAGAAAATTTATTGCGGAATTGATTTTTTGATGAGAACGTAGGTGGATTTGCCCTATTTTATGTAAGATAAATAATGAAAGTACTAGGAGTACATGACACACGAGAGCTAACTAATATATCTTTTGAACCTATGGCGTTCCTTCAATTCGGCGTAACAAAACGGTCAAGTGTGTGTTTGGTGGGACCACGAAAAAGTTTTGTCCCACCAGTGGGACATCGCAGTGGGACCACGGTTCCGGAGTCATACAACTCCGTAAAAATATTAGAATTACTTGAGTTCTTTCTATTTCGAAATTATGATAGATTTGGAAGTTTTGCTTAAGTGTTAACATAATTTTTATCACTCACTTTAGTAAAAAGGTATTTTTTAAAACCGCTCTACAAAATTTTTATGTGTATGTAAGCTATTGGCTCACTCTGCTCTGTTGTTTTAAGAAACACTTCATTAATTTAGATAAATATGAATTTTTTATTCTGAAGTTCTTTGTACCAATTATTCTAAAGGTACATTTCAAAGATACTTAAATTAAGTTTAATGCACTTATTCATTTTGCCCTAATAGAAAAACCTTTTTGTTTCTTACACGAAGTACAATGTAGTGTTAATTTTTGGGAAGAATCTAGTTTTGTCTGGATTCTTGTGTTAAACAGTTTTATTTCTAACATTATATTTTTTTTATTTTTCTAGAGGGCGAGATGTACAAAGTAAAATGTTTATCAGGGTGAAAGTACGTGCTAAAACCAGTTTACTTTCCTATAAGTATTAGGTAAAACTTAGCAATGCCGCACATGTACTGCGTCATGTTCATGGATATAGAGATTTCCATGTTCCGTATTGAATCATCATGTTACCTAAAATTTAATATAATATAGTTGATTCAAACTAACAAATAACCATACAGAGAGCACAGAGCGTGAGTCCACTCCCCGCCGACTCTACAATAATGCAAAATTATAAACGTATTTATAAACGTATATATTTATTTCCGTGACGATGGCAAGAGGCCCGACGGTATGACACTAGTCCCATGGGAGTTGGGGAGGCCCCCACATAGACGCTACATGCGTCGACACACTTGCACATTCCCATCTTTCAAGGACATCCACTAGGGCTGGTGCGGCGGCAGATCCGGCCGAGGATCTCAAGAGGTGCAAATATGCAGGTCTCGACAGAACCTACGCATTTGCTCCCCTTGGATTCGAGACCCTAGGTCCGTGGGGTACCGAGGCTCTCCGGGTTTTTAAAAAATTATCTGAGCGTCTGGTCGATGCGACGCGTGATCCGAGAGCTGGTGAATATCTGGCTCAGCGCATCAGCATTGCCATAAAGCGTGGTAATGCAGCCAGTGTCTTGGGGACGCTTCCGACTGGTATTGACATGGATCAATTGAGCTACCTTTAGACTGTTTGCAACCGTCTGCAGTTAGCTCAATGGTTTCAATTGTAAATACTAGTTGTAATTTTTCTATTCCTTTGCTTGTAATTTTCGTTGTTAATAAAGATGTTAATTTATAAACCATTTGCCATCATTCATTTAGAATCATAATTTACGCGTGACCCGAGAGCTGGTGAATATCTGGCTCAGCGCATCAGCATTGCCATACAGCATGGTAATGCAGCCAGTGTCTTGGGGGCGCTTCCGACTGGTATTGACTGTTTGCAACCGTCTGCAGTTAGAACAATGGTTTCAATTGTAAATACTAGTTGTAATTTTTCTATTCCTTGCTTGTAATTTTCGTTGTTAATAAAGATATTTATTCAGTAGGTAGTTTCATGTTGTGGTTTTAGGTAAATAAATGTACATACAAGAATCTGGTTGTGGCACTACAACCATAGGCAAACATAGCTTAAAACTAATTAAAATTAATTTCAGTTTTATTTTCATCTAAACACCGTTGGAATATAATTTTTTATCCTGACTGACAAGGTCTTTGTAACTTGTGTTATAGGATAACAAATATCCTGTTCAAAGGCACAAGTAGTTATTAAAACAGAAATCTTCTAAGAAAAAGTTAAGCCGGATTTTCGATGACCCTGATTCTGAAACCCCAGTCACTCCTTTAAGCTTTTACAAAAGGCAACTCTGTTATTTCATTTGTAATAAAAGTTTAAAACTGACTTGCGGTTGTGTTGCCGTTTCGCGTTTTGCTTCACATTTGCTTTTATTGATTGTTGAAGTGTTACTGCAAATAGCTTTGGTTTTTCTTACTAAATGAACATCGTCGGTCGCCATTTTGTAGTTTCTTTGATGGCCATTTTGTTTGACATAATTTGGCAAGTTTAAAATAACTATAACCTGTCAGATCCACCAGCTTTGAAATAAAAAAAATCCGATGTAATAAGAAAAATACAGTCGAATTGTGAACCTCCTCCTTTCGTATCCTAACAATAAATATATAAAAATTATGCAAATACAAATATAAATAAAAATTAAACTAGCTTAAAATAAAAAAATATTATAAGCTTCTAAATAATCATAAAAAGGACAAATCACAAAAACAAAAACAGATAATGCGCAATAGGCAGCCAATCGCTAAGAGCGATCTCTTCTAGGCAACCTTAGGGTGGTGCTCGACAAAGTGTACGTGTGTGTGTTATTTGAATATTGGAACACTAAGGCTGTGTCCCCAGTAGGCAAACTGTGAGCAGCCGACTGAGTTTGCGGCGTATCAGTTCAGTACGCCCTTCCATATATTTTAAATTTAGTATCCACAGTTTGCTAGTTTGCGCTCACTGTACGCAGTTTGCACGCAGTTTGCAGCGATACGTGCGCCGACTGTCTCAGTTAGCGGTCATTTCGCAGGTTCCAGTGCTTGCGATACGCACGCAAACTGATCTGAGTTTGTAGCTGTTCGCCACGAATTTGCGGCTCACTCAGTCGGCCGTTCACAGTTTTCCTACTGAGGACACAGCCTAACAAGTTAAATATCAATATAAGATTCATTGTAAGCCATGAACAAAAGGACATCCCGCCAATAGAGCAGAAAATCCATAAATAACGCTGATCACGTTTTGTTTAGTTCTCGGAGAAAAAACACATTTTTTATTCTGTGACGTGAATGGAGATAGGACATGGCGGCACGTCACGACGCCGTCCACTGACATAGGGCTGCCAGTGGTGATACTATTAGTTATTTATCGATGAAAGTTTCTTAGAATATTTGGGCACGTTCACGGAAATAATATAAATATACTCACAATATCCTATGTCATTTATGTCTGAAACGTTTCAAGTCTATTTCTATCCCATGCGAACTGATTTTTGGGATGTAAAGTGAAAAGCCTTTGTGTTATTCTAGGGCTAGAACTACGCCTGTTCAGACTTTCATCCCGATCCGTTTAGTAGTTTTTGCGTCAAACATCCATCCAGCTATACAACCTTTCATAGTTTTATATTTCATTTCATTTAACATATGATTAGTATATTATTAGTACTTAGTATAGCATTACTATTATAAGGGCGCTATGGTGCTTATTAAAGGAGGCCTATGTCCAGCAGGATGATATGGACTAATATTGGCTGATGATGATGATGAAGTATAAGTGAGGATATGGATTTTGAAGGAGTCTTAGTCCACAACTCAGGTCTCCTGCGCCATAGCGCCCTGTCTCCTACTTGCCACATTTTACACCTGCCTGCAATCTTTCGCAGATCGTATCTCACCTGGCATAAGAGCTTTCCTACTCTACGTTTATTGGATCGCGGTCTCCACTCAAGAACACGTTTTCCCCAGCGGCGCCAGGTCTTCAGAGATAGGGCCGGTCCACTGCCACTCCAGTTTACTAATTCTTTAGGCAGTCCTCACTTTGAATTTGTATTTGCCCGAATTTTATTTGTGCGGATACATACGATTACGCTTGAATTATCGCGGATTCTAAGGACTATTAAGAGCATTCAGGCTGCGCACAATTAGTCGTTTGTATACGTGCGTTCGAACAGTGATAGTGCATTTTCGTAGGAACAAATTCGTATCCAGAGTGAGCGCGGCCTAAAGCCATGTCTATAACTACTATATGTTTCTCCGTCGGATGTATTCGCTACCAATCCTTCAGAGAAACTCTGATTCCGATCACAGATGCCTTTAAAATAACTCCGTAAGTATAAAAGGGCAGCCCTAATCCTAGCCGCAAAGCCACGTATTTAATAAATCCGATAGCAAATGAATAATGTGAAAAGTTTGATGTTTCTATGCGGAATCGGAAGAGTTTGTTATTCTCTGCTTTCTCAGTGTATGAAGAAAGCTTGTTAAATAAGATAGAATATAATGACATTTATTCATAAAAATAATACAAACAGTTAAAAACATTGTTTTAGGATATGCATATAAATAGTTTTGTTATAAAAGGGCCTTTATTCAACATAACGCTGGCTGAGGTCTCATACACAGCTATAAAAAGCTTTTTCATACAGAGGCTTAGATACTTGTTTTTTCAGTAGGCGGTGGTGAATTTCAGTGTAAAGTAGCCGCCACCCGCACGCTATTTTCCTTTTGAAGCTGCCATAAATTCGGTCTCACTGTCCATCAAAAGTGTTGGTCTTAAATGGAGCGAAAACCTGAAAAGTCAACTGTTTGGCACGTTTTATTAATGACTGTTTAACCAGATATCCAGCTAGGAGTCTATCTTATTTTTTGGCTCTTTACGTAAATCTCAATATCAAATTAATTTGAAATATATATTATGATGTTTCAACAGGAAAACAAGTTAAAAGACTCAGCATTTTCACGTTTCAGTCGAGAGCTAGAAAACTCACTTTGAAATAGCCAAGCAAGCAACGTGGAATCCAAAACATGCTCATAAAGACGTGCCACGTACCGCCTCTGAAAGTTTATAAAAAACTTGCCTTCGGTGCTGTTAGTTGGGTCAACTGAGGTCAACAAAAATAATTTTCTAAAAATGAGTTCGCTTGTTTTTGAAACTTAGTGACCGCCTCTGATGTCTTGGGTAAAATAGAGAAAAATTATGTCACAGCGTCACGGAATGCGTAAAATATTTGAAATTACTTCGTACTTACTTATAGGTAAAAAGACATGAGTAGTTGAACCTTCTTAAGCTTTAGCCTAACTTATCAAATCATTGTCTCTATGGAAGGAAGGCCCAAAATCTACTTGTTGAGTTTCTTTTTAATCTATTTTACAAAACCCTTTTCCTTTTTAAAACATAATGGAATCCGACCCTTGGTTTTATGTGCGTACTTACGTTACCTTAAGGTGGATCGGTTTCCAATGGCGGGAAATTCATTTTCTTATGTTCGAATGTAAGTATGCCTTAGATATAAAAACGGCAGTAAGTAGTTTACCAAATACAAATAATAAACCATTTATAACAAATGTTTTTGTAAATTAACACGTTTTATGTACCTACTTCTAAAAGAGGATCTCAAGAGGCTCAAATATGAAGGGCTCGACAGGACATACGCATTTGCTTCCCTTGGAGTCCGTTTATTGTGTACCGAGGCTCACCAGCTTTTTAAAAAAATCTCTGAGCGTCTAGTCGATGCGACGCGTGACCCGAGAGCTGGTTAGTATCTGGAACAGCGCATCCGTATTGCCATACAGCTTGGTAATGCAGCTAGAGTCTTGGGGACGCTTCCGACTGGTATTGATTATGGATAAGTTGAGCTTCCGTTGTGTCAACTGCAGACGGTAACAAAAAATATAGATTTTTGCTACAGTCTGCACTTAACTCAATTGTATACAAACTTGTTTTAATTTGATTCTATTTCTTGATTGTATTTTTGTTGTTAATAAAGGAACTAAAACAAAAATCACCTTTACTAATTACCAAATAGGTACTCAAATAGTGGCAAATAATCGTTTGTTGACAAAACAAATGAAAATTTGTCAAACGTTTTTGAACATGGAAAGTGGTTTAGGTAAGATTTACACGAAATTAAATTCCTGTGCCTTTTTTTATGAACAACATGCAAAAAACATTTAAATTGAAAAAAAAAGTTTTGCGCTATTCGAAATCGATCCACCTTTATATAAACGCCGCGCCGCGTGGTTCGCTTTGTTTTATTATGATTAATGTTATTATGTTTGTTACATACAAACTATGCACCTAATCTGCAGCGGTGGCTCGCGTTGCAACATGCATTGTGTCGGTCGACTGCAGAGTCAGCAATGACGTCTTTCCCTCAACGTGCCCCAACTGCGTTCAGGTCACGTCATTCTATACTTGGTAATCACATCGACCGAGTGTAGATTCTTTAGTTATAAATTACGATCATTGTAATATCTTTACTTAATAAATTAGTTTAAAAGTTTTTGGTTTTTTTTAAAACCGTCGTCTGTGGCTTCCGTAATTGGCGCAGGCGGTAGGATACGTCGAAGCAGTGGGTATTCGTCCAGGAAATACACAAAATCGATTCCAGACGAACAGACTCCTGTTTGGCCTTCAAGTCTTCATCGGCGTATCCAGAATCTACGAGCACACGGGCGGCGGCGCACTTGAAAATCAGTGTACGAAGAAAACCATATTATGTAAGTGCTTTGAAACTTTCCTTTAAGTGTTGCCTCCTTTTCCACCATTTTCCATCCACGAAAATCAGAGGAGGAATCGACCTCCTCACGGCAAAATCGTAGAGATAACGTAATAGATAATACTAGAAATTTAGATTTAGATAGTAGTGAAATTTTAAGTGAAAGTAACGATAGTATTTTAGACAATATGGCTAACGAACCAGATCACATCTATAAGGCACTCCGCATGGTCCCGGAATTTGACGGGAACCCTAATATCCTCACTAGATTCATAAGAATCTGTGACCAACTCGTAACGCAATTCATGCGCACTGATCCTGGGAACGAGTTAAGCAATCTATGTCTTATTAACGGTATCCTTAACAAAGTAACGGGTCCAGCATCCAGGACCATCAATGCTAATGGCATTCCAGACAATTGGTTAGGGATTAGGAATGCTCTTATTAATAATTTTGCGGATCAGAGGGACGAAAGCGCCCTGTACAATGACTTGTCTGTACTAACACAGGGAAATGATTCCCCGCAGGAATTTTACGACAGATGCCAAACCCTTTTCAGTACGATAATGACGTATGTGACACTGCATGAGCATGTGCCTACCACCGTGGAGGCGAAACGAGATTTGTACCGTAAACTTACTATGCAGTCTTACGTACGAGGTTTGAAAGAACCTCTAGGGTCCCGTATACGGTGTATGAGACCCCCTACTATAGAAAAGGCTTTGGAATTTGTACAAGAGGAGTTGAATGTGATGTATTTGCAACATAGGAATGAACCCAGCCGGAATCCAGCGACGCAGACAGCATCTAAGGTACCGTACCTACCACCTAATAATTTCAGTGTACCGAAAGCGTTTAATTTTGGTGCCCATAGGCCTGTACCAATGCAGCCGCAACCGCAGATGCAACCGCAGATGCAACCGCAGCCGCAACCGCAGCATTGGCGTCCAGCTTTACAGTTTCATCCCCCACAGCGCATGCCATTACAACCCTCACGAACGCAGCAGATGTTTAGAGCGCCCCCTCCAAATTATAACGCTCAGACCAGCGGCTTTAGGTTCCCTCCTAGGAACGCACCACCGCAGCATCAAGGACCAAAGCCCATGAGCGGTGTAAGTCATTTTGTGTCGAAAGCTCTTCCCCCTACTATGCAGGGACATGACTGGCGTAAATTTGGCAATCCTCCCCCGACTAATTACTTTAAGTCTAGGGAAATGAATTACAATGAGGTAGGTGACTACTCTGACTATTACTACCCTGACGACTACTACTACCCTGACGGTGATTATCCAGAGACTGACTATGGTAACTTTTACGGCTACCAGAGCGTTCCGGAGTATTACTGCGACCAACAGGACGACCCTCAGACCACTGACAATATACCATCGAACTCAATGGCTATTGAGCCCGCGCAACTGCCTTCTCAGCAGAAGGATCAGGATTTTCCTTCGGGCCGTTCCAACAGAGAACTAAAATAGAATTAAACTTACAGTCAAAAAAGGAATTGCGGTTCATACAAATATCGAACCCTCCTCTGAAGTTGCTTATCGATACTGGGGCCAATCAATCATTCATAAGTCCCGAAACAACATGTAATTATTTTTCACATGTGCCAAAGGATTTTGATCCTTTCGAAGTCACAAATTCACGCGTTACCAGCACCCATGACTATTCAATTACTATACCGCACTTTGCTGAATTTGGCGATCAATCCAATATAAAACTATTCATCTACAAGTTTCATAATTACTTTGATGGATTGATAGGCCTAGATCTATTAGAGAACTGTAAGATAGATCTGAAGAACAATGTGCTAGTAACTGAGTTAGCTAGAATACCATTGTCCCGTTATCAGTGTAGGAGAGCAAATCGTGAGGAAACGATTCCTGCCAATTCATCTAGATTGATTAACATCCCGATCGAACATCCCGACGGTGACATATTCGTGACTGAACAACTAATGTGTAACTGCCTTATACATGAGTGTGTTACTACTGTAACAGACAAGACTGGAATAGTTGAGGTAGAGAACATGACTAACGACGATATAGTTATTTCTTTCAAGGACTCAACAACGCATATTGACGTGTGTAATATAGAACAAACCGAAATCGAACAGGACCCCACTCGGGTAAAAAAGGTTTTACAGAACCTTAGGACTAAACATCTAAACGCCGAAGAGCGAGCTAATTTAGAAACTTTGTGTGGACGGTTTGCTGATGTGTTTTATATAGAAGGAGAGGCACTAACTTTCACTAACAAAATCAAGCACAGTATTAGGACGACAGATGAATTACCTGTTTTTACAAAAAACTATAGGTACCCCTATGTACATCGCGAAGAAGTTAGGAGCCAGATTACTAAGATGTTGGATCAAGGAATCATCCGACCATCTGACTCAGCCTGGAGCTCACCTATCTGGGTAGTTCCAAAGAAAGTCGATGCTTCTGGTAAGCAGAAGTGGAGATTAGTGGTAGATTTCCGTAAATTAAATGAAAAAACCATTGACGATAAATATCCCATACCTAACATCTCGGACGTTTTAGATAAATTAGGTAGATGTCAATATTTCACCACATTAGATCTTGCCTCCGGATTCTATCAGGTAGAGATGAACCCTAATGACATTGAGAAGACAGCCTTCAATGTCGAACACGGGCATTTCGAATTTTTGAGAATGCCCATGGGATTAAAAAATTCTCCATCCACCTTTCAAAGGGTAATGGATAACGTCCTCAGAGGACTGCAAAACGAGATATGCCTCGTTTATCTCGACGACATAATCGTCTTTAGTACATCCTTGCAAGAACATATGATAAACCTAGAAAAAGTCTTTACTAGGTTACGAGAGTCCAACTTTAAGATCCAAATGGATAAATCGGAGTTTTTACAATTAGAGACAGCTTACCTTGGCCATATCATAGGAAGAGACGGTATAAAGCCTAACCCAGATAAAATCGTTGCAATCCAGAAATATCCTTTACCAAAAACCAGTAAGGAAATCAAGCAGTTTTTAGGACTTCTAGGGTACTATAGGAAGTTCATCCCTGACTTCGCTCGTATCACTAAACCTATGACTAGATGCCTTAAGAAAGCGAATAAGATCACTCTTGACGCTGACTATGTAGAATGCTTTGAGACATGTAAGCGACTTCTGACCAATGACCCGATATTACAATATCCTGACTTTACTAAGGAATTTATTTTGACAACTGACGCATCAAACGTGGCTTTAGGAGCCATACTTTCTCAAGGACCTGTTGGTTCAGACAAACCAATTTGTTACGCGTCTAGGACTTTGAACGATAATGAACTAAACTACTCTACCATCGAGAAAGAGCTTTTAGCCATAGTATGGGCCACTAAGTACTTTCGGCCATACTTATTTGGACGTAAATTCACGGTTTTGAGTGATCATAAGCCTTTACAGTGGGCTATGAACATGAAAGAACCTAACTCTAAGATCACACGATGGAAGTTAAAGCTAAGCGAGTATGATTTTCATGTCAAACACAAACCCGGAAAGAAAAATAGTAATGCAGATGCCTTGTCCCGAGTAGAGATCAATAATGAAGAGATTGAATCTTTCCTATCGGAAATCGATTCACTGGTTGCCCATCATTCTCAATCTCAACGTTCTAACTCTGATACTCTCACTGCACATACTTCTGCTGAAAACCCCATACTTGAAATCCCGATAACAGACGACCCTATTAACAAATTCCATAGACAAATCTACTTCACAATCGTAGGTGACATAAAACGACGTACTACAGCGACGAAACCTTTTGACACACATACTCGAACTTTTATACAAATCTCACAATCTACTCTTGAGGAAGATGTAGTCAATGCCATCAAAGAATACGTGAACCCCAAGATTAAGACCGCTTTAAAGATTACTCCCCCACTAGGTATGTACGATATCATCCGAGTCATACAAAAGCACTTTAAAAGCTCTTCTATGAATTTAGTTTTAGCAAAAACTGAACTAGAAGATGTAAAGGAGTATTTAAAACAGCAGGAAATAATAAAGCATTATCACGATGGAAAAACCAACCATAGAGGCATAAATGAATGTTACTTGGCTTTGTCTCGACGATACTATTGGCCGAAGATGAAGGATGACATAACTAAGTACATAAATGAATGTACAATTTGTGGTCAAAGTAAATATGACAGGAACCCTATAAGACCTCAGTTCAATATCGTACCTCCAGCTTCGAAACCATTCGAGATAGTGCATATGGACCTTTTTACAGCACAGACAGAAAAGTACTTGACCTTCGTAGACTCTTTCTCTAAATATGGTCAAGCTTACCACCTGAGGGATGGTACAGCAGTTAGTATCATACAAGGACTATTAACTTTCTGTACACATCACGGACTTCCCTTGACCTTAGTGACAGACAATGGTACAGAATTTACTAACCAACTGTTTACTGAGTTTACACGATTACATAAGGTAAATCACCATAGGACCTTACCTAACTCACCGAATGATAACGGAATAGTTGAACGTTTCCACTCCACGCTATTAGAGCATTTAAGAATACTTAAAATTAAAAATAAAAATGAACCAATCGTTAACCAAATGCCTTACGCAATATTAGGATATAACAGTTCAATTCACAGTTTTACCAAATGTAGACCCCATGACATAGTACGAGTACATTTTGACCCTAGGGACCCTCTTGACATTGACTTGACAGAACACCTCATGCAACAGTACATCTTGACACATCGAGAGCAAATGCAGACTGTTTATGAGGCAATCAACCAAATAACTACGACTGACCGTACTACTATGATGACTAACAGGAATAAAAATCGAGAACCTGAAGTACGATATGAACCAGGCCAGCAAGTGTTTGTTAAGAATCCTTTTGCTGCAAGGCAGAAGCTAGCACCACGGTACACTAAAGATAACGTTCTAGCTGACCTCCCAATCCACATCTATACGTCTAAAAAGAAGGGACCCGTCGCTAAAAATCGCCTCAAGCGAGTTCCTAAGTGCATCTGACGGCGGCAGTGGAGATAAGACTTGAGAGCCTTGACAATGGACCAGGACTTCTTCCCTTCAAACTTGGTCAAGCCAAACTTATCACCCACTATCATTCCTTCCTACAGTATATAGATCTAACGGACTTAGAACATCAGGTTGACTCTATTCGCGAACAGATTATCTATTTTAGGACTAAATTAGAAAATAACACTCTAGACGTTTACGAAATACAGCTTGATCATCTCTCTAAAAAACTTAATAAAATAAATGTCCAACTGAAAGGTTTAGAGCCTAATCGCGTCAAAAGAGGTCTAATTGATGGTCTAGGATCTATAATTAAAAGCGTTACTGGTAACCTGGATCATTCAGATGCGGCGCGTTATGATAATGCAATTAAGATACTTGAAGGTAATGAACATAAGATGTTATCTGAGTTCAATGATCATATTAGCCTTAACAAGGACTGGATGGCCCAATGTAGCCAGATAATTGCGAGTATTGCAGAAAATCAGGAGAAGATAAATAGGACATTAGGATTAATTTTAGATAGTAATGCTTATGCTGAGACAAGTCTCTCAAAATACGCAAAGTTTGCGCAGCTTTTAGCCATCATTAGTGAAAACACCGATGATTTATCTTTAGAGTTAAATAGGATAGAAAATATATTAGCATTTGTACGTGCATCGAGCACACATCATAGTATGTTAGGAATAAATAATTTAGAAAGTATGGTAAATAAGCTTAAGACTATCTATAGTAAAAGTGAGGTACTTGACGATGACTTACGTGAATATTATACTATCATAAAACCAGGCTCTTATTTTGTAGGGAAAAGATTAGTTATCATATTTAAATTCCCAATAGTTTCTCCAAGTAGTTTTGATTTTTACAAACTATCCATTGTCCCGAACAAACTTAACCAAACCTTTATTCCTTCATATCCTTTCCTGGCAACCGACGGGAAAGCTTTCATGTACATGGAGGCTGAATGCCCGAAGTTCAATCGACATCATCTCTGCGAAGAAAGCATCAACCACCAGCCCAAAGAACATCCTGACTGTATCCAGAATCTCATCATTCATCAATCCCTGGACACGTCATGCCAGCCAACTAAAATCACACTCATGAAGGAAGCCATGGAGCAGTTAGATGACCAACACTATACCCTTATCTTTCCTCGACCGACTAGAACAAAATTACAATGCGGACGTCAAGAATTCATCACTCTATACGGAAGTTATCTCGCCACTATCCCACACAAATGTTCTCTTCACACCAACGAGTTCTTCATCATTAACATAAATGACCAAGTAAAGGGACAGCCGCTGAAGATAATGGAAATCCCAAGAAACTTCACCATCGAGGAAAACCCCAGCATCCCTCATCTCAAATTAACCACAACCAATCTCAATGGCCTTCACCACTTAGAGGACAAGATTCTACTTCAGCGCCCATTAGATTTAAAACCAACAGATGGTACATTTTATCACACGACTCTACCACTCTACATGTCACTATTCGGTGCAGCTGTACTTGTTATCATCATCGTAATACGACGTCATAGAAAACGTTCCAAGCTAATTACGATTGAGAAGCCATCAAACGAGATAAGACATACTTCGGAGCACACATACGCCGTTCCTGACAGATCTACACCCCGGGAGGCTGCTCCAGCAACATTCTCGCTCAACGTACTCAAATAGTTGCTGCTCTGAGGATGGAGGTGTTACATACAAACTATGCACCTAATCTGCAGCGGTGGCTCGCGTTGCAACATGCATTGTGTCGGTCGACTGCAGAGTCAGCAATGACGTCTTTCCCTCAACGTGCCCCAACTGCGTTCAGGTCACGTCATTCTATACTTGGTAATCACATCGACCGAGTGTAGATTCTTTAGTTATAAATTACGATCATTGTAATATCTTTACTTAATAAATTAGTTTAAAAGTTTTTGGTTTTTTTTAAAACCGTCGTCTGTGGCTTCCGTAATTTGTTTCCATGATAGAACATGATCGAGAAATTGACTGCTTTATTTTGTACGTTGGGTGCTAAATTACGAAATATGGGTCTCGGAGATGAGTGTTCGTGGGTGTACAATTAGTTATTTTAGGGCTTTCAGCAGTAATCAAGAAATATGAGTATTTTGTGATGAGAAAGGTCGTTGTTTGGTGCTACCTACACTAATAGCTAGTTTTTCTATTCCTCGCGGTTTTGTACGCTCTTTACAAAAAATTTACCAAATCATATAAATACTAAATTTTATAATATGGTCAACGTATGTATATGGTAAACGAAATTAAGTCAATTAATGCCATATATTTATTTCAGCGCATAAAATTAACTCCTATATGAGTAAAAAAACCTCCAAAAAGACCATTCAGCTACTATTTGCGCCTTAAGCATTTTATACTCGAAATTTCACACAACATCTTTTAGCACCAAAATAAGCAGAAATTGTGTTTCTGATATACTAAATACCATGGAAAAAGACAAAAAGCAACATTTTATCTACTGTATTATAGAAAGAAGGTACATAATCATCTAATGTTTTAAACTTTCGTTTCAAGTTGTAGGTATAGGTATAATTTATTAGTAGGGAAGATTTTTCCATTTATATATTTTCACTATCTGTTGCTGTATCAAAATAACCCTAAAGACCACACAGGTTATCGAAAAAATAAATTAATAATCCTGATCTAATCACTAATCAATGACCTGACTAATCATTGAATTTCGTGCAAATTAAAAGTTGCCAGTCGGAAAAAAGGCGACGAACTAGCAAACAAAGTGAATTTTTAATACCCTTTCAAGCCGTGCCAGAAGCTAATTGATTCCTTTTCCTTCTATTTGATTAAGTGAAGTGAACCGAATTTAATTTCATAGGTCAATGACAAATTGGCACGAAAAGGTTAAATTTATAGAGCGATTTTTTATAAATTTTGAAAGATCTTGAACTAAGCTAAAATCAGACTTCAGAATTTTTAGCGTCTTTATCTTATCTTTGAATTGGTTGAGTAGATACAAATTTATTCCTCGTCAAACATTTCAATGCCTAAGTTTTTTATGAAGCTGACTTCGCGCATAAAGAGGAGTTTGCAAGGAGTTTTTACATTATCACCTCTTTGTACAATTCAAACTGTAAGAAGTGTTAATTTATATGTCAACTTGTTAACAAAGAAAAGATTTTTCTTTTCATGCTTTTAATTTTCTTTGTATAAAATTATTCTTTTTGTTAGGGTCGGTTCATAGTGAATAGGGGGAGCGAAAGCGAAGCCAATTTTGGCAGTTTCAATGTTTATTACTTACCAAACAAATGCGATTCTTCTTTCAAAACCTGTCCCACTCCAGCTGTCAAACATAAAATCTGCCATTTAATAATTTCTACTTCATTTAGCTTTATTTAAAGTTCTATTGCACTTAGTTCGATTACCTAAAAGTACAAAACGTGGGACTAATGCCAGTATATTTTACTTGCCAACCAAAACACCAAAACAGACGTTTTCACAGAGTTATCGATAGAGCTTTTCCAATACTTCAAAGTAGGTACGAGCGGTCGCACGCAATGGACCAACATCAGATCGTTCAAAGTTCTAAAGCTCTTTCCTATATGGAAGTATCAATCCGCTTACACTCTACGCCCTCACTAAGCACACTTGCTTACAAGGGACGTGGTGTTGCCAACACTAGCCAACAGTATTCCTTTACTACCCACGGTCTCCCGAAGGACAAAGTTAACTTTCGCTTTTGTAAATTATCCGAGAATCGAATCAGTCTTTCGTGAGTTCTTTGCAAAAAACTTGCGAAGGGTTGGTTCATATTTGTAATATTACCTATTTCAGTCAGGTGCAAGTATAGTTTTAATCATAGTGTATTCGGGAGGCACCTTAAATATTTATTTTATGCTGTTTTTTGGTATCTGTTGTTATAGTGGCAAAAAATACAGCATATGTGAAAACTTTAACCGTTCATGACATACAGCCTGGTGAAAGACTGATAGACGGATGGACAGCGGAGTCTTAGTAACAGAGTCCAGCTGTGCGATTACGAAAAAACCACCCATCCAAATTGACATTCGAAAGCCATTTTAATGGCCATCGCGCGCGTCCTTTCCTTACAATTTTAAATTACGAAGTCCATCAAAACTGCTTTCGTATGTCAATTTTGGATGGGCGATTTAGCGTAATCGCACAGCTTTAAATGCGGAACCCTAAAAAATGCTGAATATCCCCGATATCTGGCGTGGTCCCTCACAAGACAGCACAGTATTTCCCAGGGGCTTAGCTTGTATTCACTAATAAATTCGGTCAGTTCTAGGATCGTATTCAATTATTGCTGATTTATTACAAAAGTAGGATATGAATCCTAATAAATGAGATCCTTATGAATAAGTGTACGAGGACTGTCAAGACACACAAGATAAGACAAAATTACAAATTAAACTCTTCTGTTCTTACGATATTGGAAATATTTTATGCATTCTTACGATACTGGCAATTTTTATGCAGCGTCGTATAATTGTGCTGACCGAGTTTTAGCACTAAGTGTCAGCATGACTATGCACAAGGTATTCTAATTTAAATTTTTGATCGACTTTAAAAGGGTACTTATAGCATAACGGTGGGTTTTTAATTCCATTTATTTTATTATTTTATATCTCTCGGAGAATAAGTATTTTTATCCACCTATTAAATTAAAAACCTTATCATTGAAATAAAAAACATTATTTATGTCTGAATTTGAACGATAAAAATCTAGTTTAATTTTATAAGAAAAAATAATTAAATGTTTAATTAAATCAAACTAGTAACTTTTCACAAACAAAAATCCAAAATTTATTTTCAGTTCACATTCCCGTAGGTATTTAAAATCGAGCTATTGTTTGTTAGATCTAAAAGTAATTTCATTTTTTGGATTATATTCTTAGATTGTTTATTTCCAAAATTTTAAAAAATCTCTGATGCTAATAAAATTCAATATTTACGTGTAATAATTATTTATCGTTTATGTTAGCAAAATAAAGATTAGACTCGAAATTGCGTAAGTTTACATGATGTTGTTCTGAAGCTTGCTAGTTCAAAGTTATTCATAGCTCTACTTCACATCTCTCGAAGCATACCTTCGGATATACTTACCTTCTTTGTAAGTATACAAACCCAGTCATGTGTAAACTCTTCTGATGTTTCTGACGGTTGAGTGATATTTAATTAATTTTGCATAAACACGCGTAGCGATTCAATTTCATATTTAAATTCTAAGGATTCTTTATTGTAAAGAATACAAAATTATATATAATAATGATGTGTGTGTTACATAGGTACGTATGTATTAATGTGCGTGGCATATTTAAATATTTTTGTGTATTTATTCATTTTATTAATGGTATACACTTGAATCAATAATTGTATTCAATGTATTCATTTTTGTTTTTATTGTAATCTAGCACTACCTAAAGGTTAGATCATATCTAGCATTATACGCGCCATGTACAACTTTGAGAAGTAGAGTATATTCCATCTTTGTATTTTCCTACTTATAGAAAAATAATAGAACCAACTACTTATGATGGAAACATAATTGAGGTAACTGTAGAATATAATCTAGAAGTAGCTCAACTGATCCATATCAATACCATTCGTCGCTTCCTCAAGACGTTGACTGCTATGCCTCGCTGCTTTAAGGGAAATCTGATGCGCTGCATCATATACTCACCAGCTCTCGTGTTACGAGTCACATCGAAAAGACGCTCAGCTTAACTTGTAAAAACTCGAAGAACCTCAGCCCCCCATTTTATATGACTACTACTGTTCCATAGCTACTTAATTATAAAATAAACCGTCGAAATAACCAAAGAAAACACTTTATTTTCTGCGATAAACATTAAAAATTTAGTAAGAAGGTTGTAATTAAAATGCGTATCCTGATCACAAGCCTACAAGTATCAGTCAGAAGACTCACTTAAATTAAGTGCTAGAATCTACGACCATTTTTGTAAATAAAGAGCTAACAAAACCAAAGAAATGTCAGTGGGAAAATATTTGACGACACTGGTATCGAAGCACAACGTAGAAGCTCAAAATAATTTTCGGTTTTGAAGGCTTAGGTACGTTTATCGTTTGTTTTCCATATAGTAAGTTTAAGAACTCGACTTTGAAATTTCGTTGCACCTGTGTAAAAATACGTTGTTGAAGTGTAGTTAGTGTTGTTATGATTTTTTATTAGGTTATTGTATAGTTAACATTAATGTCTTTGATAACATAACAAGTTGATTCTAGAAGCGATTTTGACTCAAAAGTTTTGACGTAGACTCCAGCATAAAAAAACTTTTGTGAGGCAAACTTTACTAGGAGTTCAGTCGAAACTAAAAATAAAATGTGCTTTGCTTTTTAGCAAAAAAACACGCCTTAGTACCGCTTGCGCTTTCGTTTACGATGACTAATAAAGATTTGTCTCGTTCCATACATTTGACGCTTTCCAGCTCCTCTACCGAATATAAAGGAGTAAAGTTCGTAGTCTGATGTACATAGATAGAAAATTATTTATTGCACACTTAAAAATTATTAACAAAATATAAACAAATTGTATTAATAATTGAGTATGTAACAGTTTATAGCGGTTGAATTATTTCCTACTAGAATCTTTGTTCGATCTCGACTTTAGTTTTTAAACGGTATGGACGATTTGAACGAGGCTTTTTTACGGAATTTTGTATTCGTCTCATTCTTTTTACTCTTCGATAACTTTTTTCGTAATCAAACTATGTATTCGTTCGTACTAAGCGTACTGCTAGACGAAGGCTGAATTAATCCATGGCGTCGTGGAAAGTCAATCTGAATGGTAATCAGTTTCACCAGGCAATTATTCATGAGACTGGGATCTCATTTTGTTGATAATCTCCCTTTGGCAATGTACGGAATATTAATTTTAATTACCTACGTTTTCTGATACAAATTGATGGGGAACGCGAATTTGTGGAGCATGAATTGGTTATGCGAGATTGATAACCAATTATGTAAGATTGTTCCAAATATGGGGCTCGAGATTTTGTCCTTTTTACCAAGCATTTTAGTGTTCTCAACACACTACAGTAAACTTGGAAGATATTTCAAGACCATATGTCTCTATAAATCACCTATTGTTAGATCACAAAACCTTACCAGATGATATTTCCAATGAGGTTTGTTGGAAGAATTCATTTTTTGTTATAGCTTGCGTTTTCCACTATTTAACTGCTTATTTGTAAAAATGTGTATTCCGTGCAATAAAGCATTAATAAGATATGAATTATAAATAATTTAATCGCTACTTAGGGGAAACCGCTTTACACGTAATATGGAAAGAATTTTTAAATATATCTGTCAAGTCAATATCATCGATCCGTGAACGGTCCTGTACCGATACTAATTGTGACTTCACCTATATTTGTGAAGCGGCCTGTAGACCAACTAAGTCCTTGCCCAAAAATTAAGATTCAAATTTTAAATAAAATGCCCTTAAGAAAAAGTCCCGCCCGAAGCATTCACCTTTAAAATTCCAATGAAGCCTGCATACCTTCAAAGCTTAACCTACCTGCAGGATCGGATTCAGTCTTTTCATTTTTATATTAGCGAATGGCTGTTTATAATTTCATTCGTCGGTTAACCAAGCATTGAAGGTATGCAGGTTTATTTAAAATTAAAATTGGTGGAACAATCTTCATAAAAATGCAAACAAATTAATATATTAGCATAATTTATTCTTATGATATTAGTTCATTAATTTTTTAAGAGAAATAATAATTCCGGCCACAGAATTTTTTTTTGGCCACGTGGCCAAACTTCTCATTTAATAACTAAGCATCGAGAAATTGACATAGCCTCTAATAAACTAATTCATCTTCTTTACAACGCCAACTAAAAATGTTAAAGAAAGCGTCAAGTCAATATCAACAATTATTCTAACTTGTCCTTCTGATTATACATTGCCCACTAATTTACTAAGTCGGCCACGGAATTTGCAACTCATCACCATTTTACGTTTTACAGCTTCAATACAAGGTCCTCAAATATTATATATTCAAGCTTCAATAGACAACATCATATAATTATTACTTAACATGTAAAATAATACTTCACATTCTTTTATCTTGAAAATAGCCTCTGTACGATTTGGCGCGAGTTAGCGACATGACAACAACCGGCCATTTGCACCAATCAGAGAGCGCCATTCGATTCTTTTACCGACCCGCCCGTGTTTGTTTATTGTGTTTGTTCGTGCGTTCGTATTGCAATAGTTTCATCTGTATTTCATTTATATATGTTTATGACATCGTGAAGAGAATCGCTAGGGGTCCAACTTTGGTTCAGGTGATTGACTCCAAAGTTAAATGACCTCAGCCTTAGAGGTCAATGAACTCAAAAAAAACATGAAGAATTACCCCGATTCAGAGCATTCCGATATGAGTTGATTAGGTTCAATTCGAGTGACGGATCCGACACAGAGTACCCCGACTCCACGTGGTCTTGTGCGTGGCGCCCCTAGAGTGTATTTAATAAGCCGGAGGCGTGAAGGGAGTGCAGCCTCCGCCAGCCGTAACAAGGGACAGGCACCGCGCGTGCCGCAGCGGCTGAGGCTGGTCGCCGAAGGCGACCAAAAAGCCGAAGCTGCGGAGGTGAGCAGTGGTGCCTGACCCTTGTTACGCAATGGCGGAGAGGCTGCACTTCCCGAAGCGCCGGAGCTATGGCGAATCGCGATGGAACCAAAAAAACATGAAAAACTACCTCGGGGTAGTTTTTGACCTTGAGGATAATGACCTCAAGGTCACTTTTGTTAAGGTCATTGAACTTTAGGTCAAAGGTCAATGACCTTGACCCAAAAAAACTATAAAACAATAGTTCATTATGTAATAATAGTGGCTTTAATATTTTATATGATGACAATTTTAGGTAAATTTATCCATCGATAAATGTAGGATGACTTACATTTTAAACATACTAAATTATAAAATTAGAAGCTAATAGAAAGACTATTTTGGTGTCATATATTAATACTTTAGAAGTTTGCTATTTGAATGCATGCCACAAATTAAGATGCTAAAAAATAACCACCGTGCTGAGTTATATTTACAGTGGCTTACATAGAAGATAACTAGTGGCTGAGATACTGTTATTCAGACGCGCGTTGGTTGTGGCCGACTTAGTAATTTAGAAGGTTACTTATATTTTCTGAGGCTAATAATGCTATTTAAAAGAAGCTTGTTTAATTAGTAGCCATTTTTTAAACTATTATTACACCTTAAATTGGTACATAGTACCACTTCATTTTACTATTTTTTTAGCGTTATTATAACACACAGTGTAGTGTAGTGTAGGTACCAATAAGAACTAAACCCTATTAAATTAAAAACAACTGTTTCGTTTTATATTGAGTTCTCAGCAATTATGTACTAAAGAAGCCTATGTGTAATTCCAGGGTTAGAACTATGTCTATTCCAAATTTCATTCTGATCCGTTTTGTAGTTTTTGTGTGAAAGAGTAACAAACATACATACATACAAAATTTAACACACATAAATAAACGTATTACGTTAGTAAGGATAGATGAATAGTTTTAAATGAATTGCTACTATTGTTAGTTGTAAAATCGCTACATGATAGTTGATACGTATTATACCCCTGAGTACAGCCCAGGCTTTCTGAAAGTGCATTTGCCTCGCTTTTTAAATATGCACAGCTGAGCACAAAAGTTTAGCATTAACGTGTAAAGTGTCACCTTTGTTACACATAGAGCCTCATATGGCTCCATGTAACGTGAAGGTTGTCTTTGCGTTACGTTGTATGTGTAAACATTTTTATTACTAAATAGTTTGTCAGCAAATGTCGCTACATAGTGCCAACAACTGTACAGAATTTTTGACAGGGTGATTCAACGTATAGACGTTGAATCACCTCCACCTCCCCTCCAGTAAAACCTCCTAAACCTAATTCAGCATATAGACTATAGTCTATATGCTGAATTAGGTTTAATTCAGCATATAAAAACATACACACACAGCATATAAAACCCCCTAAACCTAATTCAGCATATAGACTATATAGTCCATATGCTGAATTAGGTTTAATTCCTAAAACCTCCTAAACCTAATTCAGCATATAGACTATATAGTCTATATGCTGAATTAATTGGTTTAATTCAGCTTATAAAAACATACTCACAGCATTTAAAACCTCCTAAACCTAATTCAGCATATAGACTATAGAGTCTATATGCTGAATTAGGTTTAGGAGGTTTTACTAGCATTTTTAGTTTCGCTGGTAACTATTTTAATATCAGTTTTTTTATCAATTTAAATTAATAGTTAAATTCTTGATTGTTTTTCAAAGAATGTTCTAGTAAGTATACTATATTCTTCCAGGTCTAGCATCATGTAAATATAAAACCAATTAATTAAAAACCCAGTCTGGTTAAGCGTAATGATGAAGTAACGACCTTTCTTCTTTTACGAAATCAAAGAAGATAAGACTTTTTACACATTTTATTAAGATATCTATAAACTTGCACAGTATTTTTGAGCTGTTTTCGATATCAAGTCTGGAGACCGAAATCCCCGACTACTCGTGTTTTTCCCTCCCAATTCGCCATTCTTCAATATGACGTGGACTTACCACAGACAAGACTGCCTGACCCCTTCAAAGTAAAAACACGAGAAGTCGTTGACTGACCTTACCATCCTACAAAACTTATGCGTATACTATTATAACACAAACAATATATAATTTTACCATAAATATCGGCCTCATAAATCAAATGTATAATTTAATTTAACAAAATCATTACACTCGGCCATCCGTCATCATGCGTTCTCCTGAAGCATGATTACAATTAAATTAAAGTTATTCAAAATTAGCTTGGATTAAATGGACTATGTACCTACATTTTTATCCTATGATAAACTATTACGTAGGTACATTCTTTCGTGATTCAAAATAAACATCGGATCAGTATCTACATTTTTAAAATACTAAATTTATTATTTACTTATATATGTACATATCTATAACTAGGTCATTCAATTCTTACACACTAAGAAATCATTACACTCGACGAAAACAAACGACATTCAATACAATTTGGTTGTGTGATGTGATGATACATATATTTAAGTTAAGTTTTATAAGAAATACTAGCTGTAATATTTTTATTTATTTAGCATATACATATTCTTTGTGTAGTACTCAGACTCAGACTCTTTCTAAGATTTTCACATATATCACATTTTAACATAGTTTTGTATAAGTAGTTATATTTTTTTTTTGTAGAGTCAGCAACCTCTAGCTATAAGTAACTACTGATAATCTTGTTACCATACATGAGTACAACGTAGTGGGCTACATTTTTATCAAGTGTAATATTATATAAATTGTATACCTAAGTTTATAATATAGCAGTTTGTTGGGCCTGTACTGAAGAAAATAAAATACATTATTTTCCTCCAGATAATGAACCACTTCTGTTTTCTGAAGGCTAGATAGACATAGATACTTCTAGCTAGACTTGATTATTTCATTTACTTCCTTAGTATTATGTCTTATAGTATATACTACTGTGGGGAATGCTGCAGACATTAACACCATTTTTGTGCTGCAGAAGAGAGCTGTTCGGACAATCTATATACCTATATGGGTCCCAGAGAATCCCTACATGATAAATTCGAAGAAATTAACATAATGTCAGTACTATGTCAGTACACTTATGAAAGCCTGTTGTACACTCGTAGAAATTTCAATAAGTTTCCTAGAAATAGCATGTATATACATAATGTCAATACAAGAAATCAAAATAAACTCGCTTTGCCTACAACTAGACATGGTTAATGTATCTTTCAAAGGGCAATGCATACGCTTCTACAACAAAACTCCAAGTGAGTTACAAAAACTATCAGTCACTAAATAAATTCACACAAATAGTCAAAAGATTCTTTGTAAGTCTGATTATTTTGATGATAAAAAAAAAACTGAGACGAGTTTTGCTCCAACTCGAAAACCAACAACCTAACGAGGTGAAGGTTCCTTGTTCGCCTCTTTACTTCACCTTAAAAAGATTGAAGCGAACAGAAATCAAAGTGAGTACTTTATTTCCTAGTATTAATTATTAATTTTTATAAATAAATGAATTTTATGGCGTGTCCAAGTGTCCTGCAAGGTCTCAAGGAAATAAAGCACTTTGACTTTGCCCTTGAGTATGTCCAGCAGTGGACTAATATATAGGTTGATGATGATAATGATCCTACTATGATCTCCTAACAATAATTTTCATAAAGCAGAAATTGCGATATTACAAAGAAGAAAACGCCTTTAGCCATTATGCTTTAGAATGCGCCAAATTCGTGGTATTGTAGACAGAATTATGAAGAAAGTCTATTTCAATTTAATGTAGAAATAGATAACCATCGTATTCATTTCGATATAATCTATTTTTACAAAATTATACATTCAACTATTGATTCATCTATTTTGTTATCAGAGGTATTTTTCTATTCACGATTTGGTGCTAGCACGTTTAACATACTTATGCAAACTAGTTTTTAGGTACTACATTAGTACATATAAATACTATATTACTACATATTTAATTATAAGGGCCTTAGAATTAGTATTTTCCACCTAAATTCTTCTTAGGTTGCCTACTTAGAGATTTCTAGGGAAAACCAAAGTTAGCTCTAGGCTTGTTTCTTGGGTGGTGATAGTATATTATTAACATTTAAAGGTATAGAAATGTTTTAATGCATTCAGGTAATAAAGTGGGGACAGCATAGGGACTCATAGAAAGGGGAATAACTAAGTGAAATTAAATAAGTTCTTCCGTTTCGTCGTACAATAATTAGAGTAGCCAGTTCTGAATAACTAGTTTTTTTTACATTTACATATTATGTTGCTTTCCCATTCGAATTTCACGGGTAGATATAGAAGAAGAACTAAAGATTTTATTCAAGTCCCGATAACAATATACCTTACTTCAACCACAAGCACTTCCATTAATAACTCATCATGTTGTTTGGGCTAGATCGTGAAAATTGTTCACAATTTTGCTACTTGTGAACTTTCAACCCCATACAAGCTTTAAAAACCTGGTCGGTACTTTGTGCTGTATAATACACAGACTTCTCTGATCAGCAAATGTGCTGTTTAATGGGTAAAACAGACTCTGCAAATCAGTCAATAATTAGCTCTTGAGGTGACTGTTACCTTCAATAATGCTCAAATAATGCTGATACAAAGCAATAAGTTACAGTTATTCAGTTATAGCTGATTAATTTGAGCCCAAATAAGAGTAAAATCAGCTGAAACAGCGCTGCCAACGCTGATATTCAGCAGACTTGTACAGCTGATGATTCTATTGTGGACAGAGATTCAGCTACTATACAGCACTTCTGTGCTACTTGGGTAAGACCTGCGGTTAAAACAAAGAGCTGTCGGACGCGAAGGACTTGGAATTCCTAATATTAATTGTCAGTGGGAAAGCGACTACGTTGTTGTGCTCTTTCTCGCACTGTGTTCTCACATAACGAACTTTTCCTCGCGCTTCCCCAGACAGAGATGCAGTACTGAATTATCGATTGACATAAGGAAATATTAACAGTTTTCAACACCTCAGTAGGGTTATTTTAATTCATTCGATTCGTTTCCGTAACGGAAACGTCAAATTCGTATTCTATTCCATTTCCGTCAGATCTTTAGAACGCTACATTTATTTCATTTACAAACTTAGGAACTTAGGGCCCAAAATCAAATGGGAAAAGTTTTCGCATAAACTCTTTTAAAATAGCAATCATAGTCGAAAGTTTCCATTATCGAATCCGAAGGGCTTCCGGATGAATTAAAATACGTCCACAGATGAGCTACAATATCGAAGCCCTTTCAAGACGTAGATCAACATCCTTACTCGCCCTGATAAGTTTGAAAGGTGCTTTTTTTTGTACGATACATTTCGTCAAGAGTTATGCCAAGGTATTTTATTGTATGGGTGCTTTCTATGCGACTACAAAAGAATGAGCTGTCTTTAGAGCAAGAATGCAACCTTAGGGTACACGCAAGTGGGGAAGCTAGCACTTGAGGTTTTTTGAGAAAGCTAGGGTTGTAGCAATGTCACGGTCAGTCAGATAAATTAAACATTATTTAATTTATCCCCTGGTTCTGTATTTACATGAGTGAGAGTACCTATGCATTAGTACCAATGTAATTGTAATAATTCTATTCCTTCTATTCTTTTTATTCTATTCTTTCTATTTTTGTTTCCAAGCACTACTTATACCTTTATTCTTCTGTAAATATTGTTAGTTTTACCTTTGTGGTCTACGTATTTTAGATGCTAGACCTACAGAATATGAGATTAAGATTGTTATTTCTAATATACCAAAAAAATCTCCAACAATATCTCCACTTATCTACACTATTATTTATTTAAAGAGAACGGCTATTGAACCAATTATAAATAAATAACCTAAATAACTATTGCTGGACAATCCACACAGCATCATCCAGCCCCAAAGTAAGCTACTCAATACTTGTTTTATGTACTTATGTACTAGATGATTGTTATACCTTTTTAATACATTATATACATAGATAGATTTTCTTTTACTACACAACAACAGAACAAATTTCTGCAGATCGTACACAAATTCGTTTCGAGGCGGAATCGAACCCGCAACCTTGTGCGTCGCAGGCGGACCTTCGCCCACCGCGCCACACCACCGGTCGTCCGCTATTTCTATCAATCATTAATACCATTCCTTTGTGTATTTTCAAAATTTAAATAGATAATATAAATAAGAAAATATTTTTCTTCAATAATCTAGAATTGATTATTGACAAGCTTAAAATTTTAATTAAGTATTTTATTTTCAAATTATCTGAGCGTCTGGTCGATGCAACGCGTGATCCGAGAGCTGGTGAGTATCCGGCTCAGCGCATCAACATTGTCATACAACGTGGTAATCCAGCCAGTGTCTTGGAGACGCGACGACTAGTATCGACGCGGATCAACTGAGCCACCTTTAGACTGTTTGCAGCCGTCTGCAGTTAGCTCAATGGTTTCAATTATATATACTAGTTGTAATTTTTGTTGTTAACAAAGAATGCTTTTCATTAAGTAAGACCGTGTGAGATGGATCGTAATGCCTACACTGCATACAGTTCTAAATAGTTTTGTTTGTGATCTAATTTTAATACAGATGCGATCGAATTCCGGGTCTACATTGATAAGGTTATTGTTGTTTAGCCTATGTGTTTCATAACTATATCTGGTTGATTTCTACTTAATAATTTAAATAAATTCCTAGTAGACCATCACCAATCATCACCACCATCAACATCCTAGTAGACAATCATCATAGATGATTTGCGCTTCTTCTTTCTTGGTTCGTCCGAAGTTACGGAAGAATTCGATGAAGAGGAGCTTGAGGTAGACCTGCGCCTTCGCTTTGCTCGCCTCCTTGCACATTTGGAATTCGGTTTTCGTTTGCTGATGGGTTCTCCTCGGGAGTGTAGCTACCTTCAGACTCCATAACCTCGCAAAAAACCAATAATATACATCAATTTATTGTAATTACTAAACAAAAGTACGGAAGTACCTGTCGCATATCCTTGAAATGATAGATAAATATATGAAACATCATAGAATTAATAATTTTCAATGCATTAATTCACAATATTATAGAATAATGTTCACTAATTTTACTACAACTCATTTGAGTACTATTTAGGTATTCGTAGCTGATGAAATAAGTTCTATGTTTACGCCTCTAATGACTATAAAATAATTATCCCATCTGAATAATCCCATCACCAGGAGGAACTCATTTCATATAGTGACGTACATAGCCACCTGCTGTATTGTCCAGTTACATGTCATTTCGCTCTCTATAGGCGTACTTAGCCCCATAAAAAGAAGCCTGTGTAATAATGTATATAATTTGTAATAATGATTAATTTGTATTAATGTCTGTATAATACGTAATTGCAATACAATATAGCCACCTACAGATTCTACGTTAATTATTTTATAGGCGTACATAGCCATTATTTTATAGGCGTACATAGCCTTTTATTTTTATGTTTAGTTGTCTATAGGCGTACATAGCCTTTCTAATATCATAACGTACATAGCCACCTACAGGTCCTACGTTTAGTTATCTATAGGCGTACATAGCCTTTTATTTCTAAACCATAGCCCTTGCATCGTGACGTACATAGCCACTTACAGGTCCTATGTTTAGTTGTCTATAGGCGTACATAGCCTTTTATTTCTAAACCATAGCCCTTGCATCGTGACGTACATAGCCACTTACAGGTCCTATGTTTAGTTGTCTATAGGCGTACATAGCCTTTTATTTCTAAAACATAGCCCTTGCATCGTGACGTACCTACATAGCCACTTACAGGTCCTAATGTTTAGTTATCTATAGGCGTACATAGCCTTTTATTTTTAAAACATAGCTCTTGCATCGTGACGTACCTACATAGCCACTTACAGGTCCTAATGTTTAGTTATCTATAGGCGTACATAGCCTTTTATTTTTAAAACATAGCCCTTGCATCGTGACGTACCTACATAGCCACTTACAGGTCCTAATGTTTAGTTAAATTTGACTTGTCTAAGTGCTTATTTTGTAAGCCTAAAGAAATAAAGATATTGATTATTTGATTATTTGATAGTTATCTATAGGCGTACATAGCCTTTTATTTTTAAAACATAGCCCTTGTATCGTGACGTACCTACATAGCCACTTACAGGTCCTATGTTTAGTTGTCTACAGGCATACATAGCCTTTGTAATATCGTGACGTGCAGCCACAAAATTCCCAACAAATTATTCGTACCTTGAAATATTAACAAAAAAAACAAGTGGGTACGATTCGTGTAGCTCCAACAAAGCTGATAAAGCTGGACCGGTCAGATAACTTGTTCAAACATATTTTACTGGTTAGATATCGTTAACATAATAATTTAACTTACAGCACAGCAATCCGCATAGTGCTTATGCTAGACTGGATAGTCTCGGTGCAATACCGACCAGCCATGTAAACACCCCACGAAATGCAATAAATAAGTAGGTACTCTGATCATATTTATTTGAATGCAGATACCGGCTACCAATTCAGAAAGAAAGGAGTTACAATACCACACACTTTATGCAGTAAAACATTAATATAATTACTAACTACCCTTCACTATTTCAAAAGATAAGCCATCATCACGACCGGGTAGTCTCGGTTTATTACCGACCGATCGTGAATATTCAACTTAAATGGGTAATAGAATGTTAAATTTTGTTACAAACGTATCTGACCAGTGCACAAAATATACCCATTATATTTTGAGAATAAGTTAAGAAATAAATATGTGATAACATACCTTAACTCGGTTGATCCCACTTCTGAGATTCGAACCACGGCTTATCGCATCGCAGTCCACTTTTGTGGGCGTGGGTTCGAATCCCACTTCTGAGATTTTACGAAATCAAAGAAGATAAGACTTTTTACACATTTTATTAAGATATCTATAAACTTGCACAGTATTTTTGAGCTGTTTTCGATATCAAGTCTGGAGACCGAAATCCCCGACTACTCGTGTTTTTCCCTCCCAATTCGCCATTCTTCAATATGACGTGGACTTACCACAGACAAGACTGCCTGACCCCTTCAAAGTAAAAACACGAGAAGTCGTTGACTGACCTTACCATCCTACAAAACTTATGCGTATACTATTATAACACAAACAATATATAATTTTACCATAAATATCGGCCTCATAAATCAAATGTATAATTTAATTTAACAAAATCATTACACTTCTATCCATGATAAATTGTGGTACTGCTTGGTAATGGATATAAAATACGAGTGAAGTAGTAGAGAATATTCTTTCTCTTTTTCGAAAGAGAGAATATTGTATATTTATAAACGTTGATGAGAGGACCACAATCTGTGCCGATTCAAATTCTAAAGACTTTGTTCGCAATTGATTCTAAAAAGTTATGTCTCATACGACCTTACAAGATTTTAATGAAAGTCGTGATACGGTACATAAATTCCCATACGTCATAAAACGGCTCTGCATTCTTGTTACGAATCCATTACTCGTGAATCACCCTGTATCGATTTATAAAGAGCTTATACGTGTAACGGAAATTTCCAATGGAGATGTGTTGAAATAAAATTGGTTCGGAAAACGTTAGTTGTAAATTTTTATCGAAAGTTAATCCTTACCTTTGTGAAATCAAGTATTTTTAATTAATAAATGATAATAAAATAATGCGAGGGATTGAAATCGAAAATAAAAACCCCATTGTAGTACCAGTGAGAGCTAAAATAACTGACCTATA
Source organism: Eupithecia centaureata (assembly GCA_944547425.1). Classification (NCBI taxonomy): domain Eukaryota; kingdom Metazoa; phylum Arthropoda; class Insecta; order Lepidoptera; family Geometridae; genus Eupithecia; species Eupithecia centaureata. The sequence goes on from OX155691.1 coordinate 12,196,515, forward strand.
TGGCGTGGCGGGTGATAGCATGCTTGCGACGCAGAAGGTTGCGAGTTTGATTCCCGTTTTGGGATTAATGTTTGTATGATCTGCAAATATTTGTTCCACGGTTCTGGATGTTTTCTAAGTATGATATATATAAACATTTATTAAGTATATAATGTATTGTTTTAAGTATATCAGTCATCTAGTACCATAACACAAGCTCTACTTACCTTGGGACTGTAAAATGCTGTGTGGAACTTCTAGCATTATATATTTACAGTTACGTTTATGAATTTTAAATTAACTCTTACCACATTAAAATAAATACGCCTAACATTCAGGTATGAATCTTGAAACTCTTTTTTCATATAGGAAAGTCGCATAATGGCCATAGAAAGCTCTTTACATAAAAGTATCGTGGTATGGTACTAATAATAATGGATCAAAGTCCGGGCCATAAAAGCGTCAACACTCCAGGAAAATCACGAGAAAAACAAACCAGTTCCTCAAAACTATGACAGTTCAATGACATTGACAATTGTGTCATCGAAACCGGAAGCTTCGTCATGACGTTCGCATTTACGGTAGGATTCCAAAGAATGAATGAAATGAAGTAAACAGCGTGATTCATCGCATCTTGAATGAAGCAACATTGTACCAACATTATGAATGTTGCAGAAATAGAATGTAGATAGATTTGAATATAAGACGGTAAACAGATTCGATTTTTAAAATTCCAGAGATGCCAACTCTGTCAATACTGAACTACTGAATAAAATGCGAGAACTGTATTAAAATTAAATATCAAAATCAAAACAATTTAATGAAGTTCCAATTAAATAAATTATAATCTTTATGAACAATGAAAATTACAATCAAGGAATAAAAACAAATTAATTAAAAGTAGTTTTGTTATTGTTTCAAGATTAGAAAATTAAATGGGTTTTGCCTATAAGCTATTCCAGAATTAAAAACAGTAATAAATACAATCGAACAATTGAGCTAACGACAGACTGTTATAAACAGTCTAACAGTAGCTGAACTGATCCATGTCAATACAAGTCCGTGCGTCCCCAAGACACTAGCTGCATTACCACGCTGTATGGCAATGCTGATGCGCTGAGCCAGATACTCACCAGCTCTTGGGTCACGCGTCGCATCGACCAGAAGCTCAGATATTTTTAAAAGCCCGGAGAGCCTCGGTACCTTAAGGACTCCAAGGGGAGCGAATGCGTAGGGTCTGTCGAGACCTACATATTTGCGCCTCTTGAGAGCCAAATCTGCATAAAGTACATAATTGATGTTTCGAAAAGATTTTTGCACAAATCCCTCCTGGGGCAATAATCCGGAGTTTACCCTAATGGTAAAAAACATTTCATCTATGATCAAATAAAAAACTATTTACTACGGATACTATTGTTCAAACTTAGCTATTTTGTATGCTCCATGGTAAGCCTATCAAAAGTTGATAACGATTTTCGATTTCGTTTTAGGTTGGGCGCGAATCCCTACTTAGGCATCTATCCCAATTTTCCCTATCTTATCTGTAGTAAAGCGGTTTTCAATAGAAGAGGAGCAAAAAACTATGATGGAAAGTTAAATCGGACTATCCCGGTCTTGGACAGCACTATAATAATAAGAGAAACGGGCTCTGAGCCAACACTAATTGTCGACAATATAATTCCAATACTGGCATCACCAATATTCAAAACAGAGCACAGACATAGCAAGCTAAAACACACCATAAAGTATCCCCATATAGCTGAAAATTCCCTGACAATATTGTTTTCAAACAGAACAGAGGAAAATAAATCGTAGAGTGGATGGAAATAGCGTTGAAAGTTGAACAAAGTGATAATAGCCCGATTCCCGGTTGCTGCCAGGAATCTTGTGACGTCACAGTGACGGATTGGAAACGGAATTCACAGTTTTCTTATTTTCATTAACTGCATGCAGCTGTTGTTAAAACTACAGTCACTACTCTGATCTTCAAATGATAAAAAAAATATCATAAAAATCCCTTCATTTTTAATTTCAGGACTTAGGCATTAATAGTTCTTAGTTTTTTATGGTACATCCTACTAATATTATAAACGCGAAAGTTTTTAAGTATGGATGGATGGATGGATGGATAGATGGATGGATGTTTGTTATTCTTTCACGCCAAAACTACAGAACGATCTAGATGAAATTTTGCAAAGAGATAGATATATAGTCTGGAATAACACATAGGCTATATTTTATTCCGGAATTCCCACGGGAACGGGAATTACGCGGGTGAAACCGCGAGTATACTCGAAATACTAATCCTGCGCAAACGAAGTCGCGGGCACCAGCTATTAACTTAATATTTAACATGTGTTTGTTTAATTTAATAAAAAAACAATTAAACTGGTAAAAAAAAACTAAACATATTGTACCATATTTGTAGGATACATGCATATGCATTAACAAAGAAAATAACAAGCAAGGAATAGAAAAATTACAACTAGTATTTACAATTGAAACCATTGAGCTAACTACAGACGGTTGCAAACAGTCTAAAGGTAGCTCAATTGATCCATGTCATATGAGTCATACTCATATGTCATACATGCATATGAGTTTTGGTGTGAATACCAACTTTTTCCGCCCTAAAGCTTTCATTAGCGGCGGAAAGTGTATGGCCTATAAAGCCTAAACTTATGGTTGACACACGCCCAAGTCGCATATACAGGACCGATAGTAATCATGAGTGAAATTCGAAGTCAGTAGTTTTTCGTTATTTTTGCAAAAAATGTCAAATTATTAAGAGAAGAGGGTGAGAAGTTTCGGATAGCAACTAGCTTAACCTTAAATACCTCTACATTTCTTTTGGTTACCTTGAAAGTATAAAATAACGCTGCTGCCTATCCACTCGAAGTGGACGTGTGATTCGTTTCCAAGCGAGCGTTTCTGAAAAACTGTAAGTGCTAGGTCAAGTTACAACCAGGTCAGCCAAGAGTGATAGCTATCTCGTGAATCTAAACAAACTGAGTTTAGGTAAAAAGTCTCATCACGCACGGGTATACATAACTAGCGACCCACTCCGGCCTTGCACGGCGTTTTATTATACCTATAAACCTTCCTCTTGAATCACTCTATCTATTAAAAAAAACCGCATCAAAATCCGTTGAGTAGTTTTAAAGATTTAAGCATTCAAAGGGAGATAGAGATATAGGGACAGAAAAAGCGACTTTGTTTTATACTATGTAGTGAAATACTTCCTCTTGAATCACTCTATCTATACATATAAAAATACTGCATCGAAATCCGTTGCGTAGTTTCAAAGATCTAAGCTAAGGTACATAGGGACAGACAGACAGCGGGAAGCTAATATTCGTTTATTCTCAAAAAGACAAATTATACAATGTCACTTACATGAGAACAGGGTTTTTAGATTAAGTTTAGATAGATACATAGGTTGTAGTCGTTCGATAGCTTAGCTGACTCGTTTAATGTGTTCACTTATTATGAAAAGAATCGTTATTTACTATATGATGAGCTAATTTATGTTTTAACACATTACATTAGCTTACATTTTTAATTTGGGAAGCGACTTTTTTATATCATGTAGTGATAAATTAATAAATCCTTATCCTTACTAATGCTTTAAACGTGAAAGTTTATATGTATATTGTTTATATTAATGTAAAGGTGGCATAAGTGAATATATAAGTGTATGGTTGTACATATTATATATAATTTGTTACTCTTTCACGCAAAATCTTCTGATCAATTCGGGTTTAAATGTTGAATAGACGTAGTTAAATAAAACATAGTCTAATTTTCATCCTATAAATCAATACACATGGAATAGAAAATGCCTTGAAACGTTTCCATAGAAACAAAAGCGAAGCCGCGAGTAGATACTAGTATGAAACAAAATACCTCTTTAAGATGGATTAGGGTAGATACCTACTAGTATGAGACAAGATAACCCTTTAAAATGGATAACGTTAGACCATTATTGATGAAGAAAAAAACTGAGTGTCTGGTCGATGCGACGCGTGACCCGAGAGCTGGTGAGTATCTAGCGCAGCGCATCAGCATACGATTGCAGTAAAAATAAGTTAAAATGACATCGTAGCGCATTTTTTTACTGAAGGAAGATTGGAGTTCTGTTACAATCGAAGTTATTTCGTAGAAATTTCTTAAATAGCTCGACTTCTTATCAAACGGTCAACACCGCAAATTATCCTTATTTCTCCGTACTGTTTTTAATAACACAATATTATTAGCAGCTTCATAATAAACATGGCCATTAAATATCCCAGTAAAAGTAGGCGGTGAGCGGGAATTTCCGCGGAAGCTGTCATAAAACATTATTGCCCTGTCCCATTCATAATCCCACGCTGAAATAACCACAAAACTTAAACAAACAGACACGTGGATGTTTATGGTGCAATTATTAATAATTATATATAAAATTCTGCTGAAGACAGGGCGCTATGGCGCTCTGTCCTGTGCAGATATCCTGCGAAGAACAGACATAACTGTAAACAGTTTTGAGTGATGACTACGACTCGCCTAACGTAGAATAGGACGCCCTCCAGCCAGGTCAGATACTGATCTGCAAAAGACTGCAGCATAAATGGCATCTGTCATGTCTGTCATCATTTATGGCAAACTGAATAGCTATGTTATCATGAAAAATTCTACAAATATATGTTCAAGGGTTCTAGGTTTTCTATGTACCTATAAAAAATCTATCATCTAAGCTATATCAGCAAAGCTTGTGTTATGAGTACTAGATGACTAACAATCTAGTACCCATAACACAAGCTTTGCTTACCTTGGGTCTAGATGATGCTGTGTGGACTGTCCAGCATTATTATTATGTATCATTATTTTACAAAATCGTACGCCAATTATGTATCTATCTATATCAAGTCCATTCAGCTAAAACAAAAATCCATCTTCAAAACACTTTCGCTTACAGTGTAGATACCTATATTATTATGAGTAGTGCCTACGTCATTCTAAATCATAGAAGCTATCATATAAATGTATTACACACGACTAAAATGAGCCCTATGATCTTAACATTAAAGTTTTGTTTTTCTCTTGTTGCAGGTGCCAAGTGAAATTCTCGTGCTATGAAGCGACGCGCGCGTTCCTCTAGTTTTTATTTATTTTTAGAGTTTCCCATGCGTTCAGTGCTGCTTCAAACTCCGTCTTAAATTGACGTGCGAGCCAATATTCCTCAATATTATTAGTCAAAACAGTGTCTTTTTAATCTTTTATGTATAAAACATAGTTGTCTACATTAAGTTATCTGTATTAATTTTTTGACGCGTGTGATTTCTGATCCTTAAATTGCGGAGTGAAAAGTTGTGTGGTGGAAAAGTGAATCATGTCTTCAAGAACGGGCACACGCGGTACATCCGTGGCCACCAGCCAGAGAAAGCACAGGTCCAGGTCTACCACCAGATACGACCTGGAGAAGAAAGCTAAGAAGAAGGACATGAGGACATCTGGAACCACCAGCTTAGTGTCTATACCCAACAGCATCAAGCTGACGATGCTCAACAGTGGCCTTATATCTTTTGGTGAGTTTTCAATAACTAGTCTTCTATACTATTCTTTCTCTAGTATTCTATAGTATTATCCTAAATATTAACCTATCTTATATTATATTGAGTTTGACCCAAGTATCTAAATATTGTATGACATAGTAGTGTACATTCCCTAAAAAACGAATCGTATATTATTGGTCAATGATTGAGACTTTTCAATAAAACATCTGTTTATTGCACAAAAATATAAACACAAGACAGGAAAAAGCCAAGGGGTGTTTTTATCGCTATGAACGATGAGGCAACCTTTGGATGGACAGAAAGTTGTAGCGTATACTGTATTTAAAAATTTGCTTGAATTTTTTTGGCAATATTAGTTCCACTACACTGCTAGACAGCTTATTTTGATGACGTTAATTATGGACCGTGTTTTGTAACTCTTTACTACGATGTCTGAAATAAATATATGTTTTAATTTGATTTGTCAACGATGTTCCTTCGGTTTTTTTTATGAAACTTCTTATTTTTTTTTTAATATTTTTTAATATTTAATAAAAAAATGTAATGTATTCTAATATGTACATAAAACAATTTTATTATTACGTACTACACATTCACTGTAGAGTCAGCGCGCACTTTAATAGAAAAAAAAAACATAAATCGACTTTTACAGATTTTTTTAAACTATAACTTAAGTATATAACAGAAATATAAAACGAGTGAGTCAAAAGAGCTGCTAGGTAGGTAAAAACATGAAACTATTAATAATATTTAATGTTTAAAATCCTTGCTAAACTTATTTCATTTCAATAGGTATTTAAATATAAAGACTTTCAATTATTTAATCAATTAATGAGAACATCATCAACGTATTCCAAGTCAATTAAATACGCTGAAGGATAAATCAGAAATAAAAACACCGAATTTGGTTTACCTAGAAAAGAAGTTTTGAGGTAAAATATAAAAAGAAATACAACCGAATAGAAAATCCTCCATCTTCAAAATCGATTAAAAATATAAAACGGTCAACAATATAAAGTTTAAAAGTGATGTCAATATTAAAAGTTATTTAAAACCTTCCAAGGTCATAGAGTCAGAGAATACGATCCTAATACTGTAACATTTTGCACATTAACCCTATTATAAGAACATGTTTTAATTCGTGCATAACCCCCAATTACCCAGGTAAAGCCGGCCGCCCAGCGAGGCTTAGCACATATCATGTTGTCTTAGGACTTAGGACACTTCATTAAAATATGTGAGGTGAATTTAAGAACCCATACGGGTTGGTAAAGTGGTGCAATTTATTATTTAAATTACTCGAGCAAGTATATACAGTTAAAAGATTTATTTGGTTCCCTTGAAAGGAAAGAACAATATTATAAAAATAAAACAAATACAACAAAGTAGATTTATTTCAGAATGAAAGAATGAAGGAACTTATTTAAAGATGCCATACAACAGAAAATCTGTAGAAAAATGTAACAAAAGTATATAATAGGTAAGTATGACAAAACTGGTAAGGGCATGGACCAAGTGAAGACAAGACTTCTGTTGGAAAAGTGAATAAGGTCTTGAAGACGTGCAATACACCTTCGGTCACATTTGCACGTCCCATCAGGCATTATTGTGGGAAACTCTATAGAGGCATATTAAATAAAATCGGGTTAGTTAGACCACATAAAACACAACTCGTTATAATTTTCCCTAAACGTGATTAAATAGAATAAGTAAAGAGTAGAAGGTTGCGGGTTCAAGTCACGTTGGTCGTAAGTTTTTATTTAAATTCGAAGGATATCGGGTATATAAACCAAACGAGGTTCTGTTCCGCAAAATTTATTCTAGTTTTTTGACTAATACCAGTTTACGGTTTATAAAGCGAGACTAGCATAAAATATCGGTTACCAAAATAGCATCACTCAGGGAGCCTCATTTTTGTATGATTTTTGTAGTTCCTTGTCCGCAGGATAGAGGCACTAATCCTTTAGATAAAGGAAGCGCCACGATCATGTCTCGTTTCTATCGTCAACTAGACTAGGTATTGTTTGTCTACAGGTTGTCAAATATTTATCATCTGTGGACGGGCTTGTAAGTGGGCTTTGTCATCAAGAGAATTAGAATTAGCAGCACTTTAAAGTGAACTTAACTTTATGGAAATCGCAAGGTCATGTCAATGTATATAACATTTCTCGGTTTTGATTCGGATTACTTTCTGCATTTGAGAATTTAAAAAATAAAATATAAATACGTATAAACCTAACACGAATAGACCTGGATATTTTTAAATATTTGTTCCAGTTGGTCGTTTCTTTGTATTTTTTTTTCAATTTTGTTGCTCTATCATAAAGTGATCAAGGTGTCCTTTTTATAGTTATCACGTATAATTACTAAATATTAACTAGTTTTGCCAGTGTCTTCTTCCGCGTAGGTTTTTTTTGTTACTCTGTTTAACTTGCTATTTGAGACGGAGATATAATTAAAACACTTTCAGCCGTTTATTAATAATAATGTAAATAACCCGACTTTGTTTTATATTGTTTCGAATTTTTAGATAGAGTATGATAAATTACTAGAATTATCAAACTTCTAAAGTTGTAGGTATTATTTTGTTACCCAACATGAGAGTCCATAGAAATTGGTTGGTAGTGCTTTCCATTATCACTACATGGTATAAAACAAAGTCGCTTTTTCTGTCCCTATTTCCCTCCCTATGTCTCTTTGACTGCTTAAATCTTCAAAACTACGCAACAGATTTTGATACGGTTTTTTTAATAGATAGAGTGATTCAAGAGAAAGGTATAATAAAACCGTGCGAAGCCGGGGCGGGTCGCTAGTTTTTAATAATTCGTTTTCCATTGATTTGAAAATCTGTGCTAATAAAAGATTCACTAACTGAACGACCGCGACCGACACGAATAATAAATCATGTTATTAATAAAATCTGTAAGATCGTTTCGGCGATTAATCATCTACAAGGTTAATTAATGACCGGGGAATGTTTTAGGGTGATGTCATTGTTAATCAGCCTCCTGCAGATTGCAGATTTAATGACATGAAAATATTCATCAACAATGAGAGTCATCAGCCTTATCATTTAATTTAAAATACATAATATGTACAATGTGTTGAAATAATTGATCTGAATCAATTGACATTACGGGTAGGACGCACTGATTGAAAATTTTCTTTTTTAAACGTTGCTGTGTGTACCTACAAGAGACTAACTTAAAAAAAGATACAAGTAGAGTTTTTTACATCATAACTTAACCAAAGTTTAACATAAATTACACTGCAATTAACTATCTGAGCGAGTGAATGTAAATGAATTATACTCTACAAATACTGCAAACTTTCGTAACATCATTTACTTTGAAAAGCCTGCCACCGAATTTTATTCCGTTTTCCACTTTTTCTTCTCACTGAGTTTTCACAAGTTCAGTGGTTGCAGTGATAAGTTTTACGTCTGAACACTTTTACAATAGAAATAGACTGAAAATGCTGAAAGGCTGTTACCGCGCTACGTACCTCTAGGTCAAGAGAACCGTTGGCTGCACGTCAATATTCACTGAGCACAGAATTAGACACTATTCTAGAGACAGTTTATAGTGGCTTGTATGGGTTTGCACAGTACCGAAACTGAAAGTTTGACTTGTAAGTTGGACTGCTAAATTGCAACTAAATCATTCAAAATATGTAATAGATAAACATTTTTTTTGTAATAAACATTTTTTTCATTTTCATTTCATTTATACTTATGAGATACGAAGTTAAATAAATAATCATTAGTTTTTATAAAAATTATTCTGTTAAAAACTTAACGTTTGGTTTTTGGAAATTCCTTTGTAAAATAAGTAGCGACGCTAATGAACCTCTTGTTTGCGCCTTATTCAGTTTGTATGAAAATATTACTCCACTGTTTTATATCTGAGGCTGTGCTAAATTTATGGAAGGAAATGAAAACTTATAGTTTTCGTAAACTATTCAAAACTTTAAAGCTATCGGTAATGTTCGTAGCAAAAAAGTCATCTATTTGCTTCAAACTGTGGCGAAATATCGCAATCAAAACAACTTGAATCTAGGTATATATGCCGTTTTATATGACATTCTGCAAAATTGATGCTAAGGTTTCAGTTTTTAATTTAAACTACATTTTTTTTCTGACTATCAACAAAATGATTACAAAATACAACACAGAAGGCAGTGGCACCAAAGTTGGATAATTCCCCTTTTTGAACTTGTAACCTACAATTCTCCCCCTTCCCTCCCCCCTATAAACTGCCTCTATGTAATCGCTGCTTTCTCGGCTCTGTTTACGAAGACAGCTTGCTTTGTTAGTGTTGCAGAAAGGCTAGTTACAAAGTCTTGCATTTTTGAGCGAAGAAAATGTAAAAAGTCCTTTGTCGCGGAAACAACACCAGGGTAGTTTACGTTCGCTTCTTTTATGTGGCTGCTGATCAAAAGCTCGCACAAAGTATTCTCACTGTCATTACTTATATTTTTTTACTGTAAAAGTTCAAAGCATTACATATAATGAGCTTTATTCAGATATAGTTCAGTTATAGCTACACTAGAGCTTGTCCACTTTAACCAACGGCATCTAGTTATGCACGCGTCAACTACAACAGTTCAACACTACTTTTTCATGTACTTACATCAAGATGGGTAAGATTTTGTCAGAGGTTCTGTGAGCGTGATGACGTTTGGTGTACGTGTAATTGTTTTTATTATTCTTTTTTAACTTGAGTAATTTCAATTGATTTGTAATTCAAAATCATTTAATTGTGTTTTATAAGTAATTGTGACATCCAGTTCTTTTTTAATTTTATTGATGATGATAATGGTCTATGTGATCTTTACATAATGTGACTTGATCTGTCCGTGTTATTTCAAGTAAAATAAATAAATTAACAAAACCTCCGAGCCCTGAAATATGAAAATATATTCCAGTTATCCCCCTAAAATCTGTCCTAAAAACTGGAAAAATCATAAGTAGAATCAAATTGAAAAAAGTCCAGAATTCCCCTTCGAAGATTTTTCAAAAGCCTCTAAAACTAAATGACCTACTATGCAAGGATAACATAATCTTATACCCCCATTGTACACCGTATAACGGTTAACGAGACTCCTTATTAGTAACACGAGGGTTGGGTCTTTAGTTATGAGGATCCCAGCATCTTTGATGTAGTGCAGATCATTTGACGTTCATCGGTATATAGGTACTTACAGGGTCAGATAGATAGCCGTATTATCCTGTGAGACTATTCATATATCACTATCACTACATAGTATAAAACAAAGTCGCTTTTTCTGTCCCTATTCCCCTATGTCCCTTTGACTGCTTAAATCTTTAAAACTACGCCAAGGATTTTGATGCGGTTTTTTTAATAGATAGAGTGATTCAAGAGGAAGGTTTATACGTATAAAAAACCGTACGAAGCCGGGGCGGATCGATAGTATAGTATAATATAATCACCTACAGCCCTAGGAATGATTGGCATGTAGAATGTATATAAGGCTAATATAAATTATGAATGCGAAATGTTTAGATGTTTTTAATACTCTCACGCCAACTACTGAAGAGATTAGTATACAATTTTGCATAGCTTTAGATTTATAAAAACATGGAAGAATAATAAATTAATAAATAATGCTGGACGATCCACACAGCATCGTCTAGCCCTAAGCTAAGCAGAGCTTGTGTTATGGGTACTAGATGACTGATACTTAATACAATACACATCGATATTTTTCACCTAACATAGAAAACACCCAGAACGCTGGACCACGTACAATACACACACAGTCATATTCGTAGCAACATTTGTCCCAAGCCGGGAGTCAAACCCGCAACCTCCTGCGTCACAGGCGAACCTTCGCCTTCCGTGCCATATCGGTCATCAAACTATCGCTAGACACTTTCCTGACCAATACTTTTGTTACAAATATCCAAGGGTCTGAAAAATGTTAGATATTATGTTTTACCAAGATACTGTTTCTTGCTCTACTTTCGTGTCGGTTTTCGCTCTACGGGTCTAACAGGAAAACGACTCCGTACTATTTTCAAAGACAGATACTGCCTTCCGTATCCGTTTCCTGCTCCATTTTGCCGCCTACGACCTGCCGATAATAACTATCTGAGACATTATCGCAAAGAACTACTATGATATTTATTTTAGTATTTTTTTCTATATACATAGATTCAACACTTTCTGTACATAAAAATACTGTTTTGTTTAACTTCAAGCCGGCTCTGCTTAAAATTGAACATCATCATCATTATTATCAGCCTATATTAGTCCACTGTTGGACATAGGCCTTGCCTAATGAGAAATGAATTATATTGAACATTAGATAATTCAGTGAATCTCGTTCGGAATCCCACTGTTGTACCTAATGTCTGAAATAATCTGTATGGAATATTGTTATTATTCCCTGTATATTCGAATTCCCGAGAAATTCGAAAACCCAACCCACCACAACAATTTCGTGGCGTGAATACTCCAGGGATGTCAACAATTCATGCAAATAGAATTATCGATAAAAGCCTTATCGATTCGATTACGTCACTACCCCGTCAGCTTCGCGCTTCGTTTGACAGATGACAGCTGCGCATCGGAACACTTCGGCAACATTCGTCATCGCTCGTCGACCGCGCAAATACGCGCTGACAGCTCCAACAGCCAACGAATTGACGTCTATTTTAAATTTTCATACGTCATTGAGCATTCAGTTTCCGATTTACCAAATAAGGGCGTCGACTGAACATGATTGATGATATTGGAAATAAATAAAGCGTCGACTATTGTTAACGCATTAACGTCGATGAGATGATTCCAATAGGATGCGTTTTATATATATACCTAAAGCCTGAGAAAGAGTGGATTACATCCCGCCGCCGCCGCCGCGACGGCAAGCAAAAATGAATCCTAATATATAACAAATTGAACAAACGAAAATAATTATTAACGTACTAGCAGCACCTCGCGGTTTCACCCGCGTTAATTCCCGTTCCCGTAAGAATTCCGGGATAAAATATGTATAGCTTATGTATTATTCCAGACTATATTCTATATCTGTGCCAAATTTCATCCGTATTCGTTTAGTAGATAGTTATTGAGTGAAAAAGTAACAAACATCCATCCATCCATCCATACTTACAAACTTTCGCATTTATAATATTAGTAGGATAAAATGTACGAATATTTTCATTCGTGTACTCAAAGTGCTTGCGTCAGAAATTCAAAATATATTAGGTAGGTACGTAGGGTACTTAAGTAACATATACATAATTAGTTTAAGAGTAGGTTTCTCAAAGTCTTAAACCTAACTACTGATAATGTTGTGAACCTTATAGATCCAACTAAAATACATCAGTATATTATATACAATTTGTATAGATAGGTATATCAACCGAGACAAGAGAAAACAATCCAAAGTAATAAGAAACCAAAACACTATCACGGACGTAGACGTAATGGACTTATCGGTAAATGTCAACACTATCCGTTTTCGGAGATCCCTCAGAAAATTGAGCTGCTCTAACAAATGACGTGCTTTATTAGATTTTGGTCGGCGAACCCTGATGTCTCTGGTAAGTACCGAGCTTTCACAATATAACGAAGGTTTCTGTCGACCAGAATGTTAACTCATGCGAAATTCATCTCAGTCACTTATATCTTAACACTTAGTTTTAAAATGATTCTATTATTTTCTTTAAATCTTTGTAAATAAAGTAAGTTACTTTATCTTACATTTATAATTTCAACTTCCTATCTCAAACATAAATTCGTAGGGCTTTATCTGATCTCTGTTTTCTCTAGCTTAAGCAATACTCGAACCATTCAAATTAAACAAACTCATAGATAAACACACAGATATTACTATACATACATAGGAACATTATATCAAAACTAGCTAGACACAATAGCACTTGCAATTCCAAGGGAAAGAAAAATCTCCTGAGCAGGTCACCTTTCACATTGGCACTTGGGGCTATTAACAAATTATGATAATTTATGTAATACTTGTCCGAGGATCCTGTAAGTTCCACAGGAAATACAACAACATGAGTTTGTTTTAGTTTGTATGGCAGTTAAAATATATTCCCATTAGTTTGAATATTCCTCTTTCGTGAGAAAACTGAGATCTGCGTTTGTGATTTAGTGAGCTTTCTGTGAGTGAAAGGTTTCTGTTATTGTGTTTAAAGTACGGTCGGCAGAGAATGTGACTTAGCACTCACTCTCGTGTCATTTTCCCTTTTATTTTGTGACCTGAAAGTCTTATTCAGAAGAACGTAATTTCTATAAACATTTATATCTCACCGCTGTAGAGCTATATCAAGTTTTGGAGAAGAGAGTTAAATACAGATATTTTGTATACGGGTAATTTTAAAGAATTTATTACTGGATTGTGACTCGTGTAGCTTGCTAGCTAGCTAGGATACATTTACATACAAATAAATAACGCTAGATAATTCATGCGTCTTGTAGCCCAAAGGTAAGCTGAGCTTATTTTAGATGTAAGTTTATATATTTATTATACATGGAAAGCAACGGAGACAAAAGTCGAACCGTAACCTCTAGCGTCACAGGCTAACCTTTCCCCGCTGCACCACAGAAGTCGTCAAATGGAAAATGAGGTCGTCCATTGTGTTTTGAATGGCTCTACCAAACTATCGTGTTAAAAGATAGATAGAATGGAAAAAGCTTAAACCTACCAAGCCTTAACAATTATAAACTTATCTAACAGATTTACAAAATCAAATTCAAACTTTGAAATAAATTCCACAAAACTTCTTGGTTCTGTGTACCTGAACGCCGCCATCGCTCTCCCGCCCACAAAGAATTATCGACAGACATTAATCAAACCCCACGAACGTGATTGGTTCGGTGGCCGGATCGCTTGTTCTCTATTCGAATTCAAATCGATGTCGATGTTTGATGAGTGTTACATCTCACTTTTATTCGATTGCGATTCCATTTTTAAATGTTTTTTTTTTCACGAAAAACGAAGAAAAGTTTTCTAGCCAGTGGCTATTTAAGGTGTAGTTTTTAAGGAAGAACTTATTTTAATAATAAATAAAATACCTATAGTTAAAAATCAGACAAATTAGAGCTACTATTTACTATTGGATCAGTGAACTGCAGACTTTTGAATAAAATTTAGAGGTAGCTCAACTGATCCATATTAATTTAATATCAACCGATAGAGTTAACAAATCGCATAACTATTAGAGAAGTTTGTTTCGTATAGTAGAAGTTTTAGGGGTAATTGCAAAGCATAGGTATACTTAATTCTTTAGGAGAGGTAAGGTGAGGTAAGATAAGTCAATTTCTCAAAGTCAAAGTCTTTGTTTGATTTAAGTACTTTTTTCGCCTGAGACTCAGGACTACCTAGTTCAGGTTAACCCTAGAGTACTAATCATCGCCTGGGAGGCCGCTCGCGGTCAGTTTTTTTCCGTTATTTCAAAAACGGGCCCGCGATTCAAGTTATGCTTTCACGCCAATTCGGTATTTACCCGTGCCGAAGAGGCAAACATACGCGGGCCCGCCGTGGACCCCCCGTTTTCAAAATATAAGCTACTGGATCGCCTGGGAGGCGATCATTAGTATTACCGTAAGTTTTTTTTTCATTACTTATTTTGATTTCTGATCTTTTTTTTCAGCATTTAGACATGTTATAAGTGAGAAATGTTTATTTTCTTTTTAGATGAATATAAATCAAGAATAATTTCCGGTTTTTTAGAAAATGAGAATTCCTATAGCGAAACTGAGGACAACCTGGAAGTCGATTCTTATGACTCTGACGACAGCTCGGCTGATCCTTCTTTCGTGCTATTTTGACTGGAAGAAGACCTTCAAAATATTGTTATAGATAACTCTGAGCCACTGAAAACATTTCAGTACCACTTCAAGCAACAAGCAATGCTATTGCTTGGAACATCGATCTCCTAACTGCAGTTCTTGAGACAAAAATAAAAGGCTGACTTCAAATTACTCTGTAGACAAAAATGTGATCTTTTCATAATTTTTATTCAGTGTATTATAAAGTTTATATATTGGATAATAATATTTAAGCCAAAAAAGTATGGATATAGTGGTATTTTTTTTACCAGACTGATAGAAGACTGTTATGATGAGAGAATTTTTTTTTTGCTGTTGTGGGATTTAATTCATATTTTAAGAGAAATTTAAATTTTAAAAATGAATTTCAAATACAATTTTAGAAAAGGTAGAGTATTGCCAAGTTATTTATGTTATCATTATAAAAAAATAATAAATAAATAATATAATAAATTAGTTTTACTTTAAAAGTAGCCTCCCAGGCGATCATTAGTATTAAGCGGTGGTAAATTTATATTAGTATTCTAGGGTTAAATAGTAATACTACATACATATATTTTTTCTAGTTTTAGTATAATTTTTATATTTATTTTAAAGATATCGTCCCTCAGGAACCATATCACCCGAGTCTCAAAGCTGATTTATTTTTCAGTAGTAAATAACAGGTTAAAATTAATCCTTTTATTTATATAATTTATAACAGTTTCTGGTTATCTAAATAATATATAAATACGTAAAAATGCAAAAACAAAATAGGCAAGTGACTACTTCACGATTTCTTTTGCTAGGAATACAGTCACAACGACGCTATTTTTTTATAACTTATCTGTGCCTACTTACTATAATACTATAAGACCAATGTACACCTACTCATTGTAACTAATATTATAATAAACTTACAAAAACAAAAAATAAGTTCATCTTACTTTTTGACTAATAAATCTGTCTGGATTCTAAGTGAACACGTCTTGGAACTTAATCGTGTACGACATAAATTCCACCCTTACTTAAGTGACCATTTCGATTTCCCTTTTGTCCGCAAAATTATCCGTAATTCAATATTTTAGCCGTTATTGGACCTTTTTAGAGGCCAATCCCATAGACAAGGGAGAGTTTTTGTCGGAACTTAGTTACGTGCACGAAAAGAATGACCTTTAGGGCGGATAGGGCGGCACCAGCTAAAGGGCTTTCTAAAAAAAAGACAACAGACGGGCTAAAACAATAAGCTACAATCCATGTACTACACTTTTAGTAGGTCCAAATTACATAAATAGGATTCTCGTAAAGTGACGTGGAGAACCCGAAAAATGGATAATGATACTTCAAATAAAAAGTTCCTAACTTACATTTACGACATAAAAGTTCAATTCATTTCAATTGAATGGGGATTTAACCACCATCTCGGGATTATTGAGGAGGTATTATCTACACGATTATTATCTATACGATACTCTGTGTTACTTCCACACTCGAACTTTAGGTAAATATGCTCAGGTAATTCCGATCACTTCTTATCAGGGGTTAATTTTAAAGCGGCAGTAAAGGAAGGAACCTTAACCACTACAGCTATGTTGAACCAAATCTGTGACGATGGTAAGAGGCCCGACGGTATAAAACTAGTCCCATGGGAGTTGGGGAGGCCCACTGTGTGGGAGGCTACATGCGTCGATACACTTGCCTTCCTGCCTTCCCATCTTCCATGGACATCCGCCAATATCTGATTCAGCGCATCAGCATTGCCATACAGTCAGCGTTTGGTTATAGAGCTACCGTTTTCGGAACGCCTCTGACTGGTATTAGATCAGTTGAGCTACCCCTAGATTATTACAAATATTTTACAAAATATGAGTCGGCTGAAAAGCGAGGGGTTAAATTTATCAGAAATACAGAATGTTATTTTCAGAATATCACCTTCAATGAAGTTATATTACCTAATCCATGTTTCAACCAAGATCAAGGTAACGAATTATCTACTATCTATTATCTATCACTCACGAAGTCAACAAACACAATCAATCTGTGCACGGAAGATAATGAAAGTCGTGGTGAGACTTCGACTTAGATAGTAGGGTAGATAGTAATTAGCTTCTCCTCACTTTGCCTACAGATTTAAATATAAACGAATTCAAGGCTTCCTTTGCTTTCTAGCTAAAAAAAAGTACTAGCAAGAAAAAAACAATACTGTACTTTATTATTACTGTATTTTTACTACCGGGGAGAGTTCAGGGGCAGGACCAACGTGCTTTCCGGGGCACAGTTGAGTGACACCGCCAACTACGTGACTCCGAAATGCTTCTGTAATTTTTCTTGAATAATTGTCAGTAGCCCTCCCTCCGGCCAGCAAAGACCAATATTTGTATTACTAGCGACCCGCCTCGGCTTTGCACCAGTGTATTATACATATTATATACTTAAATCACTCTATCTATAAAAAAAAACCACTTCAAATCCGTTGCGTAGTTTTAAATATGTTAGCATACATAGCGAAAACAGCGGGAAGCGACTTTGTTTTATAATAAGTAGGGGAAATCCCAATGCCAAGAGCGGGCCAAGATTTTAATCAATTGAGAAATCCATATTATAAGTACTGGCCCAACTAAACACTGACATTTTCTAGATAGAAAAATCTCTAGAACGAAAATGTGCCTACTTTTTAAGGTTCCGTACCCAAAAGTAAAAACGGGCCTATTCTTAAGACTGTGCTGTTCGTCTGTCTGTCTGTCCGTTAGTCATCAGGCAGAACTTTGATAGTTAGACAGAAGTTGATAGTTTGAAATTTTCGATGATGGTTTTCTGTTGCCGCTAAAACAATAAATACAAAAAAACTAAATAAAATAAAATACTGGTACAGGTACTAATATGTACGCTCTATTCATCAAAGTTTCGTGAGTAGTATTATATTTGTATATAAATAATTTATTTTTAGTTAGTTAGTTTTAGTTCAGTTATTTAATTTTACTATGAGTGGAAACTATCCTAGCTTCATTTGTTCTAGCGCACGGACCTATTGTTAGTTAAATATAAGCTTTTTGTTTCCCAACTAAATAAATATACAAATAAAATTCAAGGGGTCCATGCAACAGACATGATTGTTTTACCGTTTTTATATTAATATATGTTCTAATGGTAAGGAACCGTGTGCGAGTCAGACTCGGACTTGGCTGGTTTTTCCTATAAACTTATATTATAATTCGGGCGAAGATATATCATAGGTAGGCACTTACAGCTTATGTATTTGTCGTATCGGTCGACCTAAACAAGCTTTCCCTATTATAACCCGAGCCCGGGTTCAATCGAAACCTTTCGCAGGTCACTGAGCATGCTCGCAAACTATCAGCAGTATGAATAATATTCTGTATTCTATTCCTTTTGCTTTCTGAGCTATAGCTGAACGCTATTACTCTGTGAATTATCCGCTCTATTTATTTGGATCAAAAGTTTTATCTCAATGAATGCTCTTTTCCATCACCATTGATTTTGCATGTAGGTTTAGCCAATCATACGGTACGAGGCAATTCTATTTCTATAATCGTCATCGCTCAAACGATAGTGGATTTCGATTGGTAAACAAATGACTTAGCAAAATCGCTTGTCAACAATTACAATTGGCTCGCATTTGTACTTATGGAAATAAAATAGTTCGTTTTTATCGATTCGCTTGATGTTCTATACGTCTACCAATGATCTATTAATATCATATGACTTACGTATGGAATAAGTTAAATCGATAAATTTTTAGGCTTTTCCACTATAGTTATCTAATCAAAGTTTACGTTGTCTTGATTTTTGATTGATTGTGCATAAGTTTAAGATAAAAAAGTTATCATATAGAAGATATGATAACTTATGGGGCGCCTTATCGCCTCTATCGGATAGAGTGGCAATAACACGATTTTTTTCCTTTCAAACCGGTAGAAGCGCTGCAAACCGCCAAATGTAAGGAAAGATGCGAATACTTTTCTCGTGTACGTAAACGAAAGCACTAACGGTAGGTAGGTACTATTGACTCTGGGAGTTTTAAATTTTAAAGTAAGCAAATAATATTCTTTCTAACGATTTTTGTTTGCTACACTGTCGAACAATTGACCGGGTTCATCAATCTCCGAATAGATTGTATCATAAATACTAGGTTCTAATTTAAACGCTAATGTAAAGAAATAAAGTTTACTTCGGTGAATGTTTATGAACATTGATTACGTTCGTGATTTATCTATCGATGGATTTATTTCCCTCTGAATAATGCCGAAGCTAAATTGGAAAATTGGGTTATTTATGGATAGAGGTGACCTAGTAAAGCTTGGAGAGGTAGAAACTAGTTGTGGAGCTTTTTATTTATAGCCGAGCGCGATTAGAATGGGACAGAACCTTGTAAAAGTAAATTATAGTGCTACAGTCATTTGTTTTGAGTTTTCATACGCCATGATCACGAAAAAACTAAAGTTACTGCGAGTTTTTATAGGCAGATATATCGATCTCTCTGTAGATATCACGACCAAATCATTTACGAAACATTGTTTTCATGATTTGTTTTTCTCAACCTTGTTTCTTTCACTTTACGGATCCAAAAAAATAATGTTAAATTTTAAATTCTATCTATTTTACCGTGGGAATCCCGTAAGTTTTGAGATCTAGGCTTAGTTAAAAAAAAACGTTATATCAGCCTCTAAACCACATCAAACTAAACAAATATCTCCCTAATTCTAAAAGTCGATCTCTTAGTCTAAGTGGTTAAGTTGTATTGCAATTATGAATACAACTTAACCAATTAAGGGGGGGCTATTCATAGCATAACGTTTGCAAAGCGCCCGCGACGGAGCCGGAAACCGGCGACGGGCCGGTTCCGGAGTGGTTCCGGAACGACTCCGGCAATTGCAGGGTTGCCAGGTAGAGGGATTTTGTGAAAAAGTGGTTTTGTTACGGTGATTTAAATAAATAAAAATGTTGGACATTTTGTGAATTCATAAAGTCATTCAATGAAGTCTTTTTGTTACGTACTGAACGTGTTAAGATTTAAACAAATAAATAATGTCGGAGAATTCACACATGTAGCCCTACGCTAAGCAGAGCTTTTGTTATGGGTACTAGATGACCGATATACTTAATTAAATCCTTTTCTACTACCTATGATATTTTTTTATTTATAAAAAACTCCTAGACACCCGGACCAAATATCCCGTTGTTATCCTTTGGGTACGAAACCCTAAAAATGACAGTTTTTTGTAGCGTTACATTACGATTTTAAGTCACATTTGTGATATTTTTGACATTGACAGCTTTGTCGTCGGTCGGCTCCATCCAACAACATAACATCCACAATATTTTATGGCTATTTAATTTTCACCGTGTAATAGACGCCGAAATCGTTCATCCCCATCCATCGGCCTATTGGATGGTAGGATTTAGCGTAATCGCACAGCAGGGGTGAACGACCTGAGAGAGTGAGGTATGTGCGTATTTACACGACTGATATACTAGACATAAATAGTAAATAAAAAAATAAAAAATATTATGTACTTTTTGTCTTTGTGATGTTTCTATGACTATGTTGATTTTGGCTGTTAACTACTTCCTCAATATATAAACACGACAAAAAACAAACAGCGTTTGTACCATTAAAATGTTCTATATGCCTTTGAAAATTAACAATAAATAGGTAGTATTTAAATAAACATAAACTTTAATTTTTATTTGAGCTTTTCGATAATATTTATTGTGGTATTTTGAAACTCGTTGCGAGGATTTCGCGTGGGAAATTGTACTCATGAGATGGAAAATCGTAACTGAAATTGTACTCATGAGGGGATATCCTAAATTTACGTAATAATTTTAGTTAGAAAAAAAATACCAATCTTAGAATAGAGTCAAATAAAAAGATTTTTTTTTATTTCAGATATAATAAACATGCACTGTGCGTGCATAAATCGAAACATTTCATATCTACACAGAAATCAATCAGAAGTCAATAACTCTATTTCTTTTGACTTACAAAATATACTTACTCGTAGAGAAGTCAAATTTAAACTTTAAGTACATAATTATCAAATAACCAATCACTGTTAATTGATTTTCTCTTCACTTGACACGTTTTTTTCACTTGTTAATAAAATGAAAAGAAAGATTGCTGAACGATTCAAGCAGCATACATTTTACTTATCTATTTATTTTAGGGGAAACATCATCGGTTCAATATTATCTAAATAAACCTTGCACACATTTGTCCTAAAGCGGGATACGAACTCGCAACCTACGTCGCAGTAGTACCATCGCCCGATATGCTACTGAGGTCTTCATCATCCAAATAAATAAAACAAAATACAACTACCTGCATAAAAATCACTATCACTACATAGCATAAAACAAAGTCGCTTTTTCTGTACCTATATCCCTATGTCCCTTTGTATGTGTATGTACTACGCAACGGATTGTGATGCGGTATTTTTTAATAGATAGAGTGATTCAAGAGGAAGGTTTATACGTATAATGAAACCGTGCAAAGCCGGAGCGGGTCGCTAGTTGCATATAAAACAAATCCTCTTGCTTGGTATGATTTTCACTTAGCTAATTAGGTATCGATGTACCTTCTATCCCCCGGGAGTGGTGGGAAACTACAATTATTCAAATGATGCGAAATTTATGCGCATATCCTCTAGATAGGGTACCATTTTCTTTAAGACGGCTCCGCTAGATTGAGCGTAGCAAAAACGTTCAGCTAGACGATGCTGTGTGAATTATCCACCTATAATTATTTATTATGCATCGTCAACAACCTATTATGAAGACCGATGTGGCGCGGTGGGCGAAGGTCCGCCTGCGACGCAGGAGGTAGCGGGTTCGATTCCCGCCTCGGAACAAATTTGTGTACGATCTGCAGAAATTTGTTCCGTTGGTCTGGGTATTTTATAATGAATAATAAAAATATCTGTCGATGTATATAATGTATTAAATATATATCAGTTATTTAGTACTAGCTTTGAGTAGCTTACGTTGGGGCTAGATGATGCTGTGTGGATTGTCTAGCATTATTTATTATTATTATTTATTATTTTACCCACTTTTGACAAGCATGTCGCTAAGTCAGTTGCCTACCAATCGAACTTCGCTATTGTTTGAGTGATGACGATTATAGAAATAGAATCGCTTCTTAGCGAATGGTGGTTACCATTCGCTAAGAACCAATTCTATATCGAGGCCCACTTTCCTTAGTCCACTTTTTACGACCTACTTTAGGTACGGAACCAGATTTAAGTGAACTACGGCTTAAGCCATTTTCATTTAAAACTTGTTATGAGACCTGATGTTTGTTGGAGATTTAAGTTCTTAATTCTTATGACTTAGTTTGGAGTTGGTTAGTTTCTAAGAAAATGCTTGTAGAATTACTACTAAATACTTTCACAGAACTATGTATTCAAACTTTCACGATATTATAACTTAATAACGAATGTATTTGATGAGGGTTTTTAACTTTTCTTAATAATTCAATAAATAGTTTTTGTGATCACTTTCTGTATAAATTTATAATTGGTTCTTTCAAGTGCAAACGACATTGTAATAGCGTTTTCTTAAATTCTTGTGAGAGGAAGTTGAGACATTACAGTTTCTACCATTTCGTTTTTATGATCTAGGCGCTGAGAATGGCATTTCCAGAAATTCTCTACCATGTAATCGAGCCGAGGTCAATTTATTATTATTTCACTTCATTTATCTGAAATCATATTTAACCGATGAAAATGAATAAATGTTATAAAACTATCCCACAAAAAAAATACATAAAGACAAGGTGATAAGGTTTGCAGAGGAGGAACTTCCTGACGATAAGCGCCGAGTCCAGGAGAACCGATTTTTGTATCTATTATTTACTAGCGACTTCGCACGACTTCGACTTTTTTATACGTATAAAGCTTCCTCTTGAATCACTCTATCTATTTAAAAAATCTGCATCAAAATCTAGCGTAATTTTAAAGATTTAAGCATACATAGGGAAATAGTGACAGAGAAAGCGACTTTGTTTTATATTAAGTAACTAGTGATAATTATTGTAAGCGCTGGTTCTCTAGTCACTGGGGCAGGCCACCTCACATTTATTTTTAATAGTACTGAAATATCATGATTAAAAAGAAAACAGAAGGAAGTCATAAAAACTTTAATAAAATAAAAATTAAATTCAATGATAGAAGCGAATTGTATTTACTAAATTGTATTTACAAACTTGTATTTACTAATGAAATAATTGAGCTAACTGCAGACTACTGGAAATAATCTAGACGTAGCTCTATTAATCCTTATTCTTTTCTATTTTTTATACCAGTCGTCGCGTCCCCGTGACGCTGGCGGCTGATGCGCTGTGCCAGATACTCACCAGCTCTCGAGTGACGCGTTTAAATAAATATTCGAAATTTTCCTTAAAATTGAGAAAGCATTTATTATTCTACAATCCACAACGGCGACGTCTCGGTCGCCAAGGGGCCCTTGAATAACTGAAAGCGTTTTAACCTATTTCCGCAGAATACTTGAATTTATTTTAGTTTAAAATTTGGAGTAGGTAAGTAATATTCCTGTGTTACGTTCCACTCTGTAATTAAATTTGTTTTCGGACTTTGGTTTCGAGTTTTTGTTTGCTAAGATAATTTTGAACAACCTGACTGCTCATATAAATATGAAACAATGAGTATTAAGATATTTTAAACAACTTGGGTGCTTACAACAATAATATGATGTTTCGGACTTCTTATATCTTTCATGCTTTTTGCTTTACTGGTTTTCAGATCATTTTGATTACTCTAGACCCTCATTTCAATTTGACGCTGACTGTACAGGTCTATAGACATTTATTTTCTTTAAACTTATTCTTTACTACCCGCCCCGGCTTCGCACGGTTTTATTATACGTATAAATCTTCCTCTTGAATTACTCTATCTTTTAAAAAAACAGCATCTAAATCCGTTGGGTAGTTTTAAAGATTTAAGCATTCAAAGGGATATAGGGACAGAAAAAGCGACTTTGTTTTATACTATGTAGTGATGATTGTCTTTAAATAGAAAGGTAAATATACTTACCTTCCTAAGACAATAAAAGGTGAAACTTAGCATGAGAAATGCACATAAGTCCTAAACTTTCTATGCTAAGGTAGTTAGCATTCTACGTTTTAAATAGCCATGAAAAACACAAAACAACTAAAATAGCTCTTTCCATAATGAAGTCGTAAACCGTTTACCAGCTATTATAATAAAAACGCCGTAATAACGCCCCTGCTATGGCTTTAAGGCAAAAACGCAAAGAGGTAGTCATTGAGTTATTCGACCAACCTGTTGCTTGAAATGTAGCTTTGTAAATGGTGTTCCAAATACGAATTGTTTGTTCTAAGTAATTTGTACCATTACTGGTTCTTTAGCCACGACGACGCCTTTAGCACAGCGGGTGAAGATTTGCCTGCGACGCAGGAGGTTACGTGTTCGGTTCCCGCCTCGGGACTAATATTTATAAGATCTGTAGGGTTCTTTCAGGGTTGTCTGGGTGTTTTTCGTTGTATAATAGAAATATGTCTCTGTCTGAAAATGTTCAGTCCATTGCGAGTGATTTGATGAGTGTTTGGACACAATGACACAACTAAATTATGGGATATTTTATATTGACTGTCTTTTAATTTAATTAATAATTAATTAATTAAAATTTAATTATGTTTTATTGTTAATTTTCATAAAAAGGTTTTTTTGTTGGACATTTTATATTAATTGACTTTTATTATTATTATTTTTATGGTGTAATTTTTAATTTTTAGTTCAGGTTAAGATGTGACAAATTTTTAGGCTGTGATTGTATTTTACTGTTTTCTTTTTACACTATTGATTTAGGAGCCCCTCTTATAATTGTGTACTTAAGTACTTGTAATAAATAAATAAACTCAGGTAGATATATATTAAATAAATAAATAATACTGGACAATGCATACATCATCTAGCCCCAAGTTAATCAGAGCTTGTGTTATGGGAAGTGATAGTTATTATACTTAATCCTTATCCTTAATATACTTATAATATACTTAATACTTATCCTTATTTTTCACGCAATAACTACTGAACGGAACCGGCTTAAATTTTGAAAATACGTAGTTCTAGGTCTGGAATAAAACATAGGCATCCCTTATATCAGTTTCTATGGGATATAAATGGACTTGAAACGTTTCCATAGAAACAACGCAAGTGAAGCCGCGGGCAGATACTAGTTAAACATAAAGAAAACAACCAGAGCATACTGAACAACATCTGCAGAAGATTCAATTTGTTTAATTTGTTTTAATTTAATTCCTTTTGTAATTTTCTTTGCTAGTATTGAATCTTGGAAATAACGATAATTCCCTACTACCTTATTAACTTCATAAAATAAAACACTCTGTACACACCTGTTGCGCATGCGTAAAGTTAATGAGACATTGCCTAGGTAGATACTACAGGTATTTACGGTACGTACCGACATTGTTACCGAACTTCCGAACTTTGCGAGGAAATTCTGTCATCGCCGGCAAAGGCAATTTGAAGAATCTACAGCATCGATTTATAGCTATGAATTTCTCAATTAACATCTACAATATTCTAGATCTTCTAATCTAGAATATATGTATATTCGTAGAGGCTCAAATATGCAGGTCTCAACCGAGCCTACGCAATTGCTCCCCTTGAAGTCGAGACCCTAGGTCCTTGGGGTATCGAGGCTCGTTAGGTTTTTTAAACATACTATCTGAGCGTACGAGCCGTACAGTTTTAACTACATTGAAATAATGCGGAATACATTAACAGCACGTTTCCTACGTGATGTTGAATTCAACCTAATAATTAAATACTTTCTTACAAGAAGTCAACAAGTTTGGTTGTATAATTCTCTCCGGAGATCCTTTGCCAGATAAGCTGTAGGGGAGCAACCTTAAGCGACTCAGCTCATAGCTTCCTCTAGCTATGAGCTGAGTCGCTGAGTAATAGATAGCTTACTACTCGGCACACTGCTCATACACTGAGCATCAGGTCGATAAGTCACGTGACACGAAAGATGGTGAGTATCTGGTGCACCGCATCAGCATTGCCATACAGCGTGTTACGAACCGCTTGCCGCTTAAATTCGAGGTGAATCAACAACACAGAGTTGATTCTAGTGTATTTATTTATATGATAAAGTCTCGAAGCTTCAGATCCATAACACTTAAAAAGGAAAAAACATCGCGTCCTATAGCTAATAATATTATGACAGTGACACGGTAACCTATTTCTTATGAAAGTCGAGTGCGCTGAAAACTCGCGCAATATTTTCTGAAGGGATTTTATTTCATGTCTGTCGAGTTACTTGAATTTCACATTTTCAATTTCCGTTCATAGCAATGTAGGGAATCTCCCAACGCGTTTTCAACCAGCGTGCGCTGGGAATAAGACTCAAATTGTGGGCTGTGAAATTTGACAGACGTCAAGATACAATCGATGCATTGAAATGGTTGCATCACAAATAGTGTTTCCGAAATTCTCATCAATTATTGTCGAACACTGAATGGTTTTGATTTAGTAGGTTAGAGGCGACATATCTGTAATATCATAGTGTATATGAAATAGTTTTAATACTTCCCTCCGCCTATTTTGAAGTCGATTGAATCGAAATAATGTTAAATTCATTTCATCGGATAGTGCTACATATTATCGGAGTTCATAACAGCGGCTGACTAATACATGCTATGATTAATAATAATTATATTAGAGCATGCAGCAAAAGCTGAATTTACTCCTTGTCTTAGTTTTCATTTTTATTTAAGTTAGTATGGTAAGTCTCTTTTGTTTGTTTTTAACCGTATAACTAGAATCTAAGACAATAAATACTTTTTCTTTCTTTCTTTCTTTCTTATATAAAAAATAATAATATTGGTTTATAATTCCACACAAAAAATTACAATATGTCATAAAGGTATTTTTTAAAAACCATTAGGTAAAGTAAAAAAAAATACTTAATTTTCTTATTAATTTGAAGGAAATTATCTATTCGATAGTTTACATTTCCAAATGTCATAAACAAACTTAGAAACTATCAGCCTTACCACAAAAAACAAAGCACGACTTAGACACGTGTTTAACAGTTGTTTAGCAAAATTCATCCAACAAAACCATGATAAACAACTGTAAAACACGTGTCTAAGTCGTAACAAGAGATCTAATATACTTCATACATTATACGACGATAGATATTATTAAGTTTGAAAATTATCGCAAACTATAATTCAAAAATAACAAACCACTTCATTCTACGTTACACCATACACAATGACGCTTCCGACTGGTATCGACATGGATCAATTGAGCTACCTTTAGACTGTTTGCAACCGTCTGCAGTTAGCTCAATGGTTTCAATTGTAAATACTAGTTGTAATTTTTCTATTCCTTCCTTGTAATTTTCGTTGTTAATAAAGATTCATTTCCTACACAATGTATATTAGGTTACTATTCAACCTTTACAGTACAACACTGTAATCATACATGAGCTGAAACCCTTGAAACTCAATACAGTTGTTTTTGCGGGGCGGGCGGCGACGCGGCGCCCCGGCGCCAGCCTTCCCGCTTCCACCCTCAGCCTCTGCCCTAAGTGATGACATGATAACGATTGCGTCTTCACTACATAGTATAAAACAAAGTCGCTTTCTCTGTCCCTATATCCCTCTTTAAAATCTTTAAAACTTCGCAACGGATTTTGATGCGGTTTTTTTAATAGATAGAGTGATTCAAGAGAAAGGTTTATACGTATAATAAAATCGTGCGAATCCGGGGCGGGTCGGTAGTTATTAGATAAATAGTAATACCTACCTATATGTATATTATTTCATACCTATATGTAGTTAATGCTGGACAATCTTCACAGCATCATCTAGCCCCAAGCTAAGCAGAGCTTGTGTTTTGGATACTTGAAAACTGATAAAGTTACTAAACACATTATACCGTATAAGTGATATAACGAAAAGTTAAAGTCTTACAAAGTTTGATTAAATTCACCTATTCACACCGTATTTAAAGGGCAAAACATAATCAAAATAATTTATGAAACTATTCAAACTAAAAACGATACCTTTTCAGTCTGTAGGGGTATTTTAATTCATTCGATTCCTTTCCGTAACAGAAACGTCAAATTCAAATTCGATTCCATTTCCGTCAGATCTTTAGAACGCTTCTTTGTTTTCATATCTAAACTATTATTATTATTATATTTTAAAGGCAATATACAGGGTGTTAGTGTGAACACCGTTGTCCTTGAAACTAGAGGTTCAGCATCATGAGTAGAATCCAAAACCGATGAGAAAAGCTTAACACCTGTTTTAGTTTTTCAAGATTTTGATATTTCATGTCTTCGCTATCGTACACGATGCCATAGTCACTCTACATACTTTAAGTACCTACCTACGTAAGTACTTATACCCGCGCCTTACTTGGATCGTAACTTCATTACTTGTGCCCTTCAAAAGACGGGATATTCGCACAGAAGGTGATCCGACACTGAGGTGCACATACCACGTGTCGCCTGGTCGAAGTACTTGTGTCACGTGTTTGTGAGCAAACGTTTAGTGTTTATAAAAATTTTCTTTAAAAAATTAGTAAAAAATAGAATCATTTTTTTTCATCCGTTTTGGATTATACTCGTGATGCTGAACCTCTGGTTTCAAGGACAACGGTGTTCACACTAACACCCTGTATATATTATTAGGATAAATCACCTTTTTATATGCAAAATATGCACATTTACTCTCTACACTTCACCTTCTTGAGTGGAGACCGCGACTCGGTAAACGTAGCGTAGGACGCCCTCCGGCCAGGTGGGATGACGATCTGCGAAAGACTGCTGGCAGATGCTGGATGCGTCAAGCTGAAGACAGGGCGCTATGGCGCTCATTGGGGGAGGCCTATGTCCAGCAGTGGACTAATATAGGTTGATGATGATGATGATGATGATGACTCTCTACACTAACTTGACTCTCTCCAATAAGGTTTGCCGGGAGAGAACTCCATTTACTCTCTACTATAACTTCACTCTCTCCAATAAGGTTTGCCGGGAGAGAACTGCTCGCCTGTGGCATAATTTATCTAGTTTTAAGTATTTCTTGTATTTATGTATTTTTCATTTGTGCATTAAAGAACTGATTTTTTTTTTAACTAAGGGTCCAAATTTATATGGCAAAAGTTTTCGAATCCGCTTGTTTAAAATAGCGTTCATCGTTAAAAGTTTGCGATACCGAATACGAAGGCTTTTCCGATGAATTAAAAAAACCCTGCAGGTCAACCTTTTTTTTGAAATTACAAAAAAGCCTTTTTACACTTGGACCAAACTCGAGGCCGGTGCTCGTATAAACACTTAGTTACTATGTAAATTGTCGCACTACGTGTGTCCACGAGGCAGGCTGCATTGAGCCATTCCACACCACCCGGACATTACGGGAAACTTACGTCAGAGCCAGGAGTGCTCACCTCTGGAAAGTTTTTGTGCTCTAGTTCACATCTAAGAGCTTTTTAACTGAACCCATGAAAGGTATTCTCAAAATAGCAGGTTTTTAATGTTTCGCAGTAGAATTATTAGCATGATATTTCTTTATTTTGTTGATGGAGTCCCCAAACTGGTGAACAAATCAACAATTTTATTTCTTTAAGCTTACAAAATAAGCATTTAAAAAAGCAATTTTTTTGAGAAATGCTATAAATAGAGGAAGGTAGGTACAAATGCATTTGTATATAGGTAGTAAGTAATGTATATTACAGTTAGTAAATTGTTTGTTAAGCAAAATAGATAAACTTTACATAGGATTAAAGCTGTTTCTATTATGTGTTTTAAGGCACTACTAAATAAATTTATAACGGTATTGTATTGAATTAAGGATCTATCTTTTTTTTATTGTTAAAAGTCGCTACTGTATTTTTAAATCATAAAATGAAGAATAAAACCAGACTCTAATTTAACGCCTTTACAACATGACCGCAAATCAAAATGTTCCGGCCTTACCTGCGTTATCCGTGATTTCACACGTGACATGAATTTGTGGGTTATCACCGCAACGCGACGTGTTTTAACGTGTTTACTGTCATGGGGTTAACGAGGCTTAATGGACCCTTAACGAGAAATATTACGGTAGACTATGCCCTTAAGCGTAGGTATGGCTTAATTAGATTACAATTATATGGCTATCTATGGTTTCCCTATAATTTTACTTCCCTATGATATCCATCAAATGTGTTCATGGAAAATGACATTATTTTATTTTTGATGAAGTTAAGTAAGAGTTGTAGTCATCCATAGCACAAGCTTTGTGTAGATTACTTTGGGGCTATAAGGTGCTGTGTGTATTATTTTTATTTTTTTATTATTATCCATAAAATTATTATCTTTGTTGTTATAAAATATTTTGGATTGAACGGATTATTTATTCATTTAATTAATTAATTCCCATGGTTAATACAACCACTTAAATTAACTACATCAGATTAAAGGAGTTAAAGTTATAGATTCATTCCTTATTATTACATTTCTATAATACTTGTTAGAGAATTTGTCATTGAAGATTTTTACAATACCATTGTTTTCCGATATCCCAAACACGGCGTAGCTAAATAAATCTACTAATACAGTCTATCTACTATCTAACTAAAGCTGAATTCTCAAGCTGGCCCTCACCGCATTGGTTTGGCAATTTGTGGTTTGTTTATTGTCAATTAGCACCTAAGAGAACTTAACCACAGAACAGTTGCAAGATGAACAGAACAATTATCACAATCAGTCGCAATGGATGTACCCTTTGTAAAATCTACAACAAAACTCCGTAAAAGTTATCGAAATTGTAAATAATTTGAAATTATACAATTCCAAAAAAAAAGTTTATTTTTTGTAAAAATTACTATAAAATTTCAGATTATGTAGAGAATAAAAAAAGCATGAGTGAGACCAGTTTTGCTCCAACTCAAAAACTAACAACCTAACAATTTTTCTTGTCCGTTTATTTAATTTACCTTAAAAAGATTGAAATGAACAAAAAACTAAGTCAGCAGTTTATTTCCTAGTTTTATATAATGTATCTTTTCGAAAACCTTTTCAAGGGCGTTTTTAATTTGTAATTGTATTATGGGACGCATCATTGAAATGGCGTTCAAATGTCAAGTATTGATGGGTGGTTTTAAGTATTCGCTTGACTGGTTGGAGCCGGCTTTTGAAAGTTTTCAAAGTATCTTTTGGTCGCTTAGCAATGTTAACCGAAAGCTCCGAAAGCATCATCGGGTCACGTGTCGCATCGACCAGACGCTTTTATAGTTTTACATATTGTATCTTACTTAAGTTAGGTACTTATTTGAAAAAAACATTAAATCAAAAGTAGTCGAGATGAAAATTAATAACAAAATAAAAACCTACTTTTTAAATTTGTTGCATTTTTTTTTTGCATTTTAAATTAAGATCTATTATAATTTCGTCGAAACTTATACGTACTGGCTACTTATTTAAATTGACGAACTCAGTGGCGTAGCGAGCGAATATAAAATCCTCTTCGTGAATACTTGGAAAAATATTTCACTGAACATTACCTAAACCTATCTTTCAAACTTAGAACTATTTTAAGCTTCTTCTCTGGAACGTCCGTAGCAAAGTTATTTTTCTTTGAGACTGTGAATCAACGCTGCGGGTTATTTATGTTTCTTATATGTTTAAGAATTATTGTTAGCTTTTATTAGCTAATTATTAGCTGAAGACATGGTGCTATGGCGCTCATTAGGGAGGCCTATGTCCAGCAGTGGACTAATATAGGCTGATGTTGATGATATGTTTATGCGATTTGTTTATATTTGCATATTTGCTATTAAGCTATTTTGAACGGGATATTTTGATGACCAAACAGAAATCCACGGTTTCTACGTTTGTAGGTTATTTTAAAACTTTAGTTAGTAACTAAATAAATTGTGTTTTAAATTAGGTAGTCATGTATTTAGTTCATAAAATTAAATAAAAAGCGCGTCTAAGCTTATGAAAATAATAACAGTTAGTACCCAAAATAAATTATTCTAATTTTAGCATCCGTTCGACAACTAAAATAATCTAGAGGTAGTATAAGTAAAAATAAATTTATGATTTCATAATTTATGGCAAAATAAAGTATATTAATCAGTTAATCAGTAAATCAAAATCTTTATTTCTTTAGGCTTACAAAATAAGCACTTAGACTTATTCCTTTTTTATTAAAAATAGTAACTATAAAATGTATCCATACTTATGTCTAAACCTTAACCCTTAGAGTTAAACATTTAACCCTGAGACCCATCATAAAAAAACTTCTCTAGCAAAATGCAAGTTTACGATTTTGGTAAAGGAAGTTTATAGCACGTTTAAATGGAATTTTCCTCCCTTAGGGCAAAAAGTGGTACTTTTTCTAAAAGTTAGAGTCCTTGGGCGTTTTGATTTGTCAGTAAAGGTTTATAACTTTCCGGGTAACAAGTAAAAGTAACCTTAGGAAAGGGTTTTAACAACTTCGTGTTGGTTTATACGTCAGCTCGAGGGACGAACCCTTTGTGAAAAATTATCTTTTTTTCATTGTTTTTTGTTTTTTTGCTATTGTTGTTTTTTTATTTTCTTTTATTCTAAACTCCAATAAATGCTTCGTACTGCAGTAGCGCAGGCTAAATAGAGATAATGAACCAATAAATTATCTATGTACCTATGTAGTGTGTCATTGTAGCCTAGTTTCGTAACCAGCTACTCAAAACTAATTTTTGGTTTTATTAACCCAGTTCTGAACTATGAACCAAAATAAAAATTAAAACCCACTTTATACCGAACATTTAAACTTAAAGTTAAAACAGTTTAGTTTGTATGTAAACACAATAAACAACCGAATCCTTTTGTGAAAATCTGTGTACCAACGTATGCAACGATGAAGTTTCCGCTCCGAAAACTTTGTTTTTCACCGAAAAACTGGGTCCAGTAAACTTTGTTTATTTTTAGAGATACCTAGCCAAAATATTATAAGCTGTCATAATGAAATTTAAAAAATATAAACTTCCAATTCCTTTTCATTTACTTTTTTCTAGGGTTCTGAACGCAAGGGATAAAACGAAAACCTATTACTAAAACTCCGCTGTCGGTCTGTCTGTCTGTCTATCCGTCTATCACCAGTCTCTACGTCATGAACTTTGATAGACATTAGACATTTTCACAGTTGATGTATTTCTGTTGCCGCTATAACAACAACTACAATTATTTCATTTCATTTATTCATTTATTGCATACATATACATTTTTTAGCTTAGGTGGTAATTAGCTTAAAGGTAACATGTACCCTGTTAGGGCGCAGCAATTGTAATTGTTCTAATTATGAAAATACAGGTAATGTCAGTTACAAGAATCGTAGGTAATAAAAATAATGTGTAAATAGTTTATTGAATTATACATACATAAAAATGGAATAAAATAAATATTTAAGGGGTTCCCATACAACAGACATGATTTTTTTGTCGTTTTTATAGATAACTAGATGCGCCCACGGCTTCGCTCGCGAACCAGAGTTGTTTTTATACAAATTTCAGAAAATTATTACACATAGGGGTTATTTTGTAAAAAATAAATGTTTCATTATTTATTTTTTACTTTATTTACACCGAGTTTTGAGTAAATCGAAAAAGGAAAAACCATTTTCCATACAAACTTTACCACCCTATTTAACCCCTCAGAGGTTAATTTTTGGAAATTTTATTTGAATATTCTTATTCTAGGTCCTAAACTATCTACGTACCAATTATCATCTTAATAACTTAAGTAATTACGGAGATTACTTATAACAAACATTCACACAGACTTTCCCATTTATTATAATAGTAAGATAGTTAGATTATAATCAATATTAATTTACTATTTACCAGGCATTATTTTCTATAAAAAACTAAAGGCATTGTTAGAGTTGGTCCACAATTGACGGAAAAATCGGCGATCATAGAATACATACATCCAGCCAAAGATAGAACCTCTTTTTTCGTAGGAAGTCGGTACAAATGTATATTCCCTTTGCCTCGTGAATTGCTTTACGAGTCTCGCCTCGAGTTTGTTGTAGGGTTCAGTAGGAGCCTGCTTCTTATGCCTCCTACGGAGTTCAAGGTCAATAAACTTTGTTTTGATTCGTAACCAAACCATAGTGGTTTAAGTGATAAGTTTAGCCACAGAAACCTTTGTACTATTACTATTCAATGATCGTATCCATTCAAGATTTTCTGCTTAATACATAATATTAACTTTGGTTTCTTTGTTTCATGTTCGCTTCCCGTTCGGTGTTCTGCAAAGAAGGTAAGTTACAATTGAGTTATTATTCTCTATTCACGTAAATAACCCGAGGATTTCCCGTTACAAAAGTTTGAGAACCTCTGGACATGTCCCAAATGTCAAAGTTTTGTAACTCGTGCCAGCAATGGTCCGCGAGGAGCCAAGGGATTTTCAAGGACAGGTTTGTAATAAACACGTGTGTCCCTGAACTAATGATGTGCTAAGTTATCTTTTATTCCCGAAATAAAATTAAAGTACTGGGTAAAAGAAAACCGCTTTTCCCGCTTGCTGGTTCTGACTGTGTCACTGCAATGCCATGTCACTGGAGTCAGAGCTGTAAAGTTGATTCCTTCTCATTTTTATTGTCCCTATTGTTAATAATTGACCAGTTGTGTTAGGAAATAAATACTTTATAAATACTGATTTGTAAAAATTGGCGTAGGTTTATCCGGCAAGACATTAATATTTTTGATTTAGATGTGGTAACATTACTTAACAAATCTGAATTTTTCGACATTGGTTTTGTGCCTTACGCAATTTAAATGAACCGTGATGATATTATATAATAGTTGAACATATTATGCCACGATATCATCGAGCCTACACGTACCTACGTCTAGATCTAATCGTTAGTACATTTTACTTCCCCCGTATTGTCTACACAAAACAGTGTATTGTTATTTTGTCGCATAAAGTGAAAGGGTTGTAGCAATCCCATTACCAACTCAAGATGCTTGTTCCAGAATCCGATTCTTTTTTATTACCTCCCTAGTTTGAGTTTTACACCCATTCCGTTCAAATCGGATGTCGTAAAACGGATTTCATAGGAATTCGGATAACCAGCACATCACTAGTATATCATAAAACACACGGAAACGAATAAAACCTTTATGGGTATCTTGGATAGAGTTTAAAATGGGTTTCTTTATAGCTCTACCAGCTCTTACGAGATTTAAAAGGTGTAAGTCCTGAAAGACGAAGATGAAAAGGAAACTTTAAGACAAAGGATTAATGTCTTATTTTGTATTTCAGACCGAGTGACGTTTAGACCAGAGAGTAAGTTCGTTTTGAAAAGATTTTTGTGTTTAGAGATCGGCTGGCTTATTCTGCGAAAATAACACAAATATTCGTGATCAAATTGTTAAATCTCAAATATCATTTTATTGAGGTTTTATAGTAACGATAACTTATTTACAAAAAGTCGTGTCATTTGACTTTTCGTTAGTACCTTAGGCACTCATCTTTTATACTCTATGTAGGGTCCAAGAACTAAATTAGTACCACCTACACATGTGTATTATTAATAAATTTTGTTATACATTATTGTTTATTACATTTTTCTAATGTTTTATTGTGTTTTCTACTATGTCATTATTTTTCAAATGTTATTTAAACTATATCTTCTACTGTGTAATTAGAATCCAATGCAACTGTTACCCCAACGTACTTAATTTTAAATATAAGTACTTTTCTGTCATACTAATTGTTATACTATTTCACGTAATAAAAAAAATGAATAAATAAATAAATGTTGTTAAATAAATAATGACCTAAAATGGTACTTTAGAAGATACTAGGCACTTTACAATATAGTTGCTATTTTTATTTTAATATTCCACTAGTTTTTTTTTTATTACTAGTTGCTTGTTTAAATAAATGTTCATAATTCATTCCGGAATTTTTAAACTATGGTGGTCCTTCATTGGTCCACTGAACTTTGAAATAATTCAGTCGACCAAATGAAAAAGCAACATTTTATTTAGTGATTGATGGATAAATATATCGTTTATTTACTAAAAGTACGTTACATAACTTAGTTAGCAATGCCTTGAAGATAAACATTATGTTTTTTAGTATCTTATATTTTGCATAAAACAACTCTAATTATCATATCAATTGCCCCAGCCTCCATAGTGTAGGAACTATAGGGTTAACAAAAAACGTAGAGTGAGATAAGAATAGATAAAGATAGATAGAATTAGATAGGAATAGATCACGAATATTTTAGTATAGAACAAGCCTGCGCTTAGAGTTAGTAGTAACTAACGCTTTTGTTGCCTTCGAAAGAATACTAATTTTAGGAAGCTGTTAGAGTAGACCGCTTCGTACTAGAACTAGATCTAGGACTTAAATTTTATTCTATTAAGGTAATAGAAAAGTCGCACATTCATTGTATATTTTGCCGTTGATTGGCGTGCAGCCAATGAACGGCAAATTAGATAATTTATAATAAAAGCAAAAGCAAATGAACCAATAAGCAACAAACTCACGGAAACATTTGACTCGACTTTTGGAGTTTTGGGAAAACAAATTATCTTAAAGCTAGAATCACTTTCTTTAATGTGAAACAAGTGTAATAAACCTTTTTATTTTCCAAGCTTTTTACACTTAAATAGAGATCTAGATACAATGAAATAATAGCATTATAAACTGGTTACAGAAACATTTTTTTTTATTTTAACACCATACAGTAAAGTGAGCGAGTCTGACAAATGTTTTTTTTAAAGTAAGTTTTTATTGTCTTTTATTTCTTCTTACACTTTTAAGTAAACTTTCTGACGGCTATAAATTACGACTCGCTTGTGCTAAAGGTGCGATTCCACTGCGTACGTCGGTGTAACCGCACGTATGAGTATAGGGACTAACTCCACCCGGGCGTGTATGATCAACAACAATCACATCATACCACTTTATTCTTAAACAACTCTTGACTATGACTATACTTATCGCGAGAAAAGAAAAACTCATTCGTGGAGGTAGTCCCTTGAGTATCTGTCTACCTCAGTAGAATATTTGTAAACCTCTAAAAATACAAACAAAAGAGGTTATTACATCTTATAATTTAATTTTCATTAGTATAAATTATTTATAAGTAAGTAGCAATTAGGTGGCTGCAGCTAAAATAATATTACCTACAAGGTTGCGCTAGCAGATTTGACTATTGCTTCTGATATTAGAATAGCTTCTAACAGCATAGCTAAGCTGCAATATATTTAAGGGGTTAACTAGCATTTTTGCATAAGCATGATGTAGTTGAATGATAAAAATATAATTGTTTTGCTTAGAACAGAAGAATAGACTTAGCTTTTCTACTGAAAATGTTAACATAGATATAGTGAAAATAGATAAACTAACCAATAGATCATAAGTTTCTAATTTAAATATTGAAATGTAATTCCATTTTTGTTTCATTGTTATCTGTTACAGCGCCAGTTACTCAATTTTGTCTTTCATAAAACCTGGACGTAACAACGTCACGCTTCGTATTTTGAAATTCGAATTCAAATTCGTTTCGTGCAGATCTTGCCGTTCAAACCCAACGCATAAGTGTATGCATATCTTAATTGTTTAACAAGCCTCAAAATAATCAAAGGAATCAGTAACTAGAGACTATCAATCCAGGAAGTCTAAGACCAGAATTGAAATCAGAACTCCCTCACGTGCTAATTAACTTCCCTACGGATATTTGAAAATCCACTAGCACCTTCTAGCTAGACAGTTCCTACACAGTATATAGGTATAAATTGTTTGATACAGAAACTTTGAATATGGAACCCGGCGTAAACTCAGGGGATAGATGTCGCCACACATTCTCGTAACTAACGGGAACTTAGGCTGAGAACATACTATTTCGTCTACATTTTAAGAGTTACATTTAAATGCGCTTTGCGAGGTTGTGAGTTTTTTAAGCTGGACTATTCACACATCATCATCTCGCCCCATGCTAAGCAAAGCTTTGATAACACAAGCTTAACTTAGCAGGCTTCCATAAGGAATTAGATAAGAAATATACTTGAAATTATACTAAATAAATATATATGTTTTTAAATTTCCAAGAAACAATATTTACAGATCGTTCAAATATTTTTCCCCAAGCGGGAATCGAACACGCAACCACATGTCTAGCAGGCAAACCTTCACCCACTGGGCCACAGAGGTCTACAAACACACAGACTTTTATTGTCAAACTTTTAAAACTATCATGTTTTTAACACTAAAGTCATTGAAAACGGAATATTTACCATGATTTTATTCTTTTTGAATTGATCAACGTGATGATTATATCATTTTACATCTGATTATACGTCATTATTTTGAACAAAAAAAAACTACTATAAGACTACATTTTTCGGTCACAGAAAAATAAAAAGTTTCTCCCTATCCTTGCTAACCGATCATTTCATCACAGGTAAATGAAATCGTGTATAACAGCCTTACTGAAGCGATACCTACGGGCAATGTCGGCATTTCCTCGACGCGACGGCAGCGCTGCTGTGACAGGCAGAGAGTGTTGCCATGTTGCAAAGTAGGACGGCTAGATCTAACGGTTTATTTATATTCTGCTGTCTAACAACTCTAGAATACTATGTGTAAAGTTTAGAAAGTAGATGCTGTGAGACTATTATGTGAACACGAAGGTAATACTCGTAAGTTTAGGATTTTTCCTGCTCTTGCATTTTTTACGCTGCGGCTTTACTTTTACACAAATCTCTCTTAATTTTGATTTACATACAAAAATTTATAAACGAATCAAAGTTTCAGCCCGATTCGTTCAGTAGTTTTATCGTGAAAATGTTACAAACATCCATTCATCCCTCAATCGAAACTTCCGCATTTATAATATTACTAGCAGCGCCTCGCGGTTTCACCCGCGGTAATTCCCCCTCTCGTGGGTATTCCAGGACAAAATATAGCCTATTTGTTATTCCAGACCATAATCTATCTCTAAGCCAAATTTCATCTATATCTGTTCAGTAGATTTTGCGTGAAAGAGTAACAAACATCCTGACATCCATCCATCCATACTTACAAAGTTTCGCATTTATAATATTAGTAGGATTGTGTTAACCACAAGTTCATTAAAAGTAGTCATTGCTAACAAGTCAGTTTCCAGGGTCAATAGAACAATCGCTCTGCAATCTGAACTTTCGAGATCCCTATTAATTAGTCTAGTTACTTCGACAGCTTACCATCTGAACTGCTGATGAGATGTCTTTATGGAAGATAGCCCACACATTTGAATTATGGAACTTTGTTATGCAAATAGTTTGCGAGTCAATTTTGTAAGCCGATTTGAGGAGTTTTGATTGGGGTCAGGGAATGAACTTGGGGCCAGGTTTCGTTGAAGGAAATTTATCAAACAACCAATAGAATATTGAAACTGTGATAGTTTTGTGATGATATTTTAACACCATGTGTTTTTATTAATACATAATATGCCGATGATGATGATGATGCCATCAAACAAAAATAACAAAAAAAAACGAAAATAAATGTCATTTTTTTTATTATCTAATAAATTCTCAATTTGAGGTCTACGAGTTTTTATTTATTAGAT
The DNA here is from genome assembly GCA_944547425.1 of Eupithecia centaureata. Classification (NCBI taxonomy): domain Eukaryota; kingdom Metazoa; phylum Arthropoda; class Insecta; order Lepidoptera; family Geometridae; genus Eupithecia; species Eupithecia centaureata. The sequence goes on from OX155691.1 coordinate 12,236,498, forward strand.
ATATGTAGATATTAATTAGATAATTTCAATGAGATACGCACTATTAAAGATTATTAACTTATTTTTATTTATTTATTTACCAAAGAATCTTAATAATAATAAAATACATAACACTCAATAAACCCGTAGGGGTTTGAACCGACCGTTACATTCCTCGGGTTTATAAAAATTAAAAAGAACCCATCTACGCACTTCCGTATCTTTTCTAACTAATAGGGGTATTACACTACACGGTATTCAAGGACCCTAACTCTAACTAAGAGTGGTGTAATAAGATTAAGGGTCCCTAAGGGACGAACCCGGACCCGGACGATATTCAGGGCCCGGTAGTTAGTGCCCTGAATAACGTGTAGTGTAATACCCCTTAAAAAGTACTGGTCAGATCCTAATTTATTTATATAGGACTACATGAGAAAGCTATGGCACTTATTAGGGGAGACCTATGTTCAGAAGCACCTATGGTGCTTCTGAACATAAATTCGAAATAAAAAGAATCATCAAAATCGGTTCACACAGAAAAAAAAACATTAGGTACAAAAAGTAGTGTCGAATCGAGAACATCCTCATTTTTAAAGTCTATAAAAAAAGTAAATCTAAACAGGCTACAGCCTTTTGCCAGCCTTTTGAAACAAGAACAAATAGCTATAAGCCAAGCCGATACCAGATGCAAGATACGGCAGGCCCAATTACGAAGATGGTTGATAGCTGACACTCAAACAAAGCCTAGGCATAGAGGCCTTAGGCATGCTTGAGCACTGGCCAGCTAATAAATATACTGATGCTTTTTGTCAAAACGTCTGATTTGAATTAAAAAAAATAATTCATTTATTATAACCTTATTTTTATTTATAATACTAAGTCTTTATTAACAACGAAATAACAAAAAAAATTAATTACATTAATTTATATTACAAAATTTCTTCACAAAATCTCACTGTTTTTGAAGAATAGATAGAACTAAATTTTTAATAGTATATTTAAATAGTTTGATTACGTTAAAGTTTTGGTAAGCTCGGGTAGACTTTAATTTCTTCGCTTCGTATCTCGCTTATAAGTACAAAAAAATGTGACAAATACAATATTATAAAATAAAATAGCCCCATCAGTTGCCGCAAGAACATTTCCCAAAACCAGTCAAAAAATAGTGACGTGATTTAGTCTTCGATTTACATTTGGGGACCGTAAAAAGGGTGAATAGCGACTCTGGGTTGAATAGAAATGGACGAAATACTGAAGCAGGCAACACTTGAATACACATGTCTCAATAAGCCTAGACCAACTCTTAGACGGATAATAGACCTCAATGGGACGGAATATCAGTAGAAATAAGCCTGATCTGGCTACTCTACATAATTAGCTCGCCGCAGTACATTCAAATTTCGAAGACCATTCAAGTGTTCCTAATGGATGGAACGACCATCGAGAACAGATTTTTTCTTTTTTCAAACTTAGTTATATTGAAAACCCGTAAAAAAAAAATACTTAGCTGTCTGTCAACAACGGACCTACATTATTATGTCTTCGAGTTAGTATTAGCTTGTACCTATGCGTTATGCGGCGAAGGTCCGACTGCGATGCTGGGTTGTGGGTTTGATTCCCGCCTCGGAACAAATATTTAATACACAAAAACAGATTTTTCAGAGAAATTACCTGTTTGTACTTAGCTCAATTGTTTCTATTGTAAATAGGCACTAATTTTTTTCCTATTCCTTTTTTGATTCTTATTTATTTAGTATATTTTCTAGTAATCATAAGACCTTTTCTGCTTACCTTGGGGCTAGATGAAGTTGTGTACATATGTCCAGGGCCCAGATTCCACTGAATAAATCGCTTCACCATTTAAATAGTATCGTGTCAAAACTCTTTTTGGCATTCTACTAACACAAACATTTTGAGGTTCATTCATAGCTGTGACGTTTTTTTTGACCTTTATAAGCACCAATTTGACGTTCTAATTATGAAAGTCTCTTCAAGCGCAAAAAATAGTAGAATACCAAATGTACAAACGTCATTTTAATCATGTTGACTGAATATTAATAAATCTTTATTAACAACGAAAATTACAAGCAAAGGAATAGAAAAATTACAACTAGTATTTACAATTGAAACCATTGAGCTAACCGCAGACGGTTGCAAACAGTCTAAAGGTAGCTCAATTGATCCATGTCAATACCAGTCGGAAGCGTCCCCAAGACACTGGCTGCATTACCACGCTGTATGGCAATGCTGATGCGCTGAGCCAGATATTCACCAGCTCTCGGGTCACGCGTCGCATCGACCAGACGCTCAGATAATTTTTTAAAAACCCGGAGAGCCTCGGTACCCCACGGACCTAGGGTCTCGAATCCAAGGGGAGCAAATGCGTAGGTTCTGTCGAGACCTGCATATTTGCGCCTCTTGAGATCCTCGGCCAGATCTGCCGCCGCACCAGCCCTAGTGGATGTCCTTGAAAGATGGGAAGGTGCAAGTGTGTCGACGCATGTAGCGTCCCACACAATGGGCCTCCCCAACTCCCATGGGACTAGTGTCATACCGTCGGGCCTCTTGCCATCGTCACGGAACAGACCATTCGGTTCGAGAATAGCTGGTACGTTAGCGCTGACAAAGGCCCGCCGGATGATGTCATTAAGGCTGGCATGACGAGATATCCGACCAGCGGCCCTAGTACACGATAATCCGTGATGACCAAGCTGTTCGACTGCAGTACCGCACTGGCATTGATGAGGCGCACAACACCTTGCACCCAACCGAATACATGTTGCGATACGGAAAGTAGCGGGATCCAATAAAGTGCCAGTGTTATAAGAAGGAAGTGCTTGCAGCCAATGTCCTGACTCCCATTTAGAAACGGCTAGGAGACGGGCACGATCTGCCGAGCTGGAGCACGTTTGTAACAAACAATTCCGTGTCAACTCACACAAAGGCCCGTCCCATTGCCGTTGGGACGAAAGAGATTTTGGAGGAGCAGCATCGGGGCAAGCACTATGCCAAGCCGTTCTAGCTTCGTCTAAATATGAAATTTTGAAAGAAATTTGTGATCGGACCAAATCAGACGTGTTTAAAATTTTTTCAACTAAAGAACTAGTGCTGTAGACGGAAGATAGGAACGCTGGTAGGGCTACACTGGAAATTTTGCGAATACCTAAGCCTCCCAATTTGACAGGTAGGGAGGCCTGCGACCACGCCTTGTCATCCAAATCAATATTCAAAACCGATGATAAAGTATTCTTTATTATGTTGTCTAAGCTATCCAATAGCTCGCTGTGTTTCCACAGGTGACTACATCTTAAAGAATATGTAAATTTAGGTACAAACAGGCAAAACCGAATAATAGTAAAAGCCATATGGCTGTTAATTTTGAGAAGTCTGTCTGAATTTTTGTTGAAATTTTGAATTTTCTCATCTACAAATGGCCGAAAAGACTCATCAAGAATTGGTGAACCTAGGAGTCGAAGTGAACATTTATCTATAACTGTAATGTTAGGGGCCAAACTGTTAAATTTTGCAATGATATTGTTTTTGTCTACACAAGAGTCCGAAATAAAAAGCTCGCACTTTGAAAAATTCAATTCCAAACCTATTTGTCGAAATTCATCTGTGATGATTTTTAAATCACTAAAAACGGTGTCCACTTCTCCACCTAAAGTTCCGTCATCCAAATACCAAACATTGAGCTTGGATTGAAGACGTTGAATTATTGGATGAATGGCAAGGCTAAATATGGCCGGACCAAGAGGGTCGCCCTGCTGACAGCCAACGGCAGACGAAACAATGTTATTCCGGTAAATTAATTTTGAGGGTGAACCATAGCACTGCCAGAGAAAAGGGTAAATTTCAGGAATTTTATTTTTAATTTCGTTTAGCAGGGCGCCCCTATCTACGGAATTGAAGGCATTTTTGACGTCTACCTTCAGAACTACCTCCCCATAATTTTGATCCAAAAATGTACGAAGGGAATGTACTGCGGCCTCACAGCCGCCTCGCGAACCAAAGCCTAGCTGAATTGGTCGGAAATAGTCGCCTAAATAGTCGGCTTTTTTCCGACAGCAGACTTTAGCCGCAAGGCGGCGGTAGGTAGTGCCCACGGCTATGGGTCTTATACCGCCATCCTTCTTTTTGAGTGCACAAAGGTTTGCACCATACAAGAGTTCCGTGATCTCGCTGTTGACTCGGCCTGACAACATCAGGTTGATCAAAGACGTCAAGTCTTCCAGAAGGACTTCACCTGCATGGCCAGACCCACCAGATAGTAGATCTTTTAGATGCTGTGGAGACACAGCATCTAGGCCGCCGGCAGAGCCACTCTGGAAAGAGAAGACGGCTTTGAGCACATCCTGGCTGGTCGTGCCTACAGCGTCATCACTCTCTTGTGGTGGATCGGGGAGTTGGATATCGGGCCCTGCGGGTGGATGCTTACTCTCAAGAGAAATGAGAGTCTCATCATTATTTGGCGCCATCGTGTCATTTGAAAACATTAAACGTGAGGCTCCTTTAATATCACCATCATTGAGTTTACTTTCTACAAGTCTGTAGATAGTAGACTCTGCCAGTGATGTATATGATTTTGAATTTTTGTGTGAGTCCTGATCATCAAAATCAATAGGATGCCCTGCACGTGCAGTGTACCTAACACAATTTTCTTTTATCCTAACAGTGATTGAACTTTTGTTGGAAATATCTTTCTTTACATGTAATATTTTGTAAGGAAAAATTAAAAGATGCTCCCAAGCTTGCTTTGTGTTTTTTAAAACAGCGTTCCTAATAGCCTCCGAGAGAGAGGAAGCGACAGAGATGCGGGCACCTCGAGGAATGCGTTTAAAAATAGGGGTAGTAGCTTTGTACTCACTCAGAACTTTCCAAAACGGTGGGGAATCACTCGTGTGATCCGAATTTCGAATAGAAATATCTACCGCTCCTGCAACCGGAGCAGACAGCGGGATTATTGGATCCTTATGAATATTGAATTGAATCTTGAAAAATATTGAGACCTTTGATTTGACATTAGTGGAATTTGGCCCCTGGAACTGCCTGGAAGTTAAACCATTTTCTTCATTAGACATGAGATACCTTACCATAATAAACTGTAAGCACAGTATAATTATAAATTGTTCATTGCAAGGCTATTGCTGGTTCCATAATTTATATTGTAAGCAGTCCCCGGCTCGGTGATGTAATTGCATGTTGGCAGCGAAAATTAAATGAGTCTGCGATGAGCGTTGACCGAGACAACTGAAATTCAGCGTTTTACGGGCAAATTATGAAATGCAACTTCATGTTGGAAAGGAAACTCATAACCATTTATTTGTATAGGGCATAGGACTTGGATTATGTCAGTTTCTGATACAGTAGTGTCAAAAAGAACATCTTTATTAACCTCGAATATTACAATCAAGGAATAGAAAAAATTACAACTAGTACATACAATTGAAACCGTTGAGCTAACTGCAGACGGTTGCAAACAGTCTAAAGGTAGCTCAATTGATACATGTCAATACCAGTCGTCGCGTCCCCAGACACTGGCTGCATTACCACGCTGTATGGCAATTCTGATGCGCTGTGCCAGATACTCACCAGCTCTCGGGTCACGCGTCGTATCGACCAGACGCTCAGATATTTTTTAAAACCCCGAGAGCTTCGGTACCCCACGGACCTAGGGTCTCGACTTCAAAGAATAACTTAAAACCATTTGACTATAGTGTAGGAATCACTTCTCTTCTCGTCTTCAAGATTGGATATAGTGAAATTGTGGCAACATTAACGATAAATGCATTCGTAAACTTGCTTCATTTACACGGATGTGTTCCAATTTCCCGAGGGAGTGGAATTGTTGGATTGCATTTCGAGGCGGCTCACTTCCATTATTTAGTTTGTCATAAACACAATAATTTGGGCGTTAATAGTTTCCATTTCAAATAATGTGTACGACTCGTAGTCTTCAACATGCTCTGATAAGTATTTAAGTCTCGTATAACTTGAAAATAGCGACCCGCCCCGGCTTCGCATGGTTTTATTATAGGTATAAACCTTTCTCTTGAATCACTCGATCTATTAAAAAAACCGCCTCAAAATCCCTTACGTATTTATAAAGATTTAAGCATAGGGATATCGGTACAGAAAAAGCGACTTTGTTTATACTATGTAGTGATAATAAGGGAAAAAAATATTCTAACAGTAACTAATTCCAAAAGCTTGATCAATAAATATGTGAACTAAATTCCCTCGTGACATCCGAAGTCTCAAGTAGGCACTTCGTTAGTTTATTGGCCAACAACTCAAACTCAAGTGAGGTTTGCTACTTAAGACCTCTTAGAACTACTCATAGTTCTGGAAACTAGTAGTACGGCTACTCAAATATGTCCTGCCGACTACCAATGCGCGCGAACTCGACTGGGAAAGTTCCAGAAGTTCTACGACGTTATTCATATTCTAGAAAGTTCTACCAGCGACCAACGTGAATATATTTCTTTGTTGGCTATTCCAATGATACGGAAATCACATGCAAATGGAGTCTCGCATACATAGATGGCTTGTAAGGCCTGTGTGGAAACGAGAAATGCGGTCGAAGTATTGGGAAAGTCCACATGAAGGATTCTCCAAATTACATTGATACCATAAAAGCATAGGTTTGTTCTTTGAATGTTTTTTATTTCCGCTAGGTAGCTTTTATGTCACTGCGGCCATGTTAGATATATGTGATCGCCATAAACATTGGACGAACAAACGACCGATGGGGCGCGGTGAGCGAAGGTCCGCCTGCGACGCAGATGGTTGTGGATTCGATTCTCACATTGGGAAATTTTTTTGAGAGATCTGCAAATATTTGTCCTAGGTTTCTTTGTGTTTTCTACGTATAATAAAAATATCCACCTATCTATATAATGTATTGTATTAAGTAAACCAATTATCTAGAACATAAGACAAGGTCTACTCACCTTGGAGCTACATGATTATATGTTCATTCTTAGCGTTATTCATTTGTTTATACCATGTTTCGATTTATAAATATATTCCCATCCCAACCCAAGGCCTTTAAGTCGTAAAAAGCTGACCTACCCCAAAGCGTTCAACCCTTAAATCTTGTTAAGCCGCGATTATGATCAGCCTGATTACGCCCTTTAACCACACTTAACTGATGGAAGCTGTCGGCATCTTAAAAGCCTTTTACTCGGATGCAAAAATTGATTTGTAAAAAGACCGGAAAAAACTTGTTAGGGTTAAAGAATATCAGCCTTACCACAAAAAACAAAATCACTACTTAGACACGTGTTTAACAGTTGTTTGACAAAAGTCATCCTACAAAACCATGTTAAACAACTGTTAAACACGAGACTAAATCAAATCGTATGATTTGTAAAAATACCGGAAGAATAATACTCGTAGTAGGTGGTGAGAAGAAAGTTAGTAGGTTTAAGGAAAAAAATCCTTTTTGTCTGAAAAGTCCTACATATTAGTACCTATGTTATTTTTCGTTGTTAATAACGATATCAAAATATGTTTCAGACCTAGTTTACTATTTAAATTACAACTCCGATTCGGTGAAAGTATTACGAGCTGACTCCTCAATTAAACCTTATGCGCGCATTAGCTAATTTTACAACATGGATAGATACAAAACAAGTGATTCAACACGCTTAAATAAAAAAAAAATTATAGAATAAAATTTGTTTATAAGGCAAAAAACTCATATCACATTGAAAAATCATACAAATACAAAAATTCCAAAAATACAAAATTTAAGTAAAGATAAAATAAAATAAACGAAAACGGCGTAAAAGCTGCCGTAAGTCACTTTCTGTTTCCCTCCATATGAAGGGAAATCCAGTATGTAAAAATAGGGTTTTTGTAAACTTGTTGTAAACTTGGTTTGCTTAACTTGTATATTGTGAGGGGTTTCAGTTACTACATAATCTTCAACTCAATTATTTCAGGAGGCACTGAGTGATTGTTTTTTTATAAAATTCAATTATAGAAGTCAAGTGGAGTCAAGGTCAAGTATACTTAAATTACAAAAGAGAGGTTTTGAAATGAATTCAAAAGGTGTCTCAGTTCGTACTCAACACGTCAACGCCCTCTTGAGTTCTTAAAACTCAAACCATTCAAAACCAGATGCTGAGTTTGCATTAAAGCAATGAAAAACGGTTATAAATGATTTACGTTCAAGAATAAAGAAACGAACATTTTATAAGCAACTAGCGACCCGCCCCGGCTTTGCACGGTTTTATTATACGTATAAACCTTCCTCTTGAACCACTTTACCTATTTAAAAAACCGCATCAAAATCCGTTGTGTAGTTATAAAGATTTAAGCATACATAGGGACATAGGGACAGAGAAAGCGACTTGTTTCATACTATGTAGTGATAGTGATGTAACGACCGACTCGTGTGGCGCGTTGGGCGAAGTTCTGCCTGCGACCTAGGAGGTTGCGGGTTCGATTCCCACATTAAAACGAAATGAAATGTTTGTAAGATCTACAAATTCTTTATCCGGGGTTCTGTATCTTTTCTATAATCATAAATATTATAAAATATCATAAATTAAAAAAAAAGATTCCGATTATTGATAAAATATCCACCTTTTTTGAAGTCGGTTAGAAATACATTATAGTACAAATTATATACCTACAGCATTATCAGCGCAGTCCCTCAAACGGTAAAAGTACGCTAATCTTGACCGAGGTTACCTATTTGAGCCGTTTGGGGTGGAAACTCTTGGTCCTTGGGAGACTGGGAGGGGTCCTCAACTTATAAAGATCTTACTAAACTTCTCATTGAGTCCACAAGAATAGGAGTGCTGGCTTCTATTTCAGTCAACTAATTAGCATAGCCATTCAACGTGGCAATGCTTTTTTTTATCAACAATAGACCTTCGTTTGACCACAATCTCACCTGATGGTAAGTGACGACGTGGCCGAAGATGTATCACGAAAGTCTAGAAGACACCTATTCAGTCTCGTCTTGAAGAGACTCGGGTTGTAGTTGGCCGGGAAAACTGAAGCAGGCAGCGCATTCCATGCTTCCAATGTCAGTATTCTAAGCTTTGTTATTTTAGAGATTTTTATAAAAGTAAATACTAGCTGTAATAAGTCGTGTTATTTTTATTAATACACCTACATAGTTATCCCATTAGAGTCCGTATCCAGCGTCCCATAAGATCACATATCGCTTGTTTGATAACAACGCATTGTTCTCACAATAGATTTCCCTGAGCTAGCGTCTGGGTATTCTTATCAAAGTCCTGTGATGCGAGACTTCTAGATTCGAGACCCCAGTCGTAATTAAGTCATCACTGTTTTAACATTGAAATATTAAATAAATTCAAATTCAATTTAAATAAATTAATAATTCCGGACTGTCCACACAGCATCATCTAGCCCCAAGCTAAGCAGAGCTTGTGTTATGGGTACTAGATGACTGATATACATACAATATATTACACGGATAGATATTTTTTATTATACATAGAAAAAACCCAGACCAAAGGAACAAATTTCTGCAGTTCGTACACAAATTTGTTCCGAGGCGGGAATCGAACCCGCAACCTCTTGCGTTGCAGACGGACCTTCGCCCACCGCGCCACATCGGTCGTCAATATTTTAATTGATTTTAAAAATATTTTCCACGGTTTCCCATACAAGTCTACGTACTGTTTATTATGTATGTACGTATGTATGTCGTTTATTAAAGTTTGAAACTTGTACACGAGTCATAAACAGGTCTAGCTAAGTCTATTAGTGACAAACTAAGCTCGAAGTTGCAGGCGATGACTTGTTAACTAGGCACGCTATAGCTTTTATGGTATACTGTTAATTTATTTGGGTTGGTACGTATTTTTCAACTTGTGATATAGTTTTTAAACCCCTCTTGGTTTAAAAACTTACGTAAATTAAGACAGATGCTTAGCAGGATTAGCTTTTTTCGTCTTATGATCGTAGAGAATATTTTGGAGTGCTAAACCAACTTAAAACTCTACTTAGCAAAAATGAGAATAAAATACAAAACGCATTATTATAACTCAATAATTAATAGTCACATCTTAATCAAATTTATATACAAACTAGCGACCCACCCCGGCTTTGCATGGTTTTATTATACGTAAAAACCTTCCTCTTGAATCACTATATCTATTTAAAAAAACCGCATCAAAATCCGTTGCGTAGTTTGAAAGATTTAAGCATACGAAGGGACATAAGGACATATGGACAGATAAAGCGACTTTGTTTTATACTAGTATGTAGTGAAGTGATACAAAAGAAGCACTAGCTTACAAAGGAAATATTTTTAATCGGATTTCTTCTGTGGTCGTTGCGAAATATAACTCGCAAAATAACTCAAATTACAATAAATATCAAGAGCAAACGACTTTAGTGAAAAAAAGAAACACCAAAACGTTTCACAAAAAAAATCTGAGGTACCAAATACAAAATAAGCCAAATTGTATAGTCGATTGAAAACAGCAAGCGATTGCTGTTTTTCAAATTTTATTTACAAACAGAAGTCCCATACAAAAAATATACGTCATCCCATTCCTTGGTAAGTATTTTATTTTGCATTAATAAATAGTATTCCGACAGAGTTTCAATACAATCGCACAACGCGTTAAAAAGTTTCCATACAAACTTTAACACCCTGTCTTATCTCGGCACAGAATAGACCTCAGGTTGAAATTCACAAAGTGTAGCCTTAGATAGATAACTTTTTTATCGCAGCATCAAAATTTGTAGTAACAAAGAAGCCTAATATTAATAATTACCTACATCTAAAGTGGCACAATCGGCGGCCTTATCGCTAAAAGCGATCCTTAGTGTATGGTTATGCTTAAAAAGGAAGGTACTTTCTGGCTTCAGCTTTTTCGGCTCTGTGATGATGAATTAGTCAGATTTTAAAGATAGATAGATATAGATAAAGATTTTATTTGAACTTCAGACACACACATACAAAAGAGAACTGTTAAACATACAATAAATAGTGCATACAATAGTAGAAGTCAAATTGTGTATTTATTAAGTCATAACATGGTATAATACAATAAACATTATAATGTATATTTAGTCAGTAAATAACCCGCCCCTGACCATTCCCGGCGCAAAGGTGCCCATAATGCTTGCCGCGTTACCTCGCTGAATAGCGATGGCAATCCTTTGCACCAAGAACGAACCGGAGCGGGAGTCACCTGTCACAAAAAAATAAATGAATAAATAAATAATAATAATAAATAATAGTAGAAGTAGACAATAATAAATTTAATTTAACTAATAATAACAAACAATATAGGTAACTCAAATCAAGGTATTTAATGGCTATGTGTGCTGCAGTCTAGGCCTTGGCTCAGTGTGATATTTTACCAAGGAAGCAAAAGCACTGATTTTCAGCCATGACCTGTTGAGAGCAAGCAGAACGAGATTCAAATCATTTTTATAGATATAAATAGAGTCCAACCTTTATTAGGCCTGTCTGAGTCTATGAAACTTATGACTAACTTAGCAATAACTGAAGAGGAGAGTAGATACATTTGATGGCTTGTTAAACTTAATGAAAGACGCTATTAAGTTACTGACGCTTGAAATTAAATACTCTCTGAACATTTCTTATGAATAGTTTGTAAGACTTAATGAGTTTTTGCTTTTAAGTTAAGAAATGAGTGAGAGAGGGCTGTTATTTGATATTTAATTTAAAATAAGTATTTTTTGTAAACCTTAAAAAAATTCCTTGAATATTACGCAAGTGCCTTGTATTTCCTTGACGCTTCAAGGAATTTCCGTGAAAGGAACCAGTTTCCCCGTAGAAAATTTCTCCTTATGGAGAAAGCAAAAATGTTAAAATACAGAGATCCCTTTTAACGTTATTTCATATTCTAAGGGCCGGGAACTGGGGGAACATTTTCTGGCTGTCTTTATCATTGGAGGGTTATTCCCATAATCCCCACGCTGGGCATACGGGTTGGGGATCTCAATCTGGTAATGGGGTTACTGCGGCAAGCTGAATCAGCGCTATGGCGCTCATTAGGGGACGCCAATAGCAGTCCAGCAGTGGACTTATATAGGCTGATGATGATGATAAGAATTTCATTAAGGAATTATGTGTTCTGAAAGGTTAAAGCATCCTTTGAAACCCCGGAGTTCTGTGGAAGACGAAATCTATGTTCGGTCTTCCAGAAGTTTCTGTTATGGTATTCTATTTACGATGCATATTGCTAAACCTTCAACCTTTATAAAATAGTTAGTGTGCTTCTATTCTACATGCGTAAAACTACGAATCCTAAGAGAATATTTATTTCTAAATGATTTTAGAGGCTTATTTTTTAATTGTAAAGGTGCACGAAGATTCGTAGACCTGCTACGAAGTAATGTAGACCTGCTACGAAGCAACGTAGAGACTACGAATTCTATCACGCAATTATAACTTCTAAAACTATCTAGACCTTTAAGGTCGAAACACACAGAAGCCGGAGGCGGAGCGGAGGCAAAGGCGTGGCGGTTTTTCCTATGGCACCACGCCGCCACGGCCACGTGTGTGTGTAGGCTTTCATGTGATTCAATAGAATACAACTCGCACGCCTTCGCCTCCGCTCCGCCTCCGGTTTCTGTGTGTTTCGAACTTTACTCCTATATACATATGTCTATATTTATCCATCTATCTCTATATTTGTGTCCGAAGTTTGTAGCCTAAAGCTTGTTGTGTCAACAGCGGACGAGAACGGCTCGATATCAGAGACAATCCCGGACCGGCCAGTGGAGCTGAAAAGCTTTCCGAAGCTCTGCGAACAACGGCGCAAGTTCCCCGTCCTCTACAAACTGGAGTTTCAGGTGAGTTGGTTAAATAATAATGATAGTTATTTATTTCAGGCATCATTAGAATAGAGATGATAAAAACCAAATAATTTTGCACAACGCTCTAAGCCTAGGGTAAAAATTAAGGAAATCCTCACTTTGAATACTTTTTCGTCTGAATTTGATTCGTACGAAAACGTACAACTACGCACAAATGATCTCGACCTTCCAAGACACTGCCGACAAAATATTCCACAGTTTGGCAGAAACTCTAAAAAGTAATGTGGGTACTTTAATTTGAAAATAAATAGTATACAAATACATACATACAACACTACAGAAACGACTATTGAAGCTCTCAGACTGCATGTGATTTGTCGTACGTACATGCAAACGTAACAACGTATTAAGTTCTACAAAGATAGAGATAGATAGATAATTCTTTATTTCAAAGCCTAATTAAACATTTAGTACTTAATTAAACTTATCCTAAAGAGAGACAATGAAATTGGCAAATGTTTTTTTAGTTGTCTTGTAGTTGAGAGAACTTTAATTTCTTCAAATTTTAATGTGGCGTTTGCCATAGAAGAAAAAACACATTTTACCTTTGAAATCATAGAATGGCAGATATTTTTACATGATGGGTCTATGCCATTTTAATTTCGAATAGAAAGTGCCATGTTTTCAGTCTGATTAAACTATGTTTTGTTTACTCATTAGGGGAGGCTTATGTCCAGCTGTGGACTAATATAGGCTGAAGATGATGATAATGAACTATGTTTTGTCATTACGAAAACATCGCGACTTGAGTGGATAAAGTCATACTTTGAGTAGGATTGTTAGCTTATCTTTCAGTGCTTCTCTGGCCTCTGCAATATAATCTATTTGGCACAGAGAGGGTGGCTCTCTGTGCCAAATAGATTATATTTTATAATATGATCGCTAGACAGGTTTTAGGTCGATTTAAGTAATGTATTTTTGACTATTTCCAGTTTAACTTATGTACGGTTTTTTTAAATACTACAAATGCATATTGAATATGCATCCCTACGGATTGCATTTTTTTTTGGAATTATACTCACCAAATGCCATAAGTAAGTGTAACCTCTCGATGAATGAATCGTTATTTTTATATCAAAAATAGTTTTTACAGACTATAAATATGAAGCTTTTAGTTTACATTTTACGGCATCGAACACAACATGCATTAGTTGATGACATGACACACAAAATTATTCGACTGCTAAAAGAAGTTTGCCATCTATTGAATTTTAAGTTAAATAAGGTTTTAATTTATAGGAAAAAGCCTCATTTATATTTCTTTTTTTAAGTTCTATTCAGTCCTTCAAATGTGATTGTCGGCCTTCAAAATGTACCTCTCCTGAAAAATCATAAACAAGATACATAAATCAGCTTTATTTGAAAAACAATACAAATAAAATTAGTAATGATTGATTGAATGAACAAACTTCGTTAAAACTTTTCCCTAACATCTGTAAATAGATTATTCGATGAAAATGTTGTGCGCAAAAGTTGGTTAATTTCATTACAGTTGTAATTAATTTTGATGTAAAAGCAACAAATAAGTATGCCGAGCTGTAACGTTGTAAAATGAAAACACGCTTTGTTTTCATTTAGGGATATGTCTATGTTTCCTTTCATAACGTTTTATAGAAATTACCTTTATTATTTTATTCTTACGTAATATCAAACTACTCAAGGCAATACGTCATCTGTTTTAACTTTGGTTCAGTTACATAATCTATCACATATTATCTGTAGTTATGTTTATAATCTTTATTAACAACGAAAATTACAATTAAGGAATATGAATGTAGTTGTTAAATACTAGCAGTGCCCCGCGGCTTCACCCGCGGTAATTCCCGTTCCCGTGGGAAATCCGGGATAAAATGTAGTCTATGTGTTGTTCCAGACTATAACCTATCTCTGTGCCAAATTTCATCCAGATCCGTTCAGTAGTTTTTGCATGAAAGAGTAACAAACATCCATACTTAATATTTCGCGTTTATAATATTAGTACATATCGGTAGTTTTTTACTACTGATTATTTTTTGACTACTTTTTTCCTTTTAAAATGGTGGAGTGTACTTTTTTACTGTTGTGTGAAAAATAATCTAAGTTAAGTCGTTATTAAGAATATGAAAAAAAAACATTCGATACTTATGCCTAAAAGTTATTTTAATTTATTTATTTATTCATTTATTCATCTAAGCCGTCACCAGAAGGCAGAGAGCCCAGAATGCTGGCAGCATTGCCACGTTAAATGGCAATGCTAATTCGTTGACCAAATAGAAGCCAGCATTCCAATCACTAGAAATAAATGCCTAAAAGTAAATTTTGTGGTCTGTATATTATTCTAAACTTCCTAACAAAGAATGCTTCACTGGTCGTCGGAATAAATCGTTCAGTGGAGTTCAATATTTGTTTTCATGGAGTAAATCGAGTTCTGAAAGCTTATTTGAAGTGGTTTCACTTCATTTTAATGTGGTGGAATCCGTGCAACCGTATTAAATGCGCTGAATACCCAATGCCAGAAATTTGTCGATTTATAATAGTTGTCATGAGATAAAACACTCAAATTTAAAATTAATAAGTATGTTTTTCCATTTCAAATTAAACACTTAAAAACTTATTATTTACCGTTATATCCAATAATTATACATTAATTCTTGATATTTTGGCTTAGCCTTGGAAGTAAAACTAAATGTGTAAATAAGCTTAGCAAATCGTTAGACTCGTGTCTAAGGTGTTGCATTCCTTCCAAGGTACAAGGTATTAGAATAAACTACAAATCAAAGGACAATTATAAGATAATTAAAAACAATGAAAAATTATAAAACCGATACAAGTTAGTTAATTAATTACTTTGTTCAGTTTCAATTAAATTAACGAGTCGTAGAAACAGATTGCATGAATAACATATTACAAACTGTTTGCAACTGTCTGCCTGGAAGGGATTGCTTCTAAGCGATAAGGCCGCCCATTATACTTGTTTTGTTTAATGTTCTTTTTTGTAATGTTTTTTTTTATGGTGTACAATAAAGCATTTTTGTATTGTATTGTATTGTCTGCAGAAAGTTCAATTGTTTCAATTGTATATGCTAGTTTTAATTTATTTCTATTCCTGGATTTTTTTATCAGAAACATTTTCATTTATTCAACCATTGTTTTAAATAATAAAGCTAATTGAGGAACGTAATATAAAACATTTAATTCGACAAGAAACCATCCCATTCTGATCGCGTACGGATTAAACCTACCTAAAAATAATCTTTATAAAAATGAGAAGGAGGAAAAGAAAACCTTTATGACGAGTTTATTTTATACAACTACTGAAGTCTGAATATTCTCTCACACTGACTCGGGTTATTGTTTTTATATTTTCTGTTCGACGCTTGTATAAGAAGGTAGTACGATCTGACGAGAATACAAATAGGCATTACTTTCAATAGCAGAATACTTACTGTTTATATCATATGACTGCGGTAAACAGTTTAGATAGTATCTCAAGAAAAATTTAAGTAGAGTCCCGTAACAGAGAAAATAAAATAACTTATAAACTGTACTTATTTTCTCTAGTTATAAAGCTGTGTCCCCAGTAGGCAAACAGTGAGTGAGCCGCAAATTTGTGGCGAACAGCTAAAAACTCAGATCAGTTTGCGTGCGTATCGCAAGCATTGGAACCTGCGAGTCGGCCGCTAACTGAGACAGTCGGCGCACGTATCGCTGCAAACTGCGTACAGTGAGCGCAAACTAGCAAACTATGAACACTCAATATAAAATATATGGAAGGGCGTACCGAACTGATATGCCGCAAACTCAGTCGGCCGCTCACTGTTTGGCCACTAGGGACACAGCCTTAATTTGACGAATGATGTAACGCGGCGAGTGAAGGTCCGCCTGCGACGCAGGATATTGCGAGTTCGATTCCCACCTTAGTATGATCTTGTTTCTGTGATCTACGCATATTTTTTCCGGGTTGTTAGGTGATTTCTATGTATGTATACAAATATTGTATTAATAGTGTATTTCATTTCATTTATTGCACGAAATATGGTATGTATTAAGTATACCTATATCAGTCATCTAGTACCCTTAACACAAGATCTACTTAGCTTGAGGCAAGATGATGCTGTGTGGATTGTCCAGCTTTATTATTTCTAATTTACCTCATCACACTAAAAGCGATTATTGCTTTCATAATTTTTGAAACGACAAGGTTCCTCTTGAATCAATCTTGGTGTAGCCGAAGATAGGTAGTACCCAATCTAGGTATCCTGTCACTGACATTTTCAACGATAAAAACCATTATTTCGGTGGTTTACCTTCAACGGTTGCCTGATTTTGTTATGATATCAACTGTTAAATACTGTTAATCCCTCATTTTATTTAAATACTATAAACATAATCATTTGCAATTTCCAATATTATAAAGGTCATCGGGGCAATACCGCCTCTCTGCCAGCAAATAGGTCACGTCAGAGCTTAACCTAGATAATTTATGTACCTTCTCTACCTCGCTAACTTGACAATGTAGATCAAGACTGTCTGTTGCAGCAATTTTATTCTATCCCCTATTGCTAAGAAGACTAGATCCATGTTCAATAACATGGTAAAATTTAAATGCTGGTTAATAACACAGTTTTCATATTATGAACATGTTATCCGCTAACCGATGAAACTGCCAAACTGTCCGATTAATTATCTATTGGTGAACATCAGCATTCAAGTGTCAACTAAATATATATCAATATATATAGCAGCCAGTGTCTTGGGGAAGCTTCCGACTGGTATTGACATGGATCAATTGAGCTACCTTTAAACTGTTTGCAACCGTCTGCAGTTAGCTCAATGGTTTTAATTGTAAATACTAGTTGTAATTTTTCTATTCCTTGCTTGTAATTTTCGTTGTTAATAAAGTATTGAAACCTAAACGAATATATATAATAATAGCGTAATTTAGGCTGTGTGGCTGTGTGTCTGTGTGATGTGCTGCGCCAGATACTCACCAACTCCCGAGTCACGCGTTGCATCGACTAGACACTCAGATATTTTTATAGAACTCGATGAGCCTAGGGTCTCGCCTCCAAGGGGGCAAATGCGAAGGCTCTGTCGAGACCTGCATATTTACGCCTCTTGAGATCTTCATCCAAATCTGCCGCAGCATCAGCCCTCGGAGATTTCCTTGGAAAGTAGTTTCTTATGCAGCTTACTTTTCTGCTCCGATCATGAATTGTCTGCCAAGCGTCGGGAGGCAAAAGCAAATAAGGGTTCATTTGAGGAGGAATGTTTTCCATGTTCAGCAGTAAACGTTGGGCACAAATGATACTTAGGTAGCATCGATTGGTAGAGGCAACAGAATTATTTTCAACTAGCAGCGCCTCGCAGTTTCTCCCGTTTCCGTGAGAATACCGGTATAAAATATAGCCTATGTGTTTTTCCAGACTATAATCTATCTCTGTGCCAAATTTCATCCATATCCGTTCAGTACTTTTTGCGTGAAAGAGTAACAAATATCCACCTATCCACACTTACAAACTTTAATAAAAAGAAAAAAAATAAATTATTAGCATTTTTGTGGACAGTGGCATATCGCAGTGCGCGAAGGTTCTGATTACTGCGGGTTCGATTTGTAATTAATGTTTATTTTATTTTGCAGACGGCGGTGAAAGTGGAAACGCATTCGTGTCGGCACGCCACGAAGAAGTCAAACTCACACAAGAACCAAAACCAAAAAGTGATACCTTGTGAGTAACTTTATCATCATTTTAAATAATATTTAGAGCTCTGAGGTGTAGAGTCCGTTCCGCCTACGACGCAAAAGGTTCTGGGTTCGATTCCCGGCTTGGAATATATGTTTCTATGATCCGCAGGCATTTTTCTAGGTGGTCTAGGTGTTTTCTATGTATGATAATAATTTCTAAGTAATGCATTTTACTAAGTATAACAGATAGCTAGTACCCATAACACAAGTTCTGCTTAGTTTGGTACATAGATGATGCTGTATGGATAGTCCAGCATCTTTGTTTTTATTCATACAATTACAGTTTTATGCATCAGTACAAAGCCTCCATGTAGTTATTAATATGTACTACAAGTAGATAACTTTATAAGTTGCTGTATGGATAGTCCAGCATCTTTGTTTTTATTCATACTATTACCATCACACTTCCTGTACTTTTATTATATTGGTACTATTGGTAGGTACTATCTTTTTCTATGCATCAGTACAAAGCATGTAGATAATAATATGTACTACAAGTAGATAACTTTATAAGTCGTTATAAACATTGTACATTCACAAAAAGTGTGGATTCGTAAATGTATTATATTATTATGTACCTAACAGAAAGGCAATAATTTAACTCAACGCATAGCTTTACTCCAACCGTTGGGGTAGGCGTGTTCTTGAGTGGAGACCGCGACTTGGCAAACGTAGTGTAGAACGCCTTCCGACCAGGTGGGATGACGATCTGCGAAAAACTGCTGGCAGATGATGAAAAACTGATGACTGCTGGCATCAAGATCAATGCGTCAAGACAGGGCGCTATGGCGCTCATTAGGGGAGGCCTATGTCCAGCAGTGGACTAATATGGGCTGATGATGATGATGATAGTTTTACTCAAAAATAAACACTGATTTTCATTATAACCGTTCTTCTAACCGTTTCTCAATTATTTTCGTAGTCTGAAACCGTTTCAGACTAACACTTTTCAATATACAAAGGATAAACAAAGAGAACCAAATATTTCCTTTGACTATAGCTGGATAATGAAGCTAAATGCGTTGGGTAAGGTACTTAAAGGCGCCCCGGGGTTAAATTAAAACAGCCCAGGTACCGTCTACAATATTTTCTCTCGGAGATATTCATGTACGTAGGAATTCACGGTCTGGTAAATAATTTAAAATGTCACACGTATTTCTGTTTCACCGTAGCAATAAGAAAATCGTCTCTGGTTGTTTGTGAAGTTTTATTTTCTACTTTATTAAATACTAGCTGGCGCCCGCGACTTCGTCTGCGCATGATTAGTATTTGGAGTACTCGCAATTTTACTTGCGTAATTCCCTTTCCCGTGAGATTTTTGGGATAAAATAAAGCCTATTTCTTATTCCAGCTTATAATCTATCTCTGTGCCAAATTTCATCCAGATCTGTTTTGCGTAAAAGAGTAACAAACATCCATCCATCTATCAATCTATCCATCCATCTATCCATTCATACTTACAAACTTTCGCGGTTTATCAGTTCAATTCAGTTTGGTTCCCTTGTGCTATACGGGTTTTCAAAAATTTCTCACAGCATCTGAACGACGCGTACACACGCGTCGTTCAGTGATGCTGTGAGAAATTTTTGAAAACCCGTATAGCCCAGGGGAACCAAACTGAATTCCGGGATAACATGTATCCCATGTCCAATCGTCCCGAGTTCCATTCGAATTCATTCAATTCCGTCGTGTCGTGATGCATGGTTAAAGAATTTCTCTTTCACCCTCTCTCCCAGGGGAACCTTACCTAATTCCGGGATAAAAAGTATCCCATGTCCTTCCTTGTACTATGAACTCAAATCGTCCCGAGTTTAATTCCAACTCATTCAGCAGTTACGGCGTGATGCGCGGTAAAGGAATTTTACTTTTATACCCTCTCCCATGAGAACCTTACTGCATTCCGGGATAAAAAGTATCCTATGTCCTTCTTCGTAATATGACCTATAATCATGCCGAGTTTCATTTCAATCCGTCAAGTAGTTTCGGCGTGATGCGCGTTTACGATACAGACAGACAGACAGACAAACAGACAGACATGAATGAAAAAAATTACAGTTTTGGCTTGAGTATCGATAATAGAGTGCCCTCCAAAAAAAAATTTCAAAATATCTTCAATGTACAGAATTGGATCTGTTACAGTTTTATTATAAGTATAGATAATAATGGAAAGAATAAACAGCAAAGCGACAAATTATAACTACATAGTATTTGCACCTCATATCGTTTGTGTTGTGTTGTGTAGTTCTATCTGCCAATCATCAGTTTTCAAAAGCAGCACAGATTGAAAAAAAAAAAACAAAAATCATATTTTATTTACTTTAAATAAGACGGAGTGTAGGACGCCCTCCGGCCAGGTGGGATGACGATCTGCGAAAGACTGCTGGCAGATGCTGGATGCGTCAAGCTGAAGACAGGGCGCTATGGCGCTCATTAGGGGAGGCCTATGTCCAGCAGTGGACTAATATAGGTTGATGATGATGATGATGATGAAATAAGACGGAAAAGAAAGTTTCATTTCTTAAACTTAGTTATATGGTTAATAATCATTTTATTTATAGAGTAAAAAAGTCAATAAAAATAAAAATGTAAAAATAATATTATAAAAAAATGTTGATATCATTGTTCAAAAAAACTATTTTCCATGTTGTCACCATTTGTCCAGCCCAGGGAATTGGGAGCTCTACCAAATGCTCGTCAAATTGTTAAAACTTGAACAAACCAATAACAGTTTTACGTGGCAAGTCTCGCTTGCAAATATCGATGGAATTTCTCTCACGTTAAAATCATACTGACCAAATGGCTTTTACACACGTGTACAGTCAGCGTCATATTTATGTAGTACTAGCGACCCGCCCCGGCTTCGCACGGTTTTATTATACGTATAAACATTCCTCTTGAATCACTCTATCTATTAAAAAAATCCGTTGCGTAGTTTTAAAGATTTAAGCGTTCAAAGGGACATAATGACATAGGGACAGAGAAAGCGACTTTATTTTATACTATGTAGTGAAGAAAGAAAGAAATTCCTTTTATTTGGCCATGGCATAAATTTGGCATTTGGCATAAATAACCATAACAATTATACGTGTGTGTATTATACGTGTAACACATAAAACATATTCAGAAGCAAGAAGAAACACAAAAACAAGAAGAGTAAAGCTTAATAAAGCTATTGACGTAAGGGGCCAAAAAAGTCCCTGTCTCCGCATTTTGCCGCTACAAACCGTAGCTAGTAGCGGCGCTGATTAGTAGGTACTAGATATTAATTTACTTATTATATGTTTGATTTCCATTTATCTACTTAAATACATTATTAACTTTTTTTATGTACAAAATTTTTATGAATAACGAAAATTACAATCAAGGAATAGAAAAAAAAATTTTTTCAACCTCAATAGTGCATTTGAATTGTCCTGCGTTAGAAAAAAAGAAATAATGATTCCTGAACACTATAATAGATAATCATCATCATCATCAGCCTATGTCAGTCCACTGCTGGACATAGGCCTCCCCTAATGAGCGCTATAGTGCCATATTGTAATAAATAATGAAGGCTGTAAATAAACCGATTTTTTTTATTGTTATCCATTATTCATCATCATCATCCGCAACTTTACTGCACCCTCTGTGGGCCTCCATCTTTTTGCCACTCCACATAATGCATTATAATTGGATGTTTATTAGCATTGAGGATATTTTTCTACAGTAAGATGAATCCACGAAATGCATTTGCATAACCTGTTTTATTTCTTTGTCTATAATACACCTCTGAAGCTGATTGTACTTTTCTTTACAAACGGAAACAGAGGTATGCTTTCGAAGTAGTCGTGTCTTCTTCCATTTTTGTTGAAGGTAGAGGAACGAATGAATCTGTCTGCAACATTGTACCAAAAATGGCTTGCAAATATTTTTCGACTAAATCTATTGATTTAGTCGAAAAAATATTTTTTTAGACAACATGAAATAAAACCTATATCCGACCTAGATATCCGATAGCGCATTTTACTTTGTAAATAAAAGTACAAGAAGCATTAGAGAATTTACATATTTTCTTTAATATTGAAAACATAACGCTTCATGTTGAATAGTACCTCTCTTCATCATTAATATAATATAATATAATAATATAATATAATACGAACAGTACCTCTCTTCATCTTTAAGCTACTTTATTCTCATTTAATCATCCCTTTTGCTCGCCGCAGCATAATTAACTGCCTACAATACCACTATAAAGCCTCATTTACAATGAGCCAGTTTAATGGAAAGCCTCATAATTTTATTACACCTTACTTTACTAATAAATTTGTTAACTTCAAACTATTGCTGTCCATTGTTTTTACTTTTTCGTGATTCAGTCATTTAAGTTTTTTTATAGAAAAAGGGTCGATCCAGTGTCAACACTTTACGTAAATACTGCATTTACGTGAAAATGGAGAAGAAAACGGATTTTCGATATTATTACGGAATTGGTGAACTCAGAAAAGACAGAAAATTTATACAATAACAAAACAAAATAAATGTAAAAATATTTTTTTTAAATACTAAAAATAAAAGAGGTTTTTAGACTATCCAATCAAAAGAACATATTGTATAGTGTCTTCGATTGGAACCTGTCACGGGCCTATTTACGAACAACACTGTACAAGAGACGTTTTGGTTTGTTTGGACTACTTTACATATTGTGCGTGTTGTTCCAGCGCTCTGTGCGAGTTACTGGAACGTGTGAACGCACTCTAGTTGATCTCAATGTCCAGCGCAGTGTACGCAAATCCACTTTATCGCCTATTAATTTGATTGCTATAATAATTTCTGTGTGATTATGTGCTATACGGTTTTCATACATTATCCCAGTAGCTTTTTACTTAAGCCGCCGGTCCGCGGTATGTACCTATTTGGAAACGATGTCAAAAATATAGTATGTATGTATGTATTTTTGGGACTTTGCTTTATCAAGGAACTTGAGATCTGAAACAACTGATTGTTTTCTTTCATCTTCTTTTAACTCTAGGTGTCTTTTGTTTTTGCAGCCCATTAAGGACATTTTTTAAGAAATTGTAAAAAAACTAGCGGCCCGCCCCGGCTTCACACGGTATTATTATACGTATAAACCTTCCTCTTGAATCACCCTATCTATTAAAAAAATGCATCAAAATCCGTTGCGTAGTTTTAAAGATTTAAGCGTTCAAAGGGACATAATGACATAGGGACAGAGAAAGCGACTTTGTTTTATACTATGTAGTGATAATGCAGGACAATCCACACAACATCATCTATTCCCAAGCTAAGCGGAGCTTGTGTTATGGGTACTAGATGCTAAAATAAGGTTAATCACGAGAAGGTCTACCTGCATCCAGCTGTTGACCGTTTGAGAAATGCCAATGGTAGTACAACTGTTCTGCAAAAAACGCTGTTTCCCACCCCCCGGGTATCCCCTGGATGTCCCTTACTCGCCACTCTCGACACCTGTGTAAAGAGTTGGCGGTTGGTGGCATAAAAAGCTCATTCACACCTATAAAATTTCTCGTCTAATGCGACGTACTTAGTACTCTCTCCTTAATCTAGGTTCTCGTTACAGATGATTACAACCGAGTGGTGCTGGAGACAGTGGACCGAGAGCCAGACTCAGATTATATTAACGCTTCCTACATAGATGTGAGTATAGTATAGTTGTAACAAAGATCACTATCGAAGAATAAAAATATGCATACGCTGAGTTGCGACCATTTTGTAACTTAATTAAGGTTAACACCAAAATTATTGTATATTTTAACGGGTCGCGACTCGTGGTCCCACTAATTTGACCCACTGGTGGGACAGTGTGTCGATTTAATGGGCTCGTGGTCCCACTGTTTGGTGGGACCATCAGTCAACGTATTGCAGTCGCTCGTGGTCCCACTGATTTGGTCATAAGGGCTATAACACAAATATTTTTGACGTGATAACGTCTATTAAATCGATGATAACAGATTAATCTTTAATCAAGTACCTAACAGTTGATTTCATTGTAATAATAATAATAAGCCTTTTATTCCATGCAAAAAAGTAAGAGTAAGTTACATAGTTTAGAGAAAAAAATAGTTTAGATTTAATTACATGATGAAAAAAATGTTTACGTCTGAATAATAATATTATTATAAAAGTTTGTTTGCAAATTTCATTGTATGTAGGTAACTGTTAATTTATAAGCTTTAGTTATAAATAAAAATTCTTTGATTTGATTTGATTTGATTTTACCCAGAACCCTTGGACAAATATTTGAAGATCGTATAATGTATTTAAAGTAAAAGGGTCGGCAACGCGCGTGTAATGTCTCTGATGTTGCAGGCGTCCATAGGCTGCGGTAACCGTTTTCCATCAGGCCGTCCGCATGCTTGTTTGCCACCTTGGTGGTATAAAAAAAAAAGCTTGGCGCCCTGAATAGAAAACTTAAACGATAAACCTTTGTACTCAAACAAACTCAGGATCTGACCCAATATCCAACACTTCAGTAATGTGATTGTTCCCAACTTTAGTAGGTTCCTTTAGAAAGATCTACTCAACCCTTTTCTATAAAGCCTATCGTTATACCCTGACAATAACAACTCTGTTACGTGTTGTATTAGCTTTTTGTAGGCTATGGAATATTTCTAGCCTTGTCACGTACTTGTTAAAGTTTTGAAGTTACTCGTAGGTTAAGGTAAAGTGAAATGGAAAATAAAAAGACTAAGTTACTACTGAACTTCGTTTATTTGTAATTCAAAAACGCTCGTTTCGTTGCTTAGATCTCGTAGATCTCTAAGACACGTCAGAAAATCTATTTACATTTAACACACGTAAAAGTACTTTGGAAATACTAAATTCTATGTAGAAAGTAAAGTTTATTGGCACAAGTATAAGTTCACTTACATATTTTTTAAGGTAAGACAGTAAAGAAGTGAAACCTTTATGTACATACCATGTTGGGTTGTTAGTTTTTTTATTTAATCTGTTTTTTTGTTGTTGGCTAACAAATTAAAGATTTGACAATTTGTTGGAATTTATTCACTTTAAATATATCAAATTCCTAAAAATCTACGCCGTCACCAGAAGGCAGAATGTCCAGAATGCTGGCAATATGGCCTCGTTGAATGACAATGCTAATTCATTTGAACCAAATAGAAGCCAGCAAAAAATACTGAATAATTTAAAAGGTTATTTAAAAGGCTGTATTCACTTGATGACAAACAGTTTTATGATATAAAAAAATTGTCTTTTATAAATTGTAGTATTTGATTGATTCAAGCTGCTCAATAAAAAACGTACGATTGAGAATAACTCAAAATCTATCGATCAGATCAAAACATGGAGCCATATCGAGAAGCACCAGCTTTCAAATAAAAAATCATCAAAATCGATCAACCCAGAAAAAGTTATGCAGTACCAAACCATCAAAAACACAGTCGAATTAAGAATCCTCCTCCTTTTTCAAGTCGGTGGAATAAAAATAAAATAGGCACTGTTATGACAGTCATAAAAACATAATGTATCGTAGAAGGTGTCGCCCCTTCTGCACTATACCATTGTATATTAGAGCTAATTTTACATAATAAAATAGGGCAACAAAAAGGGTTACTATGTTAAATATACTTATTAATGATATATAGATAAATATATACATTATATCTGCTTCGCATTTATATACACGCAGGGGACACTGTGGTGACCCCGCATGGTGGCTGTGCCACGTACTTTTACCTAGGCTTTGCCTATATCCCATACACGCAGGGGACACTGTGGTGACCCCGCATGGTGGCTGTGCCACGTACTTTTACCTAGGCTTTGCCTATATCCCTTCCTACGGCTTTGCCGTTTCTTTATCTACATGGTAAGTAATAATGAGTTGTTCTATATGCTTTGGGCTCGCGGTCGACTCGCTCCGGTCTAAGCACTCTAGGTGCCCTGGTGCCTACGACCCTGGAGCTATGCTCCTTCCTTGGAGCTATGCTCCGTCCAGGGCTGAGCCCTTACTTGGAGCTGTGCTCCTTCCTGGGCTAAGCCCTTACTTGGAGCTGTGCTCCTATCCTGGGGTTGGACCCCTTTCCTACCTACGCACCACCCGGACGTGGGGACATTGCCCCCACGAGGACCTCCACCATCCCCATAGTCCTGCCTCGGTTGCTCCAACTCAAGTCGACCGCGCTCCCGTGTAATAAGCTGCCTCTACACATAGGCCAGCGTATTCGCCAACGCGCGCTGGCCAGGCGGTGCGCTTGCCAACGCGTCAGCCCATGTGTAGTGCAGCCGATACACATCGCATATCCTGGGTTAGCCGAAGCTATTACCCACCAACTTATGCACGTTGGTCTCATTGGTAGAAATCTACCTAAAGGATTGTACAATTCCTTTATCGCGGTCTAACTTATAATATAAAGGTATAAAAGGACTCACAGAATATCTCCAGGCTCCGTCTGCCCACCTGGTGCAGACTACCTCCGTCTGCCCACCTGGTGCAGACTACTCTGCATCAACCTTCTCCTTTCACGTGTCGGTCTCGAGTGTCGTTCTCGCAACCGTTGTCTTACCGCCATAGCCTGTTATCAACTCATTTTTTATCGTCTACCCACATTATAGTCTTAGTCAAAACAGTGTCTAGAATTGCCACACTAAATTACATATTGACATTAACTAAATGAATGACACTTACCATATTTTACATGGCGATTCGCGTGGTGCGCGACATTCCCAACAACGAAAGAAGTCTAGTGAAGCAGAGTAAGCAGGTGTCTTGTCCACTCTAACATTTTCTCCCTGGCACGAACAGCTGCTCTCCGTGTACTCTTCTCTCTCACTTCCCGATTACCTTCTTCAGTTGTGACTTCACCTTTACTAGGTGTTATCGCCTTCTCCGCACTGTCGGAGTTAGAAGCAGGCACCTCCATTGTCACGTCTATGTCATCAAGTTGTATGGGTTCGATTGTGTTTGTTACAGGACTCTCATCAGGAGCCATCTCTTCGTGTTCTTGCGGCGCTCCGCAAGGAATCGAAACCAATGGCTCTTCGACTTCCATGATTTCCAAATCGGTATTAGAGCTTGGATCGATTTGTGGAGGCACGTCAAGCTGTGCCGTCATATGCCTGTCCGAACTAGCAGGATTACCTGACATGGGCTCACTGATCTCCGCTTCCAATGGATAAAGATGGCCGATAGAGCGTGTGAGGATTGACTCACCTGACTTGACTTTCGCTACTCGGTAGTTTTCATCGATACCTTTAATGAGCTCCACTATTTTACCCACTTTCCAGTTGTTCCGGTTTTTTGCTTTTGATTTTTTTTTGAACCAGGTCACCAACTTGCGGCGAGCGTCTAGAGCGAACTCTTGGCTGCTTCGGAGTATGTTGAAAGCGATCTCTCAAGCTAGATAGATACTGCCCGATGAACATGTTTTAACACTCGTCGATAATCATGATTCCTCGCTTCCAGCTCCCAATCAAGTCGACCTTAACAGTAGAGCTGCCAGTTGGTGCTGCTGAAGGCTCGATGTCTAAGCAACTTCCTAAACTTAGGAAATCAGCCGGTCTTAGGATATGTTCCACTTCAGTGCCTACTTTTGCAAGTGGTCTCGAATTAACTACCTTTTCAACTTCTTTCACGACCGTTAGTAATTCGGTGTCATTTAACAGATGTTTGTCTAAGGTGCGCTTCAAACAGTGTTTTACTAGTGCAACTAAGCGTTCATAAAACCCACCATGCCATGGAGCCAACTGAGGAATGAATTTCCATTGTATTCCTCTCTCCTTACAATGTGTATTCTCCACAACTTCTGAGGTAAGTTTGAAGTATGTTGCATTGTCAGAATATATCCGCGTTGGTGTATTCCTTGTAGCCGAGAACCTTCGAAGAGCTAAGAGACATTCTTCTGCAGTCAGGTCTTTTACTACTTCCAAATGGATTGAGCGAACTGCTAAACATGTGTAAAGCACTACCCATCGTTTTTCCTTTCCATTTTTAGTTTTAACAAACATTGGTCCAAAATAGTCAACTCCACAGAAGGTAAATGGTGGACTGTAGTTGACCCTCTCTGGAGGTAGCGCTGGTGTTGATGGCAGTTGGTAGGGACCACCTCCATGCTTGACACACTGCGGACCTCTCTTTATCACCTTCTGAACTTGAACTTTACCTTGTGGTATCCAATATTTCTCTTGAATGATAGTAAGGGTATGTGCTGCCCCAACATGATAGTTAGCTTCATGAACTTCCTTTATTATCGCATTTGTAAGTATACTATCTCTGGGTAACAGTATTGGATATTTCATGTCATAGCTCCAGTTGGTGTTTGCCATACGACCTCTGCATCTCAGTATTCCATCAACATCAAGAAACAAATCTAGATTCCTTGCTAAATGTGTCCTTTTTCCTGCCATTTCATTTGGATAGTATTGCAGCTGGAGTTTCTTTATGTCATAATTCAATGGATATGGTACTGCGGTTCCCTTGTGTTGTAAGTTTCCTGAAACCTGTCCAGTAGCATCTTCAGCTGGAACAGAGACAATAGGGCCTTCCACAGTAGCATCTTCAGCTGGAATAGAGACAGTAGGGCCTTCCATAGTAGCATCTTCAGCTGGAACAGAGACAGTAGGGCCTTCCATAGTAGCATCTTCAGCTGGAACAGAGACGACAGGGCCTTCCACTCCATCCATTAACTCCTCTTGGCTGAGGCTCAGATGTTCGGCTTCCATTGTGTGATCCTCCTCTGGACTAGGGTCCGGAGCCCTCCCACACGAAAAAAGAGTTCTTTGAGTATCATAGTACCTGTCTTCTGGCCAATGTGCTTCATCCAATTTGAGAAATTCGGGACCTTCAAACCACAGCTTCTTGTTTTGCTTCCATGTACCAGGTTTTGTGGCAACATCAGCCGGATTACATTTTGTATTGATGTAATACATATTGGTTTCTTGATGGTTCCTCTATACAAACATTCATTCAAGCTCTTCTGTCCAGATGTTTTGGCCGATGCATCATAAACAATCCTTCCTCGTTTTCCAGTTTGTTTGACCATGTGGTGAGGAAGATAATGAAGAAGATTGTGATTGCCATTGTGAGGTTCAGCTTGTTCGATGATTCCCAAAGTCAGTTGTTCCTTAAGAATATTATTATATTCTTCGAGAATATCCATTTCCGATCTTCTGATCAAAGTCTTCAGTCTTCCCAGCGCAAGACCAAAGTTGCTAGGAATTTGAGGTGAATACTCAATCCATGGCCACTTCACTTCATAGCGTCCAGCTTGGTATTGCACGGTGTCGTTGAAGTGTTTGACAGCTTCTTCTTGACGTGTTGTTTTTGGAGAATCCGTTATTCCTATACATTCCAAGGACCACAGGAAACGTATATCAATATTTTTCATGGGCAGGTCTGGTTCCGTGAAATATGGACAGCTTGAGTTATGGCAATGACAATATGTGGTTACTGTAAGTGTATTTCCTTTATGGTCAGTTCCATCTTTATTAGTTCCAGATAAGACCCAACCAAAGTCGGTATCAATTGCATAAAAGTTTTCACCAAGTTTCAAATTATCTTTTCTCATAAAACTGGCATAATAATCATTACCAATCAGTAAATCAATAGATTCACCAACAGTGGTATCATCAGCAGAGATGTCAACTTTATCAGATGTAATTTTGGCAATAGGTAATCTATCTGTTATATGTGGGACAACATTTACCTGTATATCCTTTGTCACACCACGCTTTGTATGTATATATATCTCAGTTGCAGGGCTAGACATTTCCTTAGGTGATGATGCTCCAAATGTATATACAAGCAGCAAGTCTTCTTTATTAACAGATAAACCCAAGCTTTTAAATGCATTCCATGTTATATAACTCCGCTGACTACCACTGTCTAGTACAAGTCTACATTTGATTTCTTTTGTACTATTGGGGTTTTGGATTTTTGTCACTGCAGTCTGTAAGCAAATAGAAGTATTATTAACTGTGTGGTTGATTTTGACAGAATTATCTGCATTTAAATTGATTCCATTACTTTCTTGTTCAGGACAAATGATCTGCATGTGATCCCCCTGGCATCGGTAACATTTGATTTTTCTTCGGCATTCATCAGTTTTATGATTTCTCAAAAGACATTTTTGGCATCTCCCTGTTAATCTCCCTTTTCTTTCTTCTAGGGTTTTGTATTTCCTGCAATCTATACTTTTATGATTTCTCATATTACAGAACATGCATGGAAATCTGCCTCTTTTGGCTTGAGGTGTCTCAGAAGAGTCGGTTTGCTTTCTCTTCAGGTTTGTTCTCTGATTTTGTCTCCTCGGGTTTGAAGATTTTGACTGTTGTGCACTTTCCGTTCTGATCTGCAATGCCTCTGTAGTATTGCCATTGATCTCCACTGTTGATACTGGAATGAAGTCTTGAGAACCTTCCATTGCGGTAATTATCCTTTGTAGACAAGATCTTATTGTAGACATGGTATTTTCCTTATCTGGCCTCATGATGTGATATTCATGTACCAGTTTTTCAGGAAATTTTGACAATACCATGGCTCGAAAATGGTTCCCGTTGGAAGGCTCACCCAGCTTTTCTAGTACTCGCAGATGGCGTTCGACCTCATCATATGTGGACCGGCAACTTAATGCGTTGTATTCAGCTTTAGAGAGCTTATTTAAAGCAGAATAATGTGCGTCAATCAATGTATCAGTTGATCCAAACCTTCTCTTCAATGTGTCAATCGCAATGGTGTAATTGTCACTATTTATAGTTAAACCGGCAACAGCTTCGAGTGCAACTCCTTCAAGGCAGCTTAATAAATATGCCATCTTGTCAGCGCTTGCTATTCCTCTTTCATGGATATTCGTACTAAACCTATCCCAAAATTCGCTCCATCTAAGGCGATCACCCTTGAATTTTGGAAGTTCAAGCTTTGGGAGCTTAGTTGATGTCGGTAAAGTAGAACTTTGCGTAGGACACGACGCTGTCTCTTTCATGGAAGCCTGAATACGAGACAGAAGTTCTTCACCCAGAAGTTGAATCTCCATTGCGGCTTCGATAGTTTGCATTTCAGGCGATGATGACTTTTCAGTATAATAATTTAACTCTTCTTCTAATTTTTTAACAAGCAATCGAAGGTTTATTTCTGCAAGTACAGCATTAGCGTAAGGCATTGGACCCGCGTCGCAATCACGATTAAGCTCGTCCAGATATTGGCATAAACGGCTTCTTCGCATCTCCAATTTCCTTATTAGTACTGCTTCCATTTTTACAGAAACTCGACTCTTCAACGAATATCAGTAGGTGTAAAAAACTGCTATTGTAGGCACGCGGGTTCTCCAATTTCTTCTAGCTTCGATTTTTCCGATTTCAAGATAAGCCACGTAAATTTCGCACTGTAAATAACAAATAACACTACAGGTAGAACCTTATTTTAACTATCACACACTGAAATACTGTTTATTCAACAATTTATAGCGTTTTTTAATTACTACGTCTTACCTGAGCGCGTGGTGAAAGAATTTTCATCAAATTTGCTGATTTTGCGAAATACCTTTTCACAGGTACGCAAACACGTAAAAAACTTCGTTTCGCAATTGTATTTTATCCCGCGGGACTTATTAGATTGATTAATCGTTTTGTACAAGTTATTTTGTAAAAGTTTTGTTCACTGTCCTTTACTGTAAAGTTTTATAACTTGCTTTTATGTTTTAAAATTAAATCGAAAACAAGAAAATTTTGCTATGTAAGGTGAAAATATCCATAGACTGTTAATCCTGTTAATGGCGCTAAAACACCGCTGTACTGCCAACCTAACAAAATGAAAGGAAGACAGTTTTTTTTTATACCCTTTTTCCGACTAAAATTATAAGGGTTTTAGTTGATTTTCAACTTCTTGATTATGGCTCTAAGTTGAACGAGTTCCAAAGTAAAGTATTACCACAGAGTATTACATACGCACAAAATGGGCACAATTTAGACCTAAAATAAAAACATCATGCGTGTTAATAATCTTATAAAACATGTTAAGATTAGATATCATAGTTGGAAATAAAACAACAATAGGGTAGATTAATTACTTTATTATTATTTCAATTAGGCTCAGGGAAAAGGAATAGCCTGAACGAATCTGGCTTCCTTCACATCCCTGCATCTCCACCAAATTTTGTCGCCCCTTCTGCACTATACCATTGTATATTAGAGCTAATTTTACATAATAAAATAGGGCAACAAAAAGGGTTACTATGTTAAATATACTTATTAATGATATATAGATAAATATATACATTATATCTGCTTCGCATTTATATACACGCAGGGGACACTGTGGTGACCCCGCATGGTGGCTGTGCCACGTACTTTTACCTAGGCTTTGCCTATATCCCATACACGCAGGGGACACTGTGGTGACCCCGCATGGTGGCTGTGCCACGTACTTTTACCTAGGCTTTGCCTATATCCCTTCCTACGGCTTTGCCGTTTCTTTATCTACATGGTAAGTAATAATGAGTTGTTCTATATGCTTTGGGCTCGCGGTCGACTCGCTCCGGTCTAAGCACTCTAGGTGCCCTGGTGCCTACGACCCTGGAGCTATGCTCCTTCCTTGGAGCTATGCTCCGTCCAGGGCTGAGCCCTTACTTGGAGCTGTGCTCCTTCCTGGGCTAAGCCCTTACTTGGAGCTGTGCTCCTATCCTGGGGTTGGACCCCTTTCCTACCTACGCACCACCCGGACGTGGGGACATTGCCCCCACGAGGACCTCCACCATCCCCATAGTCCTGCCTCGGTTGCTCCAACTCAAGTCGACCGCGCTCCCGTGTAATAAGCTGCCTCTACACATAGGCCAGCGTATTCGCCAACGCGCGCTGGCCAGGCGGTGCGCTTGCCAACGCGTCAGCCCATGTGTAGTGCAGCCGATACACATCGCATATCCTGGGTTAGCCGAAGCTATTACCCACCAACTTATGCACGTTGGTCTCATTGGTAGAAATCTACCTAAAGGATTGTACAATTCCTTTATCGCGGTCTAACTTATAATATAAAGGTATAAAAGGACTCACAGAATATCTCCAGGCTCCGTCTGCCCACCTGGTGCAGACTACCTCCGTCTGCCCACCTGGTGCAGACTACTCTGCATCAACCTTCTCCTTTCACGTGTCGGTCTCGAGTGTCGTTCTCGCAACCGTTGTCTTACCGCCATAGCCTGTTATCAACTCATTTTTTATCGTCTACCCACATTATAGTCTTAGTCAAAACAGTGTCTAGAATTGCCACACTAAATTACATATTGACATTAACTAAATGAATGACACTTACCATATTTTACATGGCGATTCGCGTGGTGCGCGACAGAAGGTTCTGCTTGCAAATCATAATACCTTTTTATGACACGGCCGGTATAAAAATTCCATCCATATTAATCAGGATTCTTTGCTGGCATTTTACGCCGTCGTCGTATCGAAAATGAGCTAGAGAAGAATATTATTCTAATACATAGTTCATTTATACTCTCGTTTCTACTATAGTATATATTTCAAAAATATTCTACACTAAAAATACACTCGAGAGCAATGAATCCGGGTCACTCAAAGAATCCAAAAAATCTCGGAAAGTAAGAATGCTAGGTTAATGCAATAAATTGTATTTAATAGACAATTTAATACTCCTTAAATGAAATTTAAAAAAATATGAGTCACCATACACTTTATTTACACAAAATTACATAAAGAAAAAAAACTGCTGATCTCTCCTTAAAACAAAAATAGGAAACATGAAATTTTTGAACTTTATGACGATTTTCTTGAATTTCAATACTTCGTATTACCTCCTCGTGCTTCCATTACTGCGTTTACGCGGTTTGGCATGCTGTACACCAAGTTCCTTAAACGATTTTGGGGAATATTCTCCCATTCATCTGTGAGAGCAATTTTGAGCTCAGGAAGCGTGATTGGGGGAGGGTTTCGTTGTTTTACGCATCTCCCTAGCTCGTCCCAAGCATGCTCGATCGGCTTGATATCCGGGCTGCGCGCTGGCCACTCCATACAAGTAATGTTCATCTCTTGAAGGTAGTCATTCACAATCCTACCTGTATGAGGTCGGGCATTGTCATGCATAAATATAGCATCCTCACCCAAATTGACCATAAATGGACCAACGTGTTCGTTGAGGATTTCTTCCACATATCTTACGCTAGTTAAAGAGCCGTTTTCTATGATCACCAGCTCTGTGCGACTTTCAGAGGAAATTCCGGCCCACACAAGTACAGACCCACCACTGTAGGCTACTTTTTCTTCGATGCATGCTTGCTTGAATCTTTCCCCTGGTCTTCTATACACTCTGTGTCTTCCATCGTGCTTGTAGAGCATACATTTTGATTCGTCGGAGAACATAACTTTCGACCAATCTTCAATACTCCAATTTACGTGGTTCTGGGCATATCTTAGTCTTGAAATACGATGGCCACTCTCCAGTTTAGGGCCGTTTGCAGGTCTAAGGGGTTTTAAGTTAGATTCAGCAAGCCGACGTCTTACTGTCCATGCACTTGGGTTACTTCCTCCGAGGCGTCGAAACTGATTTGTGAGTTCAGTTCCTGTGAGAAAGCGATTTCGAAGCATGGTGTTCACCAAGTATCGGTCTTCTCGTGCTGTGGTACACCTAGTTCTGCCCGTTCCTGGTCTGCGTAGGTTAGAACCAGTTTCTTCGTAACGTCGGAGAACTCTTTGTACTGTTGACAGCGACACACCGACAGTCCTGGCTGTATCGCGCTGACTCCGGCCGGTTTCCACCAATGTAAGTATTCTGGTGCATTCTTCAAGTGTAAGCGTCATGATTTCAGCTTGAATAATGAATATTGAGCACTATCAACCTGGTTTATGTACCAACATAAATGACAGATTACAAACAAAAGCAAAAACAAATCCTGTAATTTCGTAGTTCCATCTTCGACAGTGTTCCCTTTTCAAATTTGATTTTTTTATGATATAACTTTACAATAACTAAGAAGTTTTAATACTTTCATTTAAGGAGTATTAAATTGTCTATTAAATACAATTTATTGCATTAACCTAGCATTCATACTTTCCGAGATTTTTTGGATTCTTTGAGTGACCCGGATTCATTGCTCTCGAGTGTACTTATATCAAAACCGGCCGCGAAGCTAGCCTCAAGCAGTTGGTGACTAGGGTTGCAGAGAGGATCTTCCTGACGATAAGCACCGATTCCAGGAGAATCGCTTTTTGGATCTGGCCCTTGATCCAACTTTCTAGCGAGAGTCTCTTGAGATGTTTATCGAGGCTCTGCGCTATTACAATTATAATTCTCATTATATTTTCTTATTATTATAAACTAGCGACCCGCCCCGGCTTCGCACGGTTTTATTATACGTATAAACCTTCCTCTTGAATCACTCTATCTAAAAAAAACGCATCAAAATCCGTCGCGTATATTTTAAGATTTAAGCGTTCAAAGGTTGGCATGGTTCAAGACACCATGACATAGGGACAGAAAAAGCGACTTTATTTTATACTATGTAGTGATATCTTATTTAATAATTAACTGGTACTGAAAATGATGATGCGCGTTGTCTGGACAGTCTGGACTGGCACTTAAATTGATAATGATTTAAAGATAATGACATCTATAACTTGACATCTTCTATATAGCTACACTTTTACGTGAAACGTTAGATCATAACGTTTTACGGTAATGAAAAATATTCGTACGATCTGCAAATATTAAAAAGTTAAACTAGGATCCAGTGATCCTTGTATTAAAGTTGTCAGTTATTATATAGATAGATAGATAATGATTTTATTTGAACTTCAGACACATACAAAATACAACAGCTAGACATTGTATTGTATTCTACCATATACCAGATACCAAGAATCGCTAGTCAAATATGTTGTTTGTTACAGAGTATATTAAAACCAAACGCGTACATCGTAACCCAGGGGCCAACAGAAGACACGGTGGTCAGCTTCTGGCGGATGATATGGCAGGAGCGGGCCGCCGCTATCGTCATGCTTACCAAGACTTTCGACTTCATCAAGGTAAAGATAAGGCTGACACACAGTAAAGACTTATTTTAAGGGTTCCTAAGTGTAGTGGAGGACGCCCTCCGGCCACGCGGGATGACGATCTGCGAAAGACTGCTGGCAGATGCTGGATGCGGCAAGCTGAATACAGTGCTATGGCGCTCCTTAGGGAGGTCTTATGTCCAACAGTGGACTAATATGGGCTGATGATGATAACGTAGTGTAAAACCCTGGACCATTACTAAGACTCCGCTGTCGTCTGTCACCAGGCTATATCTCATGAACAGTTTTAGTTGAAATCATAATTATGTATTCCTGTTGCTGCTTTAACAATAAATACAAAATAACAGACATTAAAATACACATATTTATTCTTATCTTCCATGCAAAATACATGTTTTTTGGCGTTTTTATAGATAATGGCACATAACCCTAGTTCTATTCGAACTTAGCCGGTTTATTTTTTTTTGTTTTAATCGGTTTCAATCGCCTTTGCTCGTTTTCCATACCATTTGAACATGGTAGGGTTATAGATAGGAAACTAGGTATGAAAACTGTTTCCAGTTTTCGGTACTTCCTAACTTTGTTTACGAAGTTAGACGCTCCCTAAATTGCATCTTAATACGTCTTGGTGCCTAAGGATTCATGACTATTGATGTTGGGAAACTTGGACGTGGACTAGAAACTAACAAGTGAATCCGTCGGCTTAGCTCCAGGCAAATTTGTCGTGAAAAGCTGGTTAACAAACTAGCTAGAACTTTGACTGACCGTAAATATACGCTTAATTTTAGTTGCGGAATACATGCTCCAACAAATCTAGTTTACTTGATGTTTATTTAGAAACAACTACAAAAGTTTGATTTACAACTAAAAAGAAACAAAATTTACGATTTGTTCACAAAAATTTTAAAACACACGTCACGTCACGTCTGTTCTGACGAATCAACGGAGATTTCCACTTACTATGTTCCTTTCACTTCTCTTGCCGCAACCACTATCACCTTTCTATAGTACAAGCAGTAGCTCTCATTTTTTGTCAGTCTGATACTCCTTTAACATATACTAGTACATGCCTGCAGCTTCGCATGCGTTTTGTCTATGGAAACGTTAAATGACTATTTCTATACCATGGTAACTGATAAATTTACGACATGAAAAGTAAAGTAAAATTGTCTTAAACTTCTGCCGGATTCAGTACTTTTTGTGTGAAAGAGGAACGAACATCCATCCATACATTCGTACAAACTTTCGCGTTAATAATATTAGTAACTATATGATGATAATCTTTCAAAGCGGCAGTCTCCGACCTCTATTAAATCAGACAAACACTCCTACACTCAAACTCTAAGCATCTGTCTCACAGCTCCATTACATCTTAGCTCAGTAATAAACGCTCCAAGAGTCCATTTCTTCTTGTCCGAGCTAAATTGTCTTACACTGAACTAAATTAATAGGAAGGGACTCTTTGTACCACTTTCTTGATTAAAAACTGAATGAAAAAGTCAACCGCAGTTTCTCGGAAATAGAATTAACTTCAGAGCATTGTGGAAAATTATTTAGAATGGAGGGATCATAATCATACTTGTAGAAGTTTTATTATAATGTCTTAGCATTTGCTTGTGTTTTTCAGGATTAGAGTGCATTTTTGTTTGAGCGCGAGAGCTATTTTGTCAGCAGTGTGTTAGTTGGAACTCTTGCAAGCGAAGACTTTAGTCTTTTCTCATAGGTACTGTTCCTTGATGGAAATTGTTTCATTTAATGTACAATCAATAATTAACAAAGCTCGTCAATTGAACATTTCCAAAATTAATTAAATTATTTATTTTCCATTTTAATTATAATATATTATCAGTACGCCGTGTGTAACCTATAAAAATTCTATTAGCTTATGACATGAATTTAAAATTTGAAATTAATTTTTATTTGTTTATTTTATGATTAATTAGATTTTTTTTAAAGTAAGTTATAAAATCAACTACCTTTTTACGTAGAATAAAAAGTTTTACCGATAGAGAAAGCGTAAAATAAACCAGGGAAATAAAATAATCAAGTAATGTCGATTAAAGTCGTTATAAAAGTAACTAAAACTTTACTTTTCATCATACATTTTTCTAAATAAGCTTTAATGGACCTCTAAACATTTTATTTCCAACTTTGAAAAAGTCCATTCTCTAAAAATC
The DNA here is from genome assembly GCA_944547425.1 of Eupithecia centaureata. Taxonomy (NCBI): domain Eukaryota; kingdom Metazoa; phylum Arthropoda; class Insecta; order Lepidoptera; family Geometridae; genus Eupithecia; species Eupithecia centaureata. Next base: position 12,275,225 of record OX155691.1, read on the forward strand.
TTACAACATTATTCGATGAATTCCCAGGTGATTTCAACGAAATTGTCATACCAAAACGTCACCAAACGTTTCCTACGTGAAACGACTTTAAAAACTCAATTGAAATTTTAATAAAACCCGAAAACGAGCCGTTTTCCATTGAAAACGCATCCTGCTGATAAAAGTACCTATATAATATCACATCTCTAGAATATTCTAGGATTTTTTTGTCGTTTATTGTTTGAAAGTGTGTCATACATATAGCAGATGATTTTATGATCTCGCGTCGAAATTATTTTTTCTTAATAAGTTTTGTTTTCATCAGGCAGGGGTTTAGAAGGTCTAAGCATTAGCCAATAAAAACAGTTTCTTCTCTTAAATTCATGAAGACATTTTGGTATTCCAACAAAGAACATCAATTTAATTAGAATTATTTGAATTTATTTTTAAAAATGGAACTGTAAGCGCCTTCTTGGTGATTATTAGATGTTTACAAGAACGGTGATTTTCCTCCTTGGTAGAATGCACAATACTATGCGTTGCACGTAATAAAGACATTATCTGTTAATTATAAGCCTCTAGATTGCCTTTAAATAAATAAATAACAAAGTTAGTACTAGAACAGCAATTGAAGTAGTCCTATATTTCGAACAAAGGAGAATAACCGAGTTTAGACTCTATTGCTACCATTATTACAATGGAGAAGCTTCTACAAACAATGAATAGGTATAGACAATTCACATAGCATCCTCTAGCCCTAAACTAAGCGGAGCTGTGTTATGGATACTAGATGACATATACATAATATATACTCAATACATTACATTAAATAGGTGTATGTATTTTACTATAGATTGAAATTACCCAGAATCCTAGGACATATATTTGCACAATTTTATCCCAAGGCGGGAATCGAACCCGCAACGTCCTGCGTCGCTGACGAACTTTCGCCCGACACGCCACTAAGGGCATCAATAAATAAAAAATAGTTTATTTCTGTTGATCCAAGATATAAGTAGAATAATATTGTGTTTCGACCTAGTTCACTGTTTGGTTCAACTCCTCGCTATAACTAAAAACAACAAAGTTAAGTAAAGGCCCAAGGGATTTAACTCGCCAATAGTCGAGACAACTTTTAGGTTTAGTACAGTACGTACTGATTCAAACAATTTTTAGTTAATTTTTAGTTAATTAGTTCAGTTTTCTTTGGTAAATCTATGTTTAAAGGCTATTTCTATCCCACGAAAACAAATTTAAGGGTTTAATTTGTGTAGTTGCCTTTGTGTTATTCCGGGGCTAGAACTACGTCAATTTTAAATTTCAGCCCGATCCGCTTAGTAGTTTTTAAGTGAAAGAGGTACAAACATCCATACATCCAGACAAACTTTCGCGATTATAATATTACTAGCTACCCACCCCGACTTCGCACGGTTTTATTATAAGTATATAAACCTTCCTCTTGAATCACTCTATTTAATAAAAAAAACCGCATCAAAATCCGTTGCGTAGTTTTAAAGATTTAAGCATTCAAAGGGACATAAGGACATAGGGACAGAGAAATCGACTTTGTTTTATACTATGTAGTGATTAAGAGTATTGCCATCGACGTATGGCATTAATAATGAAAACTGGCACATTATAAGTTCAAAAATTTAAGTTTACATTCTAGAACTGGCTGATATAAATTTTTCAGTGCCGCCAACCCACAACCAATGTCCATATTTTAGTAACAACGTCTCGTACATCAGTTGACCTGACCGGGTAGAGTGGGTGTATTGTACGATTGAAAGCCACTTTGTTGAATTTTTCGTGACAAAAGCGCATACAAAAGGCTCGCGTTCAATATTTTAAATTCTACTTTTCTCGCTCAGCTGCGTTTGATCAAAGTATAACGGCCATGTCAGTATGCTCGAGCTCAGAATTTTAGAATGTCCCTTATGTTACCAATACTGAAATTTCATCTCTATTGTATATTTGGGTTAGAAGCTTTAGGACACATCTCAATACGACTAGACAGGGGGGATGACTAGATTGCTTTAAGACTAAATCTCGATATGACTACATCGCGTTAATAATAATAATAATGGGTATATTGCTTTTTGACTAATAGCCAAAAGACCAGGGCTCAAATTCCATTACATAAATCGCTTCACCATTTAAATAGTATCAAATCGTGTCAAAATGTCAGTGTTAAACTCTTTTTGGTATTCTATTAGCACAAACTTTTTGAGGTTCATTCATAACTGTGACGATTACGTTTCTGACTACCAATTTGACATTCTAATTATTATTATGAAAGTCTCTTCAAGCGCGAAAAATAGTAGAATACCAAAAGCACAAACGTCATTTTAATCATCTTGATTGAATGGCGCTATTGAGACCTTTGTTTTGACATAAATGGAATTCGGCTCTGTAACTACTCAGTTGTCGTTTGTTCTCTAATGTACAGTTAGGTCGACAATCACAACTTACAGTTTTTTTTAAATAGTTAATAGTAGTGACACCGTACAATTTTATTTATATCTACCAGTGTTTGTACATAAAACTTTTTTACTAACGACATATCTTCGCTTTTACTAAGCCACAAAATCAGTATCAAAATCTTCGATCGAATAAACCAACCGCCACTTCCCGGGGCGACAAACCGGTAATTGGTCCGGCCAATAAAGCGAAACAATCCGCAATGAAGTTAATCAGGTGAAAAATACGAGAGGTAGTAAACCTTCCTACTACCTCCCCACTCCCCTAGCTCGACACAACCCATTACAGGCTGTACTGTTCCATTTTCACTTAGGATTTGCGACGTGAACAATTTACAATCGGGTTTGTTTTGTTGAGAAAGATCGGGAATAAGATAACGGTGTTATTTCATGAAAATACGAGGAATTTTATGACAATTTTCCAATAATCTTTACTGTTATTTAGTATTGTAATAACGTGACAATATAATACAATACAAAAATGCTTTATTGTAAACCAGAATAAGAACATTACAAAAAGACATTACATAAGACAAGTATCCTTACCGCTTTGAAGGATCTCTTCCAGTCAACCTTTGGATGGATATAATTACGTTAATTAAAGAAAGGTGTATTACTGAAAATTTGAATAGATTTTAATTAAGTACATCTTTTTAATAAGTTTTACATGTTTTCAAGAAAAGACTCAAGAAATACTATAACATATTAGAAAATATCGGACAGCGGAGTCTTAGTAATAAATTTTCCTCTTTGGGTACGGAATCCTAAAAACCTACTCCGTTTTCTTATTTTCACTGTTTTTCAAATATTTTGGGACTCATAGCAATCCCTCATAAATAAAATTTCCAAGGGAATCATTAACACAAAAACAAAGGAATCATCAATATCAGTCACCAATAAACGGAAAAACCAGGGGCCGAATTCCATTAATGTCAAAACAAAGGTCTCAATAGTGCCATTCAATCAAGATGATTAAAATGACGTTTGTGCATTTGGTATTCTACTATTTTTTGCGGTTGAAGAAACTTTCATAATTAGAATGTCAAATTGGTAGTCATAAAGGTAATCGTCACAGCTATGAATGAACCTCAAAAAATTTGTGCTAATAGAATACCAAAAAGAGTTTAACACTGACATTTTGACACGATTCTATTTAAATGGTGAAGCAATTTATTTAGTGGAATCTGGGCCCAGTGAACATTCAAAAAACACACGCAGTCGGTTTAAAGAGCGAATCGTCTCAAGTGGCAATTAAAATATAAGAGACGAGCCATGTTGTGTTGACTTTGTTTTCGATCTCCGTATATACTCCGTTCTTGATTTGATTGGGTTAAGGTTGTAGCATTAATAGGCAGCATCGCTCTCGTACTGCAACCGCACGACTCTGTATCAATCTCAAATTTATTTGAGCGTACGCTGACCACGCGTTGAGAGCTAGCAGGAAGAAGATCCAGGTGTGGTCGTCACTGAGCCTTTTGATTGTACAACATCCTTCAAGCGAACTTTTATTATTTATTTGTAATCTTATTAATATTCTAATGTCCTTATTAATATTATAAACGCAAAAATTTTTATGGATGTATAAAATAGGTATTAAGTTTATCAGTTATCAAGTACCCATAACAAAAACTTTGCTTAGCTTGGGGTTTGATGATGCTGTGTGTATTTTCCAGCATATTTTTTTACAATTAGTTAAAAATCACATGTTTCATAATTATTTTCCCTTAATTTTTATTCACTAAATTTTATTTTGTACTTTGTATTAAGGAATGTGTATGCTTTGACCTTTACTTGTACTTCTGACCGAATGATTTGTACGTAAAGATAACTTTGTTACAGGTAATGTGTGTCCAGTACTGGCCGCCAAACAAGGAAAAGGACGAAACGTACGGAGACATCAGCGTAGGCATCGTGCAGGAAGAAGAACTGGCCAATTTCCACATACGCACCTTCAGGCTTTACAAGACTGAGAAGGACGTAAGTTTATTGTATACTAGCGACCCCCCGGCTTTGCATGGTTTTATTTTACGTAAAAATCTTCCTCTTGAATCACTCTATCCATTAAAAAAATGCATCAAAATCCGTTGCGTAGTTTTAAAGATTTAAGCATACAAAGGGACATAGGGATATAGGGACATACGGACAGAGAAAGCGACTTTGTTTTATACTATGTAGATATATGATGATGATACTCATAATAACAATGTAAATATGTAATAAGCTTGAGCCTAGCTTTGAGGCTGGTGATAAACCGTTTTGATATAATTTATCACTATAGAATAGTTTAGCTCTTGGTCTACAACACGCTAATATTATTGCATTTGCTGAATTAAAAACTGTATTTTTACTTAGAATACTTTAAGAATAAATCAGATTAGATAGGAAAAAGGGTAGGTGTTTTCAGTCAAAAACTTTGAATGTTAAAATGTTAACTCCTTCGTGGATTACCCGCTACTCTGACATTAAGTCGCATTACGAAATGAAATCAGAAATTCAGCCATGTATGCTCATGCATAGAGTAGTTATATCTGTCAACCTGTTTTTTTGGAGAGCTCCATATGCTTATGGATTGACTTAAGTTATTGTGAAATTATGACGCAGAAACATAGCTCTTATAACTGTGGACATAGGTAAAACATTCCTGTGTCAAAATCGTAGACATGAAGAAAATATGGGCCGCAGATGAGCATGCTTTCTTCTTTATTAAAACATACTTCCCTATAGAGTTGAAACCACAGGGATACGCTTGATATCACTACATAGTATAAAACAAAGTCGCTTTCTCTGTCCCTATGTCCCTTTGAATGCTTAAATCTTTAAAACTACGCAACGGATTTTGAAGCAGTTTTAATAGATTTTTTAATAGATAATAGTGATTCAAGAGGAAAGTTTATGCGTACCGTGCGAAGCCGGGGCGGGTCGCTAGTTATATAGAGGTAGAGTGAGTGGGGGGAAGATGAAAAAAGGGGTAAGACAAAAAGTCTTCAATAACACCAGATTTATAGTACATATGACTGTGCTGGCAACATCGTTAGGGCCACCAATTTGTTACTTATCACAACTCAGTCAGCGGTTGCGGCTGAGATCGCCTGGTTGTGTGTAAAGTGCAATTTTCTAGGACAGTGTGTTTTTCAGGATTCACAAAAGTGATTTCATCTTGCCCCGTGTCTTGTAAATTAAATTACAAGGCAGGTACGAGTGTTTCATTGAAACATCTGCCTATTATTTTTTGTACATATTTATGTAATTACTTCTAAATCTCTCTATTTCTCGTATTTTAGAATTTATTTCAACTTTTCATCTTTCCCCATTTACATTTAACGGGGTAAGACAAACATATCAATGTTTTAATTTTGACCCTTTTTCAGATTTCATACTAAAAGCCAGATGTTCTCAAACTGTATCTTTGTGTAAGTTTCAGGAAGAAAATAAGAAATAAGAAAACAATTGCTGAAAGTAGTAAAACAAAAAATAACAAGAATGCTAAGAAATGTGAAATAAAAAAAGAATCCAATAGAAAAAGAAAATACCTTAAAAAGTACAAAAGAAAAAAATTAAGAATTATTTATGGTGATGAAAAAGAATATTCATATAGGTTTCATGTGAAATAAAAAAGTTTTCAGTTTTTATTTCATTTTTCATTAATAGATAAAAATTTTTTTCTTCATTCAAAACATGTGCAAATTGGCTCCAAAGTTTGAGAATCTCTTCTTCAATCTTCCCCCAGTGGGGTAAGTTCAGAATATATATTTTTTTTAAATTTGTTATATCTTTGTTAAAAATAGGTATTTTGGCACTACAGTCAGTTACAACTTTTTAAATTACTTAACACTATAGACTAAGGACCATAAACTTTGCCTAAGACCTACCTAAGACATGTTTTAACGATTTTAGATTTTTATCGATCTTACCCCGTCACCTTTTCATCTTCCCCCTGTTTCAATTAAGTTAAAATAATATTTTTAATTACAGTTTTCTACTATTTGGACAGCTTCATCAGGCTGTTATTGACATATTATAAAAATCTAGTCTTTACCCTTTAATTATGTCCAATTTACTTTTAGCTAAAGTTAATATCTATTCTTCTACATGGATTCAAAAACAACACTGACCATCTCATCAAAAAACCGTTCGATCTTGCCCCCACTCACTCTATAATATAAGATATGCTTATGCAAAGAAAATCAAGTAATATTTTTGTATACATAATTGAAATAATGGAGCTAACTACAGACTGTTGCCAACAATCTAGGGGATGCTCAACTGATCAATATAAATACCAGTTGTCGCGTCCCCAGAACACTGGCTGCGTTACCACGCTGTATGGCAATGCTGATGCGCTGCGCCAGATAGGTACTCACCAGCTCTCGAAATAGAGGAAGATCTTTCTCTGAAACCATTTGGGTGAATATCACCAAATAGACCCAAATAAAATCCTAACTTTTGAAATTTTAAATTCTGATGCAACGTCTTTCTTTTTGTTTCACAGGTGATAGTAGAAGAACGTTTTCTCCTCCAATTCCACTACACGCAGTGGCATTCCCACACGTGTCCATTCAGCAATGCCCTGTTGGAGTTTCGAAGGAGGGTACGGGCCGTGGTTGGAAGGCGGTTGGCGACCAATCCTAACGCTGGTCCCATGGTCGTGCATTGCAAGTAAGTGTAAAGTGTCTTTGGAAAAAACTGTTGTAGTTTCGAAGGAGGGTGCGTGCCGTGGTTGGGAGGCGGTTGGCAACCAATCATAACGCTGGTCCCATGGTCGTGCATTGCAAGTAAGTGTAAAGTCTCTTTGGAACAAACTGTTGTAGTTTCGAAGGAGGGTGCGTGCCGTGGTTGGGAGGCGGTTGGCAACCAATCATAACGCTGGTCCCATGGTCGTGCATTGCAAGTAAGTGTAAAGTCTCTTTGGAACAAACTGTTGTAGTTTCGAAGGAGGGTGCGTGCCGTGGTTGGGAGGCGGTTGGCAACCAATCATAACGCTGGTCCCATGGTCGTGCATTGCAAGTAAGTGTAAAGTCTCTTTGTAAAGCCTCTCTCATAACAAACATGGTTGGATGACGGTTGGTGATAATTCCTAAAGCGGTCCAATCGTGCATAGCAAGTAAATAACACTGGAATTTCAAAAACTTCGTGGGTCACTGGCAACTTAGAACCTGAGTTGTCTTTCAAAAGTTCTGCTTTATAAAAACACAAATTAAATTCAAGTTCCTATTTCAGACATAGCTTTAGCTATGAACAGAATAAATGATGATATGCCGCGCTTCCTTGCGTGGAGTAAAGCGCACGGTGTTAAGGTGAATCCCACGAAGACACAAATTAACATAGGAGAGAGCTCAAGAAAGATAACTAAAATTGATATGACGACATAAATTCCTCTCTTTTGACTTTCTGTTATTTATTTCCATTCAGAAAATCTGTTAAAAATCTGGATCTGATTGTAGACAGCGAGTTGTTTTGGAGTCCGAAATTGGCTAAACTCAACCAAAAAACCTTCGAAAAACATAGAAATTTATAATCAGTGGTGGCTCTGTTTTTCTCAGTGTCTCGAGACTGAATTTAAGTCAAAGTTTCCAAAAGCTGAATTTGAAAATTTTCTTTAGAGCTAGTAATCAAGTTACCAAATTGTGGGAAAAACAGAAAGAAGTTAATTCCGTGACCTTTTATAACGAGATTTACTTTCAATGAAGGCTTTGCAGACTTACCTACCCAAAACAAAGTTGAAGAAGTTTGAAAAACAAATTACTCTAATGATTGAACTTTAAGTAAAGAAGTTCATTTGTTTCAATAGAAAACAATGATTTATTAACAAGGAAAATTGGAATCAAGGAATGGAAAAAATTAAAACTAGTTTATACAATGGAAACAATTGACTAAGTAACTGCAGACAGTTGCAAACAATCTAAAGGCAGGTCAACTGATCCATGCCTTTACCAGGTCGTCTCCAAGACACGCTTTAACCATGCTGAATGGCAATTCTGATGCGTCAGATATGCTCTCGGGTCACGCGTCGCATCGAAAATAAAAAAAATATCTGACCAGACGATGCCCAGATTTTTTTTGTTTCAATTTATATTCATTTTCAGTGATGGGGGAGGGAGATCGGGAGTGTACTTGGCCATTGACGCCAACCTAGAGTTGGCTGAAGAAGAAGACTGTTTTGACGTTTTTGGATTCCTGAAGAAACTTCGGCAATCAAGGAAAGGCCTTATTGAGAATGAGGTAAAGTGCCTATTTGAAAATAAACATACATCTTTTCCTTATAAAAAGTCGGCTTATGTTTATAAGACAGATTCGATTTAGGACAGAAGTAGGCAGTAAAACTAACATTTCATACCTAATAGTTTTCTCTTATCATGTTTTACATGTTATTTATTAGTTACCAAAAAAAAATCTTCAGCGTCAAACTTAACTTACATCACAAATTTGTTGAGCTCAGAGGGACTCTTTTTTTGGGTTCTGTCACTATTGCTTTGAATAAAAGTGCTTTATTTCCTTAAGAATTAATGGAAATAAAGCACGATGGTGAACTAATGAAGCTTTAGCTAGTTTGAGTTCTTGGCAGTGGTTTGATAAATTAATTTATTCTCATACAATCCCATTAGGTTCCAGAAGTTTCAAGAACATTCTGCTATAACAATGTGTCTATTCCAACAGGAGCAGTACAAATTCGTCTACGACACACTAGAAGAGCACATAGTCTGCGGAGTCTCATGGTTTCCAGTGTCAGAGCTGTCTCAAAGACTTAAGCAGAAGTCACAGAGAGATCCGGTATCCAAACTCAACGAGTACCAGAAGGAATACCAGCAAATTTGCAAGCAAACGCCAAGGTTTACGATAGGGGACTGTGCGGGCGGGCATAGAGGCGACAATCGGGAGAAGAATCGAGATGTCCTGGTCGTTCCACGTATGTACAAAACCTTTATTTTTCTTACCAACTAGCACTTCCTTGCATGTAGCAGTGGAGACCTTTGGCTGGAGTGTGGATGCGAAGTGTTTAGTGGGAGAATTAGACCGAAAAGTTAACGAAATGACGCTCCGGTGCAAAGGATTGCCATTGCTTTTCCACGAAGTAATGCTGCAAGCATTACGGGCACCTTTGCACCGGGAATGGTCAAGGGGGATCACAAGCGGCAGAAGTATTGTTTCCGCCTCAGCCGCTTGTGGTAGGAACATTGTGACGCTTTCGCTCTCTTTCACAAACCCACCACGGCTGCCTGATACCGGGCCCAGAAATTACAAAAATAACCAAGTAAAATTAAGAAAGTTGAAATTTTTGTTCAACAACAAACAAGTCAATTGTTGTACAAGTCAATGTCGAAAATTAGGATACAGGACACCCACTTTCAAAGTTTCAACCGAATTCAAAAATTTATAGGAACTTTGAAAGCTGATGGTTCTCATATGGTCTTATATAAAGATGTGACGAAAGTACATTTGTCTATTGACTTCGTCTATATTGATGACCTGATTGGATTGTGATTTTGTCTTTTTTTATTTTTCAGCTGACAATTTTCGCCCATACCTAACGTCTTTCCAAGGGAACAGTTTTACAGATTACATAAATGCAGTGTTTGTAGATGTAAGTACCTATTTTTATTTTAAAACTTGATTATATTTGTGTAAATTAATCCATCCACATGATAGCTGATTCATCGCAAATCGCATACAAGTCTCTCTATGCTGTCGCTAACCTGACTTCGTCAACAAATGAAATGAATAAATAAATAATTTATTAACAACGAAAATTACATACTGTGTTCACATATTATTATTTGTGCATACCTCTATAGAAAAATCAAATTCTTCAAATTCTTTACATTTTATGTTTTTTGCATCTCAACAAATAATTAAGTAGACCTTTTTTTAACTTTGTATCCTTTTTCTCTTCTTTTTATGTCTTAAATACTTGCGTGAATTCCTAGCTTAGTTTTCTTTTATGTCATGGTAAATGTCGTCCTCATAAAGCAATCTGTGAATTGCATAGTGGGCTGAATTATTATCTAGGTATATCATAACAATCTAGTTATTTACAACTATATATTATATAGCCGATTCATGATCATCATCATCAGCCTATATTAGTCCACTGCTGGACATAGGCCTCCCCTAATGAGCGCCATAGCGCCCTGTCTTCATCTTTACGCATCCAGCATCTGCCGATTGTAGCCGATTGATTTTCATAAATAAATAAATAAATAAACCTATTTGTTCAGATTCAGATTCAGATTCAGATAATAAATATGTTTCTGCTGTAGGGTTACACCAAGCCCCGAGAGTACATCGTCACAGAATGGCCTTTAGTTCGCACCCAAGGCGAGTTCTGGTCTCTAGTGTACGACTACGAATGTGCAGCCGTGGTCGTACTTTGTGTTCCACCTAAGAACTCTGTAAGTTTGATAATTACTTTTATTATTTACTAGCGACCCGCCCCGGCTTCGCGCGGTGTTATTATACGTATAAACCTTCCTCTTGAATCACTCTATCTATTAAAAAACCGTATTGCGTAGTTTTAAAGATTTAAGCATACAAAGGGACATAGGGACAGAGAAAAACTAAACTAAGTTATAATTTTTTTATTATTTTAGTATTATAAATTATTTATTACTAATTTCACAATAAATATTATGTAGGACTAGGTGTTAAAGTGAAATTAGCTATGTAAGTCACTTTAGTTTATATACTTACATAATGTGATAGTTATATTATATTCAGTTGATATTAGTATATAAAAGAGAAAGCTTATATTGTTTAGTATATAATATCATTCAGTAGCTCCATACAAGATGTCATTCGTTTCTTTATGTAAAATTAGTTCGCTTGAATTATAACTAGATGTCGCGACTAAAAGTAGACGACGGCTAGATCGCGATATCAATTGGTTTCGTCCTTTCGACAAAACTCGAACCATAAATTTATTAAATCAGTTCTCAATGGAAAAGAAATAGTAGTTTTATTTATATACCCCAGTGCGCGAGTTAACATGGTGCCGAAACCAGGGATTACAGTGTAAAAGTGAATACAGTGAAAAAGTGACAAAAACAGTGAACAGTGACAGTGACAGTGCAAGTGACAGTGAACTCAAATTGGATTGCATTGGATTGTAAAACCGTGAGTAAAGTGAACTTTTGTGTGTAAAATCCAAAGTGAAATTACGAAAGACTTTGAAAATTTACTCTATACGGGACTTGTAAAAATTTTAAAAAAGTGTAAAAAAGACTTAGAAAATTTATGTAAAAATAAAACTTTGAAAAAATTAAGTTTAAAAAAGACTTAGAAAAATTGGTGAAAAATAAAAACTTAGAAGAAATTGTGATTAAAAAGACTTAGCATTTTTGGTGAAATATTGGACTTAGAAAAATTTTTTGATTGATAAAACAAAGTAATTAATGAACATTTGGACTTAGAAAATACTGTGATTAAAATAAAATATAAACAAAATGGAAAAAATTGAAGGAGAAATTAGAAAGCAAGAAAATTATTTAGAGAATATTGAAAGAGCGTTTGTGAATTATAAAAAATCACCAAAAGATAGAATAACACGATCTTATGTAGAATCAAAATTAGAAGGTTTGGAAAAAATATGGCGTGAATTCTTTTCTGGACATAGCTGTATAGTGAAAAACATACCTAAAGATAAGAAACAAACCATAGAATATTTTACAGAAGAGTTATATTACAAATGTGAAGAAATTTACCATGAATATAAAACAAAGTTGAAAGATGATCATCTGAATTTGACCGCTTCCTCTTCGAATGATACTTTGACACACAACTCAAATATGTCGAACCAAGCAGGATGTAAAGTGAAGCTACCTCAAATTCAACTGCCTACATTTAAAGGAAATTACGAAGAATGGCAAACTTTCTACGATATGTTTGTTTCTTTGATACATAAAAATTCGAGTTTGAACCCCGTCCAAAAGCTACATTATCTAAAGAGCTGTCTAAAGGGTGAACCAGAAAGACTATTATTGAATCTAGCCACCACAGAGAGCAACTATGATGAAGCTTGGAGTCAACTTATAAAAAGATACAGCAATATAAAATACAACGTTAACGAAATCATGAAACGCCTATTCAATCAAAAGGTCATAACAACAGAATCTTCAACACAAATCAAAACGTTGCTGGATACTACAGCCTCTTTTATAAAAGCATTAAATAACTTAGGAATTGATACATCCTCTTGGCACCCGATAGTCAATTACCTGGTCCTATCAAAATTAGATTCAGAGACAAGAAAGGCCTGGGAGATGTACTCAAACTCAAGTGATTCTGATGAAATACCTACATGGAATGACCTTGCAAACTTTCTAGAAAAAATATTCCGAACGCTAGAAATGCTAGAAGACTGTAAACCAAACGCCCAGAAACAAAACAAAAAGAATACCTACCATTGTAAGGTAGAAGATACAGATGAGAACAAAGAGAAAGAAAACAACAAAAAATTAACTTGCGTACTGTGCACCAGTGAACACTTACTATTTCAATGCGAACAGTTTAAGAAGCAGCCTATTGAAATGAGAAATGAGTTTATAAAATCCAATAAGCTGTGTTTTAACTGTTTCGCTTCCAACCACAGCGTGAAAAGCTGTCGTCGATCAACCTGTTGTAAAAAATGTGGAAGACGGCATCACACGCTGTTACACAGAGAGAGAACTCCAAATTCAGAGACGACACAAACAGAGAATACAGTGACGGGTGATCCTGTTACTGAAACGACTACGAACGAGAACGAGAAAAGAATCGTATCTCATTTTGCAAAGGAAAACCGCAGCGAAGTACTACTTGCTACAGCTTTAGTTAAAATCAAATCTAGTAACGGTAATGTAAGAGTAGTTAGAGCACTAATTGATCAGGGTTCCGAAGCTTCTTTTGTAAATGAAGATACAGTCCAAGCGTTAGGTTTAAAGCGATCCCCGGTGAATGGTCTTGTGTCCGGCGTAGGTGATGGTGAGATGAATATTAGAGACAAGGTTTCGTTTAACATAGAGTCAATTCAAAATCCTTCCTTTTCTGTGCAGGTTAAAGCATACGTTTTAAACAAACTTACCTCCCTTTTACCCACTAATAGAGTAACAGTAAAGGGTTGGTCAGAGATTAATACAGTGCCGCTAGCGGATCCAAAATACGGTGCACCTGGTCGAATTGACTTAATTCTGGGAGTAGAAATATACAGCGAAATCATACTTGAGGGACTGTTAAAACATCCGAACTACTGTGGTCCAATTGCGCAGAATACGCAATTTGGATGGGTTTTATCAGGTCCAATTATAGAAAATCCGAGGAAATCATCACACCATAGAGTAGTCAACCTACATATACGAGCAAAAGAAGATAACATCCAGCGACGGTTTTGGGAAACCAAAAGAAAACCAGAGGCAAAAACGAAGAAAATGATAAAAGAAGATAAAAAATGTGAAGAGTTTTGGGAAACTAAAAGAAAACCAGAGGCAAAAAAGAAGAAAATTATAAAAGAAGATAAAAAATATGAAGAGATATACGAGAAAACAACTATTAAAGAAGAAAATGAAGGATACAAAGTCAGATTACCGTTCAAAGAATCCAAACCAGATTGCTTTAACAACCAGATAGAAAAAATAGATTTGCGTCAGTTTAACCTACTAGAAAAGAAACGAACAGAAAGAAATGAACAACTAAAAGAAGAGAAACCTATAAAGACGTTCACTATGACGGTCAAAATTAAAGATAAATTTAAGTGGAAGAAAAATTGTAATTTAGGGAAGGCTTTAAGAATAATAGCAAACAACAGAAGATTTATGATGATTAAAAAACCGAAAGGAAAAGGAATACGAATAACTAATTTAAAAACAATTAAAGACATAAAAGAAGCCAATGAAATAAATCTAAAGGAAACACAAAAATTGAATTTTGAAGAGGAAACCAACAAAACATAATAATACTGATAAAAGAAAGTTACTATACAAAACTATTAATTCAAGATGGACATCAAGGGACACTACATGATACTTCACACCTCTAGAATCCGTAGTCCGATCTACTAAAGGTAATTTAAAAATGTAATAGGAGATTAACCTTAACTTCTGAGGAACTTACTATGTTATTAAAGCAAATAGAAGTTTGTCTTAATTCTCATCCGATTCCATGCTTGAGTGATAAACCTAATGATCTATTACCGTTAACACCTGGACACTTTTTAGCGGGTGAAACACTGACCACCATACCTGACCAAGACTTTTCACAGGATCATAGCTCTTGTATTTAAGAAACTTTGTCAAAAATGTTAGATAGCTTGTGGAGAAGATGGTCTTAAGAATATCTTGTAACTTTGAACAATAGGTATAAATGGGTAACTAAAACTAATGAGCCAGAAATTGATGATGTCGTGATTATAAGGGAAAATACCTTACCTCCTGCTTAATGGTTGATTAGCAAAGTTGTACAAAAACACCCAGGGAAAGACAACATTACTAGAGTTGTTACTTTAAGAACTAAGTTAGGATTGTGTAAACGACCATGCAATAAATTAACCTTGCTTCCAAATAAAACTGAGAATAAAAATTGAATTCAATTGTTGTTGTTAAGTAGCAAGTAGTTAATAGCATTTAAAACTGGTGTGTTATCAATAAATTAATGTGTGTACCTAATGTAAATTAAAATAATAAGAAACTGTATGAGTTTAGCTTATAGAAAACCAGTATCATAAATTGCTATTTCTGTGAAAAAATCATGTTTAAGTTTAATCGTGTTTATGAGTGTTTCAACTTCTTAATTGTGTGCCTAATTGTAAATTAAAATAATAAGAAACTGTTTGAGTTTAGCTTATAGAAAACATGTTAAATCATAAATGTTACTTCTGTGAAAACATGTTAAATCATAAATGTTATTTCTGTGAAAACATCATGTTTAAGTTTAATCATGTTTATTATGAATGTTTCAACTTCTTATTTGTGTGCCTAATTGTAAATTAAAATAATAAGGGAACAGAGTAACGTTTTAACTTTAAATTGTTTGATATTATTTTGAGTAAAATAGTACAAGAGTTATAGTTGCGAGTTCAAAATTTTGAGTTATATTGTTATTTCAAAAGCAAATTTCATAAATACTAGGTTAGTTGCATGCTTATATAAATGTTAAATAGAGCTTAAGGTTATAATGCCCTATCATTTTGTTTCAAAATGTGTTATTTTGGTTCAAGGGTTATATTAAAGAACAGAGTTCTTGGTGGGCGAAATGTTAAAGTGAAATTAGCTATGTAAGTCACTTTAGTTTATATACTTACATAATGTGATAGTTATATTATATTCAGTTGATATTAGTATATAAAAGAGAAAGCTTATATTGTTTAGTATATAATATCATTCAGTAGCTCCATACAAGATGTCATTCGTTTCTTTATGTAAAATTAGTTCGCTTGAATTATAACTAGATGTCGCGACTAAAAGTAGACGACGGCTAGATCGCGATATCAATTGGTTTCGTCCTTTCGACAAAACTCGAACCATAAATTTATTAAATCAGTTCTCAATGGAAAGAAATAGTGGTTTAATTTATATACCCCAGTGCGCGAGTTAACACTAGGTGTAACGGTATAATATTGTAAAGAGAATATTATTGATGTACCTATCCTTTTCCCTTTTACTGATTTCCTTCTAAATTTTCAGCAACAATTCCCTCCATTCTGGCCTGAAAGCCGCCATTCAAAGAAATACGGACCAGTGTTCACGATAGACCACGTATCACACAACCATTACACCAATATCAAGACTTGGATATTCAGAATCAATAAGAAGGTTCGTTGTATGCTGTGTAATCAACGTATTATGTATTCGTAACTATTTATTTGATTCAATAGTTTTCGTGTTGTTCTGAACTTTAAAATGTTTGTCGTGATCATAGTCCTATGATGTACAAGACCAACAGTGACAGATGGTCGGCGTTACCAAAAATTATATGTAAATGTGTGTGTGAAATAGTGTTGTCAACATTCTAGCATAATATTACCTTTCGATAGTTGTACTGGCGCATTCACCGGACACTTATGATTTAATGTAAAGGAGTTATATACAAATAAACAGAGCACCTTATTAAAATAGGCCATTTTCAAATAGTTTGAAAAAAATCTCGGCAATAAATAGGTTTCTTGAACGTAGTGAAAAATTCTATGTCTATGGTCGTGATGGTAAAATTTGCGTGCGTTTCAGATTATTTCACTGACTGAACTGATGGCAGGAGTGAAAGCCCCTACGAAGACAGTTCAGCTGTTCCAGCTGACTTGCTGGCCGATGGGCCATAAAGTGCCTTCTTCTACCAACTCTCTGGTCGAGCTAATGAACATGGTCGAGCGCTGGAGGCAGAGGACTGACTACGGACCCGTTTGCGTCGTCTCACCGTGAGTAGACGAGTTGGATGAACAGGGGAATGTATGTGATAGCCTTTTTGGATGGCTCGTGTAAAGGTGTTTCTGTCCAGGGATGGTCGGAGTCGAGCTGGAGTGTACTGCGCGGCGAACGCCTGCATCGAGCAGGTGATCCAGCACGGGGAGGTGGACGTGTTCCAGGCGGTGAAGACTGTGCGGCGGCATCGGCCGCAGCTCGTGGAGAACATGGTGAGGACTCAGGCTAGGACGGTGGAGTGGGCCGGTAGGACAGAGCTAACGGACCACCTTGTTCCAGACCGAGTACAAGTACTGCTACGATCTAGTTCTCCACTACGTCCTGCATTACTTAAATAAGGATATGAACGAAAAGAAGTGAGAGTGCGAACTCAAAGACGAGCTCTGGTTCATCGAGTTCGGTCGCGGCGCGGCGCTGCCCACGACGCCGCCCGAGGAGGCGAGCCCGGCGGCGGCGCGGCCCGCGCGGCCCCGGCGCGGCCTGTCGCTGGACCGCCTGCTGCCCGCGCGCGCGCCGCCGCCGCACGCCGCCGCCGCGCCCGCGCCGCGCCGCGACCGCCCGCCGCTGCGCCGCTCCATCCGCCTCGAGGAGCGCGACGCCGCCGCCGACGAGCGCCGCCGCGCCTTCGGCCGCCGCCCGCGCGCGCCCTCCATCGACGAGGACGACGCGAGCGACGCGCGCGAGGCCTGCGAGTGCGGCCGCTCACCCTCCTCCCCGCGGCCCGACTCCCCCTCCGCCGACGAGGACGACCTGGAACCGGAGCTCGTCTCCCCCCCGGCGCCCGCCGCCCCGCGCCGCGCCGCCTCCGCCGAGCGCGCCGCGCCGCCGCCCCGCGCCCTCTCGCAGGGCGTGTTCGAGCGCCGCCTGCCGCGCCTCTACCGCTTCGGGCTCGGCGAGCGCTGCAAGCGCGCCAGCTCCAGCGCACTCTACGAGCGCACCGAGGAGCGCTCCCCGACCGAGGCCTTCTACAACGCGACCGGCTCGACGCGCCTCAGCTCGCAGGAGCTCTTCGAGAAGTTCTGCTCGGAGGACTTCACGTCGCTGTACGGGCGCTGCGAGCGGCGCCGCCGGCCGCCGCACTCCAAGTCGACGGGCAGCAGCGGGCCGGACGTGCGCGCCGCGTGCTGCGGCCGCGCGCCCGCCGGCTCGCAGCCCGCGCTGCCGCGCCGCCGCGCGCCGCACACCGCGCCGCAGTCGGATCGCTCCACGGACGACGACGACGCCTCCCCGCAGGCGCCGCGCCCGCCGGACGACTGCTCGCGCTCGGCGCCGCCGCTCAGCCCGGACCGCTTCGAGGCGCGCTTCACCTTCGACATCTCCGAGCGCAGCGAGGTCGCCTCCGTGCGCGACGAGACGCCGTCCGACGCGACCGAGACGCGCAACCTGACGCTCTACGAGGAGCCGCACTCGGACCGCACGAGCGTCTGCGAGCTGTACGACGGGACGTTCGCGTCGCACCGGCCGTCGCTGCGGCGCGACGGGTCCCGCCGCCGCGCGGCCGGCACCGTCGACCTGAGCGCCCTCGACTTCCGCGCGATAGACGACGAGAGCCCGCGCGCGTCGCGGCGCTCGCTCGACGACACGCTGCGGCAGAGCTCGGAGTCGCGCAGCTGGGCCTCGGACTCCGTGTTCGCGACGCCGCGGCGCGCGCCGGCCGCCACCTCGCCGTGCTCGGGCGCGCCCTCGACGGCCGCCAGCACCGCGCTCGAGAACACGCTGGCGGAGGACGAGGCGCCCTCGGTGATCGAGCGGCGCGAGTACGCGCTGGCGCTGGAGCTGGGCCGCATCGAGCTGGAGGAGGAGCAGGGCACGCCGGGCGGCGGCGGCGCGCGGCTCTCGAGCCGGCCCTCCATGCACAAGTTGGAGCCGCTGGAGCCGGCGCCGGCGGGCGAGGCGCGCGCGGCGGCGGGCGGCGCCCGGCGGCGGCGCGGCGCCAGCGAGCCCCCGCGCCGCTCGTCGCGCTGCTTCCCGCTGTGACGCCGGCCGCGCGCGCTGACCGCGCCGCGCCGCCGCCGCGCCCGCGCCTGCGCCTCGCTCACCGCCCACGGTCGTGCCATATGAACTATCTGTACCTAGCTCGTTGAAGTGAACTCGCTCTAGTCTAGTGATGAAGAAAACGAATTTTTCATGTAATTATTCTATACTAGTATATAAACCAGTGAATAGTAACTGCCAAATTTCTAAATGGATCGTATATTTATCTCGTACTTGTAGATAGGGCTAGGTTAGGAGCGCGCTGCGAGCGTAGAGCGTAGATTCTAAATGACGTAGATAGATTGAACCCGCGACGCCGCAGTCCTCGACTGACACAGGGTCAACATAGCTATTGTGATTGCGAAATTATTTCAATTTTACTACCGCTTTATTTACTTGTAAATGAACGGACGATGGCTATTGTCTCATCGAAAAGTGTTCTAAACAGAATGTGTTAAATTATTCTTCTCACTTTTCTACTCTATACTTAATGGTCCGTTTCAAAAGTAGAGTGAAAATCTGCCAATAACCTTGAGCCCCGGTTCAAATTAATGTATAGTCATTAACTTGATTTAATAAGCGGTCTTGGCTCAATATACGTTGGAAAATTGTTAAAAATGGTTGATTTTCACTTTGTCGTTAAAATGGTCTTCAGCTAAAATAACTATTATTAGAAAAGTGACTTAAGTTATTTAAATGTTGTAACTTGTGATGTCGATGTACTTTACCCTCGTTGTATTGCATATTATGTATTCCTATATTATGTTACAAATTAATATATTTGTGTTGTGTGTCGTTGTAGATTATATTAGCTAAATATTTATTAAAATTTAGCTTCTTGAAGTCGTAATTATCGACGATATTTTTAGTTTGTTTCTAAACAGAAAATTGTGCCAACATTACAAAATGTGCTTACATATTAAATTCTTTGATGTGGTTTTACTAAAAATTCTTAGATTTTATTTTAGTGGATTAGAAAAAAATATATAATAAAAATATTATTTTATTTACGTATGAGCTTAAAGCTCGTTAATTTTAAGAGAAGTAATTTTAATGGATTTCCATAAATTTAATTATATTTTAGAAAAAATATAGAACTTATAGCTTATGTTGTTGTTGTTGTTATCCTTCCATTATTATTATTGTTATAAGATACATAATTTGTCCTCAAGGTGTCTGATACAAAGTGGAGACAAAAAAATTATAAAAACAAATCTTTACGAAGCCAAAGACCGAAATCACATTATGTTGGTGCCGTTAGTATAATATTTCAGTAAATATACAATTGAAATATAAGTAATATATTATAATATAACAAATTATAATTTATTATCTATATTAAATAACCTTATTTGCAACTTCCTAACCCAGTGATTCAAAATATTTTGCCAAACGATAGAACACTAATAGTATTGTTTAACGAATTGAACGCACAACCCAAAACCAATATATTTAGCTAAATATGTATAAATTATAATGTAACTTATAAAATGTTCCCCTAACTTTGTGATGCCATTTTTGATAGTGCAGATTTTAAAATGTATACGCTTTTTTATAAAAATAGCGGTGTTATTATATAAAATTATTTATTATAAATATGTACCTTGTCTTTATGTCTTTAGAGTCGTCAACATTTGATTTTAGACGCGTTCCTTAGTTTAGAAACCAGATGATAAATATAAAAAATTTAGGAATCAAGTGTTGAGGATTGTTTTTTCCATAATATTTCTTATAAAAAGACATTTTGCAATTTTTAAAGAATGTAATATCGTTTTCCAATTTTGGGTAATTGATCTACATTGAAATAAAAAGCACAGTTCTAGTTATAATTTCCAAATTCCATAATGAGGATTATTTTTAAATAAATTTAATAACAAACATAGCGTAACCTCTATTATCCTTTTTTCTTAAAGGCCTATTCCGTATCTATGCAGTATTCTCTACCCAGAGCAATAACATTCAGTCTCGGTTGGATTTCACGCGATCCGTGGTATTCTATCAATTATTACCTAGCACATTTTATCCGCACGAAATTGTAACATAGGAATCGCAGTAGTTTTAGCTACGATTTCGCGTAGAGATGTGCTACGGCTCTTATTTCAGAGAGATTAGAATGACCGCTAACCCACTCAGATTACAGATTCAGATTTCGCTTAGCGAGCTATGTTTGGAGTTTCTCTGAGTAGGATTCGTAACGAATACATCTAGCTCAGAACAAAAGTTATCGACTAATGAATTAGCAAGATAAAATGCTAGGGGACGGCCATATCTCAAGAAAAACCGATAACCGCGCTGGGGTAAACGTGTTCTTGAGTGGAGACAGCGACTCTGCAAACGTAAATGAAACGCTCCGGCCAGGGTTTTTTTTTATACCACCAAGGTGGCAAACAAGCATGCGGCCGGCCTGATGGAAAACGGTTACCGCAGCCTATGGACGCCTGCAACATCAGAGACATTACACGCGCGTTGCCGACCCTTTAAATGTCTTAAAAGGCCCTTTTTGAAGAAGGTGTGATGACGACCTGCCAAAGACTACAGACAGATGCTAGATGCGGCAAGCTGTAGACAGAACGCTATGGCGCTCTTTAGGGCAGGACTGGTAGTGGTTGATAATGATTATGATGACCCATATCCAGCTACCGCTCGCTCTGGGTAGCAAATACCGTAAAATTACACCTTAAACAGACCCTTAAGACTTGTGTCAAATCAGGTGCAGTTTTTTTACAATATTAAGATGAGCAATCGTAATGCTGACGCTTGTTTATTTCTTTGTGATTATAATTACCTCATTTTGGATGATTTTGTGTAAAGCTAGGTGTTTCTTTATTTAGGGTAAGTACAGTTTAAATGCTTTATTGTAAGTTGAAATTTCACGTGGACCATTATTCAATGTTTGTTTAGTAAATATAAAACAAAACTTTTCCTTAAATACCATCTTTATGTACATAAATTAATGACTAGTGGTAGTCATATATATACTTAGATATTGTATACAGTATACATTTCAATGATTTTGAATGTATGTGTAATCTTAGATATCGTAAGCATGGAAAACTGTACTAAATTATATATACTATAGAGCATTGTGATTTCCAGTTTTCCACTTCTAATACGTTTATTGTAAAATAACTTACTGAATATTGTCGTCATAAATGTTATTTAAATGTAATTTTAAAATTTATACATGGAACTTAATGGAAAATATATATATTTATTTGTTGTATAAAATTATTTGTTTTATTTTCGTTCACTACAATATACACTTCACCTCACTTCACATAATGAGGCTTGCTTTAAAAAACTATAAAACGACTTCAAATTCTTTAAAGCAGAAATGAGAACATCATCGTTAAATTCGAAGTCAAAACTTTACACATTTTGCATAATTCATAATTCAAAAATCAGCACACATCAGATCTTAATAAAATATAAACGAAAACATGAGAAGCACAAGCTTTTAAATATGGTGTGAAAGCTGAAATTCCACCATATTTTAATTTCTCAGTTCAGAATGTATCAATGGCCTTTTCAAATTAAACCCTACGCTGTAATTCATACCAACATGAACTACAATTCACTCCAATAGCCAGCCTCCATAAATTGAGCACAGCTCCATTTCGTACATTTAACACATGCATCATACTTTATGTGCATCGTACACAAACATATTACTCTGTGAGCCGCATGTGAATTTAATTCATAGTGCAACTAGGAGTAGAGATATTGAAGATGCGGCATTTTTAGTGTAAATGTGTCATCTGTGTAATTTCACCACTAGCTTTTCAATTTTCTGTGTGTGTTTAAGATGTTATTAAGATCAAAAATGTTATTTTTGTCTTTTTAATTCGATTGCACCCTTGGATGTTGCGTAAAAAATAATAATCTATATAAAACAAAGTAAGTCTTTATTAGCAACGAAAATTACAAGCAAGGAATAGATAAATTACAACTAGTATTTACAATTGAAACCATTGAGCTAACTGCAGACGGTTGCAAACAGTCTAAAGGTAGCTAGTACCCGGCCCGGCTTTGCACCGTTTTATTATACTTATAAACCTTACTCTTGAATCGCTCTATCTATTAAAAAACTGCATCAAAGTCCGTTGCGTAGTTTTAAAGATTTAAGCGTACATAAGGACATAGGGATATAGGGACTGAGAAAGCGACTTTGTTTTAAAAAAATATCTGAGCGTCTGGTCAATGCGACGCGTGACCCGAGAGCTGGTGATATCTGGATCAGCGCATCAGCATTGCCATACAGCGTGGTAATGCAGCCAGTGTCTTGGGGACGCTTCCGACTGGTATTGACGTGGATCAATTGAGCTACCTTTGGATTGTTTGCGACCGTCTGCAGTTAGTTCAATGGTTTCAATTGTATACAGGGTGTTAGTGTGAACAGCGTTCTCCTTGAAACCAGAGGTTCACCATCATGAGTAGAATCCAAAACCGATGAGAAAAGCTTAACACCTATTTTAGTTTAGCAAGAGTTTGATATTTCATGTCCTGGCTATCGTACACAATACCATAGTCACTCTACATACTTTAAGTACCTACCTACATAAGTAGTTATACCCGCGCCTTACTTGGATCGTAACTTCATTACTTGTGCCCTTCAAAAGACGGGATATTCGCACAGAAGGTGATCCGACACTGAGGTGCACATGCCACGTGTCGCCTGGTCGAAGTACTTGTGTGACGTGTTTGTGAGCAAAAGTTTAGTGTTTATAAAAATTTTCTTTAAAAAATGAGTAAAAAATAGAATCATTTTTTTTCATCCGTTTTGGATTCAACTCATGATGCTGAACCTCTGGTTTCAAGGACAACGGTGTTCACACTAACACCCTGTATATACTAGTTGTAATTTTTTCTATTCCTTGATTGTAATTTTCGTTTGTTAATAAGCCGTTTGCGTATCCTAATTATACTTAATGCAATAGTTTGGATGGATATAGATGAAAATTTTTACATCTTTACGACCAAACTACCGAATCTATCGGGAGGAAATTTTGAAAATCTTGTTATAACATAGTTTTAATTAATTTTCACGGGTGAAGCTGCGGGGCACAGCTAGTAATTTATAAATTTTAAATTTTATAGGAATCTAGTTAAAACTCTTTAGTTGAATCTCCACTAGGTAGTAATGAGGTACCTTTTTTCTAATCTACGTGCTACAGCGTAGACTACGCTGTAGCCCGTCTACGTCGTAGCCATCTACGCCGTAGGCCATCTACGCTGTAGCAATATCAAAATTATGAGAACACTCATTATATGACTATCTATCTATCTATCTATACTTATAATAAAACTGTAACAGGTCCAAATCTGTACATTGAAGATATTTTGAAAATTTTTTTTGGAGGGCACTCTATTATCTATACTCAAGCCAAAACTGTAATTTTTTTCATTCATGTCTGTCTGTCTGTCTGTCTGTCTGTATCGTAAACGCGCATCACGCCGAAACTACTTGATGGATTTAAATGAAACTCGGCATGATTATAGGTCATACTACGAGGAAGGACATAGGATACTTTTTATCCCGGAATTCAGTAAGGTTCCCATGGGAGAGGGTATGAAAGTAAAATTCCTTTACCGCTCATCACGCCGAAACTGCTGAATGACTTGGAATGAAACTTGGGACGATTTGAGTTCATACTACAAGGAAGGACATGGGATACTTTTTATCCCGAAATTCGGTAAGGTTCCCCTGGGAGAGAGGGTGAAAGAAAAATTCTTTAATGACTTGGAATGAAACTTGGGACGATTTGAGTTCATACTACAAGGAAGGACATGGGATACTTTTTATCCCGGAATTCGGTAAGGTTCCCCTGGGAGAGAGGGTGAAAGAAAAATTCTTTA
Source organism: Eupithecia centaureata (assembly GCA_944547425.1). Lineage (NCBI taxonomy): Eukaryota > Metazoa > Arthropoda > Insecta > Lepidoptera > Geometridae > Eupithecia > Eupithecia centaureata. The sequence continues at coordinate 12,299,892 of OX155691.1, forward strand.
ATGACTTGGAATGAAACTTGGGACGATTTGAGTTCATACTACAAGGAAGGACATGGGATACTTTTTATCCCGGAATTCGGTAAGGTTCCCCTGGGAGAGAGGGTGAAAGAAAAATTCTTTAACCACGCATCACGAGGGAAGTGAATGAATTCGAATGGAACTCGGGACGATTGGACATGGGATACATTTTATCCCGGAATTCAGTTTGGTTCCCCTGGGCTATACGGATTTTCAAAAATTTCTCACAGCATTTGAACGACGCGCGCGCGTCCTTCAGATGCTGTGAGAAATTTTTGAAAACCCGTATAGCCCAGGGGAACCAAACTGAATTGAACTGATAAACGCGTAAGTTTGTAAGGATGAATGGATAGATGGATGGACGTTTGTTTACTCTTTCACGCAAAAACTGCTGAACGGATCTGGATGAAATTTGGCACAGAGATAGATTATAAGCTGAAATAACACATAGGCTTTATTTTATCCCGAAAATCCCACGACAAAGGAATTACGCAATGAAAAAGCGAGTACTCGAAATACTAATCATGCGTAGACGAAGTCGCGGGCACCAGCTAGTACTTATAATAAAACTGTAACAGGTCCAATTCTGTACATTGAAGATATTTTGAAAATTTTTTTTGGAGGGCACTCTATTATCGATACTCAAGCCAAAACTGTAATTTTTTTCATTCATGTCTGTCTGTCTGTCTGTCTGTCTGTCTGTCTATCTGTCTGTCTGTCTTTCTGTCTGTCTGTATCGTAAACGCGCATAACGCCGATACTACTTAATGGATTTAAATGAAACTCGGCATGATTATAGGTCATACTACGAGGAAGGACATAGGATACTTTTTATCCCGGAATTCAGTAAGGTTCCCATGGGAGAGGGTATGAAAGTAAAATTCCTTACCGCGCATCACGCCGAAACTGCTAAATCAATTGGAATGAAACTCGGGACGATTTGAGTTCATACTACAAGAAAGGACATGGGATACTTTTTATCCCGGAATTCGGTAAGGTTCCCCTGGGAGAGAGGGTGAAAGAAAAATTCTTTAACCACGCATCACGACGGAAGTGAATGAATTCGAATGGAACTCGGGACGATTGGACATGGGATACATTTTATCCCGGAATTCAGTTTGGTTCCCCTGGGCTATACGGGTTTTTTTCAAAAATTTCTCACAGCAACTGAACGACGCGTAAAGCGTCGTTCAGATGCCGTGAGAAATTTTTGAAAACCCGTATAGCCCAGGGGAACGAAACTGAATTGAACTGATAAACGCGAAAGTTTGTAAGTATGAATGGATAGATGGATGGATAGATTGATAGATGGATGGATGTTTGTTACTCTTTCACGCAAAAACTGCTCAACGGATCTAGATGAAATTTGGCACAGCGATAGGTCATAAGCTGGAATAACACATAGGCTTTATTTTATCCCAAAAATCCCACGGGAAAAGGAATTAAGCAAGTAAAATCGCGAGTACTCGAAATACTAATCATGCGCAGACGAAGTCGTGGGCACCAGCTAGTTACACATAAAATTAAATATAAATTAAAATTTGAGTATGTGTCCTGTCTGAAGTGTATATTATTATATCTTATATACTCGACTATACATGATACATGTAACCAAGAGACAAATTATAAGATTATTGTCGGTACAATACAATACAGACATACCGACACTCGTTGAGTTAACCTCCAAAGGCTAGACCTATTTTGACGAGGCTTTCATTAGCACATAGCTGATGTCTCAGCGGGTATCTTAGGCTATTTATCTTATAAAAAAATAATGTGAATTCTACGCAGGAAAAGCCGCTGACGCTGCTACTAAGATATAAAAACGCACTAAAACTCAAGGTATTTCAGTCGGCATAGCTACGTAAAATGGTTAAATAATTGTCAGAATTTTTAAACCTTTTCGCAGATTGAATAAACAAAGCAAGGGTTGGAATGCGGCCCCTTCGGGACGGAATGCCTCAAAGGACGGGGAAATTAGATAACGTTTTTAAATACTGCCTGCTGTGCAGATACAGTTTTAAAAATATTTGGCAAAATTATAAGGCTCCAGATTTAATAGAGTTATCTATCAAAATTACAATGTAAAAATAGTAACAAGTTAAAGTTGGATCAATTGAGCTACCATTGACTGTTTGCAACCGTCTGCAGTTAGCTCAATGGTTTCAATTGTAAATACTAGTTGTAATTTTTCTATTCCTTGATTGTAATTTTCGTTGTTAATAAAGTAATTAAAACTATTACTATTATTTATTAGTTAAAACTAGTACCTCTATATAAAATTGATACAATTGAGCTAACTGCAGATTATTCGATTATCAAACCCCGTCATTACAAACTCTACACGGGCAAAACCGCAGGAATATATTTTATTAAAAACATAAAAGAAAAACAGAAATAAAATAGTAATCAAATATCGGAACTTGATACTAACGGTACAGAAAATAGAGTGCACTTTCATTTGTCAACAGAGTGAGCTTGAAGTGTTGGATTGCTATAAAAGCTTTTATAAAGTGATGGTTACTGAGAAATTGGTGTCATGTTTTCAGGGTTTCACGATTTCTCGGTTTCACCTCTGTACTGGAATACGATTTAGTGCGATTGAAACATTCATAAATAAATAAATAATAAATATTTCCGGACAGTCCACACAGCATCATCTAGCCCCAAGCTAAGCAGAGCTTGTGTTATGAGTACTAGATGACTGATATACTTAATACAATACATAACATAGATAGATATTTTTTATTATACATAGAAAACACCCAGACCACCGGAACAAATTTCTGCAGATCATACACAAATTTGTTCCGAGGCGGGAATCGAACCCGCAACCTCCTGCGTCGCAGGCGGACCTTCGCCCACCGCGCCACATTGGTCGTCAGAATAATGCTGAAAAATAATGCTGGAAAATCCACACGGCATTATCTAGCCCCAGACTAAGCTAGACTTTTTATTATGTGTACTAGACAGCCGTCATATATTATACGTATTTACTTAATATGATCTTAAGAATAAATATATGTTTTACGATACAAAGAAAGAACCCAGGTTACAATGTCATGTCTACAGATCGTAAAAAAAGATTGTCTCGCAGGAAATGAAATCACAACTGAGGATAAATTTATCCCTGTAATATCCTTGGAATTCGCAGGACATAATTGAAAAGCAAGCATGGAGAACAGCCATCTCTAGCTGTGGGAATAAACGCCTGGTGACGTTGATGATAAAACAGGTCGATAAAGAGTATTTATCTACACTTAAAAATCAAAGACCCCTTTCATTGCAAACTCTATACAGGAAAAAAATCCTGTTTTAAATGACTGTTAAGTTCAAAACGTCTTACAGAATAATATTAAAACTTCTACTTAATATCCATGCCTGTGAATGCTACTATGTTTTATTTTATTTTTATTTATTTAACCTTTTTAATGTTTATGCTTTTTAGTTTTATTTCAATGCGCACACAATCAAAAAAAAATATGTACCTAGCCAATGACGTCATTATTTATTATAATGATTGACTATTTGTGTCTTTTACATAATAAATGAATAAACTCCAATTTTAACCTGTCGGATGCCAATTTAACCCTGACAGGAAAAAGAAGTGAGTAATGTAATACGGAGGTGAAAAAATCACACAATTTTTTTGTGCGGCTAGTTTGCACGTCATGTCGATGAAGAGATTTATTGGAGCGCGTGGTGTGGAATTGCCTTAGCTTGTTGCCTGTCTAAGAAAAACGGTGGAGGTTGATTTATACACGTAACTTTGGTAAACTCATTCTTCATACAGTCTGTAATGGTATGGGTTTTTTGTTTCGGTGTAGGAATCACCGTATAGCCCGTTGAAGGGAAAAGTTAATACGTTCTAATATTATAAACGTGAAAGTTTATATGCATATGGATGTGAGTTCCTTGTTCACGCAAAAACTACTGAACTGATCTTACTGAAATTTTGAATGGACGTGGTACTAGCCCTGGAATTACACACATGCTACTTTTCATCCCATAAATCAGCTCCCACGGGTTATAAATAACCCTGAAACATTTCCATAAAAAAAGCGCGTGCGAAACCGCGGGCAGATTCTAGTATTACCAAAGCAGTTATGAGTACCGTAGGCGTAACAAGGTTATAGGAAAATTCCAATCTCCTAATACCTACGTCCTAAAATACGTTAATATAATATGACATTACGTTTTATCGCCACATAAAGCAACAGTCTGCTGTGTCCTTAATAAAGTGGTGACGTCACAACACTCACAACAACGGGGTGATAACGTCCTATATAATCCCTAACTGGTCATAACTTGTTTATGAGACCTGGTGGATATGTAGCGTCACTAAAGGCTATTTGATAATATCCTGACTTCCTTATCATTACTTAATATTTTTAATGCTAAAGTTTGTAAGGATGTATGGCTGGATGTTTGTTCCTCTTTCACAAAAAATACTGAACGGATCTGGCTGAAATCAATAGACGTAGTTCTAGCCCTGGAATAATAATAAGAAGAACCGACAACCGTTGGGGTAAACGTGTTCTTGAGTAGAGACCGCGACTCGGTAAACGTAGTGTAGGACGCCATCCGGCCAGGTGGGATGACGATCTGCGTAAGACTGCTGGCAGATGCTGGATGCGGCAAGCTGAAGACAGGGCGCTATGGCGCTCGTTGGGGGAGGCCTATGTTGGACTAATAAAGGTTGATAATGATGATGATTTTTTCCACGAATTCCACTAGGAAATTCATTAAACAGTAAATTCGAGTTTTTTATTATTAGATTTGTCACAGTGACTCTAGACTACATTCATAGAAGAAATGCAATGCAATAAAGTAAAGATAAACTTATTAATGTTAACATTTTGTCATTTCTCATCCCTATGGCCGCTACCGCTTGCGGTGTGTGTGTAGTCTTTCATATGATTCAATAGGATACAACTCGCACGCCTTCGCCTCTGCTCCGCCTCCGGCTACAGTGTGACCTTTAAAGACAAAAATGATCTGATTTCCATTCTGAATTCCTACTTTTGCATCCAATTAACTAATAAATAACAGAAAAAGAGCACTTGAGGATTCAATTAATCTCGTTACTCGGACTGAATCTTATTGAGAAAAAGGCAGACCAATCAATATTAAAAAGATTTCAACTTACAGTGGCTAGTATGGGTGTACAGAATACCAAAACGAAAAAGTTATCGTTGTCAAAGTTGTATTGCTATAATTAAGTATTTCAAAAACTATAAACCCCACATTAAAAACAGTCAAAACAAATCAAATTATAAAAATTTAAATGGGACCACATGAGAACCGCATGAGACCACATGAGCAATCAAATTAAAAAACCTGAAATAACAATAAAAATATACTACTTAACATAAAAAACAACGAAAATGTCAGTCATCGCTCAAAATAATTCGAAAACTACTAGTAACTAAACTAACTTATTCACTAAACAACTAAACTACTATTGGCAGAATTGTGTTAGATTGTCTCAAAAGCATAGCCTTCTCTCATTATATCTAGGTATAGGAGAACAAGAAAACTTTTAAAGTTTTAGTACAAAGTATTTAGCGCAACTCATATTATGGTTTCAGGACGATTTATTGCAAGCTTGTACAAGGGTGTGATTGCAGGTGCTCTATAGGATTTCAATGGGCTGAAGCGGAAGCGTACTTGAATTTTTGATAATAATATGTTGAAATGCATAAAATCTTTTGAAATTTAAATACAATTCGGTTATTTATCTCGTACCTTGTGTTTTTTTACCTTACGTTTCGATCGCGTTGCCGTGATTGTGGTCACGGTGCGACTATGTACAAACAAAAGGTTAGCGATAAATACGCGAAAGATAACTGGTGATTTGTAAATTTAATAATCGTTATTTAATTTTCAAATCGCGAATGTTTATAAAAATCAAATCAAGCAAAAAATGAAGAAATTTATGACCAAAATTTTTATAGGTAGTAGCTTTATTTTCGTTTCATTTTTAATTACATACAAAAGAGATTCACCACCGAGTCGAGTTTGTTAGCTTTGGCAACATATTTATTAATAAAAATATGTTAATAAAAAAGTCATTTAGTGTGTCTAACTAATTTTTTCATTTAAAATAGATTACATATAGATTAAATCTATCTGGAATAGTAAACATATAGGTTAAGATAGATATTTTGTTTGTAACTTCAGTCACAAACATTATTTAAGGATTATTAAGTCATCATTGACCTTCCAACGCTATGAATAGGCCTTAGGTTACTACGGACATGATCTATTCACACCTCTCTCGCGGCAAACCAATTCACTCCGCCACTTTATTTCACTCCTGCTACAGAAAGCCATTGCTTTCTACCTGTTTCTTGTAAATTGAATTAGCTAGAAGAACTTGCTTGAGTGTAAAGAGTGAGAGTGAGAGTGTGCCCTAAACTAAGTACATATAGGGCGTTTTGAGTGCGCGCTTTGGTAACGCGCGTTGTAAAAATCAGTAATTTTTGAAACATCCGTCCATCAAAACGAAAATTAAGTTCTGTATTTCCGTAAATACAATAAATGTAAATTACGATAGAAAATACTGATATCGATTTCGATTAACATAAAAAAGTGAAAAAATAACGACGAGACGTTTAGCCTGTTACTTATTTTTCAAATTGGAGCAAAAATGTGTACCTACTACTAGGTTAAAGACAGCGTACAAATTAGTTTTTTATTTTTCTGTTTTGTTTGATTTGTTAACTCTCTCTTTCAGAGGTATCAGGATCGAAAAAATAACTCCAATGGTGTTAAGAATACAGAATTTATTTATAATACCTTATTATATGTCAACTTAGTTAATAATGAAGGTAAAATACGGAATATGGAAATCACGTAAAACAATAAAACTCACGCATTACACGTGCGGCATTGCTAACCTAAAATGTGCCTATAGGCATCTAGCTTTCACATCTCTTTATGCTCTTTACGCTCTTATGGTACATTTTCGTTAGGAAGCAAATGCGTTTTTGACAGATTTCAATAGAACTTTCAACGTGAGCGAAATTACTTTCATAAACTGTTTTCATAGTCGGTTTTCGCTTCGACTGACTACCAAAAGTGCAGCCTTAGCCGATAAACGGACAAATCTAAGAAGACACCACTTGAGCTAGGAAAAGATTTTAAAATGAAAGGAATAAATGGAATGAAAAGGTTTTAATAACTGAATCTTTTGTTCAGAGGGAATTTAAGCTGTCTGTTTGTAACAGCTTGATTTATCAGGTAACAACAATCTAAAATAGTAGTAAAATGTACAAAAAATTCGGTTTGTTTTTAAGTTCCACAGTAAAGAAGTCAAAGAATTACTTCGGTAGGTTCCTAAGTATCTAGAAAGTAAAGATTTAGGGGCGATTTTGGAGAATATTATCCCATTATTCTATCAGTGTAATATATCAGTGTATATACTAATGTACTTACAATTTAATTTAGTTTAAAAAAATTAAAATGTGTCAAATTTTTTTTTTTTTTAAATAACTATCTAATTTTTAAAGTTAGGAAAAAAAAATTAAAAGATGTGTGATTAGTAGTATGTTTTGCAAGTGCTTGCTAAAGTTTCTTAGATATCTTCGTTGACAAAAAATACATAGAATCCTAAGATCTAGATAGAATCCACCTTTTGCTCCTATAAAATTACCAATACTTCAAAACAAAGATCTAGTTCCGCCTTCAAAATGGTTACGTGATGAACTTTCATTCAGTCATCGTTCATCATTAGGTCATTGTTTTACCGAGCAGCATTTCCGATGGGTCACAAAAGAGTCATTTGGCGAGACCATCGCCTAAATACGACCACAACGAGCTATTGATAGCTTATCGGATATCGATTGTACGTAGAGTGGACGTATTAAGGATTTTAATTAAGTGGTGGGCACTCGGTTGAAGTTTATTATAGCTTCGGCCACTTGTGCTTTATAAACGTGCGTAATCAATAAATACTTCCTTGCAGTAATGTAAATTATTAATACTTTAGAAGAGAATAAGTTCTAGAAAACACCCAGAACTCAGGAAATATTTGCAGATCTACTTCCCAGCTAGATATCACTTAAATAACCTAAAAAGGTAAAGGTTTCTTGTTCGCTTCTTTACTTTTATTAGAAAACCCATAAAAAGATTAAAGTGAACGAAAATTGAAGTGATCCCTTTATTCTCCTAGTTTCACAGTTTTATAATTTGAATTTCTGACGTGTCGACGAGTCCTGTAATGTCTAAAAGAATTAAATCACATTAAGTTTGAGTTTATTATGTTAATTCGCCCGACATTGAACCTTGTTGATATTAGTACGCAGTGGTCCCAGTGTGCCTCACGAATGAATGTCTTGAGTTCGTCCACTACACGCATGATTGAGCGCACAACTACTTAACTCGTGAAGTTAAGGTGACAGCGCTAAATACTCGAAATTTGAACCTTGTTGATATTAATACGCAGTGATCCCAGTGTGCCCAACGAATTATTGTCCTTAGTTCGTCCACTAAGCGCATGATTGATTGCACTAACGATGCTGATGTTAAGGTGACAGCGCTAAATACTCGAAATTTGTAACACGTAACATTTCCATAACTCCAAATATACCTAGTTTGAACTTACTAGATAGAGCCTTAGAAAAGGACAAAAATTTGATGACAAACGCAATAAATTTCGAGATTCATCATCCTTCATCCTTCATCATCAGCCGATCGACGTCTACTGCTTGACATTTGACACCTTTCTCCCTCAAAGATGACAATGACCGATAAGTTTCTATGATAATCATCATCATCATCATCATCAGCCCATATTAGTCCACTGCTGAACATAGGCCTCCCCTAAAATAATATGATATATCTTCTCTATGATAATATCCTTACTAATATAGTAAACGCGAAATTTTGTATGTATATGGATGTTTGTTTAAACTCTTTCACGCAAATCTACTGATTAGCTTTAATTTTGGAGAGTAATTCGTATTTTTCAGAATTTCACAGATCCTTAGTTTCTACGTTGTTCGTAGTTCTAGCCCTGATATAAAACTGTAAGCTTAAACAGAATATTACACGAAAGGATTAATATGAGAAACACGTTATAGAGTATTTTAATTTTAATCATTGAATTTAAATGTTCACAACATGTATGATAGGTTTTATAATAACTTAAAATACTTTACAATAATTTTCTTTATAATTATTTTATACTGAGCAATCGACATTAAGTTTATACGACTTGTTTTCTATTCCGCGTTCAAAAGTAAAGTCCGTTGAAACTGAGCCTTCCCGCTTTTCTTTCGCTGTCCCTTGCTGACGTCAGAGGCCTCGCTATTGGTCGTGGCAAAACAGCCGATACCGTACCTGTACAAGCTCGACCAATAGCAGACAAGTACGCAAGGAAGTCTCATTTTTAACCGAAAGCTTAATTAAAACTATTTAAATATTACCAATCTAATTAATTATTAATTAAGCTCTAACTTTAAGCAATAACAATAAATCATTATTTTATTTAATAAATACAACAAATAATTTTATAAACACTTAAAATATTATATTGGTACTTTCCGGTTGTGGATTCCGGAAGAAGGTGCAGGTGGCGACAACATCCGGCCGTCCTGCTCACGCATCCGTCCCTGGATCGCGTTGTAGTCTGATGCGATTGCTGAGAACAAATAATTAACACGTTAAGAAATTTTTCATTTAGGTTGTGTATTGAACATTTCTCCGGATCTGCTTTTCATTAACAGACTAAAATTACTATGTAATGACACATTATTGACAATCAGAGGGTCACTGTTCCATCACCGGTCAGTTGAAAATCAAGACTTGTAATTTACCCTAGGCGATGCCTTTGGCCAACCCTAGTTGCATATCATCACAAATCTTAATTTCATCTTGTAACAGATTTATTTTACACGGATAAATACTGTCACACGACTACCCTTCTGAATAACAATACTGTGTTCGAAGCAAACGCTTTAGACACTGATTTTGGAAAGGAAAGCAAATGGCAATTGCAAGATATACAATAAAAGTTATTTTTAGATAGTTATATATGTAAGTAATTAAATTATACCTGACAACATCCGGATCCATCACTCCACAGAATCTAGATCGGACAATTTGATCCAAGGTTTCATATTTTCAGCACAAGTCGTTCCTTCGTAGCGCTTACTAGACCTTTCAGCACCTCGCATATCTTTTACTTGATAGCGGTCATGACCCAAAACAACAGAAACTTGGAAAGGCCCTTTGAAAACTGGAAGTAATTTGGTGCTCTGCCCATCATTAGATTGGCTGGGAATTTTTATGACTACCAAATCACCAACATTATAAGTTCTAGCCTCCTTACGTTTCGAGTCGAATTGCTCTTTTTGTTTGTCTGCATTTGTCTTAATTCGATTACTCACTGTATTTCTTAATGATGTTACATCAATGGGCGCGTCTTCATTGGTCTCCATCAAATTGTCCGAATCCGTTTGTAGCCGATATCCAAAAAAAACTTCACTGGGAATGGCTGAGGTGGTTTTGTTAATAGTACTGTTAATGCCGTGCTGGATACTAGTAATATGAGTGTCCCATTTATTGTTGTCTGTTCCAGCGCCCATACTCCGTAGAGCATCGAGTATTGTCCGGTTATAGCGCTCTACTTGTCCATTAGAGCGCGGCATGGCTGTTGCAATTACATGTTGGCGAATATTTTTGTCTTGACAATATTTAGTAAATAGCTTAGATGTAAAAGAGCTTCCTGCATCACAAATTATACGTCTAGGATTACCAAAAACCTTGAAAATCTTATCTAGCTCATTAATGACCATTTGGGTCTTTGTATTACGCACAGGGGAAATAAATACAAACTTTGTAAAAGAATCGACGGTAACAAGAAGGTGAGTATTCTTTTGCGTTGTCATAACAAAAGGACCCAGATGGTCAATATGCAAAGTATGAAATGGTTTGGCATATTTGGGTATAGAAAATAATTTACCTTCCTTTTTGCCGTGGACATTCTTTGAGTAAATACAATTTAAACAATTTTTAATATATTTTGAAACAATTTTCTTCATTTTTGGAAACCAATACAAAGACTTGATTCTTTCGATTGACTTGTCCACTGCAAAATGGCCCAGATCATCATGATTAGCTCTTATAATTTGCCAGATACATTTCTTAGGTACTACCCACCGCCTTCCATATTCAGTGCGGCGATAAACCTTATTACCTAGTAATTCATAATCATTAAATATCTTTCGATTTAGCTCGGCCTGACCTGATTCTAATATGTTTTTGATTTCACTTATATTTGTGTCTTGTAATTGTACAGACAATAACCAATCACCTTCTGTAATAGCCAACACACTTTCATTGGATGGGTGAGCCGCTACTTCAATAACTGGATTCCGGCTGAGCGCGTCAACATGTTGCATCTGTGTTCCTGGTTTATGTATTGTATCAAATGTAAATTCTTGTGTTAATAAAACCCATCTGCCTACTCTCGAGTTTATTTCTTGTTTATTTAATGTGTATTTGACAGCATTACAATCTGTATAAATTTTAAAAGTTGAACCTAATAGATAGTGTCTGAATTTTTGCAAGCCTACTACAATTGCTAAAAACTCCAGTTCAAAGGAATGATAACGTTTTTCCTCATTAGAAGTTTGCCTACTGTAAAAATGAATAGGTTTTTCTCCCCTATCAGTTACTTGAGTTAAAATGCACCCTATACCATCGCGGCTGGCATCAGTGTACATGTTTATAGGTAATTTGGGATCAAATATTGTTAAAACCGCATTGTTTAATAATTCTTGTTTTAGTTTATTAACCGCTAACACCTGCTCTGTTCCCCATACCCATGTCACTTCTTTCTTCAGTAGTTCTGTCAATGGTTTAGCTATGAGCGCGCAATTTTTAATAAACTTTCTAAAATAATTAATAAGACCTAGAAATTGTCTCACCTGATGAATATTTTTAGGTTCAGGGTAATCTGCAACAGCTTTTAACTTCTTTTTCCCGGGACGAATTCCGTCTTCTGAAATATCATAACCCAAAAAACTGACAGAGCTTTGAAAGAAGTGACATTTATCTAAATTTATTGTCAGACCATTTTGCTCTAAGACTTGTAAAACTTCATTTAGTTGTTGGACATTTTCATCTAATGTATTTGTAGCTATTAACAGATCATCCATATAACAAATAACTTTTCCGAAACGAAGCTTTCCCAATACAGTATTCATCAACCTCTGAAATACAGCTGGCCCATTACTTAAACCAAAGGGCATTCTTTTAAACTCATAATGGCCGTCAGGGGTAATGAATGCTGTCTTGGGAATTGAATTTTCACTAATACCTATCTGGTAGTACCCGCTTTTAAGGTCTAATGAAGTATAATATTTACAACCTCTTAATTTATCAATCAGATCTTCTACAATAGGCATAGGATATTTTTCTTTTATTGTGACCTTATTCAGAGACCTATAGTCAACGCACATACGTTTCTCACCCGACGGCTTGTCAACTAATATAATAGGGCTAGCGTACGGGGAGTTGCTCTCTCTTATGATATCGTTTTTTATAAGGTCGTCAATTATTTTGCGGGTAGTAATTTTTTCAGACTCTGACATACGATAAGGCCTGTGACAAATAGGTTTATATGTAGTCAACTCGATATCTAACTGAACGCAATTAGTTTGGCCAAGTGTTTCTAAATCTTTAGATACGACACGTGGGTATTTAGAGAATATATTGTTTAGCAATGCAATGTGATTCATAGAATCTGTATTAAACATGAATGACTCTATTAATGCTACTTGCTCATTATTTAACGAGCAAAACTGAAGGCTATTACCTACTCGAGTATACATTATTCTCTCATCTTCCGTGAAATTCCTACCAACCAGAATAGGACAACCCGCTAATTCATCACAAATATACATGGTTACACTAAGTTCCGCTGTATCTACCCTGAGGTTTACTTGAACGCCCTGAAAAACTTGTGAAGAAGAATCAATTTTGAATCCTGTTAACACAACTGGCGTTTCAAGCTCAAAAGGAACCAGTTTTAACTCGTGTGCTAATGTTGACGTTATCAGTGAACAGCTACTGCCCATATCAATGAAAGCCTGTCGTTTACAATCATTCAATTCAACATCCTTAAAAAACTTATTTTTACTGTTAGGTTCAGCAATAAACTTAACCTCCGTGTCCTTCTCTACCTTTTCCAATTTAGGCTTAGATTTTGATCTACACGCAAGCTCCAGGTGGCCGTACCTACTACACAAGTTACATTTTACATTGTCTTTTTGAGTACAAGTAGTCTTTTTATGACCGGCTTCCCCACAACGATAACAAGTTATATGTGCACTAACTGGCTGAAAATTGTTCGAACCGCCTGTATTTGGATTCGAACCTTCAGGCCTCCTATCATTATTAACTAATGATGAACGAGCAGCATTTTTATTGTGTTGAATGTTTTGCTTTTGAGTAACTTTATGTTCAGCCTCACAGTGATTTTTCCCATGTAAAAATGAAGCTAACTCATCACAGTACCTAAAGTTACCGGCTTCTGCCGCTGTACTTATATTTTTATCACCAATTGACCCCACAATTACGGAAATAATATCTTGTTCCGAAAAATCTAATCTAAGTTTATCTATTTTCCCCTTTTGTTGAAAATAAAACTCATATAATGATTGGCCATCTGAAGGTTTCGTTTGAATCAAATCTTTTAACAGATTAAACATGTTACGTTTTGTTTTGAATGTATCTAATAACGTATTCCGCCAGTCCTCCCATTTCCAGGTGGTCCATCGTGTTTTATTTTTTAGCAATGAATCATACCAAGTTTTCGCTGTGTTACGTAATTTTTGCAAGGCTTGGTATTGTAAAACACGATCAGACCAACCGAAAGCACGAGCATTGGCTTCGACTACATTTAACCACATGGTAATATTGTCCACTAAAGGGTCGAATTCTGGTATCACTGATGATAAAATAACGTTTTGGCTTACTGTGGGAGACGCACGCCTGGTGCGTCTCGATTTCCTACGCCGTCTGTCATTACCACTACTACTGGATGAACTTGATGAAGAACTGGAACTCGAGGAGCTTGTAGAATTATTCCTCCTTCTTGACGACTTGTTCCCTTTACGTCGCTTTCGGCTACGTGGCATTTTTGTGAGCGTTGTTCCTTCACACTACTGATGTAAGCTTAAACAGAATATTACACGAAAGGATTAATATGAGAAACACGTTATAGAGTATTTTAATTTTAATCATTGAATTTAAATGTTCACAACATGTATGATAGGTTTTATAATAACTTAAAATACTTTACAATAATTTTCTTTATAATTATTTTATACTGAGCAATCGACATTAAGTTTATACGACTTGTTTTCTATTCCGCGTTCAAAAGTAAAGTCCGTTGAAACTGAGCCTTCCCGCTTTTCTTTCGCTGTCCCTTGCTGACGTCAGAGGCCTCGCTATTGGTCGTGGCAAAACAGCCGATACCGTACCTGTACAAGCTCGACCAATAGCAGACAAGTACGCAAGGAAGTCTCATTTTTAACCGGAAGCTTAATTAAAACTATTTAAATATTACCAATCTAATTAATTATTAATTAAGCTCTAACTTTAAGCAATAACAATAAATCATTATTTTATTTAATAAATACAACAAATAATTTTATAAACACTTAAAATATTATATTGGTACTTTCCGGTTGTGGATTCCGGAAGAAGGTGCAGGTGGCGACAACAAAACAAAGGTTACTTTTCATCCCATAAATCAAATAAAAATAAATACTAAGTTGCTTGTCTACCAATCGAACTTCGCTATCGTTGGAGTGACGATTGTAGAAAAAGAATCGCTAAGTAGCGAATGCTGGTTGGATCAGTGGTTGGATATGATGACTTATTTTGTTTGTTTTCATAAGTAACCAACCTGAATCTACACGAAGAAATAATATAGATAAACCTCTTCATTAATCAATTCAAGTCAATTCATAAGTAGCGACCCGCTCCGGCTTCGCACGGTTTTATTATACGTATAAACCTTCCTCTTGAATCATTCTATCTATTAAAAAAAACTGCATCAAAATCCGTTGCGTAGTTTTAAATAATTAAGCATACAAATGACATAGGGACATGGGGACATACATAGTAGTGATGGTCTGTTAACTTAAAACGTTTGTTAAGTAGTATTATTTCTCACTCTGACTTGTGAATAGAAGAATAAAAAGAAGTGAGAAATAACAATGCTTTAAAAACGAACAAAGCACGGTAGCTCTCTGTATATGATGGTTCTGAGTTCTATGTACTCTGTTGGGGCAACATCCATCTTGAGAGCTTAGTGGAAGCTCACATCTCTCACAAGTGCTAGAGATTTGACAGGTTTCTCCAAGGTTATACTGGATTTTAAGCTTTAAACTAATGTTTACTCAGTAGGTAACTATTTATCTGATTGTTTTATGTATGTAACTATTTATCTAGTTATAGGTCAATTTCGTCACCACACCCACGCCAAGATAAGGTAAGATGCCAAGCATAAGAACTACATTGCCTTAACAGAAATTAAGTAGATACTAATTTCGTAAATTAAAGTTAAAACATGACAAAATATATTTTTTTAAATATTAATGCTATTGTAAATAACTCAGAGAAAGAATAAAAGATCACGTCAAATGAAATTAGAATAAACTTTGTCTAATAAAATTGAAGTAAACATTTCTATCACACATAAATTCATTTACGGTGTAAGAGGCGGTTTATGATAAGTATGACCTTAATTTCCTATGAAACAACAAGGGATTTTACCCCTATGTATTTGCTGAATTCCCTCATGAAAGAAGTCCCAAGCATTTACTATTCTCACGGGGATCTCCCTGTCACTACCTCGTACAAACTAAGTCCTGTCTTATGCACGAAAACACAAATCACTACCACCTATTTACTCAGCCAAACTACCCAGAGCTCTCTCTCTCTGGCGCTGGTTATGTATTTGTGGACTTTCGCAGGGGTAAGGTAGACTGGTCGCTTGTGTGCTCTTCTGGTATTCATTGCGTGGCCAGACAGAGCAATTTTAACAAATTGTTGTTTGACCCATCAGTTATGTATGTTTTCTATGAATAGTTTTATATGAATATGGTTTTTTCTTTAGAATTCTTCGTATTTTAGGAAGCAGTTTGTAGTTTTACAATCGTTTGTCGTTTTATATAAAGTATTTATTTCCAAAATGATGTTTTTTGAATGGATACTTTTTGGAAATCCTTAAATAAGCGAATTTTGGTCATATTCCAGTTCCCTGAAATTAATGGTCTGAAATCCTCTTTAAAGATAAGGGGTATAACCAGGAATCGAAAAAATACAGTGTCCAGAAATCACCTCTAAAGGAGAAAATTTAAATTGAAATGAAGTCTATCTGTTATTCCAGGGCTAGAACTACGTCTATTCCAAATTTCCCCCCGATTAGTTCAGTAGTTTTCGCGTGAAAGAGGAATAAACATCCATCCACACATCCATACAAACATTCGCGTTTATAATCATTAGTAAGGATAAAGGTATACTTCATCACTACATAGTATAAAACAAAGTCGCTTTTTCTGTCCCTATTTCCCGATGTCCCTTTGACTGCTTAAATCTTTAAAACTACGCAACGGATTTTGATGCGGTTTTTTTTAATAGATAGAGTGATTTAAGAGGAGGGTTTATAAATATAATAAAACCGTGCGAAGCCGGAGCGGGTCACTAGTAATACAATAAATAAAAAAAAGAAGTAAAGTAGTGCATATTTTTATGGGTACGTAAATAAGTAAGATAAAATTTAGAATTAGGCATGCATTAAGAATTCGCAAAACAAAAAACAATTGCTTAGTTAAATAATAACGTGAAATTAGATAAAAACTAACTAAGCAATATATTTATTGTATTTACAATACACCCTATCTTCGGAAAGAAAGTAAACCTCTTTGTGTTCCCTACAATAAGCCCTATAATTACCCATCTACCTACATCTACCCAGATCTTCCTTATTACCGTAGTAATATTCCGAATAGACTTCAATTTTATTCATTATTTTAATACTCCGACATTTTTATCACGGGGTCTTATATAAATTAGATTAGATCGAGGAATACAGAGTGTCCAGAATGCTGGCAGCATTGCCACGTTGAATAGCAATGTTAATTCGTTTACCGAAATAGAAGTCAGTATTCCGATCACCAATGCAGCCAGTGTCTTGGAGACGCTTCCGACTGGTATTGATATGGATCAGTTAATGTATCTACCTACCTAATCATATTGTTTGCAATAATGTTAATGATTCTATTCGTTGATTGTAATTTTCTTTGTTATAAATTCTGATTAGATTAGATGGATTAGATGGCGCTCATTGGGGGAGGCCTATGTCCAGCATTGGACTATAGGTTGATGATGATGATGATGATATTTTCTGAATGATATTAATTATAATAATTTATATATTATTAGTTATAATGATATATTCTGGTTTTAAATTCTGAATTATTTTACAAACACATAAACCTCTTGGGAATCATTTTTTGTAAAAGTTTTTCACAAAATAGTTTTTAATTTTCGAATTTTGGGAAAACTTACAGCTAGTAAATTACAAAACAATGATGATTAATCTAAATACATAAAAGTACTTAAACTGAAGAAGGCTATTTATAAAGTTTCCACTTTTTTAATACTTAGTGAAAATACGAAAAGATGTTTAAGACATTTTCGTTTACTTACCTCTTGCTTTAAAAACACACTTTTATCTCACAGACTCGACGTAATGTAGAATCAATGTTCACTGCCAGGGGAGAATCTACATGCTTTATATTAAAACAGCTGAGGATTTACTCGCATTCACATGACATTAGCCCATACAAACACAACAAAATAAATGTTAATCATTTCGTTCACAATTTTCATGATTATTTTATGTTATACAATATTTTAAAGCTACATACTTTTAAGAAAAGAATATTAATATTTCTACTACTGTTTGTAATACTAGTCATCTAGTGCCCATAATACAAGCTATTAGCTTGGGGCTAGATGATGCTGTGTGGATTGTCCAGCATTATTTATGTGAGGCTATTTTAATAGGTACCTAATATTTGACAATTCATCAAAATTCAACAACGTAACCTTGTAACGGCGGGCATAAAATAAATAAGAATATGATATACTAAATTTTAATACTCTATTAAACTTTGAATTATAAGACTGCTCCTTTCACGGCACAAGCTTTGGGAGGCCTTAATCAAGCAGTAAAATAAAGATAATATTACCACGGATGATAATAATGAAAGAATTTTGATATATATAGATAATTTTTTTGATGCACATACATAGACTGTTGTCTGACTGTTTATATTTTACCGTAAACAATTTTAGTTACCATATAATAAATTAAAAGCCTTGTTCGCTCGTTTCAAATTAAATCACCGAGCATTACGGAATTGCGTTGCATTTTATTGAAAATAAAACCTTAAAGCTTTTCCAATTACACTCATGAATATCAAACTATCTACGTATAGAGCTACCGAGTATAGTAATTGTAAGTTATTACTGAAATGGCTTACGGAGTGGCTAGTATAATTTTCACAAAAACCTATCGGAAAAAGTATTGTTTTGAGAACGCTGATCGTGATAATTTATGAACGCAGGCTTGTCAATCAAAGTAGGACCTTTTACTGTAATAAAATCACTGCTTATAATCTGGTTTCGTAAGAAACTATTGAATCAATCTTGCTGCTGGCTTTTTTTAATAAAAGAACAAAATTAATACTTTGTACTATGCTCTACTTATACTATATTATTTTTTAATCATTTTGCTTGTACGCATAAACTTCTAAAATATTAATTCTATTCTATGAACCCAAGTGTATTATATAAATTGTATATAAATGATAAACCTTAAATAAAAAAACAACCAACTAAGTACTATAGTATACTAATTTCTTTTTACTAATTCCTTTAAATAATCGGAAACGACAAATAAAGCATTACAACAATGACAATAATAGCTCGAGTGTAAATAATTGAAGTAATTGATGGTCACTCGAGCTTTTACAATTAAAACAAACGCGAATAGAGTAAAAAACACGAAAAACCACAAGGGGTGACAGAACATGTTGTACATAGATGTAAATTCCTAATAGTTTGTGACGAGTTATTCGAAATCTAAATTGAATGCCATTACTTCAAAAGCAATTGATGGATTGAAAAGGGTACACTGGTTTCCATACAAATGGTTTAATGATTTTTGTGCCGTACCAGAATTGAACGTTTATTTTGTTCTGTTTTCATTACTTTTCGTGATATTTGTGACAGCACGCTCTAAATACACAAAATCACATCTGCGTAGCCGTAGCGAGTCCTAAAAATATTATTTTCAGGAATCTGCCATGGATTGGAAGGCAATATCTTATTTTCAAATTTAGCAAGCTACGTATGTCAATAACCCCGGGTAGCGCCAATCAAATCACTGGGTACTTAGCGATGCCTCTGTGGTAAAAAAGACTTTGATTTGCTTGATTTGATTTGATTGATCAAGGATACCGAACACCGCTCTTTTCTTCGTCTTTCTGATTTTTCTTCTATTTTTATATTTGTGGATTTCCTGCCTTATTCTGACTGTCAGAAAAAACAATAAAACAATCAGAAAAGTCTAATATATATTTATCTTTTTGAGATATATGAAATTGTATTTCCAGTTTCTACAGTAACTTTGGCGTTGATTTGATGAAAATTTTTTATTATGACATTAAAAGCGTTTTTATGAAATCAGCAAACCAATCAGAAAAATCTAATATTATTACATTATCTTCGTAACGCTTGAGATATATGAAATTATATTTACAATTTTTACAATAACTTTGGCATTGATTTGATGAAACAATTTTATTATGATACTGACGACCCGCCCCGGCTTCGCACGGTTTCATTGTACGTATACACCTTCCTCTTGAATCACTCTATCTATTAAAAAAACCTCATCAAAATCCGTTGCGTAGTTTTAAAGATTTAAGCATACATAGGGAGATAGGGACTGAGAAAGCAACTTTGTTTTATACTATGTAGTGATTAGTAAAGGCGTTTGTATGAAATCAGCAACGGCTCGCAGTTATACCAACAATATATGCATGATTAATTGTTGTCAGTGGAAACAAAATTGATTATTTACTGTCTCATTAATTAACAACTGATGATTGAATTTCCTGCGTAATTATTGACTCGAGCCAATTTGATTGGCTCCTGTCATACAGAAAAAAAGTCAATTGTTTTTGTATTTACACCAATTTTAATATGTTTCAACCTTTTATGAACGACATTCACTTGTTTCCTAGTTTTAAGTATGTTATTTGAGTTTTCTGATAAACCAAAGAGGCCTGCAAGGTCTAAAATTAATACTTAAACAACTTTCAGACACATTCACCACTAAATTTAAGCTTGTGAACACAACAACACAAGTTAACAATAATCTTGTAACAAGTTTCAAATTGAAATCTAAGTGACGTAATAAAAGTACATTTTTTTTTTTCCTTTATTTACTAGCATATACATTTGAAATATATTATACTAGAGTAACATTACAATCTAGCCATAGATTTGGCTAATGGGTAATTTGGTTTTAACTTAGTTTTATAAAAATATATTACTAAGAACGTGTCCATTGGCACTTTTCTTATTGTCTCTAATTAAGGGGAAGACACTTTTTTCATGTGTTCTTTAAATTAGCACTTACACTATAATAATCACTAAACTAACTCAAAAGGCTTTGTTCTTTTGAGCCTTCTCACTATGTCCGTGTTGTCGAGGAGCTGGATCGCCTCGACGTTCACATGATGATGAAGCCTGTGTTCGTGAGCCTCTGCATATTTTTTAATAACTGAGTCGACGAATTCAATATTCAGGTCCCGATGAAGATCGTCGTTTCTAATATACCAAGGAGCATTCACAATTGCCCTGAGAACTTTGTTCTGGAATCTTTGTATGAAAGCTATATTTGTCTTTTTGGTACAGCCCCAGAGCTGTATTCCATAAGTCCAGATTGGCATGAGGACTTGTTTGTACAAAAGAAGTTTATTATGTACTGCTAAAGTAGAATTCTTCCCAATCAGCCAGTACATTTTCTTGTAGCGGATCTCTAGCTCCTCTTTTTTTTTCTTGACGTGAGCTTTCCAGCGCAGCTTCGCGTCTAATGTCATGCCCAAATACTTCGCTGTATTTTCGCATGGTATGATGGCACCGTATAAAAGTACATATACAGATAAAAAAAAACACTGGATGATCGATCACCTACAAAAATCTGTCTACGAGAAAACGTTCCAGAATGAACATTTTAAATAAATCTCTTTGAGCATAATATTGGGAGAGGCCTATGTACACTAACAAAATAAAAAGGATCGGGTAGTGACTCAAAAAACAACAAGTTACAGGAAAAGATAGACAGAATCGTCACTTGATATCATTTATCTATAATATGGCTTTTTTAATATACCTATCTAATAATTTAACTTCTACTGATTTTTGATATATTTCAGAAAACAAAATTACTGACTGTAACATAAGGAAAGGACTTAAGTGATTTAATATATGAATAAATATGATTTAAAGTGTTACTTATATCAGTACATATCCTTAACCAATCGATCAACTTTATCTAACCCCAAGCTAAGCAAAGCTTGTGTTACTGTAACCAATTAACGACGACCGATGTGGCGCGGTGGGCGAAGGTCCGCCTGCGACGCAGGAGGTTGCGGGTTCGATTCCCGCCTCGTAACAGATTTGTACACGATCTGCAGAAATTTGTTTCGTTGGTCTGGGTGTTTAATATGTATGATAAAAATATCTATCTATGTAGTATATTGTATTAAGTATACCAGTCATCTAGTACCCATCACACAAGCTCTGCTTAGCTTGGGGCTAGATGATGCTGTGTGGACTGTCCGGAATTAGTTATTTATTTATTTATTATTTATAATTTACATCAAAAGAAATAGAAATATATTTTTAAACTCTAGAATATCCATATCAAACAATAGATGGATATACTGGACGGTAGGAATTGACTTTTTCACACCTAGTTACAGATGTACCAGACACGCGCTAAGGTGACACGGAAGACCAGCGCTGTAATTGCTCCCTGAGCTTCTACACCACACGCTGAGTGGCCACCCTATTGGTTCCATGTATTTATTGTTTCATGTTTTAGTTATAGCTTACACTGTATATTTTGTGAAAACCAAATAAACTTTTTCTTATCTTATCTTATCTTATCTTATCTATACTAGCGACCCGCCCCGGCTTTGCACAGTTTTATTATACCAACGTATAAACCTCCCTCTTGAATCACTCTATCTATAAAAAAAACCGCATCGACGAGGGATAGAGAAAGCGACTTTGTTTTATACTATGTAGTGAAAGTGATACCAGAGATGTAAGTATTTTCCAAAATACACCTAATTTATCTTCCATTGACTCTGGTTTCCAAAAGCACGTTTCGCCTATATTTTGATAATTTTAGCCATTTTATTGCCTACATTCACACATCAAAAGATTTCCCGTAACTCTGAAACTGCGCTACGTGTCTGTAATACAAAATACTGTAGTACCTATAATGATCCTTCAGACAAATTACACCATTGTCTGCAAAGCAGATTGTGTGCGAAGACAATAGCTGGGAAAATGAGCCGTAATGGCCATATTAATAAGGACTAAGCTTGGATTATGTGTAATGGAGCATTATAATTCGTACTTGGTTAGCATTCGTGAAGATCTCTTGAGAAGAACCCTGACTAACATTTGGTTTTGGTTTGTTTATCATTTGGTAAACATATAAATAAATAATGCTAAATAATGCCGCACATCATCATCTAGCTAGACCCAAGCTAAGCAGAGTTTGTGTTATGCGTACCTTCTACCTACTAGTAACTTTATACATTACATAGATGATATTTTAACTATACATAGAAAACACATAACAGTTATATTAAGTACATGCATTTACTACTTACCTTGTATCTAAACGATTTCCTAAAAAGCTTTTCACCAGAAGGCAGAGTCTTGAATACTGGCAGCATTGACACGTTGAATGGCGGAGTGGAATAGATTTAAAAATCTAATAAAAGTGTGGTTAACGGTGGAATACTGAAACTTTCACGTCTCAAGTTGCCATCATTTGACAGTTTTCAATGTAAATTTGTCAAAAATCATAACATGTCTTAGGGCTCCCATACAAAACGATGCGATGCGAGTTCGCAGTTTTGTGTGGGAGCCCTTAATGCAAGTTGAGTTTGAGTATTTGGGGGTAAATGTTCATGACACCTCTAAGAGTCATTTTTCAATCATTTGTAACAAAAGAATTGATACGCTAAAACCTTCGATTAAATATACACGCTAAAGCGAATAAGGCATCATAAGGTGTTCTTCTAAGATATTCTAGAAAACAATTTGGCACTAGTACGAACCCGCAACCTTTGCTACTATCTTCGCCCAATGCGCCGAACAGGTATTCATTATGCTATGAATTACATATTCACATTCCTGCATTTCAGCTGATGTAGACCCGGGAGAGTAGAACTTGAGATCGTATCAGATACAACTCAGAACTTATATAGTATGAGTTTGTGTAGGTTAAGAAAACTATAAAAGTTTTGTAGTTTCCTGCCCTACAGCGCCTTGCAAAGCTTATCGGATACTGTGAGGATTCGTACTTCTTTTCATACTGTGACAACATTGTAATAAAATTGAATAGAATAGAAAAATCTTAATTATACTCAATACTTGTACTACACAAAGAAAGAAAATAATAGAAAACAAATCTGTAACCAATAAGCACTTAAAAAAATTAATTTTAAACTCTAACTAATACATACAATACTCAAACTATCAGTTGCTGTTGTGTGCAATATTGATTGTAGTTTTTGAGTTCTGACTATTCTGAGGGACTTCACAGGGTGCATTTTAGCAGTAGGTGTATCTTTGACAATTCACCGGTAACTAAACGAAAACTTGTAGCTTTTTGGTTCTATGCAAACTCATGCTAGCCACAGATAGAAGTGTTCCCTAGTGCCCATAAATATCTCTCAGGTTGAATCTTGATATGATTGTGACCGTGATGCTTTGTAATGAAAATATGGAGCTCGTGGGGAAATCCGGGCTGATAATCGTATTCTCAACGTCTCACGTGTGCCGTTGCTTATTCCTAACGTGTCACGAAAATTTTCACGCGAATTCAAGAGCATCGTCATAACAATCTACTAAATCCAGTGGTGTAACCTCTGGATTGTTTGCAGCCTTTATTTCCTTTACATCTTACAGGACTCTTGGTCACGTCGGAAGGTTCATATATTATACAGGGTGTTAGTGTGAACACCGTTGTCCTTGAAACCAGAGGTTCAGCATCATGAGTAGAATCCAAAACCGATGAGAAAAGCTTAACACCTATTTTAGTTTTGCAAGATTTTGATATTTCATGTCTTCACTATCGTACACGATGCCATAGTCACTCTACATACTTTAAGTGCCTACCTACGTAAGTACTTATACCCGCGCCTTACTTGGATCGTAACTTCATTACTTGTGCCCTTCAAAAGACGGGATATTCGCACAGAAGGTGATCCGACACTAAGGTGCACATGCCACGTGTCGCCTGGTCGAAGTACTTGTGTCACGTGTTTGTGAGCAAACGTTTAGTGTTTATAAAAATTTTCTTTAAAAAATGAGTAAAAAATAGAATCATTTTTTTTATCCGTTTTGGATTCTACTCATGATGCTGAACCTCTGGTTTCAAGGACAACGGTGTTCACACTAACACCCTGTATAGATACCTACATTTGATTGAATCTAGGAAATAAAGTGAACGCTTTGATTTTTATTCAAATAAAGAAGCGAATAAGAAACATTTACCTTAGTTTTCGAGTTGGAGAAATATCTACTCGTCCCAAGCTTTCATCCTAGATAATCTGATATTTTTTAGTTCCCTTTTTACAAAAAATATTTTTGACAATTTGTTACAATTTATTAACTGATTTTTGCACACAATAGAGAAACCTTGGCACTTTTGAGACGCGTTCCTCCATCTGTAACATGGCGAAATTTATCATCCTGACATGATACCGATTAATTAAGTGGAATAAAAGCCCGGAGCCCGTCTATCTAAGGCATATTAATCAATCCACACCGTCATTTAAGCGAGGCTGGACAATTCACACAGGATCATCTAAGACCAAGTGAACAGAGATTGTGTTTTACATGCCTTAGGTACTTAATTACTCATATACGTAAGCTCTGCTACATTACATACAAATATATTTTTTGTTCATAGAAAATACACAAAATTCATTGTTCCATCCTTGCATAATAATAATACTAGACAATCCACACAGCATCATCTAGCCCTAAGCTAAGCAGAGCTTGTGTTATGAGTACTAATGACTGATATACTTAATATAATGCAATAGGTACATAGAAAAATATTTTTTACTATACATAGAAAACCACCATGAAACCAATATTTGCAGAACGTACAAAGATTTGTCACACTGCGGGAATCTAACCAACAACTTCCTGCGTCGCAGGCGGACCTTCGCCCGCCACGCCATATCGGTCGTCACATAATGTAATCTAATACCGATCCTCATATGCCAAGGGATCCCATCCTTATCGCGTCTAAGCAACTTAATCCCGTGATAAATGGGCCCGCTGATAAGCCTCTTGCAAATTGCTGCTATTTTTTATCTCTTAGCTATTCGAGATAAGATAAAAAGCGATCGTTACTGAAAGGCTAATTGCCAACAAGCTTGTAAAAAAGAAAGATTTAAGAAAAAATATAAGTTGCAAAACTATTTCATTGGGCCGTGACCATTTTGTCTTGATAGGTAGGTACACACAAACCTTAAGTAGGTATATACTTTTTTGTTAATATTCTTGTACAGATATGATTATTTACAAATCGTACACTTCTTGTTTTTAAATAAAATAATAGTGATACTCTTTACTAACAAAGACAAATACTACAATCAAGAATAGAAACATATTGTAAGTTGCGGAATGAAATTAAACGCAAACCTACATTTTATATAAAAAATACAAAAGCAAAAGTTATCAGTTTTTTGAACCCAGCAAAATAAACATTGTATGTATTGAAAGAGGCGGAACCCCTGAACGTTTCGCGATTGGGTGCTTTGCCCTTCCACACGTTGATCAAAGCACAGGCCTCTCATCTAGGGCTGGCACTCGGGTACGCCTCGGTGATTTGATCCTTTTATTGATAGAAAGATAAAATAGTTATTTGTTATACAAGAGTGAAAAGTTGCTTTTTAACAGCGTGCTCAACTTTGATGACCGAGCAAGCGAAGGATTCGAAAACAGAATCCTTAAATCCTTAAAAATTAGAAAACGTAGTGCACACGATGTTCTAAATTAAATTTATTTGATTTTTAAGAGGATAAAAACTGCTTTTGCACTCAGATATCGAAGAGCAAAAATATTCTTTCCGAGATGGGGGGCTGAAAAGTTTATTTGTTTCTACAGACACAAGCATGCAATATATGTATAGACACTAGCATCTGCTCTTGGCTTCGCACGTGTTGTTTCTATGGAAATGTCAAAAGGCTATTTCAGACTTTGGTAAATAAATAAAATAATAATTGTAGATTCAAAATCCTTTCTTCGATTATCTACTAATTTTCCTGACGCATCGACCCTGAAGTGTGAAAGTTGGGAATAATAGTTTTTTTGACCGACTGAGTCGAATTTTCCCTGTTGTAGTATCGACCCTAACAAAAACCAGCGGTAAAACGCCTGCCACCGACATTGCTCACAATACCAATAAGGCTGTGAAGTGTGGAAGTTGTGAAACATAATTTTTTTGACTGCAAAGACTGAGGACCGTGTCGAATTTTCCCTGTTGTAGTATCGACCCTAACAAAAACCAGCAGCCTAAAACCAACGCCTGCCACGGGCATTGCTCACAATACCAACAAGGCTTTAGGGTAGTGTCATCGGAGATATAAATGAACATTAAAATAGATATTAACAATACAAAAATATTAGGTGAGATTGTGGTCAAACGAAGGTCTATTGTTGAAACAAAAAGGAAAAAAGATAATATTACTGGAGGGATAAAACCTCTACTGGAGTATCCTCTAATAGATGCTGGCAATTATGATGATGAATTTACCATGACTTAATGTCTCCAGTTTTTACTTGCATTTTGCACACAAACCGTATGCAAAATGCAAGCAAAAACCTTGCAAATTTTCGAAGAAGAAAATCCCTTTGCTCCAAGCTTGCCCCTAGATGCAACGATTCGTTCTAAGGTCATAAATCCCATTTACCCGCTTGACCGAGTCTTACACAGTGTTTCTGCAATTTATGAACGATTTCTATCATACTCGTAGTAAAGAAAGGAAAGAGCTGTTTGAGTTTTATTTATACCATTTACAGTTCAGTTACTAAGTTTAATAACAATAGAAATTGCAATCAAGGAACAGAAACTAATTAAAACTAGTATTTACAATAAAAACAATTTAGCTAACTGCAGACGGTTGCAAACAGTCTAGATTTAGCTCAACAAGTTGGAAGTGACCCTGAAGCGCTCATAAGGGAAGGCCTATGTCCAGCAGTGGACTAATATAAGCTGATGATGATGAAGTCGGGAATGTCGGTATGTAGGTATGTTATGTATCTATTATGATATTTAATGTATGTATATATTTTCTCATTCTTTATCTAACCAGCATACAGCAATTACCACCGTCTATACTGTTTTGTCATGTCCAGTCCATCCCAAGGTTTCCTGGAAGATTTCGCCTAGCGATAAGACCGCCTTTAATAGGTAATTAATCTATGCAGTATTGTATCGTATGTATTTTCGTTTATCGTATATCGTAGGTATTTTTTTCTTTCGTTGTGTGGTATAAGTAGGTATACTAAGAGTTTTCTATTCTATTATACATATTCTCTCAGTTAAAGCTACGACCGTAAATAACAATACTAATTGAGAGCAACTTTAAAACAAAGATAGAGAGTCGAGTTGTGGTCGCTAGGGGGCATTTGTAACAAGGGACAAAAGCAATAGTCCTCTGTATTCTAATCTAAGTTTTGATGCAATAATACTGCTGGACAATCCACAGCATCATCTAGCCCCAAGCTAGGCAGAGCTTCAGAATAATCAGAATAATCAGAATAATCAATTTATTGGTAAGAGTTTTACAAGTCAAAAATGTCAGTGTTCAATCGAAATTACAATTAAAAAATTAAATTTAAATTACATTAATTAATTTAAAATAAATTACATTAAAAATAATAACAATAATTACATTAAATAATAATAATAACACTACATTAGTAAAAATTCTTCTACATTGTAGAACGCCTTCTCGATGAGCCATAATTTAAGCTTGCGGTTAAAGGAGGAGAGGCTAGGTGCAGATACTATCTGCTCCGGTAGTTTATTGTATAAGGAAGGCCCCAGCACGTGCGTCAGTCTGTCCGACTAGACAGTCTGTGCGACACCGCAGACAGCTTGCTCGCTCCGCGGGTGTTGTAACAACTTCTGTTATGGTTAGTAAATAACTGATACATAGGTTAGTAGAAATACCCTAGCCTATTGTAGCTTAAGTTTGTATAAATTGTTTCTTAGTTTTAAGTGTTCAATAAAGAATTTTCTATCTATCTAAAAAAATATCTGCAGATCGTACAATCATGTGTCTCGAGGCGGGAATCAAACCATCAACCTCCTGCGTCGCAGGTGAAGCTAAGCCCTAAGAATGTATACCTTGACTAGAAACATAAACTTATAGACTGTTTGCAACTGTCTGCATTTAGCTTAGTTGTTTGAATCCTACTTTAATAATTATAAACGCGAAAGTTTATATGGACGCATATTTGTTACTCTTTCACGCAATAACTACTGAACGGATCTAGATAGAAAATACTTTATTAACAACGAAAATTACAAGCAAGGAATAGAAAAATTACAACTAGTATTTACAATTGAAACCATTGAGCTAACTGCAGACGGTTGCAAACAGTCTAAAGGTAGCTCAATTGATCCATGTCAATACCAGTCGGAAGCGTCCCCAAGACACTGGCTGCTGGATTAAATTTGGCACAGATGTAGATTATAGTCTGGAATAGTATAGAATGGAAGTACATTTATTTATAACAACAATACATTACAACATTGATCAAGACACATATAAGAAACATAAATAAGTTGTTATAAATGGGTCCGCTCAGCATAATGCTGGCTGAGGTCTCGTAGGAGACCTCAGCCAGCGCTGGTCTTCCGTTAGAACCCGTAAAAAATGACATCACGAACGGAAATACACTTTCATCATCATCATCATCAACCTATATTAGTCCACTGCTGGACATAGGCCTCCCCCAATGAGCGCCATAGCGCCCTGTCTTCAGCTTCACGCATCCAGCATCTGCCAGCAGTCTTTCGCAGATCGTCATCCCACCTGGCCGGAGGGCGTCCTACGCTACGTTTACCGAGTCGCGGTCTCCACTCTAGAACACGTTTACCCCAACGGTTGTCGGTTCTTCGCGAGATATGGCCGGCCCATTGCCACTTCAGCTTGCTAATTCTTTGAGCTATGTCGATAACTTTGGTTCTCTGTCGGATGTATTCGTTACGAATTCTATCCTTCAGAGAGACTCCGAGCATAGCTCTATCCATAGCTCGCACTACATTCGAAATACACTTTACAAATAATATATACTTTACCTAAATAAAAAACTGCACAATAATGAGAGTAAAATATAATATACAGTATACATAGTATATATATCATCTTGATTGATTGGCACTATTGAGATCTTTGTTTTGAATTTAATGGAATTCGGCCTCTGTACTTTAACATGATGAACAACATTTAACCAGAGTGGTCGCAAAGTGGCCAACTCCGCGATAAAGCTTTGAACTTCAACTGTTGTAATTAAAAGTCAAGAATTCTTTGCCAGTCCTTTAATATAACTTTGTGAACTTTCTGATCTCTTACAACTTTAGATGACACAATCTAGCAGTTTGTATTAGTTTATTTATTTTCTTGCAGAATTTCCTAAGGCATCTTCCTGATTTTTCTTACATTCTAAAAAAGGCAAAGGTTTTTGTTCGGTTGTATATCAGCTTTTTGTAACTCCTTAACCAGTGGCTCGATTTGCTTGAAACTTACAGATACACATTATTCAGGATTTTTAAAAATCTTCTGAAAATTAGGTAAAACTGGCTCCGTATTCAAAAGTCTTTAATATTTGATAAAGAATGATTATGATCATTTTCAGTATGTACTGATTAACAATAAATTATTACTAAAATTCATATTTGATTCAGAGGATTAAATCCTTTTTAACAATAAGTACTAACTTATTTTAGTTTAAATTAAGTAAGACTATTTTTTTTTTTAATTGTTTTATTTGTATATTATTTTGTGGTATGCGGATGTGAGATATATGTCATTTGACTTGTGATCCTTTTTGCAATTAAACGTCCTACCCTCGTGACTTGTTTTCTGACCTAAATTTAAACGATCATCATCTGAATGACAATGGAAAACAACTGTAATGGTGTCACAACTCCATCAGTGCTAATTACCGTACTCCACAGGGCATTGATGGGTTATTTGCAGATTGTTATGAACGTCCATTAAGTCTGTGGCGCCTTATATTTTACCCTCTAATGGCTGCCTAGTTCTCCGTCGTTAACGCCTTTTACTCTCTGAACATAACACCATAGACCAGCGCAATGGCTACTGTATAGAGTGGCTGGAATAAGTTTGCACAGTACCAAATGGAAATCTTTTCGTTTGTAGCTGAGTAGCCAATGTTTGACTTCTGGCAACGAATCACTTAAATCATTCAAAAACTATAACTAAGTTCGTATGAAACTATTGGATAATTTGGATTGCTATCATTTTATTCGAAAAGTAGTTCCCCTTATAATTTATCTTGTTTGGTATATATCCTTTAGGTGGAAGGTGTAAGGAAACCCCCCTTCAACCTTCTCTCAAGATCCAGTTGGAACCCACTCGGACTAGGTGATGTGTTTTTTATTTAGCTGGAAATCTACATGCTTCGCGTTATTTAGATATGTAATATTCTTTGGAAATAAAAGAAAACTTATTTATAATTATGCCCAAAATAAGTACATTAAAATTAAAAACATATATGCAATAGTTAAACTTAATTTAATATAAAATCAATAAAAATCCTTCATATCATAACTCGTCTTTTACTAATTCGTCTCTACCAGAATAATACTTTCGTCGCAATTCATCCCAAAACTCAAACCTTTTGACCTCAGGAACCGTGACCATCTTAAAAGTTTTCCCTAAATTCATTCCCCTCAAGCTTTCATAATCCAAAGACTCCCAATGCAGATCTCCCAAAATTCCATTTTCGGCTTTCGGTGTCGGATTCCTGAAAACCAAAAGATTAATTTACCAGAAACCCCTGAAAAGCCATCATTTCCGTCAAACAATTTGTTAATCCGAGATTAAAGGTGGCCCTGTTTTAAATTCGCTGAGCGCCTCTCAGAAGGAGTCTCACCGCTAGTACTCGAGATAATCAACCTACCCGTATTTAGCGAAATTCGCCAATAACCCCGCAATTTTCTTAATGAAGTGTCTTTCATTCGACTCCTTGTAGTTACCCGATTTGCATTTGAATTGGTAGCAGATTTCGTCGCCCGCCGTCGCGGCGCTCCTCTCCAAATCATCTAATACAGAATTCCAAACGATGTTTAGAGATCCTTTATACGAGAATCTGTATAAGTAAACATGATTGCGTGATTTTCGCGCGTGTAATCTGGCCTGGCGGAGCACGGGATAAATCACTTGGTCGGATAAGTATTTGCCGTAACGTCTCAAACTGCGCTCTCCGATTGTCCCATTAACGAAGTAGAAATCCATTATTTTCCTCTTAATCTTTTTGTATTGCTTTGATCCGTATTCGTCTGTTTTTCCCTCGAACGGGAGTAAATATTGAAAGTTGTTGTTTATGTATTTTAAGAGCTTTCTATTGTGTACGAAACCTTCCAACTTGTACAAAGCCTCTAAGCTGGTATAGCCTATCATGACATCAACATCATTGATATTTCCCTCTTCGTACAAATGTATCGGCTTTTCTTTT
Source organism: Eupithecia centaureata (assembly GCA_944547425.1). Lineage (NCBI taxonomy): Eukaryota > Metazoa > Arthropoda > Insecta > Lepidoptera > Geometridae > Eupithecia > Eupithecia centaureata. Next base: position 12,332,046 of record OX155691.1, read on the forward strand.
ATGAAAGCTCCTTTACTGAACACTTCTATTGAAGGTCCAAAATCTTTTATGAGTCTCTGTCTATTTCTTACTTCAGTGCTGTCATACAGACCTTCCGAAACTGTAGCTAGTTTTTTCCCGGTAGCATTTTGCAGGATATCGTAGAGTGTTGTACGGTCGAAGTTGTCGCCCCAGCCCCACAAATTCCAATACAGCTTGTTCAAAATTTCAAAGTTGTTTGAGTTGTAGACCGCAGGACCTAACGCACTTCCACTTTGTATGACAACTCTCGCCATGAGATCTTCAGCTAAAGGCGACAGAGGAAAGGACGCCACAATATCAGCAGCTATGCCTGATCCAATCACCGTCACTCTATTAGGATCTCCATTAAAGTAAATAATATTATCTCTTATCCATTTTAGGCCAAGCAGAATGTCCTTAGCCGCCATATTTCCTCTAGCAAAATAATCTTCCGTGTTCAGAAAGCCAAAGATAGAAGTTCTGAAGGAAATAGTGACTACAATCACATCTTCATCGATGAGAAAGTCCGGGCCATGATAGCTGGATTGTTCGTGGAGCCACACCACCACAGCGTAGTTTCCCTCCCTCCTTTCATCATCAGGCATGTAGACGGTCAGGTAAAGTACATCTTCGTCATATTCTAGTCCACAAGTATCGGGTGGGGCCTTGCTATAGTTGTATATTTGTCTGTTGAGCCACTCGCAGGGTTTTGGAGGCTGAAATTGAAACAAACAGCTGTCGTACTTTGGTTTTCTGATGACGTATTTTCGCTTTTAATTTATATAAGTATGAATTAATGAATAATAAAAGGATAAAGACTTTGGGTAGGCTTAAATAACTCAACTTAAGAAGTATTTGATGCTTTAAGCTAATAAAATCAAAATGAAATAAACGGTCGATTGTTTTACCTGAAACCTTAAATGCCCGACAGGCGGCTCTGCATATGGAACGTCATAAAACGCAATAAACGGTCTGTTATCAAACACAGAGTACAGTTTCCTCCCTAAAATTAAGGTCCCATTCGTTTCCAGCCCAACAATCGGGCTACAACTCGTTTTAACTAACAGCAACTCGAATATCACGAAACATAAAGTTTCAGGCGACAGAATTATATCCATTTCGATAAACGCGAGAACTCTGGACGGAAGCTGCTTTTAACCAGATATGTGTGAAGCTGCATGGCCTGATTTCTACCAATAGGTACATTAAGTTGTTATAGCTTGCATTTATCCAGCCAATAGTATAACTTGATTTTGTCTTATTTCATTGGAAATTTAAAACACGTCAGTTTGATTGATAGCCGTGAAAATGTTTTGAAAACAATGAATTTGTAGGGCATATCCACCTTCATTCATGCCAATGACCGCTGTGAATAATACAAACTTAATTTATTTCTCAGACTAGCTTGTCACTGCGGCTTGGCTTGCATAGTACCTGAATAGAAGGCAGATTTTGGATTTTTTGGTCATTTACTCGATGTTTAGGAAACAGATAACTAATAAGACTATTAGCAAAATGAGATAAACTAATAAACGAATTGCAGCGCCCTTATTATATATAAGGTGTCTTAGCTAATTACGACTAAGTTTAAACTATGTAATACTTAATGTAGATATGTGTGGAATAAATCACTATCATTACATAGTATAAGACGAAGTCGCTTTTTCTGTCCCTATGTCCCTATATCCCTTTGAAACGCAACGGATTATGATGCGGTTTTTTTTAATAGATAGAGTGATTCAAGAGGAAGGTTGTTACGTATAATAATCGTGCAAAGCCGGGGCGGGTCGCTAGTTAATAATAAATTTAAATAAATGCTAGGTATTTGGATATAATGTTTTTAAAATCAGATCAGAAAGAGTATTATCTTCTCAAATATACATTGTTGAGGTACCTACTCTATTTATTGGTATATACATATTTTGTACACCATTAGCAGTACCTCCAGTGAAATACAGATACAGAAGAATAATTATTTACTGTAAACCCCAATAGACAAAGTATCAGGTGTTTAAATTAAATGCAATAAAGATTAAAATTGATAAATGATAGGACTGATTCAGTAACAATCTACTATTCAATGAAAACAGATTGTGAGGTTTAAACATGATTCATATAAAATGCCTGTGTATTTTTGCGGTATTAAACGTTTTAATAGTTTGTGGTAAGAATATAGCGGAAACAAGTCACGGTAAAATATCAGGGAAGGTATTCACGACTTTATACAAAAATGAGGAATATTTTGGCTTCATAGGCATACCATATGCCGCTCCCCCGGTGAAGGAATTAAAGTTTTTGGTAAGTATTTTACTAGATATTTCTACAGCTTGCTGCTTGTAACTTACAAGCACATTTTAGGAATATTCTTACCTAAGCTATGGCCTCGCTTAGATTAGAATAACTTAATTCATGTAAGTGAATGACAGAAGATGTTAAACTTTAGCGACTTTTTAAATAACTAGACTCAATTTTAAAACATATCCTTAATTGACCTTGACCTCAGTGACGCAAAATACAGAAAGCGTTTGCTTAATTTTTATGAAATCTTAAATTACTTTTGGAACGTATAATAAAAGTCTAAAGATGCTGTATCCATACACCAATAATGTTGTATCCATACATTAATTTATAATGTTGTATCCATATACCAATTAATGTTGTATCCATATACCAACCCGATAACAGGCACCTAAAATGTTTTTATCTCAATTTCAGCCTCCTCAACCTCGTGAGCCCTGGAAGGATGTCCTCGATGCAACAAAAGAGAAGAAGGCCTGCGTCCAATCCAACGTCAACATCAAAAAGCGTCAACCTCTAGGAGTGTACGGTACGGAAGACTGTCTCTACGTAGACATATTCACTCCTACACTAGACGAGTCGAAGCGAGCAGTAATTATCTTCATCTACAATGACAATTTCAAAAGCTCGTACAATAAAACTAAAGACTATCAACCAGATTTCTTTATAGAAGAGAACGTAGTTGTGGTAACTATTAGTCACCGACTTTCTGCTTTCGGGTTCTTATCTTTAGAAGATGAAAAGCTCTGGGGTAACTCTGGAATGAAGGATATTGTCGCTGGATTAGAATGGGTGAAGAAGAATGTCGAAAAGTTTGGAGGAGATCCGGAGAAAATTACTTTGATGGGCTTGCAAGGGGGCGCTGCAGCAGTAGACTTACTTATCCATTCCAAGAAGAATCATTTATTCAAGTCAGCTATCTTGCAAAGCGGAAACGCATGGACAACAGCAATACTACAAGAAGGTGTTAGAGACAGAGCTTTTGCACTAGCAAAACTATTCGATACCAATCCTGTTACAAGTAAAGACGTAATCAAAGAGCTGAATGATATCCCTGTTACTAAACTAGCAATGAGAGAAACTCACGCAAGCCCTGTCGATTATTTCAAAGAGACTCAAAGAAGCGTAATCTCGTTCGGACCTATTGTTGAAAAGGATAAAGAGGGTCTTATTGTAGACTATCCTGAAAACAGTAAAGAGATAACAACGCCGGTAATGATTGGATTCAACTCTCAAGAAGGCTTAGAGGGATCTCTCGAGTATTTATTGGAGCCAAGATACATTCACTTTCTGAAAAAAGACTTTCCATTCTTACTGCCCAAGAGAGTAAACTTTACGTTCGATCCCACCCAACAACCTTTCTACGACGCTATTGAAGAAATAAAGGACTTCTACTTTGGCGGGAAAATAAATCTGAAAAGTGTAAAAGATTTTGCGTCGTACATTGGAGATGTGACTAAAGCATATTCTACAGATTACGCTGCAAAAACATATGCAAAGATATCCAAAGCACCAGTTTACTACTACTATTTTGATTATATCAGTGATCTGAACGAAAACAGCATTAACTTAAAGAATCTTTCTGTAGTCGATAATGTTTTCTTGGGCGCGGCAACAGGAGATGAAATGTGCTACTTATTCAAATGCCCAGATTTAAAAGACACGTATTTGAAATACGAAGAGGCGTCGGAAGAGAGGAACGTGCAAATAAAATTAGTGAAGATGTGGACCAACTTCGCGAAATATGGGTAAGGAAAAGATTTTATCTCGACAAAGTTGGAAATTAGGAACCTTGAAATTTATTAGCGCTGTTGGCTGGATTTCACACGACATAACATAAAATATACCTATTTCATCGTGTATTCAGGGTAGAAGCTTTAGGGGATATAATTAACTTGTAGTTAGGTATGCTAGGAATTACATTTATAATCTATCTAGGGTCAACTAAATGGTCTAAACTTTTTGCACTCCTTTGAAAAACTAGCCCATAGCTTAGCGGGCGTTGTTTTCTGTATTAAAAGTAAAATCTATAGACACCCCCGTGTTAAACAATGTTTATAAACAAATGATCAAAGAATAGGAACATATCGAGTTAACTGCAGACTTGCAATCGATCTAGAAGTAGCTCTACTGATTCATATCAATAGCTTTGACGCTGACTTGTTACAATTATCTAATTATTCTTCAGTAAATAATAAGTTTCTATGTATCCCATGGGAACGGATTTTGTGGGATAAAATGTACTCTGAACCTTTCAGGTCTAAACCTACATCTAGTATTGCATACTTCAGTTCCATTCATTCAGTAAATTAAGTTTTTTAAACTTACGCGATCAGAACACAGTATCCCGTGACCACGGCAGTGTGTAAACCCGTCGACACGTCGGGAAAAATAGGTAAATAAACGCGATAAATACCCGGACATAAATATTTATAATAATTCATTCAGTAAGTTTTTGTATGAAGAAGTAACAAACAAACATCCATCTATTCAAACTATCACATTTATAAAAATGTGATGGATGGCAAGTCACAGATCTAATGCCATGTAATTTGATGTATGCGTTAATATTCCATATTTCGCGTTAGCTAGAGCTCCAGAAACACATTTACCATAGAGAATTTAGAAAAGTTCGCAATGATTATTGAAATTCTACCAAATTTCAAGTTTAATGTGCAAAAATATGTTTACGTATATGAAATATGTATATGTAATATGTTAACTTAATGTGTAATTTCATTTAGGCTATACATACAGGGCTCTTGGACACGTCAGAAAATTCAACCTTAAAACAAAAGGGTAACAAATTAATTCTAATATTATTTGCAGCAACCCAACGCCTCCACTCGATGATTCCCTAGACGGTCTAAGCTGGCCCAATTACGCAGACAACAAACAATATCTCCACATCCAAAAGAGTATGCAAATAAAAGAGGAATTATACAAAAATAAATTTCAATTCTGGGACGAATTCATTGAGAAATGGGGCAAGCGCGCCGTCGCCGGCATTATCAGTAAACCAATGAATACGAGAGATGAATTATGATAATGGTATTTTATTTTTCCTCCTTTGTTGTTGATCTAGTAAGTATAGTGTTTTAGTAACGAATAAAAAAATTATTAGTAACATCCCTTGAGGGTTAATGTAAAATGTTTGATTTTAAATACAAAACGTAGAGTATTAGAATTTGTGATTTGAAATAACAATCAGAATCGAATCACTCTAAATTATGAAGAAGATAGATTGGGCAAAGCTAAACTACCTGTCAGCATCAACATGTGCTTTACATTGTTTAGAGTTTTGTTTTTTAGAGAGTTCTTTATTTGTTTTTGTTAACAAACATGTTCTATCTAGCCATTTTTTCACCTATTATAGTAAAAATAGACTGAAATATCTGCGGTTTAAGATTGCAATTAAAATCGCATCTAGACCAGGGTTGAAATGACTCTAACACAATTATTCTTCCCCGAAAAATCTGTTTTATTGAGACCTAAGAAAAAAGGTTTTCTTTCTTTTTTAGAAAATGTCATACTAATCAGAAAGTAGATAAATGTAGAAAAAGTTATGCCGATTAGATAATTTACAGTAAAAGTAATATTTTCAGAAGCACCATTTAATTCAGGTTAGATAATAAACCGATAGTAAAAACCCAGATTAGTAAATTATCTTAACGACACGTCAGTGTAAATTATATCGATAACTTGAAGCATGTAGATTATTTCATAAACAATAATCAAGCCATGGCGCGCGAAGTGTATCTGGTTTTATGTTTAGTATTATGTATAAAACTATCTGAAGGAAATGTTATTATTGAAACGGCCTCGGGAAAAGTGGCGGGTATTGAAGTGAAGTCTATTATTAAGGGTGAAAAGTATTACTCGTTTAAGGGAATTCCTTATGGAGAAGCACCTGTTGGGGACTTAAGGTTTAAAGTAAGTGTTCAGTTATTAGATGATTATACATATTTGTTCACACTTAAAGTCAAACTCAAAGTTCTTTATTAGATCTTACTAGACTCTTGGACACGTCAGAAATTCAAATTATGTACTTTAGTTTATTTAGGAAATAAAGGGATCACTTTGATTTTTGTTCACTTCAATCTCTTTAAGTAAAGAAACGAATAAGAAACCTTGTTAGGAACCTTGTTAGGTTGTGTGTTTTTAAATTAGAACAAAACTCGTCTTAAGCTTTTTATCCTGTAGATAATCAGATATGTTGTAGTAAGCCTTCTTACAAAGAATAGTTTAGAAAATATGATTGAATTTGTTTACTGATAATTTTTGCAACTTACTTGGAGTTTTGTTGTAAAAGCGTTTACATTATTATTTAACATTTAACAATACCACACATTAATGAATAAGATAATAATTTAAGAGATAATAAAGGTGGTAAATCCATATTTCAGGCGCCTCAACCTCATCCAAAATGGGAAGAGATCTTGGACGCAACGATAGAAAAAAGTCATTGCAGTCAATTCAACCTCCCAGCCAGAAGCATAAAGAATTACGGATACTGCGGCCAAGAGGACTGCCTCCATCTCAGCATCCACACTCCACAGCTTCCAACTGAGCAGAATCCAAACCTACCCGTTATAGTATTTCTGTACAACGAATTCTTCAGAATAACCCACAATGGAACCAAAGACTGGGGGCCTGACTTTTTCATGAAAGAAGACGTAATCATCATCACAATAAGCCACAGAATCGGTTCCATCGGCTTCTTAACCACAGGAGATGACGTAATCCCGGCAAACAACGGTCTAAGAGACGTTATACTAGCTCTCAAATGGATTCAGACAAACATACACAAATTTGGTGGAAACAATTTCAGAATTACACTTATGGGCAATGACGGGGGTGCTGTCATGGTAGACTTACTTCTCCATTCTCCGAAAGCAAAGGGATTGTTTAGTGGAGCAATACTTCAAAGCGGAACTTCCTGGGCCTCGACATATTTTAACTCAAAAGAAAAACCTGAAGAAAGAATAAAATCTTTTGCAGAAAACATGGAAATCCTGCATGAATCAAGCCGTCTACTACTCAAAGAATTAAAAAGGTTTGATGCACAGAAAATAGCCGAAGCCGAAATACCGTCTGTGCATGCTGATGAATCAAGATCAATTCAGATGATGGTCTTACCATTCGGTCCTGTTAAAGAGCATGACCACCCAGATGCTGTCATATCTAATTTACCAGAAGAAGGTCCCATTGATATAAGTGTACCTGTGATGATTGGGTACAACACCAATGAAGGAATAGAATCAAGTGAGAGAATGCTAAGAAAGCCGCAATACCTCACTTTTGCTGACAGAGATTTCAATTTTCTACTACCTATTAGAGTTAATTACCGTTTTGAATTGAACAATCCAGCAATTGATCGAGCTATCCAAGAGATCAAAGACCACTACTTTGAGGAAGGGTACGTAAAAGTTGGTAAACCAGGGGAGTATATAAAATACATAGGTGATATTATGTCATTCTATGCTTTAGATTATACAGTCCGGAGATATACAAATGAATCGGTCTTGCCGGTTTATTACTACGCGTTTGACTTCAGTGGAGAATTAAATATGAGGAAAAAGAAGACATTGGAAGATGCAGTAACTATGGAAGGTACATGGGGTGCTTCTTTAGGAGATGAACTGTGTTATCTATTTGTCTGCAAGCAAATCAGGAAAGAGTATATAAAAGCATTGGAAGATCCAGATTCTGATGAAATGAAGGTTATGAGGAGGATGGTCAAATTATGGGCTGACTTTGCTAGAACTGGGTAAGTTTGAAAGTATTTTTTAAATAGACAACTTGGAACACAGAACAAGAAAATTAGACACAAAATTACCATGCGGAAAAGGAAGAGTAAAATATAAACAGACGTTTTATCTCACGTCGGTTTTTTTATTCCTTTCAGTAATTGCCACAAGGCCGTATGGATTAGCACAAAAATTTAGAGCATATTTTCAATTATATTTCAATTATACTCAGCTGTGGGTGGATAACAAATAAGTCGAACATAGCCATCAATATTTAGCAAATAATTAACGTTTAATTTGTGTTTTTCTTTACAGAAATCCAACACCAACTGGAAGCGACTTTAATTGGGTACCAGCAACGAAAGAGAATAAAGAGTGCCTGGTGATCAGTGACGAGTTACAGATGAAGACGAATTTGAACAAAGAAAGTGTTCAGTTCTGGGACGATTTCCTCAAGAAGTATCAACAGCTGGCCGTCGATGGCGTGGTCAAGGACGTGAAAGATGAATTATAGATAATAGATAGTAATAAAATAATAATAATAATAATGCTGAACAATCCAAACAGCACCATCTAGTGCGCTCCTCAAAGTGTTATGGGTACTAGATAACTGATATATTTAATACATCATATACATAGATCCATATATTTTTTTATTATTATACATCAAACACATGTATCGAACAAATTCTGCAAATCGTACACAAATTTGTTCCGAGGCGGGAATCGAATCTGTAACCTCTTACGTCGCAGGCGGACGCTCTCGCTCGCTACGCCACTGAGGGTAAAGATTTAGATCGTATAAGGATGGTCAATAAAGTTGTACATTGAGTATTTGTAACTTGCTTTTAATTTCATCATCATCATCAGCCCATATTGGTCCACTGCTAGACAGGCCTCCCCTAATGAGCGCCATAGCGCCCTGTCTTCAGCTTGACGCAACCAGCATCTGCCAGCAGTCTTTCGCAGATCGTCATCCCACCTGGCCTTTTAATTTTAATTTTCCCAAATCTTCAAAGTCCCAGCGAGACATTCATTATTATGTGACCTACATACTACTGACCCTCCCTAGTACTACACCACTACGTGGCCGCACAGAATAAATAGATACAGGTATATCAGTTAATAGAACAATCTTTTATTAAATTATCAGTGTATTCATTAAAATAAAAAAAAAATCTGGATAAGCACTATATGGATACACTTTATAAATTTAGAAATGGGTATGTTGTGTAGGGATTCAGTTGTCGGTTCTATCTATGACTAGCAGTACCTACCTCGTGACTAAATCCGCACATTATAAGAAAAATAATTAATACCTACTTATTTTTTTACACCCCTGCCTGCATTCTAAGAGAAACACACCCTCCAAATTTAAAATCACTGAGACCATTCAGTCAGGATTTTAATGACCTTGACACTGACTTTAAGCATACTCAATTTTATGAATAAAGGTGCCCCATTTTACCTTGTATTTCTAATTATAGTTAAAACTCAATATTTCTTTCAAATCAACTATTACTCAAGTACCCACTTAACACTTTTCTGTAACAAATATGACAAATTTTTAGGAAACAAAATTTTTTTTTTTGAATATACCACCTATCTATTGGGTGGCGTTGATTTATTTAGGAAAATATCAGAAAACGCTGAAACATTTGATTTTTTATTTTATAAAGGTGCACGTTAATTAACATTTTGATACGGTTCTTGAATTTCAGAGCACTTTTGTTTCACATTTAAGCCATTTTTTGTAGCCCTTAGGATGCGTTTTTCTAAATTCCTTAATACATCCCTATACCCGAAAGGGCTCCCTACATTCTAAATTACAAGGACAGGATCAACGGCTTATGCTATTATCTGTCAGTCAGTCAATGCTCCTTTATTATATAAAGTAGTGATCATATCAAATTATTATAAAGTTTAACAATGCTAATATTTACATAGATAGGCCACAAATAAACACGAGTATTTTGTTATTTTTACAGGGAAGTTAGTTCTGATATGGGATTACCACATTGAGCTAATCCACTGATTCTCAAAACCACTGTTTGATAAGACGCTCAATGTTAGGGAATGGACACCGGTATTCGGTATTACCGAAAAACCGGTAATACCGAGTTATTTAAGGCGCTTCGGAATACCGGTATTGAAATTTCTAATACCGGTAATTCGGTATTTTGAATTAAACGTAAAAATAAATGAAAAAACTCATAAGGCGGCTCTGGATTACACAAACAACTTATTTTAAATTTATAATGATTGTAAAATTTATGGTAGCCCTGCCAGCGTTCCTATCTTCCGTCTACAGCACTAGTTCTTTAGTTGAAAAAATTTTAAACACGTCTGATTTGGTCCGATCCCAAATTTCTTTTAAAATTTCATATTTAGACGAAGCTAGGACGGCTTGGCATAGTGCTTGCCCCGATGCTGCTCCTCCAAAATATCTTTCGTCCCAACGGCAATGGGACGGGCCTTTGTGTGAGTTGACACAGAAATGTTTGTTACAAACGTGCTCCAGCTCGGCAGATCGTGCCCGTCTCCTAGCCGTTTCTAAATGGGAGTCAGGACATTGGCTGCAAGCACTTCCTTCTTATAACACTATGATTATGATATGATTAATAAAGAGAATTGAATTGAATTGAATTGAACACTGGCACTTTATTGGATCCCGCTACTTTCCGTATCGCAACATGTATTCGGTTGGGTGCAAGGTGTTGTGCGCCTCATCAATGCCAGTGCGGTACTGCAGTCGAACAGCTTGGTCATCACGGATTATCGTGTACTAGGGCCGCTGGTCGGATATCTCGTCACGCCAGCCTTAATGACATCATCCGGCGGGCCTTTGTCAGCGCTAACGTACCAGCTATTCTCGAACCGAATGGTCTGTTCCGTGACGATGGCAAGAGGCCCGACGGTATGACACTAGTGCCATGGGAGTTGGGGAGGCCCATTGTGTGGGACGCTACATACGTCGACACACTTGCACCTTCCCATCTTTCAAGGACATCCACTAGGGCTGGTGCGGCGGCAGATCTGGCCGAGGATCTCAAGAGGCGCAAATATGAAGGTCTCGACAGAACCTACGACGCATTTGCTCCCCTTGGATTCGAGACCCTAGGTCCGTGGGGTACCGAGGCTCTCCGGGTTTTAAAAAAATTATCTGAGCGTCTGGTCGATGCGACGCATGACCCGAGAGCTGGTGAATATCTGGCTCAGCGCATCAGCATTGCCATACAGCGTGGTAATGCAGCCAGTGTCTTGGGGACGCTTCCGACTTGTATTGACATGGATCAATTGAGCTACCTTTAGACTGTTTGCAACCGTCTGCAGTTAGCTCAATGGTTTCAATTGTAAATACTAGTTGTCATTTTTCTATTCCTTGCTTGTAATTTTCGTTGTTAATAAAGATTGTTTAATTTAAAAAAAAATTGATGGACAGTCTACGTTTTCGCTTCACCCACCACGTCTTCACGTGGTCACAAACCGACTTCAAAATAACTAAACGAACAAATGCCCGTAAGATAGTGTTAGACTGTTTTTTGATTTAAATCTTTACTTTTATAAAAGTTTTAAAATATGTATAAAAAGATATTTTTAAACTGTAACTGTAAATTAGTCAATGTGTACGTGCAATTAGATAGACGGACGCGGGTGCCTTTGAACAAGCCACCTAGCTAATAGCGAGCATAGCGTCAGGGACATTATTTCTGCATGCATAAAGCTCAAAACTGACTGGTGAAATTAACAACGAATGCACGTGCAAGTGCAAAAAAAGTATTGGACCTGTAATTTCTTACGCACGAGCACAAGGTTCAAACGGTAATCAATCAGTGTATCGTAGCATTTCGCAGTGACAAGTTCAAAAACAGTTTGTGTTGTTGGTTTGGTTTTGGAGACGAAAAACAATCACCGAAAGGATAAACGGTAAGTAATATTTCATATCATTCCATTTATTATTTTCTCAAACAATTTACCGTATCGGAAGTTTCATATTGCACGTCTTATTGTCCAGAGCAAATAAATAACTATTATACTAAATTACTGATTGATGTCAATAGGCAAAATATGAGTGAATTCAAAACAGAAAGGTTTTTCAAACGATGACCGACCGAAATGTAGGTGGATCTCAATTCTACTGTATTTATTTTAGTTTTTTTGTGTGTTACCTCCGAATTTTTCTCTAGGTGAAACGCCCTTGATGAATCTTTCTTTATTTGAAAGTTAATGCTTATCTTGTGGTCTTGTGGATTAATTTCCTATTTAAAAGTCTTCAATATAAAATAGAATAGAGATTATAAGTGATAGTTTTTCTTAAATACCTTTCCTATTTTCAGTTCCATCCAACCAATAAGTACGAGAAATTTAAAAAAGAGCACCACCAAAGTCCTGCTCCACGCCTTAAGAGTTCTCCCACTGTGGAGGACGGCATTGAAGAGGTGTTGTCTCTCCTGTATAACGGATGCTCCTCCTGCCTTCAGAAGCTCTGAAGTAATACCGTCCTCACCGGGGGCTTTTCTATTTTTAAGCTGCCTCAAAGCTAATACGATTTTGTCTTGACTGATGTATAGTATAGTGGTTAATTTAAATAGTTAATTATAACTGTGTCAGAAAAGATCTTTGGAGTTCTGAATGTTGACTATTTCGAATCTTTTTATCTGTTTGATTTCATCGTGATAATTTTGTTTCATTGGTGTGTGAAAACCTTCGAGTTATAAATGTTTAATTAAGTTTGTAGTTGTCTTTTTGTTTTGATCTAATTTGATTGTTATGTATATTTAAGTTAAAGAAAGACTGTATAGTAGTACCTATGTAACAAAAATTACCAATTAAAGTTCAAGTTGATTTAAAAGTATTCCTTTTTTTAAGAACCCTTTTTTATTACAATTTAGATATACTTATTCAGTCCAAAACCATAAAAAACACAGAAGAAAAATTTTTTTCAACTATTTTAATGTTTATAGTAAAATACCGAAAAATTACCGAAATACCGGGATCCCGGTTTTAAAAATATTAATACCGAAAAATTACCGGTATTGTCAAAACGTCCAATACCGCTATTCCCTACTCAATGTTTAACTACCAGATAACAAATAATAAGTACACGTACCAATTCAACACGTCATTAGTAAACTAATTTGATAATGACACACTTTAACATCTAGTTTTAAGCAAATTATTTGTTTTTTTTAGTTGCAATGGCAAAAATAGCGGTTTTTTTTGGCAAATATTGTACTCCTAGTAATAATAAAAGAAGGTTTGAGTGATGAAACAGTTGAAGTTAAGTTAAAACAAGGTATTGTTCGTGGTAAAGTAGAAAAAACTTGGTTAGAAGAAAAAGATTACTATACGTTTAGAGGGATACCTTATGCAGCTGCACCGGTTAAGGAACTAAGATTTCAGGTATGTGTCTCTTTTAAAATCATTACAAATCGCATATTTATTAATTTAAGAACTCATAAAAGTGAAGCAATATCGATACCAAATTATAGAAAGCAATTATTTACAACCAAACATCAGTCAAGGACTATTTATTTAACACCAGCTAATATAGAGAAAATTTTGTGCTGTGTGGATTGTTCATCATTTATAAATCATAATACCTACCAAAATAAATATATTATAAAGTAACATACAATGCATAACAACTGATTCAAATTTAATTTTATTTTGCAGCCACCTATCTCTCATAGTGGCTGGAATGGCACCTTAGAAGCATTCGAACAAAAACCTACATGCATGCAGTTCAGTGCAAGGATGCGAATGAACGACCCTTTTGGCATATCTGGTTCTGAAGATTGCCTTTTTATCAACATATTTACCCCTAATATCAAAGGAGACCTTCCAGTTGTTATATTTGACCACAATGATGGCTTCAAAACTGGCTGCAATGGAACAAAAACGTACTCTCCAGACAATTTCATGGATGAAGATGTAATTGTCGTGACAATTAGTCATCGTTTGGGGCTATTTGGATATCTTACAACTGAAGATAATGTTATACCTGGCAATAATGGCTTGAGGGATTTCATTTTTGGCCTTGAATGGGTCCGAGACAATATAAAGAACTTTGGTGGTGATGCTGACAAAGTCACGCTGATGGGAAGCGTAGGTGGAGGTGCCCTTGTAAATATTCTTCTTTATTCTGAAAAAGCTAAAGGACTATTTTCAGCAGCTATTATTCAGAGTGGTTCCGCACATGAAACTCTGTGGTTCTATGAAGATTCAAGAGCTACAGCTTTTTTGCTCGGAGAAAAGGTAAACGTTTATACTAATGATAGCGCCACACTTCTTGAAGAACTACAGACAGTTGACGCAGAGACTTTACTGAGAAAAGTTATTTACGTTTATGAAAGCAGTAAAACTGGGGACTATAAGCAAATTAGTGTAGATCCATTTACACCAATCGTGGAAAAAACCAAATATGATTTAGTTCTGTCAGTTTTACCTGAAATTGGTAAAATCGTAAATGATGTCCCGGTTATAATTGGATTCAACTCTCGCGAAGGCTTAGACTATGGATCACATTTCTTATTCCAACCTAAACTACTGACATACTCTATCCAAGAAAACATGCTTCAGTTTCCAATAAGAACTGGGTACAGATTTGAACGTGACACAGATATTTATAAAGAAGCTACGCAAGAACTAGCCAGATTTTATATAGGCGAGGAGACTTTAGATCACGAGACTGGTATTGAGTTTACAACTTACCTTGGTGATGTCATTGTAGGCTATGCTTTAAACGATGCCGTGAGATATATTTCAAAGAGCATAGAATCCCCTGTTTATTTCTATATGTTCGACTTTCGAGGACAACTGAATGAGAATAGCCAGTACATAAGCCGCTACTCTTCGTACAAAAGCCAGCTGTTTGGAGCAACAGTGCTGGACGAAGTATGCTACTTGCATGTCTGTAGTCGGATCAAGAAGTATTATGACCAGATGAAGAGGCTTGCCAGCGAGCAACCTGAGCAGAAGGTTCTACAGCGGATGGTGAGAATGTGGACGAATTTTGCTAAACATAGGTACGATTTTTGCAAATAGATTTTGTTTATAAATAAACTAGGACCTAAGTAAAACACCCAAATTTTTACTAGATAGAATACCTTAACATTCTATGTATTATCTAGTCTGTATTGTAGGTATTATTTATATATTTACAGTTATGAAGTACCAAAAAATAACCTCTGCTTACTTTGGGGCTAGATGGTGTTCTTTGGGTTAACTAGCATAATTTATTTATTTATTCCATACAGCTAGTAGGTATCATCAACATCACTATCACGATCATACCATCACTACATAGTATAAAACAAAGTCGTTTTTTCTGTCCCTATGTCTTTATGTCCCTTTGTACGCTTAAATCTTTAAAACTACGCAACGGATTTTGATGCAGTTTTTTTTAATAGATAAAGTGATTCAAGAGAAGGTTATATACTTGTAATAGAACCGTGCGAAGCCGGAGCGGGTCGCTAGTTAATAATAATTTAGGAAATGTTTAGGAAGCTATGGAAGTAGATAACTCCTAGAAACGGCAATACGATATGAAAAGCCAGTTCAAAGGAAAGTCAAGCAAGTCTTGTTAAAAGTTGAACTAAATAAACTTAATAACAGGAGCCGGGCACAATCGCGTAATTTAATCCTCATGGCATTAACTCCCTTCTACGTTTACTTTCAGAAACCCGACGCGGTCCGGGGATGAAATATTAAAAGGCTTCTCTTGGGAACCAGTGAGTAAAACCGGAGACTTGAACTATCTTCATATAACTAAAAAGCTACAGATGAAAAAGAACCCGCTTGGTGAGCGTGCTGAATTTTGGGACAATTTTTTGAAGAAATATGCGGAATTGGTTTTGGATGGTGTGGTGAAAGGGCCGGAGAACCATGATGAACTATGATTTTAATAAAATTTATTATAATTTATAGAACTATTTATAAAAATTTACTTGAAGACTTAATTATTTATTTCTGTACTAGATGCGCACCGCGGTTTTGCCCGAGAACCAGTCTCTTTATTCAAACAAAATTCAGAAGTTTATTACGCAACCTTTAGGGGTTATATTGTAAAAATAAAAAATACGTGTTTAATTATTTATTTTATACCTTATTTATACCGACTTTTGAGTAAACCGAATAAAGGAAAAATAATTTTCCGTACTAACTTTATTTATTTACTTAAATTGATTTTTACCTCCTCAGAGGTTAAATTTTGAAAATTTTAGCCTATGTGTGTATTCTAGGTCCTACACAATCTACGCACCAATTTTCATCTTTAAACTTAAGTAAATACGGACATTACCTATAACAAACATTCACACAGACTTTCACATTTATTATAATAAGTAAGATAGTTAAGATTTATGGCTAAAAACTAAAAAAAAAACCCAAATACTTTCGGTAACTACCCGGTAAAATTGGGTGAATAGAAATATACGATATTCTGGACAAAACCATCCTTTTTCAGAGGTCAGATCCACTGACACAGGAGGTGAACAATCTTAGAGTGAGGATACCTCTGCTATCAGCCATGTAATGTCTTGCTCCAGTATTTCGAGCATTTCTATTCCCCTGGATTCTATTCACCTTAATAACGGAACTTATTTAAAGAGACATCTAGCGTCAAAGGTTAAAACTTGTTAGTTCTGTGCAGGAGCAGGCAACATAACATTCAGTCACGCAGCCTTTGTATTACTGATTGTATGTAGCACAACATTATTTCACTAGATAGCGCGTTGAAGCAGGACTACACAAAGATATATAAAATGTAGAGTTTTCGACGAAGGAATGCTGAGATTTTGACCCAGAATCAAAGTGATCGGTATTTATAAAATTTATTAAACCTTGACCATTAAATTGTAGATCGTCGTTACATAATTATTATGACGACGTCACCGACAAACAAGTGATTAAAGGGCCTAAAATAAGTTAGGTAGGTTTGGCAACTACGATTAATTATTTAGAAGTTTTAATAGTTTTATGTATTGAAACATACAATGGTTCTAAAACTATGATGTGATTACCTACCTACTTATAACTATGTAGTAAAGTTGCAAGTTGTTTTAGTTTATGGAACTCTCTTATAGGATATCAGGATTTTCCTCAAAGGCAATTTAATGGACCTATCACACTCGTTTTTTACCTACATTAGCAGACTGGTGTCACTAGTGCGGTCCCTGACTAAATCGTCGAAGTTAACTCATACTACGGGCCCGCAACTCGCAAGTAGGTATAGAGCAAGGTACCAGACTGGATTAGGAGGCTACAAGTTTTTTGTACCAGTCTTATAGCTAGGTCTGGTAAAAATACAGTGATTTTTACCTATAGCCAAGCCACTCTATATATAATTTTATAGTCATGATGAGTTCAAAAGCTAAAAATTATAGAATTGTATTATTAATTCTATTTAAAGGTTTTTCCTGTTGATTTTTCCTTTGTACAGAAATTAACTTATTATATTATAGTGTTCAAGCAGGGACAATGTAGAATTGTACTAATTTCATACCTTTAATTAAACCTTACATGCAAAATTATGTTATTTCACAGTAGGTACCTACCATATATTACTATAGACATATATGATAAAACTAGCGACCCGCCCTGGTTTCGCACGGTTTTATTATACGTACAAACCTTACTCTTGAATCACTCTATCTATTAAAAAAACGCAACAAAATCCGTTGCGTAGTTTTAAAGATTTAAGCATTCAAAGGGACATAGGGACAGAGAAAGCGACTTTATTTTATACATATTTTATATATATTTATATGTAGTGATAAGTGTGGGCGCCACTTTTGGTGCTGTTTGCGCCTTAAAGCACATTTAAAATAAGAAATATGCGGTTCGCGTGTTCGACACCCGGTGCTTGACGCCCCCGTGGTGGAGGCACCATTAAGTTAGTGTTAGTGTGAACACCGTTGTCCTTGAAACCAGAGGTTCAGCATCATGAGTAGAATCCAAAACGGATGAAAAAAAATGATTCTATTTTTTACTCATTTTTTAAAGAAAATTTTTATAAACACTAAACGTTTGTTCACAAACACGTGACACAAGTACTTCGACCAGGCGACACGTGGCATGTGCACCTCGGTGTCGGATCACCTTCTGTGCGAATATCCCGTCTTTTGAAGGGCACAATTAATGAAATTACGATCCAAGTAAGGCGCGGGTATAAGTACTTACGTAGGTAGGTGCTTAAAGTATGTAGAGTGACTATGGCATCGTGTACGATAGCGAAGACATGAAATATCAAAATCTTGCAAAACTAAAATAGGTGTTAAGTTTTTCTCATCTGTTTTGGATTTTACTCATGATGCTGAACCTCTGGTTTCAAGGACAACGGTGTTCACACTAACATCCTGTATAACAGCCGATTTCGTCAGAATAAAAGTCATTTGTGCCAGGTACAGTCGAGGAAAAAGTTTTTTTGGACTAAATAAGCTTTATTAACAACGAAAATTACAATCAAGGAATAGAAAAAATTACAACTAGACCTCTATACAATTGAAACCATTGAGCTAACTGCAGACGGTTGCAAACTAAATAAGTAATTAAATTTCACTATGAAATTTCATGTTTTTGATTAAATATTATTATGAGTGTGCTGCGTTACAGGTGTAGTTATCTGATTATGTAGGTATTCTTTAACTAACAAATAATAGACATTATTTTTAGGTTTATGTTACATGTAACATAAACCTAAAAATAATGTCTATTTTCTTAAAATACATTATTTTGTACCTTTTCAAACGAGCCGTCTTCCGACCAAAATGGTTTTTGACTAAAGCCAGATTGCTTTCTTATCTATCTCTTTCGCGCAAAGATACGAAGTTCAGATAAACGCACTAATTGAGAACGCTAATAGAGCGGTCACGATACTATTTCTACCCTTTTCTCGCAGAAGTCAGTTACTGAGAAGAAAGTTGGCCATGTCATCTCACAATAGCAAAT
Organism: Eupithecia centaureata; assembly: GCA_944547425.1. NCBI lineage: Eukaryota > Metazoa > Arthropoda > Insecta > Lepidoptera > Geometridae > Eupithecia > Eupithecia centaureata. The sequence continues at coordinate 12,351,044 of OX155691.1, forward strand.
CCAGGGGCCGAATTCCACTAATTTCAAAACAAATGTCTCAATAGTGCAACCAATAGTGTTATTCAATGAAGATGATTATAATGACGTTTGTGCATTTGGTACCTATTCTACTATTTTCTGCGCTTGAAGAGACTTTCATAATTAGAATGTCAAATTGGTACTTAGTTATAAAGGTAATCGTCACAGCTATGAATGAACCTCAAAAAGTTTGTGCTAGTAAAAACCAAAAAGAAATGGTGAAGCGATTTATTTATTAGAATTCGGGCCCTGGTCCTTAGCAGGGCTTAGCACAAAGTAATTTCAAATAGACTAGGTGGAAGAAAGTTATTACATGTTGGATTCGATTATATTCTCAACAGAAAAAATATTAAATTAGGGTAAAGATTTTGCTAGCGATATTGTAAATATTTAAGTATTACAATTAATTATAAAAGATTCATATTAAAAAACGAAAACTTTGAATTACCTACTTAATTCAGACATAATATAATCATTTCTATAATTTAGGTTACACTTTGCTATCTGACTGTACTTTGGATAAAAATATTCAACTAGATTTTTATCGCACTAGAACGTAATGGGGTGGTCCACGTATTTAGGGGCTGTAGGGAAAACTGTATTTCATAATAAAACCTGACCTTACAATTTTGTTATTCGAGCAGAATAATCAGAATAATGACCTACTGAAGTATTTCCTACAACTACTTTTCAGCTGAGCTTTACAGCAAGTAAACTTTTAATGACTTACTGCGCCCCCCGACTTCTCTAACTTGAAAAGTGTTCTAGTTTTGACATTTGAAACAATTGGATTAACTGCAGACTGTTTCAACAGTCTAGCGGTAGGTTGATTGATTCATACACTAATCCAACATCCTAGTTTTGGGTTTGGAAAAAGATTTATGCTACTTTATATCCCGGAAATCATTACTCATCGTTGAGAAAATAATCTTTAAAACAGTTATAGATTTAACGTTATTTTTAATGTTTTTAAATCAAACGTTTCCATAGAATCAACGCGCGCAAAGCCGCGTGCATAAACTCGTTTAAAAATAAATAAAATCTAAGCTACTAAATTGAAACAAACTATAGACGCCAAACTTTACCTCAACCACGTTTTAATACCGAACAAGAAGGTAAACAACTTTAATCTAAAACCGGTTTAACCGTCGGCCTAGAGACTGTTAGCTAATCTACGAGCTCTACAAATGCATAACAAACTTATGTAATCATTATAATTTGCCGGCTAATAGCATTTCGACGGGTTTTTTCCATTATTATTATATAGAAACTTTATTAATTTGAGGTTCACTAACCGTATCATTCTCGTAAATAGCAAACGAATTTCCACATCTGTACAATACAATACAGTAACCTTTTATTGCTCACCAAAACAATAATATAAATACAGGGTAGGAAGAAAACAAATACAGATTAAGTTGTACAATGGGCGGCCTTATCGCTATAAGCAATTGATGGAATTAGCTTTCGTGTTATGTATGAAAGAAAGATAGCTAGGTATTAAATAATTTTTTTTAACAGTAGCTAAGATTATTTATTGAAAACAATAATAACAATCAAGGAAACAAATTAAAACAAGTACCTACAATTGAAACAATGGAGCTAACTGCAGACGGTTGCAAACAGTCTAGAGGTAGCTCAATTGATCCATGTCAATACCAGTCGGAAGCGTCCCCAAGACACTGGCTGCATTACCACGCTGTATGGCAATGCTGATGCGCTGAGCCAGATAATCACCAGCTCTCGGGCCACGCGTCGCATCGACCAGACGCTCAGATATTTTTAAAACCCCGGAGAGCCTCGATACCCCACGGACCTAGGGTCTCGACTCCAAGCTAAGCAAATGCGTAGGTTCTGTCGAGACCTGCATATTTGCGCCTCTTGAGATCCTCAGTTAAATCTGACGCCACACCAGCCCTCGTGGATGTCCTTGGAAGAAGGAGCATGTGTGTCGACGCATGCATGCGGCACACTTGCGCCTTCTTCCGCGTATTATTTTTTTAACCCTTAATAATTATATACTCAACACTTTTATATAATTAATAAGGGAAAAATAAATGAAGATCGTATGTACAACCGGGAGTAATACACAAGTTAAAGCTTTTAAACGCGTGAGAAGCCGCTAGTGAAGAATACTACCATGGCTAACAGTTTAGAAAGCTGTCAAAAATCTCTTATTCACCGAGAAGACAAAAGTAAACCACTTAACCATTATTCACTCAAAAGCCTCAATACATAAAGGAAAAAATATTACGAAGCTGCGACGTTGATTGAAGCAATCATTAACATGGAGCAAAAACCTATCAGGTACTTTGGTTTGAGATCAAGGCAATTTAGAACCTATCGTTCTAAATTGCCTTGATCTCAAACAATAGGTATTATCGGCTCAATAGGTACATGAATAGATCTAGGTGGTCTTTCTATTTATTTATTTATTAAGGAATAACTAACAACCACAATATACATTTATGTTAGTACTTTACTATGTAAAGAAAGATAAGCTATATTCGCAATGTAGCCCACAGCGTTATCCACATAATATGCATTACACCTGTCTGGTATTAACTCAATTGCTTCAATTTTATATGCTAGTTTTAATTTGTTTCTACTCCTTGATTGTCATTTTCTTTATTTCTTTCTTCAAGGGCTAATATATAGAATTATGGTATTCCATTTCCATCAAAGCTGTCGATAAGTACTGCTTTAACTGGCGCATTCTCACATTAATTATTAACGGTAAAGTGTTCGATTTCTGATATAAAAATATAATAAGTTTCAATGTTCCTTGAAGAAGTTTTCCAAGTTTTGTTATAGACCTAGAAGATAGTTTTTTCTAGAAAAACTTGAATATAAAGCTTAGAGCATACGGGCGCGATATCTATGTTCGAAATTCTTAGATAAACAGAATTTATAGTACGGAAATAGAGCATAGAAAATGAAAACAAATAAACTAACATCGGAAAGTAGAGATTTCAACTATCAGAAAACACTCAATTTTTTCAAAAAAGCTATTGTTTTGACGGGTGAATTTTTGATTGAAAATTATCCAATTTCAATATTTAGGTCAAAATAAGATGAGAAAATATTAGGTCCTTACATATGAAATTGGCGTTTTTCGTACTGGCCACTTTAATCACAAATTTCTCCTCTTTGGTAAGGAATTCCAAATTCAAATTTGTACAGCTATAGACTCATGTATTTGTGCTTCGATGATCGTCATTCATTTGTTTTTTTTCTTCTGTTTTTTTCTGTTTGCGTCACTCATTTTACAAAATGGAAAACTTAAAATATCGCATTATTTACGAGAACGAGTTCCGCCGTGGCACTAGTGCTGCGGAAACAACTCGAAGGGTGAATGATGTGTATGGCGGTCGTGTTGCAAAAGAAAACACAGTTCGTTTTTGGTTCCAACATTTTCGTTCTGGAAATTTCGACTTGCAGAACAAGCCCCGTGGACGGCCTGAGACTCAAGTTGATAATGAAGAGTTGAAGGCTATTGTGGAAGCGGATCCATCGCAAACCACGTCCGAGTTAGCTGCAGGCTGCGGTGTTAGTGATAAAACTGTTTTAATTCACTTGAAGCAAATTGGGAAGATTAAAAAGCTTGAAAGGTGGGTACCTCACGAATTGACTGAAGCAAACCCGCAAACGCGCGTCGACTACTAAATTAGAAGAGCTTCAATTGGAAAGTCTAAGACATCCTCCGTACTCCCCGGACCTTGCTCCAACAGATTACCATTTTTTTCGAAATTTGGATAACTTCTTGCAAGGGAAAAAATTCAACTCCGATGGGGCAGTCCAAATCGCCTTCAAAGATTTTATTGATTCCCGTCCGACTGGTTTTTTTAGTAAAGGGATCAATGAACTACCTATAAGATGGCAAAAGTGCATAGAAAATAATGGTTCATACTTTGATTAATTAAATAAAATATATTAAAAAATATTCGACTTTTTGTTCCTCCCATACAAAACGCCAATTTCATATGTAAGGACCTAATATATATTTCAAATCAAATAAATTACTGTGTATTTGAGACATAAAAAGGTAAGTAAGTTCTTACCAAATTTCGTGAAACGAAAACATTTATTGTAAAAGATAAAAATTAAAAAACCAAAAACTTGGTTTTTGAATATTTCTCATATATTTTGCGGTTAGTTATATGAAAAAAGTATGTAGACAAATATTGTAGACCTTTTTATTACCTACAACTTTGCAATTTTACTTTTTTCCATAGGACTTGTAGTTCTGCCGAAAATCGAGTTTAACCGTTTTTTACCCTAAAACACTCACCCCTACCCTTCCCGACCTCAGATCACCCGTAAATTATTTTTCCTTAAATTTTTACTACATTCTCCTCATTTTCCAATGGGTTTCATCCTACTATTATTTTATTTGTTTCAAAAAACTATCTACCCTGGTGTATAGGTACACTTTTATTTTGTTTTTTTATTATAGCAAGGACTTTGTCGCTTAGCGACCACACCGTCCCATAAAAATCAATACAAATAAAATCAATAAAAAATGTAAACACCTATCAATCATTACACACTAAATAAAGAGCAAAAACAATTAACATAAGAAAACAAAATGTTCCTTCTGACAAAATAAATAAATAAACAAAAACAACTTAAGAGCTAAGACCTAATTCTGCAATTTTATATAGCATTTCGGCTTCACCTGACAAAGGGTCAGCCAAAATGCTATATCAGTATGTGATGTAAATCTTCAATCACCCCGCAATCGTTACAATTAGGAGACGGTACTTTTCTCATTAAAAATGCAAATTCCTTTGATAGGTACACTGCTCAGTCAAGTGCAGTGATACGGTGCGAACGTAACTTCAAGAGACGAAAGACGCATGGGCCATAATTGCTGTACAAATACAAAAACAAACAATTATTTCTGTCTATGAAAGACATTGAATTTTTTCACTAGTTTATGGTTTATTTTGACAAATTCACAGGCATGACACGGCTACATATTGAACGAGGAGACCACAAAAAATAAAAAAAACAGCAGCGTAGTCTCCTCGCCCGCCTCCTGACACGATTATTTGTGAAGTAAATCCTAGTAATATTTTAAACGCGAAAGTTTGTAAGTATGGATGGATTTTTGTTACTCTTTCACGCAAAACTACAGAACGGATATGGATGAAATTTGGCACAGAGATAGATTATAGTCTGAAATAACAAATAGGTTATATGATATCCCGGATTTCCCACGGGAACGGGAATTAACGCGGGTGAAACCGCGGGGTGCTGCTAGTAATTGATAAAAAAATACAAAAACAAAATAATCGTTTATTTGGACAAATTCACCGGAATGACACGGTTAGGTATATGTTCAATGAGGAGACCACAAAAAATAAAAAACTGTAGCGTAGTTTCCTCGCTTGCCTCCTGACACGATACTTGTAAAGTAAATAGTTAACTATGAAGAGATTAAATAATTTAAGTGCATGCAAAACAATAGAAGAAAAAAACTTTTGACTTTTCTTGATCTTGAAGAACACTGTTTGCATACCAAACTAGTGATCTACCAAGAGAGTTATTCAAATATCCCGATTGTTTACCGTCTCTTGACCATCGCTAAGTATGCAGTAACCGAGGAAAGACAATGCAATGTCAAAATCAATTGACACGCGCAGCAGAGTGCGTTCAACTTTTTTGTGTAATGTTTTTGAGGTAGCCTATTTTTTTATTAAATCATGCTAATAAATCATGACTTGACAAAAACAGCTTAGATATCTATTATACATCATTTGTAGCTACTAACCAGCGACCCGCCCCGGCTTTGCACGGTTTAATTATACGTATAAACCTTCCTCTTGAATCACTCTATCTATTAAAAAAACGCATCAAAATCCGTTGCGCAGTTTTAAAGATTTAAGCATACATAGGGACATAGGGATATAGGGACAGAGAAAGCGACTTTATTTTATACTATGTAAGTGATTAAGCAGCATAGGAAATATTTTTTTAACTTAAATTACAAAATTTTTAAAATCATAGGTGAGAGGCCCTGAATAGGCCAAAAATAAGTATAAACGTTTTATATGGCTGCAGAATAATGCTTAAAGTAGATCTACGAAAGCAATTTCCTTATGGATTTACTATGGTACTATTTATCAATGAAAAAAACTAATTACATGAATAATATTTTTTGAAACTTCGGCTCGTCTGTCTTATTATAATATCGCGGTTGAAGACCTACAAACTTTCCCAGTACCCGTGTATAAGTAGGTAAAAATAGTGTAGGTACCTACTTATAATTATATATAGATATTAGGTTTTTCAGTGTACAGTGGGAAACCGACCAACGCGGTTGCACGCTCGAAATTATAACTGTATTTTTAATTAGTCAATTGTTATGAGTATTACGAAAACATTTTAAAAGTTCAGTGATACGGTACAAAATTCAGGTGACCTGTGACATAACAAACAAAAATGTGCACCTAATATAAAAATATGTAATGCCCGCTTTATGATCATAGTTTACGATAAATATAATGTCGGAGATATTTCGCGGAATCGGAAATAGCAACTTCTACCTCTAAAATTAACACAATTAGATTTACACTCCAAAATAAAGTATCTACCTGAATAAATTATTTATAAACTAGCGACCCGCCCCGGTATCGCACGATTTATTATACACATTCATCTTGAATCACTCAATCAACTCTAAATACCGCATCAAAATTCGTTGCGTAGGTTTTTAAATTTTAGCATACATAGTGAAAGATAGACGAACATCGGGAACCAACTTATTTTATACTATGTAGTGATTATCTACAAAAAATCCAGTGTCTGTTTCCGGTAGAGTCGGTACTATCTTGGAGTCTTCAAATCCAGAGTGAAAAAGTTCCTATTGGAAAAAAGAGCTCCATCTTAGGCCACGTCTTTTTATTCATAATCCTACTAATATTATAAACGCAAAAGTTTGTAATTAACTATGGATGTTTCTTACTTTTTCACGCAAAACGCACGCGGTACTGGATGAGATTTGGCACAGAGATAGATTGTAATCTAGAATAGCACATAGGCTATATTTTATCCCGGAATTCCCACGGGAACGGGGATTAAGCGGGTGAAACCGCGAGTATACTCGAAATAGTCCTGTGCAGACGAAGTCACGGGCACCAGCTAGTATGATTTAAATACATAAACAACAACAATAAATTTGATCTACAGGCATCTTCAAAAACTACTTAATAATTCTAAATAGATCTTAGATATGGAACGCGAAACAACCAACTTTCAATTAAATTAATAAAAAACGAATCATCAAAATCAACTCACTCAGTAAAAGCTAATTCAGCGGTTCTGAGATAACAAACAAAAAAACATCAACAATGAGAAAATTCTCTTGATTTTTCATTTTTCAGTCGGTTGAAAAGAAGAAAACATTCAAATTCATATGTACAAAAAAATATTATTCTTAGAATGCAACCTTACAAAGCCGTCCTCGTTATGTATTTACCTGTATCAAAATTATGAGTTAGTAAAACCTCGCTTGCCTCGTAAACACTTTTCGCACTTCCGTGTTTTTTACGTACTGAATCATTAGGATTTTTTGTCGGAACTTAGGTCAAGGTATTTTTTGCAAGTAATTAATACGACGTATTTAAGTATCGCTTTATATTCCGTTTTGTTACAGCCTTGGTTTGTAGATCACCTAGCTAATTAAGGCACTATGTAATGCATCTTTATAATCTGACCAATATCACTACATAGAATAAAACAAAGTCGCTTTTTCTGTCCCTATGTCATTATGTCCCTTTGAATGCTTAAATCTTTAAAACTACACAACGGATTTTGATGCGGTTTTTTTTAATAGATAGAGTAATTCAAGAGGAAGGTTTATATACTTATAATAAAACCGTGCAAAGCCGGGGCGGGTCACTAGTTAGGTATAAATTCGAAAGTTTGGATGGATGTATGTTTGTAACCTCTTCACTAATCTTCACGCCAAAACTACTGAACTGATCGGACTGAAATTCGGATAGACGTAGTTCTAGGCCTGGCATTAAACAGGCTACGATTCTTCAATTTTCACGCAGGTGAAGCTGCGGGGTGCATCTAGTCTATTTTAAAATTCTCTACTTAACTCCACGTGTTCCTGATAAGAAGGGTCTTGATAAACAAAACAGATTTTCATCCATTCACCATGACATGAATCTATAAGGGTTCTTTACTTCCCTTTGGGGTAAAGAATCCAAAAAAAAAACATTTAAGTCGATTCTTACTAAATTATAAAAGATTACCTACTCAAATAACATTTATCTTAGTTGATTGTTAATATTACAAACGTTTTACGAACATAATACCATTATCGAGAATTATTAAAAGTAAATTATCTACATTGTAGTACCAATCAGAAAATGTAGTGACTAATTTTATAATGTGATTTTAGTCAATGATAGAGTAGGGTTTCTGGCACGAATAGTATTAAAACCTTGGAATATTGTAGAAGATTCAGAATAATATTATTTAAATTTAAGAAAAAACTACATACTATAGATTATTAAATTATAGTGCGTACCTAAGCGCTCACACTTGGGTAATATCTAACAACTTTAATAACAACGCTATTTTTTTTTCCCTACGAGTTCGAAAATTTTTCGATGTTATTTCTACTACTTTTTCGCTTACACTTTCACTTCATCATTTTCTAATTTCATTAATACAAACGATACAATTTTGATGGGTACTACATATTACATTATAACTAGAAGGTAAGATACCTAATATAAACGTCTTGGGGACGCTTCCGACTGGTATTGACATGGATCAATTGAGCTACCTTTAGACTGTTTGCAACCGTCTGCAGTTAGTTCAATGGTTTCAATTGTAAATACTAGTTGTAATTTTTCTATTCCTTTGCTTGTAATATAAACGATAGATCTTGCGAGCTCTAACTTATTTGAAAAATTTGTAAGAAGTATGTGTAGCCAGTAATAAAAATATCCCGTTTTAAATAATGTTGTGAAAACAAATAGAAAAAGAAACAGTCGGAATATTGTATTTATCTCATTAATTTTTTTTAGGTGTAAACGAGATAGATGTCAAAATCTAACTAAACATTTTTGTTATCAAACTGTACAGCAGCAGTTCAATATTACAAACATCGAAATATTAACTAAAATGATACCTTTAGACTGTTTGCAACCGTCTGCAGTTAGCTCAATGGTTTCAATTGTACATACTAGTTTTAATTTTTCTATTCCTTGATTTTAATTTTCTTTTTTAATACCAAAAATGTATATTTACAAACCCAAAAAATAACTAAAATGGTTAATTAACAAAATCACTACATAGTAGAAAACAAAGTCGCTTTTTCTGTCCCTATGTCCTTATGTCCCTTCTACGCAACGGATTTTGATACGGTTTTTTTTAATAGATAGATTGATTCAAGAGGAAGGTTTATATACTTATAATACAACCGTGCGAAGTCGGGGCGGGTCGCTATTAATATATAAAATTATATAAAAAGAGTAGGTAATACGTATAATTGTGGTGATTATACTAAGAACCTACTGCAGTTTATGATGCTGTATAATTTATTATGATTTTTGTAAATACCAAGGCCAAGAATGTCAGTCATGTTTTTTGTTTTCGTTTCTTGGAACCTGATTTTAAACGAGTTACTGGTTTTACAATAAATGGTACTTAAAGAAGGATTCTTAGTAGCAAGTTTTTAGGGTCCCGTAACTATAAAGCGTACTTATGGAACCCTAATAAGTCTTCGCATTCTATCTGTCAACAGGTTGAATCTATTAAGACGCCACAATCGCAAACAGTTGTTATTTTGACAGAGTATGTAGTTCTACTGTCGCAATGTCTGTCCCTATGTATACTTAAATTTTTAAAACTACCGTACCTAACGGATTTTGATGCGGTTTTTTTTTTGCCGGGGCGGGTCGCTAGTATGTTATAAAAAAGTGAGTACCTAAGAACCATAGACTCTGCTGTAAAATAGCAAAGTCAGATTAAAATTCAAAGGAATTTCTCAAAGGTGTAATATTTTTGCCTTTTCTGACATAGGTACCTACTTGAGAAAAGCCTCCTTTAAGAATTATATAATATGTACACAACTTGACAAGGCTGTTGGTTAATTGGTTGTTCTATTGATGATATTCGATGTCATTTCTCACGGGACCCTTCGCGTGCGACTCCGTTCGTACTAAGCTGTTTTTTTAGACATTGGCTTCTACCCTTTAGGATGTTGAACTGAAGTACAGTTTTCATCGTGCAAGGCATCTTAAAACAATAAAATGAATTATAAGTCATTTTATAAACTTGCATATGAGCATTGAAGTTCATTAATCAAGGAATAGATAAACTAGTATAGAGGTATATACAACTGAAACAATAAAGCTAACTACAGAAGGTTACAAAAAGTTTAGAAGTAGCTCAACTCTTCCAAGTCAAATACCAGCCGGAAGCGTCCCCAAGACAATGGCTGCATTACCACGCTGTATGACAATGCTGATGCGCTGAGCCACTCACCAGCTCTCGGGGCAAACGTCATTCAGTATCAGAATGCTTCTGATTGGTTTTCGTATGGATTAGTTGAGCTACCTCTAGATTGTTTACTAGTCTACACTTAGCTCAATTGATGGTGTAAATAATAATTTTAATTTGTTTCGATTATTTAATAGTATTTCTTTATAAAGATACATTAATCTCATCATTGGATGTTAGACTTGGTTATTAATTGCTTAAGAATATATCAGTTAGGTAAGTACATGGATGAAATCATCATTTACACAGTTTTATTCGTTTTTAAATTTACATATCTTTAATTGATAGATTGGATATGGTTATTATTTGAATAACTACTATCATTTATTAATTCTTAGCAATTACCTATTGCAGTTTCGTGGTGTTCTACTAGGTACGCAATCAAATATGTAAAATTTTAGTAGTTACTTGAGTACTAAAATAATGCTAAAGTAACTTAAAAACTATGAATACCTAAGGGGTTAACTACGAACTATGAAATCAATAACTTTATTGCTTTAGTATTAAAACATAAGCACAGAAAAGTCAAATTTTAAACTATCCTACTTATATTTATAAACGTGAAAGTTTGTAGTAGGTATGGATGGATGGATGTTTGTTACTCTTTCAATCAAAAACTACTGACTCGGATCGGGCTGAATTTTCAATAGACGTAGGTAGTTCTATCTCTGGAATAACACTTACTTAGGCTATTTTTCATTCCATAAATCAGATCCCATGGTATAGATGGAAATAGTCTTGAGACTTTTACATAAAAACAACGCGTTGTTTGGATGTTCACCGATTACTCGAAGACGTCTGAAAGCAAAATAGAAACTATTTTTATTTGTATTAAAAGGCATTTATTCTCAGGTATACCCATTAAAATTTCATCGAAATCGGTAGAGTGGTTCTTAAAAACTCTCAAAAATCTAAAAATTATTTTATTTATAACAGTTTTAAGTTATATGATTTTTTTGGAAAAGGTCAGTAATACGTAGTATCGTGATTAGTATCAAGTTTTAGTACCTAGACCGGAAGTCTAGCCTCCGTGAAGTCTTCCTCGTCCATATGCACTAGGCCTTAATTGCGTGATCCATATCTAGTTATACACCAGCTAAACTATTTGTTAAATTTTCGTAAACAAACTACGACTCAATAAGCTTAAACATACTTGCTTGGCGTCGAGTTTCAGATAAAATTCTAAGCAATATTTAAAGAAAATATCTCAAATCGACAATTTAAGTTACGTACGCAAAAAAATCTCTGGTTTGCGGGCGAAGCCGCGGGGAGCATCTAATTGTGTATAAAAAGACGCCGCAATAGAATGAATTTGGTAACTAAGTAAAAAAAATGCCAATTCAAAATAAGAATTTGTGACTGATGAAAGAAGTTTCATTTCGATTGTATACTCTTTCGTTACCGTCCCATCGTATTCACATACCGTATCCTAGGCTCAGGAAGTCTAGGCTAGTCACCTAAGGTAGTAAGTAGTAGGAAACGTAGCTCTGTAACGCAGGAAGGAGTTAAATATGAGGTAATACTAGATTACCAGTTACGTTGGTAATTGAATCCGTGTCCGTAACTGGTGCAGGAATCAACTGATTAAGTGGGTGATAAGGCTTTTCCGTGACTTCGTTCGCGGTTAACGCGAATGGATATATTTTTCCAGCAATCCAGTCTGTATTATTTATTTATTTCGGAAAACTTACGGCTAAACAATGGAACAGAAAAGTATAAATATAAGAAAGGCCAATTACAAGTTTTCACAGGTTATGAGTTCTGTGTTCCGTATATACCTAACGTATTGTTGTAATCTGTAGTGTTATATTTATGATTAGCATTTGCCCGCGTCTTCACACTCTTTGTTTCTATGGGAACTTCTCAAGCCTATTTACGTCCCATGGGAACAGATTTATGGGATGTAGCCTATGTTTTATTCCAAGGTTAGAACTACGTCTATTCCAATTTTCAGCTCGATTTGTTCAGTAGTTTTTGCGTGAAAGAGGAACAAACATCCATCCATGCATACAAACTTTCACATTTATAATATTAGTAAGGATTGATCAAGTGTAAGTGCTCCAGCTCGGCAGATCGTGCCCGTCTCCTAGCCGTTTCTAAATGGGAGTCAGGACATTGGCTGCAAGCACTTCCTTCTTATAACACTGGCACTTTATTGGATCCCGCTACTTTCCGTATCGCAACATGTATTCGGTTGGGTGCAAGGTGTTGTGCGCCTCATCAATGCCAGTGCGGTACTGCAGTCGAACAGCTTGGTCATCACGGATTATCGTGTACTAGGGCCGCTGGTCGGATATCTCGTCATGCCAGCCTTAATGACATCATCCGGCGGGCCTTTGTCAGCGCTAACGTACCAGCTATTCTCGAACCGAATGGTCTGTTCCGTGACGATGGCAAGAGGCCCGACGGTATGACACTAGTCCCATGGGAGTTGGGGAGGCCCATTGTGTGGGACGCTACATGCGTCGACACACTTGCACCTTCCCATCTTTCAAGGACATCCACTAGGGCTGGTGCGGCGGCAGATCTGGCCGAGGATCTCAAGAGGCGCAAATATGCAGGTCTCGACAGAACCTACGCATTTGCTCCCCTTGGATTCGAGACCCTAGGTCCGTGGGGTACCGAGGCTCTCCGGGTTTTTAAAAAATTATCTGAGCGTCTGGTCGATGCGACGCGTGACCCGAGAGCTGGTGAATATCTGGCTCAGCGCATCAGCATTGCCATACAGCGTGGTAATGCAGCCAGTGTCTTGGGGACGCTTCCGACTGGTATTGACATGGATCAATTGAGCTACCTTTAGACTGTTTGCAACCGTCTGCAGTTAGCTCAATGGTTTCAATTGTAAATACTAGTTGTAATTTTTCTATTCCTTTGCTTGTAATTTTCGTTGTTAATAAAAACTTAGTGTAAGTGCAGTTAGGGTGTTATAAAACAGAAGAAATTCCCTTGGTAGATAAATAGTCTCCAACCTTTATCTTCAATCATGTGAAAATTGCCAAAAACCTACCTTGAAGCAAAAATATTTGATCGAAGAAATGAACCAACACTACGTGTATTAAAAATATTTTTGCGTAAATATTTATGAAAGTAGAAACAAAAAACCACTTAGTATTCAGTTCAAGTACGTCGACTTTGTCTTTCACACGAGAATAATATACCAACCTAATTATGTAAATTCTTGTATGTAAAATCTCATTGACTTTGTTTTTGTCCTTCAAAACCAGAAACTCTGAACTTGATTTTATATGGACATTTAAGACCGTGTCAGGTACAATACAGTCGAAATGCAAGCACAGATAGGTACAATCAGCCACATAAAATAAAGAACTATGTCTTCAAGCCGTTACCTTACGAGACTCTATGCCAAATTTAACCCTCCTCCACCCCATATTGCCGCCATTTTGAAACGCGTCTTGGTCGCGCTATTTCTTGCGATTTTTGCGTCTTGTAAGCGCGATTTCTGTCTTATTATCACGGTTCCACGGGAGATACAACCTGCCTGGTGACAGACGGACAGACAGAGTTTTAGTAATAGGGTCCCATTTAACCCTTTGGTTACGGAACCCTCTAACTAAATCGTCGAGAAGAACCGTTTTCTTACCCGTTGTATTGAATTAAAAAAGGAAAAATAATGCTTAATAGTGTACACACACTGAAACCGGAGGCGGAGCGGAGGCAAAGGCGTGCGAGTTGTATTCTATGGAATCCTATGAAAGCCTACACACACACCGCAGGCGGTGGCAGCGCGGTGCCATAGGAAAAACCGGCACGACTTCGCCTCCGCTCCGCCTCCGCCTTCTGTGTGTTTTCAACTTTATTGAAAACGAGAATTACAATCAAATAAAGAAACAAATTAAAACAAATATGTACAATGGAAACAAATGAGCTAATTGCAGACGGTTGCAATCAGTCTAGAGGTATCTCAATCCGATCCATGTCAATAGTTGGACAAGACACTGGCTGCAAACTGCTGCAAATAGGAAAACCGTTTTATTGCCCGTAACACAAGACACTGGCTGCAAACTGCTGCAAATAGGAAAACCGTTTTATTGCCCGTAACACTACAGATTCAACTTAGTTCGGTTGGTAGTGATAAGTACTAATTACAAACAATATAAACATTGACCTTAACAACCCCATGACTCAGAACAATACAATACTCGATACAGAACCGAGTCTACACTAGTGTAGTTGAAATGTCCACGCCGGCCGGTCAACACGCGCGCGATAGTGAAGTGCACGTTATCGATATAGAGTCGGATATCGACAACATAATAAACATCGTAGACGACGTGCAAGTTGTCGAGAAAGTGCCGGATAGTCCTATCAGCCCTACCATGAATGGAAATGGTGAGTGATTTGTTTTTATTGAGCTGTTTATAGGTTCGATCAAAAAAAGTATGTCTTGACTTGACCAATGTTTGAATAAATATGAAAATGGTTTTTCATATTATACTTACTTACATAATAACAAACATGAAAGTATATTTTCATATTTTTACGTAAAAATAAGTACAAGAGATTTTATTGTCTTTATAGGTATTAGAATAATTACCTATTCAGCTGATGCAATATTATATGAATAGATAATTTTTTTATCAGATTGAATAAGAAATACCTATTCATTACAAACCTATTAATACCTATGTTTTTGATCTAAATTTATAAGTATGTTTACAAAATATATAGTACTTACCTTTGCATTGTACATAAGTTGAGGTAGCAAATAAACGTGTATGTTATGTTATGTACCTATTTAAAATAGGTAGGTACCTGCATAACAAGTGGTGCTAAATTTAGCACATTGTTGCTAAATATTTTAATCTTTACATTTTATCACGCAGTTTAGGCACTTAATAAGATTTACTCAACAATGCAGTTTGGTTAGTTTTAATTTGTTTCTATTCTTTGATGTAGAGTGAGTGGGGGCAAGATCGAACGGTTTTTTGATGAGATGATCAGTGTTGTTTTTGAATCCTTGTAGAAGAATAGATATTGACTTTAGCTAAAAGTAAATTAGACATAATTAAAGGGTAAAGACTAGATTTTTATAATATGTCAATAACAGCCTGATAAAGCTGTCCAAAAAGTAGAAAACTGTAATTAAAAATATTATTTTTACTTAATTGAAACAGGGGGAAGATGAAAAGGTGACGGGGTAAGATCGAATAAAAATCTAAAATCGTTAAAACGTGTCTTAGGCAGGTCTTAGGCAAAGTTTATGGTCCTTAGTCTATAGTGTTAAGTAATTTAAAAAGTTGTAACTGACTGTAGTGCCAAAATACCTATTTTTAACAAAGATATAGCAAATTTAAAAAAATATATATTCCGAACTTACCCCACTGGGGGAACATTGAAGCAGAGATTCTCAAACTTTGCAGCCAATTTGTATAAGATTTGACTGAAGAAAAAAATATTATCTTGTAATGAAAAATCAAATAAAAACTGAAAACTTTTTTATTTCACATGATACCTATATGAATATTCTTTTTCATCACCATAAAATAATTGTTTATTTTTACTTTTGTAATTTTTAACGTAAGTATTTTCTTTTTCTGTTTGATTTCTATTTTTATTTCACATTTCTTAGCATACCTATTCTTGTTTCTTTTTGTTTTACTACTTTCAGCATTATTTGCTTATTTCTTATTTTTCTTGCTGAAACCTACACAAAGATACAGTTTGAGGACCTCTGGCTTTTAGTATGAAACCTGAAAAAGGGTCAATAAGAAAACTTTGATATGTTCGTCTTACCCCGTTAAATGTAAATGGGGAAAGATAAAAAGTTGAAATAAATTCTAAAATACGAGAAATAGATAGATTTAGAAGTAATTACATAAATGTCTACAAAAAATAATAGGCAGATGTTTCAATTAAACGCTCGTACCTGCCTTGTAATTCAATTTACAAGACACGGGGCAAGATGAAATCACTTTTGTGAATACTGAAAAGTACACTGTCTTAGAAAATTGCACTTTACACACAACCAGGCGTTCTCATCGGCAACCGCTGACTGAGGTGTGTAACGTATTGAATTTGTGGCCCTAACGATGTAGTCAGCACTCCAATAAGTACTATAAATCTGGTGTTGTGGAAGACTTTTTGTCTTACCCCTTTTTTCATCTTCCCCCCACTCACTCTAAGCTTTTTTTGTTATTAAGATGGAATGTAGATGATAGGAGATTTTAGGTACTAATTGAAGAACACTTCTTGATGTCAAATTTACCGATAGAATATTTAGTAAAGTGGCCGTTGTTGTAAGGTAATGTTATTAAACATGAAATGTTGACCATACACTTAGTTAGCCGAATAGATGATCATTTTATTAAATAAAAATTCGTTACATAACTTAGCACCGGCTTAAAGACTAAGGTTTCTTTAAGCACTGAGTTTTGTTATACATTACTAATTTGAGTGACCTCAGTTCCCTATACTAAACTATGGCATCAACATTTTTAAACTAAGATTTGGCATGATTAAAATACAAATTCTTGATCTGCATATTTGCGCCTCTTGAGATCCTCATTCAAATCTGCCGCCGCACTAGCCCTCGTGGATGTACTTGGAAAATGGGAAGGTGCAAGTGTGTCGACGCATGTAGCGTCCCACACAATGGGCCTCCCCAACTCCCACAAATTAAATAAAACACATACCTAAGTTAATAAATAAAAATAAATATGCCATCATTATATGTATACCTACTGTGATGGAATATTTTCAATGGTATATTTTCATCTCTGACAAACTACTTCGCAGTTATGGCCACAACAATGAGGTTTATTACATTTTATTGCATGTTACATACCTGTTAAACTTGTTTATTTAATGGTTTTCCTCACTACTTACGTATTTACTTAGGTAATAACTATAACAAATAAATTTATTTTTCATACCTCTTTATTATTTTATTTTTATATTAACTTTAATACTATACAACTTATACAAACTTTCATAGTTTGACTCCTTATGTCAGTAAGCGGGTGTACTACGAAGCAAGTTTGTGTTCGAAGAACACCCACCACCCACTCTATGGGGAGTCTCATCCCCATGCCCATAGCTCTCCGTGCGTCCCAAAAATCTGTTGAATGCCTAGACCTACCTATTAGACACGCGAAGTCTCATGTCACGCAATGTCTACGACTGTTCGTAGACCATTTTTTCAAGATATTAAGATTGGCAGATCGTAAAAAAAAATTGTACATAGATAGTGTAATTTTTTTTATAGTTATCTAGATATGGCGCATTGGGCAAGGTGCGCCTGAAGTTGCTGGTTCGATTTCCGCCTCGGGAAAAAAAATTATACGAACTGCAAATCTGAATGACTTGGGGTTCTGGGTGTAACAACAAACAAAGTACAATAAGTTTTCAATTCTCAAGGCTGTGCTGTTTGAACCAGGAAATATCTACTTAAAAACAGTTCTATTACCACACTAATAATATGTATGTTTTTTCTAGTTTTTTTTGCACAGTAATGGTAAGGTTATCATTATAATATCTATTAGTTTAACATAGTTAACTGATAATATAACCTGAATAAATCACTAAATCCAGAAATACAGTTTTGAACAATTTCAGGATGATTTACTAATTAATATCTGTAGAAATTATAATTAAGTCAGTAAAAAAAAATAACAAAGACTTCATTCATCATCATCATCATCAGTTATTATATTTACCATTTTAGCCACCTCTAGATTCTTTGCAACAGTAGCAGATAGCTCAATTGTTTCAAATGTGAACCTAGTTCTTATTTGTTTACATTCTTTGATAGGAATAAAAATAGTACATTGTTACCCAAGGGTTGAAAGTAGAGTGAGTGGGGGGAAGATGAAAAAAGGGGTAAGACAAAAAGTCTTCCATAACACCAGATTTATAGTACTTATTGGAGTGCTGGCTACATCGTTAGGGCCACAAATTCATTACGTTACACACCTCAGTCAGCGGTTGCCGATGAGAACGCCTGGTTGTGTGTAAACTGCAATTTTCTACCACAGTGTTTTTTTCAGAAGCCACTCAAGTGATTTCATCTTGCTCCGTGTCTTATAAATTGAATTACAAGGCAGGTACGAGTGTTTAATTGAAATATCTGCCTATTATTTTTTGTAGACATCTATTTCTCGTATGTTAGAATTTATTTCAACTTTTCATCTTTCCCCGTTTACATTTAACGGGGTAAGACGAACATATCAAAGTTGTCATCTTGACCCTTTTTCAGATTTCATACTAAAAGCCAGATGTCCTCAAACTGTATCTTTGTGTAAGTTTCAGCAAGACAAATAAGAAATAAGAAAAAAATGCTGAAAGTAGTAAAACAAAAAAAAACAAGAATAGGTATGCTAAGAAATGTGAAATAAAAAAAAAGAAATCCAATAGAGAAAGAAAATACGTTAAAAATTACAAAAGTAAAAAATAAACAATTATTTTATGGTGATGAAAAAGAATATTCATATAGGTTTCATGTGAAATAAAAAAAGTTTTCAGTTTTTATTTGATTTTTCATTACAAGATAATATTTTTTTCTTTAGTCAAATATTATGAAAATTAGCTGTAAAGTTTGAGAATCTCTGCTTCAATCTTCCCCCAGTGGGGTAAGTTCGGAATAAATATTTTTTTTAATTTGCTATAATATCTTTGTTAAAAATAGGTATTTTGGCACTACAGTCAGTTACAACTTTTTAAATTACTTAACACTATAGACTAAGGACCATAAACTTTGCCTAAGACCTGCCTAAGACACGTTTTAACGATTTCAGATTTTTATTCGATCTTACCCCGTCACCTTTTCATCTTCCCCCTGTTTCAATTAAGTAAAAATAATGTTTTTAATTACAATATTCTACATTTTGGACAGCTTTATCAGGCTGTTATTGACATATTATAAAAATCTAGTCTTTACCCTTTAATTACGTCTAATTTACTTTTAGCTAAAGTTAATATCTATTCTTCTACAAAGATTCAAAAACAACACTGACCATCTCATCAAAAAACCTTTCGATCTTGCCCCCACTCACTCTAACTTATTTAGGCTCGACACGGGGTAATCAAATTGCTGCTAATTTTTTTTAAAATATATCATTCAATCTAGGACAGGCGAAAGTCATAAAGCCTTACTGCCTTGTCTTTCTTATTTTTTTAATTCAGTGAATTGTTTTTTTTTTTAGCTTCATGCATTTATTCTGCCATTATCATGGTTCAATAGTAACGTTATAGCTGTCAGTTCAAAACGATTCTCCCTAGGGCTGAAAAGGCAACTTCAGTCAGACCTACTTTCCGAGTATGAGTAATGAAATTACACTCGGGCGGGCGCCAATAGTCGAGGGACTACATAAGTTACTTTCACCCGAGGTAAACACTGTGCTTTTCATTACGAATACAAGGAAATATAAATAAAAAACATGAGGAAACAAATTAATCAAATTGCCGCTATTTTTTTTATCTATTAGTCCATCTAGGACAGGCGAAAGCCATAAAGCCATTGTACCTTGTCTTTCGTATTTTTTGAATTCAGTGAATTGTCTTTAAAGCGATTTTTTTTTAGCTTCAGCATTTATTCTGCCACTACCATGGTTCCATAGTAACGTTATAGCTGTCAGTTGAAAACGATTCTCCCTAGGGCGGAAAAGTATCACTTTCAACCCGCTCTTCAGGCATATTCAGACCTACTTTCCGAGTATGAGTAATGAAAAAGTAATTTCCCTGTTCTTTTATAGGAACTATGAAATTTACCTAGGTACTTAGGTAGTACATAATATTATTTTATCACATATACAAATTAAATTCTAAAATGCAACGAAAGTAGTTGTAAAACTTTTGTTAACTTAGTTGTTTTAAAAAGGTGGCGAAATAAAAAACTTTCCACAAAAATGCAAAAAAGTTTCACACAAGCAGAAGTTTTTTTTACTAATAAATGATACATTTACTGTCATCAAAAAAATAATACAATCGAAGAATACATACACAAAATTTATTACCCACGTTTTTTACACTCGAAACAATTTAATAAAGTTTTGTTTATTTTGTGAAAATTTGAAACCATAGTTCATTAACTGTGCTATCGGGAACTACTATTAAGTTGTAGAGTCACATCTTTATTGATATTTTGTTTAAGTTTGTTTTAGTTCGTTTAAAATTTGTGTATCCAGGCTTCATGGCGGGTGGTAGAGTTAAGAACTGTCAATGTCGTTCTTGGCGGGTGTCATGTTTAATGTTAAGACAAAGATTATATTATAGTAACTAGATGTAACATTATAAAAACGAACATTGGACACTGTTTTGACTTCTTGCTCTTTGGGAGTATGCCATATGAAAAAAAAAGATAGATATAATTTTTCAGTTCAGTTTCAGTTACATTCAAATACGTATGTGGTCAATCTGATTCTTGTCTGACATTCTACTGAAATGTGAGAATAGTGATGTGAAATTCTGTACTTATCGATTAAATTATGATTTCAGTAAGCAGGTTTGTTGTAACCGCTGCATTGTATGTTGATCATGACGACCGATGTAGCGCGGTGGGCAAAGGTGCGCCTGCAACGCAGGAGGTTACGGGTTCGGGAATCAAACCCCTCAGAACAAATTTGTGAACGATCTGCAGATATACCTATGTTCCGTTGGTCTGGGTATAAATGTACTATAAAAAATGTATATCTATGCATAATAATGTATATCTATGTATATGTATTTAATAAATCAGTTATCTAGTACCCATACCACGAGCTTTGAGTAGCTTACTTTGGGGCTAGATGGTGCTTTGTGGATTGTCCAGCATTATTATATATTATTATAAAAGAGTAATAAATTCAGTTACGTTTAAAATCCGCAAGCTGTAATTTTACTTGAAAAGATATACCAATATTCATTAATCACCTATATTTTTTTGGTGTTTGTGGGGTTTTATATTAAGTTTGGAGTATGTGAGTCAAAAATGATTAAATCAATCAGCTGGTAATGATTGAAACTACAACCCCCTCAAGGATCTAGATCGACTTAACCGGTACCTGACCCTGTAGGTATATAAATAAAGACCTACTAAGGTTATTTTGTTAAAACTTACATAAACTTGATAAATCTTCTTGATAATAATTATGTTTTTATTTAAAATGGGGTTAAGCGGTGATGGTTGTTTGCCGTCGTTATTTAGGATATGAGCAGTGAGAAAACTTAGGTAGGTACTTAGTTACATTAACATAAACGAAATTATTTTTAAAGTATTTTCACGTCGTATACTACTATACTTAACTGAAATATTTTGTGCTTAGATACCACTTGGATGCTATCATTTAACCTTTATTTTCAAAGTTTTTTTGTAAGTCCTTTGATATCCAATTGTGTGGCACGAAACATGGAAATGTAAAAAACACCAACGAGAATTCTATGATGGCTCCCAGACATGTCTTCTCAAGTTTTGTTTCCATTTTTCTTTTGTTATTGGATATTTTGTATATCTAGAAGTGAAAGATAAGAATAAGTTGTGAACTTCTAGCTACATTGCAATCTTTAGTCTCCTAGATCTTACTAGCGACACCATAATCAAGTTTTGATTTCTAACTCCAACTTAGTCGGTCCATGTAGGTACCGTAGCACTATCTCGGTAGGTAGGTATAATTCTCAAACTACGACAATTTACTTTTGAATCATCATTTTGTCAACCAGTATTAGACATTCATCGACAGTAAATTATCGACAACTACCAGTACTTCACTAGGTGGCATCAAAATGGTACATCAGATGTCAGTTTTTCGTATTGTACTATAATATTAGTGAATTATAGAATTATACTGCTAATGAGCTGTAAATAACGTAGTAAAACAGTTATTATATTCTATGTACAAAAAACTATTCAACATATTGCAAAGAAAATACATGTAATATCCGCGTAATATCCGCGTCTATCACGATTATAGACTTACCGATGAAAAGATATCTTGCGTTTATCTTCACATAAAGATCCCAAACGGCTTTTACAACCCACAGCTACACAAGTCATTATATACTAAGTTCTCGATTAAATATTATATATAAAACACAAAATTACAAATAAATTATAAACACAAATTTTCATTTTCTCAATCTGACATTCACGTGTCACCGTACGGTATCAAACAAAACCAAAACAATATCAAATCGGCTACATCGCCTTATAGGATGACAGTGACCATATGCTCTGTCTACCTTACGGAACGTAAGTACCTACTTGGTCTTAGTGTTAAGAGTAGTACAAAATGTAGATAATTTATAACTAGATGTCGCCGGTAAAAATGGACGAGGGCTGAATCGCGCTAACGAGAACGCACGGGTTTGGATCACATCATTGTAAGATTTTCCTAATAAATGACTTCTACTGAAACGTGTCGTTTCATTACGCACCACCAGTCTTTCTGACAATCGGAGTTTGGCACTGTGATGTTCATTCCTCGAGGTGCCCGCATCTCTGTCGCTTCCTCTCTCTCGGAGGCTATTAGGAACGCTGTTTTAAAAAACACGAAGCAAGCTTGGGAGCATCTTTTAATTTTTCCTTACAAAATATTACATGTAAAGAAAGATATTTCGAACAAAAGTTCAATCACTGTTAGGATAAAAGAAAATTGTGTTAGGTACACTGCACGTGCAGGGCATCCTATTGATTTTGATGATCAGGACTCACACAAAAATTCAAAATCATATACATCACTGGCAGAGTCTACTATCTACAGACTTGTAGAAAGTAAACTCAATGATGGTGAAATTAAAGGAGCCTCACGTTTAATGTTTTCAAATGACACGATGGCGCCAAATAATGATGAGACTCTCATTTCTCTTGAGAGTAAGCATCCACCCGCAGGGCCCAATCTCCAACTCCCCGATCCACCACAAGAGAGTGATGACGCTGTAGGCACGACCAGCCAGGATGTGCTCAAAGCCGTCTTCTCTTTCCAGAGTGGCTCTGCCGGCGGCCTGGATGCTGTGTCTCCACAGCATCTAAAAGATCTACTATCTGGTGGGTCTGGCCATGCAGGTGAAGTCCTTCTGGAAGACTTGACGTCTTTGATCAACCTGATGTTGTCAGGCCGAGTCAACAGCGAGATCACGGAACTCTTGTATGGTGCAAACCTTTGTGCACTCAAAAAGAAGGATGGCGGTATAAGACCCATAGCCGTGGGCACTACCTACCGCCGCCTTGCGGCTAAAGTCTGCTGTCGGAAGGAAGCCGACTATTTAGGCGACTATTTCCGACCAATTCAGCTAGGCTTTGGTTCGCGAGGCGGCTGTGAGGCCGCAGTACATTCCCTTCGTACATTTTTGGATCAAAATTATAGGGAGGTAGTTCTGAAGGTAGACGTCAAAAATGCCTTCAATTCCGTAGATAGGGGCGCCCTGCTAAACGAAATTAAAAATAAAATTCCTGAAATTTACCCTTTTCTCTGGCAGTGCTATGGTTCACCCTCAAAATTAATTTACCGGAATAACATTATTCGTCTGCCGTTGGCTGTCAGCAGGGCGACCCTCTTGGTCCGGCCATATTTAACCTTGCCATTCATCCAATAATTCAACGTCTTCAATCCAAGCTCAATATTTGGTATTTGGATGACGGAACTTTAGGTGGAGAAGTGGACACCGTTTTTAATGATTTAAAAATCATCACAGATGAATTTCGACAAATAGGTTTGGAATTGAAATTGATAGACAAAAACAATATCATTGCAAAATTTAACAGTTTGGCCCCTAACATTACAGTTATAGATAAATGTTCACTTTGACTCCTAGGTTCACCAATTCTTGATGAGTCTTTTCTGCCATTTGTAGATGAGAAAATTCAAAATTTCAACAAAACTTCAGACAGACTTCTCAAAATTAACAGCCATATGGCTTTTACTATTATTCGGTTTTGCCTGTTTGTACCTAAATTTACGTATTCTTTAAGATGTAGTCACCTGTGGAAACAAAGCGAGCTATTGGATAGCTTAGACAACATAATAAAGAATACTTTATCATCGGTTTTGAATATTTATTTGGATGACAAGGCATGGTCGCAGGCCTCCCTACCTGTCAAATTGGGAGGCTTAGGTATTCGCAAAATTACCAGTGTAGCCCTACCAGCGTTCCTATCTTCCGTCTACAGCACTAGTTCTTTAGTTGAAAAAATTTTAAACACGTCTGATTTGGTCCGATCACAAATTTCTTTCAAAATTTCATATTTAGACGAAGCTAGAACGGCTTGGCATAGTGCTTGCCCCGATGCTGCTCCTCCAAAATCTCTTTCATCCCAACGGCAATGGGACGGGCCTTTGTGTGAGTTGACACGGAAATGTTTGTTACAAACGTGCTCCAGCTAGGGTTGCCAGACGGTCGGGAATTGGCGGGATTCTCCCGGATTTTTGTATGTGCTCCCGACTCCCGACAAAGCAAATAATCTCCCGAAAAACAAGTTCGATAATTTTAAGTTTACTTTTTCGTCAAACGAAACTTGCAAAACATTTGGGCGCTTGGCGCAGTGCGAAAAAAACATTGCAATGCACTCCGTCTGAGTCGAGTCGGCATATTTTATAAGAAACTGCGTTGAAGTTAAAAATTTAACCAAAATTGTATCTTTTATATTTTCAATTCCAGTAAGTAACGCTTACTGCGAACGCCTGTTTAGTATACTTAATAATTTATACTCAAAAGAAAGGAACCGAATGAGCATGGATTTAATAAAGACGGAATTAATAATTCGTTTGAATTTCGACGAAAATTGTTTTAATTTTAAAACCTTTTTGAATAGCGATAAAGCTCAAAAGTTGTTAAACGCGGTAAAAAAAATGACAAACACTTATGGCAAGAACAAAACCAATAAACATGCTCATTCGGTTCTTATCTTATGTGTCACAAATACCTATGTTTTTTTTCTTATATCTACAGTGCAATGCAAAAATATGTTTGTTTACTTAATATATGTATTATGTATAATTAGTATTATTAACTTATTTTTTTATTTCTCCCGACCAAAGCCCTAAAATCCCGAAAAATCGGTTATTGATCCCGATAACAGGAAGAATCGTTCTGGCAACCCTAAGCTCGGCAGATCGTGCCCTTCTCCTAGCCGTTTCTAAATGGGAGTCAGGACATTGGCTGCAAGCACTTCCTTCTATAATACTGGCACTTTATTGGATCCCGCTACTTTCCGTATCGCAACATGTATTCGGTTGGGTGCAAGGTGTTGTGCGCCTCATCAATGCCGGTGCGGTACTGCTGTCGAACAGCTTGGTCATCACGGATTATCGTGTACTAGGGCCGCTGGTCGGATATCTCGTCACACCAGCCTTAACTTGACATCATCCGGCGGGCCTTTGTCAGCGCTAACGTACCAGCTATTCTCGAACCCAATGGTCTGTTCCGTGACGATGGCAAGAGGCCCGACGGTATGACACTAGTCCCATGGGAGTTGGGGAGGCCCATTGTGTGGGACGCTATATGCGTCGACACACTTGCACCTTCCCATCTTTCAAGGACATCCACTAGGGCTGGTGCGGCGGCAGATCTGGCCGAGAATCTCAAGAGGCACAAATATGCAGGTCTCGACAGAACCTACACATTTGCTCCCCATGGATTCGAGACCCTAGGTCCGTGGGGTACCGAGGCTCTCCGGGTTTTTAAAAAATTATCTGAGCGTCTGGTCGATGCGACGCGTGACCCGAGAGCTGGTGAATATCTGGCTCAGCGCATCAGCATTGCCATACAGCGTGGTAATGCAGCCAGTGTCTTGGGGACGCTTCCGACTGGTATTGACATGGATCAATTGAGCTACCTTTAGACTGTTTGCAACCGTCTGCAGTTAGCTCAATGGTTTCAATTGTAAATACTAGTTGTAATTTTTCTATTCCTTTACTTGTAATTTTCGTTGTTAATAAAAATTTAATAAAATACCTAAAGGTAGGTAGTATGTTTATCAACTGACCAATCTACGGACTAAACTATTCGTGGCATGTCAGATAAGCTAATGACATTTATAATTTGGTAACAGTTTCGTGTTCTTTGATATTCGGTCACACCACAGGGTCACCACGGAATATAATATTATAGAACGCATGTCAGAAAAGTAAAATATTATTTTTTCAAATAAAAAATAAAACAATTATTTTTACCCTCGAAGGAATGGAAAATTTATATACAACCCCGCGACTTTGTCGGCGAAGCGTTAGATTTTTTTTATTCACTAAATTTAACCCTAGTAAACTTCGTACTGAAATACGGATAATTGTATTCGTAAAAAACGCGTTATCAATGATTCAGGTAGGTACTTTAATACTTTCAATGAGTAACATTTAGGAATTTAAAATGGTATTAGTTTTTTTTAAGAACGTGCCAAATTATTGGCAATTATCATCATAAAGTATGTGCCAAAATGTTTAACAAAAAAGGTATATCTACCTATGTCCACATTGTCCACCCGTGTGAAGCCGCTTGTAGTAAAGCTGGTATTAAAATAATATCGTAGTTAATTTCTTCATCACATTCTCTTGTATATTTATAGATTTCCTAGACCGGATAGATTTTGCTTCCTGTTTATGTATGCGATCTTGAATCTTTCTAAATTCAATGTTTAAAGGTCAATGTATTACACAATATCACTAAGGCTAGGTAGACATTGCACATCATTTTTATTTTGTACTAGCTGCGCCCCGCAGCGTCGCCCGCGGGGAAATTTATTTATTTGTCAAATATCATATTTTTCTCGCCGTAAAAACCATCCTTGAACTTCAACGAACATTTTAAAAAAAGATTTGGCCAAATTGGTCCAGGCGTTGTTGAGTTATGCGCTTACCAACACATTTTGCGATTCATTTTTATATTATAGATTAAGTATTTAGGTGAATTATTTAATTTTAACACCAACCAACTTACATAAAAAAACATTAAAAGTGAAAATAAATTATCCAGAACCTCCTGACTTGCATATTGATAATAGATTACGAAAGTTAAATTTTTAATATTTATTTGTAAACTTTGAACTATAATTACAAGAATATACTAATTTAAGTTAAGTTAATAACAATTTCTTGTTCTCCTTGACACCACTAAGGGCTGACCTACAAAATACAGAAACATTTTATTAAACACGAAATCACGTACAAACCCAAGTATCTCGAGCTGCGTAAGCATGAGAAATCACTGACAAAAAATTTTCAAACTTATAAATAAGTACCTAATCTTATCACGAGCCTTTTTTCCAGCTGTAGAATGGTAAAGTTTGTTGATGTTATTATTTTAGATACTAGATGCGCCCCGCGGCTTCGCCCGCGAACCAGAGTTTTTTTTTCATTAATTTTTCAGAAATTTATTACACATCCCCTAGGGGTTATTGTGTAAAAATAAAAACGTGTTTAATTATTCAATCCATAGTTTATTTATACCTAGTTTTGGAAGAATCAAAGGTCCTAATCGATTTACATACCCTACGAGTATTTCATCTAAATAACTTAAGTAGTTACGAAGCTTACCTATAACAAACATTCACACAGAGTTTCCCATTTATTATAATAGTAAGATATCATCAACAGCCTTTACTACCAGTCCACAACTTGTCATAAGCCTCCCGTGATAAGTGATATATTTTCTTTTATCATCAGGTGGTAATGCCAGAATCCCAACGGAAATTTACACAGGCAGGTATATTTCCGAGCTATAGAAAGAGCTATACTCCTCAGGATTCATAACAGAGAACCAAAGTTATCACTGAAGCCTGCATTTCGTATCTCGGATGACGATTATTTTATTTCCATGGGTAGGAAGTTGATCGATATAATCGGCCAGTGACAAATGTTGTAAATATTTCAGACATACAATGCAATTTTATCAATATAATCACATCAATCATATTTAATCATAAACTAGATTGATTTGCAAGATAACATATGTATAAGCAAAAAAGTAGCAAATAACTCAAAATCAGATGATAAAAGCAAGTGTCCTCCATATTAACACCTACAAACTTTCACTTTTATAATAAGTACCTATAAAATTAAGGACATTATAATAGTAAGGATTAGTATTAGATAACATATCGGTACTTTATTAAACAACGAAAATTACAATCAAGGAATAGAAAAAAGTTCAACTAATAAAATACAATTACAGCCATTGAGTTAACTGCTGACGGTTGCAAACAGTCTAAAGGTAGCTCAATTGATCCATGTCAATACCAGTCGGAAGCGTCCCCAAAACACTGGCTGCTATTAGTACCTAGTAAGGATTTATAGTGTGAAAAAAAACTTAGTTACGTTCATAGAAGCTACCAAGCACTTCATTTGCATAGTGTTGTGTGTTCGCTACTTTATTTTATGTAACCGAGTCATTGATCTGATCCAAGGGTAGAGTTTTGATCAGTCAATCATTCGCGATGAGTCCTCCGGCGTTACAGCACGAGCGTGCCGCGTTTAGTGACGTGCGTGTCGATATCGATAGTGGCGATAGTGTTGTGCTGGATATCGATCAATCTGAGGATATGGATAAAGGTAGGGTCAATTCTTTATTTAGATTTGGGAACTTAGCCGTTAATTTATATTGTAAGTCAATTTTCTTGCAGACTGCGTCTGTGGGACGCATCTTCATTTTATTCTCAAACTAGTTAGTTCTATACATTGTTTCGGCTTTTTTTTAAAAGGTGAGTGTTGTTTTTATCATAAAAGTAATGTATTAA
Source organism: Eupithecia centaureata (assembly GCA_944547425.1). Taxonomy (NCBI): domain Eukaryota; kingdom Metazoa; phylum Arthropoda; class Insecta; order Lepidoptera; family Geometridae; genus Eupithecia; species Eupithecia centaureata. The sequence goes on from OX155691.1 coordinate 12,380,244, forward strand.
AAGACAAAATTAAATTTTATTCATAAAAAAATCCACGTTTCTGACTGGTATTGGTATCAAATTTATCAATCAGTCTGGGCTGTTTGCAATCGTCTTTTGTAATCTGTATAATAAATATCAGTTATAATTAAACTTTATTAACAACGAAAATTACAAGCAAGGAATAGAAAAAATACAACTAGTATTTACAATTGAAACCATTGAGCTAACTAATAAAAATATTGTTATAATTTGTTTGAATTCAGAAATCAGTAATATAATCAAAAACTTTATTTGTTACTAGCTGGTGCCCGCGACTTCGTCTGCGCATGATTAGTATTTGGAGTACTCGCGATTTTACTTGCGTAATTCCCTTTCCCGTGGGATTTTCGGGATAAAATAAAGCCTATTTCTTATTCCAGCTTATAATCTATTTCTGTGCCAAATTTCACCCCGATCCGTTCAGCAGTTTTTTGCGTGAAAGAGTAACAAACATCCATCCATCTATCAATCTATCCATCCTTCTATCCATTCATACTTACAAACTTTCACGTTTATCAGTTCAATTCAACTGATAAACTGATAAACGTACAAACTGTCACGTTTATCAGTTCACTGAACGACGCGTGTGTACGCGTCGTTCAGATGCTGTGAGAAATTTTTGAAAACCCGTATAGCCCAGGGGAACCAAACTGAATTCCGGGATAAAATGTATCCCATATCCAATCGTCCCGAGTTCCATTCGAATTCATTCAATTCCGTCGTGATGCGTGGTTAAAGAATTTTTCTTTCACCCTCTCTCCCAGGGGAACCTTACCGAATTCCGGGATAAAAAGTATCCCATGTCCTTCCTTGTACTATGAACTCAAATCGTCCCGAGTTTCATTCCAACTCAATCAGCAGTTTCGGCGTGATGCGCGGTAAAGGAATTTTACTTTCATACCCTCTCCCATGAGAACCTTACTGAATTCCGGGATAAAAAGTATCCTATGTCTTTCCTCGTAGTATGACCTATAATCATGCCGAGTTTCATTTAAATCCATCAAGTAGTTTCGGCGTGATGCGCGTTTACGATACAGACAGACAGACAGACAGACAGACAGACAGACAGACATGAATGAAAAAAATTACAGTTTTGGCTTGAGTACCGATAATAAGGTGCCCTCCAAAAAAAATTTTCAAAATATCTTCAATGTACAGAATTGGACCTGTTACAGTTTTATTATAAGTATAGAAGACTTACAATATAAGTACACAGACAAGTCACATATTAAACTTTAAATAATTTCCAATAAGAAATATGACGTTTAATGATTTTCTCTTCGCTTAATTTTTTTGTCCTAGATACCTAGTAGGTACCTAAGTAATTTTCTTTGTCAATGAAGTACTTAGGGTTCCTGTTGAAACTAAAAAACACAAAAAACCATTGGCCATTGGCCGAAAGATAAAATGGAGTCTGTACCCTCTATCTAGCTAGATGATGCTGTTTGAATTGTCGAACGAAGAAGTTACTTATTTATTATATATCTATATAATATTTTTATTTATTTAATTTTATATATCTACCCATTTGTAGTAGTGTTTTTATGATTTTTTGTTGGACTACCTACATAAATAAAAATATGATAAAACTAATGAGGCGGCGCATAAGCTCCCTCTCATACTCTCGTCCTTTAAATGTAAAGTACCTCGTTACGATAGTATTTTTAAAGTTAACTTCAAACTTCCTTAGGTTGCCTGGGAGCGATCGCTCACATCGCACTTTACTTCCTCTATTTCATTTCTAACTGTATTTTTTCCTGTTTTTGCGTGAGTTATTTCTCACGCAAAAACAGGAAAAAATACAGTTGTTGTATTTGTGTGTGTTTTAAATGTAAATAATCCGATAAAAAGAAATAGGCATAATAAAATAAAAATATCTTGCCATGTAATAAGGTATAGTAGGTACCTAACACAATCTCTGCTTAGCTTGGGGCTAGAGATGCTGTGTGGATTTTCCAGCATTACATAGGTGTTTGTTTATTTGTGATAGCCGAGATGGGATACCGTAGAATCTCGTTCCTGATAAAGTCTCCCCGATTCATGGCCATTTCTTTCTGTGGTTTTTCATTCCAATATGTAAGTATTTTCAATCTTCCATTGTCCTGGAGGTTGTGCTACAGGTCTTACGTCTGGTATAGTGGTACCTAAATTAATGTCAAAAAAGTCATAGTGTCCCTAATATTTAACCCAGTTATTCGTAATGGAAAGACCTCCAATGTTAATACCCATACTAAAGTAAACAGCCGCTAGGTAAAGGTTTTTTTTTTTTTTTGTTTAGTTTGCATCCGCAATCAGTCTTTCAGACTATAGGCGAATGTGTTGAGTGCGCTTCTGTCATTTAGGATTAGGACTCATTAGTCCTTCTTCCTTCTAGTAGTAGGTTGCCGAGAACATGGCTCCTTTTCAACCGCCTCGTTTTGATTGGGTTGTCTACAAGAGCTCTTGCTAGTGGATTGGAGTGGTGCTTCAGGCTGACTCTACCAAGAGGTAAAAACCTGAAAAAGGCCATTGACTCGAAAAAGCTACTCATACTATCAACAGGGGAACCAACCTACTGGCCTACAGATCCTAATAAAGTCCCTGATCTAGTAGACTTTTTTATCATGAAAGGCATAGGTCACCTCTATACCAAAACAGAATCTTGTATGGATGGATCTTCAGACCACTCACCGATAATACTTACCCTAAGTACTAGAGTAATCAACGTTAAAAAACCGGAAAGTCTTCACAGCAGTAAAACCGATTGGACAAGCTTTAGGCGGTACCTTGAAGACAGCATTGACCTCAATGTCTCGCTTAAATCTGAAGCTGAAGTAGAAGATGCTTGCTTAAAACTCACCAACCTCATCCAGGTCTCAGTCTGGAAAAGCACTCCTGAATCTTCACCGGACTTCCCTTGCGAGATCCAACACATCCCTGACTTTATCCAGCATAAAATTGCTGAAAAGCGCAGACTCCGAGCTATATGGCACAATAGCCGAGACAGAACCGACAAAGCAATCTTCAACAAAGCGTGTGCAGAGCTTAAACAACTCATTAAAACTCACGAAGACTCAACTTTCAACGACCACATCCAATCACTCTCACCGCACTCGAAAGGTCATCACTCACTATGGAAGGCTACAAAACACCTCAGCCGACCACAGCAATCAAACCCTCCCATAAAAATGGCCGACGGCAAATGGGCCAGAACCGACGTGGAGAAGGCGGAAACATTTGCGAACCATCTTTCGCTCATATTCCAACCCCACGACGGTGATGACGTGGACGAGCACTCAATAGACGAAATATTAGAGCAGCCATATCAACTAGAAATGCCACTTAAATCTGTCAGTCCTAATGAATTGTGGTCTGAGATAAGAAAACTAGACCAAAAAAAGGCACCCGGCTTCGACTTAATCACCCCTAAGATACTGAGAGAACTACCCAGGAGAGCCGTAATTCTCCTGGCAACCATATTCAACTCTACATACAGACTTGCCTACTACCCACTCATTTGGAAGTTTTCACAGATAATAATGATACACAAACCAGGCAAATCAACCAAAGATGTAACATCTTACAGACCCATAAGTCTCTTACCAATCCTTTCAAAGCTCTGGGAGAAAATCTTTATCAAGCGCCTCAAACTCAGCCTGTCAACTATACCAAACCACCAGTTCGGATTCAGAGAGGGGCACTCCACAATAGAACAAGTGCACCGAGTCTACTCAACAATCAGAGAATGCCTTGAACAAAAACAATACTGCTCCGCAGCCTTCCTCGACGTGCAGCAAGCTAGGTAAAGGTAAACAAGGTTTTCAATGTCCATAAGTGCTTCGCGGTCAATCAACGTGTATGTAACTCTGTTACATTATGTAACATGATATTATACTCTATTATATAGAATATAATATCTTTGAGTCTATAACATGTGTCATACTCTGTAACAATATTATATGTAGTAAGTATATCAAATTGTAAGGGTATTGGTATTTAGTATATTGTTATGTATAATATACCTCTACATAAACATTGTCGGCCTTACCACAAAATAAAAGTTACGACTTAGACACGTGTTTAACATGGTTTTTTAAGATGGCTTTTGCTAAACACCTGTTAAACACGTGTTATTATTACCATTAAATGATATTTTATTGAAACACGGGGTGATAGAAAATGCGTCTATGTTTTGTGGAAAACAACTACTTTTCTACTAACCTATCTTCCAAAAGGCAGAACATAATTTTTTCTTCGGAAACGGAGTTTCAGAATACGCCTGCAGAGCCGTCATAATCATAATCATTTCATTGCATGAAAAATGGTATTACGAAGGTCTCAAACTTTATTAATTGATTGAATTATTTCATTATATTGAATTATTATTGATTCGGCATGTAAAATAGGCACAAAATATAAATTTAAATTGAGCAGAAAATAAAATAATTGTCGGATCATAGAATAACCCGTTTTTAAAAAACTGTACGCTGATTGAAAAATTGGTTCTTTCATTCGACGAGATGATATCTAGCGCCCCTCCAAGGGAAAACTGCGTCGTTTGCTACCTATACGCTCTCTGGAAAAAAATAAAATTTATAGGGGGTTTTAGGGGGTTACATAATTTAATACTACAACTACAGCCTCCATCCCACTGACAAACGGATAGGCCTAGCAATATGCGGCCAACAGTGGAGGATTAGATAGGTACGGAACCCTAACAAATAACCTGACATTAATAACTATAAGAAATTTTAAATAAAACTTATAATTTATGAAAAATTATTTGTAGGTATTAAGTATATTTATTTAGAATATTTATGAACTAGTAGCGCCCCGCGGCTTCGCCCGCATGAAAATTTATTTGTCAAATTTCAGAAATATATTACACGCCTCCTAGGGGTAGTTACGTAAAAATATAAAAAACGTTTTTATTTATTTACTTTTTAGTTTATTTAAACCGAGTTTTGAGTAAATTGAACCAAGGAAAAATAATTAACCATACAAACTTTACCACCATATTTAACCCCTTCAGAGGTTATAATTTCCAAATTTTAATAGCCTATGGCCTATTCTAGGTCCTAAACTATTTGTATTACGTGTACGTACCAAATTTCATCTAAACAACTGAAGTAGTTACAAAGATTTTCACTCACACAGACTTTCCCATTTTTTATAATAGTAAGATAGTACCTAAGAAGTAAGATAGTAAGATACTTAGGTACAACAAACATTCACACAGACTTTCCCATTTATTATAATAGTAAGATAAGATAAGCCAGGTTGAAACAATTAGTTACTGAACTCTTAATTTTTCCCAAAGAGACACTTATTGAATTTACTTAAAAACCTTTAGAGACCTTACACAAATTGTTTAAAAAACTGCCATCTATGTTCTTTGAGATATAACGGAAAAGCAATGAAGTTAGGGATAATTCAGCACAATGACCTCACAAATATCATGCCATTCATTCGTTCCATTCATTCATTTCTATAGATTTGTCAAGTTGTCAGCCTGTCTGCGAAACCAGCGATGCTGTCATTCGAACGTCAAAATCGATGAATCAATTCAATCCATCATTCATTCATCGACCAATTTGCATTCATTCGTGTCAATACGACACAGCTGATAGACGTGTTTTGTGTTCAACAATTTTCTAATAAAAATCAAATTTATCAAGCTGATACATTTTTCTCCTTGTATATATAAAGTTGTGTGATAGAATTTACCGCTAAGGTATATTCTAATATAAAAGGGACTCAAGTTACTGTCAGTAATTACTACTCAAAACTCAAAGTCCGAACAGGAACTGTTTATTTAATTTTTTGCGTAATCCTGTGTTCGTTGGAAGCCTATAAATCACGATGTCTCTAGGTGAGTATCTTACTAATACATAACATCTACCTATCTCTTGTAATTCGATATAAAACCCGTCATTATGTATCTATAAAATTCTATTGTTCTCGGCGGCCCAGCTGCTGAATTCTCGAAAAACGAGGTACGAAATCTAACACCCACATATAGATTTACCTTTTAGTACGCACGCACAAACTTCCTTGGTTATGTTTTTCAGGATAAAATGGTAGCACAATCAACAGTTGTTTGGATTTTTAACTACTTCACTCTAAACTGTCTCAAATTAAATCGCCTTAGGACGGTTCAAATTTTATTAATTCTAAACATTACATCATCAGCTTATATTAGTCCACAAGTGGACATAGGTCTCTCTCTCTGTGGACATTACATAGCCAGGCATATAAGTTTGCATTAGAATAATCACATTACTTTGAGACACAATTAAACAAATAAATTATTAACAACAAAAATAACAATAAAGGAATAGAAACAAATTAAAAACAATCAAGCTAACTGCACTAACAACAGTCTAGAGGTTGCTCAACTGATCCATATCAATACAAGCCGGAAGCATCCCTAAGACACTGGCTAGAGCATGGTAATACAGCAATCCTTTTGACTAATAATTAATTATTTTTATTTCTTATTCACTCAATACCAGTCATCATGCTTTGTAAAAGTGAATATCAAAATAAACTCAACCCGATCTCTTTTTACATCCAAGTAACTGTTACACAAGATCAACATAACAAAGGCTAGGTACCTAATGGCTTACAAACATTGAGTGCTGATACAGTTGAATTGAAAGCAGATGAATATATCTACTTCACTGTATTCACTTATGAGAAAATCACTTATCTAGTTTATTATGAAAAAGTTTATTCGATTTTTAAAATAGGTAGGATTAGTTTTTGATTCATTAAGTAACAATTAGTGACCCGCCCTGGCTTTGCACGGGTGTATAATACATATAAACCATCCTCTCGAATCACTCTACCTATTAAAAAAAACCACATCAAAATCCATTTGCGTACTTTTAAAGATCTAAGCATACATAGGGACATACAAACAGTAGGAAGCGACTTTGTTTTATACTATGTAGTACTATGTAGTATGTATACCAATGGATTATAATTACTAGACTTATCTATCGTCATATTTTTTGTACATTGTCTGATGGTCAGGCTTATTACACACTAAACATGACATGTACACACTGAAGGTCCTGTAAGAAAACCAGCTTTGATCAACTTTTTGTATTTCAAGTGTGGAGTGTGAAGCAAAATGTCCACTGCTTGTTGGGCATTCATTAATGTTAAAAGATTTTTTTATATTAATGTTATTCTTAAGATAAACTTATTTTATCATTCTGTATGTGTAGGTAATTTTAAGCTAAAACTGTATAAGTACCGACATATAGAAGGTAACATTTGGGTCCCATACTCAACTTTATGGGGTCTCATACATAACATCACATAATATCATCATCATCATCAGCCCCTGACCAGTGCCGGATTATATTTTTTTTGAGTGTAGGCCACTTTTTCCGCCGCCCCATGTACGGAGCCGTTCATTATTAACCCCCCCCCCCCCCCGTAGACTGCAATCGAGTGACCGTCCTCTGAAATCTGCCGCCCCCCCTAGGACGCTGCCGCCCCCCTAGGACGCGGCCTATACGGCCTATTTACAAATCCAGGACTGAACCTGACTGGCCTGGTTTAAAAAACGCTTATGAGTTCATTTTCTGCCTTCTTACACCCATTGTATGTTAGTTATTCCTTATTAGATAACATAAATCAGCTAATTATGTAGATTAGATAATTACAGGTTAATAATCTTTATAGTATATTTAGTTGCGAACATAAAAGTTGTTATTGTTAAAAGTAATTTACCTTACATATTTAATTTGGTTCCTAAGTTGACCTTGAACTGTGCAAAAGTAACATAAGATTCTATTTAAAGAGATATGTATGTATTATTTATTACATCATTACAGGTTTCTTTTTTTAGCCCTAATTCGATGCTAGATCTAAACTAAGTACAGTATAATTAAATTTGTAAGTTATTTAAGGTTTCTTAATACAGTTACAATGTACACACATAAACCAATCTAAAAACATATTTTGGTTTCTATCACTAGCTGTGCCATTTCAATGACTTTCGGCAGGTTTTGGTGAAATATATCCACTCTGTTGATGGACAGGATGTTGAGTAAATAGATAGCGAGTGACATGGGGGCAAACTTAAGTACGTTGGTCCTACAGTTACATACAGTACATGTAGTATGTACCTACCCACTGTTTTCTTATAGCCTCAGAAGTCTAGTGGAATCTATCAGTGGTAACTGGTAACCACCTTATCTCTAAAGAAACAGAGCTTTTCTCTCTCTTTCTCTTCTGTATAACTTTAAGATAAATAATATTATAACAATGAGTTACCTTAAGTGTTGCCATCCCTTTCATAAGGCTTGAAATTAAAAGATATGAAATGGCATCATTCATAGTGCTTTCAAATTAGTTTACTTTCAGCGATGTGTAAGTGAATTGACTGAATATTTTAACAGGTGTTATCTTTACATATAATTAACGCCACAGTTTATGTTAGCTATGTATATATTTAACGCAAACAATTAAAAATGAGCTCCTACATAACTTCTGTAACAAGTAAAAACTCATCGACAAAAATTTTATCAAATGTATGCAAAATGGTTAATAACAGTGATATATACTACCTACTTACTTGCAAAATTTCATTTAGTGCAGTTCAGCCATCAAGGCGTGGAAATGGTAACAACAGTTATGTATCATAAATTATTATATTCAGCACTTTATTTTCACTTGTAATATAAGAATGGAAATGTCTGACGTAGGGACATAAGCATGTATTGATGTGGTGGAAATAAAAAAAATATAAAGTCAAATTAGTTTGGTTTTAGTGACTGAATCGACCCACGGGTCCAGTTAGAGCTAGTTCTAACTGGACCCGTGGGTCCAGTAGGGAGCGTTTCCAGCTGACCGAAGAATCTTACAAACAAACTCTTCTAACTCATTATCCTTTTTATTGTTACAGGAACTGCCTCAAAGCCCAAGCCTACAAATGTAGCAGAGGTAAGTAATTGTAATAATGAATTATTATAAGTAGGTAATAATGACGAGTAATTATGTCCCCCACCACCAGTCATAAAGCCTGGGTGGTTCAGGTTCCGGGTTCGATTCCTTCCGCAGGAAAATTTTTGGAACGATCCGTAGATTGTGTTTCGGTTGTTTTCTATGTGTAATAAAAAAAATCTTTACATTATTAACACGTTCTCTGACACAACGTCATTTCAAGTCCTTTCAGTGATTATGTGAGGTGACACAACGTCATATCACGTCCTTTTAAGTTCCGATGCTAATGGTCAGAACGTGTAGCCACGTTTGATTTTAATACAAATATGAGAATTTCGTTCTCTGTGTCACATCATATCAAAATATCAAGCGTTTACTGTCAATTGGGACGGTTCAAATATGAGCCTAAGCATAGAGTTGAAAATAGCTTAGCTACGGGTCGCTCCTGCGACACAACGTGATTACACGTCGCATCCCCCCGTACACTGCCAAACACCTCAGTCTAGCTGTGTCACAGGAGAGTGACGCGCGTGTGTTTCGCGCGCATTTTGCGTGGCAACAAGTGTTTTTTGTGAATTTAAGATTATAGTAGGCATACCGGTTGCAAAATCACTAGTCAACAATCAAATCTAAAGACACAGAATAACAAAAACAAGATAGGTTGTTTTATTTCTGAGTGACTAAGGCTCGTAATATGATATCTGCTCAGTCATCGATCTATGCTTGAGTAAAGCTTTTCTATGGCATAAACGATACTCAAGCATTGGTCTATGGCTAGACAAGCATTCATAATATGGGCCTTAGGTTTGTTGGTCGGTACCTACCTTGATTTTCACCAAAAACACTTGCTTTTTAGATGGATCGTCTATAGACGATAGACGGCTTAACACGTTCTGTCGTGTAATAGTATAATTTCATGAGGAATAACAACAGAACGTGTAAAGAAGTCGTTCACTATTGTATGGGAAAATTGCGTATCAATCTAAGCAGTCCGAGAAAGCGGCTTGTTCGCGCGAACGTGTTAAGTATAAGTATTCAGCTCTAATTTACGGCTTGATGTTGACGTATGGACTATCTAGTAATGCTCTTTTAATTTTTACAACGCGTTCTTTATTGGTACTAATTAAACAAGTACATTTATTTTATTATGTACTAGCTACCCGCCCCGGCTTCGCACGGTTTTATTATACGTATAAAAATTCCTCTTGAATCACTCTATCTATTAAAAAAACCGCATCAAAATCCGTTGCGTAGTTTTAAAGATTTAAGCATACAAAGGGACATGGGGATATAGGGACAGAGAAAGCGACTTTCTTTTATAAGTACTGATGATGCGAAAGTTTGGGTTGATTTTTGTAACCTCTTCATGCCAAAACTCTTCAACGGATCTGAACTTTTGAACGCACGTACCTAATTCTAGACCTGGAATTTATTCCAGCCGCCAAAGTAGCCGATGTTTTAACATAGGCTACTTTTCATCTCTTAATACATAGTTCCTATGGTAAACAACCTGCAAAAGTTTCCTCAAACAACTCTGTAAAAACTAGTCTTTAAAGTGGTAAGAATATCTAATAGTATAAAACTGGTATTTTGGGCAAAGTAACTCGGTAAAAACTAGTCTTTAAGTGGTAAGAATATCTAATAGTATAAAACTGGTATTTTGGGCAAAGTAACTCGGTAAAAACTAGTCTTTAAGTGGTAAGAATATCTAATAGTATAAAACTGGTATTTTGGGCAAAGTCCAAAAAATCTTACGGCCGTGACCCATCGTCTAAAGTTTTTTGATTCATTGAGTCATAGATATTAAGATACTATTTTATGATATCGCCTTAGATTTTTTTTAGACGCGGTGGTAGCCTTTGCACATCCCGTTTTGATATTTCTTAGGAATAAAGACATTTCTCAAGTAAATTTTTGTTCATATGTAGTCTTTGTCAAGTTTTTTTACAAAAAATATGAAACCTCCGAAGAAAAACAGAGAGGAAAAGAAAAACCGGTAATCTTTTTGCGAATCCATATATTAGAAAAAATATATATTTACTTTAAAACTATCAATCAGTTAAGTAAATTAGGTAGGTATAGTACCTATAAGAATTGTAGAGGCCATAAATTTATAACACTCTTTTTTTATCAGTGTCTGAAAAAAAGCAAAAACACGACATTAGGCCTAGCACCTATTACTAGGCATTAGTACCTATTTACTCTTATCATTTTCGTTAAAATCTAAGCCGCCACTACACACTGAACCAAAGGAAATTAATTAAAGGTTACAAGTATGTTAATTATCTAGTATAATACCCTTAACACAAGCTCTACTTAGTTTGGAGCCAGATGATGCAATGTGTGTATTGCCGAGCATTATTTATTTATGCCTCGGTAGAAGACCCAGAATGCTGACAGCATTGACCTTGAATGGCAATGCTAATTCATCAAAAAAAGAAGATATTATTCCGATCACTGTAGACTCTATGAAATTTTATTTAAGATTTTTATAAATTAACTAGTATATTCCCGCGGTTTTCGCGCGTTATTTTCTATGGAAACGTTTCAAGGCTATTTCTATCTTATAGGAACTGATTTATGGGATGAAAATTACTATGTGTTATTCCAGGGCTAGAACTACTTCTATTAAAAAGATCAGCTCGATCCGTTCAGTATTTTTCGCGTGAAAGAGGAACAAACATCCTTCCATACAAATTTTCGCGTCAATAATATCTATGACGTGTCCAAGTGTCCTGTAAGGTCTTAAGGAAATAAATCAATTTGACTTTGACTTTGACATTAGTATAAGGATTGTGCCCAGAACTGCCAGAACTTCAAGGACAAGGGTTTCCACCCTAAACGGAACAAAACTACTTTACACCTCCTTTTCCTAAAGGATTGACGTGGTGGATATCCATCACGTCAATCCTTTAAGAAAAGGAAAGTGAATTTCACTCTCGTTTCGTTCAATAAGGCACGCTTGACAGAGCTTCGGTCCCAGACTTTAACTTTCCATTTCCATTGCTATGTACCTGAATCTATGAATAATAACTACGTAGTCTTACCCATAGCAAACTCTAGGTTTGGCCTCAGTACTATTATGTCCCTATAGTGCGTATATCTTTATTAATAACGAAAATTACAATCAACGATAAACAATTGAAGCCATTGAGCTAACTGCAGACGGTCGCAAACAGTCTAAAGGTAGCTCAATTGATCCATGTCAATACCAGTCGGAAGCGTCCCCAAGACACTGGCTGCATAAAGTTTGATAAAGGCGGATTCAACCACAATATAATAAAACTTTTAAATTACAATTCAATGCTAATTAAATTAATGCACCGTTTAACTATAATGTTAATGAAATAATAAAATTAATGTTTAAATCATACCTATTCATAGAGGATGTGAATGATCTGAAAATTAATTAGGTAGGTACCTACTCAGTTGAATTACCGCCAACAATTTTACTTACCTATACACTCATGTCTCGAAAAAATTGATAGGTTTTCTTTTCTCAGTAAATCGTATTAAGGATGACTTCATCCTAAAGGTTTGATGATATTTTTATAAAGATGACGAAATGTTCATTAAAACTTGATGCAGCATTAAATTGAGCGGTGTGTCACTGCTCACTATTGTTGTCACTATTCTTGGAGAGGTGAGGTATTATTTGGTTAGGTTGGGATAATTATATAAATTTTATTTAAAAACCGTAGTTACATATACATACATTCACAATTTAACCTACACTGTGCTTATTGTTGCTATTCTTTCTATATGTTGCTATTTGTGGGAAACTATTACTGGTCACCTTAGTTCTAAATACTGGGTTTAATTAGATATCGTACCGATGTTTCCCCTTAAGTAAATAAATAATAATAATGCTGGACAATCTACACAGCATCATCTAGCCTTGAGTTATGGGTAGGTGACAAAGACAGTGGAAAATGTCTTTGGTAGGTGACTGAAATACTTAATACAATTACTTACAGATATAGTTTTTATATACATAGAAAATACCCATAACCATGGAACAAATATTTGTCAATCGTACAAACTCTTGTGATCCATCCATATCAATCGAAGCAAGTTGTCGCGTGACGAAGATGCTGGCAGCATTACCACGCTGTATGGCAATGCTGATGCGCTGAGCCAGATACTCACCAGCTAGAAGGTCACGCGTCGCGTCGACCAGACCATCGTTTTTATCTCTAAGGGATTAGTTTCCTAATAGATAAATAAAAAACTATGTAAATAAACTAAAAAAATGTCAGAACCACAGCGTAGTCAACGGAAAAACTCATAAACATTTGCGGTTATGTATTCAAGTGCGATATACTAGCACTGTTTAGATTAATTTACAATTTAAATACTAAAAGTACATTTCAAAGATTGGTAAGATTCTGATAATGGAATTTAAACATAGTTCAACCCAAAATAAATTACTTTAGCGGAAATCTATTCAACTTCAAGTACCTACTGTCGCCAGCATGACAAACAAATTCCGATTGGACTTCGATCGGACTCTTGGACTTTTGGACTCTTGTTATTATGTACCTAGTAAAAGTAAAGTAAAAGTAAAAGTAATTTATTTGCAAAAACACGTGTATAAAAGGTGACAAATAATTTTTTTGAAACAACATGTTTGACCAATATACCTTGGTGTGCAAAATAACAAGAGAGAGTATGGCATGCAAGTCTTAACAGTAACAGCCTTTTATAAGATAGGAGTATTCACATATTAATTTAAATTTATTATATAATTAGATTACATCATTTAGAAATTCGTCAATATTATAGTAACATTTTTCACATAAAAGTTTTTTAAATTTTGTCTTAAATAAGTTTAAATTTAAGTCTTTGTAGCTCTTAGGTATTTTGTTATAGATTATAGGTGCCATGCACACTACACTCTTTCTCAACATAGTAGTTTTTGATTCATGTCTGGCTAATCTATTGTTGTCCCTTCTATTTCTAACTACAATATCACACATTCGGGGAAACAGAATTGGATTGTTCCTAACAAACAGCGCAATTTCCAGAATGTACAAGCTTGTGAGTGTTAGTATTTTATATTTTTTAAACAGGGGTTTACAACTTTCTGTTGGTTGGATTTTAAACATGGCTCTTAAGCAGCGCTTTTGCATTTTGAAAATTATTTCTTTATCAGTAGAATTACCGTAGAAGATAATTCCGTATCTGATAACCGATTCGACTGTACCATAATAAGCTGTTAATAGTGTATTTTGACTAACAGTTGGGGAGAGCTTATAAAGAGCATAAGCTAAGCTGCTAATCCGTTTACTCAGAATCTCTATATGTTTTTTCCAGTTTAGCCTTTCGTCAATTTGTAATCCTAGAAATCTTGTAGAGTCAATTGCTTGAATAGTATTAGTTTGGAATGTCAATTTAATGTTTAAGGGATTATGTAGTCTTTGGTTGAAATGTATTATAGTAGTTTTGTCTAAATTAATTTTTAAGTTATTATTATTAAGCCAGCAAATAATTGAGTTTAGTGATTCGTTGATATCCGATTCATAGGTTTCTTTGTCTTTACATTTTATCGTCACTGTACTGTCATCCGCAAATAAAGTGATTGGTTGATTTATAGCAGAGGGTAAGTCGTTTATATACAATATAAACAGGAGTGGACCTAGCACACTGCCTTGGGGGACACCATATGTAGTGCTTCTTACTTTTGATTTATAAGTGATTTCATGTTTAGTTTTAAGGTTTAGTCTAGTTATTTCAGTTATTTGTTTACGTCCCGTTAAATAAGATTCAATTAATTTTGATATATTGCCTCGAATCCCATACGCTTCAAGTTTGTGGATTAGGATTTTATGATTTACGTAGTCGAATGCCTGGGTCATGTCGCAAAAAATAGCACAAATTGGTATTTTTTTATCTACGTGGCATGTAACATATTTATAAAAATCATATATAGCCATATTGATAGTTCTCTTTTGTCGAAAGCCTTTTTGTTCATTGCACAGAATGTTGTTTTTCTCTATATAGTCATATATTTCCCCGTAATAGTATTTTTCATATATCTTTGAGAATATTGATATGAGTGCTATAGGTCTATAGAACTCTATGCGTTCCTTGTTTTGTTTCTTAAAAATTGGTTTGATTATAGTCATCTTTAGGGCTTCGGGAAAGTCACCGGTAACTATAGTTAGATTTATTAAATAACTTAAATGTGGACAAATATATTCGCTAACAGCTTTTATTATTTTTGTGTTAACTTCGTCATGACCCGTGCTTTTAGTATTTTTTAACTTTTTAATTATTTTGCTGACGTGTTGGGGTAGACAGGGTGCCATGAACATTGATTTTTTACGTTGGCATATATTAGCTGCTACCATTTTCCCAGCTCCTTGTATTGGTACAACCTTGTCAACGAAATAGTCATTAAACAAATTAGCAATGTCAATTGGATTGGTAATATAGTCATTATTGTGGTTTATTTTAAGTATATGATCTCTCGGCACATTTAGTTTAGCTTTATTTATCATCTCCCATGTAGTTTTAGTTTTGTTTGTGGACGTTTTTATTTTGTAGTTGTTTTGTGCTTTTTTAGTTAATAGTATTATTTTTCTGAAACGCTTAGTATATGTTTTGTATTTTGTTTTGTTTTCTGTATCTGGTGTTTTTCGCAAAGTTTGGAGTAGACATCTTTTTCGTTTGCTGCAAATCTTAATGCCTCGGGAAATCCATTTCTGTCTCGCAAAAATGTGTATAGTCGTAATTTTTTTCGGAAAACAAAGGTCGTAGAACATTTTGAAATGTTCAATAAAGTAACAATACGCCGCAGAGGCATCTTCAATTTTGTACATGTCAGAGAAGGTATAATTTTTTATGCACATTATAAACTTTTTTATATTTTCTGAGCTATAGTCGTGTGTTACTTTTCGCCAATATGTAAACTTTAAAACTTTCTTAACAGGTAGTTTGATAATTTGTGCTGTGTGGTCGGACAATCCAAAGTCAATCACTTCTGTTTTACAGGTTTTGTTGTAGTTATGTGCATAATTGTCTAAACAGGATTGGCTGATCAAGCGTGTTGGTTGTCTTATAGCTAATTTTAGGTTGTAATTAAGTAGTAAGCATTCAAAATCTAGTGTAACATTATTAGTTTTTAAGATATCTATATTAAAATCACCTGTCAATACAATATTATTAGAGCTTATTTTCGTAATGTATGTCAACGTTTTATCTAGTTTATTAAGAAATGTATTCAAATTATTTGTCTTAGGAACTCTATACATACAAACAATAATAATTTTAAAGTCAATTAATTCAATGGCACAGCATTCAAAGACATTTGCTAGTGATAACGTTCTAATTTCTTGTACTTCTCTCCAATTATAATTTCTTTTAATTAATATGCATGCTCCGCCTCTTTTACTGTCGCTTCTACTGTAACATGCTGCTAGAATATAATTTTCAAGGTCCAGGTGCTGTTCATATCCAGTTTGCATAAAATGTTCAGTTATACATACTACGTCAATATCAATGTTTTTATCTTTTAATTCATCTAGGTTTATCATAAGAGCGTCAGCTTTATTGAGTAATCCAGCAATATTTTGATGGAGTATATTTATATGCTTAATCTCGAAAAAACATTGATTCTTCTTCTTTTGCGTCCAGGTCTTCTAAATGTTGTGTTGTGCTGTTGTTGTTGTTATTGTGGTATTCTCGAATTTCATCAGTATAGTGTCTAAGGTTTGTAAAAATTACTTTCATACCCTTCCTATTTACTTTCCCTGTATTTCTATCAAACATCGTGTAGTTATAGGTAAGGTCTTCGTTCGAATCTAGTATGTAAGCGTGTTCATGGGTGATGGCGTCTAAGTAAAGTAAGTTATTGAAATTTTCCACTCTCCAATTAAACATATCTGTAGTAGAACTAATTTTATAAGTTGGTAGACAAATAACAATGTTTGTGTTCTTTACTTTCATTAATATGTCTCTCATCTCTATAATTAAATTGATATAATTGTGGGTACTTTTAAATTCTTCCTCACCTATTAAAAGTATACAAAAGTCATCCATAGTGAAGTCTTCCACTTTCTTTTCAATGTCCTTTATCAGTTCATTTGTATTTGTGTTTGTCTTTAGGTAATGGCATAGCTCTGTTTGTCTGTCGAAACATTCTTCTGCCATTGATATAATGTTATTATGTTTGTTGGTGCTAAGTATACAGATTTTATTATGTCTTTTTGGTTCTTTTGCAGTTTTTTTGTAATTCGTTCGTTGTTCTTTGTACGCGTTCTGTTTGTCTGTGTTCTCTAAGTTAAGGCTTGAAGTATTTTTTGTATGTTTAGTGGTAATTTTTGGTGATTTTTGTGCGTTATTTTTTGTATCTGTCCTCTTTTTAGGTGAAGGTTTAGCTTTCTTTCCACTTGTAATATTTTTTAATAGTTCATTTGATTTCTTGAGTTCATCATTCTCGCCCTTATATTTATTGTTTTGCAAAGAAAGGAGTTCTATTTCTTCAAGTGCGCTTTTTAGTTTAGCCTCCAGTCCTTCTATCTTCTGTCTAAGGCTTAGAATGTCTTCGCTATCCTCGCCTATACTGCTGACAGTGACATGTGCAGCCTGAGAAATTTCGTCATCTTCGTCATCGTTTTGCATTTCCGATTGTGTCCGGTTTCGCCGAAATGTAATATTTTCAAGAAAATTCATTGTTTTTCCAAAATTGAACCAATAAAAACAGCAATTAGAGTACAAAAATGAATTTCAAGTCCAAAAAGAATATTAATCCGTAAGGTTTCGAACCAACGTATTCAGCTTCTCAGTCGGGTGTCTTAACCGCTCGGCCACCGTTCAAGATAACTAGAGCGTCGAAATTAGCGTACTGGTTCAGTTGTTAGGTGGTAGTTTGGTAATTATTGAGTTCAAACACAGGAGTCCAGTTGTTGAAAATAAAATGACGGTAGTAGCATCAACGGTGTTTATTGAAGCTAAATATTGTTTTGCTGTTTTATCTTCACTGTTTTGTATTGTAGTTCGTTATTAGCGAGAAATACTAGTAGTAAATAATAGTCTTCTGTGATTTTATGTTGTGTTTTGTGGACTTGTTTGGGATTTTATTGATAATCACAAGGTCAGTTTTGTTTACTTGTATCACTTTGTAATTACGCGTTATATCACATCACAAACACTTACTACGGCAAATTACACAGGTACTTGTATTTTAAACACTTTTTTGGTTGTTTTTGTACGCTTTATATATTTTTTTATAATATTTTACTGTAGAGCTAATGTTTACATGGATAGCAGCTTAGCTAGTCTTAGTCATCATGCATGATAGATGTTTATTTATGTTTTACAAACCATTTTTTAATAGATAGAGTGATTCAAGAGGTTTATACGTATAATAAAACCGTGCGAAGCCGGGGCGGGTCGCTGTCAGCATTATAAATAATGGGAAAGTACGCGTAGTAGACTTCGCTCAGAGCGAAGTCCAAACGGATTTTGTTTGTCATGCTGGTGACACAGTATTACTACATAGTATAAAACAAAATCGCTTTCCGATGTCTGTCCCTTTGTATGCTTAAATTTTTAAAACAACGCAACGGATTTTGAAGCGGTTTTTTTAATAGAAATAGTGATTCAAGAGGAGGCTTCTACGTAAAATAAGCGCGTGCAAAGTCAAGGCGGGTCGCTTTGTTATTATAAAACACTTTTGTATTAAATATACCTATCAGTTATCTAGTACCCATAACACAAGCTTTGAGTAGCTTACTTGAGTGCTAGATGGTGCTGTGTGATTGTCCAACATTATTCTTTTGTTTTCCCGTGGGAATTCCGGGATAGAATTATCTGTAAATATATATATATAATAGCCTATGTGTTATTCCAGACTATAATCTATCTCTGTGCCAAATTTCATCTATATCCGATCAGTACTTTTTGCGTGAAAGAGTAACAAACATCCATCCATCCATGCATACTAACAAGCTTTCGCGTTTATAATATTAGTAGATTTAAATTATTTCTTTTGTTTCATAGGTCGTAGAACGCGCCCGCGAGACTTTCAACCGAGGCATCACCAAGCCGATAGAATGGCGTCGCAAGCAGCTGCAAAGTCTGATGCGCATGTACGAAGAGAACCAGGGCGCCATGATCGAAGCCCTCAACAAGGACCTGAGGAGGAGCAAGATGGAGGCGATCCTGTTGGAGACTGACTACCTCATCAATGACTTGAAGAGCACGCTGCATCATCTCGATGACTGGGTGAAACCTGAGAAGGTGAGTTCTTAAGAGTTTAAATCAATCGTCTTGAAAGCCAAAAGGGAAACATCCCTTTAACACAACCATTATACCTACTAATACTCTAATACTACTGTGTTTTTACTGTTCGGTTTACCTACATATATGTATAGTCTGTGTAGTTGGAAAACTAAATAACTAACAGTTTGCGTAATCGACTTTATTTCATTTTCGTATAGCTACGAGGGACGTCTAATGTTGTGTTCGATTTAACCAACTGAGCGATAACGGTAAAATCTCCCATCCAATATGTAACATTTGAAGGCCCTTTTGATGGCCCCATTATTCCTATCCATACAATTGCAAATAAATTATCCATCCCGAACGATGAGCCAGCATATTATTCACATTTCCAAGTGTAAATTTGAAAAGGAAGGATACAAACAATACTATTTCAGTTGGGATACATACAAACAATACTATTCAAGTCTGGCTGGTTGAAAGAAGTAACTTTAGCAAGCTAGGAATTGTCTGCAACACGGAAACAATTTTATCATTAAGTATTGACGCATCAAGAACAAGATGACTTGACCTTTGAAACGGTCCATTATGTTGTTTTACCACTTTACTTATTACATAGGTACTTACTGCGGTTGTTATAATAACTTTGTTGTTTATAATGCAATTAGTTAGTAATAAACCTTACATATTAACTTTTAAGGTTTTTTGTTTAAATAGAAACAAAATCTTATAGAAGCTATTCTCGCCTCGGGACATTACTATGTTTGTACGAACTGCAAATATTTTACGAATTACGAGTTATCTGCAGTTTTCTTAAAGTAAACAAGATTCTTCAAGAGCGCATGAGAGTAATATGACTCACGTGGTGTGGGTACCAGTTAGCTACCAGTTAATTCAGTCAAGAATTTGATCATCTATTTTTGTTTGCAATGTTTATTCGTATGAAGGAAGCGCTTGATGAAAAGCAGACTATGTTTTTTCAAGTTTTATAACTACTATGTCTATTCAGCCCGATTCGTACAGTGGTTTTGGCGTGAAGAAGTAACAAACATCCATCTATGCAAACTATCTCAAAAGTATAATATTGTAATATCAGTTATCTAGTATAATACAAGCTCTGTTTAGTTTGGATCTAGATATGAGTTGCCAAACATTATTAACGACCTCTATAGCGCAGTGGGCAAAATAAAAAAAACAGTACAAGATTAATAAAAAAACTGTATTCTAAGTAACACCGTAACACTTCCATATCACATTCTACATCCACCTATCTATATATAGATACTAGGGTCAGTGTTCTTCAGAGTTGAGTCAGACTCAAATTCTTACTAAAGTAAATAATTATTATTTAAGTGCTAAATCGATGAAGCTTTTAAGTTATAATTATAACTGTTCGACTGTCCTTTGGTGAACACTTGTCCAAGAAGCTTCACACCGAATCACGGTTATTAGATAATCTTTTTAAATGAAATAAGCGCTTATTTGTAAAACATAAAATAAAGAAATATAATAATAAATAAATATATTCTCTCCACAGCCAGCCAAAGGCTTCGTGAACATTCTAGACGACGTCGTCATCTACAACGACCCTTTCGGAGTGGTGCTTGTGATCGGCGCGTGGAACTACCCTCTTCAACTGCTGCTTCTGCCGATGGCGGGCGCCATTGCGGCCGGCAACGCTGTCATTGTCAAACCCAGCGAGCTGTCAGTTGCCTGCGCGAATTTCATCGTTGAGACGCTGCCTAAATACGTGGATAGTGTAAGTTGATTATAGAGAGAAAGTTCTTAATTCCGCACTAATTAAATAAAAATTAAAGAATTTACAATAAAATACGTAGTCACAATTGGCATTCTTATCGCTCAAGAGTGATCTCTAGACTTACTCTTAGACAACATTTGATGGATAGAATCATTGGATTTTACAAGGGGATCTGTGTGACATGTAGTACCTATGTAGGCTTTATAAAAACAATGCCAAGCTGAAAACAAGTACAGGTGACCCAGAAAGACTACAAAATCATGAGTCTTCAATGGTTTTCTAGTTATAGGCTTTTTCCTGAAAATCATAAATTCTGTCCGGCGCCAAACTTTTCGATGCAGTGACTACAGATGTCAATATTTTTTTAATTTTATTCAGTAGTCTTATTTTAGAAATGCATTTGTTTTATATTACGTGAAGACAAAACGTATATTAAGTTATATATTTATTTATGGACATAAATAAATATTTTTTTTCTCTGTAGGACGCAATCATCGTGGTAGAAGGTGGTCCACAAGAAACCACCGAACTTCTCAAGCAGAAGTTCGACTATATTTTCTACACGGGCGGGACTGGTGTGGGCAAGATTGTGTATGAGGCTGCCACTAAGAATCTGACACCTGTCACTTTGGAACTTGGCGGGAAAAGGTTAGTTTATTTTGACAATCCTTATCCTTACTGATATTATGATCGGGAAAGTTGGTATGGATGATCTTTGTTCCTCTTTCATGCAAAAACTACTGAACGAATCAGGCTGAAATTTTGTATAGATGTAATTCTTATCCTGGAAAAATACATTAACTACTTTTCATTCCATAAATCAGTTCCCATGCGATAGAAATCCTTGAGTCATTTCATACAAACAACAGATACTACATAGTAATAAACATATTAACAAAGAAAATTGCAATCAAGGAATACAAACCATGCTAAAGGTTAGTTGAACTTGGATAAATAATTGTGTAATCACTTCAAGCACAAGGGTGCCTGTCCATTGGAGCAGAGCGAGCCGCGGAACGGAGAAACGAGGAAATATTAACCAATAAGATTGCATGAAAAAGCGGAACGGAGATTTCATGGCAATCCTATTGGTTAATATTTCCTCGTTTCTGCACTCCGCTGCCTCTCTCCGCGTCAATGGACAGGCAGCCTTAGAGAGGGTACGTAGAACTGCTATACTTACAATATTTTTTTATGTTTTTTTACAAAAACTAACAGCCGACCTAAAATTAACTAAATATTATGGATAACTTTTGAATAGACATTTCACATGGAAAAGAAATAGCCTTAAAACGTATCCACAGAAAAAAACGCGAAGTCGTAGGCAGATACTAGTCAACAATAAGAAACTAACATTGAGGTAGAATACTGTATGATTGTTGAGTTGAAACACGTAGTTTTTTTTGTTTGTAAGGAAAACCTGCTTGTGTAAGTCTACGGTCTTCTAACGTTTTCTGAAATACCGAGCATTTTTATTTCACATTTAACCCCTTTTTCGTTACGAAGCCAATTTACAAAAGTCCTTTCTCATTACACACGAAAAGGCACAAAAGCTCCAAATTTCTAGTCTCCAGGTTTTATTTGTGTTATCTGTTAGTGAGTTTATCCATTATAGTTTAAAAATTATCGAGTTGTTTTACTAAATATAACGAATTTTGTCTTAAGTATCCCATAATGCCCCAATTTCCCCTACATACGAAAAGGAACAACCAATCAAAATTTCCAGTCTAAAGTTTTAAGGCTATGCTGTTAGTAAGTTTCTCCTTTAATATAGGTAATGTAGATAAACTATATATATTCTTCCTGGCCGATTTCGGCTACGGAGACTTGGCTTTGAGTTTTTTTTTTCTTTTTTTTTTTTTTAACTATCTATGGGCTTAGATGTTTAGCCCGCATATGGCTGATATAACCTATTTTTGCTCTAAAGGTCCGATTACAAGGAGCGCAAGTTAATATGCCATTTACAAAGTTATAATTTATATTGGCAGGCGGTCTATTTTTATGATGTTCTCGTTTGGCGTCTAGTTCTCGCCTCCTTTCTTCTTCGAACTCGTTCACTCTGTCATGAACTTGACGCCTCCACTCAGGCCGTTTTTCAGCGAGAGACTCCCTGCGAGAAGGGTCAATACAACATCTCTTCATGTGCCTTTTCTGTACGTCCTTGAAGCGAAGGAACTGGCCGCCGCGTTTCCGCTTACCGCTTTCCAGTTCACAGAACAGGATGCGTTTCGCCTTTCGCTCATCAGACATCCGAGACAGGTGTCCGCACCAACGCAGCTGACGCCTCATAAGATATGCCTCTATACCGCAGATATTTGCACGTCGCAGAACATCGGTATTACGAACCCGATCCGACCATTTGATGTTTAGAATGTCACGGAGGCATTTCAGATGGAACCTGTCTAGCGTGCGAATGTGTCGACGATATAAACACCATGTCTCTGACGAGTACAAGATGTTAGGCAGTACAATCGCCATATACACCTTAATCTTAGTCCTCAGTCTAATGTTGTGGGACCGAAACACCCGGGCTCGAAGTTTACCAAAAGCGGCCATAGCTGAACCAAGCCTGCTGTTAATCTCCGAGTCAAGGTCGCACTTGGCTGTTATGTTACTTCCCAGGTATTTAAATTTATCGACCTGTTTTATTGGCTTTCCACCGATCTGTAGATTTAGCTGGGCTTGGTTATCAGCGTCCATAGCCATTACTTCCGTTTTAGTAATGCTAATTTTGAGGCCAAATCTACAGCAGGCAGCGTCAAGCCTGGACATTAAATCTTGTAATCCTTCGGGAGATTCCGCAACGAAACACAAGTCATCAGCATACATGAGTTCGGTAATTAGATCGTGCGATACCTTTGTTTGCGCTTTTAACCTAGCAAGATTAAAAACACTGCCGTCTGTGCGAAAACGTATGCGAATCCCCTCAGTGTTGTCTTGTAAAGTCTCCCTTACGACAACAGAAAAATACAGAGCAAATAGTGTAGGTGCTAAAACACAGCCTTGTTTCACGCCACACGTGACGGGGAATTGCTCTGACTGGTCACCGTTGATAGTGACACAGCAAGTCATGTTGTCGTGAAGAAGCCTAATCAAGCGAATAAACTTGTCAGTGCAACCAAGTTTTGATAGCACAATCCACAAAGCCTGTCGAGGCACACTATCGAAAGCCTTTTCCAGATCCACAAAACAGAGATACAAAGGTCGACCCTGTTCTCTGCTTTTTTCTTGCAATTGTCTGATAGAGAATATTGCCTCGCAGGTGCCTCGATGAGGTCGGAACCCAAATTGGGTTTCTGGCAGTATGTTTTCCGAGAGTTCCATAAGACGATTTAGGAGTACCCTGGCGAAAGTTTTTCCTGGGGTAGACAGGAGTGAAATGCCTCTATAGGAGTTGCATTCAGAGCGATCACCTTTTTTTTTATACAAGGAGCAGATGAGTGATACACCAAACTCAGGAGGAACTGACTCTTTTTCCCACATACGCATGAAAAATTGCCAGATCATACGATGTAACTGATCTCCGCCATATTTCAGTAGTTCCCCTGGTATGTTATCGATGCCGACAGCCTTTTGGTTTTTTTGGGCTTTGATGGCGATGATAACTTCTTCAAGGGAAGGCGGCTGGTCTAGATTTACGCATTGTGGTAAGGCAGGTAGTGAAGCCAAGAAGTTAATGTCAGCCGAACGGTCTACATTGAGTAAGCTGTTATAATGTTCTGCCCAGCGGGTAACAACTTCTCCTTTGTTACTAAGAAGAGTACCTGACTGTGATTTAAGTGGTACGTTTACTCGATGTGAAGTCCCAACTAACTTTCTTATTTCGCCGAAGAATTCTCCGAGTTGGTTGGAATCAGCAAGCCATTGCACATATTGGACTTTTTTCAACCACCACTTATCTTTGTCATTTCGAGTTAGCCTCCTTATTTGGTAAGTGCTCTCTTTGATTTTATCAGAAGTGGAATTCTGATTTCCCTTTCGAAGGAGCTGGCGATGTTTTTCTAGGGCAGATGTTACTATGTTATCATTTTCGTCATACCAGTCCTCATGGAAGCGCGGTTTTTGGCCTAAGATTTCAGTAGCCGCATTGATGGTGCTTGCAGTTAAGAGTTTCCAGCCTACGTCCAACTGTACATCTTCAGGGTTAATGCTAGCTGTATAGGTATTGACAGCTTCCCTGTAATTTGACAATATTTCAGCAGACTCAAGCTTTTTAAGATGCAGACAATTAGGCTTAGCCCTGCGAGGTCTACGCCGAGGACTGAGACGCAAAAACAATTTAGTGATAACGAGCCGGTGATCCGACCAGCAGTTTGCGCCCCTCATCACTCTGGTGATTTTGACATCCGCTATATCCCGTTGCCGGACTATAGCATAGTCGATAAGATGCCAATGCTTAGACCTCGGGTGCATCCAAGTAGTTTTGTGTTTGTTAGGGAGTCTAAACATGGTATTCGTGATAGCTAGATGAAATTGCGAACAGAGGCTCAATAATAATTGCCCGTTGCTGTTCATATTACCAATACCATGTCGGCCAAGCACCCGAGGCCAAGCTTCAAAATCACGTCCAACGCGTGCATTAAAGTCGCCAAGCAGCAAAACTTTCTCACAACGCCGGATTTTCGTCAGCGCTTCTGACACTTCCTCATAGAATTTGTCCTTGACTTCATCACTTTTGTCGAGTGTCGGTGAATATGCGCTGATAACGTTTAAGTATTGATGGTTTTGAAGATGAAGACGTAGGGACATGACACGATCAGATATAGCAACCGGATGTTCCACCAATTTAGAGGCTAATGTAGTTTTAATAGCGAAGCCTACTCCTGATCGTCTAGGCTCAGAAGCTGGTGTGCCTTTCCAGAAGAAAGTATAACCACCACCATGTTCAACAAGCTCACCTTCGTCAGCTAGATGAGTTTCGCTGAGAGCAGCTACGTCGATGTCGTAGCGTTTGAGCTCGCGAGCCACAATAGCAGTCTTACGTTCTGGGCAGAGGTTGTTGGGTCTGTCTAAAAGAGTGCGTACATTCCACGCACCAAAAGTCATATTCGTTTTTATAGTTTTTGTTTTTCTCTTATTGTTCTGACCACGAAGTAGTGGGATGCACAGGCAGCCGTGGTTGCTACCTCCCAATTTATTTGGAGTGAACATTTGTTTGGGGCACCTTTTCTAGCCCCCTCCTCGGCTGAGCGAGGAAAGCAGTGTCTCTCTAAATAGAGCTGCTTTGTCGCAGAGGGTGCTGCCGAACCGCACTGTCACCCCGATGCAGTGCTAGAGCGACCACTCTCCCTAAGCCGCCTGTGTGCAGGCATCAGACAAAGCCCGGCATACACCAGTACCGAACCTCTCTACTTCTACCCATCGCCACAGGACTTATAGTTTCGGAGTCCGTTTTCAAAGCCTAGTCAGATGCGCAGGATATATTAAGGTGCATAAGTATGCGCGCCGTATACAGATGCACCCTCTCCTCCTTACTTCCCCTAACCCAATGGAACGGAGAACCGCTACGACCGGGGGGAAGCAGGACGCAGTATCTGGTAGCGATAAATACTCCTATCTCTACCTTCAGGCCTTCAACAGTTGCCTGGTTGTCCTGCCACTGGTAGTGGATTGCGTAAACGCCAAGGCAACAAGCACTAGTATGGGGAGTAACCATGCTTGACTCAGACGCCGAAACATCAGCCAAAGTTTAGCTAGTGTTTCGGCGCTTGAGCCCCCCTCTACCAGGTTTAGCCCACGAGACGACGTGGTTCCCGGGATGTGGCCGCTGCGTGCTAACAGCTACTGGGAGCCACTGGTGAGAGGATTATAGACCATCAACGAGTTTTACTAATGTCCCTGCTACCTCAAGAGGTCGTCTAGCAAGGAACATACGCTAACAATCTACTCCATCCCAAACTATATTAAGAGCAAAAAACACACATGTTTATCAGTGGTTATTTAAAAGCATCAATCACTTTTGATTTGTAAACATTCCTTTAACAATACAAAGGTCAATAATCCTGCTATTATCATTATTTATCACTGTCGTTTTGAAGTCGCTTATCGAACGAATACCTATACTTTCACTGCACGTAAGTTCATAATAACTTGATAATGTGCGTTGTGGTGTAACGTTCATTATGCTTCGTAATCAACTGGATTCTACTTCGACGGTCTCTGTGGCATAGCAGAAAGATCTGCTGCTACTCAGGAGGTTGCGGTGTCGATACCCGCCTCGGGACAAATATTTGTGTATGGATCTACATTCTACATGTTATGTTGGATGCGAGTGTTCTTTTGTTCACTTTGTAAAATAAAAAATAGTATAGTTTTTTCTATGGAAAGATTTCAAGGCTATTTTATCAAGAACTTGGATTGAGACGAAGCTTGGGTCTAACTGGCGTTATCACGCTCATTAGGGGAGGCCTATGTCCAGCGGTGGACTAATACAGGCTGATGATGATGATGAGTCTAACTGGCTCGGGGCCGAGATCCGTGGAGGGACTACTATTAGGGCTTTGCCCAGCTGTGGAATACAACCGGCTAATTGTAATTTTAATCGAGTGCTTACAATCAAGGAATATAATTTTTTTTTTTCAATATTTATTGATTATTTTTATTTATTTATACTAACATATGCATGTAAATTAATTGTTTTTAATAAAAAATATATCTATCTATCAAGTGGGTTGACGCATTATAATAAAGCTATAAATGTATATCCTTCCAGCCCTGTTTATATCGACAACACAGCTGACCTCGAGGTAACAGCCAAGCGCATCCTTTGGGGCAAGTACATCAACGCGGGGCAGACTTGCATCGCGCCCGATTATGTGCTCTGTACCAAGGAGGTACAGAACAAATTCCTAGAGGTCGCCAAGAAGGTGCTTAAGGAGTGGTATGGAGTTGACACGCAGAAGTCACCGGATTTCTGCAGGATTATTAATAGCAGGCATTTTGGGTGAGAAATATTCATATTATGTATTTAAAGTTATGCGTTTATTTATTAACAGTTTATTAACAAGGAACTAGGTAGGACGTTTTGAAAAAAGTTAGCAAGTTTTTGGTCGATAATTTTTTATCTAGTTTCACCCCCTTTAGGGGTTGCACTTTATCCAGGGACACACTGTATTATAAAACAAAGTCGCTTTCCGCTGTATGTTTGTCCCTATGTATGCTTAGATCTTTATAACTACGAAACGGATTTTGACGCGGCTTTTTTAAAAGATTCAAGAGGAAGTTTATTTTGTATAGTACATCCGTGCGAAGCCAAAGCGCGTCGCTAGTATCATATTATTGATCTGATGTAACTAGGTGGCGCTATATGTGTTACATCGATTCAACAAGTCTATAATACTTGACGACCTCTGTGGTGCAGCTGCCGAAGTTCCACCTGCGACGCAAGTGGTTGTGGGTTCGATTCCCGACTCAGGACGGCTTATACATCTGCAGATTGTTCCAATTGTTCTGCGTGTTTTCTATGTGATGATAAAAAATTACAATCTATGAAGTATGTGTATTAAGGCGCAAACAGCACCTAAAATGGCTCAACCACTTATTTTATCATATAATTCCGTTAAACAAAGGAATTTCCAAAATTCACACGTACAGTTTGTTAAACGTATCATAAGCTTTTTTTTAATGTGGTAGTTTCATTCTGTCTGTTTTAGGAAGAGATACGAAAACAGAGTTTGGCCACCAAAGGCAACTTCGTATCTATTCCTAAAATAAGTGGGGGCGCCACTTTAGGTACTGTTTTCGCCTTAAGAAATATCAGTTATCTAGTACCCAAGCTCCGCTTAGTTTGGGGCTAGATGAAGCAGTGTGAAATTTTCTTGCTTTATTTAGTTATTAAAATGTAGTTATATATCTATTAATTAATTTGGTTTTGACCCTTTTAGTCGCCTCCAAGCTCTAATAGACGCAAGCAAAGACAAGATCGCCGTCGGCGGTCGATACGAAGCTTCGGAAAAATTCATTGAACCCACTATAATAGCCAATGTGACTTATAACGACAAAATCATGGAGGACGAGATCTTTGGACCAATCCTACCGATCGTACCGGTCGAGAACGCTTATGAAGCGATCAAGTTTATCAATGCTAGGTGAGTTTTATATGTTTGAAGTGTTAAATCAGTAAAATAATATCTTTGTCTCTTTAGGCTTGCAAGATAAGCACTTAAACAAGTCAAATTTTAAACTATATGTACATATTTATCAAATGAAAGACTGCTGGCAGATGCTGGATGCGTCAAGCTGAAGACAGGGCGCTATGGCGCTCATTGGGGGAGGCCTATGTCCAGCTGTGGACTAATATAGGTTGATGATGAAGATGTACATATTTATCAAAATGTTATACGTAATTATGTTAATACTTCATCAAACTTGGACAAATGGTTGTAAGATTTGCAAAAACTTATTCCGGGGTCAAGATGATTTCTATATAATATAATAAAAAATATCGATCTATGTAACGTATTGTATTAAGAATATCAGTCATGTAGTACCCCAAGCTAAGCAGAGCTTGTGTTTTGGGTACTAGATGACTGATATACTTAATACAATATGTTGATAGGCTAGATGTTTCTGTTTGAGTACCAGCATTATTCATTACGGTTATTGTTGTGAAATTCTTTCAATTATGAAGATAATTGTAGAAGATTTTAGAAAAATAATGTTCATAAAAGGTTTCATTACTGATGGGATTTTACTTGAAGCATGTCTCATTGGTCAAGCAAATCAGACAACTATGATGAGCATTTTTTAGGAATCGAATAATTTAAATGCCGGGTTGTAATTATTTTAAAACTGTTTGTCGTTAGCGGTAGATAGTTTATGTATTTATCGGGTAATCCTCTCTCAGCTGTAATTCATTAAACTAATCATTTTTATTTATTTGTTGAATAGAAAAGGAATGACACTGTTATAGGTAATAATGAAAGTGTACTAGTTACACAGCTGAGAGATGATTATAATATAATAAGTGGTGTGAAACTTTGATATTGAAGTAGTTATTTCCTTAAATACCTACTTCAAGATATTTAATAGTTTACTGTGACCCCAGACGTGTGAGTTTGAACTGTGAACTTTATTGTGTGTTGATTATGTCCGTTTTTGTTTGAATTGGGTGTGATGTCTAGTCATTCCGCGTCCATGATTGAGGGTTAAAACTCGACTGCACTCATTACATTACATTGTCATTTGCACAAAAACATAATCTGGTAAATTCAAGGTTAATTTTAGGATAAACATCTCAAAATGTCAATTGCCATTTTGCACACTGTAATTTGGTTAGCCATTGTGATAGACATCCCATGATATCAGAAACCTTTTGGCACAAAATCATTATTTTAAAAGTGTAACTTTATAGTAAATCAGCTGATCCTAATTTATTTGAACTTCGAAATATAGTATACCTTAGTTCTTTGAAATAAATGGATCGGAGTAAGCCGAATATATACATTAAGCGTAACCAATCCAAGCGTGACGGTTACACGAACCTCCCCTTAGAAACAGCTGATGACGGTTAGAGCCGAATAAACGCGATTGCGCGTAACCGACTTGAGTGTGACGGTTACACGAAGCTCTCCTTGTTAGACCATAAATAGCTTGTGACGACTAGAGCCCAGTAAACGCGATTCCGCGTAACCGATCCCAGCGTGACGGTCCATTTTCGCCGTTCAGAAGTGTTAAATAGTAAAATCCGGGGTACACATAAAAGTAAAAACATTTCAGGGAGCCTCCGTTAGTGCTATACTTGTTCAGCCGACAGAGCAACATACATGACTTGTTCGTTGAGCAGACGCGCTCTGGCAGTCTGTGTGTCAACGATACGATGATGTTTTATGCCGGTAAGGCGTATGCCTGGGTTGCTGGCTGAAAAAACACAATTATTAAGTACCTTAAAAACTTAAACGAGCCTCTAGTATCTTAAAAACTTAAATGCCAAACTTTTTAGTAGACCTTTCTAAACAAGTGACCGTTGTTTAAGTTTAGGAAAGACCTTTTTAAGCAGTAGATAAAAACTAAGTAAAAACTTATGAGTGGGGGAAACAGCCCTCAGAATATTCGAATATTTATTCCAAAGTGTAAACTGTTTCTTTCGAAAATGGTAAAAGAAAACACGAAAGAAATCAGCTGTCTAAACAGAGCAAAATCTTAGAACATAAGAGGGAGCTCCATTCGATGCAAATCGGAACCCCATTATCGTACTTATTTTAAGAAAAAAGAAAAGAATCTCTGTAATTGAAAATTAACAAAAAATATCAATGAATAAATACACCTATTGTTCAAACTTCCAGCTATAAATAAATATCTATAGGCAAGAGCAAAGGTACGAATAATAATTATGTTTTTACAAACAGCTATCCCAACTGGTGATGGTTATTATTTCGCCTTTCCATAATGCATCGAAACATCTTTACTATAAGGTTGAGGATCGTGTGTTTCTGGTTCTTTTCGTTCTAGAATGGTCTTAAATTCTATCAAAAGAGTTTTTGAACAAGATCTCTTTCGGTGGTGGATCTCATTTTTGGTGATGGAAGTATGAATGTATTTATGTAAACATTAATGTATGTGTAACTGAGTATTTAACTACAGTCAACGAGAGATTTTAAAAACCTTAAGGGTAAAAGAAGATTTTAAAATTGACCATTTATTATAACTAAGATTTATTATATCATCTAACTAAAACACAAACCAGGCCCAAAGGTTCGTAGTCATGGGTTGACTACGAACCTTTGGGCCTGGTTTGTGTTCTCCCAACTCAAATTAGGCCCGAGCTACGAAACTTTAAAATGTAAACTACAACTACAATGTTTTAAAATGTTGTTCAAAAATCTCGTTGATTGTAGATTATTCGCCTTTTGGTGGTGGTATAAGATTTAGGACCTTTTTACTATTCGTTGAGAAGTATAAGAAAAAAATTAGATAAATCAACTTTAGCAAACTTTATTAACGAACCCAGAAATTAATATTCTCTTTGCCTTTTATGATTGATCACTATTCATTATCCTAGTATGAATAATACATTTTCAATTGAACTTTTATTCAGGTCAGCCTATTAATTTCTGTGTTCGTCTCTGTGAATAATGCATTTTAATAATATTTTGTTTTAGTAAATAATAATGATAGTATTTAGGTATTAATACAAAGCGTTTCTTACCCTTGAGCATATACCGTAACTAAATTCTTGTCATATCTGTGTTACCAGCATCTTAACAAGCTACCCTTGGGTTTCTTGTGCCAACTGAATCCCTTAATTTGTCCCTAGGTCCCTATTTCTCTTTTCTTCCTCCACTTTTGGTTCTCTATTTTCTTTTTTTGCGGCCAAAGTCGAGCTGTAGACTTATATGGCCGATGATTATGACGACTATTTTTTTATTATATCCCTTAAAAAAACTTTAAATTATTTGAATATCAAACTTTTAGTTTCTATTTTACTTTTCTTTCTCAATTTTCAAACCCCACACCCTTTATTTTAACCTTTTTACCCTCTATTTTAAATATTTATGTAAATGTTATCTGTAAATTAGGTGCCTACCTAATCAATAATCTCCAATCTCATAGATTCTTTAATCTTTTTCGATGATATCTATTTCGAAACTGGTAACTATACCAGTTTTCTTTTGTACCATCTACCATAACTATAACCCTTTCAAGTTTTACCTTGTGACTTCCACTTCCACCCTAGTACTCATGTGAAGGTTAAGTAACGCTCGGTGGTGGCTCACCCTGTATTCCACTGTAGAGAGAAGCCGCTAACAATGTACCTCTTCACAACCGACAACGGCGTCGTATCGAGCTTCGTTGATAACACCAGCAGTGGATCCATATGCGTGAATGACACGATGATGCAAATGGGAGGTAAGTTCTAGAATATTAACGACGCGCCATTTTGTTTTACGTTATGGTTATAACAAAATGGCGGATTGTGGTGGATCCAGAGCGAACGAGAGCAAGTGAAGTCTAACTAACGCGAATGGACCAATGTGAACGTCATGGCGAAAGCAAGCGAGGGCTTTCGTTCGCCTTCGGCCGTGCCCCGTCGCCGGTTTTCGCTGGGGTTCACATGCGTTTGTTTAGTGTGGACAAGACAGCGAAATGAGTGAACGTTCGGTACCGATCGTCGAATCCCATTCGTTCGTTTTCGCTTGGTCTCGTTCGCTTGGTCTGAACCCACCATAATAAGATTGACTCCGACGCCATTTTGTTGAAGCTGATCACAAAATGGCGGATCGGTCAGGCAGGATTAAAAATCGGATGAGAGGTGTAAGTTCTGGCTTAAATGACCAATTATTTCTACTACTGCTAATAATCAGATAAGTTATGGTAAAAAGAGCTAATTTATCTTGAGAATGACTTAAATGGTGACTAATGCTTGCATGAACTTGCTGACTTATTGTTAGATGAAATGTAGATAATACCTAGGGTCTATGGGTAGGGTAGGTGCACATTATTTAAAAAAATATCTGGGCAATCTGGTCAATAAGACGCGTGACCCTTTAGCTGGTGAGTATCTGGCTCAGCGCATCAGCATTGCCATACAGCGTGGTAATACAGCCAACGACTGGTACCTATTCATTTGAATCAATTTAGCTAGCTCTAGTTTGTTTGCAACAGTTTGTAGAATCCTCAACTGATTCAATTGTAAATAAATACTAACATTAACAGCCTTATCGCTCAAGAGTTATCTCTACCTTGCATGGCCGGTTTGTTACTATTTCACGCAAAAACTACTGAACGAATCGGGCTAAAGTTTTGAATAGACTTAGTTCTATCCCTGGTATAAAACATAGCATACTTTTCAACCCATAAATCAGTTCCCATTGGATAGAAACAGCCTTGAAACGTTACAATAGAAACAACGCGTGCTGCGCCTCGTAAACACGCAAATAGAGTGCGTCATGGCCAGTGAGTGACGCGTCCTAAGGTGCCTCGGAAGACCAGCGCTGTAATTTCTCCCTGAGCTCCTGCACCATACGCTGAGTGGCCACCCTTTTGGTTCCATGTATTTACTGTTTTAGTTATAGCTTACACTCTATATTTTATGGAAACCAAATAAACATTTTCTTTCTTTCTTTTCTTTCTTTAAATAAGTGCTTGGAAATCTCTTAAGAGAGTTCAAAATACGTATGTATTGTATTATATATTGTTTTGTAATTGGGTTCCAGTTGAGACGCTTCCGTTCGGCGGAGTCGGACACAGCGGCATGGGTGCGTACCACGGTAAAGCCTCCTTCGACACTTTCACGCACAAAAAGAGCTGCCTGAAGAAAAACTTCGCGGCCATCGGGGAAAAACTCGCTTCGTAAGTTAACCGTCTTTTGGTTAGAGTTGTAAAGGATTTATACAACTTTAAGGCTGTTTCCCCAGTAGGCAAACAGTGAGTGGCCGACTGAGTGAGCCGCAAATTTGTGGCGAACAGCTACAAACTCAGATCAGTTTGTTTTTTTGACGACCGATGTGGCGCGGTGGGCGAAGGTCCGCCTGCGACGCAGGAGGTTGCGGGTTCGATTCCCGCCTCGGAACAAATTTGTGCACGATCTGCAGAAATTTGTTCCGTTGGTCTGGGTGTTTACTATATATAATAAAAAAGATCTATCTATGTAATGTATTGTATTAAGTATATCAGTCATTTAGTACCCATAACACAAGCTCTGCTTAGCTTGGGGCTAGATGATGCTGTGTGGACTGTCCGGAATTATTTATTTATTTATTTAGTTTGCGTGCGTATCGCAAGCATTGGAACCTGCGAGTCGGCCGCTAACTGAGACAGTCGGCGCACGTATCGCTGCAAACTGCGTGCAAACTAGCAAACTGTGGACACTCAATTTAAAATATATGAGAGAGCGTACTGAACTGATATGCCGCAAACTCAGTCGGCTCACCGTTTGCCTACTGGGGACACAGCCTTAGAGGGCTCTGTGAAGGATTCGGAATCATAGTGTAGGTATCCTAAAGTTGTATGATCCTAGCCGATTTCTTAATCTAACTTGAACTAGATCTTCACTATCACTATATAGTATACTAGCAGTGCCTCGCTGTTTCACCCGCGTAATTCCCGTTCCCGTGTTAATTCCGGGATGAAAAATAGCCTACGTTATTCCAGACTATAATCTATCTGTAAATTTCATCCATATCGGATGAAATTTGGCACAGAGATGGATGGATGTTTGTACTACTTTCCCGCAAAAACTATTGAACGGATCGGGTTGAAATTTTGAATAAACGTAGTTTTATCCCTGGAATAACACAAACTACTTTTCTTTTTCATGAGATAGAAATAGCCTTGAAAAGTTTCCATACAAACAACGCGTGTGCTTCACACACATCATACTCGTCTTTAATAAAATACTGTCATGGTTGATTGTTCCCCCAGTGGCCGCTACCCTCCCTACACCGAGAAGAACCTCTCCTTCATCAGAGCGCTGATGAGGAAGCGCACAGGTCCCTCTCTACGGTTCCTGCCGTATCTTCTAGCGTTCGCGCTCGGCGCCGGCGTATCTTACGGGATATTCACTTGGCAGAAGGTAAAGAAGTAAACTAATTCTAGTTTTGAAGTATTATTTCTAATCAAGTTTTAAGAACTTACGTGTGTTAGAAACCAAGTTAAAAATCAAGTTTTAGAAACTCTTGTGAGACTTGTGATAGGATAAAAAATGTAAGCGGAGATATTCAGTTGAAACCTTATAATCTTACAGTATTTTGATAATTATTTACCCATATGTTAAAACTTGACTGGTCTAAGTGCTTTTGACCAGTCAAATTTTGTAAGCATAAAGAAAAAAGTTGTATTGATTTCTGGAAGAAATAGTAGCCGTGCAAAATTTGCTTGGGTTCTGTTTTTGTTTTTTTGTTATTTTATTAACTAAAATGCACATTTAAAATTAATGTTAAATACAATAAATTCACACTCTAAATGTCACACAGAATTGGCTAATGGGTATTTTGGTTTAAATTACTTTTTAAAACATTGGTTGTGTTTTGTAATACCAAAAATGGTGGCTGACAACTTTAGTACCTTGTTTGTTGCACAAAGTGTATTTCTATATTCTTTAACAAAATAATGAAAGTTATATTCCCAACCCAATAATAGGAAAATCATTACATAAAATAATTGCTCTTTTATAAAAATAAAACTATTTTTACAAAACTTAACTTAACTAAATCCGAATAAGAGGATGTAGAATTAAGATAAAATTGTTATTATACCTGTTATGCCTTTGTTAGTAGATGAAGCTCAAATGTAACCAATTAGTATAAATAATTAAAAAGTATGTTTTTAAAGTAAATTTTGTGTTTTATTTTAAACTACACCTAGTTAAATTATCAAAAATATGCATCACGCTTATACCCCAAGAAATAAGGAATATTCAAGATAAAACCGTTTGAATTCCATCTAAAAATTTCTATACTTCTAGATATATTTTATCGTTTGAAAATCAGCTCGCTAGCTAAGGCACAAGAAGCAAATTTATACAACCTTAAATGCTAAAAAATCCTTTCTAAGAATCTTTAAAACAGAGAGACATATTACTCTGCATTCTAGCTGATGCTTCGAGCCAAGTTCAATGTAAAATATTTATACACTACCTACATTCCGAAAATGTATGATATCCTCATGAAAAATAACCCTAGATACGCCAATGATCGAATGAATGACGATGTGACATAATTTTTCTCTATTATCCTGTTAGCTACAACGCTTCTACCGTTAAGACAGAAATAGATTGTACGGAAACTCTAAATAGCAAAATGCAATCCAAAAACCATAAGGCGATAATTATAGGCTAAAGAAAAAGAAAATTAAATACGCGTTGTACACTTTCATTCAACATGTACAAAAAATTTATTGCGAATAGCGCCATCTATTGAGAAAATGATGTAGCAAAACTAAATAAGACGTTTTATTGCAAGAAGGTTAAAAAGGACAAAGAAATAAGAACGTTCTTAAAAACTAACTTTTATCGTATCGTGTAATTTGCGGTCTTTTCACTTGCAGGGATTTCTTCCAGACGACCATTTTATGTAGAGACTTTAATTAACTGATAGTTTAGTGTAGTTTGATGAACTAAATACTAGTACAATACAAAAATCTAATACGTTTTTTTTTCTTTACAGGCAATGTCCGGCAGCGATTAGAAATGATACCCACCGTGTTTTCTTCTGATACAAAATCGCACACTGACTTAGAATATACGGCTAATCCATTTATGAACATATGTGCAAGAGGTTATCATGATATTAAAATTTTTACCCGACTGCGCATAAAGGAGGATTGATATATATTTTTATATCGTACTAGCTGCCCGGTATACTTAAACTTAAAAATATTTTCGTATATTTAAAAAAACTTTATTTTGTAAAATCCTTGTTCTGACTATAACAAACGCACACACAACAAAAAATTAGATACTTACTCTATTCATTTATTGTAATTTTCTTTGAAAATAAAGGTTACCTATCCAGAACGTTATACGCACATTTCGACGATTCATTTTTATTGATATAGATAGATATTTTTAAACTTAATGAAATGTTAAAAAATGTTTTTAATTGTGTGCCTCACACCAAAAAAATAATGTTGGTAAAAATATTACATAAGGTCGGATATACTTAAATCTTTTTATTGTAAAAATAATCGTGATTTAGTTAGTATAAGTCTCTGTAAGCTTTGTTAATTCTTAATTTCTAACTTATTATTATTGACAAAATTGCATATTTATTCTAAGATTTTATTTATTCGAAGACCCTATTATTATATTGTATGTAAACAAACAATTTAAAATCATCATTCAAGTTTGTAAGAGTGGTATTTTTACGGGGCGCGTTGCATTTTAAAAAGATTTTCCTCGCACTATATTTTCTTTATAACATGTCTTAAATCCACTTTGGGTCCCTTAATTATATTTTCATATTGAAATCAATTAACATCCTTTATTTTAAGTGCACTGACAAAGACTGTAAGATTCATGATTTCCGTATGTTACCAATGAAAATAAATATATATATTTTATAATCCTCGGCTCGAAGAGCTACTTTTGTATTTATTATAAATATAATCACGATTTGTTAGAACTTTTCATAAAAGATGGGAACTATATAAATGTACAATATAGCCCAAGTTTATTTTGTTTTATGTACTGCATTTACTTGTTTTTAATTTTATCCTGGCGTTTACTTTACTTGAGTAAAAACCTTGCGCTTTTTTGTCTTTTTATGGATATGTGATTGGAATTATAGACTAAAAACAAATTGTGATGAAATGGCTTGTGATACGGTTGAGCTGGGATGGAATGGAATATTTAATTTATGTTTTATAATAATATTGGGATAATAAAAGCTACTTATTAAAATGATTACTATGTGTTTTATTTTATATCATGTAACGTCCGTGTGCAGGGAGGAAACCAGCGGTACATTTCATGAAATATTATTTCTTCTTTAGGGCTCAAACACAAAACTGCGAGCTCGCACGATAACGTCCGATCTCATTTGCATCGCGCATTCCTGTCATATTACGTCATACTTGGTGACCCCCCTTTTAGTCCGCTCTGAGACAACTTTAGCGAAAGATGCGCGGCGCCTGAGCCGCCTTCTTTGTGTTGTAAAAAAAAACTGCTTCAGTTCTCAACTCATAGTAATTTTGAGTAAAATAGTTCAGAGTTCATAATCGTATTAAATGGATGAATCCAGAATCTTCTTTTTCTTTTATATCTATTTAACAATAACAGCAGTGCAATTGGACCGATTTATGCAAAAATGATCCAACCCACAACCTAGTCAATTTCGAGTTTTTTTAACCTATGTAATCAGTATAAGGTATATTTTAACATATCAAAGACTCGCACCTCTATGTTCACAAATGTGGAAAATCTATATGATCCAACCCACAACTGTCATGTCGAAGACCATTTTTTAAAATGTATAAGTGTTTCATGCCACTTGAATCATTTTTGTGTTGCTTTGGTTACCATATCATATAACAGTTTTATTTTGCTACAATGATTCAAACTATAATATTAAGCTGGTCCATCAGTTCAAAGAGCTCAGAAAGCTATAGAAAGAGCTATGCTCGGAGTTTCTCTGAAGGATAGGATTCGTAAAGAATTCATCCGAAAGAGAACCAAAGTTATCGACATAGCTCAAATAATTAGCAAGCTGAAGTGGTGGCAGTGGGCCGGCTATATCTCGCGAAGAACCGACAACCGTTGGGGTAAACGTGTTCTTGAGTGGAGACCGAGACTTGGCAAACGCCCTCCGGCCAGGTGGGATGACGATCTGCGAAAGACTGCTGGCAGATGCTGGATGCGTCAAGCTGAAGACAGGGAGCTATGGCGCTCATTAAGGGAGGCCTATGTCCAGCAGTGGACTAATATAGGTTGATTATGATGATGATGATATAAAACAAGTTAAGCTTTGACAAGTTAATATTTGAAATTGCTATTCCATCTAAGTACGTAAATCCTATGGCTTTCATAGGATTCCATAGAATACAACTCGCACGTCTTCGCCTCCGCCACGCCTCCGGCTTCTGTGTGTTTTGTACTTTAACGAAAAATAAATAAATAAAATAAAATAAGTACAGGGCCAGCAGATCTAATATTAGATACCAGATGATTGCATTGATTAATTTAAGAAACCGAAGGGAAGCTGCAATAATAGACGATGTAGATGGTTTATGTGATGAACCTGATTCTGATTTGGACGAGGAGTAGGGCCAATTTTGTTTGTTTTGTCTTTTAAAACACAAAAATGATTACTAATTTTTATCACACTTTGAATCATTTTTTCAAAATTTCTTACTACTTACTCATTGTTTCATATTTATATGAGCAGTCAGGGTGTTCAAAATTATTTTAGTAAACAAAACTCTCAAAGTTATCTGTGATTCGAACTGCGTATATCAAATTGCTTTTATGTTTTTCAGATCATTTTGACTAGGTACTCTAGACGCTCATATCAATTTGACGCTGACTGTACCTACATTTCAATAATGGCTTTTCTTAAGGCGCATACAGCACCTACAGTGGTGGCCACCAAAGTCAACATCGTAACTCTTCCTAAACGAAACAAAATAAAACTACCTACAACATGCATTATAAAAAAGCGTGTGAATTTTGGAAATTCCTTTGTTTAACTGAATTATATGATAAAATAAGTGGAGGCGGGTAACTTTAATTTATTACCTAGTACATAACGTAGTAATGCTAGAATCTTTGCTACATATATTTTTGACCGGTGAGGCTTCTCAATCCCGCGTCCTCATCTGGTTTTCACGTCACCCAAGACGACGTAATGGATGGAGTTGCTACATTACATTATTTTTTTGTAATTAGATTAAACATTCTAAACTGAATCGAACTTGTTTTTAATTTTATCTAATATTATTTTCTAATAACCAACACCAAGCCGCGAGTGAAATATTAGTTAAAAATAGGCACAGCAAATTGGCATAGTACTATCGTACGCGAGTGTACCCATGCGCGAACATACCCCTTCCACTTTCTTCCAGCGTTCTTTTTACGTGACGCGACCTATATCAAGATTGGCAGAAGTGTGATTATTGTATTCCAATACGGAGGTATTAGAATACATTAATTGTACTTCTGACCAATTAATCTGATGTTTAATTTTAACATTTGACTACAATTTTAATTTTCATACTGAAAAGCGTAACTCTTCAGGTTATGGTAATTCGAATCGAAACTACGAGGAACTAAAGCGTAGTAGCGGAGTAGTAAGAAAAGGGGTCGCGTTGAAATCTTTTGTATGCTACGGGGCGCCATCGTAGCCCCGTAGCGCGAAGGTCTACGGTAAAAATGTTTCTCGTTATGGGCTAAAAACGCAAAAGTTTCATTCGCTTATGTTTCCACTCGCGCAAGTGTCCATTCGCGTAAATGCAGTCCTGGATTTGTAAATAGGCCGTAGAGGCCGCGGCCTAGGGGCGGCAGCGTCCTAGGGGGGGCGGCAGATTTCAGGGGACGGTCACTCGATTGCAGACAATAAAATTCTATGTCAAGGGGGGGGGGGTGCTGCTAATAATGAACGGCTCCGTACAAGTACATACTAATAAAAAGTATAAATCCGGCACTGCGTAAATGGTCACTCGCGCAAGTGTCTTTCCGCGCAAATGTCCTTCGCGAAAGTGTCTTTCGCGCAAGTTTACCAGACCCCTCCGGCCAGGTGATCGAGTCGGCAATCTGCGAAATACTGCAGAGTAGATTTTTACGTACCTAGTATTTATATTCTCTTTGGAGTAGATGCTGGATTTGGCAAGTTGAAAACAGCGGCGCTCTATGACGCTTATTAGGCAGGCTGGCAGGCATAAGTCAAACTGTGAAGGATTATACGTTGATGATGATGATGATTATACAGTTGTTTCATAAAATGAATGATATGAAGAGGGAACGCAGAGCATTGTCAGTCCGGGCAAATATGCTGGCCCGTATTATATTTAAAGCATACTGTAGGTACATCTTTGTACACAGCGAGCCTATGGGTCAGCTATACCCAAAAGGCGTACAATGCTCTGCGTATCCAATATAATAACGCATTTAGGATGCTGCT
The DNA here is from genome assembly GCA_944547425.1 of Eupithecia centaureata. Classification (NCBI taxonomy): domain Eukaryota; kingdom Metazoa; phylum Arthropoda; class Insecta; order Lepidoptera; family Geometridae; genus Eupithecia; species Eupithecia centaureata. The sequence continues at coordinate 12,421,743 of OX155691.1, forward strand.
TAGGCTGCCGCGATTCTGCAGTGCCTCGGGTATGTTCGCTGAGGCGCGCACGGATTCGTTTGATGCCATCTGGCGCAAAAAAACAGCCTCACTGCTCAGCCCACCCGCGGGGGCAGCAACAGCATCCTAAATGCTATATCAAACAGATACGACTGTCCTGTGATGTATCAGCTGACTCAGAGGACAAAATCCCTTTTTAGTATTAAGTATTAACCCCCCTAGTTTTTAAGTGTCACTAACAAAATAAGACTTAAGTTGTCTCAATAAAGAAACATTTTATTTATTTATTTAAAAATCATAAGTTTCATTCGACCGGTGCGCGGCGCCTTAATGTATAAAAACGGTATTACACTACACGTTATCCAGGAACCCTAACCCTAACTAAGAGTGGTGTAATAAGATTTAGGGTCCCTAAGGGACGGGCCCGGCAAGCATTGCTCCCTAATCGCTCTAACTACCGGGCCCTGAACTGAATAACGTGTAGTGTAATACCGCTTTAACTTGAATAAATGAATAATCGATATCAGTTAAATTCATTATGAACAATCGAAGTCCCTAGGTTTCAACATTCAAAAGAGATTCAATCTCGAACTAGGAAATAAGGCCCCGGATGACCATCATTCGTAGAACCCGTTCACTGCCTTCCGTAAATGTGGGGGTTTTTTGCCATTGGATTGCCGATAGCATTATTGTCAGTCGAGAGATAATAAAATAAATCAATGGATTTAATTTATAATAAAAATTAAATTTTCGTATAATCAATGCTTCTTATCTTGATATGGTGGTGTGGTGTGGTCAAATCAAAATTAGGTATCGTGGGTTTGATAGTTTGATCCAAGGTTAGATGAAGAGTGAAAGCACGACCGATGTTTTTGAACGGCGCAAGAACTAAAATCTGAAATGTTATTGTCAACGTCTTTGTCAATGACGAAAGAATGAATTTGTCATGTCATGTGTCATGTTTTTATTAAAAATGGCAATTTTTGGTCTAAAAATACGAAAACATCGAGTAAATAACGTTGTTTCTATTTATACTGTCAGTTTGCAGTGTTTGAAAGTGTTTAAAATAAAACCAGTTGTTACAAAAAAATTATAGCAGTTCTGTGAATTGTTTTTTTACATTTATTTGTCACAGAGATCACTGTAAAAACGGGATTGTGGATTTTTGTAAAGTGGCAACATTGCTGACTTACGAACGAAAGTGCTTGTGATGAGCAAAGACGATTGAAATTATTGAAAAGTGTCGATAGGCCAATAAAACTGCTGAAATTAGCCAGAATCTTCAGGTATCTACAAAATCTAATAAATAACACCCTCGCATGTGAGGGTACTATGTGGTGGTGCTGTTCTTCTTCCGCTAGTTCAGGTGCTTATTCACATTTGAGGGCTTGTCTGACTACTCCCAACCCATATTCCTATACGGCGGCCATATTTTTATGTCATGAAAGGCGTTGACGCTGTATCCCATCGTAATCATTTGCGTTGTTTGTTCCTCAGGACCGATGGCTGCGATACGCAAAAAATTAGTAATCGTCGGTGACGGCGCTTGTGGTAAAACATGCCTCCTAATCGTGTTCAGCAAGGATCAGTTTCCGGAAGTGTACGTGCCGACTGTGTTTGAGAATTACGTCGCCGACATAGAGGTTGATGGTAAACAGGTGGAACTGGCGCTGTGGGATACGGCGGGCCAGGAGGACTACGACCGGCTGCGGCCACTGTCCTATCCCGACACGGACGTGATCCTGATGTGTTTCTCGGTGGACTCGCCTGACTCGCTCGAAAACATCCCCGAGAAGTGGACGCCCGAAGTGAAGCACTTCTGTCCCAATGTGCCTATCATCCTCGTAGGCAACAAAAAGGACCTACGCAACGACCCTGCGACCATCAACGAGCTCCGCAAGATGAAACAGGAGCCGGTGAAGCCGCAGGAAGGGCGCGCCATGGCGGAGAAGATAAACGCGTTCGCATACCTGGAGTGCTCGGCCAAGAGCAAGGAGGGCGTGCGCGAGGTGTTCGAGACGGCGACGCGGGCCGCGCTGCAGGTCAAGAAGAAGAAGAAGACGAGGTGTTCTCTGCTCTAAGTGCCGTGAAGGGGACTCTGAATCATTCGCATACTGCCTGTAACTTACGTTGGATTGACTCTGAGCAGGCGCGGCGCCTCCACAGTGCTTCCTTCCGATACTGACAGCTGCGGGAGGCCGCGACCCGCGCCCCGCGGACCACGCACACTACAGTATTTGTGTGGCTACACTTTCACCATTGGTACTTGTATATTTTATAGTATATCTATTACGAGTAAGCGTAAATGCCTTATCATTATATTATCGTTGGGGGAGAGTGGGCCTCCTCGTGAGGTCTCACTTATTATTTGTGCTATCATGTTTATACTTATAGCATTTCTTCAACTTAGTTATAATATCCTCAACCGGTGTCATCTCACCGAGACTCGTTTAGTTCGGTATTTTGTATTTTAATTTTTTTCAATAAAATAGTGATGTTTATATTGAGTAGGATGTGTTATTTGACATACTCAGCCAAGTGCCTGTCAGCAGTGCCTCTAAGGCGTCCATCTGATTCTGTAGGCGGTTAATGTAATCTATTGTTTGTGTGAAATTTAACTTCCTAATATAATTTATTAGTAATAAAGGAACCCCATGTTTTATCAATTCTTTTCTAGACTCTTTTTGACTTTTATAAAATGCAGCATTTATGATACACAATTGTATAGGACAGGGGTTTATGTTAGAACACATATTGCATGTTATGTTTTATTAGTATTGTAAGTACAAAATTATCTTTCAAATATAAATGAAATAACATTATGATTAGATTCCTTTTTATATTTTAAGATTTATTATTTTGGATCTACTCCAATTACAAGTTTATAACTAATAATTGACAGTTTCACTTTAGGTATTCCTGGACATTTTCACTAGTTGTAACGGGTTGAACCTCCTCCGAGGTGCGAACATAAACTTGCGATGTTGGAATTCTGTGCTTGACGTCCTGTACGGGATTCTGGTTCCGTTACGTAACGGGGATTTTTCCATTCCTCGCAGTTCTGGCATCCAATCTGAATACACCAATGTATTCACTAAACTCAGATCCCCGAAAGAAGCAGGAGTTAGGATGTAAAGTATCCCTTGCTCGAAGTCGATGTTTCGGATGAGTCCTGAAACAAAACATTCAGCATTAAGTTAGTTTAAAGATATCAGACTAATCAGTGCTTTATTACACTTGGTAAAACACTTCATAGATAACATTTCAGATATTATTTTACTACATTTGTGTTAGGGTTTTTATTCTTGTGTCTGATGTCATTAGTGAGTCACTGTTTTAGCCATAAATAATTTGTTTACAAGGTTCAAGCTCAGTTCAAATGTGCATTCTTGTTAGTCTACAGGCTTGTAACAGGATAGGCAGGCAGATTTTAATAATCATCATCATTATCCACAACATAAGTTCATCCTTTGCTGGGTATGTTTCCAAACTGTTAAGAATTAAATCTCAAAAATAATCAGACATCAATTGTACTAAATGTAACTAGTTTTTGAAGAGGATTAGATTTCAACATTTCCTCTGTAGATGGAGCGAACAGCACTAGAGTCCATAGGAAATCCCAAATATTTTGGACTTGACGGTGACTTGACCTTGTGGTGCAATCCTGTCCTATCCTACAGGCCAGTTGGTTCATTCTCGCCGAAGTGGATTTTTTTGCCATTGTATTTAATTTCTTAGAAATTACCCTGAGTGTGAGGCTTTGGTATGCATTACAATAACAAAAAATCTTGTTTCATCAAGGTTCATCCTGCATAGTTTGCTAAATCAATAGGTACCAACTTTTTATTGGATCTTTATTCATTGAAATCAATTTTAAGATATATATTATGTAGCTATACTCCAGCCAAAGTTAAGACACAATATTTGTAAACATGGATGTATAGTTAGCCATGCAAACATGGATTAAATGTCTTGATTGAAATAATATTTTCACAGAATTTTAACTACTTACGTGAACCTGACCTAAGTGATATCAATTATTTTGTATACTTGATGCCAAAACTAGATTGTAGATGTGTGTTTACAAACATTATTTCGAGAGGAAGGCTTGAGTATAGCTACTCTACCAGTAGAAACATAATTACCATGTCCATAGCATTTCAGAGCATTATCTCCCAAAGTAAACATCAAATTATCTGCTTGATTCTGTCGACACAGGGCCACTATCTTTCCGTTGATCACCTGTGCAACTGTGTTTTCTGGTATTTTCACGTTCAGGCCGATATTAAGGTCTTTTATCTTGACTCTGAAAAATAACGATAGGATTAACATTTAAGGCAAATATCCCACTTATTTTAAGTTCTTTGGTAGGTAGGTATAGTTTCGGTAAATATAATAATTAATAAGCGCGAAAGTAGGTAATTGTGTCTGTTTGATACCTACTGTTCTACGCCTAAAAGGTTCTAAACCCCTTGAAATTCGGCATGGAGTGGTGGATGGTATACCGGGAAGTACAGGCTACTTTTTATCATAGACTAGCGACCCGCCCCGGCTTCGCACGGTTTTATTATACGTAAAAACCTTCCTCTTGAATCACTCTAACTATTAAAAAAAACCGCATCAAAATCCGTTGCGTAGTTTTAAAGATTTAAGCAGTCAAAGGGACATAATGACATAGGGACAGAGAAAGCGACTTTATTTTATACTATGTAGTGATAACGCGGGCGCATTCCCGAGAAGCTAGTTTTTATAATAAAGAGTATTAGAGGAATCTGAATAGTTTTCTTCCTCGTAAAGACTAAGCAGACGTCAAAATCTGTAAAGCAATAATGAGAACATCAATGTAGCCGTAGTCCATAAAATATTTAGGAATATTTCTGAATTTGTATTACTGTTATAAAATAAATATTTGACGGGTCTCTCTATATTAGGCCACAGCTGGACATAGGTCCGCTAAACACACACGGCTAGACTAATACAGTTATTTATGAGTACCATAGTCTTCACCTTGCCGCATCCAGCATCTGCCTGCAGTCTTTCGCAAATCGTCATCCTAACTGGACAGAGGGCGTCCGACACTACATTTGCCGAGTCGCGGTCTCCACTCAAGAACACGTTTACCCCAACGGCAGTTCTTCGCGAGGTATGGCCGCCGACTGCCACTTCAGCTTGCTAATTCTTTGAGCTATGTCAGTAACTTTGGTTCTCTGTCGGATGTAGGTAGGTATTCGTTACGAATCCTATGCTTCATAGAAACTCCGAGAATAACTCATTCCTTAGCTCGCTGAGGGACTCTGAACTGGTGAACCAGCCCGTGAGTGTCCACGTCTCAGCTCCTACTTCATACTTGCTTTTCATCTTTTTAAGACTTTTACTTGTGTAGTTCGATATTATAGGATAAGTCCTATGTGTCATTGTTGCTATAATGATTCATTCGTGATGATTCGACCGTATTATCTATTACTCATAGTGTAATAATTATTTGTTGCATTATTTTGTAAAAGGGCAAAACATCACGTCAGTCATTCATTAGGTAAAATTTTCGTTTATTTACGTCGTTTTTAAAGTAAAGCCTTTTTTTAGTTTTGGTCTCTAACTTTAAATCAAGAAATCGTAATATATTCATAAATTATAAGTCTGAAAAAAACAGTATAAATAACTACCTTCTTATTCAGAATTAGACGTCGATTTTTAGTTATTGTTAAAAATAATAACAAATTTTGTCAAAACTTTAAATTAATTAACTTAATTTCGATTATTTATGGAAAACGAAGCGTCCAAAGCAGCTTAAAAGGTTACCTTTGTAAATCTACGACATCTTCATGTTTTGAACCAACAAACAATAACCGACTTAACAATTCATCAACAGATCTGTATAACTAACAGTGCTGTGGTAGGCTTTGTTTGCGTGTAGCGATGCATAACAACTTTCTATTTATATCCCAATGCACAAGCCTCCCTTTGATTAGCAGGAGGGTGAGAATTGATGGTCGTGAGTAGGTTAGACAGAGGTCACTTGCAGCTTGCAGTCTAATGTTTTATGATCATTATCATCAGTTGATAAAGACCTATGCGATGAAGTCATGTTTACTGCCATGCCTAGCCATGGTTAGCAGATAGAGAATGCTATCTATGCATTATGCTCGCCCATGTACAAATTTTGTGCTCTATCTATCTATTTATGCCTCACATATGCATGCTAAAACTGGATTTTCAACAGTAAAAAGAATATCAAGGTATGCGAAAGAGCAATGGAACGAAGCCTTCTAAATATTAAACTAATCCACAAACAAAAGAATTCGGTCATCAGAGAAGAAACTGAAGCCCTAGATACTCTTCAACATGCACAAGCCTTCAAATGGAGGTGGGCAGTTCACTTAATCCGCTCAAAAGATGATAGGTAGATGGACACACAAGACCGCTATTTGGACAGGACATAAAGGAAAGAAAAGACAAGGAAGGCCACAAGAAATATGGCAGGACGAGATAGAAGAAATAGAAAAAAATATTAATTACTAAGGACCCTTCTGCGGGTATTATATAAGAGTATAGGCCTCCTCCAGCTTTATCAATTTTTTCATGTCTAGATACGAGATAGAAGAAATAGAGGGAAAAACATGGGCAAGGATCTGCATTCCTTGCCCATGTTTTTCCCTCTATTTGTCCTTAGTAATTAATATTTTTTATTAAAAATTAGTTGATGACAACAATGTAATTCGCAGGCCTAAAGATTTTTGCAAGGACGTTAGGCGTTAGGCCTTCAAACTTTATACCAAAGTATTTGAGAGAATCGAACATGGGTCCGTCTAGGGCAGAAACAATTTTAAATGGGTGCATACAAACTTATAAAAGTTTAGGTGGCTTTAAGTTACACGCAGTACCTACTTTTATTTTCAAATACATTTAAATAATAGCTTTGATTTGAACTTCATGACTTCTTAAAATAAAGTGTCGTCATTTTAACGTGACGTCATCTGTGTACACCTATCACAAACACCGCGTCAACTTTTAGCAGCCGGCAAAGGGTCAACAGTTTGTGTCATTGATGACATCATGGGCCAAGCTTTACGTTTCTTGTTACCACAACATAAGCATACCTAAATGTAGATGAAATTTGGCACAGAGATAGTTTATAGTCTGGAATAACACATAGGCTATATTTTATCCCGCCATTCCCACGGGAACGGGAATTACCGCAGGTGAAACCGCGAGGCGCTGCTAGTATTAAAATACAGCCTATATTTCATCGCGATATTGCTTCGGATTTATGAAATGAAGTAGGTAGTTAATTTACCGCTCTGCATGACATGTCTTAACTTACTCATCGATTGCACTATTTTTAATGGTTTTGGTAATTTAATCAATCTAATATTAGTTTCTGCGTATTGAACTGGAGAGCCGCTACTTTACATCGAAAGAGCCGCAAATTGCCGACGACCTCTTTACTAGAGGAAAGGATGCTCGGATGATCCTTCCGCATATTTTAAAAGTTTTAAAACCACCAACCTAGAACCTTCAACACCCTTGGCGATAATGGCATAGACCATAGCCCCAAAGCTCGCAGTTCAAAGTTAGCTCTTTAGCATATAAGAACCATGTCAGGTATAGCAGGTAGGTAGGTACTTAAGTGACATGGGAACTATAACCGGTCAGGCTGCACTCAGGGCCGAGTCAACAGTGAGTCACCGACGCGTCATCGTTATGCCAACGAGGGTTATTTGCACTGGACTAGTGTAATAGTAAGTGATTTACACCTCGTCAAGTATAGTCAATTATATAATAATAATAATAATAAAAATGTTTATTTACAGAAAGGTTTACAATATTCGTACTAGTCTAATTATTAATAGTAGTACAGTACACATTTTAACTGATCACGATCTAGCACAAACATGCTTAATTTAAACCTATTAGGGTCAAAGAAAATGACTCCTCACTCTAACTAAGTTATAATAACTTGTATTGAGACACGAGGGCTCTTCCCTCCGGCTACAAATAAGCTCAATCAGCACCCAGTGCGACTATGATTTTATTTTATTTTCATACAAATATGAGTAAGGAAACCATGTAAATAATTTATACAATACAACTAAATAGACTGAATTTAAAATTACTTAGAAATACATTAAACATCGCATGAAAAAAAAGATAAAAGGATAAGAAGCTGAAAAACACAACTACACCAGATGCAGGCCATAACTAAGATTGTACTTCCAACAAGTGCTCTACCTGTGCGTATTCAAGATCTTTCAAGTATTGTGTGAAGAGTAGTTTACAGTTGAAGCTCGATTTTTGTTGTAGGTCATAAGTTTTATTTAGTTTATTAGAAATGTAAGGTCCTAAGAACTGTGCGTGGCGTTGTGCAAACGATGTTTTGCACGATTTAGAACGGAACACTTTAAATTTACGGCGTTTATGGGAAACGTTCAATTGAGGTGAAACTTTATGTTGCATATTAATAAGTTGCTGTACGAATACTTTCCTAACTGAGAGCACTTGCAGTTCTTTATAGAGTTCAATAGTTGGAAACTTGTAAGGTTTGTTAAAAGCCACCTTCAATACCGCTCTCTGCGCTCTTTCTAGTGGCAAAAGGTGTGTTTTTGCAGCACCGCCCCATGACCTAATACAGTAGAGTATCAGCGATTGACATAGCGCAAGGAAAGTGGATTTAAGTTGGCTTTTATTTGCCGCATGTCTAATAAGCTTGAAAACAGCGATTAACTTACGTACTCTAGTAGTGACGGCCCTTATATGATTTTCATATGTCATGTGTTGGTCGATAGTAACTCCAAGGTATTTAATAGTAGAGACTCTTTCTAATATTTTACAATTGCAGTTGTGACTTGATGAGTAGAGGCATTGATTAGAATGAGCTTTTAGGTTTAGATCCACGTGTGGTTGCCCAGGTTTGCGGAGAGAGAAGGTAACAAGTTTAGTTTTTGTCGCATTTAGAGTCAGAATATTACTGTAGAGCTGCTTTGATACTTGATTAAATCCATCCTGAGCTCGTTTGAAAAGCTTTCGCCAAGTGTCATCTCTGAATAAGAGCACTGTGTCGTCAGCAAACGATATAACTTTACAATTATCGATATACTAGCACCTGCCCGCGGCTTTGCGCTCGTTGTTTCTATGGAAACGTCTCAAGGCTATTTCTATCTCATGGGAACTGATTTATGGAATGAAAAGTAGCACGGCTAGAAATAAGCCTATCTAACTAATACTAGTTTACTGCTGGATTTAGGCTTTCCCCTTAATCTATGAATAAGCAAAGCATAACATACATACATACATAAATCTTTGTAGGAGATTAAATTGTTTGCCTAACAAGGTTATTTTCAACCGAAATCTGAAAATGGAGCATTCTCATTATGACTGTTTTTTTTTAATGTTACCTCAAACCTTTTTCCAGCTGAACCGATTGATTGAAGTGAACAAATGAAGATGTTCAATTTTTTCTCCAAAGAATGTTTTTGCTTTACAGAATTTGAATTCGCTTTATAGTTTTTTAATGCACGCCTTATTATTTACTAGCGACCCGCTTCGCACGGTTTTATTATACGTATAAACCTTCCACTTGAATCACTCCATCCATTAAAAAAACCGCATCAAAATCCGTTGCGTAGTTTTAAAGATTTAAGCGTTCAAAGGGACATAGGGACACAGAAAGCGACTTTGTTTTATACTATGTAGTGATTTCCAGTAACATTCATAGAGCTAGGGTACAGGCGGTGGAATCCCTTCTCGCCACTATACTTGCTAGGTCGCACTGGTACTTGCCCAGTGTGAACCGGCCTTAAAATCCCCTTACAAAGTGTCCGGAAATAGACTGCGCTACAATTGCTTCTAATGAAATGATAAACAGTGTTAGACTATCAACTGTGGCGATAGGGGATTAAGACACAATGCAATAATTGTAGGGCCCCAAAGTTAATAGGAATGATAAATATGCTCTTCTTGTCTTATTTTACATAAACATCAATGTACATAGACTACCTAATACTAAATCATTTTATTTTCAGTAACATTCAGATAAATAGGGCGCAATGCTGGAGAATCCACACAGCACCATCTAGCCTCAAAGTAAACTACTCAAAGCTTGTTATGGGTACTAGATAACTGATATCACTATCACTACATCACTACATAGTATAAAACAAAGTCGCTTTTTCTGTCCCTATGTCCCTATGTCTTTATGTCCCTTTGAATGCTTAAATCTTTAAAACTACGCAACGGATTTTGATGCGGTTTTGTTTAATAGACAAAGTGATTCAAGAGGAAGGTTTATACGTACAATAAAACCGTGCGAAGCCAGGGCGGGTCGCTAGTATACAATAAAACTACTTACAAACTGAGTGACAATTGGCGGTCTTTTCGCTATTATATATATATACTTATAATAAAACCGTGCGAAGCCGGGGCGGGTCGCTAGTATTTAATAAATTATATGCATAGACTGATTTTTTTTATTACACATCGAACACCCAGACCAACAGAACAAATTTCTGCAGATCGTAAACAAATTTGTTCCGAGGCGGGAATCGAACCCGCAACCTCCTGCGTCGCAGGCAGATCTTCGCCCACCGCGCCACATCGGTCTTCAATTATCTGTGAAGTCGTATAATTTGACAGACACCATTCACTCACAGTCAACAGATGGCCACCAAAGGCAACTTTGCATCTCTTCCTAAACTAGACGAAATAAAACTACTACAGATGCATTAAAAAAAAGCGTACGATAGGTTAAACAAATGGTACGTGTGAATTTAGGAAATTCCTTTGTTTAACAGGATTATATGATAAAATCAGTGGGGGCGCCACTTTAGGTGCTGTTAGACTTACTCAAAAGGTACAATATCCAGTAGACTATCCACGGCGCTCTGTTGGAACAGCTCTCCGAAGTACGCCAGGATGTTCAGGTACCTCTCGTCCCGGGGCAGCAGGCTGGACGTGGACTCCACCCCACACGTGGGCCACGGTCCCACTTGTGGGGTGCTCTCCGGGCGAGAGATTATGAACGAGTAGTGTAAGCAGTAGGGGTTCTGGATGTTCCTGAAAATAGTTTGGGTATAAGTAAAAGGTAGTGTTTTCTGTCAAGTTAAATCTAAAAAGAGTTATCTTACAGTAAACTTTATAAGGCGCTCCACATTCACACGAGAACTTCGCGAGAACGCGTGAAACAGGCGAGAAACGTGAATGTGGAAGCGATTCGCGTATTCGTCTCACGTTCTCGCCTTGTTCTCGGGCTTTTCTCCACTTTTTGTCTGTTTTTTGGCGCGAGACAAAGGAGCGCGAGAACGTGAGAACAGGCGAGAACGTGTATTGATTCCACACTCGCATGCTTCTCAGTAGCGCGCGAGCCGCGTAACAATAAACTTGTCGCAGCGGTTACTTCTGCGTCCATCGTCATCGAGCGCGAGAACTGTAGTGAGAACTATTTGAAAAGTTTGTGAGAGTGTGTACCCAAAGAAGTTCGCGCTACAGTTCTCGCTGAGAATCTCCGGAGATTCTTGTGTGAACGTCTCGTGTGAATGTGGAGCGCCCATATGACCGATGTGGTGTGCGAAAGTCCGCCTGCGGCGCAGGAGGTTGCGGGTTCGATTCCCGCCTTAGGACAGATGTTTGTGCTGATTATTTTTAGTAAATTAATCACCTCAGCTATGCCTATGTCCATAGGCCTCTTCAGTCTTACAGTTTATCGCAGATCGTCATCCCACTAAGCCGGAGGGCGTCCTACACTATGTTTGTCGAGTCGTGATCTCCACTAAAGAACAAGTTTACGTCAGCATTTGTCGGTTCTTCGCGAGATATTGCCGTCTGACACTTCAGCTTGCTAATTCTTTGAGCTACGTCGATAACTTTGGTTCTCTGTCGGATGTATTAGTTACAAATTTTTAATATCTCAAATAAATCCACTCACTTGAACATATCACTGCTAGCACTCTTCTCATACAACTGCGTCACTGTTATAGGATCAAGTTCAACACCAAACGACTTCTTAAGCACTTTCGAGTCAATTTGGAAGAGGAACGTCGGCTGTATCAGCAGGATGATGTATGTGATGAACTTGAGGCCCATGTGGTTGCACAGGCCCATGGTGTTGACGAGCCAGGGCAGGCCGCGGAGCCCCGGGCTGCTGCGGCAGTGCTCGATCAGCTGGGTCACTGCGGAGAGGTAGCGTTTGGCGCTGTCCATTGTGTTTATTATACCGATGTTTAGCATTCTGAAATAACAGATAGAAAACACTTTATTGCACACTTAAATAAAAATCACTACTATGACAATACTATGTATAGTATAAAACAAAGTCGCTTTCTCTGTCCCTATGTTCCTATGTCCCTATATGCCCCTTTGACTGCTTAAATCTTTAAAACTACGCAACGGATATTGATGCGGTTTTATTTAATAGATAGTGATTCAAGAGGAAGGTTTATACGTACAATAAAACCGTGCGAAGCCAGGGCGGGTCGCTAGTATACAATAAAACTACTTACAAACTGAGTGACAATTGGCGGTCTTTTCGCTGAAGAGCGATCTCTACCAGACAACGTTGATTATATTGTAATATAGGCCTTTTTAAATAAATATTGATGGAATATCCACACGTCATCATCGTCTAACTTCAAGCTAAGTAGAGCTTATGTTATGGGTACTGACTAAACGGATAACTGATAATAGTTAATACAGATTTTTTGTTAAACATAGATTGTCGCAAGGAGGGAATGGAATCCGCAACCTCCTGCGTCGCAGGCGGACTTACGCCCGCTACGCCACATCGGTCGTCAAAAGGTTTTAATAATATCATGCTAATAGATTTCTGTAACTGATGATAACTATAATTCATGATTTAGAATTTAGATTAGATTTAAAACTATAAGCAAGCGACTGTCGGCTCTTCGGAATGTGAACGTTTACAATTTAAAATTACAAAATAACACACCTCTTGAGTCTAGCTAGACCCATTATAAGCCAATTCCAGGTTTGAATCTTAAAACCTTAACTTACAATTCTAGTAAGTATTAAAATTTGTAAAACTAGACTCAATATAAGCCCATTCCAAGTGTCCTGTGTAAGGTCTTAAGGAAATAAAGCACTTTGACTATTGACTATTCAAGGTTTGAATCTGAAAACCTTAACTTACAAGTTCGGAGTCCTCAGATGCGTGAAACTGGGTCCGATGAGTGGTTTGTCCACCACAGTGGCAGACACGTTGCCGGGCACGGTGAACTCGGACTGGCCCGGGTCCAGGTCTACCACCAGAATGGGTCCATCGGCCAACATGGTGTTCACGTAGTGACGGAGGAAGGTGGACTTGCCCATCGATTTGCCACCGCAGACAATACCGCGGCTCTGTTCCTCTGGAAAACACACCACACATATTACTTGCTTAGCTTGGGGCTAGATGATGCTGTGTGGACTGTCCGGAAATATTTATTTATTATTATTACACTAGAAACAATATTCTGACTTGTGGTGATATAATTATCGATGTAAATATTAATTTTAAAAAAAAGTGATGTTTTGAACTTTTTGAAAGTGTGATTTTGACAATTGAAATACACAAACATACAAACAAGAAGTTAAATATCACATCATTTAGATTACGGAAGGTGAGAAAATCAGTTTATTACGTACCTTCTACCTTTTCTTTCTTCTTTTAAGTAAAATCAAAAAACATACAATAAAAAGGCTATTAACTTACTAAAGTCATTGTATACGGGATATTTACCATGATTTGTTTTCTTTGGAGTTTTTCGATATTTCGGCACCGTTTCAGGCGCCATGATCACGAAAGAACTGAGGTCACTGCGAGTGAGTTTTTATTGGCAGATATATCGATCTACCCTCATTTTTCGTCTTTTGCTACGAACGTTACCACTAATAGAAAACAAATCATGGTAAATATCCCGTATGCAATGACTTTAGTGTTAAAAACCATGATAGTTTTAAAAGTTATATTAACTTACTTCTACAAATAATGCTTGAATAGACTTCATCCCATATTTTCTTCTCCTCAAAGCTCTTTTTAGGTGGTGTTATGTATAATGAACAACTTAGAGATTCAGCTGCCTTCTTCAAAAAGTAAGGAATATGGTCACCCCTCCTCGAAAACAAGTCCATAGGACTAAAGTTAGACCCTACAAAGTCCAACTTAGGGCTGTTAAGTTTCTTCAGCTGAAGAACAGCTCTATTCTCATCAACACAATTGGAGATTATCTCAGCAGCCTCTTCTTTTGTTAAACCAGCTGCCATAAGCAGATTGGAAAGATTAAAAATAATAGGATTATGGTTGTCATTTGTTTTAAGGCATTGTGCGTAGTGGGAGTACGGAGCAAACACCTCAACGGGATCACAGTTTAGTTTGTAGCCTAGTATATCGGATGAGCTGTTCAAATCAGAAATCAGGAGTTTTCCGTGAATGAATAGCTCGGAGGGATGTCTCATGACTATAATGATATTGTCACATCCATAATACAATTTCATTTGCACATATTCGGTTGCTGAAGGTACTTCAGATATAGAAATAACAGAGTTCTCTTTTTCAGTACTCATAGTATCGTTGAAGACAGTAGTTTGCTGAATGTCATTCGGTTTTTGTGTTTCTTGCTCTATAACCAAGTCATCTAAACTTAGATCTACGTCTACTTCTGGCAGTAGGCTGTCCATTTCTTCATCAGAGCCCTCGTGAAGAGTTATGGTCACATTATCAAGGTCTTTATCACCAAAGCATGCAGGGAACACATCAGAGAGTGATGTATTGGAAATCTGTTGTAATTCCTGCAAGTAAATGTTCTTAGTGGTGGGATGGATGTATTGTCCAACCACCTCATTTAGTTGAGTATTGATACTCGTCTCTTTGGCATGAACAGAGATAAATGTTGGTGAAGGATTAGTTTCACTACTTCTTAGTGGTTTGCTGCCATCACTGTCGATCGGAACTTTATCTTTATTAGATTTTTTAATAACCTTTTTAGAACTGGCCTTTTTTTTACATTCATTTAGATCTTTTATAACTTCCTTCCATGATCCATTGTCACCATAATATTCCTCTGAAAGGTAATAATCCTTGTCTTTTTCCTTTGGTTTGCCTATCTTTTTAATGTATGCTTCCGAGTTGGTATGTTCATATTTTAGTTTTCCATGTTTGTTGTGTTCTTTTTTAGAGATATTTACAACCTTTTTATTCAATTTTTTCTTTATTTTGGAAGCTAGAATTCCTTCAACATCAAATTGCTCATTTTCAGATTCATTTACAATAGAACTTCTTTCTGATAAAAGTTTAGTGTCACTGAAGTCTGTTTCCTCTAGCTCATTGGATTGGTTACCAAAGAACATATTACCTTCTGATGATGATTCCGATGGTAAGCATACCAAGGAAACGTTTTCATCAATATCTTCCCAGGTATCTGGGACAGAATTAGATTTAATATCAACTTCTTCGGTTTCTGCTATCGTGTTAAACTCTGGGCTGTAGCTATTGTCGTACGAAGAATTAAACGGTTCATCGAAATCCCAATCGGGTTTTATTTCAGAACTGGAGCGGATTCCATCATTATCGCCTTTCTTGAAAGAATGCAGCATTTGCTTATATTGCGCTTTCACACTCTTGGTTCTATCTGATTTTCGTGATACATGGGCCCGTTCAAAGGAATCCATAATTACGGAGAGTGGTAGATACAAGAATAAAACGATATTTTATGATGTTACCATGCTATATAACACAAATTTCAATAAAGATCTACATTGAAATTACAATTTACTGGCACATTACAATCACAAAACCCTAAAAAAACCTTAAAAACCACGTTATTTTCTCATGCTTTATATGTTGATATTTTTTACGACGACAGATGTGCCGGTGGTACTTGGTAGGGATGTTGACAAAAAATCGAAATTTTTAGTTCGATTTTTCGATAATATTTTGACCCGATATCTCGACACAAAATATCCAAAGGTATCGGAAATCGAATCAAATAAAATCATTATTTTTGTCTCAGCATTAATCAAAACAAAATTTTAATAGTCTCGGCCGGCATTCAAAGAAGATGCCGGCACGCGTAAGTTGTTAAAAAAAACAACTGGCCAAGTGCAAGTCAGTCAGACTCTCGCACGAATGGTTCCGTATATAAAAAATTGTTCATTATTAAGTAATAATAATAACTTCAAATTTATACTTTTCGTAAGTTTTCATCTTTCTATGCTATAAGACGTCAGTTCATACCAGAGTTCAAGCAAGGGCGGATCCAGCTTCGGTGCCAGGGGGGGGTCACAAAGTCGTGGTCAAGTCACAAGAAGTTATAATTTAATTTTTATAATCATAGATTGAAGTAAAACGTTGGTATTTAATTAATGTATGCAAGTACTCTCTGCAAGTAGGTACTAAAATACCTTTATTTAGGTAGGTATATGACATAATTTTTTCTTTATAGGTTCTCCCGAAACGCCTTACCTATCACAATAGGATTCGATCCCGGTCTTTATTTTCAATCCCGGGATTTCGGTATTGATAAATCTCGGGATCGTAGACAACTTAGTAAAAATCGACGTAAGAATCATATGAAAATAGCTTTTATTTACTTAAAAAAAGTAAAAATCAACTAAAATCACATTCACAAAATTATCGAGAATAAATAAATTTTACAACAATTTCGACCACGACGCGACTCAAGATGCGGTCGATTACCTGTGTGTATTAAGGTATGCTTTTATTTTGTGTACCTACAGTTACACAAATGGTATTGTTTGATATAAAAAAAATCTAATATAATGTTAGTTAGTTTAAATAAATAAAATAAGAAAAATAATTCCAGTTAAGTTTATAATGTGTGTTTATATTAGGTACGTAAAGCGCTTCATTTTTTATTACTTTTAACAATTTAACTCCTCTAGCGACTGCGCCATTATAACTATGTCATCAGCAAATCGCAGGTGCGAGATGTAATCGCCGTTTACATTAGTGCCCTTACCTTTCCAGTCCAGCGTCTTAAACAAATCGTTCAATGCGCTCGTGGACAGTTTCAGGGATATGACATCCCCCTGTCTCACTCCTCTGCGTAATTGGATGGATTTAGACTGTTGGTCCTGTACTTGGACACTCATAGTGGCGGCATCGTACAGACATCTCAGCACCTCGATATAACGATAGTCTAGTTTGCACCGCTGTAAGGATTCCAGAACAGCCCAAGTTTCTACGGAACGACGGAATCAAAGGCTTTCTCATACGCCACAAAAGCGTGACAGACACGACAGAATGTAAACTAAATTATAAAACAATCTTCATAAAGACTAACTAGAAAAAGATGAAGGTTAAACGAGGAGAGGACAACTATTTGAAGCTCTAGGTGACAGAGAAAAAGATGTAAGAAAATACTGACCATTGCTAATTGAAGAAAAATAGCAAATATATTAGTTGAAAATCCACTCCCCAAAAGTAAAACCGATGTAGAGAACAAAATACCTTCAAACCACATCCAAATAGTTTAAAAATCTGACCCAAACCGCCTTCACTCCAAGCCACTCCACGATAATTCATAAATGAGAGACAACAGTACAAACAGAATAAACGGAATCCGACTTTTATTCTCCGCTTAAATTGATACAGAACTACATACCTACATAGACTCGCCTGTTTCCCAGAGGGTAGGCAGAGATAACGGATTTCCACTTACAACTTTCCTTGCACACCTCTTTTGTCTCATCACTTATACTAGGTACTTTCTTCATACATGCACGTCGGTTTAGAATTTAAAATTAACAAGATCACACAAAACCCAATTATAGAGGGGAAAACCTTGCAGAAGACTTAAAGTGTGTTTGACATGTTATGTTTAACTAATAAACCACATTTATAAGTTATATAAATTGTCTACCATAAGGGTATTTTGCAGAAATTTAATAAATTCATCGCGTACGATTACCTTCCAGGCGATTCTCATTACCCTCTCTCTACCTACACGTTCATTCTGGTTACGTACATAGATCAATGAATGTAATAAATACCTAAAAAGGGAAAAAAAACAAAATCATAAAATCTGAATGAAAGGCGATAACTACCCCTAACCGGACTGGCACTTCTCCACGTCCATAAAAACGTGCCCATTGAAATTAATGAAGTGAATCTAGAGGATTCGATCAATGTCGAAAATCGACCGGTATTTTCAATCCCGAAAGTTTCGGGATTATTTTTTTCCAATCCCGGGATTTCAAGGATTGAGTAAAATTCTTTAAAACTGTTAAAAAATAATAAAATAGCGAAGCGCGTTACGTTAGCTAGTGTAAACACAAATTATAAACTTAACAGGATTTTTTTTATCTAAACTAACTTACATATATCAAACAATATCTTTAATGTAACTAGATACACATAATAAAAGCATTCCTTAAACCGCCTCTTCGGTCGCGTCGTAGTCGAAATGTTTGTTAAAAAAAATTATTCTCGATAATCTTCGTTAACGACTTGCCTTTTAACAATACGTTTACCTCACGGTAAATTTTATCAAGGTTCTTTATCTGTCTACTGTAAAAGAGTAGAATTAAAAAAAATATTAATTAAGTGTGTGCGTTTTTTACTTTTTGTTTTGAAAGTAAATAAAAGCGATTTTCATATGACACTAGATTTTATTAAATTGTCCGATCCAGGAATTATCCCGGGATCGTGTTTTATCAATCCCGAAACCCCGGGATTAAAAATAAAAACCGGGATCGAATCTTCTTGTAATAGGTAACGCGTTTCGGGAGAAGACGTAAAGAAAAAATAATTTTGTTACATACCGAAACATAAAAAATAGCTAAATAAACGCGATAAATACCTTAATATTTATAATAATGTGTTCTGATCGCGTACTAAGTTTAAAAAAACTTGATTCTAGTTTAGGCTTTGGTTAGTCGAAACAAAGCGTCACACGAAATGTAACATCTAATGAAAGTGTGGCGGCGACGTGGTAAAATTAAAAATTTGTTTTCTGTTGTTCCCGAATAATGAATATTAAATTAACTAAATATTTAAGGTCCTTACTCCTACGTCCTACTTTTATAATTATTGTGAAAAATAATAAAAAAAAAAACATGTTTAACAGTTTTAATTAGTGGTCTACCTAGGTCCTGGACCCAGCCCAGGGGGGGGGTCATGACCCCCATGACCCCCCCCCCTGGATCCGCGCCTGAGTTCAAGATTCTGAGTTTACGGGAAGGTTTTGATTCGATTGCGGGTGCGAAATTTGCAACATACAATAAATGGCTGTATGTATCTTTTGATTGTGTTGGCTTAGAAGTCTAATTTGTTTTGAGTATAAAAGATATTATTAAGAATTATAGGTGTTCCTGATAAAAAGGGTCTTGACTTGAGATGATACCAATTTTTATTACTTTATCTTTAAACGTTTAACAAAAACTATGTACCTATCTACTCATTATAATACGGAGGAAAGTTCATGCTTCTTATAAACATTCAAAAGTCAAGTGCTAATAACAGGTCCATTTTGTGAAACACCTTAATTTTGTTAAGATCCTCATACCTTAGGATAATGTGCAATGTATAAAACATTATAATTGAAACTAGGGAAGTAGGCATAAAGTAGGTAGTACCTATAATATTATTATATATTATATCTAAATTACTTAAAATTGCCAATTTTTCTGAAATTTTGACAGGTATTATACGAGTCGATTTTGATTTTTTTAACTTCCGACATCCCTATATGCCGGTACTGTCAAATTAATGTCAAA
Source organism: Eupithecia centaureata (assembly GCA_944547425.1). Taxonomy (NCBI): domain Eukaryota; kingdom Metazoa; phylum Arthropoda; class Insecta; order Lepidoptera; family Geometridae; genus Eupithecia; species Eupithecia centaureata. Next base: position 12,441,465 of record OX155691.1, read on the forward strand.
AGTTAGTTTTTTTTTTTTCTTCTTCTTCTTGGACTCAAAAGTTAGTTGGCCTAAAATGGCTAAAAAGTGTACACAGAGTGCGATCGAAAATACGATGGACGAATGAAATCATTTTCGTAACTCCCGTGGGCTAGTTCCACTGACCTCTTTATATACAAGCGTACTTGTATAGATACAGGTCAGTGGCTAGTTCATAGAATTAAAAATTAGGGCTAGTATATAATAAATTATTTAATTAAAACAGCATAAATTATCCCTACTAAAATTATCTTACTAGTATGATAAATGGGGAAGTTTGTGTGAATGTTTGTTGTAATCTCCGTCGTAACTACTTCGGTCTGAGACCTCTAAGACCTCGTTTCTGAAATTTGACAAATAAATTTCCATGCGGGCGAAGCCGCGGGACGCATCTAGTTAATTATAAATGATTAGGGCCCTAGACCTACAATAAAATTGTATAATGAGATTAAAAGGCGCTCTGATACCAAACGAGTTCAATATTAACCCTAAACGGTCAATATTATTGCACAATTTTGCAATATTGCGCAATTTAATTGACCGTTTAATGGTCGTCTGAGTAAATCCGCCTGATCCGCCAAAAAGTCTGCCTGTTAAGTACGCTTTTAACGTATTATTTTCTTATATACAAAATTAATTAATATAAAATAAGTTTGATCCTATTATCAACCCGGTGAATGTCGATATAGGTTCGGATCTTAGACTATATAAACTGAACCGATTTATATGAGGTACAGAGATAGTCTAGAGCCTGAGAAATGACATAGGATTACTTTTTAATACACAAAAAAGGGTTGTAAGGGGTTATAGCTTGTTTGGAAGCTTCGTAATTTTTGAAGCTCGAAACTTGTTTATCTCCAAAGTCACTATTTCACGCGAACGAAGTCGCGGGCACAGCTAGTTCTAAATAATTATCACTCCATTCTGGGCAGTAAATGCGTTAAAAGTTGAAGTACTTCTTCAACTTCAACAGACATGAAGCACTGCTATAGCCTGGAGAAATTGAAGACCGGCATGTGCCACAAAATCCTACTGGTTCCTATAATATTTGATCCAACATCTTGGATCGAAATTTAATCTGTAGTTGCCTAACATTACACTTCCTTGCTCCGAGCAGAAACAGAACTTTAGCAGGTTCAAAAACACCAGCACAAATGTAGAGGATAAAAAACAAAAACCAGATAATTTTTTAATATTTTATTGTACAGAACCTGACTCACAACAGAGATAAATACATTCCATGATTGTATCAACATCCAATACAGTCCATACGAATGATACAGATGCTAAGAACCATTGCTGTAACTATTATTCCAGAAAAAAACACTTACAACAATGGGTGACCTAAAATCGAGATTAAGTTGCTTGATTACCTAGAAAAGTCAATGCAACTCAATCCCGTGATTGATTGATTGATTTATCACTACTCCTATTCGTTTACTTGGCGACGAAAGCGGCAAGGAATTCAGTGACGAGTTTCTTGAGGGCTTCATCAGACTCCTTAGAGATTTGACCGTCCTTAGCGATGGTGGCGAGGAGGCCCTGGTGGCTGGTCTTGATGTGCTGGGTGAAGTCCTTCTCGAAGGCTGTGATCTTGGTGGGGTCCAGCTTGTCGAGGTGTCCGCGGACACCACAGTAAATGATGGCCACCTGTGGAATAGAGTTTGCAATTTTTAATTGTTTCATATCATTACATTTTTGAGTAATTGTTAATTTCTTTTTTGGAAAGAGGAGTAGAGAGAATATACGAAGCATGGCAAATGGAATTTAATATTGCTGTGATTATCTTCAGATTTTCATACATTTATTCTTGAACAAGTGTCAGGACACGACATGAAGTAAACATGGCAGAAATAACATCACCAACGCCATAGATCATCAGCTCAATGAGACGCACGCCACGTTTTCTGCTGGATGACGATATTATTCAGTAGTTACGCCACCTAGTTGAGTGCAGTACAACTCACCTGCTCCTCAATGGCCATGGGGACGTATTGTGTGTGCTTCAGGAGCTCAGTGGGACGCAATGCCACGGTTTACGCTGGATGACGTCATCCTTCAGTAGTTACGCCACCTAGTTGAGTACAGTACAACTCACCTGCTCCTCAATGGCCATGGGGACGTATTGTCCCTGCTTCAGGAGCTCAGTGAGACGCATGCCGCGGTTCAGCAGCTGCTGGGTGGCGGCGTCCAAGTCGGAACCGAACTGGGCGAAAGCGGCGACCTCACGGTACTGGGCCAACTCCAGCTTCATGGAACCGGCGACCTGCAGGTAAGATACAAGTTAAATGATATTCGACAATAATTGTTATTGTTGATATCGTCAGTGTGTGGCGTGATCGAGTTGCGTTTGATGATGAAACTGGTGGTAGTGGTAACATTTGTAGCAAAAAACGAAAAGTGAGGGTAGATCGATACCAATAAAAAGTCACTAGTAGTGACCTCAGTTCTTTGATGATCACGGCATATGAAACGGTGCCGAAATATCAAAACACAAAAATCAAATCATGGTAAATATCCCATGATAAATGACTTTAGTAATTGTTATTGTCATTGTTTTAGAAATTCTGTCTAGCATAAATGTCCTTTGTGCATTAATAGAAAATACGAAGCGCCTATGATCGACCATGGGTCATATATAACAATAAAACTAATGTGGTTACTGCTCAATTTTTTCACTGCAAAAATATTGAGTCAATCGGTGTGAAATTGATAGGTTACCTGCTTCATGGCCTTGGTCTGGGCAGCGGATCCTACACGGGACACAGACAGACCGACGTTGATGGCTGGTCGGATACCCTTGTAGAAGAGCTCAGTCTCCAAGAAGATTTGTCCATCAGTGATGGAGATCACGTTGGTGGGAATGTAGGCAGATACGTCTCCGGCCTGGGTCTCGATGACAGGCAGAGCAGTTAGAGAGCCACCGCCCATTTTGTCGGACCTGGAGATAGCAGATTAAGAATAATTGTAAAGTGTAAGAAGTCGGGAAAATTACAAAATTTCCCTATATGTATTTAAGGAGTTAGAAGCTGATGTCTTTATTTCGGTGCAGGAGATAATTCACAGCCGCCGCGCTGCGCCGAATTCGGCTATCTTTTTATCGCATTATTTTGATTCCTCTGTGGATGTTCAGAAACACGTCTGGCAGGGTTTCTTTCAAGATGGCATTGTCAGCGGCATATTGATAAACCGCGAAAATGTTGCGCCTCCATTTTATATCCAGTTTCTGTTCATAAGTCAAGTGTGTATCATGGTCTGCCAAGACAAAAGATAAATAAAGTGAAATGGACATAAATCCAATTTACCATCTTTTGAGCAACCATATTACTCAAGTAAATCATGACTAGTATTAACCATGAACTACGCAATACATAAACTAGCGAGTCTTTTGTACTAGCTGCAATTTTGCTTCTCTATTGTACTCACATCTTAGCGGCACGCTCAAGCAGACGCGAGTGAAGGTAGAACACGTCTCCGGGGTAGGCCTCACGACCCGGGGGACGACGCAGCAGCAGGGACATCTGAAGATAACGATAACAGTAGATTAATACCCAAGATAGACTTACATTAAGGATAAATTAAAGCCACGTGACTCCTTGAGGAAATTATTTAAAGAAATAAATATTTTAACTGTAATTTCGCAATATATTTATGAAAATTTAATGTATACACACAAAAACAAAAGTAACTTTTTGAAAAATTGTGATGTTCACAATAGAAATACACAAAACAAGAACAAATTACACATTCCTTCATTTAGATTACGGAAACTGGGGAAATCATTTATGGGTAATTGTGTGCGCTTCTATAATAAGCTTCCATCTGAAGCAACTGAACTTTCTATTCGTAGATTTAAACAGTACATAAAACTAAATCTTACCAAGAAGGCATATTACTCCATAAATTATTACATCAATGACGTTAGTGCTTGGCCAGATGTCGCTCAGTTCCACATCGACAATAGTATGTAATTATTTATAAGGCAAACATGTATTAGACACATAAGTTATACACATGCTAGTGGTTTCTATTTCGCCTCTTCCACTAGTGGACAAAAAATTGAGGCGAATTAAATTTGACTTGTCTAAGTGCTTATTTTGTAAGCCTAAAGAAATAAAGATATTGATTATTGGTTGATAATAAATCCCGAGCATAGCGTTGGATCTCGAAATTTGAAGATTGCACACGAGCGAAAGGAAGCATTATAGAATGCTATGTTGCGGGTATTATAGATCCTGAGCGTAGAGTACAGAGAATTCTATAAGTTTCTTGCGTCACTTGGGCTTTTCTAGAGAAGTCTTTCTATGTCACAGGAAAAATTACAATACAATATTGAAGAGTGAAACATGAGTGCAAGGAAGAATTATAGAATGCTACGTCGCGGCTACAATTTTTATCCCATGGGAACTGATTAATGGAATGAAAAGTAGCCTATATGCTAGACAAGGGCTAGATTTAATCATCAAAATGTCACAAATTTTTGCGTGAAAGAGGAACAAACATCCATAAGGATATTTTTATGGTATAGGTTGTTAAAGTCCCCACCTGACGGTAAGCCACAGCCTGCTTGGACAGATCGTCGTAGATGATGAGCGCGTGCTTGCCGTTGTCGCGGAAGAACTCTCCCATGGCGCAGCCCGAGTAGGGCGCCAGGTACTGCAGGGGCGCCGCGTCGGACGCCGTGGCTGACACGATGATGGTGTAGTTGATGGCGCCTGGAACAAACATGTCTCACTTTAGTAAACGTGAAGATAAATACGCAAGTGCGAGTCATGAGGCAAATTGTGGAAAATTTAGGATACCAACAGAATAAAAGAACTACAACCAGGGTTCAAAGCGATAATTATCTTGATAGTTATAAAAGGAAATATTTAATGTGCCTGTGAAATTTTTCGTATTGTATTGCGTGTATCGGAACGCGAGCCAAATCACGTATAATAAGGGTGTTTCCCGCGTCGTGTTTCACATGGAATAGTTTATTTGTTTGATAACAAATATGTGTATGATAATTATCAATAAGGATTTTTATAATGATAATTTCAAACCCTGACTACAACAAAGCAGTTATCATTTTATTATATTTTTTTATGCGAGTACAGTTGTAACTTTCGTAGTGCGTGCTAAACCTAGTTTTCGCAAAAAAATCATATTGGTTAGCATATTGCTTTTGAATATTTTGTAACAGCTAATTTAACTACAATTTCTAGAAACAAGTTCTACATTAGCATTTTTGTCAATTCTTTTAATTTTCTTTAATCTTACCAGCATCAGTCAGCCTCTTCACAATCTGAGCGACGGTGGACCTCTTCTGTCCGATGGCAACGTAAATGCAGTACAGCTTCTTCTTCTCATCTTGTCCCTTGTTGAATCTCTGCTGGTTGATGATGGTGTCGATGGCCAGAGCAGTCTTGCCGGTCTGACGATCTCCAATGATCAGCTCACGCTGGCCACGGCCGATGGGTACCAGGGAGTCTACGGCCTTGATTCCTGAAAGGTGGGATTTCAATAGTATCGCCGTTACAAAGACATCTATATCCCGTAAGTTAAAGATGAGAATATTCTTTCGCGGTGATCACGATAATGACGACGCGATATTTTGAAGACGACGCCGCACCTTAAGTTAGTATTTATCATGTCTCATCATGAATTAGCATAAAAACTAGAATGAATTGTTAAGGCAACAATGTTACAAGTTTATTTTCAGGGATTATAAAGTATGTTATGTAATTTGAAGCCTAATTTCCAAATCAACAGTAATAAGAATCAACTGATAACAAGGAGACTAAAGCCAATGTGCCTATTTTTATTTTGGACTTACCAGTCTGCATAGGCTCGCGCACGGACACACGGGGGATGATGCCCGGCGCCTTGACACCCACACGCATGCGGGTCTTGGTGCCGAGGTCTCCCTTACCGTCGATGGCGTTACCTATCACATAACAAATATATAAGACAAATCATTTTTTTACATCATGGGATACAGGTTTTGATCCTAGTGTAGGACCGCCAGTTAACTGTATTTGTATATGATGTAATTTTGTACACAAAGAACTTTTATAACTTAAGGAATTTGATGAAGCTTTCAGCAGTGTTTGGTAAATGTGTTGTAAACATCATCATCCTCATAAATACAATATTTTGTGCTTTCTTTACACATGAAATTAAGAGAATAAATTCTGAACATATACATCTGATTATAAAGTCTGATATACGAGAGAACAAAGGCACCAAATGATCCCTGTAAATATGATATAAACACTGCTATTGCATTACACTTTTTATTCCACACTCAGTTGAAACTCTATCATGTATCTCAATCAAATGACACTTTGTTGCCTTATTAGTTGCAAGCCTTTTGTCCTCGGCACACATATTGTAGGATGACAATCGGCGAAAGTTAGGCTAATGGACGCTATGATGCACTCAATAAAGGAGGCTTATGTTTAGCAAGATTAAGACGGGCTTTGAATTGAACGGGGTTGATGACAATGTCTATGGTATTAGGTCTATGGAATCAAAAGTCGAATTCGATATTTACCCAGAGCGTCGACAACACGACCGAGCAGTTGTTCACCCACTGGCACATCCACGATGGCTCCGGTACGCTTGACGATGTCTCCTTCCTTGATGAGCTTGTCGTTACCGAATACTACCACACCAACGTTATCGGGCTCCAAGTTGAGGGCCATTCCCTGGAGAGATTGAAGTCTCGGTTATGAAGGCGTAGAGTTCAATTTCGTAAAACATAAAGTCTAGGTAATTTAGGCTAGTCTTTAAAAGATCCGGCGAGAACCCCACTCGCAATTTCTATTCGAGGCGCGTGCGAAAATGTGGAAGAATATCGCTATCTCTGTTAAATTGATGCAGGCGCAACCCGTGCGTGCGTGATAGCAATAGTAGCCATCAAAATTTGATATGAATGATTAAGATCAACAATGGTTGGATTTAGAAGCAGATACCTACATTTACTTTAAAAATAAGTACCTCTAGGATTCTACACAAAATATTTAAATTTAATCTTTGATGTGTGGCCTTATCATATGTGGCAGATAGGAAACTTTCTTGATTACAGGTAAAACAATCAGAGCCAATTTTTTAACCAGGGCATGGACTAGCAAAAGTGCCCAAGCCTTGCCAAAGAAAACCTTTGGGTAAACCCAAACACAAATGCAATCGTCCATGGTCTGTGAATGGTTTGGTATCATCATTTAGTTTTACCATTTTATTACATAATTTATTACTTACCTAATACTTTCTTTTAATTTTCATTTAGCCAAATATTAATTATTGGACTTTGTCCTTGTAGTAAATATTAAAATTTTTAGCTACTGCTGCATTTTGCATAAAACTTTGGCACACAGCATTTCTGAACTAAACCCTGTTTTGGTTTCACCATCTTTTATTTGTTTGTACCAACTTAGTTTATAATTTTGTGACCAAGAGTAAATGCTTTTTATTTTACTTTTAACTTGAAGGAGGCCTTTGTCCAGATGTATGATGGTAAAAACAGTCAATAAAACTATGAAATTAACGGAACCTCTCATTTATAGATCTACTAGCTACCTGCCCTGGCTTAGCACTCAATAAACCTTCCTCTTGAATCACTCATCTATTAAAAAAAACTGCATTGAAATCCATTGCATAGCTTTAAAGATCTATGCTTACATAGGGACAGACAGACAGACAGACAGTGGAAAACAACTTCGTTTTATACTCTGTAGTGATATCAGTCTCTAAAAAGCGTTTCAAGCATCAAATCATTTGTTGTCCAGGCAAAAGTCCAGATGGACAAGGAATTACTCCCTAAAAGCTATCATCATCAATTTATCTAGGATTTCTTCAATTCTCCAGACACAGTCAGGTTTGCATACGCAAAGGCACACCAAACTGAGAGACCTTTTGTTAAAACAATGCAGAAACATCAGCATAAATTAGTCAAAGAGTATAAGTTAAATTTATGAAAAGTTTTCAACTATTTCCGTCATTTGTTGAAACTGATTTGGAATGTAATATTTTGGAAATAACAAGGCTATTTTATGATTATGTGTAAGTGAACAAACCTTGAGTCCGGAGGAGAATTCCACCATCTCCTCAGCCTGGATGTTCTTGAGACCGTACACACGAGCAATACCATCTCCAATGCTCAATACACGGCCAGTCTCTTCCAAATCAGCCTGTGAAAGAAAATTTTATAAAGAATTTTATATTGAGAAGTAAATTTTAAAGTGGGTTGCACTGCTATGAGTGAGGAACGACTAAACATTTAGGGAGGACCATTCATTCTGGAGTCAAGTTTCTACTGGAAAATACTCAAGATGTAGTGTAGGTGTTGGTTGTGTAATATTTGCTTAATGTCATGTCTAGTCTCTATTACAGCTGGCTAGAGCAGCACTGGCTTCAAATTCAGCTGAGGTTTCATTTAGTAAATGGACCCTGCATAACAGCAGTTGTACAACAGCATGAATGTAAATATGATTTGCTGAAATTATAAAATATCTTTCACTTCAAATCACATGTTCTTGTTCAAAATAATTGCAAGATTTTGCAAGAAATAGAGTGAAGATTTTGCTAACAGAGAACTAATTGCAATACTGCAACACTGTATGTAGGAAGGGCAATGAACTTACTCTAAATAGGTCACAAGTCCTCTGCCCTATTTACACTGCACCATTTCTAACTTTACCTCCATTTGTAAGTAGAAACATCTGAGCCACTTATTTTTCATACTCTTAAATAACCTCTACCAAATATCTACAATAGTTTATGTAACATAGCTGTGACATTGGTTACCTTGGGCGCAGCTCCCAGGATCCTCTCCTCCAAGATAGTGGAGATTTCGGCGGCCCTGTGGGTGCTGGAGACATGGAGCTTGCGGGCGGCCACCGACACGGCGGGCACAGCGACCTTGGCGACCTGCCGACATAACATAACCAATTCAACTTCACATCACCATAACTTACCACACTTTGGAACTCCCCACCGCATCCAATACATAAAGCACTTAAAGATTATGCGACAAATTAGCACTATTTTACACTAAACCGTGATGATAACCGATAATACCCACTGACCGCCCATTATTACATAACACCGATCACGAAATTTTACAACCTGAGTAAACCGAATGATATGGATATTTAGGGGTAGTTTTCCAATAAGATACCACTAATCTAATTTTCATATGCAAAATAACTTCGTAATTGTAAGGATTACTGTAAATCGTGGTCAGTGAAGATTTCACGAACAACATGTCACCGGGGTATTATTCAATTTACAGCTGCTCGGACACTTTATATGATGATTGCAACAATGTATACCTGGTTGGCGGCGTTTGGTAGGCGCCTGGCCACCGAGCCGGCAATACGAGCGGAGATCAGCGACATTTTTCACAAACTTAATTTATCAATGGCAGACTAGCCCGTGGTTTTCTCCGCTCGCGACTCGTTGCGGAAGAACCGGATATGACGGGTTTGACTGCGACAATTTAGTCTTCCGGCTATGTTCGGAATCTAGTTTGTGATTTGTTTAGTTACATTTTCCTTATCATAATTTGCTTGAGCAATTCTGGCTTTTAAAATGTTCTAGTAATTTTAAAATTATAGTAATAATAAATAAAGAAATAATAATCATATTTATAATACATATTTATATAGCTTGGCAAAAAAGAGTAGAAAATAATGGGGGCGCCACTGTAGGTCCTTATGGCAACACCTATAGCGCACCAAGCTAGTCTTGATACTTAGGTGTATATTTCTGTTATACGTACATTTATATCCACACATAGTATACTAGTATCAGTAAATATTGTTTAATTGAGCAAGGTTCTCGTTATGTAAGTATATAAAGAAAATAATATAAAGTAAATTAAAATTTAATACATTGTTATTAATACATTGTAAGTTCTCTCTCACAGTATTCCTTTTCTATTTTTATTACGCGCTGGCACGAATTCTTCTAATCCTCTTCCGTAATAGCTTGGAACCGTTCCGTTTTAGCTCGCTCAGCTGCTTCCTATAAAGAAGAAACTTTTTATGATACCTTTATCTTACCTTTTTCAGTTTATTATTTAGGCACCTAATTTCTTTCATTTAAAATACAAACGCTATAGTAACTTTATCACAAAGAAATAACACAACATTTAAATTATGTAGAAATAGATTTACATATTAGCTAGTCTAGCTCAAGTATCAAATTCTATGCCCGCGCTATAGCAGAGTACGCAGAACAAACGTAAACATAACCTAACTGCCCGATGTTTATTGTTGAATATTTCACTTGTTCCGTGGAACTTTAATTTAATCCTGTATTAGGACCATCAAGTTACCTTTGATTCAACTTAAAATTACAAAACAAACTCTCACAAACCTGTCATATCAGCGGTTCTTTGAAAAACATTGTTGAGATCTGAAAGAATAGTTCTGGCCTCAAATTCTGCCAGACATCGCCTGTATACCTTATAAATAACCTCCCTGACAGCACTTCTAACTGTTTTATTCATTATTTTTCACTTTTCGTCACTTTATCACCACCGCTTGACCGATCCAAGTAAAAAATCCGAGAATTCGTAATCTTTGTTTACAATTTTACATCAAACGTCATTGTTTTAAGAATGTTGCCATTAAACAAAAAAATTAGTTCCGTTTCAAGACTTTTTTGCCAAGCTGTAACTAGCGTGAATATAAATAAACGAACGCTTCGTTAGTAGATTCGATAGACAATGTCGAAATGGTTACTGAACGTTTCTAATCAATAAATGACTGATGGACTACTACAAACTGATCTACTTATTATTTGTTATTTTCAAGTTAGAATGATAAAATTAAAACAAACATTTTCATTTATTTTATCAAATATTTAGTTAACGTTTGATTTAAGATTATTAAATTCCAAGATGAAATTTAAGCAGTGATTTGAGTCTTACGTTTCATTAACTCTTAACGAGGAGATTAAACATTTTTTTAATTAGGTCTTAGAAAATATCAAGAAATTTTTTGTGCTTCAGGGTCTGGGTGTTTTATAAAATATCTTGAAGGTTTGCTTATCTTAGGGCTAGATGACGATTTTATGAATTGAATATGATGAATTCATAATTTTCTAGTATTATTTATATATTTTCTTAATAGCTATAAATTTTTCTACACCAAGATGTTTTGGGAGTCATAATTATTATATGCGTTGTCTTGCGTACAATGAAACGATTTTATCAGCTGTTAAATTTTTTGACATACCATCAGCTGACATGGCATGAGACATTTTTCTCTGTCATTAACAGTGTCAACGTCAAGTCAGTCAACACAAAATTTCCAAATATTTTCGGATTTTGGGGAGGAATCCTGTTTTTGCGCTAATAATTCCTTCTCGTATAAAATTGAACTGTGACTTTATCAGAAAAACAAAACGATCAATGTACCAACTGTATTTAGTGCCATGGCTCCTCTCAATTCGACATCCGAAACAAAAGCGAATATCGACGACACCGCAAAATTAGTTTGTTTCATAGAAAACGCACAAAACATCAACAAACACACAGTGAGTTTCTATTTCTAAGCAATTTTCTTTAAAGCTTTTCCTTTCTATTCAACTTCTAGGTGTTTCAAGTCATATTTATTACATAGAAACAGCAAAAACGTATATAAAACGATATAAATAATCCAATAAATCTTATATTACATATTTGTTTATAAATAAATTTACTATAACGTATCTTTCCATAACAGGAGTACACATTAAGGGTACAAAGAGGCCCTGGGAAAGAGAACAACTGGAATGTTTCTAGAAGGTACAGAGACTTCTCAGCTCTGCACTCTGTTCTTCAGCAGTCTAATATTGAACTGTCTATGCCACCAAAGAAGCTGATTGGAAACATGCATCCATCATTCATAGCAGAGAGGCAGATTGCTTTGCAGGTCTGTAGCAATGAAAATCAGTAAAAATGTGTAATGTAGTAAAACCTTGTTTATAAATATGTTTTAACTGATAATAATTCTTTGTAAAAGGGGAATACCCTTGATAACACTTTCACACTTGGAAAAACTGTTGTCTGGATAAATACCAAACATTTTAGATGAGATAAAAAAATCATTTATTTAATGATTGTCTCATGTTATGACTAAAGAATAAATAAAATTTGATATCAATACCTATATAAACAACTAACTGTATAAACAAATAACATACAAATTAGAATTTACATTTTTTATTATTCATAATGATGCCATATATGGCGCTCATTAGGAGAGGCCTATGTCCAGCAGTGGACTATTATAGGCTGGTGATGATGATGATGATGATTATTCATAATATGAAAACTTTGTTATCAACGAAAATTACAAGCAAAGGAATAGAAAATTTACAACTAGTATTTACAATTGAAACCATTGAACTAACTGCAGACGGTTGCAAACAGTCTAAAGGTAGCTCAATTGAATTGCAGAATGTTCTCACAATCCTGAGGTAGTGCAACTCCAAAGAATTCTGATAACTTATAAATTAAACATTCCGATTTAACAATTGTTTAAAGGAATGTGAGTGTTTGTGCTTTCTATTTTATGTCAGGTGAAACACATTCATGAACTCTCTCTCACTCTGGGTCTTGTGATCCTTCTAATAAAAAGGAAGATTTAAAAAAAATGATAAAAAACAGAGTAACATTAATGATGTTTAGTTACTCTAATTTAATAGCTTCACCTCTGTGAAAATTGATGAAAAGAAGCCTGTTTTAGTCCAGGTCTATAACTATGTCTATTCAAAATTTTAGCCTGATCTGTTCAGTAGGTTTGGTGTGAAATCTACCAAACATCCATCCATCTAAGTCTAGTATCAATAAAAACATCCATCCAAGTCTAGTATCAATAAAAACATCCATCGAAGTCTAGTATCAATAAAAACATCCATCCAAGTCTAGTATCAAAACATCCATCCAAGTCTAGTATCAATAAAAACATCCATCCATCTAAGTCTAGTATCAATAAAAACATCCATCCATCTAAGTCTAGTATCAATAAAAACATCCATCCATCTAAGTCTAGTATCAATAAAAACATCCATCTATCTAAGTCTAGTATCAATAAAAACATCCATCCAAGTCTAGTATCAATAAAAACATCCATCGAAGTCTAGTATCAATAAAAACATCCATCCAAGTCTAGTATCAAAACATCCATCCAAGTCTAGTATCAATAAAAACATCCATCCATCTAAGTCTAGTATCAATAAAAACATCCATCCATCTAAGTCTAGTATCAATAAAAACATCCATCTATCTAAGTCTAGTACCAATAAAAACATCCATCCAAGTCTAGTATCAATAAAAACATCCATCCATCTAAGTCTAGTATCAATAAAAACATCCATCCATCTAAGTCTAGTATCAATAAAAACATCCATCTATCTAAGTCTAGTACCAATAAAAGCATCCATCCAAGTCTAGTATCAATAAAAACATCCATCCATCTAAGTCTAGTATCAATAAAAACATCCATCCATCTAAGTCTAGTATCAATAAAAACATCCATCCATCTAAATCTAGTGTCATCTAGTATCTATAATAATAATAATAAATAATTCCGGACAGTCCACACAGCATCATCTAGCCCCAAGCTAAGCAGAGCTTGTGTTATGGGTACTAGATGACTGATATACATAATACAATATACTACATAGATAGATATTTTTTATTATACATATTAAACACCCATAATATGAGTTTGAATTTCAGAACTACATCAACGAGGTGCTGAAACATCAAATACTGGCCTTGTCTTTGCAAGTAAGAACTTTCCTGGATCCCATTAACTATTCAACATCATTTTCAGGTATGTTTATATTTGTATAAATCTTTTATTTATTAACAAAGAAAATTAAATAAATAAATAATTCCTGACAGTCCACACAGCATCATCTAGCCCAACCTAAGCAGACCTTGTATTATGGGTACTAGATGACTGATATACTTAATAACTACAATACATTGACAATAGATAGATACTTTTTATTATACATAAAAAACAACCAGACCAACGGATCAAATTTCTGCATACACCAATTTTTTTCCCAAGGCGAGAATCGAACCCGCAACCTCCTGCGTCGCAGGCGGACCTTCGCCCACCGCGCCATATATGTCGTCAAAAATTACAATCAAATAATAGCACATTCTCGCCGCGGTAACCGTGCGAGGCGAACGTGTTTACGAGTTTTGTGCATTTCTTTGCCGCGCGTTGCGATAAGCCCGGCTAGGTGTTGCTACCCGGCCGGGCGCGTCTCTGCGCGATCCTCAACAACAATGGAATTCCCCGATAGTGATATTCAGGCAGTAGATATTGAACTAGATGAAGAAATTATAGAGAGTACAGTTGGGATTCGTGGGAAGCGAACTCACGAGCAGAAAGAGAATAGTGACGAAGAGTGGCAGACAGTAGCAGGAAGAAGAAACAAGAAACAGAAGATAACACCAGAAGAGGAAAGAAAGAAAGAGATATACATTTCGAGTGATGAACCTCTGCTGAAACAATTCGCACTGGCTAAATTATTTCAAGAGATTAATTTATGCGATATTACTAACATAAAATATATGAATCCATATAAAGTAAGAGTTACGTTTGTTGAAGAAAAGAGTATCTATGATCTCTCTTCCATCGACGCCTTAAAAAACAAAGGATGGAGATTTAGCAAATCGTCAGAAGTGTGTTACTCATATGGCGTCATGAAGGATGTGGACATGGAGTTAACAGATGAAGAGATTATGAAAAATATAACCTGCTCTGAATCTGTGGAGTTGTTATCATTAAAGAGACTGTCACGTAGAAGTAGAGATAAAGAAAATACAGAAGGAAGGTGGAGTCCATCGGAGTCCGTACGCCTTTGTTTTAAAGGCAACTACCTACCTACTTTTGTATATGTCCATGGAGTGAAGATACTTATTGAGCCTTATGTGTACCCTGTCACTCAGTGCTTCAAATGCTGGGCGTTGGGCCACACTGCGAAGACCTGCACTATCAGAAGACCTGTATGCCCCAAATGTAGCGGAGATCATGAGAGCTGTGTCCCTAAAGTATTTAAATGTGTTAATTGCTCAGGACCACACATATCAATGTCAAAAACGTGCCCAGTATATCTGAAGGAACGGCAGATTAGAATTATTATGGCTGATAATAATTGTA
Source organism: Eupithecia centaureata (assembly GCA_944547425.1). NCBI lineage: Eukaryota > Metazoa > Arthropoda > Insecta > Lepidoptera > Geometridae > Eupithecia > Eupithecia centaureata. Next base: position 12,456,641 of record OX155691.1, read on the forward strand.
CTTACAGCAGAGCGTCGCGTATCTATGCAGAATCCCCTATCATCATACCGGCCGTAAAAAGCAATCCGAGATCAAAGACTCAGATAGTCACACAAATTACTGGATCAGATTTTGTATCCACCCCTGGCCCTAGTAAAAGACAAGATAGAACAGATGAACAGTCTGAGAAAAGCGTCATCTTACCATCCAGACCGATAAAGAATAGACAGAAAAAGAATAAAAATGATTGGAGCGAACCATTGAACTGGAATGTGTTACACGAAGATTTACACGAAAATGAACCCCCGCGACTAGAAAAAAATACAGACGAGAACCCGCCCTTTAGTGAATTTATGTCTAGGATAAAGGAAATTATCTTCTTGAAAAATATTGACTTACAATCAAAGATTAAGAGTGTTTTTAAGTTGTGTGTCGAGTGGCTTATTACGGTGGTAGTAAATAATGTTTCGGATTGGCCTGTGGCTAATTTACTCTCCGGAATATTAAATTGCAATGGTTAATAAGCCCTTAATTAAACTGAATATTTTACAGTGGAATGCCCAAAGCATTTGGAATAAACGTATTCCGTTCGAACAATTATTATTGCAAGAAAAAACACATATTGCTTGTTTGAGTGAAACATGGTTAGCGGAGGACAGCTCGTTTAGGGTAAGTCAGTACAACATTTATCGCGCTGATCGTGATTCACACGGCGGGGGCGTGGCCATATTCATTCATAAATCTATTAAGTCGCAGATTCATCAATTATCTCTCCGTAATCGAAACATAGAGATTGTTTGTGTAAAAGTTCTTAACTGTCAACATTTAGAAAATATTATATCGATCTATTTCCCACAAACTTCGAATCCGACATTTAACGATTTTAGAGACTTACTATCTATCTTCAACCAACGTACTCTTATCCTTGGCGATTTTAATGCCCATCATTCGTCGTGGTCATGTAAAAGTGATACTAAAGGAAAACTTTTATTTGATGCAATAATAGATAGTAGGTATGTTGTTTTGAATGACGGTTGTAATACTCGTGTCAAATTAGTTAACGGACTCCTACAGAAGACTTCTCCCGATTTATCTTTAGCCACGTCTGATATTGCTACTGAATTTAATTGGACAGTTCTTCAAGAAAATCTAGGTAGCGATCATCTTATTTTAAAAATAAACATAATCTATCGTTTGCCTAATAAACCTATTGTTAAAAGAAATTACAAAGAAGCCGATTGGAAAAGTTATAGTTCTTGTTTAAATGATATGTTTAATACGATGGAAATCCCATCATGTAATCAAAAATTTTATGATTTGTTTTTAGACTATTTAAATTTAGCAGCTGATGTTCATATCCCTTTAAAAAAAATTAACCAAAACCCTGAATCTAATTTTAAACCTAAGCCATATTGGAATAGTGAATTATCGCGAGCAGTAGCTATGAGAAGATTAGTATTATCTAAATTTAGAAAAAATCCTATCCCTTCGAATTTGACTATTTTAAATTCTAAAATAAAAGAAGCGCATAAATTAATAAGTGAAGCGAAAAGTAAGTACTGGCAGGAGTTTTGTACATCTGTTAATGAAAAAACATCTTCGTCTCAGATGTGGCAGCACATGAGATGGGTTAAAGGTCGAAATTATAACCATCAGCATATCAGCGAGGTACAAGCGTCAAACTTACTTAATTCCCTAGCCCCAGCTTACGTTATCCCCAACCAGCCGACATTTTCAGATTTTCATTCACAATTAGATGTTGATATCTCCCTTCAGGAGCTCGAGGCGTGTATTAAATCAAAGGATACATCTCCTGGATGCGATGATGTTACGTATTCTATGATAAAACACCTACCGAGTAATGGCAAGTGTTTACTTCTATTATTGTACAATAGATTTCTGTCAGCTGGTTTTGTACCTATACAGTGGCGAACGGTAAACATAGTACCTATCGTAAAACCGGGGCGTGATCCTAATGAAGTTTCGTCATTAAGGCCTATTTCCTTACTGTCGTGCTTATGTAAGATGTTTCATTCAATTTTAAATAAGAGATTAGAGTGGTTTTTGGAACACAACAATATGTTTTCGTTAAATATGACAGGATTTAGGAAAAGTAAATCATGTATGGATAATTTAAGTAGTCTGGTATGTAGAATTCAGAAAGGATTTTCTAAAGGTGTGATTACAATAGGATGTTTTGTAGATATTTTAAATGCATATAATAATGTAGATTTAACTGTATTACTTTCTTTATTAGACAAAATAAGGGTGGGCCCAAAACTATGTCTTTACTTATGGAATTTTCTCAAGGAAAGAAAGTTACAATTGAATATTGGTAATATATTTTTGACAAGAGTTACTGGTATGGGATTAGCTCAAGGGGACCCCCTATCCCCCCTCCTATTTAACATAATTACAATGGATATTTGTAAGATTATGGAAAATCATATTTACATCTCGCAGTACGCGGACGATTTCGTAATTTATAATCAATGTAGAAATATTTCAGATGGCGGAGATAAATTAAAACGTAATTTAAATATATTGTGTTCTCTCTTAGTTAATCTAGGTTTAGATATTTCACCCCATAAAACAAAAATTTGTATTTTTAAACGAGGCTTTTTCGTTAACACTTTGAATATGGAAATTAACAACACATCGGTAGAAATTGTAGAAAATGTTAAATACTTGGGATTATGGTTGGACAGAGGATTAAGATGGACAAAACACATTAACGAAACTTATGAAAAGTGTTTGAAATTTATTAATATCTTTAAAATATTGATAGGTTCATCATGGGGCGTCCACCCTATACATTTAAGGCGCTTATATCTAGCCATTGTCCGTAGTCGCATCGATTATGCAAGTTTTTTATTTGATAACTGTTGTCGCACTAGAATTAACCGATTAGATATACTGCAAAATAAGTTTTTACGTCTTATAGGAGGATTTATTAAGAGTACGCCTATACATGTAATGGAGTCGGAACTTTGTATTTCTCCTCTGTTTGCTCGAAGGAAATATTTAGCGTCAAAGTATTGGCTTAAATCTAAGTCAATACACGATAATGTTATTATTGACTTGCTCGACGAGCTGTCCCTACTACTGAGATTACCTTATTGGCGTAAAAAAAAGATTCCTTTATTAGTAGATGTTCATAACTCCCTCCGTTCCAGTAGCTTTAATATAAGTCAACAAGTAGATATGTTTAGTATGAATACATGGGTAAGTAATATCAATTTAACAGATGTATTGGAGCTTAATATCCGCGCTGTTGATAAACCAAAAAGATGTTTTAACCCTCTGGATCTTAAATTCAAATGTGTTAATTCTCTATCCAGTACTTATTCAGGATACTATAGAATATTTACGGATGGATCTATGATAGACCAAAGAAGAGGGTCAGCTTTTTTGGATGCAGAGACGGGACACAGTGTTAAGTTTTTAATACAATCAAAAATATGTACAATGAATTTGGAATTGATAGCTTTATTAGAAGCCTTGTCTTACGTCGAATCTATAAATTTTGATAAATTTGTAATTTTTACTGATTGTAAAAGCGCCATGTTTCACTTAGCCCGCTGTGTGTCTGGATCCGGCTTTAGAGGCATTCCAATAGCTTATAGTATATTAAATAGCTTACGTAGATTAAGAAATACAAATAAATTAATTAAAATTCAGTGGATTCCGTCTCATGTTGGCCTGGCGGGCAACGAAGAAGTTGATAACCTCGCGAAAGAAGCAGCCGTTGACGGATTATTATTCAATTGTCTACCTAACTATACTGATCTTATCCCAGATATTAAAAATACAGCGTTTGATAGTTGGTCTGAATATTTCGATGAAAGATCATTAGCCAAGGGAATTTGGTATAGAACTGTTCAACCATCACTTCTTCGTTCTCCGTGGTTTTTGAGAGCCGACATGGATAGGAACGAAATTGTAACAGCTGCACGGCTTCGCTCCGGGCATGTTCCACTAAACATGTTTGGGTTTATGATGGGCAAATCTGAGTCACCTAATTGCAGTCGATGTGGCACAATCGAAGATGTTTTCCACATTTTAATGGAATGTGCCAGGGGCGAAGAAATACGCAGTAGATTGTTTGACCCTCATCATATCTTCTGGATGGTGGGAGGCTGCAATGGCATCCTGTCGGAACCAGTGTCCAAGGATGCCAGGGCGCTTATAGAATTATATCGTGTTACTATCAATGAGAGATCGGAATCCAATTAGCAATGTACCTTACCTCTAATTCTAAGTCATAAGGGTGGCATAATTTTTTAAAACCCTGTATAAAAATAATAAAGATTAAAAAAAAAAAAAAAAAAAAAAATAGCAAACATTCTAGTGAAGCTTCATTACAGCTAAGTTGTAAACAAATTAGAACTAATTTACAACTGCAACGTTGAGCTGACTGCAGACTGTTGCAAACAATCGAGAGGTAGCTCAGCTAATCCTAATGAGACCATAATAATGTTTGATCATTTAATTGTGTTAGTTATGGTGGTTACGTACTATATTCTTGCAATTTATTTAGTAACCTCTATTTGTACATATAGCACCTTTGTGTTAATTATCTTGTTTGTATTAGGCTTTTATAACTGTTATGATATTACTAGCGACCCGCCCCGGCTTCGCACGGTTTTATTATATGTATAAAGACTTCCTCTTGAATCACTCTATCTATTAAAAAAAACGCATCAAAATCCGTTGCGTAGTTTTAAAGATTTATGCATACATAGGGACAGAGAAAGCGACTTTGTTTTATACTATGTAGTGAGTGATGGTGATGATGTACCTTGTCTGAATTTCATTGGAAGTAATTGAATTGAATTTTCTTTGAAGAAATTCCGGGATAAAATATAGCCTATGTGTTATTCCAGACTATAATCTTTCTCTGTGCTAAATTTCATCCATTTCCTTTCAGTAGTTTTTGCGCGAAAGAGTAACAAACATCCATACTTACAAACTTTTGCGTTTATAATATTAGTAGGATACCTACAACAAAATTATATTTTTCATTTCGTTCTACTTTGCGAGCGTGTGATTAATTACCTAAGATAGATATCAAATTGCATGAAGTTGGTCTTGTAACCTTGGAACCAATATGTTAGAGTCCATTTTGTAAATCAAACCACAAATGAATTTGCTATTGGACTTGGTTTGTATTTGACTCTTTCTCTGTGCTCTTCTGTAACTCTTATGCTTCTATTCACTATCACTACATAGTATAAAACAAAGTTGCTTTCTCTGTCCCTATGTCCCTATTTCCCTTTGTATGCTTAAATCTTTAAAACTACGCAACGGATTTTGATTCGGTTTTTTTAATAGAAAGAGTGATTCAAGAGGAAGGTTTAACATATAATAAAGTCGCTCGCTAGTCTAAAATGAAGAAGAGTAACTTCATTCCACGACAATTTATTTACTGCCCAAGTTGTATATATATAGCTCTTGGACACATTGCCTGTCTCAGTAAAGTCAGCAAAATCCCTTGCAATTTTTTCAAGAATGAAAGAACATTATTTTCGATTCTGTCACTGAAAACATCCTAGTTTTCTTTTGTAAAATGGTGATCTGCAGGTAGATCATATAGATTTCCGGTAGATATAAAATGTGTGTACATATTATTTAATACTAGTATGAATAAGTAGGTATATTCATTTATTTTTATTCTTCATTTTAATGTACACATTTCCTCATGTACAATACAAGAATCTTATCCATCCACGGTTGTCTGGGAGAGATCGCTTTTGACGATAAAGTTCGGCAATTGTTACGTATTTTGTTTATTTTTTTGTAATTATTTCTGAATGCAATAAAGAATGTATATGCTATTAGTGTGTAAAGACGTAGGTAGTAAATTCCTATTAATGTAAACAGTTTACTCACACTCTATATTTGTAGATAGATAGAAAATATTTTACTGTACACAAAGAAAGAAAAACAATACAGATAGAAATGTCTAGAATAGAGGAAGTATACAAGGCGGCTTTATCGTTATGCTTTCTCTGTCCCTATGTCCCTTTGTATGGATTTTGATGCGGTTTTTTTTAATAGATAGAGTGATTCAAGAGGAAGGTTTATACGTAGGTATAAGAAAACCATGCAATATTTAATCCCTCCCCTTGGCGTCGCACGCTTTGTTTCTATGGAAACGTTTCAAGGCTATTTCTATCCCATGGGAACTGATTTATGGGATGAAAAGTAGCTTATGTGTTATTCCTGGGCTAGAACTACGTCTTTTCTAAATTTCAGCTCGATCCATTCAGTAGTTTTTGCGTGAAAAAGGAACAAACATCCATACATGCATATAAACTTTCGCATTTATAATATTAGTAAGGTCTAGCGACCCTATAGCCCCGGCTTCGCACGGGTGCAAATCTTGAGTCACTCTATCTTTAAAAAAAAACCGCATCAAAATCCGTTGCGTAGTAAAGATCTCAGCATACGACAAACAGACAGCCGGAAGCGACTTTGTTTATAACGAAACGCAAGTATATGTTTTCAGATCAAGCTCTGCAGACTGTGTCGATAGCACTGCGCGGGGAGGGGCGGTACGAGCTGCGGGGCCCGCTGCCTGCCATCGGCTGGCGGATACGGAAACACTACTTCTTAGTGAGTTCATACATAGATAGATATCAAGCTCTGCAGACTGTGTCGATAGCACTGCGCGGGGAGGGGCGGTACGAGCTGCGGGGCCCGCTGCCTGCCATCGGCTGGCGGATACGGAAACACTACTTCTTAGTGAGTTCATACATAGATAGATATCAAGCTCTGCAGACTGTGTCGATAGCACTGCGCGGGGAGGGGCGGTACGACCTGCGGGGCCCGCTGCCTGCCATCGGCTGGCGGATACGGAAACACTACTTCTTAGTGAGTTCATACATAGATAGATATCAAGCTCTGCAGACTGTGTCGATAGCACTGCGCGGGGAGGGGCGGTACGAGCTGCGGGGCCCGCTGCCTGCCATCGGCTGGCGGATACGGAAACACTACTTCTTAGTGAGTTCATACATAGATAGATATCAAGCTCTGCAGACTGTGTCGATAGCACTGCGCGGGGAGGGGCGGTACGAGCTGCGGGGCCCGCTGCCTGCCATCGGCTGGCGGATACGGAAACACTACTTCTTAGTGAGTTCATACATAGATAGATATCAAGCTCTGCAGACTGTGTCGATAGCACTGCGCGGGGAGGGGCGGTACGAGCTGCGGGGCCCGCTGCCTGCCATCGGCTGGCGGATACGGAAACACTACTTCTTAGTGAGTTCATACATAGATAGATATCAAGCTCTGCAGACTGTGTCGATAGCACTGCGCGGGGAGGGGCGGTACGAGCTGCGGGGCCCGCTGCCTGCCATCGGCTGGCGGATACGAAAACACTACTTCTTAGTGAGTTCATACATAGATAGATATCAAGCTCTGCAGACTGTGTCGATAGCACTGCGCGGGGAGGGGCGGTACGAGCTGCGGGGCCCGCTGCCTGCCATCGGCTGGCGGATACGAAAACACTACTTCTTAGTGAGTTCATACATAGATAGATATCAAGCTCTGCAGACTGTGTCGATAGCACTGCGCGGGGAGGGGCGGTACGAGCTGCGGGGCCCGCTGCCTGCCATCGGCTGGCGGATACGAAAACACTACTTCTTAGTGAGTTCATACATAGATAGATATCAAGCTCTGCAGACTGTGTCGATAGCACTGCGCGGGGAGGGGCGGTACGAGCTGCGGGGCCCGCTGCCTGCCATCGGCTGGCGGATACGAAAACACTACTTCTTAGTGAGTTCATACATAGATAGATATCAAGCTCTGCAGACTGTGTCGATAGCACTGCGCGGGGAGGGGCGGTACGAGCTGCGGGGCCCGCTGCCTGCCATCGGCTGGCGGATACGAAAACACTACTTCTTAGTGAGTTCATACATAGATAGATATCAAGCTCTGCAGACGGTGTCGATAGCACTGCGCGGGGAGGGGCGGTACGAGCTGCGGGGCCCGCTGCCTGCCATCGGCTGGCGGATACGAAAACACTACTTCTTAGTGAGTTCATACATAGATAGATATCAAGCTCTGCAGACTGTGTCGATAGCACTGCGCGGGGAGGGGCGGTACGAGCTGCGGGGCCCGCTGCCTGCCATCGGCTGGCGGATACGAAAACACTACTTCTTAGTGAGTTCATACATAGATAGATATCAAGCTCTGCAGACGGTGTCGATAGCACTGCGCGGGGAGGGGCGGTACGAGCTGCGGGGCCCGCTGCCTGCCATCGGCTGGCGGATACGAAAACACTACTTCTTAGTGAGTTCATACATAGATAGATATCAAGCTCTGCAGACTGTGTCGATAGCACTGCGCGGGGAGGGGCGGTACGAGCTGCGGGGCCCGCTGCCTGCCATCGGCTGGCGGATACGAAAACACTACTTCTTAGTGAGTTCATACATAGATAGATATCAAGCTCTGCAGACTGTGTCGATAGCACTGCGCGGGGAGGGGCGGTACGAGCTGCGGGGCCCGCTGCCTGCCATCGGCTGGCGGATACGAAAACACTACTTCTTAGTGAGTTCATACATAGATAGATATCAAGCTCTGCAGACTGTGTCGATAGCACTGCGCGGGGAGGGGCGGTACGAGCTGCGGGGCCCGCTGCCTGCCATCGGCTGGCGGATACGGAAACACTACTTCTTAGTGAGTTCATACATAGATAGATATCAAGCTCTGCAGACGGTGTCGATAGCACTGCGCGGGGAGGGGCGGTACGAGCTGCGGGGCCCGCTGCCTGCCATCGGCTGGCGGATACGAAAACACTACTTCTTAGTGAGTTCATACATAGATAGATATCAAGCTCTGCAGACTGTGTCGATAGCACTGCGCGGGGAGGGGCGGTACGAGCTGCGGGGCCCGCTGCCTGCCATCGGCTGGCGGATACGGAAACACTACTTCTTAGTGAGTTCATACATAGATAGATATCAAGCTCTGCAGACGGTGTCGATAGCACTGCGCGGGGAGGGGCGGTACGAGCTGCGGGGCCCGCTGCCTGCCATCGGCTGGCGGATACGAAAACACTACTTCTTAGTGAGTTCATACATAGATAGATATCAAGCTCTGCAGACTGTGTCGATAGCACTGCGCGGGGAGGGGCGGTACGAGCTGCGGGGCCCGCTGCCTGCCATCGGCTGGCGGATACGGAAACACTACTTCTTAGTGAGTTCATACATAGATAGATATCAAGCTCTGCAGACTGTGTCGATAGCACTGCGCGGGGAGGGGCGGTACGAGCTGCGGGGCCCGCTGCCTGCCATCGGCTGGCGGATACGGAAACACTACTTCTTAGTGAGTTCATACATAGATAGATATCAAGCTCTGCAGACGGTGGTGTCTGCAAACATTATCCTATAGAGAGGCAATGGAGTTGGCGGACTTATTAGCTTAAAGCTATTTTAGTTCATTACCGCCTGTAGCTTGCATCTTGTCAAACTCGCTTTACCCACACCTAGGTTAAACTAGGTTTATCTGTCTTTGAAACTTCAAGTAAGTTGAAAAAATTATCAGTAAATTAAAACAAATTGTCAAACTATGCTTTGCAAAAAGTTATAACTACAAAATTTCAGATTATCTTGATAAAAGGATGGAACGAATTTTCCCCCAACTTAAAATATGTATACTAAAAGGTAAAAGTGTGTGTGCTTCTTTAGGTACTTTACCTTCCTTAAAAGAATAAGTGAACATAAATAATAATAAATAAATAAATAATAATAATAAATAATTCTGGACAGTCCACACAGCATCATCTAGCCCCAAGCTAAGCAGAGCTTGTGTTATGGGTACTAGATGACTGATATACTTAATACAATATACTACAAATATACTATAAATCAAAGTAATATTTTTTTTCCTAGTTTTAATATCTAAAAAATTGAGAGACCAGACCTTTTAAAGAACTTTCTGACCTCTCCAAGAATCCTAAAACGTTTAAAAGAAATATAGCTCTTTGAGTTGAGCTACACGTTCACGTTATATTATTTACAAATTGTTATGATTCATCGAACCACAGGACACTGCTTCCAATTTTATCACGACGATAAAAATAGCTACTTAAATAGCTTAACTACGCATTTTATAAATACCTACGATTGCAGTGTCAAATTGATAGGATTAAGCGTAATATACTTACGTTTATGCGTTTTTAGTGTTACCTACTACCTTACAATTCATGGAAGTTTATAGATCACACCATGAATGTGATAAGTACCAGGAATCGGAACTTAAGTACCTATATTTACATTATATAGACTGTGACTCACACAGTAGATTGAGGCCTTAAAATGGATTCGAGCCCCACTCCCAAAAACCCAGCTTCCGAAAATCGCAATCAACTTTTGTCAGGCTTCATAATGTAGTCTAGAAAATAAGCTAATTTTTTAACCATTAATACTACCTAATTTTTATATTCTTTAACTTAACCTCACATCCCTCAGTTATTAATCCGACGCTTATTTGTCCTACACTTTAATCAAACATCCTTTAATCCCAAATATCTCAGGAACGCACACACTTTATTAACAACGAAAATAACAATCAAAAGAATAGAATAAAATTAAAACTACTTAGTAGACAGCACACTAGTTTTGTCGGGTTTTTGTTTTGTCAAGAAATCTAAAGGATGATTTTCAGTTGTCTTTTAATAATTCATTTTTTTTTTTTTGAAATAAAACAGTTCAGGCGCTAAATACTTTATTGTCTGTACCTACTTCACACTCACGAGAAACCCATATCTCGCTATCCCGCCTATCAGAGACGCGTTAAATACCTAAGCCCGTGAACATACGTTATTGTACGTACTACACAATCACGAGAAATCCATATCTCGCTACCCCGCTCATCAGAGGCGCTTTAAAAACCTAAGCCCATGAATATACGTTATTGTCTGTACTTCTTACTCAAGAGAAACCCATATCTGGCTTCTCCGCTCATCACAGACTCGCTAACCCGAGAATGTATCGTTTCAGGTGACAGATACAGAAAGCAAGTCTGATTGCATGCTCTCCTGGCAGAGCTACGGACCGGACCGCTGGCTGAGCGACAAGGATCTACAGACCGCCTTCAAGAGCCTACGTAATTTATCTGTGAGTTCACACATTGAAAGTCTCCACACACTGAAGCCGGAGGCGGAGCGGAGGCGAAGGCGTGCCGGTTTTTCCTATCCCACCGCGCCGCCACCGCCTGCGGTGTGTGTGTAGGCTTTCATATGATTCAATAGAATACAACTCGCATGCCTTCGCCTCCGCTCCGCCTCCGGCTTCGGTGTGTGGAGACTTTTAGTCCTAGTGAGTGACAATGTAATGTGTTCACATTTGACGGCCGATGTGGTGCGGTGGGCGAAGGTCGCCTGCGACGCAGGAGGTTGCGGGTACGATACCCGCCTCGGAACAAATTTGTGTACGATCTGCAGAAATTTGTTCCGTTGGTCGGGGTGTTTTCTATGTATAATAAAAATTATCAATCTATGTATCTAAAGTATTAAATATATCAGTTATCTAGTACTCATAACACAAGCTTTGAGTAGCTTACTTTGGGGCTAGATGGTGCTGTGTGGATTCTCCAGCGTTGTTTATTTATTTATCTTAGAATCTTAGTGACGCACCTGACATATAACTTATTTCGTAACATTTTTCGATCTTAAATATTTGAATTCCTCTAGGATTTACTTATACGTAAAGGTAGATAAAAATATATTTATTTATGTTAATATTTCTGTTCCAGCACCCATATATAGACAAAATATTAGCTATACACAACCTAGAGACCGGTGCGTACGTAGTTAGAAGAATACACGAGAACGGAACACTCCGAGACGTACTGTACGGAACAGAGTACGCCAAGAGCTACCTGTCCAAGTACGGGAACCCTAAAGTACGGAAACCGTTCACAACCGGCCAGCTCTCGCATTATGGATACCAGATTTTGCAGGCGATGAAGTTTTTGCATGATAAAGGCATTCCTCATGGTATGTATGTTTTGTATTTGATAACTTAGTTTATAAAGTAAAGTAAAGTAAAATTTATTGCAAAAAATACATGTTAATACGGTACATAGATGGTGTTATGTTTAAAGTTTGACACAATGTATTTTTACCAGTATGGCGTGCAATATTTAGTCACAAACAATTTTATTAAATTAACTGCTAAACAAACATCAAATCGAAAAATATATGTGTGAAATTATAATTGAATAAACATAAAAATTAATTAAATAATAATAACAAAAACAATATTACGATATTATAGCAATACCTACGTCATTACTTAGAATCTAAAAAACATTTATCAGTCATAAAATCATTGACTTTGTAATAGCACTTTCTTTCCAAAGTGGCCTTTAACTTTTTCTGAAACAAAGAGCGTGGTAGTTCTCTCAGTGATTTTGAAAGATTATTATAAATGGAAGGAGCCATGCAAAAGATACTTTTACGCATCATAGTAGTCTTTGAGTTCGGTTTGCAGACTCTGTGTTGATCTCGTCGGTTTCGAGGAACGGCATCTGAGAGCCGACAATATAATTCGGGGTTATTTTTAACAAACATAGCCGTTTCGTAAATATACAGAGAGGGTAGAGTGAGGATGCTCTGTTGTGCAAAGTAAGGTGCACAGGAATTCATTACTTTTAGTTGAAACATAGCTCTTACACATCGCTTTTGATACTTGAAAACCTTATCAAAGTCAGTAGAGTTTCCCCAAAATATTATGGCATACCGTAAGTTTGACGCTATCAGCCCATGATACGTTGTTAGTAGCGTCTCTACGTTAACAACACGGGATATTTTATACAAAATATCCCGCTATATTATGCTTTATTAATTAGTAGGTATGATTGCCCTAAAGGCCTGTCTAATTACGTCAATAAAATAAAAAAAATATTTCCAACTAGCTGTACGACCGCGACTTCTTCCGCGTGGAATACTGTTTTTGGTCACAGTCACATAAACCTTACATATTTCCATATAAGCTTTCATCCCTATTTACTATTTTGTTACAAACTATGAATTTCATATTAATTTGTATCTTATCCAAAAGAATGCCTAAAGAATAAACTTATAGCTTCAAAAAATACGATGATTCATCACCTATTTTAACCACTTACAAAAGTAACCTTTGTCCGTTTTCAGGCTCTAAACTATCTCTGTACCAAATTTCTTTTAAATCGGTCTGGTTTTGGCGTGAAAGCGTAACAGACAGACAGAGTTATTTTCGCATTTATAATATTAGTACCTAAGGAATAACAAAGAAAATTCCAGTCAAAAAAAGAAACAAATTAAAACTAGTGTTTACAATTAAAACGAACATTAAAGCTAACTGCAGACTGTTGCAAACAATCAACAGGTTCGTCAACTGATTATCTATACCAGTGGCTGTGGTTTCCAGGGCACATCCACCCAGGGAACATAGCCATCGTCAACTCCACCGTACAGCTCCTGGACATCGAGAACTGCCTGGTGGGCGGCTCCTCGCTGCACCGGCCCTTCCTCACGCAGGCGCGGAGGCTGTTCCCTGAGCCGGCGGTGGAAGTGCACTGCTTCGGGCGGACGCTCTACGAGATGGCGTTCGCGGCGCCGCTCGAGGAGACTTTCTACGAGTATCCGGAAGGACTCAATGATGGGCTAGGTTAGATTCAGGGGTATTCTGAAACTACGTTTTTGAGTCTTCTCGACACGGAATCTGATACTGATTCGCGCGAAATTCAAATTGAGAACACAGATTTTTTAAATTTAAAATAAATAAAAATTTATTTAATGCTGGACAATACATCCACACTGCATCATCTAGTCCCAAACTAAGCAGAGCTTGTGTTGTTATAGGTGTTAGATCTGCAGATCAGTGCAGAGCGGTGTGGATTGTTCAGCATTATTTATTTACTAGCATCTGCCCGCGGCTTCGCACGCGTTTTTTCTATGGAAACGTTTCAAGACTATTTCTATCCCATGGCAGCTGATTTTTGTGATGAAAGCAGCCTATGTGTTACTCCAGGGCTAGAACTAAGTCAATTCCAAATTTAAGCCCGATCCTTTCAGAAGATTTTTGCGTATAGAGGAATAAACATCTATCCATACAAACTTTAGCGTTTATAATATTAGTAAGGTTAAGTATTTCTGTTTCCAGAGTCAGTGTTCCGTATATGCCTGTCAAGCCAATCGAAGCACGGCACCACCACGCTAGAGGACTTGCTGCACCATCCCTTCTTCTCTGTCGCACCTAGGAACGGGCTGATGGGTTTGAGCGACGCAAGATGTTCCCTCAAGTTCCCTCTCGCGTTGAAGATTCAATTGAGCCAAGCGGTGGACAGTATTAAACAGAGGCTCAGAACTGATCAGAAGATGGTATTTTATCTTATTTATTCATTTGGTCTCAGTGGGCGTTACAATCATTCTCACAAATAATATACACACTTAATAGCTATAGGCTATACAACTAGTTATAGGTGGACACTGCATGCTAAATAGTAGGTTATCAGTGTAACAACAAATTCAGATGTATGTAGACAAAGTATCATGTTTGCTTATTATGGTCCAGCAGTGGAGTGATATAGGCTGATGATGATGATGAAAGGTTATCGAAAATCTGGACAGCACAGCACTTAAATTTTAAGATGGCCTCAGCACATCGGTATAATAAATTCGACCAAGTCAAACAAATTGAAATTTAAATAAAACAATGAACCATAGGCTAGTTTTCATCAATATTTACGAGGATGAAGCCTATCAGCTAGTAATTGATATAATTTTACAGGAGCATATTGCGAGACGAGAAGTAAGGATACAGGAAATATTGGGCTCTGAAGAAGAAATGAAGAAGCAGAGGCGAAGAGCGGTGAGCAAAGTTAAAATCATCATTTTTCTCTTGTCTTAAACATGTCTATCTATAGCTACAGAGCCCTTAAACAACATAAAAGAATAACTGAACAAAAAACACATGCAACACTTAAGCTACTTTTCATCATATAAATAAATCAGTTCCCATGGGATAGGAATAACCTTTAGACGTTTCCATAGAAGCAATGCGAAGCAGATGCTTGTCACTACATAGTATAAAACAAAGTCGCTTTTTCTGTCCCTATATCCCTATGTCCCTTTGTATGCTTAAATCTTTAAAACTACGCAACGGATTTTGATGCGGTTTTTTTTAATAGATAGAGTGATTCAAGAGGAAGTATAATAAAACCGTGCGAAGGGGCGGGTCGGTAGTTTACTATATTCTTTAGTACTGTGGGGATTGATAAGTTTGTTTTTGCAGAAGAAACGCGATAGTGTATGGAAGTCATCGTCATCATTAGCGGAGACGGTTCGATCGCAGAGCGTCAGCACGGCCTCGTCGCCCACTCCGCCGGCGATGCGTAAGTACAACAATAATGCTGGACAATACACAGTATTACACAGCATCATCTAGCCCCAAGCTAAGTAGAGCTTGTGTTATGGGTACTACTGTGACTGTTATGACTGATCAATGACTGATATACATAATACAATACATTGGATGGATAGATATTTTTATTGTACATTTGTACATAGAAAACACTCAGAATCTTCGAACAAATATTTGAAGATTGTATAAATATTTGTCCCAAGGCGGGAATCGAACCCGAAAGAATGCATCGCAGGCGGACCTTCGCCATTTGCGCCACATCGGTCGTCAATATTTAATTTATGAATAAAGGAACCTTCTAATTTAAAAAATATATAAATACATAAATACAAATTATAAGTTTAGTTTTAGGCTCTATAAAAAGATCGTTTATATCGTAAAAAAGATAAAAGATCGAAAGATTTTGCTTTAATATATTAAACACCAATGTTGGGACATTAAAGGCAGCACTAGCCATTTCTCAAATCATACAGCTTTTTCCATTTCTCATTAAGCGTCTATTAAATGTAGAGTCAGTGCCAGTCAAATATACATTTGTCTCTTTTCCGCAGCCGCAGAAGCCAGTGCGCCGGCCAACTCTTCTCCGACCAGTGCTTGCGCCGGCGACGGCCGCTCTGCGCTGCTTGGTGCTATATGCGCCTTCGACAAATCCAAGCTATCACGAGTCTCGCGGTGAGGCACAATCACCTCTATCGCAATAGCATAACGTTGAAAATACGAACGTGAAGAACGCCAGTATTAAAGCTGCTTCAATGGTTAAATTCCTTGTAAGATATTTAATGCATTTTTGTATGATTTGATTTATTGATGTTTTATTCGAAATCTAATTGGATATTGATTTTTTTAACGTAAGATTTTATTATTTGTAAGTTGTTAGTTAAATATAGAGATTATTGATTGTTATGTGATGCATCCAGTGCTTATGGATCTCTGAATTTATTTGTAACACAGTAGTGCTAACAAAATAAAAATATTTTACATATTTATGGTATGGAAGTGTGCTAGACATTTTTCTTAATAATGATAATTGTCGGACTTATATTTAAATCGTCGATTTTGGTATTGATTTTCATATATTTCAAAGTTAAATTAACGAACTTGCTAATTGTCCGGTTATCTTTCAAGGAAGATCACCCTGAGTTCATTTGATGCTAAAGAAACCAATGCAATTATAATAAATTGAAGTCGAACAAAATATGCTGATTTACTTTTAATAGACGTAAGAGAAGGTATCTAAACTATTTTTATTTAAGTTTAAAAGTGATAAAACTGGTCAGGCACTATTTATTTGATGAAGAAAATTATATATTTTTCTTTTGTTATATAATCAGCTTTAATTATGGACAAACGTAGGTTTAAATGTTTAATATATTTTCATAATAGTGTAAGTTGAGGAAATATAATGGTATATTTGAACATAACATGGTTTTATTTTTAGGTTTCGTTCTTGAAATAAAATGAGCATAAGTAGAAGTTACATAGGAGAATCTTTATTTAAAATCTTACAACTAAACATACAAACTGAATAAAAACAATCACTATTATTTCGACCGTGAGCGAGTCTCCAACTGAAGAAAAAATGCTATACAATACACATTATCATTAAACATTTATCTATAGAATTATTTGCCTTAATTCTGAATAATTTTCTAAACCTACATTGGATACATATAGAATATGAACCCTATTCTTAATCTAAAGCATATTTTAATCTAAACAACAAAACTAATGACTTTACAGCTACTTTATATTTCTCAATAATGTTGTATTCAGACATTTTCCTAGAATAACGAAATAAAATAGTTTACTTTTAAAATAAATGGTTTTATCACAAGGCTGTACTCACCATCTTGCAAGACAGTTTACATTAAAAAAGAAAGAAATAACCTAATTTTAATCAATAATAGAATTAATGAATTGTCAACCAAGGAAGATACGAATTACGGAAAGTTTCACCGTCTACTGAAAGTGTATGTCATATGATATAAGAGATTATCTTGACAAAGAGAAAACTGTCTGAGATATATTTCTTTACCAAAGACTATCCCTAAGTTATCCTAGAGATCGTTAGCTGACTACACATTAGCTACTCCCATGTATGGAAGGAAAATTAATTAGTGAAAATCGTACACATCTTCAATGAAACAATGTTGTTACAAACTTTGATTCTATGGTACTCTTAAGAGCATTTTTATAATATTTATAAATGCTAAATATTCATAAGTGCTCCAAAAGTACCCTTTGAAGTTATCCTCATAAAATCATAGATTAGGTTATAATTTGTTGTGGAAAGCAGAATTAGTTAAAAAGCGATAGCAGCTAAGGTGCAGTCAGACTTTTACTTAATACACTATACTAGTACCTATAGAAAACTTGCAATGATAAGTTGAAAAAACGTTATTCTCAAGACGTGAGTGAATCGTTAAGAAAATCAGTTTATGTTTCAATAATCGCTCTAAACGTAATGTTCGGCGCGTCATTTAGTCAAGTTCAATGATGTCGTCAAAGTCATCGATGTCGAAGTCCTTCAGCGTCATAACTGAAACAAAATAAATAAATAATGCTAGACAATCCACACAGCATCATCTAGCCCCAAGCTAAGCAGAGCTTAACAGCTAAAAGAAAAACTAGCATAAATACTTTAAAAAGGCGGAGTCATATTTTAATCAAAAGATTAATCAGGAAACAGTCTGCCACGTAACTTAACTAACGTAGGGTGAAAGACTGTGATTCTGATCGCAGAGTTCTTTCAACTTTTGGTATAGGATTTTTTGAATGTTTGTTTTTTATTGAAATAAAAACTATGATTGTTTCCAGACCCCTCTTTATTATGTATTATTGTACTGTCTAAAATTTCTAGCTATCGCGGTTCTTGAGATACAGCCTGGTGACATACAGACGGACAGACAGCGATGTCTTAGTAATAGGGTCAGCCTAAATAACCATATATAATAATAATATAATAACCATGGAATAGAGAACGACCTCCTTTTTGAAATAGTTTGAGTAAGTATGTAGTCACTTACCCTTGGCCTTCTTCTGAGGCATTCCCGCGGACGTCGAGGGCGCAGGACGCTTGTCAGCTAGCTTCTTACCGCTGCTGACAGGCTGCTGTAAGGCCGCTGACAGGGTGCTGTAAGTATAATGTACGTACATGTAAACACTTGACTGTGGAGCTATGAGCAGAGAGAAGAGGTTTATAGTCCAGTCATTACGTCGGAAAAATCGGCTTCAAAAAGAAAGTGAACCGAGAAAGCCAAATTTTTGATATTACGTGGGGGGTGGCTAGAAAAGCTTAAGTTCAAATTGTCGACCAAAATAACCTTGTGCAATTTCCGCCATCTTGAAAAAACCCTTAAATTCAGTTTTTTCATCATAACTCGGTTCCCCGTGGAGATAAAAAAAAAATATGGAATACTTTTTTGTAGCTTTTTTCACGATCTACAATTAAGGTCCTATACATTTTTCACGTATCGATCGTCGTTTTCGAGATATCGATCAAAAATATCGAAAATTTTTGGAGAATTTTTTTTATTTCGCTATTAACTTTTTAAGAAGATATCAAAAAATGTTTGAAATAAGACTTGTAGAGCGTGTCCAGACCTACAAATTCGTTTTTTTATTTTTCATTTCCGACAAAAATTACGACCTCCAGCGCGCCACAAAGTCAGTAAAACTGTGCCCGGTTTTCATTTAGCCGCTCGCTCGGTTGTATCCACACGTCGAAATGGATGGAGAATGGTTCAGGGAATTATTGCAATACAAAAAAAACATAAACCAGCCGAATTATAAATCAAATACATGAAATTTATTGATAAAATAATTTTACATGAATAATTTTACATGAAATTTGTTGATAAAATAATTTTTATGCAGCAAAAATAATGATTACAGGTGGTAATTTTTTTCATTTTTTTTCATTTTCACATTCACACGTTTCACTTTCACACATTTTCACACGTTTTTCGTCGTTTGGACGGTCCTGGCTGTTCAAGTTCCTCCTCGGTAGATTCTTCGAGTCGTGAAAATAATAAATAAAATAATAATAAAAAAATAAAAACATGAATTTTTAGGTCTGGACACGCTCTACAAGTCTTATTTCAAACATTTTTTGAAATCTTTTAAAAAGTTAATAGCGAAATAAAAAAAATTCTCCAAAAATTTTCGATATTTTTGATCGATATCTCGAAAACGACGATCGATACGTGAAAAATGTATAGGACCTTAATTGTAGATCGTGAAAAAAGCTACAAAAAAGTATTCCATAAAAATTTTCGTATCTCAACGGGGAACCGAGTTATGATGAAAAAACTGAATTTAAGGGTTTTTTCAAGATGGCGGAAATTGCACAAGGTTATTTTGGTCGACAATTTGAACTTAAGCTTTTCTAGCCACCCCCCACGTAATATCAAAAATTTGGCTTTCTCGGTTCACTTTCTTTTCCAAATGTATATAATGACTGGACTATTAGTTTTACTCATGAAAAAATCACAATAGTATTGACATTAGTCAGGAATTATGGACGCTAGTCCTAAGGAACTCCCAAAGATTCTCGTATCGTTGGTTACTTGACCTTGTCGACAAATATTCGGGATATTATTTAAGTTGGTGGGTACACCCTGTGCCTTGGAATGGAAAGACTTAGAATTGTTGCAAACCTACCATAAAGCAAGATAGATTACTTGTTGAACAAACCAAAAACAAGAAGGCATTTAAATTTCCCTCGCGACTGGTGAGTATAAATCTTCAGTTAGATGTATAGTTAGATACATATAAAGGGTAGACGTGCTCTTGAGTGGAGACCGCGACTTGGCAAACGTAGTGTAGGACGACCTCCGGCCAGGTGGGATGACGATCTGCGAAAGACTGCTGGCAGATGCTGGATGCGTCAAGCTGAAGACAGGGCGCTATGGCGCTCATTAGGGGAGGCTATGTCCAGCAGTGGACTAATATGGGCTGTTAATGATGATATAAAGATTTACATACCTGCTCTTGTTTTCCACTTTTAACGACTTTGATTTCCCATCCAGTATAATACTCTTCGAAGTCCCGACCAGCTTTGAAGGAGTTGGCTTGGACGAGCTCGGCTTAGACAAATTATTCTTCAACAAAATCGGGATCGACAGACTCAGCTTAGACGAACTTGCAGAGTTAGTACTGGCGCTAGCTGCTGCCTTCTTTTTGAGTTTTGGAATATCCAGTTTCAAAGCGGGAGTCGTTTTGGAAGCGTCCTTTCGTGCGTCGTTGGATCGCGAGGTACTGGGCTTAGGTGTGTCCGGTTTTTTATTGATCGGTACATTCAAGTAAGCAAGATTTGTGAGATCAACCGTATTGATTTGCTCCTTTTTCGTATCCGAGCGAGGAGATTCGGTCTTCGGTTTTATTTTGAGAGAGCTAACTTTCGTTTTCGGGGAGGGTTCTGCCTTCTTGTCTGGTTTGGCGGGCTTCGCCGGCGCCTGGATGTGGACGACGTCTTTGAGGATGGCCAGCGGGTCCTCGGGGCTCGAGGAGCGCGACCGGCCACTGCTGCTGCTGCTCGAGGACCAAATGCGACGGGATTTCTTCTTGGCTGGCTTCTCAGCGGGCTTCGGTGGTGGGGTCGGAGCTTTAGGGGGCTCGGGAGCTGCCTTCGGAGGCTTCGGCGCTAGCTTCGGCGGCGGCTTCGGAGCCGCGGGCGCCGGCTCGTCGTCATCTATTATAGTTGTCGGCAGATCCGCAGGCTGGTGGGGTGTGCCTCTCTTCCTCTCCAGTATCTCCACGAGGCCGGATTTCGTGATGCGCAGCAGGTCGCCCGGCTTCACCGTCGTCTGTTGTTTGATCGGTGCCGGCGCCGGGGTGGGGGCGGGCGCGGGGGCCGGGGCGGGGGCGGGCGTCGCCTGGTGGCTCGAGAACACCACCGCCTGCGCGTTCGAGAACATGGGCATGCCCGCGAGTCCGACCGGCCGCCCGCTCGCGTCCACCAGCGACATGGGGACGGGCGCCGGCAACGTTACCGGCTGAGAATCAGGACCGACCAGGGAAATGGGCACGGGCTGCGAGCCGGGACCCGAGAGCGAGAGGGGAACGGGCTGCGCGGCGCGACCCGGCTGCGCGGAGCCGGGGAAGGAAACCGAGACGGCGATGGGTTGGCCGCGCGCGGGCAGAGCCTGAGACACCGGCGCGGGGTGGGAAGCGGGACCGAGCAGCGAAATGGGGATGGGGCCACTCGAGCCCGGGGGAGGTAAGGGGGTCGACATTTGCACTGGGATCGCGCGCGTTCCGCACGGGGACAGCTGGTAGTAGGTGGGCTTGGTGTGCGAGGCGCCGGGGCCCGAGAGCGCGACGGGCACGGGCGCGGGGCCGGTGCCGAGGCGCGTGAGGCGGCGGCGCAGGGGGACTGGCGCGGGCGCGCTCTCCTCGTCGCTGTCCAGGCAGATGGGCCCGTCGGCCGGGGTGCCCGGTGGGGCCGGCCCGCGCACCAGCGCCACGGGCGTGGCGGCGGCCGCGCTCAGCTTGATCTTCCGGAGCAGCACCGGCTTCCTGTCGACGGGAGGCTCCGCGGGCTCGGAGATGACGACGTCGTCGTCCGGGAGGATGCTCTCCTCGCGCGCGCCGCTCGTGCTCGGCTTCGATTTACATTTCGATGGGGCGAACAACGTGGCGCTTGAACTGTGGAAAAGACCTCATATGTTTACGAAAATTTAAACTAAATTTAGTCTATTTGGCTCTGTAATTCCACAAATGAAAAGGTCCTGGATGAAGGCAAAATTAACTGAAGTTGAGGTTTCCAATTATCTTTCAAATAATACTTTAATACCATTTACGAGTTGTAGAGTTGAGTTGCTGTTTATGGCACTTCGCCCACACTTACCAATTTACTTCCAGAAATAAAAAAAAAACAATTTTTTCAACCAACTCCAAAAAGGGGGAGATTTTAAATTCTATGTGTAGAGGTATAATGCGTTTAATTTTTCTGGTTGGGGCGATTACGAATTTTTTTATTGTTTGAAAACTTGTACCGTGTTTGCATGTTTCTTGTATGTTGGTAAAAAAAGAAAGACTTACACTGTCTTGATCTTAGGCATTATCACGGGTTTTCTGTCAACAGGCTCCGTTGGCGTATCAGCTGGCTTCGTTGGCGTATCCACTGGCTTTGTTGGCGTATCCACTCGCTTTGTTGGCGTAGCGATTGGCTTTGTTGGCGTATCAACTGGCTTCGTTGGCGTATCTACTCGCTTAGTTGGCGTATCGATGATCTCTCGTTTGATCTCCTTCTGAACCTTAGACTTGGGTCCTATCCTAGGCTTCTTGGCCGGGAGCGGAGGCGGAGGCGGGGGCGGGGGTGTCGGCTCCGGTTTCCCTTCCAGTAGTAACTGTAGTTTTTTAGACGTGGCATTGCTTTCATTGTCCGATTTTGAATTCGCTGATTGAAGCTTTCTGAGGACATCTTTACCGAGGGACTGTTGGAAATAATAAAATAAGATTAGAATAAGATAGTTATGATTGTATAAATAAAATAAACAAAAATAAAAAAGTTTCTTTATTCAGACTTTTGTCCACACACAATGAAAAATGACACTTAAAGAACATTAGGTAAATATTAATAATTAAAACACACAATAAGGCACAGTTAATACTCAATTTGGTTAAGTTAGTTTAAGCCGTTGAGTTTCTAATAAATAAAAATAAATTATTGTGTTTCTATATGGAAGTAATCAGCTGTGTGTTGCCAGAATAAAACAAGATCCGTCAAGTGCTGGTGTGACTCCCGAGGGTTTTGAACTTTATATTAATACATAAATAAATTAGTATTGTCAATGATACAAATACTATAGGTACGAGTTAGAGACTGTGCTATCAGATGGATATGTAAAATCAGTTGGTGCATACATTTCAGCAAACTTCAGAGAATTGGGCGAAAATGGTCAATTATTCAAATGCTTACTAATATTATAAACGCGAAAGTTTGTATGAATGTTTGTTCGTCTTCACTCGAAAACTACTGAACGGATTGGGCTGAAATTTCAATTTAATTTTCTTTACATCTTTTTGCAAGTGACAGTAATCTATCTTAACTAAAATAAATAATCCCGGACAGTCCGCACAACATCATCTAGCCGCAAGCTAAGCAGAGCTTGTGTTATGGGTACTAGATGACTGATATACTTAATATAATACATTACATACATATTTTTTATTATACATAGAAAACACCCAGACCAACGGAACTTTCTGCAGATCATACACAAATTTGTTCCGAGGAAAAGAACCCGCAAGCTCCTGCGTCGCAGGCGGACCTTCGCCCACCACGCCACATCGGTCGTCAAATAGGTTCTAGAACTGACAATATAAAGCTCAAACAGAATATCAACATACCTTAAGAGCGATATCATAGACAGGTCCACTGGTGATCGGCTTCCCCTCACTCTGAGCTTCCTGCAAGGTCTTCAGTGTGCTGTACCGCGCGGCCAGCCGCGCCGCCGCCTTGTCCATCACCGGGTTACCTTTAGCGTACTCGCACGCTACTATCTTTATAAAGTGAGCGTTGGTAAGTAAAGACGGGAGAAGTTCTATCACTTCGTCGTCTCCTTGACTTGCAGTTGAGTTAGAGACGGGGGTATTGACAGTTTCTACTTCATCGTCGCTTAGTAAGATACTAGAGAGGATGTCTTCGTAAGGTTCTTTGTCTTTTGGAGTTGGTTTCTGTTTGTCTTTCTTTTTCGTTGTATCTTTAGGTGGGATTTCTTTTTGTATTGTAACCGGTTCGATCTGGTTAGGTTCGTTGTCGGTGTCGGCGAGCCAGTCGTCGACTGCGACGGGCTCGTCGAGGTCGGCCTCCCAGTCGTCGGCGTCGTCGTCGAGATCGATGACGTCTTGCTGCGAGTCGAATTGTTTCTCGGCTGCTATGGCGGCTTTCCTTCGCCGTCTGCCATCTGTTTCCGGCTCGAGGGTCGGAATAGGTTCAGGTGTTGGAGTTATTGGTTTTTCAGGCTCGATTTGTTTCTTTTTCCTTCCGCGTTTACTCTTTTCTTCCTTGATCGTCGGTGGCGGTTGCGGTGGCGGTGTGGGTGTCGGTATGGGTATCGGTTCGGTATCCGGATGCTGAGGTATCTCAGTATCCTGGTGCAGCAGTACATTAGCTATGCTGCTCGATAGCTCGTCGTAACCGGGTCCTAGCGCCATAGGCTGCCCGGTCGCGACCATCCGTTTAACTTTGGCAACGAGCTCTGATATTTGATTGGGTCCAGATTTGTTTTGTACGAAGTTGTGCTTGATGAGTAGGGAGGTGATCTTCTGGACCATTTGCTGTTGGTTGATGTATTCGTCGTCGCGGCTGGGGCCGGGCTGAGGGGTTGTCACGATGGGGATCCGGCACTGGACGACAGTCTTGTAGTCCTTCTTCCTCCCCCGTCTCTGCTTGAGCCCGGGCTCCTCTTTGGGTTCGATGAGGTGGTATCCGGGTTCAGTCTTGGGCGTTAGCTGGGGAGGTGGAGGCTGCGCTTGAGCCGCTTCTTGAAGCTTCTGCTGCTTGAGATGATCCATCTCTAGACGCTTCATGGCTACGCGAGCGGCTTGTTTCACGTGGAGTTCGTTTTGTTTTTCTGCAACCGAGAAACATATACATAAAAAATTATAATATTAGTAATACAATAAAAATAATTATACATAATACCAAAGTAACTTTAGTCATACAATAAAAAAAAAAAATACATAACACCAAGTTACAAGTCAACATAATTTGTCTAAGGTAAAAAATAAACTTTTAATTTTTATATTGATCATAAATTAAAGTTCTTATAATTAACTAATTGTGCATAGTTAATTATAAATAATTCTAAAATCAATAAATAATTATAATATTAATATAAGAAATAAGGTGCTAATTGACTTTCTATTCGCTTCAATCAGTATTATTGTTAGCTGGATTTGAGTTTTTAGTTTCTATGTTAAATATTTATGTTTTCTACCTCTATTTTACTAACTTCAATTCTTGAAGTGTTGTATTTATCTTGAGGGTTACATGTTAGATGAAAGATGAAAAGAAACAACCTTATTTGTTCATGGTTTTATATTGAATGAATATAGGTAAAGACGAAGTGCTATGTCTGCACAATGACATAGATTAGATACAACTTACTACTAACTCGTACATGCTAGCTTATGTTATAGTATGTATGTTCAAATAGGTACTTCACGTACTTCATTCTATGTAATTTAAAAAACAAACAGCAATAAAGGCTTATTTTATTTTATTTATTTTTAATCTATAGCTATCACAACACATGCACATGCATGAGTCGGACGCCTTTTTATAGCTTTTAAATTAGTAAATAAGTAGGTATTTAGCACAGGTATTTAGTTAAAATTGGTGTTGGTTTTTTAATTAGTTTTAGTTTCTTTTTTAATGCTCGTGCACGTAGTATACATACGTTTGTTCTCGTGCTCCTCCTGGAACTGCGTCCAGGCGGCGGCGCGCTCGTGCTCGGGCAGCCCCTGCTCGTGCTCTCCGCGCAGCAGTGAGTCGTGCTCGTGCACGTAGTATACATACGTTTGTTCTCGTGCTCCTCCTGGAACTGCGTCCAGGCGGCGGCGCGCTCGTGCTCGGGCAGCCCCTGCTCGTGCTCTCCGCGCAGCAGTGAGTCGTGCTCGTGCACGTAGTATACATACGTTTGTTCTCGTGCTCCTCCTGGAACTGCGTCCAGGCGGCGGCGCGCTCGTGCTCGGGCAGCCCCTGCTCGTGCTCTCCGCGCAGCAGTGAGTCGTGCTCGTGCACGTAGTATACATACGTTTGTTCTCGTGCTCCTCCTGGAACTGCGTCCAGGCGGCGGCGCGCTCGTGCTCGGGCAGCCCCTGCTCGTGCTCTCCGCGCAGCAGTGAGTCGTGCTCGTGCACGTAGTATACATACGTTTGTTCTCGTGCTCCTCCTGGAACTGCGTCCAGGCGGCGGCGCGCTCGTGCTCGGGCAGCCCCTGCTCGTGCTCTCCGCGCAGCAGTGAGTCGTGCTCGTGCACGTAGTATACATACGTTTGTTCTCGTGCTCCTCCTGGAACTGCGTCCAGGCGGCGGCGCGCTCGTGCTCGGGCAGCCCCTGCTCGTGCTCTCCGCGCAGCAGTGAGTCGTGCTCGTGCACGTAGTATACATACGTTTGTTCTCGTGCTCCTCCTGGAACTGCGTCCAGGCGGCGGCGCGCTCGTGCTCGGGCAGCCCCTGCTCGTGCTCTCCGCGCAGCAGTGAGTCGTGCTCGTGCACGTAGTATACATACGTTTGTTCTCGTGCTCCTCCTGGAACTGCGTCCAGGCGGCGGCGCGCTCGTGCTCGGGCAGCCCCTGCTCGTGCTCTCCGCGCAGCAGTGAGTCGTGCTCGTGCACGTAGTATACATACGTTTGTTCTCGTGCTCCTCCTGGAACTGCGTCCAGGCGGCGGCGCGCTCGTGCTCGGGCAGCCCCTGCTCGTGCTCTCCGCGCAGCAGTGAGTCGTGCTCGTGCACGTAGTATACATACGTTTGTTCTCGTGCTCCTCCTGGAACTGCGTCCAGGCGGCGGCGCGCTCGTGCTCGGGCAGCCCCTGCTCGTGCTCTCCGCGCAGCAGTGAGTCGTGCTCGTGCACGTAGTATACATACGTTTGTTCTCGTGCTCCTCCTGGAACTGCGTCCAGGCGGCGGCGCGCTCGTGCTCGGGCAGCCCCTGCTCGTGCTCTCCGCGCAGCAGTGAGTCGTGCTCGTGCACGGCGTGCACGGCCGCGTCGCGCGCCACGCGCAGCAGCGCCACGTCCGACACGCCCACCGCCACGCCGCCCGGCACTGACATGCCCAGCTCGTCCACGCTGACAACATAAAAAAGTTTATTTATTAATTTATTTATTTACTAGCGACCAGCCCCGGCATCGCACGGTTTTATTACACGTATAAACCTTCCTGTTGAATCACTCTATCTATTAAAAAAACCCATCATATTCCGTTGCGTAGTTTTAAAGATTTAAGCATACATAGAGACAGAGGGACCGAGAAAGCGACTTTGTTTCATACTATGTAGTGATGATAAATATAGAACGAACCTGTACAACTCGGTGAGCTCCGCCAGGTTGTAGTGCCGGTCTATCTGCTGCTCGTCAACCACGCGACACGCCACCGCCTGCTTCGTTACACAACTAATAGAACGAACCTGTACAACTCTGTGAGCTCCGCCAGGTTGTAGTGCCGGTCTATCTGCTGCTCGTCAACCACGCGACACGCCACCGCCTGCTTCGTTACACAACTAATAGAACGAACCTGTAGAACTCGGTGAGCTCCGCCAGGTTGTAGTGCCGGTCTATCTGCTGCTCGTCAACCACGCGACACGCCACCGCCTGCTTCGTTACACAACTAATAGAACGAACCTGTACAACTCGGTGAGCTCCGCCAGGTTGTAGTGCCGGTCTATCTGCTGCTCGTCAACCACGCGACACGCCACCGCCTGCTTCGTCACCGATCGCTCGTAGATCTTCTGTTCCATAGTGCCCTGTTGAATAAAGGAATGTCATGTCAAGTATACATACATATAGAGCACTAATGGTAACTATCTATCATAAGATAGCAAGCTGAAGTGGCACCGTCTGTCGGTCCGTATGGACCGTCCATATCTCGCGAAGAAGCGACATCCGTTGGGATAAATGTATTCTTCAGTGGAGTCCGCGACTCTGCAAACGTAGTGGAGGATGACGATCAGCGAAAGACTGCTGCCAGATGCTGGAGCAAGCTGAAGACAGGGCACTATAGCGCTCATTAGGAGAGGCCTATATCTAGCAGTGGCCTAATATAGGCTAATGATGATGTTAGATAATAATAATAACAAATAACTCCGGACAGTCCACACAACATCATTCTACCCCAAACTATGTTATGGGTACTAAAATGACTGATATACATAACACAATACATTACATACATAGATATGTTTTATTATGGGTACGTATTCGAACATCTAAAATTAAAATATCTACAGTTAAAATGCCGATGTTCAAAACCCCTAAAATTACAATACCTAATACTTCAAATACCTTAATGATGAAACACCGACGTACAAAGAGCCTAAGTTTGCAATTCTTAACATCCAGTATTCCTAATGGTTCAAAATATTTATATTCATAATATAAAAGTATACAATGTCGTGGTTTACAACATAGAAAGTTAAAACACCTACATAAAATATGAGAAGACTAGAAGCGCCTCGCGGTTTTAGCCGCGTAATTCCCGTTCCCGTGGGAATTCCGAGATAAAATATAGCCTATGTATAATTTTAATTAAACTATAATTAATCGCACTAACGAACGATTAATCCAATGTTTTTTTGGTTCCATTGCGATTCGCCATAGCTCCGGCGCTTCGGGAAGTGCAGCCTCTCCGCCATTGCGTACCAAGGGACAGGCACCACTGCTCAGCTCCGCAGCTTCGGCTTTTTGGTCGCCTTCGGCGACCAGCCTCAGCCGCTACGGCTCGCGCGGTGCCTGTCCCTTGTTACGGCTGGCGGAGGCTGCACTCCCTTCGCGCCTCCGGCTTATTAAATACACTCTAGGGGCGCCACGCACAAGACCACGTGGAGTCGGGGTACTCTGTGTCGGATCCGTCACTTGAATTGAACCTAATCAACTCATATGGGAACGCTCTGTATCGGGGTAATTCTAAATTTTTTTTTGTGTTGAAAAATTATGTTTTATGAACTTAGATAAAATACTCATTCGAAATTTAGAACTTTAGATAATACATGTGTTGCTATTGTAAAATTAAGTTTTATAAACTTCGATAAAACACTCATTTGACATTTAGAACTTTCATTATTTTGAATTTAGATCAAACAACCATTAGATATTGTAATTTTAGGGGTTTTGAACTTTGGCGTTTTAACTGTAGATATTTTAATTTTAGATGTTCGAATACGTTCCCTTTATTATAATAAGTATAGTAAATCAGTAAATCAATATCTTTTTTTATTTCTTTAGGCTTAAAAAATAAGCACTTCATCATCATCATCATCAGCCTATATTAGTCCACTCTTGGACATAGGCCTCCCCTAATAAGCAGTTAGACAAGTCAAATTTAAACTATAGGTACATAATTATCAAAATAATCAGTCAATAATCATCACAAGCAGTAAACGCTCACCAAAGCGACCAGTCTGTAGATATAGCAGTCCTTCTTCTGGCCGAAGCGATAGACGCGGAAGATGCTCTGTATGTCGTGGGCCGGGTTCCAGGACGTGTCCAGGATAATGACGCGGTTGGCCGCCGTCATGTTGAGGCCCAGGCAACCCGCTCGGGTCGAGATCAGGAATAGTCTGGGGAATGGGGAACATGTATTAGACACATAAGTTATACACGATCTATACTTCGGCCGTTCAGAGAATGCGTTACTGACACGTCGCGATTGAACTGACGACGTAACTTTGTAATGGCTAACTGATAGGTGTCGAACGCATTCTCTGAACGGCCGAACTATAGTGGTTTCTATTTCGCTTCTTCCACAAAGACAAAAGATTGAAGCGAACTGAATATCAATTATCACTTTTTTTCTTACTAGCGACCCGCCCCGGCTTCGCACGGTTTTATTATACGTATAAACCTTCCTCTTGAAGTACTTTATCTATTGAAAAAAACCGCATCAAAATCCGTTGCGTAGTTTTAAAGATTTAAGCAGTCAAAGGGACATAGGGAAATAGGGACAGAAAAAGCGACTTTGTTTTATACTATGTAATGACATGCAAAATACTAGTAAGTATGTAAATACTTGGGATAAATAATGCTGGACAATCCACACAGCATCATCTAGCCCCAAACTAAGCCTTGTTTATTGTTATACAATTACTTCCATTTAGAATTAATTTTCTATGTTAATTTGACATTATATATGTTTTTATATAATTGTTTCGAGCTAATTTTGTAAGAAAATACTTTATTAACAACGAAAATTACAAGCAAGGAATAGAGTGTAATTTCTCTATTCCTTGCTTGTAATTTTCGTACTACTAGTATTTACAATTGAAACCATTGAGCTAACTGCAGACGGTTGCAAACAGTCTAAAGATAGCTCAACATTACAATTTTGTAATGTTTCATGATATATTTAAGATTACGACGATTTAGGATTTTAGTAAAATTGTATTTTAATTTTAAAATAATTATTTAGTTTTTGACATGCAACCTAATTATTGTTACCAACAAAGAACTTTTAAATACTTATTTGTTATTTTAAATTAAGTGTATAAGTTATACAATGTGTATTTTCAAACCTTCAGTATTCATTTAAAAAGTTATTAGAACAGCTTTATATTTGGGATAGCTAATATATAAATTTTTTTATGCCGATTTTTATCGATAAATATGTGTCGTGTATTTCGTTTGATCAAGGTTCGAAAATACACATTGTATAGAATTAAATCCTTAACTAAAGCCACACTAAAGCTCTGCTTAGCTAGATAATGCTGTGTGAATCGAAAAATATGAAAGTATTTATTCTTACAGGGGTCCCTAATGTAATAGTGCAAAAAGTAATAAAAACATTGTATAGATGTGAAACTATTAGGGTAGGTAGCTCACTTAGTCTTGAGGTTATTCTCCGCGTTGAACTCGCGACACCACTTCTGGCGCACCTCGGCCGGCACGGACCCGTCCAGCCGGTAGTACTCCTGGCCCAGGCTCCACTTCTTCATCTTCTTCAGGAAGTACTCCAGCGTGTCCAGGCAGAACAGCGATGTTGAGAATATTAGTCTGGAGGAAAAAGTCCAGGTTAAAACCGTAGGAAGTTATGCAGTAATAGGAAAAAGGAAACCTTTAATTGCGAAACACATAGAAGCCGGAGGCGGAGCGCAGGCGAAGGCGTGCGAGTTGTATTCTATGGAATCCTATGAAAGCCTACACACACA
Organism: Eupithecia centaureata; assembly: GCA_944547425.1. Lineage (NCBI taxonomy): Eukaryota > Metazoa > Arthropoda > Insecta > Lepidoptera > Geometridae > Eupithecia > Eupithecia centaureata. The sequence continues at coordinate 12,487,902 of OX155691.1, forward strand.
CCGCAGGCGGTGGCGACGCGGCCATAGGAAAAACCGCCACGCCTTCGCCTCCTCTCCGCCTCCGGCTTCAATGTGTTTCGAACTTTAAAAAGTTAAAGACAAAAATAGTATTAGATAAAAACAGTATGTATTTTGTAATAAATGAAAAGGAATACATACTTCCCATAAATCATATTTGAATACTAATTTTTGTGTTGATGTGGCAGTGGAGTTGGGGGACCAGTATAACAAATGTGAAAGTCTGTGTGAATGTTTGTTATGACGTATCTCTTTAATTACTTCATTTATTTAGGTGAAATTTCGTATGTAGATAGTTAACCTCTGAGGTAGTTAAACAAAAAGTATATACATTGGTTCGATTCACGCAAGACTTACAACATAACTTGATATAAATAAATAACCAGGCGTGTCCGCTCCCCATAGGTTCTATAAATGCCAAATCCTGTAATCTATCGAATACCTATACTTTCACAATCCAAAACGTATCCACCCTACAGAATTAACATCTTATTTTCAGTCTTCGATATCCTGATAATTCTCCATATGACAAATAGATGTCGAGGCGCAGCTAGTGACCAGTAAGATAACTCACACTTTATCCCCCAGAGAAAGAAAGAAAGAAAGATGATGTCCGCTTGCTGGTCCGGCGCAGCAAGTGACCAGTAAGATAACTCACACTTTATCTCCCAGAGCGACGCACTCGTGCAGCAGACGGAACACCGCCACGAACTTGTTGGAGCTGTCGAGCGAGTCCAGCGTGTCTCCCTCGCTGAGGTACTGCAGCCACCAGAGCTCCGTCTCCGCCGGCTTGATGTCCGCTTGCTGGTCCGGCGCAGCTAGTGACTAGTAAGATAACTCACACTTTATCTCCCAGAGCGACGCACTCGTGCAGCAGACGGAACACCGCCACGAACTTGTTGGAGCTGTCGAGCGAGTCCAGCGTGTCTCCCTCGCTGAGGTACTGCAGCCACCAGAGCTCCGTCTCCGCCGGCTTGATGTCCGCTTGCTGGTCCGGCGCAGCTAGTGACTAGTAAGATAACTCACACTTTATCTCCCAGAGCGACGCACTCGTGCAGCAGACGGAACACCGCCACGAACTTGTTGGAGCTGTCGAGCGAGTCCAGCGTGTCTCCCTCGCTGAGGTACTGCAGCCACCAGAGCTCCGTCTCCGCCGGCTTGATGTCCGCTTGCTGGTCCGGCGCAGCTAGTGACTAGTAAGATAACTCACACTTTATCTCCCAGAGCGACGCACTCGTGCAGCAGACGGAACACCGCCACGAACTTGTTGGAGCTGTCGAGCGAGTCCAGCGTGTCTCCCTCGCTGAGGTACTGCAGCCACCAGAGCTCCGTCTCCGCCGGCTTGATGTCCGCTTGCTGGTCCGGCGCAGCTAGTGACTAGTAAGATAACTCACACTTTATCTCCCAGAGCGACGCACTCGTGCAGCAGACGGAACACCGCCACGAACTTGTTGGAGCTGTCGAGCGAGTCCAGCGTGTCTCCCTCGCTGAGGTACTGCAGCCACCAGAGCTCCGTCTCCGCCGGCTTGATGTCCGCTTGCTGGTCCGGCGCAGCTAGTGACTAGTAAGATAACTCACACTTTATCTCCCAGAGCGACGCACTCGTGCAGCAGACGGAACACCGCCACGAACTTGTTGGAGCTGTCGAGCGAGTCCAGCGTGTCTCCCTCGCTGAGGTACTGCAGCCACCAGAGCTCCGTCTCCGCCGGCTTGATGTCCGCTTGCTGGTCCGGCGCAGCTAGTGACTAGTAAGATAACTCACACTTTATCTCCCAGAGCGACGCACTCGTGCAGCAGACGGAACACCGCCACGAACTTGTTGGAGCTGTCGAGCGAGTCCAGCGTGTCTCCCTCGCTGAGGTACTGCAGCCACCAGAGCTCCGTCTCCGCCGGCTTGATGTCCGCTTGCTGGTCCGGCGCAGCTAGTGACTAGTAAGATAACTCACACTTTATCTCCCAGAGCGACGCACTCGTGCAGCAGACGGAACACCGCCACGAACTTGTTGGAGCTGTCGAGCGAGTCCAGCGTGTCTCCCTCGCTGAGGTACTGCAGCCACCAGAGCTCCGTCTCCGCCGGCTTGATGTCCGCTTGCTGGTCCGGCGCAGCTAGTGACTAGTAAGATAACTCACACTTTATCTCCCAGAGCGACGCACTCGTGCAGCAGACGGAACACCGCCACGAACTTGTTGGAGCTGTCGAGCGAGTCCAGCGTGTCTCCCTCGCTGAGGTACTGCAGCCACCAGAGCTCCGTCTCCGCCGGCTTGATGTCCGCTTGCTGGTCCGGCGCAGCTAGTGACTAGTAAGATAACTCACACTTTATCTCCCAGAGCGACGCACTCGTGCAGCAGACGGAACACCGCCACGAACTTGTTGGAGCTGTCGAGCGAGTCCAGCGTGTCTCCCTCGCTGAGGTACTGCAGCCACCAGAGCTCCGTCTCCGCCGGCTTGATGTCCGCTTGCTGGTCCGGCGCAGCTAGTGACTAGTAAGATAACTCACACTTTATCTCCCAGAGCGACGCACTCGTGCAGCAGACGGAACACCGCCACGAACTTGTTGGAGCTGTCGAGCGAGTCCAGCGTGTCTCCCTCGCTGAGGTACTGCAGCCACCAGAGCTCCGTCTCCGCCGGCTTGATGTCCGCTTGCTGGTCCGGCGCAGCTAGTGACTAGTAAGATAACTCACACTTTATCTCCCAGAGCGACGCACTCGTGCAGCAGACGGAACACCGCCACGAACTTGTTGGAGCTGTCGAGCGAGTCCAGCGTGTCTCCCTCGCTGAGGTACTGCAGCCACCAGAGCTCCGTCTCCGCCGGCTTGATGTCCGCTTGCTGGTCCGGCGCAGCTAGTGACTAGTAAGATAACTCACACTTTATCTCCCAGAGCGACGCACTCGTGCAGCAGACGGAACACCGCCACGAACTTGTTGGAGCTGTCGAGCGAGTCCAGCGTGTCTCCCTCGCTGAGGTACTGCAGCCACCAGAGCTCCGTCTCCGCCGGCTTGATGTCCGCTTGCTGGTCCGGCGCAGCTAGTGACTAGTAAGATAACTCACACTTTATCTCCCAGAGCGACGCACTCGTGCAGCAGACGGAACACCGCCACGAACTTGTTGGAGCTGTCGAGCGAGTCCAGCGTGTCTCCCTCGCTGAGGTACTGCAGCCACCAGAGCTCCGTCTCCGCCGGCTTGATGTCCGCTTGCTGGTCCGGCGCAGCTAGTGACTAGTAAGATAACTCACACTTTATCTCCCAGAGCGACGCACTCGTGCAGCAGACGGAACACCGCCACGAACTTGTTGGAGCTGTCGAGCGAGTCCAGCGTGTCTCCCTCGCTGAGGTACTGCAGCCACCAGAGCTCCGTCTCCGCCGGCTTGATGTCCGCTTGCTGGTCCGGCGCAGCTAGTGACTAGTAAGATAACTCACACTTTATCTCCCAGAGCGACGCACTCGTGCAGCAGACGGAACACCGCCACGAACTTGTTGGAGCTGTCGAGCGAGTCCAGCGTGTCTCCCTCGCTGAGGTACTGCAGCCACCAGAGCTCCGTCTCCGCCGGCTTGATGTCCGCTTGCTGGTCCGGCGCAGCTAGTGACTAGTAAGATAACTCACACTTTATCTCCCAGAGCGACGCACTCGTGCAGCAGACGGAACACCGCCACGAACTTGTTGGAGCTGTCGAGCGAGTCCAGCGTGTCTCCCTCGCTGAGGTACTGCAGCCACCAGAGCTCCGTCTCCGCCGGCTTGATGTCCGCTTGCTGGTCCGGCGCAGCTAGTGACTAGTAAGATAACTCACACTTTATCTCCCAGAGCGACGCACTCGTGCAGCAGACGGAACACCGCCACGAACTTGTTGGAGCTGTCGAGCGAGTCCAGCGTGTCTCCCTCGCTGAGGTACTGCAGCCACCAGAGCTCCGTCTCCGCCGGCTTGATGTCCGCTTGCTGGTCCGGCGCAGCTAGTGACTAGTAAGATAACTCACACTTTATCTCCCAGAGCGACGCACTCGTGCAGCAGACGGAACACCGCCACGAACTTGTTGGAGCTGTCGAGCGAGTCCAGCGTGTCTCCCTCGCTGAGGTACTGCAGCCACCAGAGCTCCGTCTCCGCCGGCTTGATGTCCGCTTGCTGGTCCGGCGCAGCTAGTGACTAGTAAGATAACTCACACTTTATCTCCCAGAGCGACGCACTCGTGCAGCAGACGGAACACCGCCACGAACTTGTTGGAGCTGTCGAGCGAGTCCAGCGTGTCTCCCTCGCTGAGGTACTGCAGCCACCAGAGCTCCGTCTCCGCCGGCTTGATGTCCGCTTGCTGGTCCGGCGCAGCTAGTGACTAGTAAGATAACTCACACTTTATCTCCCAGAGCGACGCACTCGTGCAGCAGACGGAACACCGCCACGAACTTGTTGGAGCTGTCGAGCGAGTCCAGCGTGTCTCCCTCGCTGAGGTACTGCAGCCACCAGAGCTCCGTCTCCGCCGGCTTGATGTCCGCTTGCTGGTCCGGCGCAGCTAGTGACTAGTAAGATAACTCACACTTTATCTCCCAGAGCGACGCACTCGTGCAGCAGACGGAACACCGCCACGAACTTGTTGGAGCTGTCGAGCGAGTCCAGCGTGTCTCCCTCGCTGAGGTACTGCAGCCACCAGAGCTCCGTCTCCGCCGGCTTGATGTCCGCTTGCTGGTCCGGCGCAGCTAGTGACTAGTAAGATAACTCACACTTTATCTCCCAGAGCGACGCACTCGTGCAGCAGACGGAACACCGCCACGAACTTGTTGGAGCTGTCGAGCGCGTCCAGCGTGTCTCCCTCGCTGAGGTACTGCAGCCACCAGAGCTCCGTCTCCGCCGGCTTGATGTCCGCTTGCTGGTCCGGCGCAGCTAGTGACTAGTAAGATAACTCACACTTTATCTCCCAGAGCGACGCACTCGTGCAGCAGACGGAACACCGCCACGAACTTGTTGGAGCTGTCGAGCGAGTCCAGCGTGTCTCCCTCGCTGAGGTACTGCAGCCACCAGAGCTCCGTCTCCGCCGGCTTGATGTCCGCTTGCTGGTCCGGCGCAGCTAGTGACTAGTAAGATAACTCACACTTTATCTCCCAGAGCGACGCACTCGTGCAGCAGACGGAACACCGCCACGAACTTGTTGGAGCTGTCGAGCGAGTCCAGCGTGTCTCCCTCGCTGAGGTACTGCAGCCACCAGAGCTCCGTCTCCGCCGGCTTGATGTCCGCTTGCTGGTCCGGCGCAGCTAGTGACTAGTAAGATAACTCACACTTTATCTCCCAGAGCGACGCACTCGTGCAGCAGACGGAACACCGCCACGAACTTGTTGGAGCTGTCGAGCGCGTCCAGCGTGTCTCCCTCGCTGAGGTACTGCAGCCACCAGAGCTCCGTCTCCGCCGGCTTGATGTCCGCTTGCTGGTCCGGCGCAGCTAGTGACTAGTAAGATAACTCACACTTTATCTCCCAGAGCGACGCACTCGTGCAGCAGACGGAACACCGCCACGAACTTGTTGGAGCTGTCGAGCGAGTCCAGCGTGTCTCCCTCGCTGAGGTACTGCAGCCACCAGAGCTCCGTCTCCGCCGGCTTGATGTCCGCTTGCTGGTCCGGCGCAGCTAGTGACTAGTAAGATAACTCACACTTTATCTCCCAGAGCGACGCACTCGTGCAGCAGACGGAACACCGCCACGAACTTGTTGGAGCTGTCGAGCGAGTCCAGCGTGTCTCCCTCGCTGAGGTACTGCAGCCACCAGAGCTCCGTCTCCGCCGGCTTGATGTCCGCTTGCTGGTCCGGCGCAGCTAGTGACTAGTAAGATAACTCACACTTTATCTCCCAGAGCGACGCACTCGTGCAGCAGACGGAACACCGCCACGAACTTGTTGGAGCTGTCGAGCGAGTCCAGCGTGTCTCCCTCGCTGAGGTACTGCAGCCACCAGAGCTCCGTCTCCGCCGGCTTGATGTCCGCTTGCTGGTCCGGCGCAGCTAGTGACTAGTAAGATAACTCACACTTTATCTCCCAGAGCGACGCACTCGTGCAGCAGACGGAACACCGCCACGAACTTGTTGGAGCTGTCGAGCGAGTCCAGCGTGTCTCCCTCGCTGAGGTACTGCAGCCACCAGAGCTCCGTCTCCGCCGGCTTGATGTCCGCTTGCTGGTCCGGCGCAGCTAGTGACTAGTAAGATAACTCACACTTTATCTCCCAGAGCGACGCACTCGTGCAGCAGACGGAACACCGCCACGAACTTGTTGGAGCTGTCGAGCGAGTCCAGCGTGTCTCCCTCGCTGAGGTACTGCAGCCACCAGAGCTCCGTCTCCGCCGGCTTGATGTCCGCTTGCTGGTCCGGCGCAGCTAGTGACTAGTAAGATAACTCACACTTTATCTCCCAGAGCGACGCACTCGTGCAGCAGACGGAACACCGCCACGAACTTGTTGGAGCTGTCGAGCGAGTCCAGCGTGTCTCCCTCGCTGAGGTACTGCAGCCACCAGAGCTCCGTCTCCGCCGGCTTGATGTCCGCTTGCTGGTCCGGCGCAGCTAGTGACTAGTAAGATAACTCACACTTTATCTCCCAGAGCGACGCACTCGTGCAGCAGACGGAACACCGCCACGAACTTGTTGGAGCTGTCGAGCGAGTCCAGCGTGTCTCCCTCGCTGAGGTACTGCAGCCACCAGAGCTCCGTCTCCGCCGGCTTGATGTCCGCTTGCTGGTCCGGCGCAGCTAGTGACTAGTAAGATAACTCACACTTTATCTCCCAGAGCGACGCACTCGTGCAGCAGACGGAACACCGCCACGAACTTGTTGGAGCTGTCGAGCGAGTCCAGCGTGTCTCCCTCGCTGAGGTACTGCAGCCACCAGAGCTCCGTCTCCGCCGGCTTGATGTCCGCTTGCTGGTCCGGCGCAGCTAGTGACTAGTAAGATAACTCACACTTTATCTCCCAGAGCGACGCACTCGTGCAGCAGACGGAACACCGCCACGAACTTGTTGGAGCTGTCGAGCGAGTCCAGCGTGTCTCCCTCGCTGAGGTACTGCAGCCACCAGAGCTCCGTCTCCGCCGGCTTGATGTCCGCTTGCTGGTCCGGCGCAGCTAGTGACTAGTAAGATAACTCACACTTTATCTCCCAGAGCGACGCACTCGTGCAGCAGACGGAACACCGCCACGAACTTGTTGGAGCTGTCGAGCGAGTCCAGCGTGTCTCCCTCGCTGAGGTACTGCAGCCACCAGAGCTCCGTCTCCGCCGGCTTGATGTCCGCTTGCTGGTCCGGCGCAGCTAGTGACTAGTAAGATAACTCACACTTTATCTCCCAGAGCGACGCACTCGTGCAGCAGACGGAACACCGCCACGAACTTGTTGGAGCTGTCGAGCGAGTCCAGCGTGTCTCCCTCGCTGAGGTACTGCAGCCACCAGAGCTCCGTCTCCGCCGGCTTGATGTCCGCTTGCTGGTCCGGCGCAGCTAGTGACTAGTAAGATAACTCACACTTTATCTCCCAGAGCGACGCACTCGTGCAGCAGACGGAACACCGCCACGAACTTGTTGGAGCTGTCGAGCGAGTCCAGCGTGTCTCCCTCGCTGAGGTACTGCAGCCACCAGAGCTCCGTCTCCGCCGGCTTGATGTCCGCTTGCTGGTCCGGCGCAGCTAGTGACTAGTAAGATAACTCACACTTTATCTCCCAGAGCGACGCACTCGTGCAGCAGACGGAACACCGCCACGAACTTGTTGGAGCTGTCGAGCGAGTCCAGCGTGTCTCCCTCGCTGAGGTACTGCAGCCACCAGAGCTCCGTCTCCGCCGGCTTGATGTCCGCTTGCTGGTCCGGCGCAGCTAGTGACTAGTAAGATAACTCACACTTTATCTCCCAGAGCGACGCACTCGTGCAGCAGACGGAACACCGCCACGAACTTGTTGGAGCTGTCGAGCGAGTCCAGCGTGTCTCCCTCGCTGAGGTACTGCAGCCACCAGAGCTCCGTCTCCGCCGGCTTGATGTCCGCTTGCTGGTCCGGCGCAGCTAGTGACTAGTAAGATAACTCACACTTTATCTCCCAGAGCGACGCACTCGTGCAGCAGACGGAACACCGCCACGAACTTGTTGGAGCTGTCGAGCGAGTCCAGCGTGTCTCCCTCGCTGAGGTACTGCAGCCACCAGAGCTCCGTCTCCGCCGGCTTGATGTCCGCTTGCTGGTCCGGCGCAGCTAGTGACTAGTAAGATAACTCACACTTTATCTCCCAGAGCGACGCACTCGTGCAGCAGACGGAACACCGCCACGAACTTGTTGGAGCTGTCGAGCGAGTCCAGCGTGTCTCCCTCGCTGAGGTACTGCAGCCACCAGAGCTCCGTCTCCGCCGGCTTGATGTCCGCTTGCTGGTCCGGCGCAGCTAGTGACTAGTAAGATAACTCACACTTTATCTCCCAGAGCGACGCACTCGTGCAGCAGACGGAACACCGCCACGAACTTGTTGGAGCTGTCGAGCGAGTCCAGCGTGTCTCCCTCGCTGAGGTACTGCAGCCACCAGAGCTCCGTCTCCGCCGGCTTGATGTCCGCTTGCTGGTCCGGCGCAGCTAGTGACTAGTAAGATAACTCACACTTTATCTCCCAGAGCGACGCACTCGTGCAGCAGACGGAACACCGCCACGAACTTGTTGGAGCTGTCGAGCGAGTCCAGCGTGTCTCCCTCGCTGAGGTACTGCAGCCACCAGAGCTCCGTCTCCGCCGGCTTGATGTCCGCTTGCTGGTCCGGCGCAGCTAGTGACTAGTAAGATAACTCACACTTTATCTCCCAGAGCGACGCACTCGTGCAGCAGACGGAACACCGCCACGAACTTGTTGGAGCTGTCGAGCGAGTCCAGCGTGTCTCCCTCGCTGAGGTACTGCAGCCACCAGAGCTCCGTCTCCGCCGGCTTGATGTCCGCTTGCTGGTCCGGCGCAGCTAGTGACTAGTAAGATAACTCACACTTTATCTCCCAGAGCGACGCACTCGTGCAGCAGACGGAACACCGCCACGAACTTGTTGGAGCTGTCGAGCGAGTCCAGCGTGTCTCCCTCGCTGAGGTACTGCAGCCACCAGAGCTCCGTCTCCGCCGGCTTGATGTCCGCTTGCTGGTCCGGCGCAGCTAGTGACTAGTAAGATAACTCACACTTTATCTCCCAGAGCGACGCACTCGTGCAGCAGACGGAACACCGCCACGAACTTGTTGGAGCTGTCGAGCGAGTCCAGCGTGTCTCCCTCGCTGAGGTACTGCAGCCACCAGAGCTCCGTCTCCGCCGGCTTGATGTCCGCTTGCTGGTCCGGCGCAGCTAGTGACTAGTAAGATAACTCACACTTTATCTCCCAGAGCGACGCACTCGTGCAGCAGACGGAACACCGCCACGAACTTGTTGGAGCTGTCGAGCGAGTCCAGCGTGTCTCCCTCGCTGAGGTACTGCAGCCACCAGAGCTCCGTCTCCGCCGGCTTGATGTCCGCTTGCTGGTCCGGCGCAGCTAGTGACTAGTAAGATAACTCACACTTTATCTCCCAGAGCGACGCACTCGTGCAGCAGACGGAACACCGCCACGAACTTGTTGGAGCTGTCGAGCGAGTCCAGCGTGTCTCCCTCGCTGAGGTACTGCAGCCACCAGAGCTCCGTCTCCGCCGGCTTGATGTCCGCTTGCTGGTCCGGCGCAGCTAGTGACTAGTAAGATAACTCACACTTTATCTCCCAGAGCGACGCACTCGTGCAGCAGACGGAACACCGCCACGAACTTGTTGGAGCTGTCGAGCGAGTCCAGCGTGTCTCCCTCGCTGAGGTACTGCAGCCACCAGAGCTCCGTCTCCGCCGGCTTGATGTCCGCTTGCTGGTCCGGCGCAGCTAGTGACTAGTAAGATAACTCACACTTTATCTCCCAGAGCGACGCACTCGTGCAGCAGACGGAACACCGCCACGAACTTGTTGGAGCTGTCGAGCGAGTCCAGCGTGTCTCCCTCGCTGAGGTACTGCAGCCACCAGAGCTCCGTCTCCGCCGGCTTGATGTCCGCTTGCTGGTCCGGCGCAGCTAGTGACTAGTAAGATAACTCACACTTTATCTCCCAGAGCGACGCACTCGTGCAGCAGACGGAACACCGCCACGAACTTGTTGGAGCTGTCGAGCGAGTCCAGCGTGTCTCCCTCGCTGAGGTACTGCAGCCACCAGAGCTCCGTCTCCGCCGGCTTGATGTCCGCTTGCTGGTCCGGCGCAGCTAGTGACTAGTAAGATAACTCACACTTTATCTCCCAGAGCGACGCACTCGTGCAGCAGACGGAACACCGCCACGAACTTGTTGGAGCTGTCGAGCGAGTCCAGCGTGTCTCCCTCGCTGAGGTACTGCAGCCACCAGAGCTCCGTCTCCGCCGGCTTGATGTCCGCTTCTTGGTCCGCTATCGCTAAGTCATCTTCTAGCTTTTCCGCTGAAAGAGATGAGCATTTTAGTTAGGTTATTGTGATGAACATTGATTTTAAGAGGAATGAAAATGCCGTATTGCTGCACACTAAGTTTTAATAAAGACAATTAAAATTGGACATTATATTCTATTCTTCTCTCTTTAATCTGTGATAGGCATTTTTCTGTCTATTCCTCTTAAAATCACAACGACTTAGAATTTTGATGTATTTCACAGGTCTCAAATGTACTGCCTGTTCTAACAAATAGATTTGACTATGATGGGTTCATTTTCCTTTTAAGGTACGGAAACCTAAATACAATAATAATAAAAAAACGATAAACAAAACGATCTTACCTTTTATTTTATCCCTCTTATCCCTCGCCTTCAAATGAAAGTTATGCAACACTTGCGGATGCGACCAGATCTTCTGTAGTATATGAAAATCCTTTAAAATCTGTTTCTGTTTCTGTCTTTTCGCGTAAAAATCTATGTAGTGATTGTACAACTGCCATTGGCATTTCGTGAGAGGTATGAATACAGTGTACTCATGTTTCTTGGGCAGGTAGGGGTATAGGACCGAGGCTTCTTGTCTTTGGAGACACCCTTCTAGTACTTTGTGGAGGATGTGTGTACGGGCTTTCATTAGTTTGATGTCTTCTTCGAGCGAGTCTCTGTGCTGACCGTTCATTATTGGATTCTCAAATCTGTAAGAGTTGTTCAAAGGATTATATTTTGCTGTCTTTATCATAATTCATTTGTTTATTTGAAATGAAACCTCCCAAGAGTCAAGTACATAAGAATAATCAAATAAAGTCGTGAGCAATATTTTTGATGCTTTTTACAGAAAACAGACTTGAAATTCCTGAATATTTACAGTGATTTTTAAGTTTAGTTACCAAGTTTTTAAGTTGCAACACTTATGAGAACCAAAGCTAATTTCTTAAATATTTGAGTCGTGCGAAAGCAGAGTGTTAGTGTGAGGTAACCAACAGGAACTAACCAAAATATTAAAGTAACTATATAATTTATCAGCATCTAGTAACCAAAACATTGTTAATTTTCTTTTACAAACCAACAAAAAAATAAAGGATAGATATTCTGAATTCATCTGTATTTTCATTAAGTTTAATTATATATTGGTGTCGATTCTGTTGTTTTAGGAATCCTAACTAAAATCTTAAAATTTCTTAGTTAGATTGACTTAAAATTTATGGTATTCTGTTGCAAATCTTAAAAATACCTAATTTAAAACGTGTTTGACAATCGTAAAATCTCTCTAAGTTTAGTAGTTGGTGTTGCTGTAAGCAAAATAAATATTTTTTCAATAATGTTGCATGTAACTTTTCTGTAACTGCCCTGAATGTTTTTATTCACAAATTACATTAAATTCTAGGTTTTCGTAGTATAAGCTTTGAGCATTCTGCTTGTAAATTTTAATCATGACCAAATTAGGTGCCTCCTAAAATTAAGTTAGACGTCTAATCTTAGCTAAAAATGTGATGCACAGAATACGGTTGTAGCAATTTTAGCTAAGTTGAGTTGTTTTACATCTGTCATCCTAATTTTAAATCTGTCAGTCTAATTTTTAAAACACAGAATAGCATTCGTGGATTTGACGTTTCTAAATCTTAAAATTAGCTAATTTTAGCTAGGTCTAAAACAAGAGAATTGACACCATTATCTATTTTGAGTTTTAGTTGTAGTCGTTCTGAAAAACTCACCGATTAGAATACTCCGAGTAAGTCCCCAACAGGTTAGGCTTGATAAAGTTCACCATACAGAAGTACTCCCTCAAATTATTCTGCATCGGAGTCCCAGTCAACACAATCCGTCTCTTGGTCACCACTCGACTCATGGCCACGGCTAGCACGGAACAATCATTCTTCAACAAATGTCCTTCATCGCATATTATTATATCCGGGCCAGGGTCCAGTAATGCTGTGCGGATTTTGTTGATAATCGTCGGTCGGATCTCGTCTATTTCCGGGTCAAGGGTGGTGAGACTTCGGAACAGTTCGTATCCGAGTATGAAGATGCCGCCGCCGTTGTACCAGTCTTCTAGCTGGTACGCGCGTTGGTAGGTTTTGCGGAGTTTTGACAGCTCGAATACCTGAGGAAAAAGATTTTTGGATTAAGGTCTAACTTGGTCTAACTGGTGTGACTTTTTTATGAATGGATGATATGCCAATGAATGTGAAACATGAAAGTAGAAGAAAATAATTAGAATAATAGAAAAAGTAAGCTGTTTTGAGGCATAGTTAGTCGAAACGGCCGGAACGAATTAATTCAAGTGATATTAGTAGTGGGTATACTTGGTGGGAGACTGGCTCAAAAATATTGCTATAACGGTTGGCCCATTTAAAGTGTCAGCATCTTGTAAGTAACCATATAGCTTTAACACGGGTTGTCAATGTGCAAGTCATTAAAAGAGGAAGCGTTTAAGACGATCTGATCAGAATATTGAAACCCTGAGGCCTAAATTGCAACCTCACCACGAAAATCCAGTCGCTGATTTGACGGCACCGGACTTTTTGTGAAGTTCAAAATTTACATCAACAGCCACGAACTGTGGAATAGCTGAAGGCCAATATTCGACGTTAATTAGCCGCTATAGAGCCAGCACCACTTATTAAGGTCATGGAAAATGCTGAAAATCAAGCTCATTGTGTCTTCTCTTGTAAAGGCGACCATTTAAGTCATATTGTCTTCAAGAAGTGATCCAAATGATTCCTCAAACCCCAGAACAAACCAGTCCAAAAAAGCCATTAAACTCTTAACAGCAAATACATTTACTTAATTATTAACAAAACTAATGCTAACATTTTAATTGGGCCACCCTGTATTACCTGCAGTTTTCTTCTTATTTTTCGTTGCTTGAAAAAGGACATGAAAAGTTTTTAATCGTAAATTTGTGTATTTATTTAGTTTAAAACTAGTTGTTGTTAGTCCGATCATTTAAAATTCGATATTGTGTCAAAAATTTAAGATCCATAGAAAAACCAAGGCAAAGACCAAGGTAACTCTCACAATTGTGAAACTCAAGTAGCAGTGGGCAGGACAAATAGCTGTAGAGCCGACAGCCGCTGGAGCCCTAAGACTTTTGAGACTTTCGACCACATACAGGAAAGAGCAATGATGGTAGGCCTCCACGCGATGAAACAACCTAGTGAAGGTCGCTGGAATACGCTGTAGCGGGCTGCGCAATCTGACATTGTAGAGATCTTTAGGAGGCCATGTCCAGCAGTGGACGTCGTTGAGCTGATGTGATGATGATGATGATAGTGTCAAATAGCCATCACACTACTTTTCGGATATGTTTGATTGTCTATTATAGGTCGTCGTATGAATTTTCGTTACTGAGAGCTGGCGCAATTGTCTTTTCTTTTTCATATAAGTAACCAAGCGGACGTTACAAATCTAGGGAGAACTCTAGTTTTATTCATTCTTAGTAGCGAAGTACGGCCATAAACCTAAAGGTAAGCTCTGTACAAAAGCTTTACTTACAAAAGGGCCTTGACCCTTGAAGGCCCTTTTGTAGACTATTTTATTTAGGACCGAAATATCAGAGTCGAGTGGAATGAGGAATATACTTACATCGTTCCAAAATGTAGCACGACTTCGTACGAAACTTTAGTTTTGGTTACATTAGAGCACTGATGCAACAAAACAAAATTTAGTAATGAAGAAGGCCTCCAGTATTATACGAAAAACAAAAGATGATCGTGCCAGCTCTCAGTAATCCTCACTAATATTAAAAGGTCAATGTTTGGATGATTACTCCGCTTTAGCGGATTTTCGATTTTAATCGAGTTGAAATTTTGAAAAGATTTAGTTCTAGCCCTGGAATAACACATAGTCTACTTTTCATCCCATAAATTAGTTCCCATAGGATACAAACCGTCTTGAGGCGTTTCCATAGGAACAACGCGTGTGAACCCACGGGCAATGAAGTGCCAGCTTCTAAAATACCGACCCGAGAGCTGGTGAGTATCTGGCTCAGCGCATCAGCATTGCCATACAGCGTGGTAATGCAGCCAGTGTCTTGGGGACGCGACGACTGGTATTGACATGGATCAATTGAGCTACCTTTAGACTGTTTGCAACCGTCTGCAGTTAGCTCAACAGTTTCAATTGTATATACTAGTTGTATTTTTTCTATTCCTTGATAGCAAATTTTCTAAAATATATCTCTCAGTTGAAGTCTTAACTCGAGTGATACGGCCGGTATGTGCAACGGCCGCACCGTCAAGTTGCAGACTTACCTTGATCTCGTCGGTGACGGGTCCGATCCACTTGTGTATCTCGTCGACCCAGTTCAGCACCGTCGATAGAGGGCAGCACACTAGCACGCGGTGCATGTTTGCGCGGGGGTGGGTTAAGACCTGTTATAACAAACAATTTAGATACGTAAATAGGTTTTCGATTTAAAATTAAGTAATTAAATAGTATTATATAAACTAAACTCGGTGATGCGACGCGTTATCTGAGAGCATCTACTAGGATAGTAGAGCATAAGCTAGGAATGTACAAAAGATGGTAGTCAGTTAAAATTATCTAAGAGTCGTTTCATGTTACATATATTATTATACAGAGTAACAGAACCATCATTTCATGTAATTTACGGTGTGTAACAAAACCAATATTTCATGTTTATTTATTTATTTAAGAAACATATAGCTTACATATTACATAAATGTTTAGGTTACTTATTGAATATTACTTAAAGCCAAAATTTGTTTCCAATTATGAATAGTTAGGTACTAAGTGAAGGCCGGAAGTTACAGATTTTACAGACGTTTAGTTTAGTTACAGACGTTAAGTTCTAAATAAATGACAATGCTCTAAATGAATGACAACTGAACTTCATTTAAATGACAATTAATGTACGAGTATGGTGGACGTTCTATAATTTATAAATTTAATTATCTATGTATCTACTTTTTTTTTAACATTTGACAAAAACAGTTTAATTTGCAATTAAATATATCGATGTGGTGGTAACGATCATTATGTGTTTTGCAAGCTCTGATCAAAAACCTATTCTGAGCGTAGTTAGTACTGCAAATAGGTACTGTAAATAATGTGTTGGAGCGAGTATTAACCCTAAGACATCTGAATGAAATACAACTCATAAGGAAAGGAGAATCAACAATATTATTTATAATCTTAAACAGAAACTTTTGATCCCTGTGTTCACGTCGTAATTCTAATGATTGAATCTGAATCGATGAACCTTTGAATCTATAGCCTAGTCTTCTTAAAAATTTACTTTGAATACTTTCAACTTGGTCTATCTGAGTAGCGTAGTGAGGGTTCCTAATAAAGGCAGCACTATACGTAGGTAATACAAATGATCCGCCCCGGCTTCGCACGGTTTTATTATATGTATAAACCTTCCTCTTGAATCACTCTATCTATTTAAAAAAACCGCATCAAAATCCGTTGCGTAGTTTTAAAGATTTAATTACATAGGGACAAAACGACTTTGTTTTATACTATGTAGTGATACTGTGTGTGTGTAAAAAAGCCAGCAATGTATGTAAAATACCGTGTGTTAAAGGGCCAGCACTATATGTAAAAAAACTCTGTGTAAGAGAGCCAGCACTATAAGCACAATATGCAACATACCGTGTGTAAGAGAGCCAGCACTTGCAGCGTCTTGCCGAGCCCCATGCAGTGCGCGAGGATGCAGCCGCCGCCGGGCTGACCCATGGCGATGTTCTCCAGGCTCTCGAAACACGCGTCCCACATGAACTTTACGCCTTCGTACTGTGGAAATAAGGTATACTTTAGTGGGACACAGACTGGTTTATTGGAGTAATTTATTGCGTTGAATCGTAAAATGCTTCATCAGAAATGATAACTCACGCATCAGATGTCAGATTATTTTATACAACTCAGTAAATTATGCTTTTTGGCCTGGCCTTTACTGTTTGGTAAATAGTTTATTTATTCTCCATACAATAATGTTAAAAATCACTCGAACAAAATCCTTAATCTTACTATTGTAATAAATGGGAAAGTCTGTGTGAATGTTTGTTATAGGCAATCTCAGTAAGTACTTAAGTTATTTAGATGAAATTTGGTACGTAGATAGTTTGAGACCTAGAATAGGACACTATTGAAATTTGAAATTATTACCTCTGAAGGGGTTAAATAAAGGTAAAGTTTGTATGGAAAATTATATTTCCTTTGTTCAATTTACTCATAACTCGTTATAAATAAACTACAAAGTAAATAATTAAACACGTATTTTTTAGTTTTACGAAACAACCCCTAGGAGGCGTAAAATAAATTTCTGAAATTTGAAAAATAAATTACCATGCGGGCGAAGCCGCAGGGCACCACTTGCATATTGAGAGTTTGTTACTCAAACTTCTGAATAGATTGGACTGATATAATGGACGTATTTCTAGCCCTCGACTAAAACATAGGCTACTTTTCATCCCAAGAGATAGAAAAAGGCTTGAAACGTTTCCAAGGGCGCGAAGCCTCTTCTGCCCGCAGCAGATAGTATCTCCTAGTCCAGAAATAATTTTATTTATTTTCGAATTTTGGGATACTTACAGTTAGATAATTACAAAACTATGATTATTAATCTAAATACATAAAAGTACTTAAGCTGAAGGCTATTTATAAAGTTTCCACTTGTAGCAAAAAAAAAACATGATATAACTATTCAGTGGTAATGGAAGACTAAATTTTATACATGTATCTAAATTTATTATCTAAATTTATGAATCTAAATTTAAAGATATAATAAAGCACACATAAAATAATATAAAAAAAACAAGCTAAATAAAAAACTCTCACTGCATTTCACTGCAGGACTGTAGTAAGCTTTTAAGAGACTATATAATTCCACTGCAGAATAGGGTAGATGACCGGGTAAGAAAAATATTATTATATTTTAATCCATGAGTTATAATTTCGAAATATATTGGACACTTATTTTTTCTTTTGTCAATCAAACAGAAAATTACCAAGATAAAGCGCATTACAGTTGAGAAATAAGGGTCCAATGACGTCACGTCGTTCTATAAAAATGTCCCAGGGCGTGACGTCACGAGCCCCCACTTCTCAACTATCTTCATCATTTTCTGTTTGATTGACAAAAGAAAAAATACCGAGTCCAATATTTTTAGAAATTCTAACAGATGGACTAATTCGATTGTTTTTAGGCATCTAGGTTTTAAATTCTATTAAAAAATTAGCCTATTGTAGTATGCTTTTAAATTCTATTACACAATGTTGCCAACTAACCTGATGCACCTTCATGACCTTGGTGAAGAAGGGATGCACGGAAACCACCGGCCGGTGCTCTTCGAAGTCGAACTCCAGGCAGACTTCATCATCTATTACTAACACGTCCACTCCTTTTTCTATCTTATGCAATTCTCTCTGAAAACAAAATTGGGCTATAGAAGATGGCTGAAAACCGCACTTAGATTAGTTCGGGACACATACCATCAAATAAATTTTATTTTATTAAAAACTAGCGACCCGCCCCGGCTTAGCACGGTTTTATTATACGTATAAACCCTCTTGAATCACTCTATCTAGTAAAAAAAACCGCATCAAAATCCGGTGCGTAGTCTTAAAGATTTAAGCAGTCAGAGGGACACAGGGACAGAAAAAGCGACTTTGTTTTATACTATGTAGTGAAGTACTCTGTCCTTATTAAATAATGCTGGACAATCCACACAGCATCATCAAGCAAATAGCCATAAGCTAAGCAGAGCTTGTGTTATGGGTATAAGATTTCTGATATACCTACTAAGTTATCATTATATAGATAGATGTTTATTTTTACATAGACAAAACCCAGAACCTCGAACAAATATTTACATAGATTTGTCGCAAGGCGGGAAAGGGACCGGCAACCTCCTGTCTCGCATATCACTACATAGTATAAAACAAAGTCGCTTTCTCTGTACCTATGTATGCTTAAATATTTAAAACTACGCAACGGATTTTGATGCAATTTTTTTTAATAGGTCGAATGATTCAAGAGGAAGTTTTATACGTATAATAAAACCGTGCGAAGCCGGGGCGGGTCGCTAGTAAATAAATAATTCCGGACAGTCCACACAGCATCATCTAGCCCCAAGCTAAGCAGAGCTTGTGTTATGGGTACTAGATGACTGATATACTTTTTTATTATACATAGAAAACACCCAGACCAACGGAACAAATTTCTGCAGATCGATGTTAATAGTTTTGAGGATACAGGTTCTTCTGAGTTCGATTCCCGCCTCGGAACATCTGCAGAAATTTGTTCCGTTGGTCTGGGTGTTTTCTATGTATAATAAAAAAGTATATTACACAAATTTGTTCCGAGGCGGGAATCGAACTCAGAAGAACCTGTCTCCTCAAAACTATCATCACATCGGCCGTATAAATAGCATTTAGGCTGACCCTTGGGCTGAAGCCGAGACGCTGTATAAACTCGCAGGATTAAGCCTTAGATTTATTATTTTCATCGTTTTGTTTGTTTGTAGAAACATTTGAATTATTGACCCTTATAATTCCAGTAAGGAATTTAATAAAGCATTTTATATTGCCTAAAAGCAAGCTATTTAAGTTTATGCTTTAAGAATGTATTTTAAATTATCTCAAGTACGGAAAGAGAAACTCATGTAGGAATGCATCATGAAGGAAGAGAGAAAGAGACTAGTCTCTTTCCGTACTTGAAATCAATTAAACAGTCCTTGTTTAATTTGCTTATTAGCCCCACCATTGACTAGAGCATTTTCTACCTATAGAAATGAAATATATTATAGCTAAGACTTACCAATTTATTCTGTCTCATGATGAGTCTTCTCTTCCTCTCAAACTCTTCCATATTCGCCATGACAGTGCTACGTGCCAGTGATTTCTTATCTATGACCTGCAAAGAATTAATATTATTTGAATAAAAAAACATAAGAGTTTCTACCATAATATGGTAGAAACTCTTATGTTTTTTACCCTTCAAGACAGGCATTATATTATAATGCCTGTCTTGAAGGGTGATGGTAGAGCATATGAAAGTAATATAAAATAAAGAAGTGAAAGAAATATGTTATTCGTTTATTCATATACTCATCATATACGAATAAACATAATTTTGCCCTGATTCACAAAACGGCCTTCGTCTCAGCATGAGCCAGTTGTAAACTCGTTGCAACCAGCGCTGGTCTTCTGACATCATCAGCCTATATTAGTCCACTGCTGGACATAGGCCTCCACTAATGAGCGCCATAGCGCCCTGTCTTCAGCTTGACGCATCCAGCATCTGCCAGCAGTCTTTCGCACATCGTCATCCCACCTAGCCGGAGGGCGTCCTACACTACGTTTGCCAAGTCGCGGTCTCCACTCAAGAACACGTTTACCCCAACGGTTGTCGGTTCTTCGCGAGATATGGCCGGCCACTGCCACTTCAGCTTGCTAATTCTTTGAGCTATGTCGATAACTTTGGTTCTCTGTCGGATGTATTCATTACGAATCCTATCCTTCAGAGAAACTCCGAGCATAGCTCTTTCCATAGCTCGCTGAGCGACTTTGAACTGGTGGACCAGCCCTACCGTGAGTGTCCACGTCTCAGCTCCGTAGGTCATTACGGGTAGGACGCACTGATTGAAAACTTCTCTTCTTCTCTCTCCTCGGTCTTCTGACAAGCCATGTCGTAATGTAAATCAACGTTTAGATATAAAATTGGTATTTGTCGTGTGTCGAGAACACTGTAGTCACTGAGGCAGGACCCAAATTTTAAGATACATTCTGCAATGAATGGCTAATAAATAAATAATGCTGGACAATCTACACAGCATCAACCCAAAATAAGCAGAGCATGTATTATAAGTACTAAATGATTGAAATCATTAATAAAATACATTAGGTACATAGAAAATAGCCAACACCATGGAACAAATATTTGTTCCAAGGCGGGAATCGAACCCGCTACCTCCTGCGACGCAGGACATTCACCCACCACGCAACTGAGGTTGTCAAGTCAATACTGATCAAGTACAAGCTACTGGCCTATGTCCAGTAGTGGACTAATATAGGTTGATGATGATGCGACAAGCTAGTGGGCCATTGTAGGACTATTATATATGTTTAGGTACTCAGACCTGCTATGCGAAATCTGTGTCGCCGCTTCTTCGTCAGTAAATCAATATCTTTATTTCTATAGTCTTACAAAAGAAGCACTTAGACAAGTGAAATTTCAAACTATAGGTACATAATTATCAAAATAATATCCTACTAATATTATAAACGCAAAAGTTTATATGGATGGATGTCTGTTACTCTTTCACGCAAAAACTACAGAACGGATCTGGATGAAATTTGGCACAGATATAGATTATAGTCTGGAATAACACATAGGCCGGAATATTACTATTATTTATACCGGAATTCCCACGGGAACGGGAATTACGCGGGTGAAACCGCGAGGTGCTGCTAGTAAGAAATAAAGTGATAATTGATTTTCTCTCCACTTCATTCTTTTGTCCACAAGTGGAAGAAGAAGAAGTCAAGTCATGTGCTGTAATGTGAAAATATAAATCTAAGAATGAGGCTATTGTGGAGGTTACCTTTCTAATGTTACGTCGTCCTTTGAAGAGGCCGGCGGCCGCGCCTCGTTTGCCCGTGATGATTCCATCCACGCCCTCGTTGTTGTAAAGCTCGTTTGATAGGAATCTGAAATCGTTATTGATTTTTAGATACAGATATAGGATAATTTTAAAATTAAGCTAACATAGTATGTAAATTTTATAAATATGTACTTACTAACTTACTTTTTTAATGTGTATAGTGTGCCAAGCCAACTGTGTTCCTACCTTCTTATGTATCTGTGTGTCTGTGCCGTTTCTTAGTCAAATAAATATATCTTTATCTTTATATCAAAACATTAGTTCATCCTACTAATATTATAAACGCGAAACTTTGTAAGTATGGATGGATAGATGGATGGATGGATGTTTGTTACTCTTTCACGCAAAAACTACTGAACGGATCGCGCTGAAATTTGGCACAGAGATAGATTGTAGTCTGGAATAGCACATACGCTATATTTTATCCCGGAATTCCCACGGGAACGGGAGTTACACTGGTGAAACCGCGAGGCGCTGCTAGTTATTCATAAAACTAACGACATGGCAGGTTTATTTTATGTACCTATATAGAAAGAAAATTTTATTGTAGATCACGCCAGATTTTTGAGGGTTAAACATAAGTTGTCGGTCTTGAATAGTGGCAGACAAGGAACGTGGCCGTATGGAGGATTTAGGGGTTTCACACTAGTTCGATTCCCGCCTCGGAACAAATTTGTGTAAGATCTGCAGAAATTTGTTCCGTTGATCTGGGTGTTTAAAATGTATTATAAAAAAATATCTATCTATGTACGTAAATTATTAAATATATCAGTTATCTAGTACCCATAACACAAGCTTTGAGTAGCTTACTTTGGGGCTAGATGGTGCTGTGTGGATTGTCCAGCACTGTTTATTTATTTAGTAATGTTTAATGTACCTCAGTTGTCTTTGACGTTCGAGGCGCTTCTTTCTGTTTCGCCTGTTGCGGCCCTGGTTATTCTCTCGTTTATTCTTCCGTTCTGCTTCATTACGTCTCTCTATGAATTCGTTCACTAGCTTAGCCCGTTTCGCGTCGTCCGCACTGTAAACGAAAGGATGTTATAGATAGGTGGAAGTGTTCCAGTTAGCTGAATAGGTAAAACCATTTAATTCAAAAAAGTTCGCTATTTTCACTATTATTATTATACTGAGAGATTCTAATATTAACGTAGGTTATGTAACACATGTTTTGATTGTTTCTATTATTATGATAGTAACTAGTAGTTATGAGAAATATTTTATTTAATATAATATTATAATTACATATTATTATTATTATTTTTTTACATTTCAATAGCCTTAACATTTGTCATTGGCTGTACATAATCTTAAGTAGGATTGTCTTTTAAAAATATCTTCTGTAGTCTAAGGTTCATAAAAGTAATATATTAAAAATATACTTACACAACATCTTCTTTCTTCCCCAACCGCTTGAGAAGTTTCTCTTTGGTTGAAACCCATTGCTTCTCTTCTTCTGAAGAAGAATCGTCGTCGGATTTAACGCGGTCCTTGGCCGGTCTTTTTGAGCTTTTCTGAAAAAAAGTAACAATATTAAAACACTACATCATAACCCCAGCAGTAGGTAAATCTATATATATAAAAGAAAGTCGTGTTTGTTACTACACTTATAACTCGAGAACGGCTGGACCGATTTTTATGATTTTTGTGTTTTTGGATTTGTCTTCGTCGGGAATATAATAGCATATTATGTAATAAAAATATGATATTTGACAAATAAATAAATAAACCCGCGGGCGACGCTGCGGGGCAAAGCTAGTGTAGATTAAAGATACATTTTTGCATTTGATGATGATGATAATAAATGAAATGTTTTAGCACCCTAAATGTAATTAAAAACTTCAACTATGAAAATACCTTGCTATGTTTGGCCTCATCTTTCGGACTTGTATCCTTTACTTCGGTTTTAATATCATTCTGTAAAACTATGGGCGCGTGTAGCAAGTTCAACTCTTTATTCATCATTTTGTCAGCAGTCAGCATAAGAGACTCTGAGTCTTGATTGTTAACTTTGGTCTTCGATTTGGGTCCAGTTTTCTTGTTTTTCTCTGCATAATGGTCTTTCGGTTCTTCCTTTATTTTCTTTCCGCCTCCATCCGAATCGCTTTCATGATCATTCATTAAAAGATTCTTTGCTAGGTTGTTTTCCGAAGAACGTGCTGCCATCTAAAACAAAAGGTTATTTTACAAAGTAATTAGTATTTATTTCTGCCCTTACCATCAGATCTAAGGAGAACATGTATTACTCTTTTCATGTAAAACCTCACCAAATTAAGAAATACTTACAGGAGGTGGCGTCTCATCTTCTGGATGACCTCCATCATCATCCGAAGGCACAAGTTCATCACAGTGATCAGAGAAAGTAGGGCTTGAAGACTTTGAAATATTCCCAGAGTTAAGTTTACTCAAACCATCTTTGATTGTTTTTGATTTACTCTTCATTTTTCCATCTTTGTTGTCCTTGAAATCTTTTCCACTTCTGTTCAAAGACTGCAAGTTTATGAGTCTGAAATGTAAGTATTATTATTAATTTAATTATGTTGAGTGTTTATTACTTAATATAATTTAATTTTAAATACAATACCTGTCAACTTCTTGGTCATCTAGATCTTTGTCCATAACATCTTGATATTCTTTGTATATCTCAACAAATGATTCTGGAAGTTTTTCTAAAATAATCTGAGCATTTGCAAACAGTTTAGGGTCATTCTGATTAACATTATAACAATGCCAGCCATGACGTTCTATGAAATCATTGCGTTTGTCTTGGTCTATTATGTTATTTTTATTCTTATGTTTTTTAGGCCCTGGACGTTTTCTCGGTTCATCATCAAACATTGGCATGGTGGGTTCACATTCCAAGAGTTCCACAGGTTCATCTGGGTTAATAATTGGACCAGAACCAGCTTCGGAAATAACTTCTGCAGTAGCTTCTTGGGCATCATTGTGTTCTCTATTTTGGCTATGATCCTCTTCAACATCAGGCAAAATTCTGTTATAGAATTGCATTAACTTTTGATAGTTTGATGTGTCTTTCTGATCGATAACACTGAATCCAGAAAACTTTTCATTGTATGTATGTACTTCTGTGCCATCTAATGTTTCAGTAGAATCCACATTATTGCATTGAACTAAGTCTTGTTTTTTCTTTGTTTTAGTAATGTCTACACTGGATTGTTTATTTTTCGGTGTCTTTTTATCTTTCACATCCTCACTTTTTTTCATTTTATCATTGGTATCTTCATCTATTTTATTGAGGCTATAGAGGGTATCGGAATCTGAATCGTCTGTTTCTACTGTTTTCTCTTTCTTGCTATTATCTTTCTTTGAAGCTAGTAAATAATAAGAGTCAGAATCAGAGTCAGATGATTGAATCTTTTTCTCTTCTTGTCTTATTTTTTCTCTCATTCTTCTTGTCAACACAGCAACTTCATTTTCGGGTGTTATCTTGTCACTTACAGCAGGCACTTCTTTTGGTACCACCGGGCCTTCTTTATTAGTGATCTTTACATCTTTTTTATTTTTTTTCTTTCTCTTATCTTTCTTTTTACCTGCTTTTTTAGAACTAGTATCATCATCATCGGAACTGAATTCCAAGAGACTGCTTTTAGCTCCAACAAGATGTAAAGGTTCAAAAGTGTGAGGCACTAACAAACTCATATTAGGGTCATGTCCTGGCTCTAAGTCTGGCTCATGTTGCCTGCGTATTCTTAAACCACTCTGGCTAAATATCTCATTATTATCATGAGGGTCATCCATTGATTCATCCATTGCTTGTATCATCTTGTTTGTTTTAACAAATTGCTCAAATGAGTCAACATTATAGCTTGAACTACAAATAATTGGAGATCCAACTGATCCTATTGGATCCATCAGTTCTTTTTTCGTGATTATTTCATCCGGTATATGAGTCATTTCACTCAACGCATGTAATCCTTCATCTGGATATGTAACTGGCATTGGTTGAATTGGTTCAGATTTAACAATTGATGTATCAAGTATGTTCTCTTCAGCAAAATCTTCTATAGGTTCTCTTTTGATGTGTGGTGTAACTTCAGCTGGCTCATGAATTGTATCATGAGTTTCTTCCATACTCTCAGTAGTATCAACATGTGGAGTAAAGCAAGAACGAAATTCCTGCATCTGCAGTTGAGATGCCCATCCATTATCATCTGCTTCATTAACTGCATTGTAATCAATTTCATCATGATCAACATAGTCATTATTATCAAATCCATCTGAGAAATGTGAACTATCTTGAGATTGCTTTCTTATTCTTACAGGTTCTTGAAGACAATCAAATGCTTCTTCTGACAAAGTGTTTATACAGTTTATTGTAAAATTTTCGTTTACATAATTTTCAGCATGCGTTTCTGAATGAAAAGCAGAATCACTAATTTCCTCAATGGTGCTTGGATAGAGGTGATGTTTGATGATTTCAAAAGCAAGACTCTTTAATGGTTTGATCTTACTTACATGAGCATGAGATGCATTGGGTTGATCACAATGTTTTTTTGTAATTCCTTGTAGGTTTTGTATAAGTTCTAAACATAACCTCAATAATGAATTTGGATTGTTGGAAATAACATCATAATCAGAAAGATGTGATTCTTCTTCGTTTGAATGAATATAATCTAGGTGAAATTCATCACCAAAATGGCTATATCCATTCACTAAAATGTTATTGTTAAAAATAACATCATTTAGTGTTGTATGGTTTTCTTGGCTATTTCCTGATGTGAAAAATATTTTCACAATTTTTTTGTAACATAATTTAGTGAGTGTTAAAACTTGGTCTTGGCTGGTCTTGTTTATTGGATCGTTTAGTTCTTGTTCCTCATTTTCATTATTACCATCAAAGAAGCCATAATCATCAGTCCAATAATTGGCTTCTAATTTACTGTCAGTGTTGATTACACTATTTACATCAAGTATATTTTTTTCTTCAGTAGTTTCCTCATTATCATTAGCTTTATGTACATCATCTGAACTATTTTTATTATGGAGATTTGTTCTTATAACATCCAAGCACAGCCGAAATAAAGTTACAGGCCCTTTTGTGTCACCCCCATCTGTAACATTACATGTATATTTTTCAATTTCCATGTTCTTTTTATGCATACATTTGAGTATAGCTTTAGCGCATAGGGTGAAAAGTGTTTTCGGACTTTCATATAGATTTGTTTCATTAATGATACCATTTTGTTCTGGTATTTCAATATTGTTATCCGGTGAAATCACATTGTCAGTGGCCTCCAACTCATTCACAAAGTAATAGCATACATAATGTTTTTGGATACAGGTCCAATCATTGTTTATGAATGGTGCACATGTAAGTAGGGCTTTCTTACGATTGTAGCTTTCGAAAAAGTCACTTACCATTTTATTGGTTATCACATCAGGTGGTTTCTTATTTCGGCTGTCCTGGGCTAAAAAAGACTGAGAAGGAGTGACTTTTTTAACCATTACGTTTTTGTTTATCCAAACTGCATGTCTTCCTTTTATTTCTAGTTTCTTTTTTCCTGGAACAGGCTTCTCTGGAGCACTTGGCTTCTTGGCAATTTTTATAGAAAGTTCTTTGTTCAGAAAAACTGTCTTTGGATTCACTTTAGGTGTAGATTTCTGTGGTTTAGACCCTGAACCATTTGCACCAACTACTTCAACAATCTCACAATCACTATCGCTATCATCTTTTGGTTTTGGGGCAATTTTTTTAGGAACTTCTCTACACAATGTTAGTTTGTGCTCATCTAAGAAGGCTTCATACTGATTAGCCAAGTCTTCTTCCATTTGTAATAAATTGTGCTTCGCAAGTTTGAATAGCAAGAATGATTTTCTCACGCAATAGTCCATTTTGTGTGTATCTGTCACATTTTCAGGGTTTATTTTCTTTTTCATAAAATCCTCAGATTTTTGTGACATCAGTTGTCCCAACTCAACAGTAGTTCTGACCACACTACATAAAAATTCACATGCTTTTTCTGCCTGTCCAGGAGTCAAATCAACATTCATTTTCATCGGAATATCATAGGGAGCACTTGTTTGCACACCCATGGTGGATGTACTGGGTTTTATGGTTTGAGTACATATTTCAAAAGTTTTTTTAGGTTTTGTTTGATCAATGACAGGTATTTCTAGAGGAACTACAGTGTCAATACTTTCTTTGGTTGAAACCTTTTTAATTTGTAAACCGCTATTTTTATTTGATGCAATGAAGTTTTGGAATTCATTTGATTTAGCCCATGCTTCAGCTGGTGGTCTTAAAGTCTCATCTATCTTAATCATTGTAGTTTCAAGACATCCTTCAATATCATTATCATCACCTTTTGGTTTTATGGTACTCACAAGAGAATTATCCAAAGATTTGGGTGCAGCAGTACTTACTGATGAACTTCCGGCAGTAGATAGAGAGTTCTTTGGTTTTCTCCCTCTTTTAAAAGGCGACACACCAAATGGTGCCTTTCTCTTTTTTCCAAATTCATCATCAATATCATCATCTTCACTGTCTGATGAGGATGATTTAATTTTCCCACCACCTTTCTTTTTACTGTCACTTCGTGGGACATATTCATCATCAGAATAATATTTTGTTCCCTTTTTTCTTCGTTTAGGTTCATCATCAGATGATGCCACATCTGCAAAAGGATCTTCTTCCTCAGAACATTCATCATATACAAAGCTTTTCTTTGCTATCCTTCTCCTTTTAGATGTATCTTCAACTAACAAGCAATCACCTTCAGCTGTTTGATCAGTTTTACTATCAATGGAAGTATCTTTCACTACTTTATCTATGTTATACTCAAATTCTGGTAATAATGGTACTTTTGAGTTTCTACGTGTTGAACTGGCACCAGCAGTTTCTGATATAGTATTATCAATAATGTTAGGTTCTCCTAATATTAAGGCTAGATCATTTTCTATGTTATCAATTGGCATTGATCCTATTGAATCATCTACAATTGGGTCAATATCCACAGGATTTGGATTTGTCTCAATTTGCTCACTTGCTGATGCTGATGTGATCTCACTATGAGCTAGGTTATTTTTTAATTTGCTCAGACAAACATCATCACCATCATCATCACAACTTCCTTCTTCATTGGGTATTTTAATTGGAATATTTTTGTTAGCCTTCTTGCCTTTATTTTTTCTTCTTTTAGAAGTGTTTGGAGTCACTTTTTTTCCATTGTCACTAGGTGCTGTTGAATCCAGTTCTATTTGACAGTCATCTTCAGGCTTAGTAGAATCCACAGTTGAATTTTCACTGTTTTGTAAATTATTTACCTGTTTTTCAGCCGAAGTTGGTGTGGCTTTGGATTTTCGAGCTCTTATAGTTCTGTTTTGCTTACCTTGTTGTTGAACAGGAGTTAATTCATCGCTTTGTTTGCCACGAGTAGCTGGCCTACCTGTACTTCCTTTTTCATGAAGCAAACTCGAGTCTGCATTTGTGGAATCTGGTTCCGGTAAAGACTGAACTGGAGGCACTTTTTTTGGTCGACCAGGGCGACGTTTAGCAGGTGTTACTGTTTCAGAGTTCGACACTGCAGTCAAGGGATATTTGGCGGTATTTGGTATTCTTCCACGTTTAGTTCTTCGAGGATAGACAGGTTGAGGATCTCGAGCTGATGGTTCCTCATTGTTTTGATCTAAGGTAGTGCTAAGAAAAGAATCCTGAATCATAGACGTACTATCTTCAACTACATAGTTTTGGTCTCCAAGACCATCACTAGATAGATTAAATTTTTCTTGATTTGAATGTCCAATATTGCTGGGCTCGTTGTCATTTGTAACTGGAAGGTTTTCATAAACATTATTCTCAGAAATGTCTAAGAGTTGCAGGCCGGTACCATTATGATTGTTTACTTGGGCTTGATCGTCATTTTCCAATACCACTTCATTATCGTACGGAATTTCGTTCAGCTCATCGTTTAGGTCAGGAACAATATTTTGTTGAGGTGCAATATCCGAAAGTGTAATAAAATCCTCTTCTTCAAACAAGGCTTCAGATTGAAACTTATCAAAAGCATCCTCACTTGCAGTCAAATGGCTCGCGTCCAATTTATTTTCCGACATGATGGTTGTTTTGCTTTGACAATGTCGAACAAATACAACTAAACATTATTGTATTACAGTATCTACACACTTCTAATTGTTCACACTTTTTGAGGAAAACTTAGAAAACATTAGAATTCACAAATATTTTCACAAATTAGCATCACCAAACGCGACGAAACGAAAAGAAAACTACCGAGTAGAGGTAATCAAAAAAGAATGTAAGAATGAATACGAACGAAAAGTCAGTTTGTTTACTTTTCTTTCCGCTAGTCGCAAGTGGCGCTGTGCATCAAGTACGGTGGGATTCCACTAGGGTTGCCCACCAAGTACATTGTCATTTTATATTAGGTATTTTAACTCCTAAGTAAAAATTAAAGGGCCAATCCACGTAAAACTAGATATCAGTTTTTATTTTTAAACATATCGAGCCTCCAGTAAAAAAATATGTACCAACAGGTGTAGTCAAGTCAAGATCTGCAGGGGTATTTTGATTCGACGGAAGATAATATCAGAGAATTAGACGATACGGTACTGAAGGTACTGAAGGAAGGGCGGTCTGCATACATACCTACATAATTATTTAACGTAGTGGTTTTATTCTTATTGCATAGGTACATACTCTCTGCATGTACACAAACAAAACAGACCGATCCCACTTCCTCCCTCCGACTTACCAGCAGTGTTTCCACCTTTGTCATTTACGGTTTAGATCAAGCCTTTTTTACCTAGCTTAGCAAAACCACCAAACAACTAATGTGTCTTGTTGTGATATTACTCCGTCAGTAATAGAAAGTGCGAGGACAAATATTACCTGAATTGTATTCGTATTGTATTTTCTTTAATTATCAAAAACTAACAAACTACCTATTCGTAATTTTGAAGAACTATAATCCGAATCTAAACTAAAACCTCCTGCGTTCAACTCATTAAGATCGGATGGTGCGAGGGGCATCTGTATTTTAATTCATCGGCAGAGTGATTACGGTAAAATCTCGCATCCAATATTTGACTTAAGAAGCCCTTTTGATGGCCTTCACGATTCCCATCCATCCAATTGCAAATAAATTATCCATCGAAAGACAATTGCCAGTTCCAGCTAAATTGAAGCCCATGAATGAACCAAATTAGTGTATTTGACACTAAATAGAACGATGATAATTCTCATTTTCAAGTGCAAATTTGAAAGGGAAGGATACAAACCAAAGATTATATTATAGTAACGTAAGGTACCTACTTGGTCTTAGATACAAACAATACTATTTCAGTTGATGAAGGAGTTTTAAGGACAAGATTTACGCAAAAACACTGACCTCACTTGTATATTAGAGGTCAGTGCGCAAAAACGATAACGAAACGTAGGAATCCGCTTCGTTCACTTCATGTTCATTCAAATTGACTATCCAGCCATACAAATTGTGTAATTCAATTTTTCCCATCCATGGAATCAGAATGTTTATTACCCGGTTTCCCATCCATGGATCCATTCAGAATAGCGTTAATATAATTACTCAGCGGAGTGGGATCGTGACCAAGGACAGCCCACCAAGGACAGCCCGATGCGTCTGACAAATAGACTTATTGATGCGAAAGTTGTAATATAAAGCAGCCTCCACATGCTTGGCAAACAACGGCAAATTTTAATATCAAACACCAAACAAAAAATCTAAACGTGTGAACATGCTGATTGTGGAGGTTCTGTGTGTGGGTCTTTGGTTGTTTTGTTTTTGTGGGGCTAGTGATCGGCTTCGGTGTCAGTTTCATGCACAAATCAAAGGGTGTTTGGCAAACGTGTTTGCGATGTACGCAAACGCTTGGCAAAAAGTAGTACCTACTAAGTACTTACTCGTAGTATCGTCTTCCAGTCCCACCCATATTTGTCCATACTTTCGCGAAGCCTAGGATACCGTATTTGTGTTCTTTGATTGTGTTTGGTTTATGGCACGTGTTTAGTGATTCTTGGTGTTTGTGGTAAAACCTAAGCATGTGTAGATGCGGCTTTAGAGAGAAGAAGGGAGACACGTTGAAATAACTTCTGCTTTTTTATGCTACGAAGAAGACAACAGACAGACAGCATAAAAATATAAACATAATACAATACCTACAGATTTTTCGTTTTCTACTTGTCTTCTGTTTTGTGAATCTATTCTACAAGTTATATGGGTGTTCAGCAGACGTTTCCTTGAAAAAATAATAATACCCTTAGCAGAAAAATCAAATGCTTGATCACCATGTATTTTCCTATAGGATGGCCAAAAGTCCTAAAACCTGTTGGTGCTGATAATCAAATTATAAGGCAAATAGTATCTAATCGGGATAAAATATTATTTGCATCCCTCACTGACGATTCTCTTACAGTCTGGTTTTGTAAGGTAAGTGTAAGGGATGTTACAAGATTGTACATTGTTCTCCTCACAACATTCAGCCAACTCTTCCTAGTCTACAGCCGAGAGTCAGAAGGCCATCACAAGTTGGCAAAACACCCAAAACACTGTCGGCGGCCTATTATTTATCCACTGTTACACCAACCTGCCTAGCTTTGTCGATGACTTGGCAGTACACTCCAATGACATCAACAATATATAACTTCATTATTCAAAACTTAACTCTACCAGATTACCTATCAATTTAAACTCAAAGTCTTTTTTTTCCTTAAGACCTTACAGGACACTTGGTCACATCATAAAAGTCATGTTATACTTAAATACCTAATTAAAAATAGGAAATAAAATGTTCATTTTGATTTTTGTTCACTTCAATCTTTTTAAGGTAAAGTAAAGAAGCGAACAGGAAACCTTTACTTTGATAGGTTTAGTTTTTAAGTTAGAGCAAATTTTGTCCTAAGCTTTTTTATCTTATAATAAATCCGATATTTTATAGTAAGTAAGTCTTTTTACAAAGAATAGTTTTGATAATATATGTACCAGTTTGTATGTTAGATGGAACCCCATTAAAACGGGTCTCTAATTTTAAGTATTTAGGGCATATTGTTCAGGAGAATCTTAGTGACGAGATGGATATAGAGAGGGAGCGAAGGGCGCTGGCTGTGAGAGCCAATATGTTGGTTCGAAGGTTCTCTCGTTGCTCAGAAGAGGTCAAAATTAGTCTGTTTAAATCGTACTGTCAAACCTTCTACACGAGTAGCCTTTGGACCACGTATACTCAAAAAGCAGTAAGCTCCCTTCGCGTCCAGTACAACAATGCGTTTAGGATGTTGTTGAAGCTCCCGCGGTTCTGCAGCGCCTCTGGCATGTTCGCCGAGGCGCGCACCGACGGCTTCCACGCCTGCATGCGGAAAAAAACCGCTTCACTGTTGCGCAGGTGGCGCGCGAGCTCCAACACCATCCTGAGCGCATTGTCCGATAAATGGGACAGTCCACTTATAAGGCACTGCATTCGAACAATGCTGCAATAGCGGATTCGAATGTGGTGCTAAAAAACTGTTACTTTTTTCTTATAAAATATTTTCTGCACACCCTGTAATTTCTACTAACATAGCATAAGCTCTTACTAACTGCAATATGGATCATGGTCTGAAATAAAAACATTATTATTATTATTATTTACTGATAATTTTTGCAACTCACTTGGAGTTTTGTTGTAGAAGCATAAACATGCCATTTGAAAGATACATTAACCTTGTTTAGTCTAGTTGTAGGCAAACCAAGTTGATTTTTAGTTGATTTCACTATTATATGTATATCACTATTAACCCAAGTACATATTAATATTTTGTATTTTCAGCCAACTGTACCTATTGTATATCATAGACGGAATGAAGAATCTTTGCAGAGACTCGGTCTTAATGTTGGAGTGGAATGGAAGCCAGATTCATCAATGTTATGCATTTCAGTAAGTATTTTTACTATATGGTAGAATAGAACAAAGCTTGGAACTGTCAAAGAAAAAGGCAAAAATACCTATGGTACTATTCAGCACTGTATTTACAATTTACATTAGCTTTTTTACGAATTATTACAACAAAAAAATTACCCCTAAAATTAAGTACTTATAGTAAATGTTTAATCTAGAGTCTCTAGTTAATTTAAAAGTCACAGCTACAGCATTGCTCAAATGGCAATGCTGTAGCGCTGTGCCTGATACATCAGGGAACTTAGAGAACAAAAGTTCTGTAGACTGCAGGGTCGTCTAGATGCCAGATGACATCTGCTGGGAAATTTTGAAATACCTATTGGCAGAAGGGAATTTGTATTAGATATTTTATTTTTTTATTGTAACAAATGTGTATTTCAGACCTCAGAAGGACATCTCATTCTGTTCAACGTGGAGTCCCACAGTGAGAACACAGCGTACCAACAGTACGACCCACCAACGGCCAGCCTGCGCAGAGATTCGGCTGAGTTATTTGTGAAGGAGGTCATTCCATCCTTGAAAATCACTCTGGTAATTCAAAAATATAATAGATAATGATTGATAATTCACACAGCATCACCTAGCCATGAGCTAAGGCGGGAATCGAACAAGCAACTTCCTATGTCACAGGCGGACCTTCGCCCGCCGCGTCACGTTGGTTGTCAATTTTTTTGTTTTTAAATCTGCGTTCAATTCTTTTAATTATAAGCAGGTGTGTTGTGAGCGCTGGGATTTGCAGGGTGAGAGATCCATTGACCTCTTCTTCCTTCTTTTCATAAATCTAGTTAGATTATGTGGTGTCTTTTCAGCCTCTTAGGATAGTTGACGGTTGTCAATTCGGCTGCAATAATTTAATAAAAAATAATAGATTATAGTTACAACAACGCTGAACTTCCGTCGTGATGGATGGATGTATTTTACCTATTCATAAAACTACTGAAATTTGAATAGACATAGGTCTAGGCCAGGCAATATTTCATCAATTTTAACGCTGGTGGAACCGCAATTCACCCCGCCATATCCCAGCTTCCGTTATATCTTGGCCTATGTCAAACTCAGGCTTTTTATCTAGCGTAAAATAGATAAAAATTGCATCATATCCTTTAAAAGTTTAATGTGTTGAATTTATTTCAATATTTAATTGCAATTTTTATTATGCAACAAGCATCGTCCCGCAACTTCGCCCGTATGTAAATTTATTTGTCAAATGGAGAACTCAAAAATTCATCGTCAAATTAGTATGCCATCGCGCGCTCTGTGATCTATCTGTGCGTGGTTATTTGTTTGTTTGACTCATCCTACTAATATTGTAAACGCGAAAGTTTGTAAGTATGGATGGATGAATGGATATTTGTTACTCTTTAACGCAAAAACTACTGAAAGGATATGGATAAAATTTGGCACAGAGATAGATTCTTATATAACACATAGGCTATATTTTATCCCGGAATTCCCACGGGAACGGGAACTACTCGGGTGAAACCGCGAGGCGCTGCTAGTGTCACATAAATACACACATGTTTCATTATTTACACCAAGGTGTATTTCTAGTAGGATTGTATAAAAACCAATCTTATTTCAGTTCAAAGAGATTCTAGTATGGGATGGCCAGATAACCCGCATGTGCTGTATATCAGGCACAGAGATACTGGTGTGCACCACTCGCTCGCACCTCCTGAGGTACCGCTGGGACGGAACTCAGAACAGGGATTACTGCCTTGACCTGGGCAGGATACCATTCTCTATTAACCAGCAGGTTTCTAAGGGTGAGTGACTCTTTTACAGTGCTATAAAAGTTTTTGTTTTATTATTTGGAAAACAGACAGTACTTAGTACATATAAAAAGATACAATAAGAATGTTCATAGACCAGTAAAGTCTTCACTGTAAACATTTTTTTACATTTATACACATACAACTAGTGACCATAACATAGGTATGTATCACGTGGGAATTGTTTAACTTACAAAGCAATGTAACTACTTTAAGAAAAAGGTGAATATCAAAACTAACTAAGAAATCATTATTAAATACAAACAAATAAAAGGTGCAAGACCTAAGGGAAAATAATTAAAAAAAAAAATTGAAAATTCTTTTTTTGTTTAAAATATGTTACACTCTACATGCTAAACAGTTGTTAGGACATCCTTTTAAGCATGAAAAGCATACTTGTGCCAGGATGTCCTGCTCTTCCATATATGTAAATACTTACTTAAGTAACAAATAAACTAAATTTATTTATCTTATTAAATTTAAAAAAAAAAACAAGTTTTAAATAACAAAAGAAATCCTCTAAGAGAGCACTGATAACTTTAACTGCATATTAGTTAAAACTCTATGAATGAATATTATTAATGAATGTATAGATAAGGGTGTGTGTTAAATGGCTGCAAAAAATAATTTAAATTAATTCAATGCGTTGTTGGCGGCAGCAAAGCCCTCAATACTTTTAAGTTTAAACTGACGAACCTGGCGGCAAAACCGTCGGTAGAGTTGAAATAAGCCTGAAAAACTGGTCCTTACAGAAAGAAGCAGTGCCCGGTGGTACTCTTATTATTGTGTATACTACCTCCTTATCCGTTAGCCGTAATATAATTCAAAATAGCCGCAGCTCGCGGCGGCCTTTGTTTTATTGAAGGTCCTGACTCCTCCTGAAAATAAACCTAAATATGCAATGCTAACATGTGTATCTTAATTATGATTACTGTTTTTTGTTACTTTTCCTATGCCATTTGTGTGTAATCTTAATACCTATCCATCAGTAGAGATCGAGTCAATTTGTCTACAATTTTTAATTCTCATAAAAAGATACACAAATTAGACCTTAAAAGCCGTTACGGATAGAATGTCGATATTAGACGCAATTCGTTCAATCGTAATACATTTTTGTTTTAGCTGAGCCAATACAAGAAGATAATGTGCATGTTAATGACATTGAATACTCTCCATTGGTGTGTGGATTTGGTATAACCCTTAACGACGGTCGGGCTGCCTACCTCACGGCTCCAAATCTCAAGTTTGATCCTAATGTAAGTGATACAAGCTTCAAAATAGTTAATCACAGTTTAAGAATAAGTATCAGAAAGACCGAGTAGATAGTAGACTTTGAAAGATTATTTCGTCCAATGACATTGATTTAAGCTGTGTGAAGCCATTGAAGTAATAATTGAATTAATATTTCTTATGAACAGATTGGTTTGGACACAGAACTGGGGGTAAGAGGGTTGCAATTGCTAGTTTTCCCTTTTGTTGTTGCTAGGACTTAGTAAACAACAAATACATTTACTGCTAGAAACCAAAATAACCCTATGTTTTAAAATTCCTAATTAGGTTACTTAACGAGTGGGCATTAAAAGTGTGTGTACCCAGAAAGTTTGTTAAAATCAGACATTGGATCAAGCAGCGTAAAGTAATAATTTGTTTGTATTCCAGGCGGTACAAGGTATATGGGCGACGGGTATTGACGATGCGACTTGTGCAAGAGTCAACCATAAGTTTAGGCTAATAGCTATAGGGCGGAAAAAGTAAGTACTTATACATATCCATTATATTTTTATTATTATTTGTATACATCATCAACCTATATTAGTCCACTGCTGGACATAGGCCTCCCCGAATGAGCGCCATTGAATATATTATATACATTTATCCTAAAATATACAAACATTATACAATAGGTTTATTTATTTATTACTAGTATCAGCCCGCTGCTTCGTACGCGTTGTTTCTATGCAAACGTCTCAAGGCTATTCCATATCTACCCATTGGTAACTAATTTATGGAATGAAAAATAGCTTGTGTTATTCTAAAGCTAGAACTACGTCTATTCAAACTTTCAACTCGATTCGTTCAGTAGTTTTTGCGTGAATGAGATACAAACAACCATCCTATTAAACTTCGCGTTTATAAAATTAGTAGGGATTAGTTGAGCAGCCCGTGGCTAATGTGTCTATATCACACAGTGAATTGAATTTAGTCTTTGCGTGACTTTTTTAGTTTGTATGTATCTTATCATCCGGCCACGTGGGATGACGATCTGCGAAAGACTGCTGGCAGATGCTGGATGCGGCGAGCTAAAGACAAAGCGCTATGGCGTGAGTTAGGGAAGCCCTATGTTCAGCAGTTTACTAATATAGGCTGATGATGATGATGATGATGTATCATAATGAGTTTATTCTTGAATTCGATGCTTTGTTTGTACACATGGTGTGCCGATATATCTTCTGGTAGGTTCCAATCGCTGATGAAATAGCGTCCGGCAAGGGATTTCGTAGATTCACGACCCAATGTTATAATTTATTTATACAATAAATTGTTTTTTATGATTGTCAGATTAAATCTAGACATCATGTTTTTTTAACTTTTTCCAGTTCACAAGTGGATGTGTTCACGATAGACGAGGCGACGGGCGGTCTCGAACTTTCTCACACAATGGTACTCAGTTCTAAAGACTTCCCTGGCGATCCAGGGCCTATTAAATGTATGCGGTAAGTTTATTTTAGTTTAGCTTCTGTTCTAACTTTCGATCTGTTTCAAGTTCTACTTAGCTTAGTGCTTGCTGATGCTGTGTGGGTTATCCAGCATCGTTTATATTTTATTTTTGCTCGGAGTATCTCTGAAGGATATGATTCGTAACGAATATCGGACAGAGAAGTGGCCCGGCCATATCTCGCGAAGAACCGACAGTCTATGGTAAATTTGTTCTTGTGTTTTTTTTTATTTTATTTTTTATTTATTTATTTATTCAAAAAAAACAGTACATTTTCCTTACATCGTTTCTGCCAAACTGTGTTGCAGTTTGTCGGCAGTAGCTCTCGTGGACAATGAGTAGATAATTATTGTACTTATCTTATCTATACATATTTATTTACTTATATACTAAATAAAGTTATATAATGATAGTTTTATTTAAACTTTAAAACACAAACATTTATGGACACGATAGGAGGAGCAAGAGCACAAAATGTAATCAAATTTTAAAAATTACTGACATTCCATAATATAAATGCTTTGTCCCTATGGACACAGCGATATATAATGCTTTTTCAAGATAGTTTTCAGCGAGTTTTTACTTGTTGCACTGTTACATAAGTTATGCGGGAGCTCATTTATAATAGTTGGCGTTAAGAAACGCCTCTCACGTCTTCCATAGTAGTTTCGCACTTTAGGTACAACCAGCTTAGGTATCTTAGATCCACGGGTTGGGTACGCATACTCCCTTTCCCTTCTATGATCATTACTGTTGTACTGCTCAATCATGATAGCAACTTTAACTTTAGATTCTACTGGTAGTATGTTACATATTTTAAATAATCTTTCGTAATTTTTTTCTAGGGACATTTTTATGCATTTATCTACCAGTAGTTTAAGTAATCGGATTTGCAAGTTTTTAATTTTGTTTAAATATGAAGGGAAAGTGAGTCCGTACGCACCCAACCCGTAGGATATAACTGCGTCGACCAGCGCGTGGTAAAGTATGTACATCACCCCTCGCGATATCTTATATTTCAGACTTATTAATTTACTATGAATTGATCTCAATTTATTACATACTGAGTTAACATGGCAGTTCCAGTTAAAATGGGTTTCTACGGTTAGACCTAAATATTTATAACTAGATACACTACGTTTGATCTCGACTCGGGTAGTATGCACGTTTGCACAACGTAACTATATCATACTAAATGTATGAAACTAATTTACTACTCAATACTGAAGCTCCACCAAAGCTCACACACGTAACACTCGACAATAGTGTAGTTTTAGCTTTATCGTTTGTTTTTGAAAGTTCGACTGTTCTCTATCGAAATTTGATATACCGCTCAATAGGTCTGGCTGAATGCGACTTTTCCCACAGCAATATGCAATACGCACATCACTACATAGTATAAAACAAAGTCGGTTTTTTCTGTCCCTATGTCCCTATATCCCTATGTCCCTTTCACTGCTTAAATCTTTAAAACTACGCAACGGATTTTGATGCCTTTTTTTTAATAGATAGAGTAATTCAAGAGGAAGGTTTATATGTATAATAAAACCGTGTGCGAAGCCGGGGCGGGTCGCTAGTATTTAATAACATAGAAACTTACTTCCAGCTGGACGGCCGACGGTCGCTGCGTAGCGGTGAGCTGGGAGCGCGGCGGCGTGTCCGTGTGGAGCACGTTCGGAGCGCTGCTCATGTGTTCTCTGGCCTGGGACTACGGACTCAGCCAGGACCTGCTCAATCACAACCCACTGGTTGTCTCTAGTCTGGTATGGAATGCACCTTATTGTTCTAAACTCAAAGTGCTTCGCTGTCGCCGGTCGCTGCGTAGCGGTGAGCTGGGAGCGCGGCGGCGTGTCCGTGTGGAGCACGTTCGGAGCGCTGCTCATGTGTTCTCTGGCCTGGGACTACGGACTCAGCCAGGACCTGCTCAATCACAACCCACTGGTTGTCTCTAGTCTGGTATGGAATGCACCTTATTGTTCTAAACTCAAAGTGCTTCGCTGTCGCCGGTCGCTGCGTAGCGGTGAGCTGGGAGCGCGGCGGCGTGTCCGTGTGGAGCACGTTCGGAGCGCTGCTCATGTGTTCTCTGGCCTGGGACTACGGACTCAGCCAGGACCTGCTCAATCACAACCCACTGGTTGTCTCTAGTCTGGTATGGAATGCACCTTATTGTTCTAAACTCAAAGTGCTTCGCTGTCGCCGGTCGCTGCGTAGCGGTGAGCTGGGAGCGCGGCGGCGTGTCCGTGTGGAGCACGTTCGGAGCGCTGCTCATGTGTTCTCTGGCCTGGGACTACGGACTCAGCCAGGACCTGCTCAATCACAACCCACTGGTTGTCTCTAGTCTGGTATGGAATGCACCTTATTGTTCTAAACTCAAAGTGCTTCGCTGTCGCCGGTCGCTGCGTAGCGGTGAGCTGGGAGCGCGGCGGCGTGTCCGTGTGGAGCACGTTCGGAGCGCTGCTCATGTGTTCTCTGGCCTGGGACTACGGACTCAGCCAGGACCTGCTCAATCACAACCCACTGGTTGTCTCTAGTCTGGTATGGAATGCACCTTATTAATAATCTCAAAGTGATTTATTTTCTTTAGACTTTTTTACTACAGGACACACGTCACACGTGCACACGTCAAAAAAATTATAGAAGTAATTATAACTGGGATATAGAGTGATCAGTCAGAGTGATAGACTGACTTTTGCAAAGAATAGTTTTGATAGTTTATTAGTACTATAAACCCCTGCGAACCCGGAGCGGGTCGCTAGTGATTGTCATAAAATTGCATACAATATGTAGGTACTTCGTCTGAATCTCAGGCCGTGTTCACTTTGGATACGTTTTCGAATTTCATTTGTGCGGAAACTGTACGATAACGCACTAACGAGCCCGCCCGACCTTCAAAGAGCTATGTGAGCGCTCAGATTGCGTGTGATTAGTCGTACGAACACGTGCGTACGTTTTCAAATTCGACGACTGGTTACAGGAATGGGCGACCGAGGGTTACCAGCTATGGATGGTGAAAGTCCAAGGAGATACCAACACAAATCTTATTCAACTAGATTTTATGAAGAGTCCACTAAGCGTCAATCCTTGTATGGTAAGATTTTGAGTTCACCAACACTTGCTTTGCTGTATTTAAGTTTTTATTCATAAATATTATATAAATAAAATACAATAGAGTCATAAAAATTGCTCTTTGACTGATGTTTTTTATAAGAGAATATATTCCATTTTGTTTCCATCCAATATTGGAACCCTCAGGTTTGTGTAATTTTACACTTAAAAATCATCAGTCTAAAGTCAATTTCCCTTTGCAGAGTAACCAAAGACACCTCTACCTACAAGCAGACGACAAACTCTACGTAAACCTAGAAGACAATCTGACAAAACGTACCAAAATCTCAATAATAGACTCGTCCGGCGACGGCTACGATAACGGAATGGACCAGCCTAACTTGGAATATGAGAGCAGTACTAACTACAGGGAGTTTGTTGATGACAACGAGTGCAGGAAACAGTGGATTGTGTTGCCGCTGCCGGCTACATATATCGCTACTAATTGGCCTTTGAGGGTAGGTTTTATAAACTCAGCGCACAATAAACTACAGAGCCTTACATAGAACTTCGACTGTCTACGGTTTCATACAAAGTATTCAGTAATATAATAGAAACAAGGCCATTTGAATCATTAATATCTTGGAACATATTTCACAAATTCGTTAAACTAATTCTTTGGGGAAAATTTGTGAAAACATTACATCCAAACCAAAAGGACAAAGATTGGTATTATAAACAAAATTAAATAAATTTCCATATACTTTATACAATACATACATGGCATTGGTGGTTAACGTAAAATAGGTCATGCTCATGCGAATCTGTGTAGGTATTCGTTCTTGGGTGAAATTGCAGCCGCAGCTTTCTGCCTCATTGAAATTCAGCTGCATAGAATTTGAGATTGTGGCAGCATCTTTAAGCCTTGTAGAATAGATTTGTTTTATGGTATGCGATAAAAAAACAACCATATATTAACAATTCCACACAGTATAATGCAATATAGTAATATTCAGCTAGGTGGGATGACGATTTGCGAACCACTGCTGGCAGATGCTGGATGCGGCAAGCTGAAGACTGGGCGCTATGGCGCTTATTAGGGGAGGCCTATGTCCAGCAGTGGACTAATATAGGCTGATGATGATGATGATACTGCAATAGACAATTTCCCCACAGTATAGACAATTTTACATTAACAATGTCCCCACAGTACAGTGCAATAGATGAGGACGGAGTGAACGTATGCGTGGCGGGCCGCACCGGGCTCGCGCACTACAACTGCGTGTCCCGCCGGTGGAAACTCTTCGGCAACGAGGCTCAGGAGAAGGACTTTGTGGTCACCGGCGGCATGCTGTGGTGGCGGGAGTATATTGTGATTGGTGAGTTTACTGCCCAAGATGGATTGACTGGGGGATATCAAAAAAGTCAAAAGTCAAAGTGCTTTATTTCCTTAAGACCCTACAGGACTCTTTCACATGTCAGAAACTTAAAATTATAAAAGTGTAACTTGAAAAAAATATCTCAGAACTAGATGTGGATTACAAAATAAAATGAGCACTTAGAGAGGATACATAATAAATAAATAAATAATAATGCTGGTCAATCCACACAGCATCATGTAGCCCCAAGCTAAGCAGAGATTGTGTTATGTGTCCTAGATGACTGATATACTTAATACATTATTAGATATTTTTATTATACATAGAAAACACCCAGAATTCCGTAACAAATATGTGTATATTTTAAAACTATGTGAGAATTTGTTTTCCATTATGGGTGGTATAGTAGCCTGAAATAAAAAAAAACTAATTATTTTTTATTTAATTTAAGTTTCTAAATTATTTTTTCTTTTATTCACACAACATCATCTAGCCCCAAGTTAAACAGAGCTTGTGTTATGGTTCCTAAAAATAGGTACACTTAATTAATGAGCGAAGTTTAACCTTTATTTCACTCTACAGGTTGCTACAGCATTCTCGACGGTCACGACGAGATTCGCTTCTACCCGCGCGACGCGAAACTAGACAACAAGTTCGCTAAGATAGTGCGCGTGCAGTCGCAGGTCTTCGTGGTGGATATCTTGGACGATCAGCTAGTGGTGTTCGGAGCGGACGCGCTTGTCACTATTTATGAGCTCAGCGTGGATAATAGTAAGTCTTATTGTGATGTTGTTTGGGCTGATTTTGTATTTCATTTTCTTTGGTACGCAATAGTATGTATGAGGCCTATGAGAGAGAAGAAAGATTTTACGACTATAATAATAGATTGACATGAGAGGGATAGATGTATTAAAATATACCATGTAAATTGAATACTATAATGCGATTCAAGAGGCGTGTCAATTTGCAAATAGATTAGGGCAATATTGAATTTTTAGCATACTGCCCTTGAGGAATTGAGCGACAACTAGCCAAGCATTAACGGCATTCATTTAATCATTTATGGAGTAAATGCCTTCTTCATAAGATTTTGTTTTATGTGATGTTTAAATCTACGAATATTGAACACAGTTGCTTCAGATGAAAGCTTATTATAGTGTTGCACGCAATTTCCCATAAATGGTTTGATGAAAGATATTGTAACGCTTACTGGAAACTCCACGTCCATACCGAGTACAAATCTATGAAAATGAGGAACTGAGATAATGCACAATTTAGCTGTGACAGGGAAGCTAAATTGTGAATTTTCCCAGTAACATGGACTTATAAAGGTTCCTATTCCAGCTGGCATGATAGAGATGAGATGCGTGCAAGCGGTCGACATATCCGCGTTGTCGCACCCCGCGTGCGTCGTCTCAGCCGCGCTGTGTCGCCTGCAGGATCCGCCGCACAGACACCGCGCCTCGCAGCCGCTCATACACACACAGCGACAGCCGGACTCACTGGTGAGATGTACTTTATCATTGGTGAGATATACAGTCAACATATCCGCGTTGTCTCAAACCCCGTGCGATATTATGTCGCCTCTGAGATCGGCTATGCATCTTAAAAAGGTTGGTATTGTAATAAATTCCATAAAGATTTTGTAAGAAGGCAGAGAAGCTAAAGCAGAGCTTACCCTCTGGTCTCGGTTACGGAATTTAAGTGAAGTGACTATAGGATGAAAAAAAAACAAATACTGTAGTTAATTATAATGTGTAAGCACTCAAATTCTGAGTAATATAAAAGAAATTAAGGATTGGATAATAAAATTCAATGTTCCAATGTAGGTGAAGCCAACTTCGCTAGAGTTCGCAGGAAGTCCCAAAGATTGTCGACTTGTCGGCCACTTGACTTCGAGGCTTAGTTGGTTAGCACGTCCCGTACGAGAGGGAAGGTCACAAATACAAGTTCCGCCGGTTTCGCTTTTTTTTAATATTATTTAACTTCTTATAATAACATAAAACCTTATTTGAAGGTGATCAACGCAAGCGGCAGACTAATGATGGTCCAAAGAGAAGAATACGACGTTGACGAAGACAATAATCCGGTGAGTATTTAAATATTAAATTAGTAACTTTATTAACTAATTAACGTTTTCAATCGAATTCATAAAGAGAGGAGGATGTATAAGTAAGACCACACGAAAACTTTTAGTCCTTAAATTCGTTCCAACCCGAGAAAAGTTATGGCATACCAAATTAACAAATTAAAAAATACGGAATCAAGTACTTCTTTTTGAAGACAGTTGATCATAATTGCTCTTACTGATGTTTTAAAAGTCAATGATCAGCAGTGTTTGTCGCTGACAGTACACATGAATTCTTCACTTTTGCAACTTTAATGATAGTAATTTACTGCCACCTAATTACATTTATGTAATAGGGTGTTTTAATTGTTACGTGTCAGCGAATATCAGTCGAGCAAAACTAATTGTATGATTTTTTATGCATGAATTCTTGCGAATTTTTTTACAAACATGTTTAATAACAAACATCACATGGTAAGTGATGAGGTGGCTGAAGATGCATTGCGATAATAGACATTACTATTTTGAAACTATCTTACTGGTTAATAACTTATCCCCGCCCTTCGCTATGCTTTGATAAAAACGACCCTAAAGAGGTATGAGGGTAGATAGTTAAAAAACAAGATAATAGTTTTGAAATATTTATTTCGCTCATGTACACTTCGTCGCTTTGGATACCGCACTTAACTTCTAAACAGACCTATGTGTATTTTTGCACGCAAATACCGTGCAAGAAGACACTAGCGCCGCGAGTAACTAAAGAGGTTACCTATACACGGAGAAGTTAAATATTACTTATTTTTACTACATTTGTCACAGTGTGTCTAGATCGGTTAGGCTGGTCACTGAAATAACATGTTCTTTTAGGAAGGTACACACATATCAATGAAGCTTATTCCAAAATACAAAGAGTCTTATTTACTTTAAAACTCAATAGTTGGTGAGAATCCTTCGCTGAAGAATAGTCCTTGGGATGCCATTTCCAACTATAGGTTAACT
The DNA here is from genome assembly GCA_944547425.1 of Eupithecia centaureata. Taxonomy (NCBI): domain Eukaryota; kingdom Metazoa; phylum Arthropoda; class Insecta; order Lepidoptera; family Geometridae; genus Eupithecia; species Eupithecia centaureata. Next base: position 12,532,847 of record OX155691.1, read on the forward strand.
ATAGGTAACACGGCCATTGCATTCGTCATTTTAATTTGACGAACCCAACGCCCTCTCTTCGTGCTGGTGGAACTATTATAACAATTTTTTTTACAAGAAAACACTGCATTGGTGTTGCTATGTATGAAACTCCCTATAACAACGCAAACTGATCAGCGTAACGCCATCACCGAGCGTCTTTTGTTTTTCACTCTGTGCTTTTAGGCGAGAGGTGATGAGGCCAGATAAAGCTGATCCGTTGCGACGTATTCAAGATTCTAACACGTATGTAACGTATTAGCCTAAGAGACCGGTCTGGACACATTGAACAAAGTCTAGACTACATCAGTGCTTGGTTCTAATAGTGACAGTTTTATCAGCGAGATCGATGGGTCCGGTAGCCCAGCGGCGGACTTTGCCCTTACCGCCCCAGGACGACCCTGATAGATGCACCCAAGGGCCGGATTGCGGCAGAGGCAACCAGTTTACGATGTCCAACTGCGGGATGATATGGTGGTCTATAATCGGGGCCTGTTCCAAAATTGGAACGTGTTCTATGATTGGTCCATGGTCTATGATTGGTCCATGGTCTATGATTGGCCCATGGTCTATAACCGGGGCGACGACGGGGATAGCTTCATGAGCTACTTCCACGATCGGAGCCGGCTCTGCGATAGCCACCGGAGTTATAGAGTGAACGCTCGGGCCAGTCCGCTTCACAACCGCGTTGAACCCTCTGATTGGATCAGCGGTGTATTCCACCAATCGTATGTTTCCGTCCGGTTCGACGAGCGAATAGGCGCCTCGGACGACGTCGCCTTGTCGGGACTCCCATTGAGCTTTGTTGTCACCGGTTGATGGGTCGTTGACTGCGTAGTTGAATCCATAGTCGGAATTCGGCTGGAAAGTATGTCATATGTTCAGAGCCATAAAGTTATTTGTAGCGTAATATCCATGTGACAAAAATGTTCTAATGAAGGGAAACAATGTCTTATGTTAAGTTCTATAAAGTAATTTTTGGATTGATTTACAATTGAATTCAAGGCGTACTTACAATACTACCGACGGCGTAGAGAGGTGCCCCGATGGGGTTCGCCGTTGCAACTGCTACGGTTGCCAAAAGGCATGACAGCTGGAAAAGAAATAATGAATGAATAAAAGCATTATCCATGACACTTTGCATAGGCAAAACTACAAAATGCATGTTACATGTACACTTGTTAATTTTTTGGGGCGCCATCTATTTTCAAAGTGAGCAAACCTTCTGGGAACGAGGCAAACCTATAGGGAACTGTTCCATAGTCCTATAATCAAGCTTTCTCAAGCGAAATAGATAGAAAATACCTTATTGCACATCTTAAACTGAGAAACAATTTAAAATATAAGCTACAATTGTCGATTTTATCAGTCAAGAGCAATCTGCCAAAATTAAAATCTACAGATAATACACAATTTTTTCCCTATCATGAATCGAACCAGCTACATTTTGTATTTCATGAAAACCGCAACGCGCAACAAATTTCGCCCTTGTTCCGAAATTAGGAGTCTTAGATACCCTATTTCGGAAGCCCGAGGAAAGGGAACAAGGAAGTAAAACAAGGAAGTCAGAAGTGGCATTACCGCAAAATATGTATCCATATTTCCTGACGAAGGTACTCCAGTGAGCTGACAAAGTGTACTGATGCATTATCACAACCTACTTGCTTATTTATACTACACTAATTATTCGACCCGGCCCGCCCTGGTTTTGTCAAGCATCTTCGCCCCGATTTGTGTCAGCGCGATTTTTTTTTGTATTTAAATTTTACATACAACCTGTTCCGTTGTATGAGTAACGAGGCATACGGACAATTATGAACTAATGCAGTAATTTGTAGGTGATTATGCGTTTGGATGATTTCGTTTTTCTTTTGGTTTCTTGAATAAAAATTTAATTGGCTTAATTGGCCTTTGGACCTTAAGGGCCCTTGGACACGTCAGATAATACGAATAACATATTGTTATTTGTCGACTACCTCAGTGGCGCGGCGGGCAAAGGTCTGCCTTCAACGCAGGAGGTCGCGGGTTCGTTTCCAGCCAGTGGACAAATGTTTGTACGAACTTCTGATATTTGTTCTGGGTGTTATCTATGCACAATAAAAAAAATATCTATCTATTTAATATATTGTGTTAACTATATCAGTTGTATTGTACCCACAACACAGGCTCTGCTTAGTTTGGGGCTAGATGATGTGGTGTGAATTGACGAGAATTTTTATTTATTTGAAAAAAAAAAAATAGTAGCGGATCCGACATTATCATTACACATTATCCTGTCTATATGAAAATCTACTCATAGAGTGAATTATTTTGTTACATAAAAATAAAAAAGCTGTTAGCTAAATTCACATTCATGAATAGCGTGAACTGTCGCATGTCGTTGTGAAACTGGAAAAGTTAAAATAGTCTTAACATTCTCTAAATTTATAAAATTTTCTGCGTAATTTTCTTAACTTTTCTTCCCGTCAGTACCTTTACAAAGTATTAGAAAACTTGAAAGAATAAAATGAATAGAATCGATTAAATCATTCTCATGTAATGGCGTGACCAAGACAAAAAGGGATAAGGGTTTCTATGGAAAATTCTCAAGGCTATTTTATTCCATGGGAACTGATTATTGGAATGAAAGTAGACTATGTATTATTCCTAAGATGTTCCGTTCTGTAGCTTTGCGTGAATGAGATACAAACATCTATCCATACATCCATACATACAAACTTTCGCGTTTAGAATATTAGTAAGGATTTATATGCCAAGCCACGTCAGTCGGCTTCCAGCATGGCCATCCCTTTAGTACCAAATCTCGAAGGTTGTGAAGCGTCTCGGTGTGAACCACAAAGCTGTTTATAATTACGGAAAATTTTGAAAAAAACGCAATAGGTAATGACCGCTTATAAATAGATTGAACGCAGTCGTACTGGTGACATGATAATAATAATATTGGACAATCCACACAGCACTATCTAGCCCCAAAGTAATGTAAATGATAGTTATTATATGAATAAACTTGTAAAGATGTTAAATTAAATCTAGTTATTCATTTAACATTTTAAGGTTCCATACCCTAAAGCGTGTGAAGCCGCGGGAATAAACTAGTCAGTAAATAAATTCAAACAATTTGTCAAAACTATTCTTTATAAAGATAAAAATAAAGAAAATATCAGTTTGTCTAGAAGAATAGAGCTTGGGGACGAGTTTTGCTCCGAATCGTAAACTATCAACCTAACGAGGTTTCTTGTTCGCGTCTTTATTTTCCTTAAAATGATTGAAGTGGGCAAAAACCGAAGCGATCATTTTTTTTCTAGTGAAAAAGTTCTAGTGAAAAGTATTATAATTTTAATAAATATATAACGTGTGCAAGAATCCTAAAGACTAAAGGAAATAAAGCACGTTGAGTTTGAGTTAGCATCTTATCTGCTGTATAAATTAATTGTAGAAGTAGAAAATAGTTAAAACCTTCTCTTCGTATCATGTGTGACGTCACCTTAAGTTATTAGGGTGTTTTATATGTACGTATAATAAAAAACATCCATCCATGTAGGTAGGGTATTGCATTAGGTATAATCAGACATCTAATACCCATAACACAAGCTCTGCTTAGCTTGGGGCTAAATGATGCTTGATTGTCTAGAGTTATTTATCACTACATAGTATAAAATATAGTCGATTTCTCTGTCCCTATGTCCCTTTGTATGCTTCAATCTTTAAAACTACGCAACGGATTTTGATGCGGTTGTTTTTAATAGATAGAGTGATTCAAGAGGAAGGTTTATACGTAGGTATAATAAAACCGTGCGAAGCCGGGGCGGGTCGCTAGTTTATTTCTAAAGAGTCGTCATGATTCCCTCTAATCTATCTTCGTACAGTTCGCTCTCGATCGTAAAATTCTAGAACTGTTGGAAGCACGTTCTTCATCTCAAACTTGGTTTGAGCGACTACTGGCTACACGAGGAACTCCCATGATGTCACATTTTTCAGTTAGTCAAGTGTCCAGACCTCGTTGATGGGGTGGAATCCCGAGAGCTTTCTTAATGTTACTACGAACTTGCATCTGACAATATCAGTCATAAGGCCGCCTGTAGAATAGAATAGAATAGAAAAATCATTTATTGCCTACTAGCGACCCGCCTTTATTAAACGAATAAACCATTCCCTCGAATCACTCTATCTATAAAAAAACCGCATCATAATCCGTTGCGTAGTTTTAAAGATTTAAGTATAACAAAGGGACATAGGGACCGAGAAAGCGACTTTGTTTTATACAATGTATGTAGTGAAGATTGCGATACCAAAATTGTCAACCTAAGTTATATTTATATGGCAGAGAAAGTTCTACCTGCGACGCAGGTGTTAGATTTTCACCTCGCGACAAATGTTTGTATGATTTCCAAATAATTGTACCGGGATTCTGGGTGTTTACTACTTAAAAATATCTATCTAATGTATCATTAAGTATAGTCATCTAGTACCCATATAACAAGTTCTACTTAGCTTGGAGCTAGATGATGCTGTGTGGTTTGTCCAGCATTATTTACTTACTATATAGATGTTTTCTTTTTGTATTCTACTTATAGATTCCTAAAAGCATTACGAACATCTGAAATATAATACTACTCTTTATAATTAGATATACAGGTAATTCAAATTAATAACGGATATCGTCAGAATACTTTATTGGTCCATAATTGAACGGCTCATGTAAACGGACTAGTGTACTTAGTTCAATGCCCCACGATTGCATCGTTTATGTGTATTTACATTGCGCAACCAACACGTTTACAATACTTTACAATAATTATTATTTACTTCTACATTACATACAGAAGTATAAATCAAGACCTTGTTTGACCTCGGTTATTAGACAGAAGTTCTCTCTAATGTTTTTTCTTTCTAATAACCAGAGTCTGTCCGTGTAGTGAAATCGGTCCCGTCTTCCATCTGAGTACTTTCCCGTTGACTATTTTCTTGCTGTAGATCGTTGCGTACGGTCCTGGAGGCAGCAACCCCCCTAAAGGCACCCATCCTCCATAAGAGTGCGTTAGAGGATCCCAAGGTAGACTCCACTTGCCCAGCGCTGCTGAGGGTAATATCGGAGTTATAGGGCCCAAAGGCGCTAGCAATGGCACAGTCGGTGCTATAGGCGCGTGCAAAGGCAAGATCGGAGCTAGAGGCAATGCTTTCAGACCTCCGAATCCGTAATTCAAAGGTCCAACAATCGGAGCAAGTGGCGCGACAGTCTTTGCTATTAAAGGTGTAGGATGCAAGTTAGGACCGATCTTCTTGACGACTGCGTTGAAGCCAGTCAAGTCGTTGGCGGTGTAGTCGACTGTTCGGACGCTTCCGTCAGGTTCTAGGAGCGAGTAGGAACCCTTTACGTTGCCGCCGTCTCGTAGCTCCCATTGGGATTTCTGGTCGGCGGTTTTTGGGTCGTGCACTGAGTATTTGAAGGCGTATCGAGGATGGTCCTGAAAAAATATTTTAATCTCGTTAGTCAGTTAGCTCAATGGTTTCAATTGTAAATACTAGTTGTAATTTTTCTATTCCTTGCTTGTAAAAGGCCATATAGATCTATTTTAATCTCGTCTTTATTTGTTATAAAGTGCTATAGTATTTGTCACAAGATTTTTGTCTTTTTCACTTTGTACATAGAAAAGTTTCGTGTTGATGTGTCATGCTATAAATCACTGATCACGCTAATTAGCTTGATCGCTGCTGGCTATAGACAGGGATGAGAGTTTAATCCCGATAACTCTAAGGCAATTTAGATTTAACCACGTCTGAAGTCGCGATTTTTTCGTCAGTCACTTCAAACGAGGTGAAATCTGAGTTGCGTTTAAGTATTCGAAAGTCACGTGGGAAGCCAAACACTTGATAAGTTCCACTTCATCCAAATTACTAGTAATAAAATTTGCATGAAAATACTGTAGATGGATTTGTTCTCGATTGATTTAAAGATAACTTACAATGATCCCAGTGGCGGCTGGTTTTGTATCAGACGCGGGAGCACCGCTAACAGCTGTAGATGATAGAGCCAGAAAACAAATACTCTGAAAGCATTCAAATTATGAGCGGTCAGTTCGGTCGTCCCAGATCTCCCACCGAGCGGTCAGGGGTAAACGGCATTAATCCGTCAAACAGTTCTAATTAAATAGTCTACATAGTATCACAAGAAAATCTAGCTTGATGACTGAAATCAGGTTTGTAATGAAACCGATCTCCATGTCACAAAATAAATGGCTATCATTACCAGTAAAATTAATTTCATTATGTCGATTGCTGAGCCGTTTAAAAACAGAATGATTGGCAATCGCTAAAGAATCCTTTTATAAGCGTTTACATGAAGTATTGACAGACCTGCGTAACCCGTTGTAGCCGTTTTTTCCTGCGAATTGGTATACGGGTCTTCGATATGCATAGGGCAAATATGCTTCAAAATATTAAGCGAGTTATTAGAACTGAAACCTCAATTCACTCATGCAACATGTGACGCACGACTGTGTCAAATCGTTTTTGTTGTCGATAGTACAGTCGTGTACGTTTCACGCTTGGTTTCCTCTGCAAGAAGCTGATTAAGTTGCAAAACTGTTGACAGGATGAATTAAACAACAGAAAATATACCACACAGTGGCGTAATGCTTTATTTGTGCTCGTAAACTATTAGTCTGACTTATTGTTAGCAATATAAATAGTTAACTAGTCAACAATCACATTTTGGGGGTTTTAACACTTCAAGAAAGTCATGGCAGGTCATTAAGAGTAATTCTGTCGCTCAGTGTTTCCATCCATCATGGAGAGAGCCATCCCACGGTGCGCCGAGGCCAACTGGTCCGATGGGGCCCTTCAAACCCCCGAGACCAATCGGTCCAAGTGGTAGTCCAATAGGTCCCTTCCAACCATCGAGACCAATTGGTCCAAGGGGTAGTCCAATATTGCCCTTCAAACCGCCGAGCCCGATTGGTCCAAGAGGTAGTCCAATAGGCCCCTTCAAACTTCCTAGCCCGTAGTTGCTGACTACCGGAATCGGTGCAAGAGATAGTACTTTAGACGGTCCAATCGGGCCCTTCCAACCAAGATCACTACCAAGTACGTGAGGGTAGCCGTAAGGTCCGACAATCGGGCTCTTAATGACTGGTACGATTGGAGATTTGATTAGAGGAAGCGAATAAGCAGGGGCTATTGGCAGCACTGGTTTGATGATCGGTGTTACTATCGGAGCTGATTTGATGAGCGAGGCTGTTGAGACGGCAGGGCCGTGTCCGTGGCCGAGTCCTACTGGGCCAGTCAAGAGAGGAGCTCCAGCCAATCCTCCGTACTTTGCTATAGATCCGACGGATATCGGCCCTAATCCATGTCCGCCGATAAGTGGGATTGCGGCTTTGTAGATAGGAACGGGTCCTGGCGGGTGTAGGGACGGACCGAGCTTCTTGACCACAGCGTTGAACCCTGATTTGTCATCAGCCCAGTACTCAACTACCCGTAGACTGCCGTCTGGCTCCACAAGCGAGTAGGCTCCTGAAAGAATAACAGTTTGTCATTAAAGCGATTTTTTATTCAAGCAAGTATTTTTATGGCTATGGCGCTCATTAGGGGAGGCCTATGTCCAGCAGTGGACTAATATAGGCTGATGATGGTGATGTATTTTTACGTCCTTTCGAAGTTATCGCCTAGGGCTGGAAAACCGGCTGGATAGAAAGTATATAAAATTTCTCGGGTGAATTTATACCTTTTACAACATCCCCATCGCGTTTTTCCCATTGAGCTTTATTGTCTCCAGTGTGAGGGTCTTTCACCGAATATTCAAAAGCATATCTTGGGTAAGCCTGTAAATAAAAAAACTCGTTAGATTTTCATCCCTAGTACATTCATGCAAAGTTTAAAATTTGAGGCAACTTACATAATAGTCTACTGAGGCGTGTTTCGGCGCATATACTAGAGGTTCTAGCCCCAAGCCATCTGCTAGGATAGATGGCGCCAGCGCCAAAATGCAGCATATCTGCAACAGTCAAAACACGTCACTTTGTTTTCATTTCTAAAAGTATTTAAGAGCTAGATTGCCACTGACCGCCACGTAGGTATTCATTGTAAGACACTAGCTAGATGTGAACTGGATATGAAGGAGGGGTTACGTGTATTTTATAGGCAATCTGAGCAGACCTTCGGTTCCTGACGTTGCCGGATGTGGAACGTTACACACATGCACGGCATTACTCGTGAAGAGTTGCATCAGCTATCATCGGTTTCATAGAACAGCCTTCGGAAGGGGAAAACGCTGCATCTAGGAGATTTTAAGAAGGAAACAAGAATTTAATTTAACACAATTTATATTTTTATAAAGGTTAAACAAGAATTCTACTTTGCAGTAGGCTTAGGGTTTTAAAGTCACACACATCCTTGGTGGAATTTGTCAATGTTTATGTTGTCAAGTTTCGCCCTTGAGTGAGTATCGGTGGTATGTGTACGATAGCAGTACCAAGAATGGTCCTCCATGCGTGTCGCGCCTTGACGCAATCTGGACGAATAACATAAGCGACGTTTTGCTCCAGTTGCGCGGCTCGCGGGTGCAAACACGCTTGTTAATGCACCTCTATGTTCATTGAGTCAGCAAAAGTTGTATAATCCAATTTCTGATACGATCAGCGCGAACTTGAATCGTCGTGAACTTGGAATCGAACGGCCTATGTTTTGCTGCTTTGTATAACTCGAATAATCCCTGTAGTTCGAATATAAATTACATCCTTCGTAAATATTGAATCAATCAGCTTAGGTAGCTTAGATATCCGATTTTAACGTAATTGTCTTATTAGCTATCAATTATGTGTGAATCTACGAATTATCTGAATTACAACTACGTTAAAACCGATTTATGGGAAAATGCAGGAAATTCCTTGTCTTGCTAGAAATCCTGTTAGCTATTAAATTGTTTTTTTCGTAGTATTGTAGTTTCCTGTTCTCCAAAGCTATAGAATTTTCCAACAATTTGCAGATGGATAAGTGATATGATGTAGAATATCATAATATCAAATTCCGAAACGGTCATATGTTTTCACATATATTTTGTAATCGCGTACGGAAAAATGTTCTTGAACATCATTTGACTGACTGATTCGAGAAATAATTTTATAACACGCAAAATCCACTGAACGTATCGGGTATAAACAAAGGCTGTTCATCGCATACATCAGTTCCCATGAGATATAAATAGCCTTGAAACGTTTCCATAGAAACAAACTAGTATAATATACGTATGTATGTTCTTTCCCAGGCCTACAGCTGCCTACCAGCAACAGTCCTAGCATCATGCGTGGAGAGCGTCTGGTCCTGCGGCGGAGCCTCCCAAACCCAACTATCTCGAGCCCTATGGCTCTGGTGTGGCTCTCTGGGCGCTCGTGTGTGGCTGCCCTTATTGCCGCGCGACGCGACACGGCATCCCGACTCAGGGAGGCACACGTTCATGGCGAAGCGGATCATGCTGCCGTTCCATCTCAATATCTACCCTCTGAGTACGTAATAAAGTATTTATTTAAACACACTTTTGGATATATTGGGCAAAGTCCTTATTGCCGCGCGACGCGACACGGCATCCCGACTCAGGGAGACACACGTTCATGGCGAAACGGATCATGCTGCCGTTCCATCTCAATACTCAATATCTACCCTCTGAGTACGTATTAAAGTCTTAATTTACTCACTTTTAGAGAAATGTATTGGCTAACGCATGGAAAATCTCAAACTGAACTTTCCCAGGCCTTCATGTTGATGTCTATGAAGCCCATATAAGATTTTTTAAGAGAACCCATATGCATTAAGTATGTTTTTGACATATTTAATTTAAAATACTTTTCATTCTTTAACCAGCTCGGTTAAGATCTTTGAATAGTGAGATCTTAGACTATAGCTTTTTATAGTTTACTGACATTTTTATTCTTTGTTGATAAACTGTTATTATTTATTATAATCATCTTGGCTTTAATATCGGAGTATTGTGTAAATTTAATATTGTGATTGTCCACAGCTATCCTATTCGACGATGCGATTCTCCTGGGTGCTGAAAATGACACGACAATGTATGCCTCTGATTCAAACTCTGTGTTCTCGCTGCCTTTCTGCGTGGTCAATAGAACGGTACGTTATTTACCAATACATACTAATGACTGCACTTGATTATCAACTGACTACAAAAAATGGAAGAGGTTCTCAATTCGCGCGATTTTTTTGTGTATATATTTTTTGGGGGTTCCCGATTTTTATAATTTTTTTGAATGGCCTTGCTTATCATTTCATATTTAAATTTTGATTAAGATCCGACCAATCATTTTTTAATTAATACATGAAATTTGGAGTCGGTTTTTAAAAGTTTTTTAAATAATTCTATCATTATTTTATATTACTTAATAAGTAGGTACATAATTTGTTTTTGAATATATAACTAATTTACTTATAATTTTTAATATTAGAAAAATAATGTTACCAAGTTAGTTTAATTTTATATTTTTTTTACACTGATTTGATACCTACATATGGAAAAAAACATTAATAATATGATAAAAAGCGGATCGAATATCGCTATCTCTGTTATATACTGACACCGAGGGGTAGTTCCCTCCGGCCAGGTGGGACGACGATCTGCGAAAGACTGCTAGCAGATGCTGGATGCGTCAAGCTGAAGACATGACACTGTGGCGCTCATTAGGGGAGGCCTATGTCCAGCAATGGACTAAAATAGGCTGATGATGTTGATGATGAGGGGTAAACTTTAAGTACTTAAACCTATTCGAAGATTTGTATTCCAAATACATATTATTTTTATAAAAAAGTCTGGTATTATTTATTGTTATTATTCCAGAGTCAAGTATACCTCCACCAAATCCTGCGTCAACTCCTGCGCCGCAATCTCGGGTACCACGCGTGGGAGATCGCGCGCTCCTGCTCACAGCTCGCTTACTTCCCGCACTCACTGGAGTTACTCTTACACGAGGTACATTATACATATCTCGAAGTTAGAGGGAAAACAGGATCATCTTCATGATCATCACCATAAAACCGGATCACCGAGCATCAAAGTGGTTTTTTCAGGAAGGCACTCAAGGGGTTATCCGGTACACTAATCTTTACTGTGCGAATGCAGTACCCGAGCATATGCAATAACAAAGCGTTGCTACGATAAATGATGCGATTCTGATCAGAATAATAATTTAGAAAATACAAGAGATGTTCACTGTCATGTCGCAACTAAAGTAATTCGTTTCTTTTTATGACATTTGTCCATCAACAGTCTGTTGTCCTTGAATCACAGCTTCTATGGACAGGCCACCGATAGTGCAAAGAGACCGAATACATAACCAAGAAGTTATCATTACTGTTGACTACGAAATTCATGGTATGTCAAGGAAAGCTCGCAAGTACGAAATAGAATTGAGTTCTAGAAATGCAGAGATCTGCGACACATAGATAACGTAAAATGGGATGAATAGAGACTCAAGGGTGAAAAGAAATGGACGAAATACTGGAGCAAAGCATCCCTTTGCCGAGGTCAGGGGGGTATTTTAATTCATAGGGAAGCCTTTCGGATTCGATATCGGAAACTTTTGACTATGATTGCTATTTTAAAAGAGGGTATTCGATAACTTTTGCCTTTTAAATTTGGATCCATGAAATCACAATAGCGTTCTAAAGATCTGAAGGAAATGGAATCGAAATCAAATGAAAATGTATGCCATATGAATTTGGATCCTTAGTTCCTTAGTTTCGATATAAAATTAAAATTGCGTTCTAAGTATCTGACGGAATCGAATTCGAATTTGACGTTTCAGTTACGGAAACGAATTGAATGAATTAAAATATCCTGATCCACTGACACAGGAGGTGAACAGTCACGAACTAAGTCTATTCAAAATTTCTTCCCGATCCGTTTTTATCCCATTTATCAGTCGGATAGAAAAAGCCTTGAGTCGTTTCCATCGAAACACCGCGTGCAATCCGCTTGCATATTCTATAGTTATCCATACATGGTTGTATTAAAGGTGCTGGAGGAAGAAGCCACCAGCAAGGAGCCGATACCTGACGCGCAGCTGCCGAGCATCATAGAGTTTGTGCACGAGTTCCCGGTTTATTTACAGGTCAGTTCTATTTACACACAAACACACCTTTCCACACACAAATTAGCTTCTTCACACAAATTACCTTCACACAAATTCGCTTATTCACACAGACGTATGCTCACACAGTAACCTATGTAGTGGCGCAAAAAGGACGGGTCCATCTGACAAAACCTACTTAGCAAAATGACTAGCTAGCAATACGTCAGCACCTCATCTTCTCTTCATAGCATTTGAACGACATCGCTAGGGTTCTTATTGTATATTATTACAGTTATTGTTATTGTTTCTTATTTCCAAAAGGTGCCGTCAGTGAATCAATAGTTTATTTGCAGAATACAATAATTACATGTCATGATCTTATAGCTATTAGGATATAATGGCTTAAATGGTTCCAAATGGCCTAGCTTCACCTTCAAGCTTTGCAGCCTGCTACCAATCACCCTGTATTGGTATGTCTGTATTTCACTAAGATTGGTTATGGTCCTTATTTTTAATAAAATACATAATACATGTGAATTTACATTAAAAAAACTTACCAAGAATTTCAAAACATGGGTATTGCAATAACTAATTTAGGTCTGCATGCTCATTGAAACTGAAATGAAATGACGCTAATTCGCAGGAATACGTTTTGAAAGGCGTGGTTGTTACAAATCTGTTGCATAGCTCTTGCATTTTAATTGAACAGTTACATTGGTAATAAACATTACTATTGTAATGTATGAATTATTTATATTCTTGATTTGTTAAAGAAACTAGGCTATTGAGTATATTCAGTTTTTTAACTTTATTTGACGACTTTGTGGTGTAACGGGCGAAAATCTGCCTGCGACGCAGGAGGTTGCGGGTTCGTTTCCCGCCTAGGAACAAATATTTATTTAATAAAAAAATATCTATCGGTGTAATTGTATGTCAGTCATCTATTACCCATAACACAAGCTCTGCTTAGCTTGGGGCTAGATGATGCTGTGTGGATTGTCTAACATTGTGTTTCATCATTTTACTTTTTTGTCCACTGGTAGAAGAAATGAAAAAGAAGCGAACGAACGATCACGTCTCGATAATATCGTCAACCGGACTCAGCCCACAGTTTACCCATAACAGTATCAATGCAATCATGTTTTATCTTTCAGACAGTGGTGCAATGCGCGAGAAAAACAGAGATAGCGCTATGGGCGTATCTCTTCTCGGCGGCCGGGAAACCAAAGGAGTTGTTCCAAGAATGCCTGCAAAGGAAAATGCTGGACACAGCCGCTTCGTATCTTATTATATTACAGGTAACTAATACCATAGTGATATTATATTTATTGTAAGTTTTTGTTATAAACTGACCGATGTGTCGCTACGGACGAAGGAATGCAGATGCAGGAGATTGCCTTGGAGCAAATGTTTGTATGATATGCAAATACTTCCTCCGGATGTGACTTAACAGACTTACTATATTATATTTGTTTGTGAAAGGAATAAATTACCGATTTTCTTTAGAAAATAAACAATGTATAAAACTCTGACTTTATTTACTTTAGATAAAAAATGATAGAGATTTTATTTTATGATTCACTGTTTGTAAATAATTAGTATAATTAGTAATTTCCGTTCTAATTAATAATAAAATAAATAATAATACAGCCAAAGGTAAGAGGTCTATAGTTTTGTTCTTCAGTTCTCAGACATCTTGGTTTCCATGTTGGGACTTTTATCATTGTTTTAGTGCTAACCAATGTTTGCTTATTGCAGCTTACAAAGGTATTGTGTTACTTTTTGTGTTTTATATAGCTTTTTGGCATTTTATTTGAGTGTTTTGTGTGAATCAATATTACCATTCTTTCTTCCATGATATTTCTTTATCCATATGATTTTTGACGTGTATTTCTTAAATAACTACTTCTTTATTTTGTACAGAATCTAGAAAGTTCCGCAGTAAGTCGCCAGCTAGCAACACAGCTACTAGACACGGCGCTACAACAAGAAAGGTGGGATCTAGCCAGAGACCTCGTCAGATTCCTCAGGGCTATAGGTGAGTGACGTAGCTAATCGTTTAAGAATCTAGAAAGTTCTGCAGTAAGTAGCTAGCAACTCATTTACCTATTACATACAGCTATACTAAAAGAAAGATGGAATCTAGGCAGGTATGTGATCCTCGCGAGGATTCCGCAAAGAAAGCTATGGGTAAGCAAGACAGGACCCCGTCCTCACCCACAGAAAAACTGAAATGTAGCTGACAATCACCAAAAGTCCTGTAACTCGTGCTTGGTGAAATCTTATTATCTTACTATTATAATAAATGGGAAAGTCTGTGTGAATGTGTATTATATTATATATCCGTTATTATCTAAGTTATTTAGATGAAATTTGGTATGTAAGTAGATTAGGACCTAGAATAAGACATAGGCTATTAAAATGTGGAAATTTTAACCTCTGAGGGGGTTAAATAGGGTGGTAAGTTTTGTAGGGAAAATATTTTTTCCTCGGTTCGATTTACTCATAACTCGGTATGAATAAGGTATACAATAAATAAGTTAACACGTATTTTTTATTTTACAAAATAACCCCTAGGGGTTGTGTAATAAATTTCTGAAATTAGTAGGAAAAAAAAAACTCTGGTTCGCGGGCGAAGCCGCGGGGCGCATCTAGTTTCTAATAAATTAAATAATTTTCAGAACGGATAAACTTCAATGTTTCCCCTGTAGGTGGAGCTAACGGCGCTAAAATTAGTCCGGTCCTAAAGATTTTCGACTTGTCGGTTACTTGACCTCGTAGCAATATTGGTTAGCATATGACCGTACTGAGGGAAAGTTGCGAATTCAAATACCTCGAAAGTCGATCTATTTCGGAGATAATAAAATTTCTTAGAAGTCTTATGTTAAGTACGAAACACACAGAAGCCGGAGGCGGAGGAGCGGAGGCGAAGGCGTGCGAGTTGTATTCTATTGAATCCTATGAAAACCTACACACACACCGCAGGCGGTGGCGACGCGGTCCCTTATAGGAAAAACCGGCATGCCTTTGCCTCCGCTCCGCCTCCGGCTTCTGTGTGTTTCGAACTTTATATGTTTTCAAATGAAAAGTCTCTTTGTATAATAATATAAAGTCGTTTCTTAAGTGTAAGTTTATTTGACAATTCCAGATCCAAACGACGTGGACTCGCCGAGAAACTCAGTGAACGTGCAAGCTAAATACGGACAAATTGTACAGCAGACTGTGAGTCCGAACGCTGACGACTTGTCCGTTATACTTGGGAGTATGCAGGTCTGTACGATACTATTTATTACACAACTTATCCTTACTACACTATTAACTACTTATACTTCCTTACATCCTTACTAATATTATAAACGCGAAAGTTTGTAAGTATGGATGGATGGTTTTTCCTCTTTCACTCCAAAACTACTGAACGGATCGGGGTGAAATTTCGAATAGACTTAGTTCTAGCTCTAGAATAACACATAGGCTACTTTTCATCTCATAAATCAGTTCCCATGGGATAGAAATACCCTTGAAAAGCTTTCGTAGAAACAAGATGTCTCGACTAGTGTCTGTTTACAAAGATTCCTCCAAAATAATATGTAAGCGGTACAATTCCAGTTGGCGGGAGGTCGCGGGCGAAGCTTCAGTACCGGGGTGTCTCCCCGCGAGCCGTCCCCCCCGCACGCCGCGCCGCCCCCCGCGCCCCCCGCGCCGCCGCCCGCGCGCGCCACCGCCGCCGTCAAGAGGAAGAAGTCTGTGCCCGCTAGAGCTGACAGGTATGTACTTAGAACAATGAGCGGTCACGCAGATGCTTTCGCTTTAGTTACTACTACCGTTGTTATGTATTATTTTTTTGTATCCCTAGAAATAAGCAACATAACACGTCTCATACGCTATGCTATGGCATAAGAATAAATAATAACTGGGACTCTTCTTTGGTCGAGTCCCAAACGCCGCCATTTATATACCCACTTCCCCCTTCACCTCCTCTTCGCCCCTCTGGGCGTAATGGTTGATAGAGATCAACCAAGCGTGTTGCCAGGGTTGCTACTGCACTGTACCGCCGCGCCGCCGCCGCCGCCGCGCCGTCGAGGCGAATGAGAAAATGTCAATGGCCGATGTTCATGTTCTTTTGATTAGAGATAAGCATAATATTATTAAGAAATTATTACATGTCTCATTATGTGACAGCCCGGTGTCAATATGCCCGTTTAACGTGCAGAATCGCGTAGGCTAATATCGTGACCTTGAGCGCGTTCTGAGCGAAGTTTCCCTTCTACACTGTTTTTGTCTATTCTTATGGCTATTTATTTATTCATGTATATGGCTTGCCAACAATGCACATAGTATAACATTACAGTTAACACAATTGTAGAAGATCTATAGTATAAAATGTGCACCTCTAACAGGCATGCACAACATTTACAAAGAGCACAAACAACAGCAAAAATACTTAATACAAACGGGTTACACAGGTAAAACTGAAGGAAGGTAATAAAAATAAAAGAAAAAAGTAGGTAACTAAAAACTAAATAAACAACTATGTACAAAAGTGTCCCTCAGCAGACTGAGAGATGTTATGAGAAGCAGAGAAATGTTTCCTAAGTTTATTTTTATAGATAGGCAATGAGTCCGCAAATGGATCAAGTTCTGTTAGTTTCTGAGATATTAGATTGTACTCATTACTGATTCTAGTAAAAGGCTATGGCGCTCAATAGGGTAGGTCTATGTCCAGCAGTGGACGAATAGGCTGATGATGATGATGACGAACACGTCTCGTCAAACAAACTAAATGTATCTTTAGTCTTTGAACATGGATAAAAACTTCAATGTTTCCCCTAGGTAGGTGGAGTCCGTAGAAGGTCGCAAAGATTTTTGATGAAGTCATGACATCCCGTACTGAAGTTGAAGGTCGCGGGTTCAACTCCCTCCGAAATCGAAAGTTTTTGCAACGTTAGTTAATTTCTTACATATTCCCCGAGTGCGAGCGCTTACGCGTTATAATATAATAATCCTTATGTTTATGTATTAGTATTTATCACAACATAAACACAACATTTAGGATAAAACAAAGTCGCTTTATCTGTCCCTATGTCCCTTTGTATGCTTAAATCTTTAAAACTACGCAACGGATTTTGATGCGGTTTTTTTAATAGATAGAGTGATTCAAGAGGAAGGTTTATACGTATAATAAAACCGTGCGAAGCCGGGGCGGGTCGCTAGTTTTTAATAAATTCATAAATAGATTAAACGTTTTTTATGTAACTTTTTAAAGCATAGTGCGATTTTATTGAAACTTTATGAAAATACTATAAATACAAAAAAAAATACTAATACAAATTTCAGAATTTTTCGAAACTATGTAGTCTTAAAAAGGGATAAGTGTCAATGTTTATATCGGATCTTTCTAAACACCACCTTTGTAACCCTTGTTTACAAATAAATTATTCTATTGTATTTTATACTTTCACTATTCTAAGCATAACTATCGGTATTATTTCCTTTCTTTGTGTGGTCTAATAAAGTTATATACATAAATATATTTTATTTTTATAAATTACAAATAATTGTCCACAGAGAAACAACCTACGGCACTGACGAAGAATTCTTCATCGACGTAATGATACACAGATACGCGCGAATCCTACTTTCTTCCGCGCGTTTACTAGCGCTAGGCAAGATGGCGTCCGCCTTGGACCTCCACCTGGTCGCGTGGCTGGCGAGGGAGCGAGACTCCTCGGCTAAAGTGGACAGCGCAGTGCTGTGTCTGAAGAGACTGCACGAGGACTTCGCGTGGCCGTATCCCGTACTGGACCAGGACGCGGACTATTATATGCAGAGGAAGACGAGCACGGTCACTAGTGAGTATTTAGATTTAGTGTCTTTGGATTCAAGATGGCGGGATCACGCCTCTTTCCAGGATGGCCGATGGTGTCGATTATTTTTAAAATGGTGTCCAAAGTATGTATTGAGTTATAGTCAGAGTCTTCGTATCGACGTTTTTAAACTTTTCGTACCTAAGCAGTTCTTTCTACTATCTAACCGCCAAATACTCTAACACACAACACATTAAATAAACATATCTCAAATGAATTTTTGACAGATTTTATTGAAAAATCAAAAAATCACGATCTTAGACATGCTTAAATCTGAATTGTATTCACGGGAGAGTCTTTACAAAGAAATATATAGTCAAGTAATAAAAAAAATTACCATTCAAATATATGAGCTAACTGCAGACTGATGCTTTTTCAAGATGGCGAAATACTTTAAAAAGTTTTTTCCTACCTTATCTACACGTATTAGGATATTTTTACCATCAATTTATCTTAGGTAATTAATGTAATTGGTAATTTAGGTAATTTTGCTTTAGGTATAGCGAGACTGCCTCGCTATACCTCATATAGCTATAAATGCCAAGCCAACGTGAGCCGTATCCACAAGCGGATAAATCACATTTGTTCTTATTCTCAGGTTCCTACACCCTCCGATGATTTTTACCATATAATAATAATAATAAAGCCTTTTTATTTCCTTACCAAAATAAAATTTACAAAATTATTTATGATTTGATTAATGACAATTTATACAAAAATAGATTAAATTTAAATAGAATTAAATAGAAATATAATTTAATAATGCGTATTATTATGATGTCGCTCAGTTCCACATCGACAATAGTATGTAATTATTTATAAGGCAAACATGTATTAGACACATAAGTTATACACATGCTAGTGGTTTCTATTTCGCCTCTTCCACTAGTGGACAAAAAATTGAGGCGAATTAAATTTGACTTGTCTAAGTGCTTATTTTGTAAGCCTAAAGAAATAAAGATATTGATTATTGATTATTATTGATTATTAAGGACCTCTCATCGAGTGAAGGCCTCTTCCATGTTACTCCATGCTTTTCTGTCTTGTGCTTTGACTAGCCAGTCTAAGCCAGCTGTTTTGTTTATTTCGTCTATCCACCTCTCTTTTGGTCTGCCTCTGGTTCTTTTGTTTTTTTGTTTTGTGGTTCACCATATCATCATCAGCCCATATTAGTCCACTGCTGGACATAGGCCTCCCCTAATGAGCGCCATAGCCAGCTTAACACATCCAGCATCTGCTAGCAGTCTTTCACAGATCGTCAGTGTAGGACGCCCTCCGATGGCCGGAGGGCGTCCTATACTACGTTTACCAAGACGCGGTCTCCACTCAAGAACACGTTTACCCCAACGGTTGTCGTTCTTCGCGAGATATGGCAGGTCCACTGCCACTTCAGCTTGCTAATTCTTTGAACTATGTCGATAACTTTGGTTTACCATATATAGCTACAACAATCAAGCCATTTTGAGCCGTAATTCATATCCTCAGGTTCGTACACCCCCTCCGCGGAGTTGCCTCGCTATACACGATAAACGCCAAGCCAATGTGAGCTGTATCCACAAGCTCATACAGCACATTTGTCCTCAGACTCGTACACCCCCCCCGCGGAGTCGGACAGCCTGTGCGGAGACAGCGGGTACATGAGCCTGCCGCTGCGCGCCGCACTGCCGCTGTCCGGGGTGCCGATGTCGCCGGGGCCTGTCAGGTAACTACTGTCACATCATTTTCGATATACATCGATCACCTAGATTTCTCAACTGGCCGCCTCAGCAGGTCAGACTAACTAGGTGACTCGTGTACTCGCGACCGCGTACGTACCGAGCGGCCACTGGGTCAGCCAGCAGACAGTGCATCACTAGCAGCTATACCAACCGCACTCATTATCATCAGCATTATTAGTCGTAGATTTACGTATATAAGTTGAATATAGCTTTTACCGACAAACTCGACTTTTACATCAACGGCCCAGGATTAGCTAGCGGTTAATCCTTCACACACAGAGGCTTTTTAGTTGCTTCCTTCGACCTTTACAGGCTACTTTTTAAAGTTCCTCAGTATAAACCTGTGTTTATTTCAGTTCTGTAGGCGAAGGCAGCGTCGCGGAAGGCGGAGTCGCCTGGGTGGGAGAGTCGGGGGAAGAGAGACGGTACGCGGCGCTCATGGAGAGATTGCACCATCACCAGGCGGAGAGAGGAGACAACACGGCGCATGTCAGGCTGAGGTAACTGTAACTACGGGGGAAGAGAGACGGTACGCGGCGCTCATGGAGAGACTGCACCATCACCAGGCGGAGAGAGGAGACAACACGGCGCATGTCAGGCTGAGGTAACTGTAACTACGGGGGAAGAGAGACGGTACGCGTCGCTCATGGAGAGACTGCACCATCACCAGGCGGAGAGAGGAGACAACACGGCGCATGTCAGGCTGAGGTAACTGTAACTACGGGGGAAGAGAGACGGTACGCGGCGCTCATGGAGAGACTGCACCGTCACCAGGCGGAGAGAGGAGACAACACGGCGCATGTCAGGCTGAGGTAACTGTAACTACGGGGGAAGAGAGACGGTACGCGGCGCTCATGGAGAGACTGCACCATCACCAGGCGGAGAGAGGAGACAACACGGCGCATGTCAGGCTGAGGTAACTGTAACTACGGGGGAAGAGAGACGGTACGCGGCGCTCATGGAGAGACTGCACCATCACCAGGCGGAGAGAGGAGACAACACGGCGCATGTCAGGCTGAGGTAACTGTAACTACGGGGGAAGAGAGACGGTACGCGGCGCTCATGGAGAGACTGCGCCGTCACCAGGCGGAGAGAGGAGACAACACGGCGCATGTCAGGCTGAGGTAACTGTAACTACGGGGGAAGAGAGACGGTACGCGGCGCTCATGGAGAGACTGCACCATCACCAGGCGGAGAGAGGAGACAACACGGCGCATGTCAGGCTGAGGTAACTGTAACTACGGGGGAAGAGAGACGGTACGCGGCGCTCATGGAGAGACTGCACCGTCACCAGGCGGAGAGAGGAGACAACACGGCGCATGTCAGGCTGAGGTAACTGTAACTACGGGGGAAGAGAGACGGTACGCGGCGCTCATGGAGAGACTGCACCATCACCAGGCGGAGAGAGGAGACAACACGGCGCATGTCAGGCTGAGGTAACTGTAACTACGGGGGAAGAGAGACGGTACGCGGCGCTCATGGAGAGACTGCACCGTCACCAGGCGGAGAGAGGAGACAACACGGCGCATGTCAGGCTGAGGTAACTGTAACTACGGGGGAAGAGAGACGGTACGCGGCGCTCATGGAGAGACTGCACCATCACCAGGCGGAGAGAGGAGACAACACGGCGCATGTCAGGCTGAGGTAACTGTAACTACGGGGGAAGAGAGACGGTACGCGGCGCTCATGAAGAGACTGCACCGTCACCAGGCGGAGAGAGGAGACAACACGGCGCATGTCAGGCTGAGGTAACTGTAACTACGGGGGAAGAGAGACGGTACGCGGCGCTCATGGAGAGACTGCACCATCACCAGGCGGAGAGAGGAGACAACACGGCGCATGTCAGGCTGAGGTAACTGTAACTACGGGGGAAGAGAGACGGTACGCGGCGCTCATGGAGAGACTGCACCGTCACCAGGCGGAGAGAGGAGACAACACGGCGCATGTCAGGCTGAGGTAACTGTAACTACGGGGGAAGAGAGACGGTACGCGGCGCTCATGGAGAGACTGCACCGTCACCAGGCGGAGAGAGGAGACAACACGGCGCATGTCAGGCTGAGGTAACTGTAACTACGGGGGAAGAGAGACGGTACGCGGCGCTCATGGAGAGACTGCACCATCACCAGGCGGAGAGAGGAGACAACACGGCGCATGTCAGGCTGAGGTAACTGTAACTACGGGGGAAGAGAGACAGTACGCGGCGCTCATGGAGAGACTGCACCGTCACCAGGCGGAGAGAGGAGACAACACGGCGCATGTCAGGCTGAGGTAACTGTAACTACGGGGGAAGAGAGACGGTACGCGGCGCTCATGGAGAGACTGCACCATCACCAGGCGGAGAGAGGAGACAACACGGCGCATGTCAGGCTGAGGTAACTGTAACTACGGGGGAAGAGAGACGGTACGCGGCGCTCATGAAGAGACTGCACCGTCACCAGGCGGAGAGAGGAGACAACACGGCGCATGTCAGGCTGAGGTAACTGTAACTACGGGGCGCGGATACGATGCAATTTCTCTGATACATTGAACTTATCCAGAGAGTGATCTACGTGGATCTTTATGGGCCTGAAAAAAATACATTTGATATCATAACTGCAACGCAAAAAAGTTAATTTTACCTCACCGTCTTTCTGAGTAAAGACAAAAAATCGTAGAGGGCATTTTTTGTTCACAATGCAAATGAAACGAGACTAAAACTCCCCTTCCACAGATACTTCCTCCAACTAATGACAGAAGCCAGCTGCGTGGAGTGGGCAGCCATCATCGCCATAGTGCTGCGCGACGCGCTCGCCGTCCTCAGGACCACCAACGCGGCGCGCGGCGCCGACGTCAGCCTGGACGCAGTGCGGCGCCTGCGCAGAGTGCTGCAGGACGTCTGCGCCTGGACTGATGCCGAGTGGTACGTACAGACAGGCAGACACTCAGGGAAGTAGTCCTCAGGACCACCAACGCGGCGCGCGGCGCCGACGTCAGCCTGGACGCAGTGCGGCGCCTGCGCAGAGTGCTGCAGGACGTCTGCGCCTGGACTGATGCCGAGTGGTACGTACAGACAGGCAGACACTCAGGGAAGTAGTCCTCAGGACCACCAACGCGGCGCGCGGCGCCGACGTCAGCCTGGACGCAGTGCGGCGCCTGCGCAGAGTGCTGCAGGACGTCTGCGCCTGGACTGATGCCGAGTGGTACGTACAGACAGGCAGACACTCAGGGAAGTAGTCCTCAGGACCACCAACGCGGCGCGCGGCGCCGACGTCAGCCTGGACGCAGTGCGGCGCCTGCGCAGAGTGCTGCAGGACGTCTGCGCCTGGACTGATGCCGAGTGGTACGTACAGACAGGCAGACACTCAGGGAAGTAGTCCTCAGGACCACCAATGTCGACCACGACGACTTTTAGCATTGAACAAAAGCCATATCTTTAAAAAAAAACTACTTGAATAGGTTTTTATTACAAGAAAGTTAAAGTCGAAGAATAAACATTTATTAGAACAATTGAAACTTGAGTACATTAATTAATTTAAGATTTCTTGAACTAAAATATCTGTTCCTTATTTCAATACTGCCTATAGCCTGAATTATAAAAAGAGTACATAGTATGATTTGTGACCGTCGCTCGTCACATCGGCCTCCATAATTAAACAGAACTTCAAACAATGTTTAAATAACCACAAATAAAATTATATCTAACATTTGGAAACCAATAATATTTTGTTTTATTTCCAGCTACGGCTACAAACCGTTCATGCTTGCAATCAGCAACCAAATACCATTCCTAACCTCAGTGATCAACACGCGCGAGCGTCGGATATCCATGGTCACCAAAACGCGCATCCGCACATCCAGCACGGGTTCCTTGAACCAAGAACCGAAGCCCCAAGTCATGCATATGCACAGTCTGGACTCAAAGGTACCGCAAGCTGAGGTTCAGAAGAAACAAGTGGTAAGGAAGGAATCCCCTAATGTAATGCCTGAACCGCAGCCCGTGTTTGAACAGAGGGTCGTGACGCCCGTAAAGGAAGATGTTTCTTCTGGCTGTAATATTATGTGAAGAAGACAACAGTATATAATAATATATAATGTATGTTAAAAAATATCTATGATGTATTGTATTTAGTATATCAGTCATCTAGTACCCATAACACAAGCTTAGCTTGGGGCTGGATGATGCTGTGTGGAGTGTCCGGAATTATTATATATATGTATATTAAATGTACATAGAAGTCAAGACAAGCGAAGTCTTAACCAGAATATTCAAGCAGATATTCATTATATAAAACTAAGGTTTGAGGGTTTCGATATTCCGCAATAGCCGTTATTTTTGTAGACGTCCCAAGTAGCATTACAAGCTGTATAATAACTGGTAAATCATATTTATAAAGACAAGCTCATTTTGCGACTCTCTTGTAAGTCTCTTAAAGAACTTTAAGTTCGAAATGCGCTGTTATATTTATGTTGACGACACTAAATTGCTGCAACAATCTATAACAATAAATTGTTATTTGGATAGACGTATATTATTTATAGACAAAAAATACATATTGTTTTGGTAGTAGTGTCTTAATCCTAAATTAGGTTTATCTAGACACTAGGTCTAAAAATATCAATAAACGTTAATAAACAAGGAAGGCAGTTCGCACATAAACAGCGTTGTCACTACCATCCTGTGACAAGTTCCAATCGAGATCGATTCTAGGATTGAATTTTAATTATTTCCATTTTAACAGTTCACATATGGTAGGTCTATGTGTAAAGGTGATTGGCGACTAAAACTGTTGCGAATAAGCAACACGCCAGCGCCAGTTTAAGTGGGTCAAGTTTTTGTGAGGAGCTAATAGAAAAGGCAGGTAAATTATGCCTTCTTCTGTCTTCTGGTATTGATATGTATTCGTATTATTCGAGATGAGGCACTCAGTAGTTTATTGCCGTAAAAAACAGAATAGTTAGGTATTATATCTTGTGTTCAATAAATTTTTGTTATAGGTGTGTGTGACACGTTAAAATAATATTTTTACATGTCACACAATCTTCAAATATGTTTCGATCAATAGCTAAACAATTGATATAAAATTCATTTGAGTTTCATATCAATAATTTAGCTATTGATCGCAACACTTTGAGGAAATACACATTTGTTTGTAAATTAAAGTACTTAGTTCAATTATTGGGCGTTATGGTTAGTATTATACTCTGTATTTTAGTGTATGAGTGGAAAACAGATCCAAATGACGACTTTTATCAGATACCAAGACCTGAAGCCAGCTAAATAGTTTTTTAGGGTTATACACACAAAGGGTGGATAACAGAGCCCTTAGTTTGGTTTGACGATAATCGTCGTGACGTTTCTATATGTATATATTTGCGTAAATCCATGGTAGAGGCGCTGTACAAGATTCCAAAGGTAAATTAGACGTCTCGATAATATCGTAAAACCAATCTCAAGAGCTCAGAATCCTATTACTTAACCTACGGCGCCTGTATTATAACAAGCAAGTCGTCGTGTAAATAAATTATAAAACTTTTATCTAGGTAGATTATATACCCATGTTTCCATAACGTACTAGAAATAAATTTATGTATTATGCTCGGTTCACCGAATCTCAACGATAATCGGGTTATTAGTACTTATTATTAATACACTTGTTATTTATCTTATGAATTTATGTAATTTATAAATTAATCTAGTATTAGTGATGTACCTCTAGATAATATAATGAATATAATTAAAATTAAAGGTAGCAGAATTTAGTAATAAGGTGGTTTTTAGTGGAGGACTAAAACGTGATAATATTACAGGCAATAGTTTGTTTTATTGTGTGCGAACAACGCCGAAACTGCTGAACAGATCAGGTTTATATTTTGCATACATCGTTTTATCTCTGAAGTCACGTATTTGCAACTATTACCCTGAAAATTGCATGCGAAACCGAAAGCAGAAGATTAAATGATTATTGATATAAAAAGGAGGTAAATGATAATATTGTATTCCACCATTTATAAATATATTCAGGTATTCCTATGAGATTTGGCAATTAGTATAAAACCATACTAAACAAAATTCTTAGCTATGACAGCATGTGTTTATTTAATTTTGTGTGTGACATGTTAAAATGTCTTCAAATATGTATTGAGAGCTAAATTATTGGTATGAAACTCAAATGATCGCATAGCGTTAAAGAAAAAACACAGTTGATCGCACTTTTGAGCCCAATACCCAAAATTATGTTAGATATATTTAAATCCAAATCTGTTTGGTTTGACGATAGTATCG
The DNA here is from genome assembly GCA_944547425.1 of Eupithecia centaureata. Taxonomy (NCBI): domain Eukaryota; kingdom Metazoa; phylum Arthropoda; class Insecta; order Lepidoptera; family Geometridae; genus Eupithecia; species Eupithecia centaureata. The sequence goes on from OX155691.1 coordinate 12,558,786, forward strand.
AAGCGTTATCGTGGCGTCTTTATTTTTGTATGAAATTTGCCTAATTCAGTGTTCTCACGCAAGAGGCAGTGTACCAAATGCCACAAAAAATTATACGTCACGATGACGACTCGATACTATCGTCAAATTGAACTCAGGGCTCCGATTATTTAAAATTTTGTTAAGTCGGATTCGCGTTGTATCATTCACATTTCTATACTTAAAATTATACCAGATAGATTGCTAAACCAGTACAATAAAGTGGGTTTTTGGTACATATACATAAGCTAGTTTACATTCAGTGAAACTTTACTTATGAAATTGGGTGCAACTTTTTGTCTAATAGCTATAAAGGTTTCAATAATGCTCAATCCCATTTTAGATCTAGCTCTAGATAGTACTATACTACCATAAGCGACATTCTAAATCTTGTAATAAATTTAAAATCAAACAGCTGACAAAGATAATACTGAAGGATGTTAAACTAATTGATAAGTAGTTCATAAAAGAGCTACAACATAAAAGTAAAACACATATCTCAGTTTTAAATACCAAAAGTTACGTAAATTACGTTATACATATAAATTATTAGCATTTTTTTATTGTAAGCCATCTAAGTGCCACTTTGCAATAGAAATTAGTTAAATGACCACCAATTCAATTGACACCGATGTTCCCGCCTTCAGCCTTGTGACAATTGTTTGTTCGGGATTCTGGGTCTTTAGTATGTATAATAAAAATATCTAACTATGTATTGTATAAATTTTATCAGTTATTTATTATCCATAACACAAGCTCTGCTTAGCTTGGGGTTAGATGATGCTGTGTGATTTGTCCAGCATTATTATTATTTATTTATTTATTAATAATGTTGGGTTTCTTTTAGACATATTTGATGCATAGATAGTGTCGGTCTAAAGGATTAAAAAAAAACTTAAATTAGGAAAAAGCTTGAATTGTTTGAATTTATCTAGCCAATCAGTACAAATTAAATTATTATATTTTTGAACATGCCCATATTAGTCGTTATTTAAGTATTATTTAATGTTTCGACGAAAAATATTATTCAAATGATATTATTTTGGTATTTTAAATGGTATCTAGTTCAATTTTATTAATATTTTACGTATTAGGTTAATAATTTTCTGAGTAATTCTAATCGTAGGAAATGTATGAAAATTCGTAGCATTCCAAACTAGGTGAATAGTATTGTGAATTTAAATTGCAATAATAGGCATTCAATAAATGCCACATTTTAGGTCAATTAATCAATATTTGTATAGATTTAAGTATGTACTTTTAACATTTATAACTTTTGAGTCTCGAAATGTTAAAGCAGGTGCTAATAAAGTTAGTAATTTCTAGAAAATAGTCATTCTAACTAATTCTGATTTCACAATGAATGCAAGAGAGTTAACTAAAAACCTATTTTGTTTGATTCGTAGTTAAATCTGTTCCATTCATAATTAATTCGTCAAACTACGAAAGTTTCTAAAGTAAAATTCTAACTTTATTGAATAAGGTGCATATTTGCTACCTCACTCGGCTTCTACTAAATCTTATGCTCTGTATTATTAATAACTTTCTGTTTTACTTTTACTGTGTCTTATATACATTTTACCAAATAATACATTTTGTCATCCTCTATCAACTCGAAGAAAATGTACATTTTACCAAATTCAAAGGTTATCGTACTCTATCATCTTGAAGAAAATATACATTTTACCAAATTGAAAGGTCATAGTTACTCTATTAACTCGAAGAAAATGTACATTTTACCAAATTAAAAGGTTGGATTGTTGGTTCTTTTATTTGTATAAAAAACGTATGTTCAATGAAATGAAATTAATGAAATCTATTTTGTAATTTTTGTAAGTAGATATTTGGTCAATTTGTTGTCAAAATAAAATCTTAATAAATTATAAATCGAATAAAAAGGTGTTTTTATTTTTGTCTTATCAATGAAAGTCAAGAGTAGAAAGAGGTAGATGCGAACAGTGTAGTATTTATTTAATGAATAGGGGCGACCACCTAGGAGGTTACACAAGATCTCACAAAATTAATACGATGGTACTAAAAAACCAGTGCATTATAATGACAGGTAGCCACAACATGCACAAAAATGCAAATCAACTAACGACCTCAGTGGCGCAGCGGGCGAGCGGCCGCCTGCGACGCAAGAGGTTGCTTCACTTAACGCCTCGGAACAAATTTGTGTACGATTTGCAGAAATTTGTTCCGTTGGTTTGGGTGTTTTCTAAGTATAATAAAAAAATATCTATCTGTTTTTACATTGTATGCTCAAAGAATTAGCAAGATGAAGTGGCAATGGGCCGGCTTTACCTCGCGAAGAACCGACAACCGTTGGGGTAAACGTGTTATTGAGTGGAGACCGCGACTTGGCAAATGTAGTGTAGGACACCCTCCGGCCAAGTGGGTTGACGATCTGTGAAAGACTGCTCGCAGATGCTGGATGCGGCAAGCTGAAGACAGGGCGATAAGGCGCTCATTAGGCCTATGTCCAGCAGTGGACTAATATAGGCTGATGATGATGATATAATGTATTCAATATATCATATCTTATACCATGGACGAACGATATACAGTATATACTGTATATCGTATACAGTATCGATATACAGTATATACTGTATATCGTTGTCACGTGTCATGTCACGTCCGACGAACCGTCCGAATTCGTCCGACGAACGATATACAGTATATACTGTATATCGTTCGTCCATGCTTGTACTCATAACATAACCCAAGCTTTGAGTAGCTTACTTTGGGGCTAGAGGGTTCTGTGTGGATTGACCAGCATTAGTTATTTATTAACTAAACAGCTAACCAACTATAACAAATGAACAAACATAGGTCCTCAACAACATTGGAGGAGTTTCTTCCTCGGGAGTCAAGTGGGAAGTGTTGTGTAGATTGATTCGTTCAATCGTTCATAGATGTCGCTTTTGTTATGTTTGAACAGAGGCGACACCTAGTTGATGCATTTTGAATTGTCTCTTGAAAAGTGATTACTTTCGCTACTGGCTGGCAGATGGAAGCACTTCCACTGTTTTATTTATTTGGACCATTCTAAAATATTGCCAACTTTATTATGTTTACCTCATGAAGGGAGATTTATATGCATCTCCAATACAAGGAAACCTAATTATTTTCTCTAAAATAACAAATCAATTTACAATGCTTTTTTTTTCTTCCCAACCTGGACCCAAGCATTATTATCACAATTTAAATTGGCCTGGTATTCAGTACAGGCAAAGACGCGTGGAAGGAACAGGAGTGGAAGGGCTTGCCTACGCACGAATCTCGGGTCCTGAGATGACTGGAGCCGAGTTTGGTTATAGGCTCGTCTCGCCATCTCTTCGTCGGTCGGCAGCGATGCCATATGCCATACGTTGAATGGGGCACTACTGGTTGGTTGTCGTGTCGTGGCCAACAGGTTTTCTTTTCAGACATTGGCTTCGCAACTTCGCAATTTATTATTATTTTAAATAAAACATGTCTATTTTATCGTCTAACTAGAAAGAGATATTAAACTTTCAAATACTTAAATTGGTGTTTTTGGGGAGAGAGAGACCAACACACTAGAAGTTGAGGGGAAAGTGTAAAGTTGTAAACTAAGTTGGAATCCGGAAAGAAACATTTGATGATGTTGAGATAATAACTGTCAGTCAAGTGAAGTGTCATGCCAAGACGTTCCTCGAGAGAATGTAGAAACAATTGATTTTAGACGTTTTTATAGTTGTTTTTCTGAGATTATTTAATTTGTTTATGAAAATTAACTGGGACGCCGTTTAACTGTCACACGATGGCAGCCACGGCTCAGCAGGAGCTGTCGGTGGTGGAGTTACGAGCCGAGATCGAGAGGCTCGGCCGAGAGCTCGATCAGGCCAGCAGCGAGAAGATACAATCAGCCCAGCTGGGTCTGGTGCTCCTCGAGGAAAAGTCCACCCTCCAGCAAAGATGCGACGAACTAGAAGCCCTCTACGAGAACACAAGGCACGATCTAGAAATCACACAAGAGGTTAGTGGCCTACATTCGATTCTAATTATTTTCACTCTTCATGCACGGCTACTTTACACCGCTGAAACGGTGGAAATATTCATAGATTTCATGTACATATATTTGTTAACTGCTTTCAAAAATTGCAGCAGGAAAATTCCTATAACTATGCCTATCCATATTTCACATAGCTGCCAAATAACCTCACTGCTTCCACTTTTCCTGGTCACAGTATTTGTCATTTTTCAATTTTAACACAATATTATGTATACTTTCTATCATTATCATAAATGACTAAGTTACCTCATATTTTAATGGATGTTACATACTCTATTACACATTAAGTGGGTTCCTTTCACCATTGTACTTGTATTTAATACAAATAAATTATAATTTGTAGTACTTTATTGTCATAGGAATGAAAGTTAATTCATTATTTTTTATAGATGCCTTCCTTTGTTTGATCACAATCTCACCTGATGGAAAGTGAAGATTAATCAATGATTTATTTCAAAGGTCTAGATGACATCTAAATCCTACTAATATTATAAACGCGAAAGTTTGTAAGAAAGGATATTTGTTACTCTTTTGCACAAAAACTACTGAACGGATATGGATGACAAACATAGATATCTGATAATTATCTGAAATAACACAAAGGCTATAACTTATCCTGGAATTCCCATGGGAACAGGAATTACCGTGGGTGAAACCGCGAGGCTCTTCTATAAATAAAATAATTTTGGATCCACTGGCAATAATAATGACTAGTCAATCAACTTTTAAAAGCAGCTGTGTCAATGGAATTCAACTAATACTTCTGAAAACTGCAGACTTATACAAATTACATTAATAAATTCCTTATACATCAAAACATGTGAAGAGAAACATGACTATTTTAGAATTGAGTTTTTGTCACAATGGAGTAAACCATTGTTAACTTTTTTGCTTTAGGCTGTCATTGAACACTTTGTATTGTAATGGAGCATGTCTGAACTCAGAATTTGAAAGTTTTAAATGTATGTGGCAATAAGAAGTAACTCGTAATTATTGGATTCCACTACTTATTCAAGATTTACACACTTTACATGAGTTTTGAAAACTTTCATAATAACTAATAAATAATCTTTATTTACAAAGAAAATTGCAATTAAAAAATCGATAACTAGTAATTACAATTGAGCTCACTAAAGACTGTTGCAAATAAACTAGTGGTAGCTCAACTGGCCCATATTAATACCAGATATCACATCCCCAAGACTCAGGCTGCATTGCAATGACATGCTGAAGCCCTGCGACAGATACCAGCTCTCGGGTCATGCTTCGCAGCAATCTAAATCTTCTATCCTTACCTAAATCTTCAATGGTGTATAACCATATCCTTGCATGATAAAAACTACTGGCTTAAAAATTTGAACTATGAGTCAACATACCGGCTAGCAGAATTAAAAGAACGGTCGACTGCGCTGCGGTAAGCCGTGGTTCGAATCTCAACTATGGTTAAGTTTTTGCACTTAGTTTAAGATAGCTTGAAGTTCTTCAACATTATTGTTGGCGAATATTTTAGAAATAAGGGGTATAGCAAATAGTGAACGCTACTGTAAATAACACCTAGGTTCATCAGTTCAGGGTTTGCTGTTATTGAGAGCAGTAGGTTAAGAATATCATGATTTAACAGGACTAAGACAACACTGACAAAATGGAGAACGGCGCTGGAAGATCAGAGATAAGAGATAAGATAAGAGCAGCATGCTTCTCTTTCTAGTGTGGTGGGTATCGTCCACTGTCTCCTTTTGCTGTGGCACACATCAAAGATCACACACTATGTTTCATTCATCAGGATACTTAATGAATTGTCCAGGATTATTTATTATTATTCTTATCATTAAGACGACCGAAGTGCGAGCTAAGGTCCGCCTGCGACGCAGGAGGTTTTACGTGTTTGATTCCTGATTTGGGTCAAATGTTTGTACAATCTGCAATTGTTTATTCCATGGTTAGATATATCAGTCATCTAGTACCCCTAACACAAGCTCTGCTTAGCTTGGGGCTAGATGATGCTGTGTAAATTGTTCAGCTTAGTTAATTTATTTATTTTAAAAAAGCTTGATATATGTTACATTTACGATGTGGTGATTTCAGTTTAAATAAAAAAATCATAGAAAAACTCGACAACTAGATTCATCATCATCAACATCCCATATTAGTCAACTGCTAGATATCATCATCATCATCATCACGGGCGTCCTACACTACGTTTGCCAAGACTGCTGGACATAGGCCTCCCGTAATGAGTTCCATAGCTCCCTGTATCTTGATTGCGTCAAACTATGTCCTCAACAATCAACCCCTTGCAGGCCCTGATGAAACTAGACACGAGTCAGAAGGTGACGACTCGCAGCGGCATCGAACAGGAGAATGCTCTCCTCCACGAGTCGGCCGCCATGGAGAGCTCACTCACGCTGCAGATCATTGAGCTGGAGAGCGAAACTAAACAGGTAAGTCTTTACTAACTTTAGACATAGACATTCATTTATTTGCTTAAAATACTATACAGATTTAATTTATTTATTTATATATACTAGCACGATTATATAAACCAACTAGCGACCCGCCCGGCTTCGCACGGTTGTAATATACATATAAACCTTCCTCTTGAATCACTCTATCTATTAAAAAAAACCGCATCAAAATCCGTTGCGTAGTTTTAAAGATTTAAGCATTCAAAGGGATATAAGGATATAGGGACATAGGGACAGAAAAAGCGACTTGTTTTATACTATGTAGTGATTACACTAGTTATCAACAAAAATAATTCATCCTTAAGATATACATAAAATTAATAAACACAAAAATTCAAATAACATTAACATACTTATAACAATGAAAAAATAAATCGTTAATTATTAATACACATTTTTAAACACTTTTTATCAAGATAATATAAATAAATATGTATATAACATAAACATGGAGAAAAACAATGACACAAAAAAATTTAGGTTCTAGTAGTCGCTCATCTTTTTAGACAAACGTGGAAGTTACACTGTTTAATATTAACCAAAACTAAGGATAATGTGAATTTATCCCGTCATTATCTATTTTGGTATACTATAACTAAACTAGGGCATGTAAAAACCGGGTTATTTTATAAACCGGTTAATTCGGTTTTTCTGATTTCAAAACCGGTGAAAACCGGTTTTTTCGGTGATTTCGGTTATTTTCTACAAGACGAATTAAAACAATAAAATCTGTATTAAAATGTACTTATATTTATCTAAGGACTCATTAACTCGACTTAAATCACATTTCTTATAATTAAAACATATAATTTTGTCGATAGTAACAGAAATGTACCACCTACAGTATTTTTTTATACCACCAAGGTAGCAAACAGCATGCGGCCCGCCCGATGGCAAAAGGTTACCGCAGCCTATGGACGCCTGCATATCAGAGACATTACACGCGCGTTGCCTACCCTTGTAAATGTCTTAAAAGACTCTTTTTTTCATCCTTTTTTTCACCCTTGGGACACAACCTGTCGCCATGTTCCATCTGTTCGTCTGGTCGGACCAAAGATCTTACGCAGCACCTTACGCTCAGCCACGAGGAGTTTGTTTTCTTGTTTCAGCGTCAACGTCCAGGCTTCGCACCCGTAGATCAGAATAGGACGTATAACAGTTTTATATATTCGGATTTCGGTGCTTCGACTCAGAAGTCTGGACGTCAACACTTTATGAAGCGCTGCACTGCACCGCAAGGTGTTCTCGATGCGAATGTTGATTTCATCTTCCCTAGAACCTGTATCTGTTATATTGCATCCCAGATATTTGAAGCTTGCAGCACCCTTATACACTACATGTCCCGCATCTAAGTCTTTACGTTTAACACGGGTGTTTTTGTAGCGCTTCATGTGGATGTATTCAGTTTTGTCGTGGTTGATTGCAAGCCCTACAGTTCTAGCCCTTCTTTCTAACTCCGTAAGCTAGAGATTGATTAAAATACGTTATAGTTCATTTATCTCAATCAATCTGTCAATCGACTATATTTCTTATCAATCGTTAATACCGTTCCTTTATGTCTTTTAAACATTTTAAATCCTTTCTCCTGCTTCTACACTTGCGACCTATAAACTGGAATCACTTCATCGCTGGTTTCTGCACACCATAATTTACAGTTTTCATGGAATAAACTGCAGATTAGTGTATACCATTTGAAAAGAAATTTTGTTAGCTTTCGAATGGTATAAAATTATTATATATTTCAATTTAATTAAGTTTCCTACCTTCATTTAGTGAATTATTACAATATGTCGAAGTTGTTGATGTTTAAATTTATAAGAAGTAATATGAAAATATCAAATTTTTATTTAAAACCTTTGTTATTTCCCGCTTTATATTTTGTATTGCCCCCCCTGGCCCTAATGACTGCTTGTAAACAGTTTTTCATTGACCTAATGAGTTTCTTGATGGAATCCTGTGGAATTTCCTGCCACTCTTCGATAAGAGCAGTTTTTAGGTCTTCTATTGACGCCGGAGCTGGAGATCTTCCTCGTACCCGCCTTTTCAGCTCGTCCCACAAGTGTTCGATAAGGTTCATGTCAGGGCTGACGGCTGGCCAGTCTATTGTGGGTATCCCAACTTCTTCCAGGTACTGTTTAGTCGCACGAGCGGTGTGGCAGCGGTCATTGTCGTGCATTAGCAGGAAAATTTCGCCAATAAACACGGCGTAAGGGATTACATGGCCCAGCAGAATGTCGTTGATATACCTTTCTGCGGTTAGTCCTCCTCCCCGACCTCCACCGGGTACGAATACCAGCTCCGTTTTAGCTTCAGTTGAAATCCCCGCCCACATCATACAAGACCTACCCCCATATTCCACTGTTTCCGCTATACAGCATTGTGCGTATCACTCTCCCGGTCTCCTGTAGACTCTCCGTCGACGGTTGCTGCCATGCAGGCACATCCTAGTCTCGTCCGCGAACAAAACTCGGCTCCATTGCTGCATATCCCAATCTAAGTGATCACGAGTGTTATATTTTAGTTTTAATTTAAATGATGTAATTAATTAATACACTCAATTAGATTTTATCACACGTTTTATTTACTTTATTGAACCTCTTCGACCGACTGTCACAAAGCAGTGTTGCCCCCCGTTGGTCAACGTAAATGCTACACTCTTCCCCACTTTAATGGAAATGATTACTACACTAACTTATCTAGACTAACTAAATAGAAACATAATTACTGTGTAGGTACTAAACTAAATAACACATTATATTATTATATACATATTTTGTTCTTTTAAACTAAATAAACAGTTGATAATGAAGTTAGATATATAATACAATCTTACAATCTTATTTTAAATTTTGACTACATTCCAGAAGTTGATTGACATGTCGTTTCCAATGAAGACCATCCACTTCTACAGTGTATGTAACACCTGGTACTAGAATCTCATAAATTTTTCCTAATGACCATTTCTTTTTGGTTTTTCTATAGTCTTTTACCATCACCTTTTCTCCGACTGAAAATAATTTATTTACCTTTTTATCTTTACTATTTATTGTTAATTTTACTTGTTCAAAGTCTACTTTATCATTTACTGGGTTTGGTCTCAGCAATGAGAAACGGCACCTCAACTCTCTCCCTAGCATTAGTTTTGCTGGACTAATGCCCGTGGTTTTGTGTACAGTACATCTATAATCAAATAGAAACAAATTACAAGCATACTCCAATTTCTTTCCACTCTCTACAATTTTTATTACATGAGACTTAAATGATTCTACAAAACGTTCTGCTAGTCCATTTGTTGCTGGGTAGTATGGTGGACTGAATGTTTGTTTAATTCCCACTATTCTACAAAAACTTTTAAATTCCTCACTGGTCCATGTAGGTCCATTATCAGTCACCAAATGTAAAGGATACCCATAACGAACAAATAAACTTTTAAATACATCAATGGTTTTTTGTGCTGTTATATTACTCATAACAAATGCCTCTGGCCATTTTGAATAGGCGTCCACTATTACTAGAAACATTTTAGAATACAATGGACCTAGGAAATCAGCGTGTAACCTATGCCAAACAGTGGGGGGTTGAGGCCACAGTGTTAATTTAGTTTTTTCTGGATTTTTATGATTTTGTAAACAATGAATGCAACTTTTTGTTATGTTCTCTAATTCAATATCCATATTAGGCCACCAAAAATATGACCTAGATATTTCTTTCATGCGTGTTACACCTAAATGGCTAGCATGAAGCTCACTCATTACATTTTCTTGGATATTTATTGGTATGATTACCCTGTGACCCCATAACAGACATTCTTTTTCTGTACTGATTTCATTTTTTCTTCTAAAATATGGTTCATAGTCCTCACCCAAATCGTTTTTAATTGGCCAACCATCTCTACAATAACGCATGATATTACATAATATTTTATCTTTTTTAGTTTCACTTTGAACCGTTTGCCAATTTAATGTTTTTAAATCTGACTTAACTATATAGTTAATAGTATTACATTCAAAACTTTTATCAATCATCCCAGTCATTTTTCCTGTATCATTATCCTCAATTGCTACTCGTGATAAATAATCCGCTGGATTATTTTTGGATTTTATGTGATGAACTTCATAGTTAAATCCATTCAAAAATATTGACCAATATTGTAATCGCCTTGCTGCCATTTTTGGTATTCCATATTTTGGTCCTAATATTTTAACTAATGCCTCATTGTCCGTTTGTAGAATGAATTTTTGACCAAATAAAAATTCATAAAATTTACTGACACCAAACACAATTGCATAAGCCTCTTTTTCTAAAATTGGGTACTTAATTTGGGTATCATTTAATTTTTTACTTGCAAATGCTACTGGCCTTGTGATATTATTTTTGTCTTTTACAGAGAGCACAGCAGCAACCCCCGTATCTGCTGAATCACAAGTTAAAACAATTGTACAATTCTGATCAAAATGTGATAGTGGTGTTGTGTTTGCTAAGGCTTTTTTTATTTCCTGAAACGATTTATCACATCCCTCTGTCCACTCAAACTTATCCCTTTTTAAACAATCATATAATGGCTTTAATATTATTGCCATGTTTTGTAAAAATCTGTTATAATAGTTAACTTTTCCCAGGAATGACCGCAGCATTTTTACATTGTTTGGTTGAGGCAATGACAATATTGGTTCTATTGTGCTTTTAATAATTTTTACTCCTGTTTTGTTTACTTCAAATCCAAAAATATCCAGTTTTTCCTCAAAGAACTTACATTTTTAATTTTAATCCTGAATCTACAAATCTTTGCAGTACCTGTTTCAATTTATCATATGTCTCTGACAATGTTTTTCCATAAACATACACATTATCTATGTAAACAATAACATCTAGTCCATTTAGTTTTTGTGTAATTAATCTTTGAAATGAGCCTGGTCCGGTACTAACCCCAAATGGGAGGAATAAGTATTTGTAGATTCCCTCCTCCGTTACCACTGTCACTAGTTCCTGTGATTCTTTGTCTAATGGAGCTTGTAAATAAGCCTCCCGTAAATCTAATTCACAGAAATAACTATTTCCTTGAATTTTCATTAAAATTTTGTTAATAGTGGGTAAAGGAAAATGATCAATCTGCAAATACTTATTTATTGTAATTCGAAAATCCCCACACAACCGAACTGTCCCATCTGGTTTTAAAACAGGTACCACTGGAGTACCCCACTTGGAGTACTCAACTGGTTCAATTCGTTTATTTACAACTAATCTTTCAATTTCTTTTTTAACTTTATCCTTTAATGCAAATGGAACAGTTCTTACCGGCATGAATATTGGCTTTACATCTGGGTCAATAGACAAGTGAATAGGTTCTCCCTTAAACTCCCCCATACCTGGTTCAAATAGGGTACAATATTCCTTTTTTATACTGTTTATTACTGTTTCTTTAGTACTTTTTTTCCAAACTTTTTGTTCAAATCCTGGTGGCCATACTTGTAATAAAGAGAGCCAATCTTTCCCTATTATCTTGGGCAGTCCATTCCTTACCACAAACAGTCTTTGATTGTTTACCTTTACTGACTCATATCTGATATTTAAGTTTTCAATAACCCCCAATGGTGTTGAAGTCGACTGGTCAAAGTTGGTGAATATCACATTACGTTGTTTAATTTCTAAATCTGGAAAATATTGTTGTTTATCAGCCATTGTGATAGTACTTACATCTGCTCCAGTGTCAATCTCAAAATCTATTAATTTTCCATTTACACTAACCTGTAATGTTGCAGAAGGAATTTTACTATAGCTGAAATTAAATATGTCAAATATTTCCTTATCCTCTTTTGTGTCTTTATTTTCTTCCACCTCCTTTATCTCTTTGTCAGTATTTTCAACCAAGTTGACATTTTTAACTTTATATGCCTTGTTTTTACTGCAAACTTTGAAGATATGTCCCTTGACGCCACATTCGCTACAAAATTTCTCACGTATATAGCATTCTCCTTTTAAATGTCCACTCTTCCCACAGCAAAAACATGCCCCACTTTGTTTACTCCTGGGTATCTTTGGGCGAAAACTTCTGTTTTTGTTTTTATTGACATTTTCTTCTTTTAATTTGAACATTTGTGGTTGTTCTTGTTCCGTTGTTTGGTTAAATGCTATTTTGTAAGCAATTTCTGCTGTTTTTCCAATATTAGTCAACTCTAGCAGCGATTTGTCAGCTTGTTTCAATAATTCAAACTTTATCGAGTCACAAAAAGTACCATTTAGCAATCTTTCCTTTATTTCATCATCTAAGTTCTTGAAGTTGCAGTTTTTAGACAATCTTTTTAGTTCAATTATGTATTGTTCCATAGATTCATTTTGTTTTTGACAGCGTTTCCGAAATTCTGCTTGATGTAATGCATTGTTTTTCACTGGGTGATAGTATTTTGTTAGTTTCTCACATAAGTTTTCATATTATGTTTGATTCAAAGGTGTTTCTGGTATGCACAATGTTGTTAACAATTCATAAACTTTTGTACTCAATTTCGTTATAAGTAATGGCACTTTTTTATCTTGTTTTATTTCATTTAACATTATGAAACATTCGAATTGTTGTTGATAAGCGCTCCAATTTTCACCAGTAAATGTTTCTAAGCTAGAAATCGCATTCATGATGACGCCGCGTGAATAGTCTTTTGTCTTTATTCTATCTACGAATTCACGTAAATACTTCCTGATTTCTTCAAGGGAATACGTTTCGTCAAAAATAATTTCCTGTGATAGTTTATTTGCAATCTCGATTAATTCTCCTTTCGATCTCTCCTGTATCCAGGATTTCCTCCCTTCTTTTATTAACTGTTCGATGAGATCCATGAATTAGACATACCAATGCTCCTTGAGTCCTTGGTTGGTTTGGAAAAAAAATACCACGCTTCACGCTTCTTTTTAGGTTAGATTTTTCTTCAGTGGTTTGCACAACGGTGCAAGTTTTTATTTTTATTTTCGGGGTTCGTAAGCCGCTTGTCGCCAATGTTATATTTTAGTTTTAATTTAAATGATGTAATTAATTAATACACTCAATTAGATTTTATCACACGTTTTATTTACTTTATTGAACCTCTTCGACCGACTGTCACAAAGCAGTGTTGCCCCCCGTTGGTCAACGTAAATGCTACAACGAGCAAACTGAAGTCGGGCTTGTCGGTGGGCTGTAGACAATTTGGGTCCCGTAGCTGGCCTTTTAGGGGTCAAGTTAGCTTCTTTGAGTCTTCGCCTCACTGTCCACTCGCTGACAGTTCTCCCTCGAATTTCTCCGAGTTCCTCTGGACGTCAACGCCGGTTAGATGTCGATTTCGGAGAGAAGTGCTGACAATAAATCGGTCATCTCTCGCCGAAGTGCATCGCTGTCGTCCAGATCCTGGTCTTCGGACTAAGTTTCTAGTCTCTCTAAACCTCTTGTATACTTTGGAGACACAGGACTGGCTCAGATGAAGCTGTCGAGCGATAGTACGCTGAGAGAACCCTTGCTGGATTAGGGTGACGATTTGAGCGGCTTCTATTGGTGTGCTTTCCATTTTCTTGTAATTCCAGTATTTTGAGTGACGTGACTGATTGGACTGATGACAAAATTGCATAAATTCCCAGTTTTTATAGGGATTCAGGAGTTTGAAAAAATTGATGTTTCGTTCCAAAAAATTATGTCTTTTGTTTTCGCGTTCATGACATATGATGAACATTTTTTTCGCTATGATATCGAAAGAGTTTGAAAGCTAATAAAATTATCTTTAAAATAATATACCACAACCTACAGTTTATTGCATGGAAACTGTAAAATATGGTCTGCAAAAACCAGCGATGAAGTGATTCCAGTTTATAGCTCGGAAGTGTAGTTGAAAATATCTTTCTTCAATAATCTCTATCTGGTAAGATTTACATATGACAATCTTAAAATGTTATAAAATAGTTAGATGGATCGTAATATTATATGCATACACTGCATAATAACACTAAATAGTTTTCTTTATAACCCAATTTTAATACAGATGAGGGACAAATTCTTGAGTTTGAAGAAACAAATAATAACCGAAAAAACCGGTTTTCCTGACCAAAAAACCCGGTTAAAAACCGAGGTAAAATCAGTCGGTTAACCGGTTTTTCGATTAACCGAATAACCGGTTTACATGCCCTAAACTAAACCCTAACAAAGTTACATTTGAAAGTTACCAGCTTCTATACTTTTGTAAATCGACACTGACTTTAACCAATTAGGGTGTATTTAAATGATATATGAATACTATGTTAGAAATAAGTTTTTAGTTACATATTCAAAAGTTCAAGTTTACTCTAATTATTATTTTAGATAAACTATTGAGGGATTATCCCATGTGCTAAAAGCCTATTCACATTTTTTACACTGTCTAGGCCTCGTTTTAGGAATGAATCATTGTATATTTCATCCGTGCTCTTCTCTGAGTCTATCCTTTTCGTACAGTGTCAGATGAGATATCATCATCGTCATCAACCTATATCAGTCAACTGCTGGACATAGGCCTCCCCCATAGCGCCCTGTCTTTAGCTTGCCGTATAAATGAAGGTATTTCGTGAAGTCAAATTTTAAAGCGTCCTATGACATGAGTTGAGACCATAGCGATATAGTGGCAGAATCGTAAAAAAATTACAGTAGCAAGTGATGTAATTACAGCATAACCACTAATGGAATATGGATATTAATGTCATAAAAATCCACTTCAGCATGTAGGCTGTAAAAGTACCTCTTTTTACGTAGTTAGGTACACTTCGTTGGTCGTTAAAATGCCTAAAAGTTTTACAGAAAACCCTCCAATTTTAATCATACTGATTTACGTATTATGTTATATACGTAGAAGCAATTAGATTAAATTTTATTGTTCTTCAATACACAAAACATGTTGACTGATCACCAAAAACTAAAACGGCCTGGCAAAATTCTCGTAGCCAAGAAGTTGTTTGAGTCACCAACATACATAACTCCCACTCTGTTCGTAAAACCAAGATGAGTAAGGAAGGAACCGCTTTAAATTTTTGCAAGTGAAACTACGCCGAGCGACTTTAATTTCGCTTTACGTAAAAGTTACGATTAAAAGAAGCTAGTCTCTGGGGTGTGAAAATTATTCAAATGTCATTCTGACGAGATGAAACTCTGTTAATTATGAAGCGCTTTGTGAAACAGATTAAAATAATAGTTGACGACGGGCGTTTACGATATCCAGAAGGTCAACCACAGGGATTTAAGTTCTATTGATAGACACATAATAAATAATAGTACAGGTGGAATACACAAATCCTTACAGTTTTTTTTTTATTCGAATGACATCACATCACTGGACAACGTGTTTGAAAGAAAAAATAATCATGTATTGTTATGTTTTAGAAGACTTAGATTTTTTATTTTATTTATTTTACGAAAGCTTATCTAAAACCGTTATTAGGATTGTCTGAAAGCCTCTTAGACCATTCGAACAGCTATCACTTATCAGCTTCATCAATTTAGCTCTGGTCATCTCGACCTTTGGTACATAAAACTACACTTCAGGTCCATATAAGGATGTCGATCATCAATCAATTAGCTGCATTCAATAAAGCCTGCTCTGATAAAGCAAAATCAACCTTAAACTTTTCATGATCTCTTTCACAGTTTTAAACTTGAGTAGGTATGAGTGCTGTCGCATTATCTGATTAAGCATCCCAGACGCGCTGACGTATCGTGCCTACGCGCTTAATCAAATGGGACCAATTGACGTTCAGTTGACTCACTCCTGGACCCTCTGAGCAGTGCCAGACTCTCCTCGGAATTACACTGAGATTGTTGCATTTCAAATCGTCCATTTGTCGGTAAAGGATACTGTCATAGGTGCAAAGTTGTATGTGAAATGTGTACCTCGTAACGCTTTCTATCAAATAGTGAAGCGCGAATCAAAAAGACCTTACGGCGAATGATGTAATCCGTATGGCGTAAGCGCCGGGATCCACAACACTGATCCAGAAATACATTTATTTGGTCGGCCTTGATTCACTTCAGACTTTACTCAATGGTGTGTAGTTTTCGAAATGCACGTTTCTTCTGTGCAGTGATTCCGTGTGTGATTGTGCCAAGTGGGAAATAATGTGCTGAGTTTTCGCGACGAAAATGAATGGAGAGGAGGAGGTACAAATTCACATTTTTTAAACATCCTATAAATATTTGAAAGTTTTATGAAGATGTTTCTTTGCGCGCAAACAATGCCAAAACCCTTGATATAATGTAGCGGAAATTTTGCATGGAGGAATAATACCGACTACTTTTCTATCAAAAGAAGGCTAGCGAACTTAAATAAAGCTAATTTAAGTACTTCAAAACCAATATTACGAGAACAATCTTTCGTGGAAAACGTGGAAACTTTATACGAACTAAACAATGATATGATAATAGAAATTCTTTCAATAACAGGAATTTACATAAACTCTGCGTACTATGCCACTTTTATCGAAGTACGAAAGCGAAGTCTCAAACATTAGCTAAAACGTACCTTACCTACTTCTGTAAACTTATCAAAGTTCAAAAGTTAAAGTTTTATTCACAGTCACTTTATAAACGGAAACAAAAATTTACTAACAAAGAAAATTACAACTAAAGAACAGAAACAATTTCTAACTAATTTACAAGTATTATTGCAAAAGTTTAGTTGCTATACAACGTTGCTTTTTAATGCCTGTAAACACGAAATTATGGATAGATGGACGGATGTTTGTTACTCTTTAACGCAAAAAATACTGAACGGATCTAGATGAAATTTGGCACAGTAATAGATTATAGTCTGGAATAACAGATTTTGTCCCGGAATTCCCACGGGTGAAACCGCGAGTATACTCGAAATACTAATCCTGCGCTGACGAAGTCGCGGGCACCAGCTAGTAATAAATAAATAATGCTGAAAAATTGTTGCCTTACTAGGGTAACATAGAAAATTGATTCGAACGACGACATACCGCTTGCTCTATCCAGCCAAAACTGCACTGTACGTGACTCAGCAACTAAATGCACGAAACAAGAGTAAACTACCCTCCCTGTATCTCCGAGGTTTGCTCTTGAAACCACGGGTTTGAAGAGTTCACCTCAGTCTGGCTCGTTTGACGTGTTTTAATATTTATCGCGTATGTTTATTCATCAGGGCGGGGAGAGTTGGTCGTATTTCATGTGGTGTGTTTACCCCGGTAATGGGGCATTGTTGACACTTGTTAGTCCGTGGCAGCTTGCCAAGGGAGTACGGCTCGAATTATGATCCTCTAGCGTCTGCACGCGGCTTCGCACGACCTAGTCCAGTACATATATTACCCATCTTAGCTAAGCATTTGTTCTAGTATCATTTAATTTATACCAAAAAATATACAAAAGCTAGGTACTTATAATTTTTAAAGTCGTTTAGAAAATTAAAACCGTTTTAACCTCTTTCGTCGTCTTCGTAAAAATTTAACAGACAGACGGACAGAGTTGCTTTTAAGATATTAATATAGATGTGTAGGTTTAATGGAGTTCGAAAATTTTTGTATCTTTTGAAGTGCTTCTGAGCTTTTTGTCCCGATTTGGAGATAGTCCAAAAGCGATACAAAGTTAATGATAGTGGAAAGCGATTTATCAAAAGTATGGGCGGTTTTGCGGAAATATGGGCTTGGCAATATAAATTAATATGAACTTATGCTGTCTTCCATTTGAAATATTTCAGACCAAGCTTAACACTTTCCAAATGCGGACATGTTTTCAGTTCTGCAAACATTATCTAATATAACGTTATTTCACATAGAATAAAACGTTATTCCGATTAAGTATTAATAAAATTGTATATGGTACTAGCTAAAAATGGCGGAGCCGCGACCTAAAGCTTCCATCGCCGCTCTTGATCTTGTGACCTACATAATTAAAATAACTTCACGAAATCCGCATTAATTTTTCACCTACTGAATCGACCTCAGTAATTCCGGTAGATTAAACACCTCCTTAAATAAAGTTTGCAGTAGACATTCCATTCAGTCTAGTAATATGGAAAAAAGTCTAAAGCTATTCCCACTTCGCGAAAAGACAGATTTAGCGCACAATGGGAATGTTAGTCACGGAATAACGAACGCCAGTCACGAAAGATTCTGAATTCAATCAAAAGTCAACCTTAAAAATCTTGTTTACTAAATTACATTTTGCTTGAGGGTGTGTTACCGTTGGTTTTAGCTGGTTTAAGCCATTGTTAGGTTATGTTTGGTGCGTGTTGGAGCTGGTGCTAGGCAGGTCATTTCTCTTATCGCTGTGCCTAATTGGTGTTTGTTTTCACTCAATCTGAACGTGATATCGGCCTCCTTGGTGTTTTCACCTACACAGGTAGTTAGAATGTCCCTTATCTTTACAGAACTTCGAAGAAATAGAGATCCGCGGTTTTTGTCATTTATCTGTGTTTTCACTCTTCCATCACGTAGGGCCATGTCAATGACAGAAATGGGAACTAAATTTCTCAATTTATCCTGAAAATATTATTTATTACTTCCTACTAATATTATAAACGCGAAAGTTTGTATGATTGGATGTTTGTTACTCTTTCGCGCAAAAATTACTGAACGGATCTGGATGAAATTTGGCACAGAGATAGATTATAGTCTGGAATAACACATAGGCTATATTTTATCCCGGACTTCCCTCGGGAATGGGAACTACGCGGGTGAAACCGCGAGACGCTGCTTAAATATAATTCGACCTCTTTCTTTAGGCTGCCATTGAGGATTTTTAATTAATTAGAGGTGAAAACATAAAAACTGTTCAAAATACAGGTTGAATTCACAAAATATTGCGGCAAATTCACGTTGCATTTGCGAATATCATGCCAATGGAAAGTAAAACTCGGAATTTGAGTTAAGAGTTGTTATCTACGAGGCGAGCTCGGGTTAAATTAAAATATTCCCTTCGTTAGTTGCTTTGAAAGTCGTAAAAACGAGAGAGTTCCACTTATTCCGCGAATTCCTAAGTACTTTATAAAGCCAAGTTATTTTCACGATTACAACAGAATTTAAATAATATCAAAGCGTGTACTGAAAATGTGGAATCACTCGGTTTTCTAGCATGCAATGGCTTTTTTCAGTGGCACAAATAATTAACGACTGCATAATGTTTTCGCAGCCACTTTTTAACGGCCGAAATTTATATAAATATAAAAAATAATAATAATAATAGTCATTTATCTATAATATAAAAATGAATCGCAAAATGTGTTGGTAAGCGCATAACTCAACAACGCCTGGACCAATTTGGCCAAATCTTTTTTTAAAATGTTCGTTGAAGTTCAAGGATAGTTTTTACGGCGAGAAAAATATGATATTTGACAAATAAATAAATTTCCCCGCGGGCGACGCTGCGGGGCGCAGCTAGTTTCAGATAATTACAAATCCATATAATAGTTAGTAACAATTGTCTTAATAATTATGAAAAAGAGTTGTGATTATTATCAGCAGAATTTTGAAGGTGGGTATTTTATTTTAAACTGGCTGTGCCCACGAATTCGTCACCGTGGAATAGTTGGGTTGACTTGGGGCAGCAATTTGTACAATCAAAATCTTTAAAAATTTGTTTCAAGCTTCTAGCTATTTAGGCGTGAAAGCGTAACAGACAGACAGACAGAGTTACTTTGGCATTTATAATATACTAGCGACCCGTCTCGGCTTCGCACGGTTTTGTTATACCTACAAAACTTCCTCTTGAATCACTCTATCTATTAAAAAAACCGCGTCAAAATCCGTTGCGTTGCGTACTTTTAAAGATTTAAGCATACAAAGGGACATAGGGACAGAGAAAGCGACTTTGTTTTATACTATGTACCTATGTAGTGATATAAAGTAGGGATTATTAATAAGTTAAAGTGACAGCAAAAGAGTTTGTGTCACTGAGGCAAAAGCTAGTAACTTAAAGTTTTCAAACTGATAAAATTAACACGTAGCTTATTTCGTAAGCGGAAATAAATGAAATTATTGAAATCTGACATAGTACAATTCCAGTCGGTAAAAGTTATATCGACCCAGCTCATGTCCTTGATGGTAAGTACATAGGTGCCTACAGTAAAAATACAGTTGAACCTTTGGTATAGGTCATAGCCATTTATAAAACAACAAAAGGTCAGTTCAAATTAAATTACTTAAATTGAATATCGATACGGCGCAGCTGGTTCGATTCCCGCATTGAGATAAATGTTATACGATGTTTTTGTTACCTCTCGCTCTGAAATTACTGAACGCCTCGGGCTGACATTTTAATAGACGTAGTTTTAGGCATGGAATAGGCTATTTTCATACGGGTGAAACCTCGGGGCGCTGTAATGTATTGTATTAGGTAAATATATCAGATAACCCAAGCTAAGCAGAGCGTGCGTTGGTACTAGTTAGTACCCATAACACAAGCTCTGCTTAGCTTGGGGCTGGATGATGTTGTGTGAATTGTCCAGTAATATTTATTTATAATAACCCATACCAACTAAAATACTAGTACCTATAAAAACAAGGTGAAATTCCCTTTCCCACAAAAAGAACCTATGTCCTGAGGACATGTCCACCTTTGTAAGCATAAAAAGTGGTGGGAAACGGCTAGTAAAAAAAGCATTATTAAAATTTTGTTTACTGCTTCTTAGTTTTTAGTACAAGGAATAAAATTAACGAAAAAGTTAGTTAGTTTTCTTAGTACAAGGAATAAAATTAACGAACAAGTTATTTGCCGGAATCGTAGGTAATTAATTCCTTGTAAAACGCAAAAAATTTCAATCCGCAAAAAAAAAAACAACCCACTATGAAAATCATCTAAACCGAAAGAATTCTTACGGATGTTGATTTGATGTTAAATAATATAGAAATTCTTGAACACAGCTTGTTAATTTTTTTTATTGAGGGTAGTTAGTACTCTCGACACTTCAAGTGTTCTTCAAAGAAAGCCGCATCTGAGATAATGTACTTAGGTTTTATCTGCGCGTAATAGTGTCAAGTTTAAAATATGTATAAGTAGTTTTGGACGATTCTTACAATGGAGGGCTGGATAAAGGTAATATTTATTTATAAACTACATATTATATTGAATGTTTATAAAACAAATATGTTCCCTTTATAAAAGAAATATTTTCAGCCCGCGCCATTCCCACAAAAAGTAGCTTTTTAGTCATTGATCTAGATTCATACAAATTTTACCCTTTTCGATAGGTATATTTTATTTCAATAGGAACTACCATGCTCCAACCATTTTCCTTAATGTTAAAGTTCTGAACTTCTGATATATGTAGTGTGATTATAATTTATAGAACATACTCATAGAAAAACAGGAAGAATAACTGTTTCATGTTTCAATCATCATCATTACGCTGTCGGTCCAATGCAGGCTTCCCCATTATTGATTCTGATTTACTACCTCTATTTTTTAGAGAATCCCAAATGGTCCTATAGAAATTGTCTTCCCGAGATATAGGTATTTGTCCCTCAAGACTAGAAAAGCAGTGTGAATATTAAAGAAATATTCTTTATTATCAACGAAAATTACAATAAAGGAATAGGAAAAATTTAAACTAGTATACATACAATTAAAACAATTGAGCTAACTGCAGACGGTTGCAATAATTCTAAAGGTAGCTCAATTGATACATACAGAAATTGTATATGGTTTTTAGTTTTTTGTAGTAAAAACCATATACAATTTTTAAGTAATATTATAAACGCAAAAGTTTGTAAGTATTGATGGATGGATGTTGATTACTCTTTCACGCAAAAACTGCTGAACGGATATGGATGAAATCTGGCTCAGAGATAGATTATAATTCCCACGGGAACCGGAATTACGAGGATAAAACCGCGAGGCGCTGCTAGTTAAATTATAAGTTTATGTGGTGCAAAATAGGCAAAGTATGTGTATTTAATTTTAAGCTCGGATATCGCACTTAGCACCTGCTTATTTCCATATTCGTGGTCGCGTTTAACAGTCGTTGACCCTAGGCATTGACTCCGAAGCAACTATTTCAGTAATAGAGTTATAGGAGTTATATTTATTTGCATATAAAATAAGGTCTAAATAAAAACTTATTCAGCCATAGTCATAATATATTAATTTGTATGTGAAATATCGTCTAAATAAAAACAATTTTAGTCATATTCATATATATGTGCATACAAAATGAGGTCTAAATCTATAGGCGTATAAGTTAAGTTCATTATGATCTGCCACGTTAAGATGTCATGCAAAATTTACATTAAACACAAAAATACAAAAACATTAAAGAAAAATGCCTTGAAAAATCCATGTCAATACCAGTCTGTGCGTCCTCAAGACACTGGCTGCATTACCACGCTGTATGACAATGCTGATGCGCTGAGCCAGATACTCACCGGGTCACGCGTCGCATCGACCAGACGCTCGGCTAATTTTCTAAAAACCCGGTGAGCAAATGCGTAGGTTCTATCGAGACCTGAATATTTGCGGCTCTTGAGATCCTCAGCCAAATCTTTCCCGCACCAGCGCTCGTGGATGTCCTTGGAAGATAGGACGGTGCAAGTGTGTCGACGCATGTAGTGTGCACAATGGGCCTCCCCATGTTAATTACAGGTCAGTGTCACTTCGAGCAGGTTTATAATTCAAGGCAGTTTTGTAGGCTACGAGAATCTTTGTTGCATACAAACTCGGTTTTAAATTTCGAATGGTTTTATGAGATTTGAAGGAAAGCTTTTTCACTAAATATCGTACGTCTCATCCTTTTTTGTACGTGTAAGCGAGATAAAAACTAAAAGTCTATTCGAGCTTTCGAAAACTTTAACCTAACCAAACTGTGTACATTAGACTAAGCGTCTTAGCGTATTGATTGTATCGTTTCTAATTATATAGAATTTTAATTTTGCCTGAGCGTGGTATCAAAAGTAGCACCTGCCAATTTCCATATTCATGTATCGTTACGAATTATGATGGCGGTTATTATTCCTAAAGAATACAAAAACCTCTTGGGACTTTATCCCTCGATCCTCTGAGAATAAACATATTAGGGTTCCGATGTCCAAAAACAAAAACTCTAGTCATTATTTTTTCCGTGTACCCGTTTGCCTATCGTATCGCTCTCTGAATCACATTTTTAAAAAAGTAAGCGGACTTGATGGTCTTTAAAACACAAAATAGAACATTATCTATAAGCCAATAAAATACGCATTACGACGGATGAATCAACATCGAGAGCATCACCAGTTCAGAAAAAAAAGTATTTTCAAAATCGGTTCCCCTATAAAAATATTCTGTCGTCAAAATTTTCTCCAAAATTATTGCAAATAAAACCGTAATGCGTAAATATCCCTAAATTCGCCGACCTAGCCGGCCGACCCCCTAACTGAGGGAAGGTCGCGGGTTAAGTCCCGCCGAAGTCGACGTTAAAAAATAAAAAAAAGCGGGCGTTTATGCACTCTAATACAAAATCCTATGATAGAAACCGGATTTTTCTCGATAAAAGTTATAGCGGGCTAAATTGTATCACGATTTTTGTTGCTGTGTTTATCCCCTGTTCGCGGCCACTGCGTCTGTTCCCTGTCCGCTGTGTCTACCCATTGTTTGCGGCCGCTGTTTCTATCCTCTGATCGTGGTCGCTGTTTCTATCCTCTGATCATGGCCGCTGTTTCTATCCCCTGATCGTGGTCGCTGTTTCTATCCCCTGTTCGCGGCCGCTGTCTATCCCTTGTTCGCTGCCGCTGTCTGTCCCCAGTTCGCGGCCGTTAAACCAACACAAGGTAATGGCCACCGCACCTCTAAACTCAAATAGGTAGGGCGCAATCAGCAAAGTGCTGCCCTGGATTATTATTAGCGACACGATCGATACCGCTCCGACGGCAATTGTCTTGTATG
Source organism: Eupithecia centaureata (assembly GCA_944547425.1). Taxonomy (NCBI): domain Eukaryota; kingdom Metazoa; phylum Arthropoda; class Insecta; order Lepidoptera; family Geometridae; genus Eupithecia; species Eupithecia centaureata. Next base: position 12,583,156 of record OX155691.1, read on the forward strand.
GATTCATTCAGGCCTTTATGGACGATTACGCTATGCCCGTTACTCAGAACTTGGAAATCAATAAAGTAAAGTAAAGTAAAAAAGGTTTTTATTGACAATTTGACAGTTTACAGATAATAATGAGTCCATAGGCTCCTGAACTAGTTAAAAACTGTGTTTCAGGAGCCAGTGACTTCTCCAGTCTTTATGTCCAATACTTTATTTCTTTTGAATTACAAAATATTTTTTGTTGTTTTTTACAAAAACTAGCAACCTACTTCAGATTTCAAGCGTTGGTAATTACACTAATATCGTAAATGTCAAAATTTGGATGAATGGATGATTAAATGATAACATCTTCACACCAAAAAGACCGGATGAAAGGACCGGGCTGAATTTTTTGATAGAAGTATTTCTAGGCCTGGCATAAAACACAGGCAACTTTTCATAAATTAATTCAAGCTAGTTGTTCAAAGTTTGACTTACGTTTTCATTTTCTGATATCGATGAGATATAAATTTGATCAAGTTTTGATCAGTAGGTTGAGTAGTAGGCAAACTGTGAGCGGCCGACTGAGTGAGCCGCAAATTTGAGGCGAACAGCTACAAACTCAGATCCGTTTGCGTGCGTATCGCAAGCACTGGAACCTGCGAGTCGACCGCTAACTGAGACAGTCGGCGCACGTATCGCTGCAAACTGCGTTGCACGCAGTTTTCAGCGATACGTGCGCCGTGAGCGCAAACTAGCAAACTGTGAACACTCAATTTAAAATATATGGAAGGGCAAATTCAGTCGGCTGCTCACCGTTTGCCTACTGGGGACACAGCTTTATCCTAAAATCTGCGTATTTTATTGGCTTTGACTGAAGACAATCTCAGTTAAGCTTTCAAAAATTTGAAGGCGATTAAAATTTAAATAAAACACCATAATGCCACCAAAAAGTCATATTTATTAAGTTTAGGTGACTTTTGAATGGGACACCATTACCGCTTAACATCAGATGAAATTAGTTGTGTTTGAAACATGTGGGTAACAAAGGACGGTATAAAACAAAACTGTTGTACATCTGTTTGTCTTGATGAACACGAAATTACCAGGTGCTCATTCTCACGGTTTTAACGTAGTACTGTCACGAGAAAGAAAGAGAGAGCAAGTACGTACAGGCATAATGTCTATGCATTATGCCTGTTCTTATTCTCTCATTCGTTTGAAATTATCCAACGCCCTTAACAGGTCACTTTGATATGCCTTATTTTAGTAAAAAGAGGGATATTACCGCCCGTGAATTACTATTTTAAAAGGACACTGTTTATTTGTAAAGTTAGTTAAACTGCATTAAAATATTTCACTGGCCACTAAATATGCGAATAAAACTTTGTTCTTGTGTTTGTCAGTTATTTTGACGTCTTAATAGCAGAACTGGTTTGAATGTATGGCGAGGACACAGATAGGTGCCTGGGGAAGGCAATATGCTACTTTTTACCCAGAAAACGGGTAAGAAACCGTACTAGCATCAGCCTAGCTTGTTTCATCACTATTCAGGTAGGTATAGTCTGGTTCCATCTCAAATCACTACTAAACATTACCCACCTGACTACGTTCCACTTTGTTCCATCCAATCATATCCATCCCTGATTGGATTGGATGCGAACGGATCAAAGTAAAATAAGAATCACCAGTTTTGATGCGACGTGTCCAGTCCATTCATATCCACTTGGGACGAGGATGATAGAGACTTTATTCTGTTCTGCTTTCGCTGAATGTTTACTGCGATGTGATTCTCATCAGAACTCTATAGAATACTCTAGAAGATCTAGATAACAAACGACCAATAGAAAAACTAAACTTTGAAGGATTCCACTCATAATCGTAGTGACATTTTTCCAAGCTGCATCGATAAGAACACATCGTAAATCTGCATAATGCATGCATAAGTCTACGCGATAACATAGCCTCGTTAAATGCTCCTCTATTACTCAACCTCTATAGAATATGAAAATATAATAGCATTTTATTATAGATTAGCAGCGGCTCGCGGTTTCATCCGCGTAATTCCCGTTCCCGCGGGAATTCCGGGATAAAATATAGCCTATGTGTTATTCCAGACTATAATCTATCTCTGTGCCAAATTTCATCCATATCCGTTCAGTAGTTTTAGCGTGGAAGAGTAACAAACATCCATCCATCCATCTATACTTACAAACTTTCGGTTTATAATATTAGTAGGATTTATTTCGACACACACATAGATACTTAAGAACATCTAAAACTAAACAAAGAAAATGGAGGCGTACAAGCTAAGTAACACAAATGGTGGGCGGCAAATAGAGTGCTCTACGTATTGCTCTCCACGATGACGCCATTAATTTCGGTCCTGTACCCCTTTCTTTCCTTGAAGTCGTCTTCATCTTGCGTATGGTCCGGTCGGGAGTATTTGTCGTTGGTTATCTCATCAAAATCGTTTAAATAAGTAACGCACCTGTACAAGCTATCGCATAAGTAAAAGGTTCATTCAACTTTAAATATTTCATGTAAATTTCGGTAAATTGCCCGCAATTAGCAATTACTGTGGAAACAATAAATTCAGTGTTCTACCATCACTCAACCGGCTGGTTATTTTATTCTCTACGGAGTTTCATACCGCCCAAGCTGGCATCCCTTAGCGTTTCCCCCCAGCTTAGTTTGTAGATGATACCCCCCATCAGCTGGTCCTTCGAGCCGGATTGGCCAAACATTGGCCTTCTTGAAACACTCCCAAGTTCAAAACTACCAGGTCATAATCATAATATTTCACGAAATTTCATTAGAAATTACTGTCATAAACTGTTTTTCATAATCCTGTAGATACAAGTTTTTTTCAACTTCCGTGACTCGGTATAATGAGAGTGATTCCGCCCTCTATTGACTAGACAACGTATCCCTAACCTTGGCCTGAAAGGAACCTGTCGATACGCTGACATCATTACGGATAAAATGCTTACTTTCCGATAACATCCATGTTTATAAATAGGTTTACTTTACGCTTGAGTTTTCACGAGGAAACCTGAAGAAACTAAAGGTTTTTCTCGCGAATTGTGAAAATTTGTCTCCAAGCTTTGTAATTGTAACCCATCTATGATCACATTACTAAGTAGTCCGACATGATAGTTAAAGGCCTCCCGGATCCCTATGAGCCGCTGAATAATAGGAGAATGTGGGAATTAAGATCTTGATCTCTGATACAAAACTTTTCGGTTCTGATATGTCTCTAGTTAGTAAGGCCGAGTTCGAGGAGGCGCGGCCGACTGAATAACACCAGGCCTCCGTCACTCGCCTAACCTACCTCGATAAGTGCCTACAGCAGCCGGCAACTTGAATTTGTAAATCAGTAGGGATAATCCGAGCCAGACAGGGACAGAGTTATACGTAAGAAGAGAGTGTCAATGTTAAGGTGAATATCGCGGTAGGCACTAAGTTCTTCTGCGCACTGAATTGTACTTTGTGGCGTCGTAGCGAGAGTAGCTTTTTAAATAATTATTTCGCGAAGTTGCAATTTCAGTACCTGTATCTATTCAGTGATAACCATTCGTGATTCGAATCTTTAGTTAGTAATCTATAGATTCTAAAATTCCTGTGTATGTATCTTACTCTTAATCTTTTAATTTCAGTTACGCCACGAGCTAGACCGCGTGGTGAGCGAGCGAGACAGACTGCTCGCCGAGAGCTCCGAACTAGGGGCGCACAAGCAGACGAGGGAATCCGAACGCGCCGCTCTAAGAGCCGAAATCAGGGAAGCGAGACAGAGAGAACAGAGGCAGCTGGTGGATATCAGTGATTTGGAAGACGAGAATATCTCGCTGCAGAAGCAAGTCTCGGCGCTTAGATCTTCACAGGTGAGGTTATGTCTTTACAGATAAGACATGGAGGCTGGCAACAGTGAAAGAAAGTGATCCCGGGCTAGCATATTACTTATTTAGGGTCTGAAAATCAGCGAATCCGAGTACTTAACCTTTTCAACATAACTATGCCAACTAAGAACTTTATTTAATAAGAAACTGCTTATTGAATAAGAAACTGCCAAATTTCAAATTTCAGACCAATCCATTTAGTACTTCTGGTGGAAGTGGTAAAGGTGGCATTTATAATATTATAGTGTGATAATAAGTGTGTTTTAACTGTAACATCATACCGAAATCTGTGAGTAGCGGCAGAGTAAAACGTCCAAAAGTGACAGTAAAGTTTCCTTAATACAAGTAATTTCAAATAGATCTCTACTAACTTTGTCCACGACGCATATGCCAAACTACAAGTCCTCAAGTGAAAAATGTTCTATAACTACGGCTTTATTAAAATAAACAATTATCAACTCCATGCATCTCTCTTTAGGTTGAATTCGAAGGTCTAAAACATGAGGTCCGTCAATTACGCGAAGAGGCGGAAAACGCGCGCGCCTCAGCGGAAGAAACCGCTGCATTGCGGCGCATCGCTGAACGACAGCTGGCGGAGGCGCTGGAAGCGCTTCAAGCGGAGAGGGAAGCCAAGTTTGCAGCGAAGAAAGAGCTGGATGCGCATCTGAGCAGAGAGGCCGCTTACAACATCACTAACTTGGCGTATAGTATACGAGGTAAGGGGGTATGTTAGTGTGGAAGAAAGGAATTGTGGAAATATTAGTCAGTACCTTATAGCCATAGTCGGGAAATGGTAGTGTGGGAACAGGGAATGGTGGAAACAGCAATCGGAACCAATAGCCTAAGTTGGCAACAATGGCCTATTAGCAATAAAGTTTTTTAAACTTACTAACTTTATTATACTATACACATTATACCATACAATTAACTACGACTTATAAATGTATTTTTTTTTCTATTTCGGTCAACGATGCCATCATTCTAGGTACTCTGCCTTCTGGTGACGGCTTATATTTTTAAGAGTTGGTTATAATTGTATAATACTTTTCATAAAACTAGTTAAGTTTATTTAATCATTTACTTACTTATCTTTTTTCTTTACTAACTTATTGTATTAAGTATATCGGTCATCTGATAATAAATACTCTTCGGGCTAGATGATGCTGTGTGGATTTTCCAGCGTTATTTATTTACTTTTGGACATAGTTGTCTAAACGACACCACAGACATTTATTACCAGCTGCCTCTATCCATCATTTTCAACAACTTCTCTCGTTGACTGTATCCACATCTTAACAAGATATTGTCTCTATTGTTTGTAATTTTAGAATGATTTAATAGGTACCAACCTATTTGTTTTATTATTTAAAAATATTTAAATAATAATTGTGTGTATGTCATCATCATCAGCCTATATTAGTCCACTGCTGGAAAAAGGCCTCTCCTAGTAAGCTGTATGTATACTGGTAAATAAATGAAATGTCCATCCCTAAGTGTGAAAAGACGGTCTTTCCTTGTGCAGGTATGCCAGAAGACGGCGCAGAAGAAGACGGCGAGCCCGGCGGCTCGTCGTCAGCCGAGCTGGCCACCGCCATGGGAGACCACCACGCGGACCTGTTCTCAGAAGTGCATCTGCACGAGATATCGCGCCTCGAGAAACAGCTCGAGCAAGCGCATAATGAAAACGTGAGTCCAAACTAGAGTTGCCAGGGCTGTTGACGACTATGTTACGTTTCGTTTACTGCAATGTTGCGTTTTTCTAGGTTTGCAATATTGCATTTTTCTATGTTTGCAATATTGCATTTTTCTATGTCTGCAAAATTGCGTTTTTCTATGTCTGCAATGTTGTATTTTTTTATGTCTGCAATGTTGCATTTTTATAGGTTTGCTATATTGCATTTTTCTGTTTGCAATATTGCATTTTTCTATGCCCGCAATGTTCCTTTTTTCTATGTCCGCAATATTGCTTTTTTCTATGTCTGCAATATTGAATTTTTCTAGTTTTGCAATATTGCATTTTACTATGTCTGCAATATTGCATTTTACTATGTTTGCAATATTGGTTTGCATTATTGCATTTTTCTATGTCTGCTCAACTCTTACGTTTGTATTGCAGAGTCAGCTGTCAGCGTCGATGCGCAGCGCGCAGTCCGCCATGGAGCTGGAGAGCGCGTGCGCGGCGCTGCTGCGCGCGGGGCTCACGCGCGCGCACTCGCGGGTCAGCGCGCTGCACTCGCTGCACTCCGACTGCGAGCCTCTGGTCAGTGCGAGCGCGTCTATTACAGTCAGCTGTCAGCGTCGATGCGCAGCGCGCAGTCCGCCATGGAGCTGGAGAGCGCGTGCGCGGCGCTGCTGCGCGCGGGGCTCACGCGCGCGCACTCGCGGGTCAGCGCGCTGCACTCGCTGCACTCCGACTGCGAGCCTCTGGTCAGTGCGAGCGCGTCTATTACAGTCAGCTGTCAGCGTCGATGCGCAGCGCGCAGTCCGCCATGGAGCTGGAGAGCGCGTGCGCGGCGCTGCTGCGCGCGGGGCTCACGCGCGCGCACTCGCGGGTCAGCGCGCTGCACTCGCTGCACTCCGACTGCGAGCCTCTGGTCAGTGCGAGCGCGTCTATTACAGTCAGCTGTCAGCGTCGATGCGCAGCGCGCAGTCCGCCATGGAGCTGGAGAGCGCGTGCGCGGCGCTGCTGCGCGCGGGGCTCACGCGCGCGCACTCGCGGGTCAGCGCGCTGCACTCGCTGCACTCCGACTGCGAGCCTCTGGTCAGTGCGAGCGCGTCTATTACAGTCAGCTGTCAGCGTCGATGCGCAGCGCGCAGTCCGCCATGGAGCTGGAGAGCGCGTGCGCGGCGCTGCTGCGCGCGGGGCTCACGCGCGCGCACTCGCGGGTCAGCGCGCTGCACTCGCTGCACTCCGACTGCGAGCCTCTGGTCAGTGCGAGCGCGTCTATTACAGTCAGCTGTCAGCGTCGATGCGCAGCGCGCAGTCCGCCATGGAGCTGGAGAGCGCGTGCGCGGCGCTGCTGCGCGCGGGGCTCACGCGCGCGCACTCGCGGGTCAGCGCGCTGCACTCGCTGCACTCCGACTGCGAGCCTCTGGTCAGTGCGAGCGCGTCTATTACAGTCAGCTGTCAGCGTCGATGCGCAGCGCGCAGTCCGCCATGGAGCTGGAGAGCGCGTGCGCGGCGCTGCTGCGCGCGGGGCTCACGCGCGCGCACTCGCGGGTCAGCGCGCTGCACTCGCTGCACTCCGACTGCGAGCCTCTGGTCAGTGCGAGCGCGTCTATTACAGTCAGCTGTCAGCGTCGATGCGCAGCGCGCAGTCCGCCATGGAGCTGGAGAGCGCGTGCGCGGCGCTGCTGCGCGCGGGGCTCACGCGCGCGCACTCGCGGGTCAGCGCGCTGCACTCGCTGCACTCCGACTGCGAGCCTCTGGTCAGTGCGAGCGCGTCTATTACAGTCAGCTGTCAGCGTCGATGCGCAGCGCGCAGTCCGCCATGGAGCTGGAGAGCGCGTGCGCGGCGCTGCTGCGCGCGGGGCTCACGCGCGCGCACTCGCGGGTCAGCGCGCTGCACTCGCTGCACTCCGACTGCGAGCCTCTGGTCAGTGCGAGCGCGTCTATTACAGTCAGCTGTCAGCGTCGATGCGCAGCGCGCAGTCCGCCATGGAGCTGGAGAGCGCGTGCGCGGCGCTGCTGCGCGCGGGGCTCACGCGCGCGCACTCGCGGGTCAGCGCGCTGCACTCGCTGCACTCCGACTGCGAGCCTCTGGTCAGTGCGAGCGCGTCTATTACAGTCAGCTGTCAGCGTCGATGCGCAGCGCGCAGTCCGCCATGGAGCTGGAGAGCGCGTGCGCGGCGCTGCTGCGCGCGGGGCTCACGCGCGCGCACTCGCGGGTCAGCGCGCTGCACTCGCTGCACTCCGACTGCGAGCCTCTGGTCAGTGCGAGCGCGTCTATTACAGTCAGCTGTCAGCGTCGATGCGCAGCGCGCAGTCCGCCATGGAGCTGGAGAGCGCGTGCGCGGCGCTGCTGCGCGCGGGGCTCACGCGCGCGCACTCGCGGGTCAGCGCGCTGCACTCGCTGCACTCCGACTGCGAGCCTCTGGTCAGTGCGAGCGCGTCTATTACAGTCAGCTGTCAGCGTCGATGCGCAGCGCGCAGTCCGCCATGGAGATGGTCAGCGTCGAGTGAGAAGTGCACAGTGCACACATTTTGTCTCGATTCGCAGCGCTTGGCCTCTGAGAGTCGTAAATCTCTCGTCCAATCATACATTACATTACATTAAGTACTGGTATGTTTCGAAATTCGCTCTCATGATACTAACACAACCAGAGTTCGTCGTAACGAGTCAAGAAATCTAATCGTTATTACCTTTTCGACAAATGATACTAAGGTGGCATTAGTTTATTTGCGAGTTAATCTAGCTAAATCGTACGTGAAAATAATAAAATCTATTACTATACAATACAACGTCTATGTTTACAGGAAGACGAAAAGGTCGAAAGCGGATCCATATCGTCCCGCGCCGCTAAATGGTTAACGTGGTGGCGCGTGTCCGGCGGCGAGCTGTCGGCGCTGGCGGCCGCGCTGGCCGAGGTGCAGGCGGCGGCGGCCGGGGACGGCGCGCAGGCCGGCGCCAGGGGCCAGCTGGCGGAGCTCAGCGACCGCGTGGCTGAGAGCGAGGTGAGCTCTATCCTCAGGCAATTAAGGTTCACTATACAACCGCACTTCTCGCTGAGATACAGTTGGAAACGGAGGCAGAGTGCGCTCTGAGCTTAAAGCTCTATAAGGCGCCTGACTATTGATTGTTTGAATTCAGAACGAATAAAACACCTAGATACCGCCGTGACCATATTCTCGTCTGTGTCGTGATTTTGTTCCGTATTCGCACAAGAAAGAGCGAGAATAACAGTATAGAACGATTGTCGCGTAGCGGTTGCTAGTTTTACTATACGCAAACATACGTATATGCGGACGACGATCTGCGAAAGACTGCTGGCACATGCTGGATGCGTCAAGCTGAAGACAGGGCGCTATGGCGCTCATTAGGGGAGGCCTATGTGCAGCCGTTGCCTAATATAGGCTGATGATGATGATGATGATTTACCACCTGTAATTTGTTCCAGGTCCGCTGCGCAGCCCTGGAAGCGGAGGCGGAGCTCCTCCGTACCCTGGCGGGCGGCGCCGGGCGCGCGCTGTGGGCCGCCGCGCCCGCGCTCTCCTCCTGCGCCGACACGCTCGCGCAGATCTACCACCACGTGTGCGCCGTCAACGGGACCACGCCGGAGCGGCTGCTGCTCGAGCATGCAGGTAACTTGAGGATTATATCCCACCGCTGCCACCGCTACATGCTTACTAATATTATGTGAAGGTCCCAACGGAAAGAATAAAGACCTTCATGAGCCCTGACTTCTGGCCGAAAGGGGTGAAGTTCCGGCGGTTCGCCGGGCCGCCTATCACGTGATCCCCCGCGCCGAGACACGCCGGCGACCTCGCGTGTCCATTAGTCATTAGTTTTTATACTTAATTGAATATGTATTTTAGTTTTATATTTTGATATGGACCGTCCGTTGACTGTTGTCCGAAATAAATGACTTTATTATATAAATGCTAAACTTTGTAGGGATAGAGCATGCGGGTACCTTGCGGATTATATAATAATAATCGTTTATTTAGTGAACAAGCAATGGTTCTAAAACTATAATTTTACAAATTAAGGTGAATGAATAAAAAAGTACTTTGAATATCGTTTTGTTAAGCTGTGTGATGTTTGTAGGTGGCGCGGCGGGCGCGGCGAGCGCAGCCGGCGGGATCGCGGAAGCGGATGCGGAAGCGCTAGCCCTGGCCGCTGGAGAACTAGAAGGTAAAGTTATGGAAACACCTACCTTATGCCATACTTTAGAGAGTCTCTTTTAAGTTTTTCAGAGGTTATTTAGTCTTATCCTGACAGTACTGACCGCGTCAAAAGTTTTAAAGAAGCCCTACGATAAATGTGAACAAGGCAAAGTTGAAAACTCGCTCCATCGTATTAAGAACGCCTAGGCCCCTAGACTGGCTTAATGCCTTAAAAATAGACTCATATTCCTTCTTAAAGAATTTCCAGCATAATCTAGACCTAAACAAACCAGTAATAGAGTTCAAAAAACCTGCCTCCGGCCGACAAGCCTCATCGTAATGTTTTAGCTTGTTTTCTAGAACTTTTACTTACACTAGAAATATAATGTAAGCACTTTTTATATGTGGTGACGTGATGGTGATGTTTTTATTAAATACTAGCGACCCGCCCCGACTTCGCACGGTTTTATATTATACGTAAAAACCTTCCTCTTGAATCACTCTATCTATTAAAAAAAACCGCATCAAAATCTGTTGCGTAGTTTTAAAGATTTAAGCGTTCAAAGGGACATAATGACAGATAAAGCGGCTTTATTTTATATTATGTAGTGACTAGCGTCATAGGGATATAGGGACAGAGAAAGCGACTTTGTTTTATAGTATGTAGTGATTATGTATGTTTTCGCCAGGTCTGCGCGCGGCGGGCGGCGTGGCGCGCTCGGCCGACACACTGCTTGACCAGTTGACGCATCTACGCGCCGCGCTCGACACTGCGCTCGACTCACGGAACAGGCACCAACCTGGTGAGATCGCACACCACTCACATACATGTCTCACTCACTTGTCCAAACTTACACCTGTGTCTCACCGACTTGTATATCATTGCTTACATCTATGACTCACTGACTTATATTTCATTACTTACATCAATGCCTCAGTGACATATACATCCACTTCTGGACATAGGCCTCTTTTACTGAGTTACATTATTTTGATCTATGTGTATGTCTGTAATTGTGAAAATCTTTATTTTATTTACTTTATGTGTACCTTACTATAATGATAACAACTGCTCTCATTAATGGCCTCTGTGCTGGCTTCGGCCCCACGCATGCCTTTGAAAAAAGACCGTGTCTCTAAAACTCGAGATCATGGAAATGAAATAAGTACCCTTAATCCCTTATCCAATGCTTAACTTAACCTATTAATTTTCTTTTTTTATTTTCATGTATGCTATTTAACCAGGTTCCTTCCTTCCTTTAAAACCTAAATCTCACGCGAACTCCATGAAGAGACTGAAAGACCAAGCTAACACGAAAGTCAAAATGGCGGACACGAGAAAAAAGCTATACAATTTCATTGCTGAAGTCCAAGCTTTCGAAAACATTGCCACAGAAAAACACAACTCCTCCGTCTGTAGATCTGTCAAAGAGATGACAAACTTTTTTGAAAACATGTCGAAACCAGGTGTGAAGAAAATAGAAAACCTAGAACCTAGAAACATGAAAGTGCTTCCAATTAACCAGAGCCTTATTACTATCATACGAAACTCCAATATCCTAACTAACTCGCCCATTGTGAAGAACCGAACTGATTTGAACCTTCACTCGGTGTGGAAAGACTCGAAGTTGTATAGCCAGGGTGTCTATAAGAGCGATATCTCGAGACCTTACATAATGGAAAGCCTTAAGCATTCCCTGAAGAGTAGTCTTTGGAACTGTGTACTGATGATGCACTATATAGTATGAAGCTCGAGAAGATTATGTCAAAGGTTACTTTTTAACTTAAAATTAAGTAGTAAACATGTAACTAAACATGTAAGTTAAAGTAGTATAGCGTAGCTAGTTTTTTAGTTTTGTAGCAGTAGAAAAATTATGTATAATAATGTCCTCTTGTGTAAGAATAACGAATAAATCTTTGTTTATTAATCTTACTCAAGTGCGAATACATAAAAATTTACCCACTTCATTTGAATTAGTTTTTTCTGATGATCTGGATAAGTTTTCTTCTTCGAAATCTTTCTTTTAGATTATGGAAACCAGGTTTTCCAATTTCAACAAACGAGCTTGCCTACTTTATTGTTGCGTATTTTTTTACTAAAACTGCGAAAATTTAATGTGTTGCTCACAAACATGCATCTATAAAGAACAATCAATCAATAGTAATTAATTTAAATAATCTTAATATTGCTAAATCAGTTTAATTTTTTAGTTTTTTTCCCCAATAAAATTTTACCTGTGCTTTAAAGACCAAAACGTAGTGATGAATGTTCATTCTTATTAAAACTGAATAAGAATAGAAAATATGAGAATACAATATGACATAAAGTACAGTATTAAGTCACATCAAGAATAACTTTGTTGATATGTCTACAACTAAAGGGAATTTTGAGTAACCTATAAACACAGCCTTAAAACAAAAGGAATACAGCTCAGTTTTTGACAATAGTGTCCTCTTAATTTAATTTTGAATCTCACAGTCATGAAAAAAAACGCAACTTTAACACGTAAGGAATAAAGCTCAGTTTGTGACAATCCTGTCCAGTTCTTTAAGTTCATTTTAATATCCACAGTGATGGAAACCGAAGACCGCGGCGCAGAAATGGCCGAGCTCCAAGAGCAAGTGATCAAACTCAAGTCCCTTCTGTCGACGAAGCGCGAACAGATCGCCACACTGCGAACTGTGCTCAAGTCCAATAAGAATACGGCTGAAGTTGCGCTGGCGAACCTCAAGTCTAAGTACGAGACTGAAAAGACTATTGTGACGGAGACGATGCTCAAGCTGAGGAACGAGTTAAGGTTGCTCAAGGAAGATGCGGCGACCTTCTCAAGTAAGTTTTATTAAGAACTTGTATTCATATTTAATTCATTGTATTAAAAATAAACTTGATTTTCTAAACAAACAGGTAAAATTTAGATTTAAATTGTCAAGAAACTCATAAAAGCTGCTGTATATCGTCATCATAATCAACCTATATTACTCCACTGCTGGACATAGGCCTCCCAATGAGGGCCATAGCGCCCTGCAGCTGTATATGGGCATTGTCTAAATAAACTAAGATAGAGCGAGGTACTACTGAAATACAAATTAATACATATATCATAGTAAAAATTAGTTGTTGTAAAGGTCATTGTTCAATCAATAAAACAATCGCTCTTGCGCTTCAGTGGCGTTAAAATTGTAAAATTGTAGCCTATGTTTATTCCAGGCCTAGAATTACGTCCATTTAAAATTTCAGAACTAATTAAAGAAAAAAATGTTTGCCGTTATTTTCTCAATAGTGTTTTAACATAAGAGAAACCATAGTAAGAAATAATGTTAATCTTATGTCATTAAGTTTTTTACTCTGTCGTACCCATGAGTACTACGACTTAGGCCAAATTTGATTCATCGGCTATAGCGCCCTCTGAAGTGTTTCGTATCGTCTTTTTATTTCGACTTCTCGATTAAGTTGAAAACACGCCGGAGGCGGAGCGGAGGCGAAGGCGTGGCGGTTTTTCCTATGGCACCGCGCCGCCACCGCCTGCGGTGTGTGTGTAGGCTTTCATATGATTCAATAGAATACAACTCGCACGCCTTCCCAACTAACATTTTGGTGTCAGTTACAGGTATTATTACTTTTAACTGTTTAACGGAGTAATAATGATCTCAGTTGTAACTATAAACTTTATAAGGTAGTTAAAATATAAATTGAGCTCGAAAAGTGTTAGTAGTATTATACTGAACGACGTTAAACAACTTTTAGAGTTACAATAGTGCTAACTGCAACAAGTATACTTAAGATGTTATAGGTTTAACCTGTTTATAACACCCAAATCTATACAACGGTGCTCGCTGACTCTCGTTAACACTTATTGTTGTTTAGTTTTTTCCGTAAAGTGCCTTATAAGTATTTTGGTGTTATATTGATTATAAGGTGCAGACATTACTTTTAAAACAGAGTTTGTCAAGAGTATAAGTTCATTTTATGCTTAGCCGGTAGTATTGTCTTGGCTATAGTAGTTGTAGTTACTTAAGACTATTAATACACTGTAAAGAGTACTAAAGACTGACAACATTCTTGACTAAAGATGTTGTATCTCGAAATGTGTAATAGAACACTTAACAAAGACATAAAGCTTTAATGTTCGGTCGCCATTGTTTTGGTCAATTAACTTATATATATTGAATAGGTTATTCAATATTTGACAACAAAATACTTCATTATTTATGTAACTTCTGTCATTCTACTGAAACCACTTAATTTAACATGCTACTGGCTAATAAGGAAAAAAATAAAAAATAAAAATTTGAAATTTCTTTATTATTCTTCATAATTTTTATTTAAAATCTTAATTTAATCCAGGGCGCGTTAAAATTGAGATGAGAAACATGGTATACATTTACAGTAAAATTACCGCGGCAGATTATGTTCACTTCACAATGAAAACTTTAATTCCTTAGTATTTGTATATTCTCCTCTGTCAATTCTGTTACGCCATTCACTGATAGTCACACAATTTTATTAAGTAACAAAGTTCATAGACTTCCCGTCGTAAGATACAAAATACCTACGCTTGAGAATATTCTAACTAACTACTAAGCGATTAAGTGTCAAACAAGTATTTTTAATAGGTCTTGTAATATGTTAGGTGATATTTCATTCTTAACCGAAATGATTCTAACACCTATAGTATTAACCAACTCATCTACAAGACATTTATACCGGTTAAGGTATTAGCTGAGAATGAATAAACACTCTTGTGCAGGTACTTAACACCCTTATACCACCCTTATACAGGCTTTATAACACCTTTACCTGCAAAATCGTAGGCCTCTTTCGTGGTTATATGTGAGTTAGAGCATGCTCTAACTCCATTCTTACAGGTATTTTTAACACTAAGATACTCGATTGGAACCGTTATAAGTATAATATACAGGTTATTTTAACGCCAACGTGCTAGTTGGGTTCGCCTCCGCTCCGCCTCCGGCTTCTGTGTGTTTTCAACTTTATGGCTCTGCGTCTGATTTAACGCAATTTTACCATCTATTTATTTGGCGTGCGCTTCCAGGTCTCCGAGCAATGTTCGCGGCGCGCTGCGAGGAGTACGTGACCCAGGTGGACGAGCTCACGGCCGCGCTGAGCTCCGCCGACGACGAGAAGAAGACGCTCAACCAGCTGCTGCGGCTGGCTGTGCAGCAGAAACTAGCGCTCACGCAGAGGCTGGAGGAGCTGGAGGTACGTGCGGGCAGACGGCTGACAGAGCTGACAGTGTGTCTACTTAGTAAGAAGACGCTCAACCAGCTGCTGCGGCTGGCTGTGCAGCAGAAACTGGCGCTCACGCAGAGGCTGGAGGAGCTGGAGGTACGTGCGGGCAGACGGCTGACAGAGCTGACAGTGTGTCTACTTAGTAAGAAGACGCTCAACCAGCTGCTGCGGCTGGCTGTGCAGCAGAAACTGGCGCTCACGCAGAGGCTGGAGGAGCTGGAGGTACGTGCGGGCAGACGGCTGACAGAGCTGACAGTGTGTCTACTTAGTAAGAAGACGCTCAACCAGCTGCTGCGGCTGGCTGTGCAGCAGAAACTGGCGCTCACGCAGAGGCTGGAGGAGCTGGAGGTACGTGCGGGCAGACGGCTGACAGAGCTGACAGTGTGTCTACTTAGTAAGAAGACGCTCAACCAGCTGCTGCGGCTGGCTGTGCAGCAGAAACTGGCGCTCACGCAGAGGCTGGAGGAGCTGGAGGTACGTGCGGGCAGACGGCTGACAGAGCTGACAGTGTGTCTACTTAGTAAGAAGACGCTCAACCAGCTGCTGCGGCTGGCTGTGCAGCAGAAACTGGCGCTCACGCAGAGGCTGGAGGAGCTGGAGGTACGTGCGGGCAGACGGCTGACAGAGCTGACAGTGTGTCTACTTAGTAAGAAGACGCTCAACCAGCTGCTGCGGCTGGCTGTGCAGCAGAAACTGGCGCTCACGCAGAGGCTGGAGGAGCTGGAGGTACGTGCGGGCAGACGGCTGACAGAGCTGACAGTGTGTCTACTTAGTAAGAAGACGCTCAACCAGCTGCTGCGGCTGGCTGTGCAGCAGAAACTGGCGCTCACGCAGAGGCTGGAGGAGCTGGAGGTACGTGCGGGCAGACGGCTGACAGAGCTGACAGTGTGTCTACTTAGTAAGAAGACGCTCAACCAGCTGCTGCGGCTGGCTGTGCAGCAGAAACTGGCGCTCACGCAGAGGCTGGAGGAGCTGGAGGTACGTGCGGGCAGACGGCTGACAGAGCTGACAGTGTGTCTACTTAGTAAGAAGACGCTCAACCAGCTGCTGCGGCTGGCTGTGCAGCAGAAACTGGCGCTCACGCAGAGGCTGGAGGAGCTGGAGGTACGTGCGGGCAGACGGCTGACAGAGCTGACAGTGTGTCTACTTAGTAAGAAGACGCTCAACCAGCTGCTGCGGCTGGCTGTGCAGCAGAAACTCTAATGAGCGCCATAATTGTCAACCATAAGTAAATCAACATCATTTCTTTAGGCTTACAAAATAAGCACTTAGACAAGTCAAATTTTAAATTATAAGTACGAAATTATCAAAATAATATAAGAAATAAAGTGATAATTGATTTTCTCTTCGCTTCAATCTTTTGTCCGCATTTCGTATCATAACCAGTTCATAACCCATTTCATAGTCCTTCGAGCCGGATATGTACCAGCGACCTATAGATTTCTAGCTTCCTTTCCTACCATGTCTGAAATAAATGTGATTTTATTTATTTATTGTTATTAAACTCCAGGTGGACCGCGAGATGCGCACCCGGCGCGTGCCGAAGGCGGCGAGCGGCGCTCGCGGTCGGCCGCGCGACTTCTAGCGACTGGTGTCGGCGCTCAAGCAGGCCGCAACCGCACTGCGCGCCTTGCTGCGCGCCCCGCACTGAACTATTACAGGGGACTGATCGTACTCGCCTCTTGAAGTCTACTAGAAGTGTTCCCTTCAAGGCTCGGCATGTACACGAGACTGTTGCAAACTGAAGCCTAATGCGACCTCTTAAAATCTTGCACTGAACGTTACCGGAAACATTATCGCTGGAAGCGTAAAGGAATCTGCACATACATTCAGGAAACTGTTACGGAAGCCTAAAGCGAGCTTTTAAAGTCTAGCTCTGAACATCATAGAATGAAACATCAACGCTGGAAGCGTTACAAAGTATCGATATGTGATCGATTTGTGACTGTGAGGAGAAATGTAACGTTCAAGACATTTTAAATCACGTTGACGTCCTTTCTGTTTAAAGCCACGTGATTCTCGCAGCGTATTATCCCCAAGACGGAGGTCCGTAAATTAAAAGGGAACACTTCGATGCGTTCAGAATAACACTTCAAAGTCTATGATCGTCCCCTAATCTTTGTGGTGGAACTTACTTACCTAGTGACGAGTTACGACGAGAAATTACAAGCCGCGTGAAGTTTCGTTGACTGCGCTAGTGCTAAACTGTGCTGTTGTAATGTTAACGTTAATAGTGATTTGTGAACTGTGACTTGCGTGAACTCTCCGGCTTCCGGGCCCGTTCCGGAGCCGCCACGAATTTATAGTGTTTAGTGCGTCAGTGCGTCACCCGCACCGTTCTCTGTACGTGTGTGACGGACGGACGACAACGTCTACTTAAATTTTTATATTCGTGCGATCTCTCGTGGTCGATTATTTATACATTTTATAAAATGTAATGTTAGTACGTGTAGCGGGAGGGGCCCGCGCCGGCCCGGGTGGGCCTCTCGGGGGCCGCGTCGCGGGCCCCTGCGTTAGTCCCCCGTAGCCGCGCTCCGACCGCGTTTCCAATGAACATTCGAATTTCCTCGTACCTTTAGTATCTCCTGCACGTTTCGGATTAACGTTTAACGAGTATTTTTGTATTAGCATCTGTGTATTTTATTACGCGAATCGTTTCGCCTCGTTGTTGTCCCAGTCGGAGGCAGATTTTAATATTGTATTTAGCGGTGGAGAAGCTCCGAGAAGCCGACGCCGCGCTCCGTTATTTTTTACGATATACATAATTATATTTTAACGTTCGATCGCATATTACGATGGAATCCTCTTATCGATGCGAACGTTCAGTACGTCCATTTGAAAAATTTCTAAAAATATTCGATTTCCATCCATTGTGCGCAAAAAGACTATGTAATCTGTCGTAGTGAGGTACGTTTTGCGTTGCGGCCCTCTGCCGTACTTTCGTCCATCTTGTTGTAGTTGTTACGTATCGTAGTGTTTCAGTGTTTGTGTGCGGCCACGGCCGCGCCCTGCCGTCCTCTAGTGTGTGAGTGCGCGCGCGCCGGCCGGCCCGTCCTCTCAGCCTGCGCCCTCGCTCAATGTCGCTCAGCGCGGCCGCCGGCCGGTGCTGTTAACTTAAGATTTATTGATAGTTACGTTGATGATTGTTTACGTTGTTGGATGTGATATTGGCAGCTCCCGACTCGGCCGCATCCGGCCGCGTCCGGCCGCGTCCGGCCGCGTTCGGCCGCGCGATGACGTAGTTGTACGACTTTTCTAATGTTTCACGTACTTAGGCTAGTTTGACCGTTCCATGTAGGGGGCGCTCGCTCCGGTAGCTATTTTTACTGGTTTAGGTGTAGACCTAGATATTTATTAACCTCCTAGCGTATTATTAGATTACCTTCCGTGCGGGCGCACTAGCGCCCTCGTACGCGACTAATATCCTAGCATAATGTTGATTTGCATCGCTCAAAGCGGCGGAGAAGACTCCGCCCTAGGACCATAGCCTTGCATTTATTGTTTTTAGATAATAATATATTTGACTAGCTTTTATAGTAGATCATTTATGTACTTAAACGATGGACTTACCAATTGTAGCTGTAGTTTATTCGTTTGTTAAGTATTATTATTAGCTTAGCAGCAGACATCGTTTATGTATTGTATGTCTAGTCAGCGCTCTCGAGGATCAGTATGCTGTGCCTCGTGTCAGGTAGTCAGTCTGTCCAGGACGCTACCCGAAACTCTGTCCAAATGTCCATTGTATTTGTATCGACTTATCAAATCTTGTTACGTTGTATTTTGACATGTTTTTGAGATATAAAACATTTCAGTTATTTATTTCAGATTTATAGTTATCGTTAGATTTATTGTGATGAGCGGATTGTTCCGCGAATCGTTTCTATTCTACTCGCAATGATTAGAAATGTTTGTTTATTATTTATACAGTATGTATACAGCTGTTTTCGAGTATTAAGAATTGAATATTTAGTATTTGCGTTATGAATTGAGTATTATATTTACTTAGCGATCGCTCGATGTCTGCTGCCCCGGTGGCGGTCTAAGGAGCGGTTAACCAAATATTTTCTTTACAAGGAATAACAAATTATTTAGATCACGTATTTTTTGCTTTAGGCATATTATAGAAATTTATTATTTAGATCACTATTGATTATGAGTTTATTATTTGATTTTTATAAATTGCTAGCATCATTGAAGTGTAAACGCATGTATGTTCCCATTTACATCGTGAATAGTGACTCGAGCTTGTAAGCGCGTCGAAGACCGAGTGCAGACGCTAATATCTCTCCAATGTCGCACAGTTGCATTATTTTTTGTTAAAAACAAGATGGTTTTCTTTAATTTGGTTTGTAATCGGCAAATTACAAATTTGAAACTTTAGTAAAGATACACTGTCTTTTCAACTTAAAGAAAACACTGTCTTTGTAACTTAAGTAAAGATTACACTGTCTTTGCAACTATGTAATGAGCTTCGAGAAAACGATTGTATAAAATGATTCCGGTGGAATGTAATGAAATACCATGGGGAACATATCATGGCAAGGGGTTTATTTTGTACCTTATGGCACACCATGTGGTCTTATGACTGATAGCAATCATTGTATGAGAATAATAAATTATATATTTAAAAAATTTGTGTTTTTATTTACTACCTAATCCTATTATAATATTTTATTATCATTATGCCAATCAAAGGGGCGACTTACGCAAGGGAAGTGTGATGATGATAATAAATCCTACATATATTATAAACGCGAAAGTTTGTAAGTATGGATGGATGGATGTTTGTTACAAAAACTACTGAACGGATCTGGATGAAATTTGGCACAGAGTTTACAGATCCTTCCTTCACTAAATATTTCGTACACATTGTAAGCTTAAACAGAATATTACACGAAAGGATTAATATGAGAAACACGTTATAGAGTATTTTAATTTTAATCATTGAATTTAAATGTTCACAACATGTATGATAGGTTTTATAATAACTTAAAATACTTTACAATAATTTTCTTTATAATTATTTTATACTGAGCAATCGACATTAAGTTTATACGACTTGTTTTCTATTCCGCGTTCAAAAGTAAAGTGAGTTGAAACTGAGCCTTCCCGCTTTTCTTTCGCTGTCCCTTGCTGACGTCAGAGGCCTCGCTATTGGTCGTGGCAAAACAGCCGATACCGTACCTGTACAAGCTCGACCAATAGCAGACAAGTACGCAAGGAAGTCTCATTTTTAACCGGAAGCTTAATTAAAACTATTTAAATATTACCAATCTAATTAATTATTAATTAAGCTCTAATTTTAAGCAATAACAATAAATCATTATTTTATTTAATAAATACAACAAATAATTTTATAAACACTTAAAATATTATATTGGTACTTTCCGGTTGTGGATTCCGGAAGAAGGTGCAGGTGGCGACAACATCCGGCCGTCCTGCTCACGCATCCGTCCCTGGATCGCGTTGTAGTCTGATGCGATTGCTGAGAACAAATAATTAACACGTTAAGAAATTTTTCATTTAGGTTGTGTATTGAACATTTCTCCGGATCTGCTTTTCATTAACAGACTAAAATTACTATGTAATGACACATTATTGACAATCAGAGGGTCACTGTTCCATCACCGGTCAGTTGAAAATCAAGACTTGTAATTTACCCTAGGCGATGCCTTTGGCCAACCCTAGTTGCATATCATCACAAATCTTAATTTCATCTTGTAACAGATTTATTTTACACGGATAAATACTGTCACACGACTACCCTTCTGAATAACAATACTGTGTTCGAAGCAAACGCTTTAGACACTGATTTTGGAAAGGAAAGCAAATGGCAATTGCAAGATATACAATAAAAGTTATTTTTAGATAGTTATATATGTAAGTAATTAAATTATACCTGACAACATCCGGATCCATCACTCCACAGAATCTAGATCGGACAATTTGATCCAAGGTTTCATATTTTCAGCACAAGTCGTTCCTTCGTAGCGCTTACTAGACCTTTCAGCACCTCGCATATCTTTTACTTGATAGCGGTCATGACCCAAAACAACAGAAACTTGGAAAGGCCCTTTGAAAACTGGAAGTAATTTGGTGCTCTGCCCATCATTAGATTGGCTGGGAATTTTTATGACTACCAAATCACCAACATTATAAGTTCTAGCCTCCTTACGTTTCGAGTCGAATTGCTCTTTTTGTTTGTCTGCATTTGTCTTAATTCGATTACTCACTGTATTTCTTAATGATGTTACATCAATGGGCGCGTCTTCATTGGTCTCCATCAAATTGTCCGAATCCGTTTGTAGCCGATATCCAAAAAAAACTTCACTGGGAATGGCTGAGGTGGTTTTGTTAATAGTACTGTTAATGCCGTGCTGGATACTAGTAATATGAGTGTCCCATTTATTGTTGTCTGTTCCAGCGCCCATACTCCGTAGAGCATCGAGTATTGTCCGGTTATAGCGCTCTACTTGTCCATTAGAGCGCGGCATGGCTGTTGCAATTACATGTTGGCGAATATTTTTGTCTTGACAATATTTAGTAAATAGCTTAGATGTAAAAGAGCTTCCTGCATCACAAATTATACGTCTAGGATTACCAAAAACCTTGAAAATCTTATCTAGCTCATTAATGACCATTTGGGTCTTTGTATTACGCACAGGGGAAATAAATACAAACTTTGTAAAAGAATCGACGGTAACAAGAAGGTGAGTATTCTTTTGCGTTGTCATAACAAAAGGACCCAGATGGTCAATATGCAAAGTATGAAATGGTTTGGCATATTTGGGTATAGAAAATAATTTACCTTCCTTTTTGCCGTGGACATTCTTTGAGTAAATACAATTTAAACAATTTTTAATATATTTTGAAACAATTTTCTTCATTTTTGGAAACCAATACAAAGACTTGATTCTTTCGATTGACTTGTCCACTGCAAAATGGCCCAGATCATCATGATTAGCTCTTATAATTTGCCAGATACATTTCTTAGGTACTACCCACCGCCTTCCATATTCAGTGCGGCGATAAACCTTATTACCTAGTAATTCATAATCATTAAATATCTTTCGATTTAGCTCGGCCTGACCTGATTCTAATATGTTTTTGATTTCACTTATATTTGTGTCTTGTAATTGTACAGACAATAACCAATCACCTTCTGTAATAGCCAACACACTTTCATTGGATGGGTGAGCCGCTACTTCAATAACTGGATTCCGGCTGAGCGCGTCAACATGTTGCATCTGTGTTCCTGGTTTATGTATTGTATCAAATGTAAATTCTTGTGTTAATAAAACCCATCTGCCTACTCTCGAGTTTATTTCTTGTTTATTTAATGTGTATTTGACAGCATTACAATCTGTATAAATTTTAAAAGTTGAACCTAATAGATAGTGTCTGAATTTTTGCAAGCCTACTACAATTGCTAAAAACTCCAGTTCAAAGGAATGATAACGTTTTTCCTCATTAGAAGTTTGCCTACTGTAAAAATGAATAGGTTTTTCTCCCCTATCAGTTACTTGAGTTAAAATGCACCCTATACCATCGCGGCTGGCATCAGTGTACATGTTTATAGGTAATTTGGGATCAAATATTGTTAAAACCGCATTGTTTAATAATTCTTGTTTTAGTTTATTAACCGCTAACACCTGCTCTGTTCCCCATACCCATGTCACTTCTTTCTTCAGTAGTTCTGTCAATGGTTTAGCTATGAGCGCGCAATTTTTAATAAACTTTCTAAAATAATTAATAAGACCTAGAAATTGTCTCACCTGATGAATATTTTTAGGTTCAGGGTAATCTGCAACAGCTTTTAACTTCTTTTTCCCGGGACGAATTCCGTCTTCTGAAATATCATAACCCAAAAAACTGACAGAGCTTTGAAAGAAGTGACATTTATCTAAATTTATTGTCAGACCATTTTGCTCTAAGACTTGTAAAACTTCATTTAGTTGTTGGACATTTTCATCTAATGTATTTGTAGCTATTAACAGATCATCCATATAACAAATAACTTTTCCGAAACGAAGCTTTCCCAATACAGTATTCATCAACCTCTGAAATACAGCTGGCCCATTACTTAAACCAAAGGGCATTCTTTTAAACTCATAATGGCCGTCAGGGGTAATGAATGCTGTCTTGGGAATTGAATTTTCACTAATACCTATCTGGTAGTACCCGCTTTTAAGGTCTAATGAAGTATAATATTTACAACCTCTTAATTTATCAATCAGATCTTCTACAATAGGCATAGGATATTTTTCTTTTATTGTGACCTTATTCAGAGACCTATAGTCAACGCACATACGTTTCTCACCCGACGGCTTGTCAACTAATATAATAGGGCTAGCGTACGGGGAGTTGCTCTCTCTTATGATATCGTTTTTTATAAGGTCGTCAATTATTTTGCGGGTAGTAATTTTTTCAGACTCTGACATACGATAAGGCCTGTGACAAATAGGTTTATTTGTAGTCAACTCGATATCTAACTGAACGCAATTAGTTTGGCCAAGTGTTTCTAAATCTTTAGATACGACACGTGGGTATTTAGAGAATATATTGTTTAGCAATGCAATGTGATTCATAGAATCTGTATTAAACATGAATGACTCTATTAATGCTACTTGCTCATTATTTAACGAGCAAAACTGAAGGCTATTACCTACTCGAGTATACATTATTCTCTTATCTTCCGTGAAATTCCTACCAACCAGAATAGGACAACCCGCTAATTCATCACAAATATACATGGTTACACTAAGTTCCGCTGTATCTACCCTGAGGTTTACTTGAACGCCCTGAAAAACTTGTGAAGAAGAATCAATTTTGAATCCTGTTAACACAACTGGCGTTTCAAGCTCAAAAGGAACCAGTTTTAACTCGTGTGCTAATGTTGACGTTATCAGTGAACAGCTACTGCCCATATCAATGAAAGCCTGTCGTTTACAATCATTCAATTCAACATCTTTAAAAAACTTATTTTTACTGTTAGGTTCAGCAATAAACTTAACCTCCGTGTCCTTCTCTACCTTTTCCAATTTAGGCTTAGATTTTGATCTACACGCAAGCTCCAGGTGGCCGTACCTACTACACAAGTTACATTTTACATTGTCTTTTTGAGTACAAGTAGTCTTTTTATGACCGGCTTCCCCACAACGATAACAAGTTATATGTGCACTAACTGGCTGAAAATTGTTCGAACCGCCTGTATTTGGATTCGAACCTTCAGGCCTCCTATCATTATTAACTAATGATGAACGAGCAGCATTTTTATTGTGTTGAATGTTTTGCTTTTGAGTAACTTTATGTTCAGCCTCACAGTGATTTTTCCCATGTAAAAATGAAGCTAGCTCATCACAGTACCTAAAGTTACCGGCTTCTGCCGCTGTACTTATATTTTTATCACCAATTGACCCCACAATTACGGAAATAATATCTTGTTCCGAAAAATCTAATCTAAGTTTATCTATTTTCCCCTTTTGTTGAAAATAAAACTCATATAATGATTGGCCATCTGAAGGTTTCGTTTGAATCAAATCTTTTAACAGATTAAACATGTTACGTTTTGTTTTGAATGTATCTAATAACGTATTCCGCCAGTCCTCCCATTTCCAGGTGGTCCATCGTGTTTTATTTTTTAGCAATGAATCATACCAAGTTTTCGCTGTGTTACGTAATTTTTGCAAGGCTTGGTATTGTAAAACACGATCAGACCAACCGAAAGCACGAGCATTGGCTTCGACTACATTTAACCACATGGTAATATTGTCCACTAAAGGGTCGAATTCTGGTATCACTGATGATAAAATAACGTTTTGGCTTACTGTGGGAGACGCACGCCTGGTGCGTCTCGATTTCCTACGCCGTCTGTCATTACCACTACTACTGGATGAACTTGATGAAGAACTGGAACTCGAGGAGCTTGTAGAATTATTCCTCCTTCTTGACGACTTGTTCCCTTTACGTCGCTTTCGGCTACGTGGCATTTTTGTGAGCGTTGTTCCTTCACACTACTGATGTAAGCTTAAACAGAATATTACACGAAAGGATTAATATGAGAAACACGTTATAGAGTATTTTAATTTTAATCATTGAATTTAAATGTTCACAACATGTATGATAGGTTTTATAATAACTTAAAATACTTTACAATAATTTTCTTTATAATTATTTTATACTGAGCAATCGACATTAAGTTTATACGACTTGTTTTCTATTCCGCGTTCAAAAGTAAAGTGAGTTGAAACTGAGCCTTCCCGCTTTTCTTTCGCTGTCCCTTGCTGACGTCAGAGGCCTCGCTATTGGTCGTGGCAAAACAGCCGATACCGTACCTGTACAAGCTCGACCAATAGCAGACAAGTACGCAAGGAAGTCTCATTTTTAACCGGAAGCTTAATTAAAACTATTTAAATATTACCAATCTAATTAATTATTAATTAAGCTCTAATTTTAAGCAATAACAATAAATCATTATTTTATTTAATAAATACAACAAATAATTTTATAAACACTTAAAATATTATATTGGTACTTTCCGGTTGTGGATTCCGGAAGAAGGTGCAGGTGGCGACAACAACATATATTATATTCGACGCCAAGCAAGTGAATTTTTGTTTTTTGTGTCGTTATTTATATTTATAGTTAATAACTTTATTGCACGATCAAAGTTATAGACATTAGAGCATCTTAATACTAATGAAAACTAAAGTGGCACAATAGTCTGGAATAACACATAGGCTAAAGCTATATTTTATCCCGGAATGCCCGCGGGAATGGGAATTACGCGGGAACCGCGAGTCGCCAGTATACTCGAAATTCTAATCCTGCGCAGATGAAGTCGAGTGCACCAACTAGTCATAAATTAATATGAAAAGACAATACTTATACAACCTGCCTGCCATCATTGGAATAGAATAGAAAATTCTGTGTTTCACATTCAGAACTGTTGTATATTTTTGAGGAACCATTTGGCGAAGATATCAACAAAATAGGTGCTAGCCACCCTGTTGATATCTTCGCCAAATGTTAGATTCTTTCGTAAAGTAAGTAAAAAAAGACAGATAAGTAAGCTGCAGGCACTCGGTCTTAGATGAACAAGTTTTTCTTCATCCATATTAAATGTAAATGCGAAAGTTCTAATAAACTATAGGTATATTTTGCTTCGTATGTAGGTACTCTGTGATAATTTGTAACCTACCTACCTATATAAACGGAACGTAAGGTACCTACTTGATCTTAGCTATTGTATATAACTAAGACCAAGTAGGTACCTTACGTATATAATAATACGGTACATTGATTGATGTCTCTGATATTACAAAAAAATCTATGGTGTAGTGTGGTCTATGGTTAGTACATTTATCTCAGAAATATTCCTAAATTTATAACTAGATGTCGCTGCTGAAAATGAACGAGCACTAGATCGCGCTATCGAAGCGTTTCACGATTATTATGGTTCAGATTCTTCCGCATGGTTAGTCGTTCTTCATATTTTTGATGAGATATTCATTTATTTCACAAGTTTTTAGAAGTCTCTTGATATAATAGAGACCATTAATGACCGACCACATAACTTAAATTAATTGTTCTAAAATAGTCTGATTTGATATACTACTGCCTTGCCTACTTACTTCATTACTTTCTATTTATTATATGTTGTTCTCCCTTTTATTTTTTGAAGATTTACGCTAGTTAAATATCAAAAAGGTGAGGGACTACTAGGTAGGTACCTAATTACCTATTTAAACCTAAAGTTTTTAAGATAGGTATGTACTTCTCTAACTTCTGCTCCCTTGAAGGCCAAGCAGACCGACTGTTGTTTATATTTTTTAGCTTCAGCATTTATTCTGCCACTATCATGGTTCAATAGTAACGTAATAGCTGTCAGTTGAAAACGATTCTCTTATAGGAATATTTCAGATAATAGAGATAGGTAGATTTATTGTGATGAGCGGATTGTTCCGCGAATCGTTTTTAATCTACTCGCAATGATTAGCAAATTAGCAGTTTGTTTATTATTTCTATAGTATGTAATGTAGTATGTATACCTACAGCTGCTTTCGAGTATTAAAAATTGAATATTTAGTATTTGCATTATGAATTGAGTAAGGTCAGTTGGGGGAAGTGCGGCGTATTTTATTTTAAGTTCACTTTGCACTCGAATTGTGTACTGTGAACATTTTTAAATAATTTATTTCAAACACGTTCCCTGATGAATTATCTCCAAATGGAACCTTAGAGTTCTGAAGTAGTTTTCTATGTTTATTGATTGAAAAAGCTTTTTAAATGAAAAAAGAGTTTGAGTTATTATTTTTTATTAATTTAACTTATTGAGATTACTATAATCAAATAATTCTCAAAAATTACGAAACAAGTAGAAGAGACAGTATAAAAATAACATTAATAAAAACTAAAATTTTTATAAATTAAGTTTCATATTTTTTTAAGATTTATAAGAAAATTATGCCTAATTTTAGCATTCGTTGTTTTCTTACAATTATAAGCTAATAACATTCAGTCTCTCATAAGTTCCTAATATAGTTTAGTGACTATATGTATTATTATTTTAATAAAACTTAATTTATTAGTTGCCATAGAAAATAAATGTTTCAAAATAAATCTCGCCTAAAATTCTGAATATCCTAAGCGACATGTATACTACTTGGGAGCTTTCCTTTACAGTAAAATAAGCAAACAAATAGTGATCTACACTCTAACGTCATCAAAAGTTAAACGTGTATTACATAACTACATACTTACCTTGGGGTATGAAGAAACAGAAGAATTGTTCGAGCACCATAAATAACATAGGTACATAATTTCAATCAAAATATAATGATACATGGTACATACAATTAGTCATGATTATATTACATAGTAGTCAATAAGTAGTTCAATTAGTTAGTAGTTCACTATGATGTTTAAAATTGCATGTTAACTTTAATTATATCCCAACGTAAAATACTACTTTCTTATTTAGAAATGCATAAATACTTAACAGGTGAATGTTTTACACCTTAAAGAACAGCAAATAATGTAATAACACTGGTTAAGTTGCTTTTCTTTTTCTTTTTTCAATATTTAGAAATTTATTAATTGCATGTTAGTTAATAAATTAATAGTGAGGAACAATATTAGCAGTCCGTAACAGAGGTTCGACCTAGCACGGCTGCTAAAGTTCATGTTTTTGTACATGTATACCTACTTACTGCTAACATAAATAAATAAATAAATAAATAAATTCTAGATTCAGCCTTTCATAAGTTCGAAATATTAAGGCGGTTTTAAAACTTAATTTTGCATATTATCATAACGACATTTAGTCTACCTAACCTAACTAACTTAACTGTGGTAGCTATAAAGCAACGATTGTACCCAATGAGGGTCCAGTTCAGATTTAGTGTTAGAAAATCAAAATACTAGGAAGACTGTTATATATTCAGATAAGTTGGGTGCAGGTATGGGTCTAAAACTGCGTGACCTACTTGTACAAAATGTTGTAAATAATTGTTATCCACATTCTAATATAAATAGAATTACCGATTATATACAGAAAGATAACTCCCTAAATCAAAGCACCACTTTAATAGTTCAGCTAGGTGAAACTTGTGTAAAACGGTTACAATTGCTTAGGCTTGTTGAAGTACTTTTAGTAACTAAAGTTAAATCTTTGTTGCACGTTAGCTATTATATTTCTATGTAACTACTTCGTACTCTATTGTTATAAAGAGCTGTTTTAAGGTTTTGTAACCTTAAAAGTATAAACACACTGAAGCCGGAGGCGGAGCGGAGGCGAAGGCGTGCGAGTTGTATTCTATGGAATCCTATGAAAGCCTACACACACACCGCAGGCCGTGGCGACGCGGTGCCATAGTAAAAACCGCCACGCCTTCGCCTCCGCTCCGCCTCCGGCTTCAATGTGTTTCGAACTTAAAAGTTTTACTATTGTAAGAGTTGGTCTTTTAAATAAATAACATAACATAATAATACTCTACGCCACGCTACGCCACACCACGCCGCGCTACGCCATGCTACGCTACGCTACGCCATGCTAAGCTGAGCTACGCCATGCTACGCCATGCTAAGCCATGCTACGCAGCGCTACGCCACGCTACGCTACGCCACGCCATGCTACGCTATACGTTACGCTATACGCTACGCTATACGCTACGCTATACGCTACGCTACGCTATACGCTACGCTATACGCTACGCTATACGCTACGCTATACGCTACGCTATACGCTACGCTATACGCTACGCTATACGCTACGCTATACGCTACGCTATACGCTACGCTATACGCTACGCTATACGCTACGCTATACGCTACGCTATACGCTACGCTATACGCTACGCTATACGCTACGCTATACGCTACGCTATACGCTACGCTATACGCTACGCTATACGCTACGCTATACGCTACGCTATACGCTACGCTGCTGGGAGACGACATCTTCACAGAAGGAAACCATAGCTTCCCAAGCCCTGTCACTGTCAAGCATGGCATTTACCAAACTCGGCAGTGAGAGGTCCTGACCAACTACACTTTTCAGCGCCTGAGGCTGTGTCGACCAAGCACTACACTCCTCAATGGTATGTTGTGCTGTATCATCGGGGGCGCTGCAGTGGTGACATGCAGGAGTTGCCTCTCTTTTCGCAACGCGGTGTAGGTACCG
Source organism: Eupithecia centaureata (assembly GCA_944547425.1). NCBI lineage: Eukaryota > Metazoa > Arthropoda > Insecta > Lepidoptera > Geometridae > Eupithecia > Eupithecia centaureata. The sequence goes on from OX155691.1 coordinate 12,612,780, forward strand.
CCCAAAACATCCATGTCCAGTTAGTATTTGCACCAATCGGACGTAAGAGCACCATGTTCCCGGTGCAACCATTCCCCCAGAACGGGACGTAAGGCGTCAGTTGTCCACCGGCCATATTGAGCGGAATCCAGTTCTTCAGCCCACTCCTGTATAGCAGTCTCCCTCGCTTGTTCCCGCGCATACTGGATTTCTTGTAGAGCCAGAGAGTTCCCTTGTGCTTGTTCCTCTTTTTTGTGCTCGTACACATTTGCAAGCACAATTGCTTCTCGATCCCATGGTAGAGACCCCGCAAGCGCACAGGCGGCCCCGTATGACACAGTGCGGTAGCCGCGTATCGTTCGTATCGCCATCAATCTCTGCGGTTTTCGCAGAAGAGCTCTGTTTTTGGCCGATAGAGCGTCCGCCCACACTGGTGCTCCATACAGGGCCATGGAGCGGATAACCCCTGTAAAAAGATGTCGGCAGGACGTTTTGGGTCCACCAAGATTGGGTAGGAGGCGAGCAAGAGATCCTGCCGCGCTTTGTATCTTGGGGGTCAGTAGCTGGAAGTGCTCAGTAAATTTCCAAGCTCTATCCAGTGTAAGTCCCAGATATCTCATGCGAGTGAAACACCCTGAGGGTTTTAGTGGGTTGGAGTCCTACATAATCGTACTGTCCCCCCGTGGCAGTGCGATATGCGTGCGCATTTCCCTCAGGGTAATGAAAAAAAAAGGTTAGTTCGGTTAGGTTAGGTTAGTTAGGTTAGTTTTTATAATTAACAACTATGTACTAGGTATACATAATTGTAATTATAGTCGAATTTTAGTAACTATAGTTAAATCTTTGTTGCACTTTGCTATTATATTTATATGTAACTACTTCGTACTCTATTTTTATAAAGAGCTGTAAGTACCTACTGTTTTAATGTTTTGTCACCGCCGCGACAGTAAGCATCGCGCGCGACACGCCAGGACACGTAAATATGTTTCCGCCCTTAAGCAAGGGACGTTTGATGATGATAATAAATCCTACTAACTAATATTTATTATAAACGCGAAAGCAAGTATGGATGGACGGATAGGTAGATGGATGGATGTTTGTTACTTTTTCACGCAAAAACTAATGAACGGATCTGGATGAAATTTGGCACAGAGTTAGATTATAGTCTGGCTGGAATAACAAATAGGCTAAAGCTATATTTTATCCCGGAATGCCCACGGGAAAGGGAATTACGCGGGTGAAACCGCGAGTATACTCGAAATACTAATCTTGCGCAGACGAAGTCGCGTGCACCAACTAGTCATAAATAAATATGAAATGATAATACGACCTGCCATCAACCTGCCATCCTTGGAATAGAATAGAAAATTCTGTGTTTCACATTCAGAACTATTGTTTACGTATCATTTACTATCATTATCGTTTTGAGGAACTAGCTAGCCACAACTATTTTGGTGATATCTTCAATTCTTCATCCTTACTAATATTATAAATGCGAAAGTTCTATTACATTAGGTAGGTATAATTTGCTTCGTATGTGCTCTGTGATATTTTGATTCAAAGATTCAAAGATTCAAAGATATTTATTGCGTCAAACATGGTATAAAGGTGGTAAGTATAACTTAATAATGCACTCATGTCTCACTATATGCTAGCATGCAATAATAATTATAACTATAACTAATGACATACCTAGGATTTAGCATTTAAAAAATCATTTACATTATAAAAATTCATGTCATTAAGCCACCTAACCAATTTTACCTTAAATAAATAACTATTAGACAATTTAATTTCATTTGGTATCTTATTATATCGTCACTGGAAAGGAAGAAATGCTAAACCGCCAATAGGCTAAATGTGGGAAATCAAGTTTCAAATGTTTTTTTTCGAAAAAAAAATCGTAACTCGTACATTTTTTATTTTAATTGGTGTTTCAAAATATAATTTACTATTTTAAAATTGTATCTATTTTTATGAAACATTTTTAATTGTACAGCTCTTCTATATCATGAAATAACTGTCGCTTAAGCAAAAGTGTTCTAAAAGTTAGTCAGGAAAAAACTGCTTATCTACCGAAAATATAAGAAAATTAATAATTTAAAAATGCTTATGAATAGCATTCAAATTTTATACAGAAAACATAAAATGCTAAGTTACTTTAAATTATTAAAGTATAGTATAGTATAGTAGAAAAATTGCTAACATATGCTGAATGAGTTGATATGCCTTAAAGAATAGATGCTAAAGACCTAACACGTTTCATAAATATAATACAAAATTGTCTAAAATACAAATTACTATTAAAGTAATGTACATAAAACTTACTTATGATATTAGTTAACCATACTTTTTTGGTCAATGTACACTGATCCACTATGTGTTATTACAAAAAAACAAGATGTACTCAATCAGTTTTATTTATTGATCAAATAATCTCGGCGGAGTAATCCGGTTACATTGCGACAGTTCTCCATAATACTACAAATAATCAGTTGCAAAAAACAAACAAAGATCACTTATGCTAAAAGTAATCACTTACTAATTCTCATTGTAATAGCTATTATTTATCCAAAATCACAATTACACTACAATACGAACTGTCACTAAACTGACCACGTTATATCAATAAAAATAAGTACCCACCTAATTGGAAACTATGACTAAGAAATTAATTTCGTATTTTAAATCAGTATATATTCATCACTAAGTCTGAGATCAGTTTTCAGTACCAGAATCAGTCTTCAATATCCTCAATGTCTGTATCTGCCAGAACGTCTTGAACATTTGCTGCATGAGGTAACGATTTATATTCTGGAATATATATTGCAGGAATAGTTTTATTGTTGCTTAATTTTTCCAAATCATTAAACTTTTTCTTTGAAATTGGCAGTCTAGATTTGTAAATTTTCTTTGGCGTTACCTATTACATCGATGGTTTCAATTTCAGTTTAAACATTCATTGAATATTTGACTTCAATATGGCCGTATGGTTTTTTTAAAATGAAGCTGTTCGGTCTAGGAGCTTTCCTGGCTAAAGCACATACAGTAGCCCATTGAGACGGCGCCCATACAATGGAGCATGCTGCATGGTCATTTTGTGAAAGGTACGGGCCTTGAAGGTAGATTTGGAAATCTCAGTGGTTGGGACGTGCTGCATGGTAGCCCCGCAAGAGGCACCGGCCTCAAAGGTAGGTTGGCGAAGCTCAGGAGTTGGAGCGTGCTGCATGGTAACCCCGCAAAAGGCACCGGACTCAAAGGTAGGTTGGCAAAGCTCAGGAGTTGGAGCGTGCTGCATGGTAGCCCCGCAAGAGGCACCGGCCTCAAAGGTAGGTTGGCAAAGCTCAAGAGTTGGAGCGTGCTGCATGGTAGCCCCGCAAGAGGCACCGGCCTCAAAGGTAGGTTGGCAAAGCTCAAGAGTTGGAGCGTGCTGCATGGTAGCCCCGCAGAAGGCACCGGCCTCAAAGGTAGGTTGGCAAAGCTCAGGAGTTGGAGCGTGCTGCATGGTAGCCCCGCAAGAGGCACCGGCCTCAAAGATAGGTTGGCAAAGCTCAAGAGTTGGAGCGTGCTGCATGGTAGCCCCGCAAGAGGCACCGGCCTCAAAGGTAGGTTGGCAAAGCTCAGGAGTTGGAGCGTGCTGCATGGTAGCCCCGCAAGAGGCACCGGCCTCAAAGGTAGGTTGGCAAAGCTCAAGAGTTGGAGCGTGCTGCATGGTAGCCCCGCAAGAGGCACCGGCCTCAAAGGTAGGTTGGCAAAGCTCAGGAGTTGGAGCGTGCTGCATGGTAGCCCCGCAAGAGGCACCGGCCTCAAAGGTAGGTTGGCAAAGCTCAGGAGTTGGAGCGTGCTGCATGGTAGCCCCGCAAGAGGCACCGGCCTCAAAGGTAGGTTGGCAAAGCTCAAGAGTTGGAGCGTGCTGCATGGATAAGAGTGCTCGTTGAAGTGTGCGTGCGTATGAATGTAATACATTCATAAATTACACTCATACTATGAGTGTTGCATGTGAGTGCGTTATAATACTAACACTACAGTAGTCATTACATACATCTTTTAGAATAAATTATCTCTAAAATAGTTTATACCTTTAAAAAAACGCCATTTTTTTTCTAATAATGGTTTGACTATTTCATTTAACAAATGTTACTTTTACTAACGTAATGAAATTGTGTAACTAACGCTAAACGAAAATTGCTTAGGCGTCATTGGCACTCAAACCTTATCCTATTATATTTGCTTAAGCGCCAAATAGTTTTTAACGACCGCTATGAATAATTGCTAAGACGACGATATAATAAATAAAATAAAAAAATCCAATTGCTTATAAGGTAATGCCACCTAAAGTAAAAAACAGGTAATATGCTTAACTGTTCAAAAATATAAAAACGTTAAAAGGAAAACATTCTTATGAGTTAAAATACTTCAAAAATAAAATACTTATGCAACCTCTGTTCAAAAACATCGTTTTGTAGTCGCTTAAGAAAAGGGAAACGAAGATTTACTTAAATTTTTTGAAACGCTAAAGCGCCAAAATGTGGCCTGATTGCCTTAAAAACTAAACAGATCGACGCAGAAAAAAAAATCTAATCCAATGATATATATAACTCATTTTGGCCATATTGGTGGATAAGCATTTTTTCTTTTCCATTGACGATATATTCTTACACATAGAGTCAAACAACTATTCATGATTTTCGCTGAATGCGGGGTATCCTTCAAAATAAGTCTATTTGGGTCTCTACATTGTCTAGGGTGTTTGTCACAAGCTTTTTTAAATAGGTTAATATTATTTCTTACAAACATGGATACTTCATATATATAGAGTGATGGTAGAGGTAACAGACCAAGCTCCTTAAACAAGGGTTTGCATGATTCATCAGGGGGGATGCCACAGATGGCTCTTATGCATTTTTTTTGAGCTATAAATGCTCCGTTCTTGTCAGTGCTGTTGCCCCACATTACGAGCCCATAGCGAAGAGCAGATTCAATGTAAGCATGAAAGGAAGTCACTGCAGTTTTTATATTTGTTACCTTTTTGATTTGGTTTAGAGCGTACACAAATTTATTAATCTTTTTGTTTACTACGTCTATGTGTGCCTTCCAGTCCAGATTTTCGTCAATGATAATTCCTAGAAACTTTATTTGTGGAACTTCTTCTATCTTCTCTACATTTAACTTAAAATTATATTTCGTATGTTTAGATTTATGGAATTGTATATATTTAGATTTATTAAGATTTATTTTAAGATTGTTCATTTTAAGCCAATCAATAATTTTATCAACTGTGTTATTAATGTCAGTTTCATGGTCATTTTTATTATACAATTTTTTATCAGATGTCACAACTACACAAATATCGTCAGCATATAAAATGCACCTATGGTTTGTCACGTCAACTATGTCATTAATATACAATAAAAACAATATGGGTCCTAATATGCTGCCCTGGGGCACGCCAGATTTGTTGGTATTGTAGTCTGATGTAAATGTCATTAATTCGTTATTTCTAGTTAGTCTGTCGATAACAACGCATTGCTTACGGTTCTCCAAGTAAGAAGAGAACCATTGTAGAGTTGGACCTCTGACGCCAATGCTATCTAGTTTTCTCAGAAGTATGTCATGAGATACATAATCAAAAGCTTTAGATAGGTCGTAAAACAGTCCAGTCGTAAAGTTACCAGTGTTTAAACTATTTAACACTGTATCTACTAAGGTAAAAATGGCCAGAGAAGTCGACTTTCTTTTCTGGAAACCGAATTGTTCTTTTCTTATAGTATTTTCTTTGTCGCAATAACTCATAAGTCTTTTAAACATACATTTTTCAAATATTTTTGAAAAGATAGGTATTAACGTTATTGGTCGATAGTTATCTACCTCTGTCCGTTCGCCCTTTTTAAATAAAGGTTTGACCATCGACAGTTTTAAGGCATCAGGAAAAGTAGCTGTTGAAAAGGATAGATTAATCAGAAAAGTCAATACAGCTGCTATTTCAGGAATGCTTTTTTTTATTATTACTGTGTTTATTCCATCATAGCCTTCAGACTTACTGTTTTTCAAAGCCAAAACTTCCTTTTTGACTTCAATTTCAGTCATAGGTAATAAAAACATTGAGTTCAATTTCGTTAAATTATTGGTTAATGTCCGGGATTCAGAAGATGTCAAATTGTTAGTCAAATTAGTATAATATTCATTAAAAATGTTCGCAATGTCAATAGGTTCTGAAATTATTTGGCCATTATTTATAATTGTATTAATACTATCGTCTACTATCGTAATTTTAGGAAAACATAGGTTATAAAATAAGCAATAGAGTTCGTGGAAATCATTGAAAGCTTTATTTAGGTTACTCTCCGCATATATCTCGCGCCAAGAGAGTTTCATATGGCATTCCTTAAATTTCCGTACATTTTCGCAGCTAAGGTCCGTTTTATAAATAAAAAATGATGTCATTAATTTTTTGTTTAAATTGACTGGAAATGACAGAAGCTGTGCCGTATCATGGTCCGATAGATACAAGGGGAGTACAGATGCGGTTGCGTCCTTAATATTACTTAATATATGATCTATACAAGAGTCTTTTCGTGTGGGTACATTGATGTGAATTTTGAGGTCATTATTGTAGCATAAATCTTCTAAATAGTTACTTATTTTACTTTTTTTAAGTGTATTTATGTTCAGGTCCCCAGCTAATATTATTTTCGTCATTTTTTTATATTTTTTACGCGTTTCGTATAAAACCCGGTTCAATTTTTCTAGAAAAATGTTAGGGTCAGATGAGGGGATTCTGTACAAACAAAAAACAAGTAGTTTTTGCGATAAAATCTCAATACCACATGTTTCGAATGTATTTTGAGAAGCATAATCCTTAAGAAATGATAATTCTTTAAACGCAATACCTTTTTTTACCAAAATACATGTGCCTCCTCTCTGTTTCTCCCTACAAAAAGATGTAGCTAGATCGTATCCCGTTATTTTTAAATATCCACTACATCCTATTTTTAAAAACGTTTCCGATAAACAAATTACATCTGGCTGATTATTATTTTCGCTTAGCTCTTCTATTGTGAGTTCTAAAATGGCTTGTTTGGACAAAACACTGGCAATATTTTGATGTAAAACTTTGAAATGCAATGTTTCTATATTACTACTCGACTTAGGATCTTTCGTATTCCCGAAAAAACTGGTTTGGAGTAGTATCATCTGCTTTAGAGATATTCATTGAAGTGTTACTCATAATGGTAGAGCTATTTTTATGGTAACTATTGAAGTAATAGGGAATCGTACCCCTGATTTTCAGCATGCCCCTGGCGTTTGATTTGGGTTTGGAGATTGGTCTATTACGCTGTATCAATTTTTTTAGTTCTTTGATATCTAGGTATGTGCTGTCATAATCAATACAATCAATTTTGTGGTTTAATGATTTACACATGTCATACAATTTGTTCGAGCAACATTCCACATAGTGACAGTTTTTATATTCATTACAAATGGATTGTATAGTATAATTTAAATCGTCAACATTTATGTAATAACTTCTGAAAATTTTAAGGATCAATATACTGTTATTAATAAACTTATTAGACAGTTTACGCAAATGCGATGAAATAATGTTTAAGTCGTAATCATTTTCACCTAAGCAGATCACAAGTTTATCATTTTTCTCTAGACTGATGTTTTCATAGTTTTTCAGAACTTCACTACTTAACGCATGTGGTTTTATTTGGGACAGTATTTGGTACTTATTATATTTAGTATAGTATCTTGAACGTATGAGGGCTGATGAAAGGTTAACGGTCTGTTGGGTGCCGAGAATGAGCATTTTGTATGTCTCTTTCCGTTGATCAACTCCAGAGGTTTTCCTGCCGTATTCTGACTGTGGCTGATCAGGCTGTGAAGCGCTAATTTTGTTTGTCAGGGAAGATATTTCTTTTTCAGCCATTTTGAGTTTCTGACCCAAGTCGGCTATCCTAGACTGAAGAGACTGAAAAATCGCATGTTCATCTGACTTTGGTCCTGATTTTGTCAAAGACTGAGGACTGGGAGACGCAAACAGCGCTCTTTTGATATCCGGAAAATGAGCTGAGCACCTTCTGGTTTTTCTCGTTATATTTGTATTCACTTTTATTTCCGGTAATGGTTTTTGGCATAGTGTCTTCAAAAATTCGTTTTCTTTGGTCAATTTATTTATTTTTCTGTGTAAGTCATTATTTTCTAATATAGTATTTTCCAGTTCCATCTGTGTGCTAGCTAAATGTGATGTTAGCCTAGTGATGGACTCTTTCATTTCCTGCATATCGTTGGTATCCGATAGAGTATTGTCTACGCTTCTAGACAGAGGTAGCGGTGAATCGCATGACGTATTTAAAACCGTAAGAATATGTGAATCGTCCATCTGGGAAATGTCACTTGCAGGAGTAGAAAAACGCACAGACTCGATGCTTTCGTTCAGTTGGGGGATGTTAGGTTTTTTTTTCCTGTTCGTGATATTACTGGCCTCTCTACTAGTAATCATCACCTTATGTTTTTGTAAACAGAACTTGCATTTCCACTTTTCCCTCGATTCCAGTTCCAATAGGCGGTAAACTTTTTCGGGTAATCCACCGCATTCAAATTCATAATTATAGTTGCATTCCGAGCAAATAATCGTACTTCTAACACTAACAGATTTTTTACATTTATGGCATGTAACAAGCGCTGCCATCTTGCGGCCACTAGTGGTAGCTTTAGCAGATCCCTTTGGCATCTTGGATTGTATGCTAGTGCGTCAGCGCAGATTAATGTTGTATAGTGTTTGTCGTGTTAGTTCGCAGCGTTTTCGCTAGATGGCGTTACAGAGTAGCTGCAGTAAGCCAGCTGATTGGTCAGCTGACTGATGTTTACTTTGAAACCTATCTATTAGCATAAGAATTTACAGGGCGTCCCACGGACATGCCACATTAAAATTCATGGTCTTCCTTTTATTTCTGACCACTATGTTATTTACAAAAAAATTCTCGCGTAACGGGTTCGATTTCCGGTTCATTTATTTATTTATTTATTTATTTATTTAAATATCTATGAATGCAGTTTAAACTGTTTTTTAAATTCGAATGATGTCTTCTTTCAGTAAAATGTTCCATCTACAATATTTAAGATACTTTCCCTCCATGTCAAGGAACATAATACCCTTGCTCCATGTGGCATGGCCGTGGGACGCCCTGTTTATTAACTGGGTAGAAGGCAGTGAGTTGACAGTACTGTAATAATAATTCAGTGTAGTAGAAGGGACTCTTCTTTGATCGAGTCTCAACTGTTACCGTGTGTGCGTCTGTTACTACAAAAGAAATTGTCTATGGTATGGTGTGGTCTATGGTTAGTACATTTATCTCTGAAATATTCCTAAATTTATAACTAGATGTCGCTACTAAAAATGAACGAGCGCTAGATCGCGCTTTCGAAGCGTTTCACGATTACTATGGTTCAGATTCTTCCGCGTGGTTACATGAAATATTATAAATAGATTTATCTTAAATTTTTAGAAGTCTCTTGATTTATCGAGAGACTATTATTGCCCACTTAATTATTTGATCTTGTTCTATTCTAATAAAGTCGGTCGGTACATACTACATTAGATAGATAATGTGGTTCTCCTTACTGTTTTTTGAAGACTTGCCGATGCCCGCGATTTCGTCCGCGTGGTATTATTTATTCCTTCAATTAGCGAAAGTGAACCCACCCAAACCTCATTTCGAGGTAAGCGACATTACAGACAGTTTGTGGCGGTATTTCTCTAGCTTTCTAATACAAAATGTTGTTGTTTTAATTTAATGCTATGTAAACTTAACATTTTTGCTATTAAAAAGATTATACATATTATTACATATATAGAATAAATTGTAATAGTTGAGTAGATATTCGGAAAAACTTGCGCCTGGATCATTATTACAAAATAAATTTTGTATGGAAAGAGCTGTGTAGGGTGCAAAAATAAAAATTCAAAAATGATTCAAAGTGTGATAAATATTAGTTGGCATTTTAGTGTTTTAAAAGACAAAACAAACAAAATTGGCCCTACTCCTCGTCCGAACCAATCAGGTTCATCACAAAAACCATCTACATCGTCTATTAGGTATATTTTTGCAGCTTCCCTTCGGTTTCTTATATCTGGTATCTAATATTAGATCTGCTGGACCTGTACTTAGATGGAATAGCAATTTCAAATATTAACTTGTCAAAGCTTTTTATCATCATCATCAACCTATATTAGTCCACTGCTGGACATAGGTCTCCCCTAATGAGCGCCCTAGCACCCTGTCTTCAGCTTGACGCATCCAGCATCTGCCAGCAGTCTTTCGCAGATCGTCATCCCACCTGGCGTTTGCCAAGTCGCGGTCTCCATCCAAGAACACATTTCCAACGGTAGTCGGTTCTTCGCGAGATATAGCCGGCCTACTGCCACTTATAACTCACACTTTACTAGTTACTTACTACACTACTCTCTTCCAGTGAATGTTTCAGAGACTCGAGACAGCTTATGGCTCTCGCGCTCAATTATTATTGCGTCCTCCTTGCCTCACTACTTTCCGAGACAACGTATGGCGTTCAAGATGAGCTGTTAGTTAGGCTTATTGTTGAGAAGGACTTTCCATACTGCGGGCAGTAGCCTCGCGTTTCGAGCCGCAGAGAGTCTTGCCTCACGATCTTCATTAGATTCTGGGGATCTAATCATCCTTAATTTTTATGCTGGTGCTCATGATAATGATAATGATGAATTCAACAGAAAATATTGTTTTTACTGATATAATACAAATTATTTTTTTTAATAGTTTCGAGTCATGACCATCCGCAATAGCCCGCGTGACAGGCAGCCTTGGTGATATTCAGCGCCGAACTGAGCACTCTTGACATAAATATAGATACCGTATGTATACTTTCATATAAATAATAATAATAAATAAATAATTCCGGACAGTCCACACAGCATCATCTAGCCCCAAGATAAGCAGAGCTTGTGTTATGGGTAGGTACCTACTAGATGACTGATATACTTAATACAATACAATACATAGATAGATACTTTTTATTATACATAGAAAACACCCAGACCAACGGAACAAATTTCTGCAGATCGTACACAAATTTGTTCCGAGGCGGGAATCGAACCAGCAACCTCCTGCGTCGCAGGCGGACCTTCGCCCACCGCGCCACATCGGTCGTCGCGATTAGTAAAAAGATAAAATCAGTAAAAACATCTTAACTTGGCTAACGAGGTTGTCAGAGGTTGTCAGCATGTGGGATGTTGATTCAGCGACCATCGTCCTGATAATCGTTTCGGTAATAGCGATGAGCCTCGCTAGGAAGTTGGATCAAGGGCCAGATACAAAAAGCGGTTCTCCTGGATTCAGCGCGTATTGTCAGGAAGTTCCTCTCTGCAACCCTAGTCAGCGGCTAGGCTGCTTGAGCCTAGCTTCGCGGCCGGTGATCGTTTTGATATATTTTTTACTGTAGAGTAGGTAGTTTTATAATATTTTTGTATTTTCTACAGTAAAAAATGTATTTTTAACGAGAATTAATTTGAGGGTTAAAGGTGGAATTCCCCCAAATGATAAAGCCGGAGATCTTCCCTGTACCGGGTCGACCCAACTGACCCACTTACCCGGGGTCTTTCGACCGACAGTTAATATCGGATTGTTCTGTATAGGCCAGATGTTGTTGAAACCAGCGTTTGCGCGATCTAGGATTATGGGTCACGTGATCTACTTTTTGCACTAAGACATTTTGTTGTTTCATTTGTAGTTCATTTATTTATTTATTGGAAAACCAGAAGCTTATTTATACATAATAGCAGTGAAATATATCCTAGAAAGCTTAAATTAAGATTTTCACGGCTAAGAAACATAGTAAAACAATATTTAACGCTATGAACATATATACTAATCAACATGAATTTGTCAAAAAGGAATGAAACAATGTATGAATGAGTTATTAAAAGACTTCAAACTAAACTTATTGCATCTTTAACATCACCAAAAAATTCAGCGCTCAGCCGCCGGCTGGCCGAAGGGACACTTGTGCAAAATAAGTCAAGGTCAAATCGCCTACACAGAGTATTAAAGTTGTCGCTTGCTCGCCACAAAAAATAATTTTGCCGATAATAGGTGATCAATTGAACTTGCAAAGTGAAGTTCGATCACTATTATATGAGTCACTTCATTCGAAGATATAATTAACCAGGTAGTACTTTAAACCTACTAGGCAGTCGCACGATTTTAAAAGTAAATCGATTTACTCGATTTCATGTTTTTTTTTTTTTTTTTTTTTGAGGGTAGATATGCCTTAGCTGGCTTTGTCCGCAAGGCGATGTCTTCATTTCTTCAGAGAAAATTTAAAATTTATTGGGTGGGTAGAATCATACCTACTATGGGTGGGTGATTTTATATCTTCGAATGAAGTGACTCATATAATAGTGATCGAACTTCACTTTGCAAGTTCAATTGATCACCTATTGATATTTCGTCACTTCATTCTTCAGATATAATTAACCAGGTAGATGTTTAGAGTATGCATCATTTGCAATCAAATATGCTTTTATAAAATCAAAATAAAATTTAAATTTAGAATTATAATACAAGCTTTACCCAAAATTAGTAGGTAGTTTGTTAGTATTTTTACTAACTATAGGTACCTACTGCAGAAAGACATCCTCAAACATTTTACAATGTAAGTTATGTTATTTTCTATTTGTTTTTATCGTTACCTAATACTTATAATCAAATAAGTAGGTACAAAAAGTAATTCGCTATTTTTCATTAATAAAAGATTTTGGTTTAGGGAAAAATCCCTTCTTATAGGGTGATTGTAAATCCTAGCAAAGTTTTGTGAGGATCCATGCCATCCGACCGTTTTCTGGAAAAAGTCAAACGAGACCTCAACGGAAGCCGCCGCTAATGCGTGTCTAGCGCTATATATGGTCATGTCAACTCCATTCTCCACTTTACATCAGCAGGACTCAAGCTTGATGTCATTAATCATTAATCCAGCGCAGCAGCCGGATAAAGCTTTGAATTTTCTTTGATAAATTGCAGGATCAAGGTCTGGTTCACCAGCAGTAGGAGTTTTTAAAAGATCAGAAAATTGGATTTGTTACCATTTAGGTATATTTTTGTTTGACACTTTATAAGCTAAAGCGCTTGAGCCCCTTATGCAGGTATTACTGTCGTAATGACCGATGTAATGACCAGCAAAGTGAAGCACTAACCGAGAACCCCAAGTTAAAAAATGTTTTGGAATAGAGGGGTTTTGTTTGTATGTAAATGCCGTTTAGCATACGTCTAATGTTACCACCCAAAAGCAATGATAGTGCTGACCGTTGCAAATAAAAGGTTGATTAGAGTACCTCTGCTGAACTGTTATATTTTGAAAGTGAGTAGGTACATCCGCTGGTTGAGAAGTCAATAAGTCACCAGCAATAATATTTTAAATATTCATAGGTATTTACAATAATGTGTTCTGATTACGTCAGTTTAGAAACAATAAACTCCCAAATTTGCTACCACCCACTGTGGGTGGTACGTTGATACTACTAAAGACGGTGGATAACATTAAGTTTTAGACTAGACTTGCTAGAGGTGGGATAGTTTGCTGTTTAAAAGTAGTCCTGAGCTTCGCGGTTCCCAAGGTAGGACTTCTTTGTTATGATATTTAGTGGGATTGAAAATGATATTTTTTATAATGTAAATTATTTTAATATAGTATTTCAAAATCTAATACCGTCTTTAGGAAACCATGAACCTGTCCAATTCCAGTTGCTTCATTGCTTAAATTTCTTAAGCACTTTAGGACAGCAGAATATGCGGGAATGCATAGAAGTTGCTTTTCTGCTATCTAATCGTTAACGCGTCTATCGCCGAAGTATCTGGATTTCGCTGTATAGTCGAACATTTCGTATAGGTGCGGAAAGCAAAATGGTTGAGCTATTGGAAAACTCAATGGAATAGTCCTCACTCTATATTAGGTATAGGTAGATATGTGTCGATATTAATTTAGCGTGATTCTTCGCTAGCTACGATGCACTAGCGTAACAATTTAAAACCATTTGTAATGTAGTAAGGAGCTCATACAAAATCAAGAAGCTTCTATAAAGACTTCTATGGCAAAATATATATATATATTTTTATCACTATGTAACTTAGAGATAGGTAATAGTTCAACTATGTTTACTACATTCTGGTGGTAATAATTGTATGTTTCCGATACATAAAATGTCACTGAGATAAATATAAAGCGTTAGTATTTTCTAATAGCTTTATTTACAGGTAGAAGCAAATAAGCCTCTTTAAGGAATTAATGAATGAATGAAGGTTTATTGCAGCTAGGGATCCGTGTTTAGGAATCAGTTTAGGCACGATCCTATGATCCGTCATCTGAAAATGAATGAATTTAATGAGAGTTATTAAATTCAACATAAAAGGTTTATGAACTTTAGAATAAGTGGTCACTGTTAGTGAAAATAAAGACTCCTTGAGAGCGACCACAAACTAAAATAGCCCCTATGTATCTAATTCGATTAAATTATTAATCGCTGTTAGCATTTCAGGTTCATCATCGCAAGAAAGATGACTAAGTACCCTTTTCTATTGTACAGTATAAATAGATAGTTAACTTTTCGACTAACTAACTCTAACTCTACTAGTTAACTTCATAGAATAACTTAAATCCAATCAGTTTTATAATGGAACGACAATTATAAAAATATAGGTTATGCTCAGGGTGTACCCAATTTTATAATTGCGGTGCCGGAGCACGTGGCTTGCTCTAGTTTATAGTCTGAGCTATCGGCCTCGCTCCTGCCTGAGGCCCCCTGCAACCTGCGGGGTTACCTCCCCCCCATAGTTCATGTATAAGGAGGGCTGTTCTGTTCCCCACCCGGGGACGACTGGTCGTCGGATGGACTGACGCCACTACTGGTGCCTTTGCGGATGCGGTTATTTATTTTTTAATATCAGTAACTATAGTAATTTTTATAGCCTTTTAATCTTTAAACTAGTCTTGGTGAGAGCTTCTGACCAAATAATTACATCGTGGTCTTCATTCTGGATAAGATTTCATCACGATCCAGACCGGGAGTTAATAAGTTTCCCTTGACAATTAGAATTTTATAATAACTTCAATCAGTACCGAGAAGCCCCTGTTAATAGCAGTGGTGCCTTAGCTTAACTACTGCTGAGCTGAGTCGACTCTCTTATCCTCTGTCCTAGTGGCTGGCATCAGATATTGTAGCAGCAATTTTACATTTTAAATTGAGTGCTTGTAAGAAGCGCAGTTTTCTGAATTGCAAGACAAAAAACGGGCAAAGTAAAACAAAACATATAATATACACCAATACTTATCCATCATGCTTGGCAATGTCTCTTTGAAACCCACCGAGAGTTTTAAGAATTAGTTATAATTTACCTCGTACGAGCGTAAAAAGTGCACCTAATGCTTAATAGAATTGCCATGTGTTGTTCGACAGACAACCACCAGGCGAACCCAATGACCTACTTAACAAGAGTGATCTATATTGAATCTAATTATATAAATATTTAATTTAATGGTACTGTGATAATCCACGTTTACCATTTATTCAATAAGAGACCACGTGTTAACTTTCCGTTAACATCAAGGTTCTAAATTGCAAAAATAAGCAACTACCAGACTTAGTTGTAGTTTTTATAATATGTCGCTTTGCGAAAACCCACGTATAACCTTTAGCATAGCAGGTTATAATTTGAGAGTGTAAATGTCAGCAAGTAAAGCACCAAACGTGGTCCCAACATAGTGTAATTATTGTAATATTTTGCTTTGTGAAGATCTATGATTTGACTTTTAGCATATAGCAGCCGTGGTGGTTCTAATTTGCGAACCTAAATGTAAGTCAGTACCATACGTGGTAGTGTAATTGTTGTAATAAAGCGCTTTGGGAAACCCACAGTTAACCTCTAACAACCATTGAGGTTCTAATTTGTGAAAATAAATACAAGCAAGCATAATTGGTTATGTAATAGATCCAATATTTGCTTTGTGAAAACGCACGGTTAACCTCTAAGCATAGAACAGTCATCGTTGTTCGAATGAGCGAAAATAAATGTTAGCAAGTTTTTATTCTATTATTTGCTTTGTGATAACCCTCGGTTAACCTCTAAGCATAGAACAGTCATCGTTGTTCGAATTAGCGAAAATAAATGTTTGCAAGTTTTAGTTCTATTATTTGCTTTGTGATAAGTAGTGATAACCCTCGCTTAACCTTTTGCATAGAACAGCCATCGTTTTGACCCACAGTCAATCTCCAGGCCTAAGTAGGTAGTTAGCCACCAGAGGTAAAATCTACCTTCTTGCTTTACGTACATTTCGCAAAAGTTAGCATTTCATAAAAGTTTGCAAGTTTTAGTTCTATTGTTTGCTTTGTGATAACCCTCGGTTAACCTCTAGCATAGAACAGCCATCGTTTTGACCCCAGGGTCAATCCCCCAGGCTTAAGTAGGTAGTTACCTACCAGAGGTAAAATCTACCTTCTTGCTTTATGTACGTTTCGCAAAAGTTTGTATTTCGTAAAAGTTTGCAAGTTTTAGTTCTATATTTGCTTTGTGATAACCCTCGGTTAACCTCCAGCATAGAACAGCCATTGTTTTGACCCCAGGGTCAATCCCACAGGCTTAAGTAGGTAATTACCTACCAGAGGTAAAATCTACCTTCTTGCTTTATGTACGTTTCGCAAAAGTTTGTATTTCGTAAAAGTTTGCAAGTTTTAGTTCTATTATTTGCTTCGTGATAACCCTCGGTTAACCTCCAGCATAGAACAGCCATTGTTTTGACCCCAGGGTCAATCCCACAGGCTTAAGTAGGTAGTTACCTACCAGAGGTAAAATCTACCTTCTTGCTTTACGAACATTTTGCAACAATACTTGAAAAGATAATAGCACTTTGCTTACCTTGTTCACTTAACTCCAAATCTGACGAATACACTATTATTCGTCGGCGTTTTTTATTCTCCTTCTCTTAATTTTATCATTATAACATTAAATCATGTCGAAACTTCACTTCGGCATGAGGAATAAATTTATTTTACAAGAGGGAGCTGTTACGTCCGTACGCTGCCTCGCACGAAAAAAGAATGAAGACATCGCCTTGCGGACAAAGCCAGCTAAGGCATATCTACCCTCAAAAAAAAAAAAAAAAAAAAAACATGAAATCGAGTAAATCGATTTACTTTTAAAATCGTGCGACTGCCTAGTAGGTTTAAAGTACTACCTGGTTAATTATATCTGAAGAATGAAGTGACGAAATATCAATTGGTACTAGCATAAGGTATATAAAATAGTAGAAATAGATCTCGTAGGTTTGAGGGGAGCATTTAATTTTATTCTATGGAGCAAATCGGGGCAATCAACATTATTAGAAGTGATTTTAAGCAAAAAGGATAAGTCAGCAATTTCACGCCGCTTAGAAGGAGGAAGAATTGCGTATTCGAGAATGCTCCTAACGAAAGTGCAGTAAAGGAGCTTGAATGTTTTAGCATGGTTAAAGCAAGACGCACTTCTCATAACAAAACCTAAGCCTTGGAGGCTTTTGAGACTATAGCTTGAATGTGCTCATCAAACTTAAGCTCTGAGTCATGCAAAACACTCAGATCCCTAACCACACTGCTTTTCTGCAATGGTTGCGATTTTAACGAATACATAAATGGAATTATGTAATCGTTTCTTACGTTCAGCTCACATCATGTTGGAGGTCGCTACAATTAAAATAAATAGTGAAATAATAATAATTATGTTGGGCAATCCACACAGCACCATCTAGCCCCAAAGTAAGCTACTCAAAGATTGTGTTATGGGTACTAGATAATTGATATAGGTACCTATTTAATACATTAATTACACGACTTAAAGTATAGTCTTTCAAAGAATGCTTAGAGTAATTTCTTCCTTAGATAAAAAAAAGAACAAACAACGTTTATTATTTAAGTTTTAATTTTGGTTTTTAAATACAGACCGATATAATCAGCATAACATAAACAATAATTTAATCTTACATAGAAATGCAAAATACTTACAAAATCTAAATTATTCGTAATTAAGAAAAACGCGTGTGTAGTGCTTACCTATGTATTTACACGAGTATTTAGATTGCGTCCTGCTAAAGGTAGATAAAACTAAACACTTTGGTTATTAACTTCTTATTTTCTATATTACAAAATTACGAATTTTGGCATAGCTTCTACACCCGTTTGTAACAAATAAAAATAGGTTAAAGACAGCGTTGGCACATCTCCGCCGCGATAATCACCACGCGATATATTGATAAGTAATTTCAGACTGCACGATGTACTTTATTAGAATGCGTTATTTTCAAGTTTACATCTTTATTCACAACAAAATTTACAATCACGAATAAAAAAAAATATATACAATTGAAACTATTGAGCTAACTGCAGACGGTTGCAAACAGTCTAAAGGTAGCTCAATTGATCCATGTCAATACCAGTCGGAAGCGTCCCCAAGTCACTGGCTGCATTACCACGCTGTATGGAAATGCTGATGCATAATAAAGACCTTTTTTTAACGTAATAATAAAAGTCGGGGTAGGAGCGAAATGTGGAGTCAGAGGAGGAAGAAATGTCTGTTGTCTGTGGTCATTGCAAAGGCGTAGAAGAGTTTATTAAAAGGAAGTTATGGGATTATGTACATACCACCAATCTGTGTCACTTAATTACCTCAATGTTATTATCATGTTACTGTTTGTTAATTTTATGTACTGTGTTTTATTGTACCCGTGTCCAAATAAATGTTTTTTTTTCTATTCTATTCTACATGGATACAGTTTTTACACCTTCAGGTTTTTAGTTTACTTTTTTTGTCTGGTTGACTCAGTAAGTAATTATAAGAATATTAGATCATATTGTCTATTAACGCCTTTTGCATTATTTTCCTTTAAAATCATCGTCCATATTTTGGGTTTCGCAAAAATAAATAGTAGACTGCCTTAAGATACACTCAAAATAAATGTGATATCGCAACAAACTTGCGGATGTAATTGGCGTCCGAGTTGGTGGCGAAATCACGCGGGAGGGAGATGGAATCATAGTGAAAAATACGTTAGAACAGGCGATTTCGCCTACATTTCGCTTGTACTGCAAAGGCGAAAAAAACGGCGAAAATGCGATTTCGCTGCTGAGGTGTGCTAACGCCCCTAAGTAGCACTGTACGTTTTCGAGTTACGTAATAACAGAAATAAATAATAAACAGTATTGACTACAAGCATTCATATCACAGTCTGTATTTATACAAGTGAAAAGTCACTCGTCTAATTTACATGAAATCTTAAACATAACACTAATTTAGAACAAAAATGTTTAAAAACAAACATCAATACTAAAATTAAGCTAATCTAACACGTATAAACACTAACGTAACACTTTAAATACGGTAATAATTTTGCAAACTAGGTAATCAAATTCAAAAAATTTAATTGAAAAAAAAATCCTTATAATTTTTTTTATTTTAAGGCAAACGCAAAACATACTTCAAACGATGTAGAAAAACAACTGTATGTGCATTAGGAAGTGTAAAATTGTACTTAAAAGTTGAAGTCATGGTAGAAATTACGAGTTTCAAGAAAAAGCCAATTATTTTTGCGCTGAAATAAAAATGAAATCACCAAGACAGATGTCGACTTTAGCGGTATCATCACTACATAGTATAAAACAAAGTCGCTTTTTCTGTCCTTATGTCCCTATATCCCTATGTCCCTTTGAATGCTTAAATCTTTAAAACTACGTAACGGATTATGATGCGGTTTTTTTTAATAGATAGAGTTATTCAAGAGGAAGCTTTATATGTATAATAAAACCGTGCGAAGCTGGGGCGGGTCGCTAGTTATGAATAAGATACAGCACCAGTAAAATTATAATACGATACTTGTTAAACTTCTTATAACTGCTTCTATGGTTCCGTTAGAACTCGCACCAACTCATTCCGTGGGTCCCTTAATAATCCCTGAGTGTCCCTTATGTGGGGATCAGACGCGTCAATTTTCACCGTGCGATTAGTCCCACCAAAAATCACCACACAAAGACGCTTCGCTACCCCATTAATTATATTACTGAAATCGCAAGCGACTAGGTCATTTTCTAAGAAAACCTTGAGTAGATAAGTATATCAGGTGTTTTACGCGCGGGCATCGAAATAGTACCTAAATCAATTTATTCAAGAACTACTTTTCAGACAAAAAGATAGACAATTAAAGAATGGAGGTGACTGACCATTTTCACGGTTAATTTGAGTCACTAGCCGCATACGACCGGTCCGCCGCGCGGCGAAAGTAGGACTGTTTGATATGGTACGGCGATAATCATGTGGCTATAGTAGTCACCCGTGTAAACCCCACATAAGGTTATATATATAATGGGAAAGAAGCAGCGCCTAATGTAGCGCTCATCTACCACTGAGTTGCCTTAGCCCTCACGGCCAGCGTGGGGACCGTGGGCACATGATAAAAGATGATAGGGTGACGGAAGACCGTACTCTCTCATCATGTAGTAACTTAATAAAAGCGGCTTGACAAGTTGAGTATTACGTCATGCATGACACTACAGCTAGACATGTTGTGTATTGTCATACATTACACTACAACTAGACAGGCTACGTATTATGTCATAACACTACACCTTGACCAGCTGTGTATTGTCATGCATGACACTACAACAAGACCAGCTGTGTATTCTCATGCATGACACTACAACAAGACCAGCTGTGTATTATGTCAATCATGACACTACAGTTTGACAAGTTGTGTATTATGTCATGCATGAGAACTACAGCTTGACAAGTTATGTATTATGTCACGCATGACACTAAAACTTGACCAGCTGTGTATTTTGTCAATCATGACACTACAACTTGACAAGCTGTGTATTATGTCAATCATGACACTAAACTAAACAAGTTAAGACATCACTAATTTTGAAACGTCACATTTTAACAAATAGCGAGCTTTAGAAAGAGCTATGCTCTGAGTTTTCCTTAAGAAGTTCTTAAACATGTCTTTGAACCAGCCCAAGACTTGTAAGACATGTGACAAATTAAACTGCCTTAAGGCATAAGACGCTAATGTATCCAAAGTGCCTTACTTCTGAAGTTCTGAGAAGTCACGTTGTGTATCGTCACTTTATAGCTTCACAAGTTGCGTGACGTCACTCTCGGGCGGCACAGTGGAGGGTCGGAAGTAGGTGCACAGTTCGTCATAAAGCGCTATACGTTCGTTCCGCGAGCTCCACTCTTCGGGACAGGAAGCTTCCTCGTCAAGTCCTACGTCCCAGGTTTCCGGTTCCGGTGTGGGCGTTTCTTCGAAGGGACGGAACGGCTCGAAGGATGTTTCGTCGATGCCGCCTAGGACCTGGAATTAGACAGGATAGAATAGATCTAGGTTCAAGATGAATTTTCTTCGGGCAAAACGTCAGGGTTTTAGGTGTAACTGTAGAGACATCAGCTTTCTGTAAACTGAACTACAGCTTGCGTCAATAGAGGCGCTCAATAAAAGAGTTATTTTGAGAACTGATGCTAATCTACCTTGCTGTACCTACCTCCGCTAGATGGCGTTAGGGCGAATTGAGATGGGCCGACCCGGGAAAAAGGAGATCCTCATTTGTGCCTCCCTCTCGAGAGAACAGAGACATCACCTGTTTGATATGATGCGAGTAGTCGGTGTGCGCGCGCATGTCCGCGCGGCGCCTCGCCAGCGCGGGCACAGCGCGCACGACGCGCCCGTGCCTCCCTCTCGAGAGAACAGAGACATCACCTGTTTGATATGATGCGAGTAGTCGGTGTGCGCGCGCATGTCCGCGCGGCGCCTCGCCAGCGCGGGCACAGCGCGCACGACGCGCCCGTGCCTCCCTCTCGAGAGAACAGAGACATCACCTGTTTGATATGATGCGAGTAGTCGGTGTGCGCGCGCATGTCCGCGCGGCGCCTCGCCAGCGCGGGCACAGCGCGCACGACGCGCCCGTGCCTCCCTCTCGAGAGAACAGAGACATCACCTGTTTGATATGATGCGAGTAGTCGGTGTGCGCGCGCATGTCCGCGCGGCGCCTCGCCAGCGCGGGCACAGCGCGCACGACGCGCCCGTGCCTCCCTCTCGAGAGAACAGAGACATCACCTGTTTGATATGATGCGAGTAGTCGGTGTGCGCGCGCATGTCCGCGCGGCGCCTCGCCAGCGCGGGCACAGCGCGCACGACGCGCCCGTGCCTCCCTCTCGAGAGAACAGAGACATCACCTGTTTGATATGATGCGAGTAGTCGGTGTGCGCGCGCATGTCCGCGCGGCGCCTCGCCAGCGCGGGCACAGCGCGCACGACGCGCCCGTGCCTCCCTCTCGAGAGAACAGAGACATCACCTGTTTGATATGATGCGAGTAGTCGGTGTGCGCGCGCATGTCCGCGCGGCGCCTCGCCAGCGCGGACACAGCGCGCACGACGCGCCCGTGCCTCCCTCTCGAGAGAACAGAGACATCACCTGTTTGATATGATGCGAGTAGTCGGTGTGCGCGCGCATGTCCGCGCGGCGCCTCGCCAGCGCGGGCACAGCGCGCACGACGCGCCCGTGCCTCCCTCTCGAGAGAACAGAGACATCACCTGTTTGATATGATGCGAGTAGTCGGTGTGCGCGCGCATGTCCGCGCGGCGCCTCGCCAGCGCGCGCGCGCGGCGCGGGCACATCGCGCACGACGCGCCCGTGCCTCCCTCTCGAGAGAAGAGAGACGACGGCAGCAGGTGGAAATTGCTCACCTACAAAACAAGAATCCTGTTTATGCATACACATATTATTTACTATGAAATATGGACATTGATGTTATTTAGAGGTAAATTACTTAGAGGAGAATGCTATTCTAGCAAAAATTCAATTCGGGTTCTGAGGTAAAGTATCTACTGCTGATGCAGTTCACATCTTGAACAAGAACTGGATCAGAGTAACCACACAATTGGAACATATTTAGACCCAGCTAAGGCCTTTGATACCGTTTCCATACCCATCATCTATACTATTCCGCAAGCTTGAAACAATGAGCATCAGAGGAATTGAGCTATTATTATTATTAAAACTTTTGTAACAAGCTACCATCTAAAGCAGTGCGTCAGGGCGATGTTCTCAGCAATGATCAGAAAAATGAAGACTTTGGCGTCCCCCAAGGCAGTATCCTGGGACCTACTTTATTTTTAATATATATCAATGACCTTTATAACTTAAAATTGAAAAAATATAGAATGCTTTTTTGAATCATTTCGCAATAAAACAAAACGTAAAATATTGTGGTTTTTAATACGATACGAATGATTGACGAAGACTTCAAGAGTAGCAAAATCTGATTCGCTTACATGTCATTTTAGGTCATTATTTTGAAAAAAACTGTAGGGACCTAGAAAAAAACATTTTGGTTACCTACTAAAAATAGCATAACACGGTAGAAGTATGCTTGAATTAAATAAAATGGTATTGTATGGGGAAATAATCGTTCTTCGGCACCGCAAAAATCTGTATTTTTTTTATCAAATCTTTTTCATATAGCACGCCTCTGTTTATAACACTTCTCTAAAATTTTTCTATTTTTTTAGTTAGGAAATTACATTGAGTAATTAAACTACCATTATTTCTGTTAATTTAAATATTATGAGCTGTTTGTTTACCATGTTGTTCAGGCGTTTCTACTTCTTGTACGATATCAATCGGCATCTATTTAGTTCCTACAGAAATTAACTAGATGTCGCTAATAAAAGTGGACGAAGGCTAGATCGCGCTGATGAGAACGCACGTGTTTGCTTTAAGAGAACGCACGTGTTTTTACCACAAGCGAAAACTGTTAAGCTTTAGTTTTAACCACCATTTTTGTATTCACATAAGTATTTTTAAGCTGTTTGTTTTCCGTCTAAGATAAAATAATATAAAAATAAAATTAAGGTAGCAGTGATTTTTGTAACATTGGTTGTCTTAGACCTTGCAATAAAGTACCTTTGCAAAGTTCAAAGCGCCGTTTTATTTGGGATCCGTCACAAGTAGATACATAAAAATAAATAATAATATTTATCTTACTTGCGTCTGGTCCGTATGATCAACGGCCTCGTTGATCTTAGTCCTCAGATACATGAGCGCCGCCTTGGGGTCCGTGCCGCACATCTCCTTGTAGCAGAGCTCGCGGATGGCCACCCTGGCTCGAACAGGTAGTGGATCTAGGGAGGTATCTTACTTGCGTCTAGTCCGTATGATCGACGGCCTCGTTGATCTTAGTCCTCAGATACATGAGCGCCGCCTTGGGTCCGTGCCGCACATCTCCTTGTAGCAGAGCTCGCGGATGGCCACCCTGGCTCGAACAGGTAGTGGATCTAGGGAGGTATCTTACTTGCGTCTGGTCCGTATGATCGACGGCCTCGTTGATCTTAGTCCTCAGATACATGAGCGCCGCCTTGGGGTCCGTGCCGCACATCTCCTTGTAGCAGAGCTCGCGGATGGCCACCCTGGCCCGCTTGAGCACGTCGTCCGCCGAGGGACGCAGAAGGCGCAGCGACCAGAGGTCGTCGAGGCGGACGCGCGGGTGGGACTGCGTGCCCGGGTTACCGCCGAAGAGATAGTGGATCTAGGGAGGTAATGGAGTTAAGTTTCCACCACAGAGCGACTTTAAAAATAAATATTGCTGGACAATCCACAGAGTATCATCTAGACCTAAAGTAAGCTACTCAAAGCTTGTGTTATGAGTACTAGATAAGTGATATATTCAATTTTACTATTTTCATAAATACAAAACTACTTAAGTTATTTCAATGAAATTTGGTATGTAGATACTTTAGGACCTTGAATAACATATAAGTAGGATAGTACAATTTAGAAAAATTAACCTGTGAAGGAGTTAAATGGGGTGGTAAAGTTTGTATGGAAAATAATTGTTCCTTGGTTCGATTCACTCAAAACTCGGTTTAAAAAAATATGGAGTGAATAATTGAATAATAAAATTAAACACGTTTTTTTATTTTACACAATAACCCCTTGGGGTGCGGGATAAATTTCTGAAATTTGTACAAAAAAAGTCTGGTTCGCGGGCGAAAACTTGGGACGTATCTAGTGTTTTATAAATGATCTAGCAACCCGCCCCGGCTTCGCACGGTTTTATTATACGTATAAACCTTCCTCTTGAATCACTCTATTAAAAAAAACCGTGTCAAAATCTGCTGCGTAGTTTTAAAGATTTAAGCATTCAAAGGGACATAGGGATATAAATTCAAACTCAAATTTCTTTATTCAATAGGCATACATATTCAATAGGGACATAGGCACAGAGAAAGCGACTTTGTTTTATACTATGTAGTGATAAGTTACCTTTTTGTGGCTATCATAGACGAGCTGGTGCGCGAAGCGCGGGCGCGGCGCGGGCTCCCCCCCCGGCCCCGCGCTGCTCCACACGCAGCTCCAGGCGCGCCCGCGCAGAGAGAACACCCACAGAGTGTTGTACACCCGACGCTCTTTCTCTTTGCTCATACCCTGCCCAAACAATAACACATTTGTAATGAACTAGCGAGTGGAGCGTGGCGCGCTGCGTGAAGCCGGCGGGGCCTCACATTAGAGACAGGGGGCTCGTACAGTGAGTGGGGGGAGGGGGGAGGGAGAGGCGGTGCTCTCGTATCAGATGTGGTCAGTGTTACCGCCAGCACGTGTATCTCGTCGAGCGCGGGGTCGAGCGTGGCGCGCTGCGTGAAGCCGGCGGGGCCTCACATTAGAGACAGGGGGGCTCGTACAGTGAGTGGGGGGAGGGGGGAGGGAGAGGCGGTGCTCTCGTATCAGATGTGGTCAGTGTTACCGCCAGCACGTGTATCTCGTCGAGCGCGGGGTCGAGCGTGGCGCACTGCGTGAAGCCGGCGGGGCCTCACATTAGAGACAGGGGGGCTCGTACAGTGAGTGGGGGGAGGGGGGAGGGAGAGGCGGTGCTCTCGTATCAGATGTGGTCAGTGTTACCGCCAGCACGTGTATCTCGTCGAGCGCGGGGTCGAGCGTGGCGCGCTGCGTGAAGCCGGCGGGGCCTCACATTAGAGACAGGGGGCTCGTACAGTGATTGGGGGGAGGGGGGAGGGAGAGGCGGTGCTCTCGTATCAGATGTGGTCAGTGTTACCGCCAGCACGTGTATCTCGTCGAGCGCGGGGTCAAGCGTGGCGCGCTGCGTGAAGCCGGCGGGGCCTCACATTAGAGACAGGGGGCTCGTACAGTGAGTGGGGGGAGGGGGGAGGGAGAGGCGGTGCTCTCGTATCAGATGTGGTCAGTGTTACCGCCAGCACGTGTATCTCGTCGAGCGCGGGGTCGAGCGTGGCGCGCTGCGTGAAGCCGGCGGGGCCTCACATTAGAGACAGGGGGGCTCGTACAGTGAGTGGGGGGAGGGGGGAGGGAGAGGCGGTGCTTTCGTATCAGATGTGGTCAGTGTTACCGCCAGCACGTGTATCTCGTCGAGCGCGGGGTCGAGCGTGGCGCGCTGCGTGAAGCCGGCGGGGCCTCACATTAGAGACAGGGGGGCTCGTACAGTGAGTGGGGGGAGGGGGGAGGGAGAGGCGGTGCTCTCGTATCAGATGTGGTCAGTGTTACCGCCAGCACGTGTATCTCGTCGAGCGCGGGGTCGAGCGTGGCGCGCTGCGTGAAGCCGGCGGGGCCTCACATTAGAGACAGGGGGCTCGTACAGTGATTGGGGGGAGGGGGGAGGGAGAGGCGGTGCTCTCGTATCAGATGTGGTCAGTGTTACCGCCAGCACGTGTATCTCGTCGAGCGCGGGGTCAAGCGTGGCGCGCTGCGTGAAGCCGGCGGGGCCTCACATTAGAGACAGGGGGCTCGTACAGTGAGTGGGGGGAGGGGGGAGGGAGAGGCGGTGCTCTCGTATCAGATGTGGTCAGTGTTACCGCCAGCACGTGTATCTCGTCGAGCGCGGGGTCGAGCGTGGCGCGCTGCGTGAAGCCGGCGGGGCCTCACATTAGAGACAGGGGGCTCGTACAGTGAGTGGGGGGAGGGGGGAGGGAGAGGCGGTGCTCTCGTATCAGATGTGGTCAGTGTTACCGCCAGCACGTGTATCTCGTCGAGCGCGGGGTCGAGCGTGGCGCGCTGCGTGAAGCCGGCGGGGCCTCACATTAGAGACAGGGGGCTCGTACAGTGAGTGGGGGGAGGGGGGAGGGAGAGGCGGTGCTCTCGTATCAGATGTGGTCAGTGTTACCGCCAGCACGTGTATCTCGTCGAGCGCGGGGTCGAGCGTGGCGCGCTGCGTGAAGCCGGCGGGGCCTCACATTAGAGACAGGGGGGCTCGTACAGTGAGTGGGGGGAGGGGGGAGGGAGAGGCGGTGCTCTCGTATCAGATGTGGTCAGTGTTACCGCCAGCACGTGTATCTCGTCGAGCGCGGGGTCGAGCGTGGCGCGCTGCGTGAAGCCGGCGGGGCCTCACATTAGAGACAGGGGGGCTCGTACAGTGAGTGGGGGGAGGGGGGAGGGAGAGGCGGTGCTCTCGTATCAGATGTGGTCAGTGTTACCGCCAGCACGTGTATCTCGTCGAGCGCGGGGTCGAGCGTGGCGCGCTGCGTGAAGCCGGCGGGGCCTCACATTAGAGACAGGGGGGCTCGTACAGTGAGTGGGGGGAGGGGGGAGGGAGAGGCGGTGCTCTCGTATCAGATGTGGTCAGTGTTACCGCCAGCACGTGTATCTCGTCGAGCGCGGGGTCGAGCGTGGCGCGCTGCGTGAAGCCGGCGGGGCCTCACATTAGAGACAGGGGGGCTCGTACAGTGAGTGGGGGGAGGGGGGAGGGAGAGGCGGTGCTCTCGTATCAGATGTGGTCAGTGTTACCGCCAGCACGTGTATCTCGTCGAGCGCGGGGTCGAGCGTGGCGCGCTGCGTGAAGCCGGCGGGGCCTCACATTAGAGACAGGGGGGCTCGTACAGTGAGTGGGGGGAGGGGGGAGGGAGAGGCGGTGCTCTCGTATCAGATGTGGTCAGTGTTACCGCCAGCACGTGTATCTCGTCGAGCGCGGGGTCGAGCGTGGCGCGCTGCGTGAAGCCGGCGGGGCCTCACATTAGAGACAGGGGGGCTCGTACAGTGAGTGGGGGGAGGGGGGAGGGAGAGGCGGTGCTCTCGTATCAGATGTGGTCAGTGTTACCGCCAGCACGTGTATCTCGTCGAGCGCGGGGTCGAGCGTGGCGCGCTGCGTGAAGCCGGCGGGGCCTCACATTAGAGACAGGGGGGCTCGTACAGTGAGTGGGGGGAGGGGGGAGGGAGAGGCGGTGCTCTCGTATCAGATGTGGTCAGTGTTACCGCCAGCACGTGTATCTCGTCGAGCGCGGGGTCGAGCGTGGCGCGCTGCGTGAAGCCGGCGGGGCCTCACATTAGAGACAGGGGGGCTCGTACAGTGAGTGGGGGGAGGGGGGAGGGAGAGGCGGTGCTCTCGTATCAGATGTGGTCAGTGTTACCGCCAGCACGTGTATCTCGTCGAGCGCGGGGTCGAGCGTGGCGCGCTGCGTGAAGCCGGCGGGGCCTCACATTAGAGACAGGGGGGCTCGTACAGTGAGTGGGGGGAGGGGGGAGGGAGAGGCGGTGCTCTCGTATCAGATGTGGTCAGTGTTACCGCCAGCACGTGTATCTCGTCGAGCGCGGGGTCGAGCGTGGCGCGCTGCGTGAAGCCGGCGGGCGGGTGGTGCGCGGGCGCGGCACAGAGCGCGCGCGCCGCGCCCGAGCCCGCGTCCCACGCCCACAGCTCCGCGAGGTGCTGCTTGTGGCGCTGCCCCGCTAGGATGTACAGCCGACGTTGGACCTGAAACAGACATAATTAACTATAAAAATGTTGTATTTTGCGGGTAGTGCTAAATTCTTTTGATAATAATTTACTACGTATATTTTAATTCCCTTATTACCTTTATATTTGTCTTTGTATAACGTTATTATTAGGTCATATTTGGCACTGTAAAATTTGTAACTTTAATTTAAGTAGATACCCAGGTAGTTAATAACAAATTGTTCGGGTGTTCGAGGTTTATAACATATTTTACTTTAAGATGTTTCTCATATAAGTGAAATGTAATTTCTTTTGAGAAATAAATTTTCTTTATTCTTTCTTTACATAATCATCCTTTTTCATCGATTATAGCCGTGTGTAGCAGCGCGTAGACCTTTTGTAAACGTAGCGGTCGACTTCCAATATTTTAAAGTGTAGTATTTGCAATATCAAGTAATGCATGAGTTGCACACTTTTATGCAAAATAATAATGATAATATTCGTTCCGGTATCGCACAAGGTAGCGTTATGGGATCAGTTCTGTATCTAATCTACACCTCAGACACTTCAGTCACGTCACGAAAGTTGTAATCGTGGGTATATTCACCAACGACGACACGATTTCAATCAAAACTGCTCCGCTTAATATATTATCAAACGCTCCATGGTGTGTGACAAATAACCAACTGCACCACGACCTACACATAGACATCGGAGAGTCTTAAATGAGTTAGTTACCGGATGGAAGAGCATAGAATGCGAGACGCGCGACTGCGGCGCCGGCAGCGAGTGTTTGTCCGGCAGGAGCAGCTGCCACGTGCCTGTGGCGATGTAGTACATGTCGGAGAGTGTTAAATGAGTTAGTTACCGGATGGAAGAGCATAGAATGCGAGACGCGCGACTGCGGCGCCGGCAGCGAGTGTTTGTCCGGCAGGAGCAGCTGCCACGTGCCTGTGGCGATGTAGTACATGTCGGAGAGTGTTAAATGAGTTAGTTACCGGATGGAAGAGCATAGAATGCGAGACGCGCGACTGCGGCGCCGGCAGCGAGTGTTTGTCCGGCAGGAGCAGCTGCCACTTGCCTGTGGCGATGTAGTACATGTCGGAGAGTCTTAAATGAGTTAGTTACCGGATGGAAGAGCATAGAATGCGAGACGCGCGACTGCGGCGCCGGCAGCGAGTGTTTGTCCGGCAGGAGCAGCTGCCACTTGCCTGTGGCGATGTAGTACATGTCGGAGAGTGTTAAATGAGTTAGTTACCGGATGGAAGAGCATAGAATGCGAGACGCGCGACTGCGACGCCGGCAGCGAGTGCTTGTCCGGCAGGAGCAGCTGCCACGTGCCTGTGGCGATGTAGTACATGTCGGAGAGTCTTAAATGAGTTAGTTACCGGATGGAAGAGCATAGAATGCGAGACGCGCGACTGCGGCGCCGGCAGCGAGTGTTTGTCCGGCAGGAGCAGCTGCCACGTGCCTGTGGCGATGAAGTACATGTCGGAGAGTCTTAAATGAGTTAGTTACCAGATGGAAGAGCATAGAATGCGAGACGCGCGACTGCGGCGCCGGCAGCGAGTGTTTGTCCGGCAGGAGCAGCTGCCACTTGCCTGTGGCGATGTAGTACATGTCGGAGAGTCTTAAATGAGTTAGTTACCGGATGGAAGAGCATAGAATGCGAGACGCGCGACTGCGGCGCCGGCAGCGAGTGTTTGTCCGGCAGGAGCAGCTGCCACGTGCCTGTGGCGATGAAGTACATGTCGGAGAGTCTTAAATGAGTTAGTTACCAGATGGAAGAGCATAGAATGCGAGACGCGCGACTGCGGCGCCGGCAGCGAGTGTTTGTCCGGCAGGAGCAGCTGCCACTTGCCTGTGGCGATGTAGTACATGTCGGAGAGTCTTAAATGAGTTAGTTACCGGATGGAAGAGCATAGAATGCGAGACGCGCGACTGCGGCGCCGGCAGCGAGTGTTTGTCCGGCAGGAGCAGCTGCCACGTGCCTGTGGCGATGTAGTACATGTCGGAGAGTCTTAAATGAGTTAGTTACCGGATGGAAGAGCATAGAATGCGAGACGCGCGACTGCGGCGCCGGCAGCGAGTGTTTGTCCGGCAGGAGCAGCTGCCACGTGCCTGTGGCGATGTAGTACGCGTACAGGCCGGAGTATTGGGGGTTGGCTGCCTCTTCCCTGAAATTATATGAAATTATCGGATGTTTTCTATGTGTATTAGGAAACTCTCTATGTAATGTATTATGTATTACGTATATCTGTCATCTAGTACTCATAACACGAGCTCTGCTTAGCTTGGGGCTAGATGATGCTGTGTGGATTGTCCAGCTTTATTTATTTATTAAAGCCTTGTGGTTCAGCACACGTCACGCTAAAGGTCGCAACCACTCGGTGGTCACGTTAATGACAGAGTGAGACAGAGTTACAACAGTGACTGACGTGTTAGCAGGCAGGATCCTCCCCCCGAAAACGTAGATGGTCTGCGTGTCCGTGTCGATGCACATCTGGTGGTCGAAGACGAGCCGCGGGCCGCCCGCCGCCGCCGTGTCCGCGCAGCTCTGCGACCACTCGTTGGTGCTCACATCGTATGTGTAAAGTGCGCTCTATAACACAGTGAAGGACTTATTAGTAAAGTATTATTTTTATTGCTTGTAATACATGTGCCAAGGTGTCTTAGGCATAAGGTAGAATATGTACAGTGGCGCTCTGTAACACAACAGTGACGAACTTTAAAAATCAAATATAAGCCTTAATTGCTGTTTGTTAAATTACATGGTATTGAAGTTTGAAAAAAGAGGTAGAAAATATAAATATTTCACTTAAAACTAACAACTTAAATCGTATTCTCGGCAAGGCGGCATTCTCGGAATTTGCAACTACCCTTACTTTTCCTTTAGAAATAGGAATATATAAACATCACATCACTATACGACACAACACTATGTGGCCGCGACGCATTGAGAAACAGGTCTACGTCGATTACACTTAGCTATAAATTTTTTCCACGAGACAGAGTCTGAAACCGTCTTCACGCGAATATTTATAAGTAACTAGCATCAAGCCCGCGGCTTCGTACGCTTTGTTTCTATGGAAAAGTGTCAAGGCTATTTCTATCCCATGGGAACTGATTTACGGTATGATAAGTAGCCTATGTGTTATTCCAGGGCTAGAACTAATTTTATTTCGAATTTCAGCCCGATCCGTTCAATAGTTTTTGCGAGAAAGAGGAACAAACATCCATACATTCGTATAAACTTTGACATCATCCTACTACCATTATAAACGCGAAAGTTTGTAAGTATGGATGGACGCAAAAACTAATGAACAGATATGGATGAAATTTGGCATATATAAAGATTATATTCTGGAATAACACATAGGCTATATTTTATCCCGGAATTCTCAGGGTAACTGGAATTACCGCGGGTGAAACCGCGAGGCGCTGCTAGTTTATAATATGGTATATGAACGCGTTAGTTTAATATCTTTTTTACCTTCATAAGGTCGGGTATCCGCTGTGCATTATCCAAGTACCGTCCGAGCACGAATAGCCTCCTATTGACAGGATCAAAGACCATCTTGTGACAAGAGCGAGGGCCGGGGCCGCCCGCCTCCTCGCTGTGAGGACAGAGCAGCCGCCATTGCTCCTGCGTCGTGCTGAACGACCAGAGATCGTCCAGGTCTTCGCTGCCGTTCCAGCCGCCGAATAGGTACAGAGTACCTGGGAAAGTAAAGTAATTGCAATTAGATTTAAACGGATGGTAGTACATTAAATAGGTTACAATGTACTTCTACTGGACATAGGCCTCTTTAATGAGCGTCATAGCAATACAATAATCCAATTTTCCAGCATTGGATATCCGTCCATATGGACGGTAACTAGAAATCACGGCCTTGTAGCGTTATATGCTCTGGGTACCTAGTATTTTAGAATCATTATTTCAATTTTATGTTGTATGTACACTTTTTCCCATGTTTTTATTTTAGTTAGAATTTTTTTGTACGTAATTGTATATTTTATTTTATATGGGTCAATTATGTACCTGAAATAAACGGATTTTATTTATTTATTTTATTTATAGCCCATAGCGCCCTGATGGAGCAAGATTAATACCCCTATGTTATTATCAGACCTATTTGTACTAAAGCATGTATCATTATGTAAATAATCTTTGTAACTTTATCAAGGGTCTCCTTACCAGGGGTGCTGTTCGGATAATCGGCGTTCTACTGTAAGACGTATGGTACGGACTTGATTCACTTGACACACAGTATTAGGCTATTGCCGCCAACTTATGGTAGGAATGGTCTAAAATAGTTGAGGGGGATGGTATGGTTTGAATCCGCGACGTTGGCGGTTTATCGTGGACTGAGTATAATTGGGTAAACGCGAACAAATACGCATTCAATGCAAGCGCAGCTGAAATGCATATTTGCTGCGTGGTCGGTTAACCCGAACATGTAGGTACTATAGCGAGTATCACAATAAATAATCTATGTAATTTGTCAAGGGTCTCCTCACCAGTGGTGGTGTCCAGCACGAGCTGGTGCCCTCCGCGCGGGCCCGGCTTGCTGCAGCACCCCGCCGGTCCACACTCAGACATGTCTACATCTCCACAGTTCTCATCTGGACCTTCCTGTAATAATGGAATTATACGAATTACTTTACGATAAAGATGTCCATTTTGAAATCCAAGATGGCGAATTTTTTTTATCGCAAAATACCATCATGGTTTTCAATTTCGAGCAAAACGAGGGTGTAGGTCACGATAAGGGTTTCTAAATAAAAAAAAACAGCCTACACAACCGACGCGAGCTGCTTGCAGCTCGCGCAGCACACAAAAAACTAGTTATCTCTATACATAAAAATTAATCCCTATTTCCCTTGGTCACGCCATCACCCAAAGGAAAGCTCCCTTTCTTCCTTTGATCTTTCCTTTCCTTTTTATTACACCATACAGCCAAACACGAAAGCAAAAAATGAGAACATCATCAATGTAGTAAATGTCAAGAAAATGCGCATTTTTAAGGTTAACTCAAAAACTACTGATCTGATCTTGATGAAATTTAAATGGGACCACATGAGAAGCACCAGCTTTCAAATGCTAATGTGGCAGCGGGCCGGCCATATCTCGCGAAGAACCGACAACAGTTGGGGTAAACGTGTTCCCGAGTGGAGACCGCGTGTACAAAGTACAATGTTATTCAGTGTAGCGGCGTGTGAATGCTACATAAGGTTTAGGGGTTATTAAGGTAGATTGAGGGATATGAAAAATGAGAAGACGCTGTTTTAGTTGCAAGATGGCGAGTGTAATGAAATTCGAAAAATTACAGAGACAAAGGATAGTGGGCTGTGGGAACAATATTAACCAATCCGCGTTTACATCACGTCATTTTGAAGCTTTCTGATTGGTCGTCCATGACGAGTCTACACTTCAGTAATAACTGTTACGTGCACTGTGGAACTGGGTGTGGTAGGTAGGTACTTGCTGCTGGTTAGGATGCGCTCGAACATTCAGGGTGGTACAATGTTATTCAGGTATATCATTTAAATTCTTATATTTTTAGCTTAGCATGAAGATAAAATAAGGAACATGAAAGGCATGTAAAACAATAAACATCACACGTTCGGCATTGCTAAGCTAAAAATATAAGAATTTAAATTATATAGTTTTTGCATGCTGCTTCACCCTGAATAACATTGTACTTTGTACACCGCGACTTGTTAAACGTAGTGTAGGACGCCTTCCGGCCAGGTGATATAGTTACATATACTTACAGCCGGCTCGTCCCTATCCACGGAGTGCAAGTCTTGGGGGCCAAGCCTGGCCCCCGCCGGAGGCCGCATCGCAGGCGTCGACAGCTTGGCTTCCACTTGCGAGGAGCACGGGGTTATCTGACGCCAGATAGCTGTGTACGGCTGCCAGGATAGGTACCAGTCTAGTTCACCATCTGTGGGGTAATAGGTTTGTATTAATTGAATAATGCTCGACTGGTTCGATTCCCGCCTCGGAACAAATTTAATTTGTGTATGATGTGCAGAAATTTGTTCCGTTGGTCTGGGTGTTTTCAATGTATAATACAAAATATCTATCTATGTAAATAATGTATTAAATATATCAATTATCTAGTACCCATAACACAAGCTTTGAGTAGCTTACTTTGGGCTAGATGGTGCTGTGTGGATTGTCCAGAATATTTATTAGTATTCTTTATTAATGCTAGACAATCCACACAGCATCATCAAGCCCCAAGCTAAGCAGTGCTAGTGTTCGAAAGAAAGAAATATATTTGTGTTTCAAATCTACAATACAATAAGTACTATTAAAAACGATAAAATATAAAGCAATTATGTTATGGTACTTGAGGATAATTTATATATTTCATGAAGAGTTATTATGAAACTTATTTATCTTAGGAAAACAAAAAGCTTGGACTAGATTTCCACTTATAGATAGAGAAAATGAGAAAGAAAAGTAAGTAAAAATAATGCGTACAAAAACCTAGGCCTTAGCACTGTACTGTTACTGTTATGACCTTTTGAAACAATTATTTGTTATTATAATATAATTATTAACTACACAACTGTTTTAAAAAAATCTGACAGATGCGACGCATGATCCTAGCTGGCGAGTATGTGGCAGCATTGCCATAGAGCGTGGTAATGCAGCCAGTGGCTTGGGGACACTTCTGCAGTTAGCTCAATTGTATATACTAGTTTTATTTTGTTTCTACCCCTTGATTGTTATTTTCGTTGTTAATAAATAAAATCATATTACCACCTCCAAAGTTTTTTTTTTATTGTTCTCATTTATATTGGGAACTTTTGGGTCTAAGAATGACTAAGTCTAAGAAAGGAATGACTACATAGTATAAAACAAAGTCGCTTTTTCTGTCCCTATAGATGCTTAAATCTTTAAAACTACGCAACGGATTTTGATGCGGTTTTTTTAATAAATTGAGTGATTCAAGAGGAAGGTTTATTTATACCTATAATAAAACCGTGCGAAGCCGAGGCGGGTCGCCAGTATATTATAAGACAATTCAAAGCAAACCACCTATCATTCTCTAGTTTACCTCCAAAGACGCTTGTTAAAATACAAACCTGCAGTAGCCTCTGTAAATATCTTCTCCGTTAGTTCAAAATCTCCTTTCTCGACCAGTGCATTCCACAGTCGAGATTGTATCGGTCCTTCCAGTTGTACACCGCTCTCCCGCGAGAGCGCCTCAAACGCATCCTTGTAGCGGCGCCGCCGTAGGTGTTTTAGCAGTATACGAACTGCCTCTTCCTCTTTACGCTGGGGAATTTAAAAAAATATTCATTAACGTCTTAAAAACGAATGTCAACTTCAACTTCTTGTAGAATGGCTCTGATTTTGCTTGTGATCACCACTTTAGATGCAATTCATGAAAAAAAAAACCTGAAAATGCGCTGTTCTTATTCGCCACTTCCTTGTAGCTGTTAGAAACTGTAGGATTTTCTTCGAGGTGAAGTCTCTTAGCTCTTCTGGGCTTTGAACGGTACTTCTTCACACTAGTGCTCCACACACTCCTAGCAGAATAAGATGGAGAAGCGTATCTTCACCTCCTCACAGAGTCTGCATTATTGTGATTCACTTAGCCCCAATTTGAACATGTGCTTGTTAATGCCACAGTGTTCAGTTATAATTCTTGATGGGCTCTTTTCCAAAAGCAAAAGTAACCATTGGACTACTACTTTCACTACTATCAAAGGCTTTTTAATCAGTAATTTTGAATGACAGAATGGTTTGGGGGCTTACTTGAGCCCCCATGGCCCCAGATCGCGCGATTTCGTCGACTCAATCATTGCGGTGGTATTCCGAGTGACGATTAGTCTATTATTCAAGTTCAGAAGTGACAGTCTTGGTCTGGTTGCGATAACCTTTGTATCCATTGCTAGGAAGATTAGCAGGCTGGTAAAGACTACTATATGAATGATGTGATGTTGAGCAGGAAATGTTTGAGGGCTTTTACTGATGATTATGATCTACATTTATATATCGCTAGTATCTGCCCGCGGCTTCGCACGTCTCTTTTGCGGGAACGTCTCAAGGATATTTTATATCCCATGGGGAGTGATTTGTATTTCCAGGGCTATGATTGATGTTTTTTCCTCTTTCGTAAAACTATTGAACGGATCGGACTGAAATTTTAAATACACATAATTCTAGCCCTGGAATAACACATAGGCTACTTTACAAATCAGCTCCCATGGGATAGATAGCCTTGAAACGTTTTCATACAAATAACGCGCGCGAAGCCACGGGCATATACCAGTACATCCATAAAAACTTTCGCGTTTATAATATACTAGCGACCCTCCCCGGCTTCGCACGGTTGTATTATACGTCACCTTCCTCTTGAATCAATCTATCTATTAAAAAACCGCATCAATATCCGTTGCGTAGTTTAAAAGATACGCGTACAAAGGGATATAGAGAAATAGGGACATAGGGACAGAGAAAGCGACTTTGTTTTATACTATGTAGTGAAGTAAGGATTTTGTAAAGATAAAGACAGCTTACTAAATTGATAGTCTCCAGTGCTTGTTCAATCAGATTCTCCTGGTTTCTGCCCATAAGCTCCACAAACCAGATGGAGTAGTTGAAGGCGGGTCCCCACGACTGCAGGGGCACTATCTTTAAGAAGGTTATGGGTAAGTATAGGCCATCTTGTGTC
Organism: Eupithecia centaureata; assembly: GCA_944547425.1. NCBI lineage: Eukaryota > Metazoa > Arthropoda > Insecta > Lepidoptera > Geometridae > Eupithecia > Eupithecia centaureata. The sequence continues at coordinate 12,650,238 of OX155691.1, forward strand.
TTGTGACGTAGCTTGAATGTTTCGGCTTCGGCATTGTTTTTTAGTCCTCTGTAATAAAGATCAAAGTCAAAGTGCTTTATTTCCTTTGGACCATACAGGACTCGTGGACACGTCACAAAATTCCTGTTACAAATAATTAAAACTAGGAAATAAAGTGGTGTCTTTGATTTTTGTTTTGTTTAAGATAAACTAAAGAATCAAAAAAGAAATCTTTACCTTTATAGGTTGTTAGTTTTCGAGTTGAAGCACAACTTGTACCCTCTAACTGATATTTAATAGTAAGCCTTTTTACTTATAATAGTTTTGACAATTTTTTTGAATTTATTTACTGATAATTTTTGCAACTCACTTTGAGTTTATTTGTAGAAGCATATCCTTTTATGAGTGTACAATAAGTTTTCATAAATATATTGACACTAGCGATCCGCCCTGGCTTCGCACGGTTTTATTATAAGTATATAAACCTACCTCTTGAATCATTCTATCTATTAAAAAAACCGCATCAAAATCCATTGCATAGTTTTATAGATTTAAGCATTCAAAGGGACATAAGGACATAGGGACAGAAAAAGCGACTTTGTTTTATACTATGTAGTGATGATACAGTCATCATAAAATTAAATCTTATAGTTTCTTTACAATGTCTGTGAAGCTCCCAGAAAGATACTGTGCTTAAATCTATAAAACTATGCAATGGATTTTGATGCGGTTTTATTAAAATTAATGGGACATAAAATAATTAAGAGTCTAAATAACAAGAGTATTATTCATTTTCATATATTGACAACCTCTGTAGCGCAGTGGCAAAGGTCAGTTTTCAGGAGGTTGCAGGTTTGGTACCTGCTTTGAGACGAATATTTGTATGACATAAATTATCTATCTATGTAATGTATTGTATTTAGTATATCAGTCGCCTAGTACCCATAACACAAGCTCTGCTTAGCTTGGGGCTAGATGATGCTGTGTGGACTGTTCCCAATTATTTATTTATTAATATTATATAGATTTTTGTTCAGATTTTTCATCCAGATTATTTTTTATTCCCGAAAGGTTGTTGGTAGAGATTCTGAGTAGAGGCTAAAGAGATAACTATGTACTTATAAAATAACTAGCTTTCTGCTTGCGGCTTCTGCCGAAAAGACAATAAAATTTGTCTTGTTCTTCAAGTATTCTCTGTAAGTTTCAAGCAAATTGGGCCCTTAGTTAAAGTTACAATGTATCGTTAAAACCTCCCTACTTTTCTCTACTTTACATGGGATTTACAAAAATCCCTTCTTATCGGTTGTCTGTGTTATAAGGTACCTACCCTTCTTAATATCAGCTTTCTAGCTTCAGCGGTTTAGGCTGGGCATTGTCTACAGAAACTTCTTGTTCGTTTATAATATTTTTAGATTGTTTGCCCAGCTTACGGATGATTGCATAAAGTATAAGGTTGAAGTTTGATTTGCAGTGCAAATTGTTTCTTATGAACACTGAACACTGCAGAACTCATCAAAATAAAAAGTTTCTTCGGACATAATTTTTGTCCGCACAAGACACTAGAATACATTGTGAACAGAAAACATGACTTTTTCATACTTAACCTCAAAATGTATGGCTTCCTTTCTCTGCTCTTTTCTGAGGTATTGTGTAACTGTTTTATAAAATTTGAATCGTTATATATCTTGTATGTGTATTTAAAACTCACCCTTGCAAAATAACTGACAAGTTTCCTTCATCTGTCCCACCAAGTACTTGGAATTTCTTGAGATTACTGACATGAGATTTGATGAACTTTCCGAACTTTATTGTTTCCACAATAGCTGATGATTTCAGCTTCAAGATAAGGTACTGGTTTGGAGTCGGGTTGTCGGTAAACCACCGCGAATAACCGTCGGCCGGGGAGTTTTTTAGAATGCATCTGAAATATTACATAGGTTTCTGATACTTTCATCTGTATGTTATGAAAAGTGGCAAGCGAAAACAATAATTTCAATAAACTATTGCCCATGAAGAAACTTCTAATAATCGTCTTGCGAATTAAATGTGGTGTTTTCGATCTGTGAGTGTTATACGTACTGTGGCAAGTAATTCAATGAATAACTTGAAAATTTATGTATCGTGTAATCAAGTCTAACAGTTTCGTAGTTATCATCCATTTTTGAGGCGATTTTTAGTAAAAACAACAAGAAATTTTTCAAGAATCTTTCTTGTTTATTTTTCTGTTCCCACTTTTATTCTGGCTACGACTATTCTCCCGTCTTCCTTCGCCCCGGGGCCGGTAAACATAGACTACTCTAACTGGTAGAGTTGGGACATGTCCTTCGTTAGTTCGTTCGTACTTCCCTTCCCCTTCTATAAACGTGTATGTATAAAAAGATTCTGGTATTATGATTAAGTTTGTGTAAGGTAGACGGTATTTTCTTCAAGAATCTGCAAGATGCAATTGATCTTATGCAAGATGCAATGCAAAATGGCGCGTGAGAGGTCGCGTGTAGCGACTACGACATTAACACACGATATTGACGTTTGATGATATTAACCACGCAAAAAAGAAAACTTTTTTTTGTCATATTGAGCACTGCGCTACTTGTCGTACTTACCTGTTCCTTGCGCGCTACTCGCCTGTATAATCACTAAGAGCTTGGTTGTGATGGGTGGAACTTGTTCTATTTTTAAAAAGCCCTGTGTGTGGAAGATAAGAACTTTTATTTTGTGAGGCCACGAATCGTAATTATTAATCACTGAAGTAGGTACCGACCGTATAAAGTTTGCGTCAATTTGACGTGTTTGAAAGGATTACAAGTATCTCTAAATATTTCTAAAATGAGTAGTTTTCATGTTGCGCTTATGGTGTTAATTTCATGCTTGGGAGTTATGTCAGAGGTTGAGAAGTGTCCTGAAAATTTAGCTGATGGTTCATTATTAAGGATCAATAAAATTCTTCCTGCTTTAGAAGATAAAACCAAAATAAAAGGAGATGCTGGAAAAATATGTGTCATAGGAGGATCTATTGAATATACAGGGGCACCATACTTTGCAGCAATATCTGCCCTAAAGGTAAGCAAGCCTCAATTCTTAGTACTTAGGTAGTAGGCTTGTAGTAGGTACAATACCTAGGATAACAATAAATATAGGTACCTTACTAAGTACTAATTTTAGGTATCTAATCATCAGAGAAGAAGTTAGTAGTAGTTAGTAGTTTGTTTTGAGTAGAAGATAAGTAAAAGGTCAACACTCTTAACGTGTCTTTTTGTGTAATGCTAATTATAGAACATCGATAAGTTAATTAAGTACCTACCTACCCTACCTACTTTGAAATTGGCCTTTCAAAGATGCCTTTGTCCACCTGCGGCAGCATTTGCGGAGATTTTTATAGAACCTTTCTTTAACTACTACTAGGTGCGTCCCGCGGCTTCGCTCGCATGGAAATTTATGTCTCAATGTTCAGAAATTTATTGCACGCATCCCAGAGGCAGTTTCGTAATAATAAAAAAATATTGTTTAATTATTTTCTTTAATTATTTACTTTGTGGTTTATTGATACCGAGTTTTGAGTGAATCAAACCAAGGAATAATAATTTTCCATACAAATTTTACCACCTCATGTAATCCTCTCAGAGGTAAAAAAATCCAAATTTTAATATCCCATGCATCAGCATTGCCATACAGCGTGGGAATGCAGCCAGTGTCTTGGGGACGCTTCCTTCTGGTATTGACATGGATCAATTGAGCTACCTTGAGAGTTTTTGCAACCGTCTGCAGTTAGCTCAATGGTTTCAATTGTATATACTAGTTGTAATTTTTTCTATTCCTTGTGTTATTTATTTTAGGTCCAAAATTATTTACATACCAAATTTCATTTAATAATTTTAGCAGTTACGGAGATTACTTATAACAAACATTCACACAAACTTTCCCATTTATTATAATAGTAAGATTCCATTCCATTCATAATTTAATACTAGGTACACCTAATACTAAACCTACCTAGTATACTCAGGTAGATATATTGGTATTAGAACCTATTGCCATGCCAATGAGAGAAAAATCTCGATAATGCATGCATGAATATTTCTGCCTATTCTACGATTTATCAATAACAAAATATCAGGACCAGGGTATAGAGCAGGGGAGATCTTAGAAAGCTAGATAATATTACGATGTTAAAGGAGGCGAATTTATTCTTTCCTGCGATGAAAAAAGAAAAGATTTTCAGTTATGTTACATGTAGATCAACGGTAGGTAGCTAGGTATGCCTTGGCTGGCAGCCTTAGCAGTGAACACCAAACCTATCAGGGTTTGGTGTTCGTACCTAACGTACCTAAATGTTGACTCAAAACAACCTGTAATCAGTCGTTTTATTATTGTTTCTTTACCTGTCACATTTCCTGTGCCGCATACATTTTAGGTAAATTCTTGTTTCATCTTCGCCGTCCCCTTTCATTTCTTCCTTTATAAATTTTATTGTTTATACCTATACTAGCGACCGGCCCCGGCTTCGCACGGTTTTATTATACATTTAAACTGACGGCCGAGAAGCTGCCCAACAGCTTAAAATTATACGACAGTGTATTTGTAAGATTTTATTTTTAAAACAACCTAACTTATGACAGATTTTTTTTGTATATAATAACTTATGTTATGAATGTATATCGTAACATAATAATTAGCATCAAAGAATTTTGCTCGGGGTTTATTACAGGGGTTGACGTAAGATGAGTGTGTTAGATCATTGAGATGAGAGATTAGATCAATGTTTATGCCAAGTACAATTATATTAGGTATACTAGCGGTTCGCCCCAGTTTTGCATGGGTCATATACATGTTGTTTTTTAACATATAAGAATTATTTCATGATAAACCTAGAGTAAATTCTCCGCAATCTACATTATTTAACCTTTTTTAGTTGCTTTACCAACTCAAATAAATAAACAAATTTTTTCTAGTCCGTCATCATAATAATTATGATGACGGACTAGATATTATTAATGAATTGACGAAGAATAATTAATTGCAGACTGGAGCAGACCTCGCGTACGTCATCACCACTGAAAATGCAGCACCAGTAATCAAGAGTTATAGCCCGGACCTAATCGTTTACCCCTATCTTAAAACTATATGGTTATCTAAAGTAAAAGAACTTATAAGAAAAATGGACGTCATAGTCATAGGACCAGGACTAGGGAGGGAAGATGAAACCTTCGATTTAATTAGTAATTTAATCGAAACATGTAGAGAACTGACAAAGCCCTTGGTTATAGATGCGGATGGACTATACTTTATATCAAAAAATCCGTTACTTATTAAAGGTTATCCAAGACCAGGAGCAATTTTAACACCAAATCATCATGAAGCTTTTAAGCTGATGGAATCTGTTCCCGTGGACAAAAATAGCACCTGGCATCGTTTCTGGGGTGAATTCGTAGCTGTCATAGTAAAGGGTGAAATAGACAAATTTTACTCAAGCATACCAAGATACGATTGGACTGATTTACGGGCGGGGTCTGGACGTCGTGTAGCTGGACAAGGAGATATTTTATCAGGTTCTTTAGGCACTTTATATAACTGGGCTTTAAAACAAAAAGTATGTGAAACTGACCACGATATACAAATGGCCCAAAGTCTAGCAGCTTTTATAGCTGCCAAACTAACAAGAACATGCAATTCCTTAAGTTTTGCGATACATGGACGCAGCATGTTGGCTTCGGATATGATTAATCAAATTCATAGTTCATTTAATGACATTTTTTCTCTTTAGATTCTCACCTTTTTTGTTAACGCACTTCGGTATCGCAAGTGCTTATCTTATATACGTTCCTCCAATAAAATAATTGATACCTACAATAAATAATATGGTTTCTTTATTTCATCTCATAACTTATGTTTTGTGTTCATTCCTAGTAGGTACCTACCCAGGTGGTACAAAATTAGCTGATAAGGGTCCGAAGAACATCGATCAGTAGTGCATAGGTCTGGTAAGAATTTCAACTTCTCATGCAAAAGGTCTCTGTTCATTTTAGAATCCGAACTTAAAAGGAAAAATAAACGCCGAGGTACTTAACTACTATCAAGTTGAAAATAACATCAAAACCTACTTAACTCTGTAACACTACCTAAGCTGAGCTGTGGATCAAAATTAAAAATATCGCAATCCAAAGATGCAGCCAAGCTGCAGATTTTCGTGCCAATACAATCCATAATCATGAAGGTTGCCTCAAAGCAAGGTTAGTACAAGGCAAAAATCCGAAAACTGTAAATACATATCTACAAATTTTAAACATCAAGTAACAAGGTGTGAGAACTTGAGAAGGCACATAATATACACATCGGCTCTTTCAGGTGCAAACAGAAGGTACACTAGCGCCACCACTTATTTTATCACATAATTACAAAGGAATTTCCATAAATGCTGCTCTGTTTGCGCATTAATTAAATATTATATAAGATTTTACTTCGAATTATATAGGATCATTATTAGGAGGGTGGGGGGGTTCTGGACTTGTTGTGTTAGTATGTAATTTCTTTTTTTATAGACAGGAAACATAAATTTATAGTAATATAATTTGAAAGTACCGTAGTGTAGTAAGCTACCATATTATACCGTCTTGAATTTTAGGTAGGTATATTTACATATGCTATCGTAAAGTGGGTGATAGACGTGCGAGTAAGTTCACGAACTTGTGGCTCGACGACCTTTTTAGTTGGTGTGTCACCTTATGTACGCGTGCTTTAAAACTGCCTAGTAAGTTCGTTAGCCATCCGACAAGTCAGAAAGTTTGCACTGCGAGCCGCGCGCCGTTTTGTCTTGACTCAACAGACTCCTCGACCAGAACCCAGACTGCGATATCTTCACAGATGTATGGAAGAGCTTAATGTTGGTATGCTTGAGGTTTTGCGAGAGTGAAGAATGAAAGGATGGTTGCTTGATTTTGAAATTATTCTAAATTGTATCAAGTATTATTTTTATTTCAATATTATGAAAATCTTATAAATTATTTCAATGTATTTTGTTTTTCCTATAATAATTTTAATTTTGTAGTTTTAAATATAAATTAATATCATCATCTTAAATTTCTGTAAACTAATGTAATAATATATATAGTAACTAATACGATTAATTAACCAATATAATTAATCGTATTAGTTACTAAATAAACAAATAAATTATTGTTTCGCCAGTTCGTGGACGCGCACGCTTGTGTTTAGTAGGGATTTTTGCAATTTTTGTGAATTTTGATTCAGAAATTTCAGAAACTTCACGTGTGTGTCACTATCGACGAGCCGAGTAAGTTCGCGATCTTAAAAACCGCATACATTAAGTTCGCACGTCTATCACCCACCGACTACAGTCACAACAATATTTAGAATGTGATGTCGTATTTGAACTTAATAGCTACACAAGAAAAAAGTCTCCGTTGAAATAGCTCTGTGTTTAGGGTTGCTAGAAAATTTAATTTATTTATTATTAACAAGAATACGATTAAAGATGCCCCGAACCAGTTTTTTCCTACAAATTTCAGAAATTTAATTCGCTCGGTTTTTGATATGGTTTTTTAATAGTCAAAGTGATTCAAGAGAAAGGTTCATTTTACGTATAAAAAGACCGTGCGAAGCCGGGGCGGGTCGCTAGTTTATTATAAAGTAAAGTAAGATAGTAAGAAGATTTGATTAGAGAAGTTGAAGATTTATTTATGTTTTCTAGGCTTGAGCAAAGATATTATGATTACTTTCGGCCTGTGACATAGTCGCATTAATATTAATTAAAGTAATAATTAAGATCGAAATCGTATTATATGCACGACGACCGTAGATTTTGCTAAATTTTTGGTTTCAGCTCAATGTGACATTTGACAATCAAAAAAAAATATTAATGTTACTGTCAGTCACACAACAGTCAGAAGAGACGAGACAACTTGAGACTTTTATTATTTTTTATCAAATAAATCAAGGCGACAAATATTTAGCTACAATCAAGGCCATAAATTAGGTACAATGAAATCATACATGTAATGTAGCATAGTTAAAGAAAGTCTAGTCCATCACCATGGAGGATGAAATCGAAGAATGCATCAGGAAAAAGATACAATGGGTTCAGCTGCCCAGCACGGTAAAAAAGGTAAACAAAATGAAAATAATAGTTCATTGAATATACTGAAACTAAGGGTACTTACATATATTATTATCTCTTCAGCTGTTAGGTGACTCTGCGAAGGAATATGAGAGATACATATTTGAGTTCAGCATCAAAAACCAGCTTAGGTACAGAGGCAGCCTTGGTAAGTGTACCCTTAGGCTGTGTCCCCAGTAGGCAAACGGTGAGCAGCCGACTGAGTTTGTGGCGTATCAGTTCAGTACGCCCTTTCATATATTTTAAATTGAGTGTTCACAGTATGCTAGTTTGCGCACACTGTACGCAGTTTGCAGCGATACATGCACCGACTGTCTCAGTTAGCGACCGACTCGCAGGTTCCGATACTTGCGATACGCACGCAAACTGATCTGAGTTTGTAGCTGTTCGACACAAATTTGCGTCTCACTTAGTCGGCCGCTCACTGTTTGACACAAATTTGCATCTCACTTAGTCGGCCGCTCACTGTTTGCCTACTAGGGACACAGCCTTATCATTATCTTAATCATCCCTTTGTAAGTTCCCATCTCATCCACTGCTATTTATGTAAACTAGAGCTAACTATTCTATGAAAATCTCAGAGATAGTTTATATTAGTTGGTAGATACCAATAGACAATAGCTCGTAACTAATTGTGTTCTTGCTAGCTAACTTTAGCTTCAACAATGATATACAAAATATCAGATTCTAGTCTAGATGATAAAATGGCTTGGCATGGGTTATGCTCCAACTTAAAAACCAAAAACCTAAAAAGCTACAGTTTTCCAAAATAATGTGAATATATAACTTTTGCATAAGTTTTAATTTAAAATTTAAGTCGGGCACTTTTACCTATTTAATTGTATAAGTATAATTGAAGTGAAAACATAACAAACATAAAACATTTCCCACTCCTAATTATTATATTTTATTTTTTACCAACTTTTAATGAAGGACTTCCTTCTTTTCTAAAGTTTGCAATTCAACTGTTTTTTTTTATGTTGCCCTATAAATTTTTTCAATGCGAACCGATTTTGATGTTTCTTTTTTATTTGTAAGCTGGTGCTTCCCATGGTCCCATATACATTTGATCAAGATCTGATTTGGTCTGGTTTTATTTATCCTCATTAATGCATATTTTATTCTCTCAACTACATTGATGATGTTCTCATTTTTGCTTTGAAGAATTTAATATAGGGTTTTAGTTTTTCAAAACACGCTTAATTATGTTGAATCTATTGTTTGTGAGATTTGTCTGATTGCTGAAACCTTTTAATTGTGCTCGATGAGCCCAGTGTACTCTTGCTAACTTAATTATCTTAGGAATAATTTTATGGAATATCCTACTAATATTATAAACACAATAGTTTATTAGTATGGATGGATGGATGAGTGAAGAGGTATCAAACATCCATCAATACATTTAAACTTACGCATTTATAACATCAACCTATATTAGTCAACTGCTGAATACAATTCTCACCTACTAGCATACCACGCCATAGCATCCTGTCTTCAGCTTGCCGCATCCCATCATCACTACATAGTATAAAACAAAGTCGCTTTTTCTGTCCTTATGTCCCTTTGAATGCTTAAATCTTTAAAACTACGCAACGGATTTTGAAGCGGTTTTTTTTAATAGATAGAGTAATTCAAGAGGAAGGGTAATAAAACCGTGCAAAGCCGGGGCGGGTCGCTGGTTTATAATATAGTGTGATTGATTTGTAATCTGTCATACAGTGAGGACAGTGCGTAAAGATGAGAGGAAATACTACGAGGCCCTCATTCAGACGAGCATACAGCGTCTGATGCTGTACCCGTACCACTTGGCTGATATGATTGTCAAAGGTAAATTAAAACATCCTATCTACAACATAACTTCTTTACAGGCATTTAAAATCACTACATAGTAAAAAGCAAAGGTGCTCCCATCTCTCTGTCTGTCTATCCCTTATGCTTATATGAGGCTGACTCGCTAATAACACTAATTTACAAAGCTCTGTGGTATACTTCGTGTTATTATAATTATGATTTTTACTTGTAACATTACATTTAAGTTGGGAAAAAAAAAAACATTTAAACTGCGCAACAAAAAAAAACAGCATAACATCAGAATCAGTTTTCTGATGTTATGCTGTTTTTTTAATAGATACAGTGATTCAATAGGAAGGTGTATATTACACCCGGGCTAAGCCAGGGCGGGTCGCTAGTATGAAATATAAAAATATTTCTTTAGCAGCAAACATACAAAAGCTTAACCATAAACATGAAAACATGGGTATACATTTTAAATCTAGGCAAGTACATTAAGAACAAAAACAACATATTCCTATGTTATTTTTCTTTATTTGTTAGTCTAGTTATTCAATTCTTGTCCTTGATACGTCTACTTTTAACTACATAATCTGGTTTGAGGTAAACCAAACCACAAACATGGCATCAACATCGCAAATGTTTTACGCAATACAAGTTGAGAGCGAACGAAATGCGTTTTGTCTGTCTTATTTTGCAGACGTACCTACTGTACATTGAAGTAAATTATATGTGCAAAATTAAAAGAGCTGGACGATTTTCAAAGGTTTATTGAAAACAAGATAAATAAGTACATATACCTACGAAATAAACGCCTAGTCAGACGCTTTTATCGCGGTGCAGTCAATTATGAACAATTTAGTAGGTAGGGAGCGAAAATATGCCGGTTCACAACACAACACTTTTAAAACGCGCGTTTTTAAAATCACCTGATCCGAAACATTCGTACATACTTAAATGCCCGTTTCTAGGTATTAAAACGTACCCAGTACCCACCCATTGCCAACAACCTAATAAGATCTCAACTACATAAGAATAAGTTTCAAAATGATTTTTATATTGCAGGGCTAAGAATAACTCCGTTCATCTACTATATCGAAGTGGTAGCTCTTCTGATTGAGCTTGAAAAGAGCTATGACACGATGCCTAACTTCACTGCCGCTGATTGTAAGTCTTTAAAAGTGTCCACACTGAAGCCGGAGGTGTTTGCGGTGTGTGTGTAGGCTTTCATATGATTCAATAGAATACAACTCGCACGCCTTCGCCTCCGCTCCGCCTCCGTTTCAGTATGTGGAGACCTTCAAGGCTGACTTCGAATTCGAGAGAAGTCAGCGCTGACCCGAGAAAACCCAATGAATTGATTTGAAGTCAGTACAGTGGTGGGAGGTCAGCGCTGACTTGTATATTCGCAGAAGAAATATCGGGTCAGCACTGACTTATCTCGAGTTTTGAGTCAGTTACTTACCCAGTCTAAATCTGGCTTTGGTAATATTTCGTTGATTTGTTTCTTTTCTATGATTGTCTTTGTTAATTAATCTATGCCACTTTAGTAATTTTACGAACAGATACGGGTGTAATGTATTGTATATCAGTCATCTAGTACCCATAACACAAGCTCTGCTTAGCTTGGGGCTAGATTATGCTGTGTGGATTGTCCACCATTTATAAATGAAATACTTGGTTTACAAATGACATGAAAAATCAGCTTCGCTGATGTGGTACTAGGATGAAAGACTTATCTGAGATAAAACAGACAAAAATTAGCTTATCCGCTAACTGCGCCCCGCGGTTTCTTTCGCATGAATATGAAGTAGTAAGTAGCCTAATGTTTCAAACCGGGCCTAGAACTATGTCAATTCAAAATTTCAGCCCAATCCATTCAGTAGTTTTGGCGTGATTGATGAGGTAACAAACATCAAAATCCATCCATCCATCCAAACTTAGTATAAATGCGTATATTAATAATTAGTGTGATAAACAAAACCTTCAATTTATTTCCCAGGTCTTCGTCTCCTAGGAATAGGTAGAAACGAGTACCTAGAACTAGTCGCTAAATCCCGCTCACTCGGCCGACGCGGCCGCTTCAAGGCGATTCGGACCTTGTTACCTCGAGTGCCTCTCAACATACCCATGCAGCCCTGGTGGAGGCTCGAACTGGGATATGTGCTGGAGGAAGATGTTAAGGTAATTTGAACCTTATGTGAACTTCACTGCTGCTGATTGTAAGTCTTTAAAGCCTGATTTAGACAGGGTCAGTGACTGACCCGAGAAAAACCCAATGTAAATTGATTTGAATGAATTAATGAATTAACACTTTATTGTACCTTCTTGATCATCACTATCACTACATAGTATAAAACAAAGTCGCTTTCTCTGTCCCTATGTCCTTATGTCCCTTTGAATGCTTAAATCTTTGAAACTACGTAACGGATTTTGATGCGGTTTTTTTATTAGATAGAGTGATTCAAGACGAAGGTTTATACGTATAATAAAACCGTACGAAGCCGGGGCGGGTCGCTAGTAAAATATAATTTCACTTTGATAACAAAACTAAATATAGTTCGATTGATTCTCATGGTGCAAAATACTGTCGATGATCTCATTGAAATGCAATTTAGTTTTAATCAAAACTAAATTTAGAGACGGTTTGGTTCTCATGATACGTAATACTGGGATATAAGCTGGAGGAAGATGTTAAGGTAATTCCAACCTGTTGCAAACTAGATAGATCATAAAATGTAATGCATTTTGAGAACCAAACTGATTAAAACTAAATTTAGTTAGATTGGTTTTCATGGTGCAAAATACTGTCGATGATTTCATTCACATGCAATATCATAGAGGAAATGCTAAAGTAATTAGAATCTTCTTGAATGGTATATAAAGATCATAATCGCATGATTCTAGCTAGATTGTCGAAGTATTCTACTTTTTTACTTTTACTTTTTTAATTCCAACACATTATTCATTCAAATGGGTATGCACTAGTGGAAGATGTTACGGTAATTTGTATCTTTTCATAAAAACGATAGGGCTCATAATAAATAATATCGATGCTATCAAAGAAACACGACACCTAAATCCTAAACATAACAGATAACAATTACAGCTGCAATTTAAAAGCATCATTATCTACCATTGTATTGAATTTAAAGTGTGAAACTAACGCATGTCTCGCTCCCGCCCACGACAGCCGCTGAGTGAGAGCGAGAGGGCACTAATCGATCTACTCATCGACCGCGGTTCGCAAACTGCCGGCACGCTTGACTATAATACCGTGAAGACTTTGTACAGGTGAGATTTTACTTATGAATTTCTTGAATAATAGACATTGACTCATTAATAACACTTAATTTTCATTTAAACTAAAATTAAGCTAGCCATTAATGTATTGTTGACTAACGAAATAATAAAAAATCGAAAGAACGTCGAAGTTTCATAGAGAAAGTTACTTCCAAAGCAAAACAGGCCATTTTCAGCCTTAGTTGACTAACATTAAAATTTATATTGTACCTACGAAGTATGTATTAGGCTAAATTCGTAGCATGTGTTTATTTAAATAAAGAAAGAAAGAAAATACATTTATTTGGCCCTTTTACAAGAGAATAACAAAAGAATGAAAAAAATAATCCTGAGAAAGAAAAAAAACTGATAAAAAACTAAGGATGCGTTCACGAGCGGAACAGAATCGACCAATCAAGACTCAGTGGGGTCACGACTTCCTTTTTTTAATCAATGTGATTGGTCGATTACGCTGCTTGTCGCATCAATAGGAACACGCGAAACAATCCAAAAGCCAAATTGAGCCTTATCAAGCTAACAATAAACTTCAAATTCCAGACGCGGTCTCATCTACCTAGACGTTCCAATCACAGCAGCTGACAAAGTATCAGTACCACCGCTGAAAGGATTCGTTATGAACAGGATAGCTGGAGATTACTTCGAGACGCTTCTATACAAAGTGTTTGTTTCTATAGACGAGCATACAAGTGTCAGTGATCTAGCTGCGGTCTTACAGGTATGTGGCTTACTGCTGTCGGAATAGAACTTAGATTACAATAAAACATTCGTTATGAACAGAATAGCTGGAGATTACTTCGAGACGCTTCTATACAAAGTGTTTGTTTCTATAGATGAGCATACCAGTGTCAGCGATCTAGCTGCGGTCTAACAGGTATGTGGCTTACTGCTGTCGGAATAAAACTTAAATTACAATAAAAACATTCGTTATGAACAGGATAGCTGGAGATTACTTCGAGATACTTCTATACAAAGTGTTTGTTTCTATAGATGAGCATACCAGTGTCAGCGATCTAGCTGCGGTTTTACAAGTATGTGGCTTACTGCTGTCGGAATAAAACTTAGATTACAATAAAAACATTCGTTATGAACGGGATAGCTGGAGATTACTTCGAGACGCTTCTATACAAAGTGTTTGTTTCTATAGACGTCTGGGACTTTTACAGGGAATCCTCTTCATAAAACGTAGGGAACGTAGAGAGATTTGTCAACAGACCACAAAAAAAACAGGTTGTCTCATCGACTATTAATACGACGCGGGTCAAAAGATTGAAGCGAACTGAAAATCAATTATCTCATTATTTCTTATATTATTTTGATAATTATGTACCTATAGTATTAAATTTGACTTGTCTAAGTGCTTATTTTGAAGCCTAAAGAAATAAAGATATTGATTTACTGACTTGTCTTTTATGTGAGATATGCGATATTTTTTTTACTTTGTCCCCAGGTGGAATGCGAGCTAGTGAAACAAGCAGTGTCTCTGTACTGCCGGCTAGGATTCGCCAACAATCTGCAGCCGCCGCCGGTGGCGCCGCAGCACGCCTCGTGGCGGGAGGCCGTCACTACGCACACGCACCAACCGTTAGTATCAAGTAATGCGAGCTAGGTTCTATAATGCGAGCTAGTGAAACAAGCAGTGTCGCTGTACTGCCGGCTCGGGTTCGCCAACAATCTGCAGCCGCCGCCGGTGGCGCCGCAGCACGCCTCGTGGCGGGAGGCAGTCACTACGCACACGCACCAACCGTTAGTATCAAGTAATGCGAGCTAGGTTCTATAATGCGAGCTAGTGAAACAAGCAGTGTCGCTGTACTGCCGGCTCGGGTTCGCCAACAATCTGCAGCCGCCGCCGGTGGCGCCGCAGCACGCCTCGTGGCGGGAGGCAGTCACTACGCACACGCACCAACCGTTAGTATCAAGTAATGCGAGCTAGGTTCTATAATGCGAGCTAGTGAAACAAGCAGTGTCGCTGTACTGCCGGCTCGGGTTCGCCAACAATCTGCAGCCGCCGCCGGTGGCGCCGCAGCACGCCTCGTGGCGGGAGGCAGTCACTACGCACACGCACCAACCGTTAGTATCAAGTAATGCGAGCTAGGTTCTATAATGCGAGCTAGTGAAACAAGCAGTGTCGCTGTACTGCCGGCTCGGGTTCGCCAACAATCTGCAGCCGCCGCCGGTGGCGCCGCAGCACGCCTCGTGGCGGGAGGCAGTCACTACGCACACGCACCAACCGTTAGTATCAAGTAATGCGAGCTAGGTTCTATAATGCGAGCTAGTGAAACAAGCAGTGTCGCTGTACTGCCGGCTCGGGTTCGCCAACAATCTGCAGCCGCCGCCGGTGGCGCCGCAGCACGCCTCGTGGCGGGAGGCCGTCACTACGCACACGCACCAACCGTTAGTATCAAGTAATGCGAGCTAGGTTCTATAATGCGAGCTAGTGAAACAAGCAGTGTCGCTGTACTGCCGGCTCGGGTTCGCCAACAATCTGCAGCCGCCGCCGGTGGCGCCGCAGCACGCCTCGTGGCGGGAGGCCGTCACTACGCACACGCACCAACCGTTAGTATCAAGTAATGCGAGCTAGGTTCTATAATGCGAGCTAGTGAAACAAGCAGTGTCGCTGTACTGCCGGCTCGGGTTCGCTAACAAAATGAAAAATATCTATGTTGTATAATTGGTTTGGTTTGGATGGCTTAAGTGTACTGAATATATAATATACAGTAGTTTAAAGTATAGTACACTAGTTAAGTTTACTTGTTTAGATTTTACTTCAACTCAATTCAATACTTAGATTCAATTTTAAAGACACAGAACATTGATTACCCATATGCGGAAACTGTTAGGCTTAAGTTACCGCTATTAGGCTTTCGTCTATCTAATATTTTCTATAATCCTTGTCAATTTATCCGAAGTAATTCCCCTCAGCAGCTTTGCAAATAATCGATCAAACAAAATCATACCTTGTTTCCTACTGACATTAAGGTTGTTTTGTATATTTCAGTTACAGTCAAATATCACCTCTAACGCCTACGTTTGAGCAGAGCTTAGACGAAGACGCGATACAAATGGAACCTGTTCTTCTCACGCAAACGCCGTCCACGTCCAAACAGGTGAGGGAATATCCACCTTATTCAGTTGTTGTTAAAGATCATAATATATAATAAATAACTTATACGAGCTTGCTCTATCTATGCCAAAAGGACATCGACTATTCTTGGGATTCTATTCTTCCTTTATCTATCTTTATCTTCTATTCATCGTTTCGTGTTTTCTATGTAAAGTAAAAAATATCTATGTAATGTATTGTATTAAGTATATTAGTTATCCAGTACCCATAACTCTGCTTAGATTGGGGCTAAATGATGCTGTGTGGATTGTCCAGCATTATTTATTTATTTCCTCATGATGATGATGATTTATTTATTCATATTGCTTGCAGAGCGACCACGAACCGTATGAAATGTCATCAAACAATGGTGGACAAAGAGTAGCTGTGCTATTCGATTCAACGCTAGCCGCCTATTTAATGATGGGAAATCTTTCACCTGTAAGTATAACTATTCTATAATCTACTAACTATCTACTAATCTACTCAACCTCATTATAAAATCATCATCGTCATCATCATCATCATCATCATCATCAGCCTATAGGTATTAGTCCACTGCTGGCAGATGTTGGATGCGGCAAGCTAAAGACAGGGCGCTATGGCGCTCATAAGGGGAGGCCTATGTCCATTATAAAAGGCTAAGCTAAATTATTAAAAATGATTTATAAGTAAGTTCTTCGTTAAGTTTTTATTAAAAAAAATTGTTGCTCTGTAAAACAAAGTTTTTATTGTAGGTGAGGTGATACAATAAACGAAAAAAATACTCGCTTAACTCGCTTTAGGGATAAAAAAAAAACCTGTAATGATGTAATGCTGTTTTTTCAAATAAATAAATAAATGAACACAAACTTATTTAAACACCTGTAAAGCAAAGTAACAATTATGTTTAATGAAATGATAATGATGATAATGAAATGTCAATGTCAGAGAGACGTCTGATATGGCCACTCAAAAAGGGTATAATAAAGAACACTTTTTGTTATTATTATTTTCCGTATCATATATTTTTATTTTATGATGTAGATCTGTGATTTTTTTTTTAGTTTAATTTGTCCATTTTTATGAACAGGCTAAAGCCATATTACAGCCATATTGCCTTGTCTGATGTTTATTTTATATTCTTAAATATTTTGTGTAAAGTTACACGTTTTTACTGATCAGCCATCTTTCTGGAAGTCCTGTAGATCTGTGAATAAACGAGAGCTGTCAGACGTCTCTCTGACATTGACATTTCATACTCCAAACAAAACATCAATTCAATAGATGGAATAGGTATTCTGCCTTTACAACAAATCACTTATGAAACGTGTTCTTTAGGATCTCAAAAGCCATGCAGTGACTTTGTTCGAAGTTGGAAAGCTGTGCGACGAAAGCTTGGACAGCCTGCTTATGGAGTTAGATAAGGTAACATAAATTGTATATATCCTTTATAACCTGTATATTATTTAACATAATATTAACCAATATGTACATAGTTTAAAAAGACTACGATTGAAAAAATAAGGGTAGCAAGCGTCCGTAAAATCTCACAAAACTGTTCAAAAACTAAAATCGAGTTTGTATGTATGTAAAACAGTTTCGCGTTTTTTGTTAAGATGAAGTATTGATCCAAGGTTATTTTAGGTCGTAGCTGACCCAGAAATAGAAGGCGAAGCTAGAAGGTACCTAGCGGCAGCTGCCTGCCTACGAATAGCGCTACGGTCTCTGAGACCGAAACTAAGGCCGTTGGACTTACTGCGGTGTGAGGCGTTACATGCCTTGGGAGCGCCTGCCAGGACGAGACTTCTTACTACTAAGTACAGGTGAGATTACAAGACTATTATGATAGAAATACGGTCTCTGAGATCTAATAATATAATAATAATAAAGTCATTTATTTCGGACAACATTAGAACAAGTAAAAAGAACATTTATAACTTATTCTACAGTCCACATCAGTACCTTAAAACTAAAATACGTAATCAATAATAAAAACCACATGTACATGCCTTGGGTTGGGAGCGCCTGCCGGTACCTGACTTCTCAGTGGAATGGAGTTGCGGTCTCTGAGACCTAACTAAATCCTCTAGCTAGACCTACTGAGTTGTGAGCGCCTGCCAGGACCAAACTACTCGTGATGATTTTTATAGACTTCAAATTGAGTTACGGTCTCTGAGACCTTCTTAGTGCTCTTGACTCCATAATCACTTGGTCGATCCTATATTAATCTGTCACAGACTAGCGATATCAAAGACTTGAGTTACGGTCTCTGAGACCTTATTAGTTCTCTTGTCTTTCTCCATGGTTACATGGTCGGTCCTATTGTTTGTTACAGACTAGCGATATCGACAGCCCCGCTGTGTCGCGAGGCGCGCGCCGGGCTGGCCGCGTCCGCGTTGCCTCACATTGGCCCGGCGCCCGGCGAGGCGGCCACGCCGTGGATGCGCCTCTATCTGTACCACGTCGCGGGCTATGGACCGCCTACACTACTGCTGACTAAAGGTATGTCACTGTCATCTTTGACGACCGCTGTGTCGCGAGGCGCGCGCCGGGCTTGCACAGTTTTATTATACGTATAAACCTTCGAATCATTCTATATATTAAAAAACCGCATCAAAATCAGTTGCGTAGTTTTAAAGATTTAAGCATTCAAAGGGACATAGGGATATAGGGACATATCCTTATGTCCCTATATCCCTATGTCAGTGTGCCCTATGTGTGTGGACAGAGAAAGCGACTTTATTTTATACTATGAAGTGCTGATATTGTTGACTTGTAACTTGGTGTTTTGAATAAATTGTATTGTATTGTATCTCCCAGGAAGTTTCCTCCGCGGAGTTCCTCGCCTCCTGCTGGGCTACTCGCGGCTGTCTGTGTGGTGGTGGGGCGCGGAGGCGAGCGGCGAGGGGAGCGGGGCGCTGCCCGCCGCCGCGGCTCTGGCTGCCGCCAACACGGCGCTGCGGCGCGGACCCGTGCTGCTCCAGGCGGCGGGCGTGCGGCAGCCGCGCGACGTGCGGCACGTGCCCTTCCCTCCGCCGGCCGCTGATGCAGGTGAGAGCTCGGCTGTCTCCGCCGCCGGTCGGCTGCTCTCGGGCCCGAAGCTGTGAGAAATGAGCCACTCGGGTGACTCAAGACTCTACAAATCCTACGCACATTGTCCCGTACACTCTCCCCCTTCTGGGGCATGCCACATCACATCACAGACTTCATTGCCGGGCTGCTCCTCCCCAGCTCCGTACTGCTCTGTGCCCCCCCCGTCCCTCATCGAAAGTGAGCGGCTCATTTCTCACAGCTTCGGGCCCACAAAGTAACCAAGACAACCAAAGTAGCTGGGCTTTAGTGTCAATAACCATGATAGAATTAAAAGTGTTAGCTGGGCTTTGTAATAATGACACCGTCGAGTGTCTTAGGTATTCTTACGGCTACTCTAGATTGAGTCAAATAACCAAATTTATCTCCAAAATACTCTCGAACTAAATAAAACTACTCCTACCCAATTTAGATGTTGATTTTAGTAACATTTATTGGTTTAATTATGTTGTCAGAGAGCCAAGTACTATGGACGCGGCACGCCGGCTTGCGGAGGCTGCTCCAGAGACTGCGTCTGTCGCGCAGCGCCGGATACGTGACGCTGGCGGACATCGGCGTGCCGGACCTCGGCTGTGCGAAGCCGCCGGCTAACGTACAGCTAGGTACGTACGTACACTGTGGATCAACATCATCAGCCTATATTGGTCCACTGCTGGTCATAGGCCTCCCCTAATGAGCGCCATATCTTTCGCAGATCAAACAGATCCGTTTATTTGTATACTATGAATGCCTATACATATTTATTATATATATCATACATATTTATTTATAAACATGTACTTAATTCAGTCATTACGTGCACTTCACACACAATAAAAGTGAGTAGCTTACTTTGGGGCTAGATAGTGCTGTGTGGTTTGTCCAGCATTATTTATTTATTTATAATTCTATAGCATAATGCAAATATTTTTCAAAAACAAATCAAGTTAATTTACTTAGTTACATACAAATAAGTTCACTGAAATTTAAAATTAATAATTTGTCATAGTATATAAAAATAAATTAATAATAAACTAAATTCAAACTAATTACAATAAAAATAAACAAATGTTTATTTAAAAAAAAACATAGAGACGTAGTTGTGTTAAGTTTAATCACACATTTACACACGAAAATATCTTTTATAAGTAACATAATCAATAAACATATTTCCAGTGGCACCAAGAAAACGAAAAGAAACCTGCGGCATCGCAAAACCTGTGACACCCGATGACAAGTGTCGCCTCCAATCGCCCATAGAATCGCACTTCGCTGTGACCCCGACTACGGACAGCAAGAACAGCTCGCCAGCGAACGGCTTCACCAGCGTCGAGTCCACACAACTCATGTGCGAGGAACTAGACAACCTAGCGCTCGACGATACCAACTCTATCGTACACAGCAAAGAGTCCATTATCGATGAACTCGTCCCCATACACTCGTCTTCGACCAGCATCGACGATAAAAGCGACGCTAAATCCCGCATTTCATTTGAAGAATTACCCTCTAATACAAGCTTGAATGAAATCACTCCTGTGCATAAGTTTGGAGATAAGTCGCTCAACCAGTTGAGCGACTTGTTGAGCCCTGCGGAGGAGTCTATATCGATGTTCACTCAGTTGTCGGATAAGTTGGCGGAGATGTCGACGGAAGATAGCGGGGTCGATACGGCGCATAATGCTTCGGATGATGAGGCTTGTCGGCCGGAGGTGGGTGTTTTGAACTCTATTACTTTTTCTTTAAGGTCTAGATTATGCTGTGTGAAAATTCCTTTAGAAGCAATGCGATTCTATTTCTGAGACATATAAGCTAGTTGAGAGGCCTAGGTGTATTTAAAACGATGAAGTGAGTTTTCTGTCTTGTTGACAGTTATGGTTTGCTAGTAGAAATTGTGAAATGAAACATAGTAGTTTAATATGATGTATTTTATAAAAAATAACAACTGACTTCCAATTGTACACATTATTAAGGATAAATTTAAATGGGGCTACACAAAAAACAATAGCTTTCAAATAAAATAATAGTTTCATCAAAATCTGTCCATCCATAAAAAAGTTATAATTAGCATTATCAAAAATCAACTTTATTTATTCTTTTTCAAAATAAGCATTCAGACAAGTGGAATTTTAAGCTTTAAATAATTATCAGAATAATATGTATAAGAAATAAGGTGTTTATTGATTTTTTCTTCATTAAAAATATTTGACTACTATTCGAAGAAAAACTTGACGTCGACTTGAGGAACTCCATATTTTTTGAAGTTGATTAAAATGAGATTAAATTATTTTTATCACTACATAGTATAAAACGAAGTCGCTTTCTCTGTCCCTATATCCCTAGTATGTCCATTTGTATGCTTAAATCTTTAAAACTACGCAACGGATTTTGTCGCGTTTTTTTTTATAGATAGAGTGATTCAAGAGGATGTTTATAAGTATAATAAAACTGTGCGAAGCCGGGGCGGGTCGCTAGTAAAATATAATATTAAATATAATATTCGTATTTGTTTCAGAAATGGACAGTACTAGACCTACAGTTTGGGATACCTCTGTTTGACGAGGCGATGTGCGAAAGTATTTGTAACTGCATCGTCGAAAGGATAGCTAAGCCTGATTTGTAAGTATTCTGAAATCGACCTTACCACCTTACACTAGAGCTCATTTGATCAGCACCTCCATTCTTTTACCGTTCTAATCGAAGTTATATTTTTATTTATTTATTTATTACTTCGGCTCGTTTAACAGAATCAGTTCAGATTAATCATGTTTTATTAAAAACCAACCTTAGCGTCTCGAATTTACAGTAGCATTTATGTTGATTTGTTCCAGATTGGACAAAGTGAAAGAGGACAATGAATTTATATGCGACGATGTTTTGAAGTTTGTTTCACAATGTCAAGTAAGTATTTTATTTATCTTAGATTTTATAACTTTTTTACAAAATGTTTATGTTGGTCGACTAAGTAACAAAAAACTTAATAATAAACAAAAAGAACACTTCTAGAATGAACAAAAAAAAATACATCAAATAAAATAAAGGTATTGGTATGGCCTTTATAAATGCTACAAGCATTACTACACACCTATGTAAGCAATTTTGAGTCTGTTTAAGGGTTCTGTAGTACCATTACCTAACAAGACAAAGGTTTCTTGTGCTTTACTTTACCTTAAAAAGTACTAATAAAATTGAGAGCACCTGACGTCACGCCCTGGGACATTTTATACAATGACGTGACGTCACAAACCTTGTTCTTCTCAAGTTTAATGCGCTATATCTTGGTCATTTTCTGTTTGATTGATGAAAGAAAAAATACGTGTCCAATATTTTTCGAAATTGTAACTGATGGACTAATCAGAATAATATTTTTCTTACCCAGGCACCTACCCTATTATAAATAAACACCTGTATGCATCAAGATGATCTAATATATTTATTTATTTATTTATCTAATTTTTCAGTACTATCCTGGAGAAGACATGGGAATAGTAAAACGCGGCACTCTAGTTCCCCTGCCAAGGAAAAATCTAGCATTCGAAAATGGAAGGATAACAGAGTGGATTGGCAAATAGCGCCGTCCTACTCCCACCCGCCTTTAGCACGTAGCGATAGAAAGAGATACAACTTATAGTGTATGTTGCGAGCTTCATTAGTAAATGAATAGTTCGCGTTTAGTTATTCTGTTTTATTTTGAACTTTATTTATATCACTGTTGATAAAGTTGTTTTGTTGGATTCGCTATAAATGCCTGCCATATTGAATTAGCGTTAGCCAATCACTGGAGTTTTATGAAAGAAACAATTTCAGTTTGACCAATCAGAAGCTATTTGAACTCATGTCCCTAAGGTGATGGCACTTTACTAGCAATATTTGGTTTTAATTTATCTGTTATTATCTGCTAATACCCAAAGAACTAAATATTTTACAGTTTAGTCGATATTAAGTTAACAGTAAGTCAGGATTTTGTAATGTCAAAAAACTTTGTTACAACAGTACCTTGCTCTTAAACTTTTCCATTCCACTTATTAAGGAATATGAAAGAAGTACCCATATCAATTAATCATATATGGATATAGAAAAAAATAAGAAAAATTAAAAAATGTTTAAAAAGAAGCAACTTGGGTTACTTTCTCTTGGTTTTATCTGACTAGAAGGGGTTTCGATGGTCGTTCGCATCGCAATTCAGGAGGGCTATTCTAAACCAGGTTTCCGACTCGAAGATTCGATATCGGATAAATATCGTAAAAGTTACCCACAAATCAGAGCATTCTCTACCCATGTTACATTAAAACTTCTATTTCACATGTATTTCGCGCGAATCGTTATCGTATTCAGAGTTTGCGACTTGGAAATCTGATTTTAGAATATGCCTGCTGTGAGATAGTGATAATAAAAAAATGTAAACATGTTATAAATGCTAGGTGTGTATCACAAAACTACTTAAACTTTACTAATTTACTGTTTATTCTTAGAAAGTAAACGCGAATTATTATGTAAAGGAATATGCCCACTGATCAGCCACGCACACTTACGTTAACGTAAAAAATATGCTAGGCTGATTTAGGTTAGCTACATTCCTTTGGTTTTAATACCAGTGACAGATTTTTACTTACAATTATTATTTAACATACAAAATTACCTATGTCGCCAGTATTTTATTTACTTTGTTGTTTTTTGTCCAGGAATAGCGTTTTGCATAGGAAAATGTTAATCTGGGCATATCTAAGATATTTAATTTTTGTTAAAGATTATAGTTTTTTATATTATGATAAATTAGTCAAGTAAACTTTGTGTCATAAACCTGATTCCAGTGATCTGTGTAAATTACTTATGAAAATTCAGCTCTGTTAAATGTCTCTTGTCAAAAAAAGTTAGGATTTTAAACACTTGACAGTGACGCCGACATTATTTACTTTGATCGAATTGTAACTTGAAGGGGCACGCAGTTATTTGGTCTCTAAGAACTACATGTCACACATACGTTAAAGTACTGCAAAAGAGCTGTATTTCCAAAATCTCGGGCTTCCCTGCACTTCCTTATTCAATGAGATATTTTCTATGTAACATTCATTCATTCATTCCTGCATTCTCCGTTCCGTTTCGATGGACGTTTACCTTTACTTTTGTCATCAGGCTGGATGCTGGCAGGCTTTTAATTGTAGTTCTGTCTTAAATATAAAAGGTACAAATTTGATGTGGGGTTCCTACAATGATTGAGATTATGATCCATTCCTTTTATTCCTAGTAGTAGGTACCTATTAATAAATATTGTAATATAAGATATGAATATATTTGTAAATAAAATAATGAAATGAAGACGCTGTTTTTTTGTGGTCTCATGTAGGAATTAACAAGCAAGAACAATAATACTAACAAGCATATTATGGACGGGCGTGTATACGAACATTACAGACATGTTCAGGACCCCTGTGGGCAGGGTCTTCCTCCAGCATGGTCTTGCATCCGACGTTCTCGTGCGAAAAGGGGAGAGTCCGTTAGCTATACTTATAATGTTCGTGTCCAGCCAGCCAGAGTAGTCCGTTTCGCACGGTAGTAGCCCGTAGGTAGGTTTTCGCTCAAGCTTGTCAACAAACTCCTATAAAGGTATTTGCAAGTCACGTCATCACGTGCGATTACTATATTTATTTATTAATATTCTACAGAATACATCCGACAGAGAACCAAAGTTATCGACATAGCTCAAAGAATTAGCAAGCTGTAGTGGCAATGGGCCGGACATATCTCGCGAACAACCGACAACCGTTGGGGTAAACGTGTTCTTGAGTGGAGACCGCGACTCGGTAAACGTAGTGTAGGACGCCCTCCGGCCAGGTGGGATGACGATCTGCGAAAGACTGCTGGCAGATGCTGGATGCGTCAAGCTAGAAGACAGGGCGCTATGGCGCTCGTTGGGGGAGGCCTATGTCCAGCAGTGGACTAATATAGGTTGATATTGATGACGATGAATGTTAATATTCTAAGCCTATGTCCAGCCGTGGACTAATATAATATGATGATGATGATTATCTTGATTCGTAGTCTGTAGCTACCTATCTATTGTAAAAAGTTAACACGACTGTCATTGTCTAACGTCAGTTGCGTCAGCCGATCAGTCAAATTCATTCCAACATTCATTTTTGTTTTGATTGAAAGTTCGATAGCTCAATTTTATATTGTCACCGCATTCGGCGTGATTTATTTATTGAAAAGTTACTGCTAGTGTGTGCAAAATTGCATTCCACGGTGACTCTGAGGAAAGTACACGATACACAGATGGATGTGGATCCATTCGCGCTGGAGGCGTACAGCGGCGAAGTCTCCAGATTGCCGCTGATCGACGAGTCCACCGCACTCGGCCTGCAAGCCCCCAAGGATAGGTAACCACCCTTTGTTTACCCAGTGAATACACTATATCGCTGCTTTCGGCTCAGTTTTACCCATTCTAACACGCTTTCTTCACACCTGTCTTCCGAATTTGGTCACAACCGGTATTTCTAAAAAGTTCTATGTATTCACCCACGCAACTGTTCCGGAACATAACTAATGGTTTTCGTAAGTTTTTTGTCTGCTAATTCTTTCCTATTAGTCATGCTTGAACTGACCTTTTATGGCAGAGAGATAAAAATATTAATAAGTGACCAATGTTTTATACACTAGATAATTACAAGTCTATATCATGATTGGAACTTAGCATATTGATTTTAATTGCTTGTTGAAAGGCCAAGTTGCAGGCAATATGGTTTTAGGTCACTGAACACCATGAATAATGTCTTGACATTTTAGCTGCATTTAAACTAATGTGATCCTCCCCATTTACTAACTAACTAATCTTTAGTTAGTTAGTAAATGGGGTCCAGCTTCGGCCCTTGCAATTACTAACATTTATATTGGCCGCAAGGGACCAAGTTACAAAAACATAGTATTCATCAGTTATTTATTAGGATGTTATGATTTGTTGGTGGTAGTGTGCAAAGTAAGCTTAAACAGTGTCAAGATCTATAAGGTCGAGCGGGGCTATTTCGACTAAAAAAACACTGACTTAAACTTCAAAAGTTAGTACTCTCGTTTGTGATAACGATAGGGTAGATTGGATGAATGTATTATTAAAAGCCTTCATTTGAGATCATTTTTCACTTATCACTTAGACAAAATACCTATTTTGTATGTTCAAAAGAACGAAGTTTCTCAAACAAGGCAGAAATAGTTGTAATTACCCCTCGGCGGGGTAATTCCAACTATGGCACATATTACATCCTGCTAATGCGAATATTGCGATAAAATTTTCTGCTGGACTATAATAATGGCATCTTTCAATGAAATTTGTATTTTACAACTGCGTAAGAAGGCTCGGTGTTGCAAAAAAACACTTTAACCGTTTTGGAGGGGTAATTTCAACTATTTTTCATAGATATAGGGCTGCGCGGTGCGCCGCCTAAGTCGATCAACGTAGTCGATAAATTGGATCAAACTAAAATAACTAAATATAAACATTTGCTAGCCCTTACCTACTGAACAAGAAATGAAAAGACGTTTCTTACGTATTTAAATTAAATTTTAACAAATAATAAAACTAAAAATAATAGTAAATAGTTAAAAACGTTTTTCTTTTTATTTAACTACCTCAAAGAGGTGTGCAAAAAACTCTGAAATTTTTAGGTCTTCGATACCTATTGTTCTGCATTTGACAAATAATTTACTACGAGGGCGAAGCCAGGGGGCGCTGCTATTTATAAAAAAATATCGATATATGGGACATCACTAGTGTTTTTCAACACCATACAAAACTAAGAGGGGTAATTACAACTTGAGGTTAGTTGGAATTACCCCACTTAACTATTTTGGCGGGGTAATTAAAACTGTTCAAAAATCTCTCTAAAAACGTATTTTTTCACAGAACAAATAAATGAATAACAACTAATAGTTTATATTTCCTTCACTGGCAATGTATTATCCAGAAAACAAGTGTTCAAAACACAACTTTTGAAGAAAAATGTAACGAGCGTCTTGACTGTCACTGTTGCGCAAAATGACGTTTGAGAAAAAGCGCCTATAAGTAAGACAGTTTATGCCTTAGAAGGGCCATCTATGAAGTATTGTCAAATTTACCTGTTCACCTACTTGGATCTAGATGGCGTTTTGAGTAAATATAAGTGAAATAAAAGTTATTGTCATTAGTTGGAATAACCCCATAGTTGGAATTGCCCCGCTTGATGTTACCAGGGCCAGATGCAACAAATATTTTCAACAAGCAAAGTCTTGTATTATCGGTATTTATCACATACCGATAATAAAAGCTCATTGATATGTGATAAAGACTGATAATACACACTTGGCTTTGCTTAGCTTGGGGCTGTGTTAATTTTCCAGCATTATTTATTAATATATTTTTATTATCTCTGCAATATATTTCTATTTAGTTAATTGGCCTTGTATAAGAGTCTATATACATAATCACACCTTTGGAGTCAAAATATAATTGTTTCAACAATAAGAAGTACAACGCTTTCGTCACACTAAAAAGTAGCCTATGTTCTTTCTCAGGCTCTGGATTATCTCTGTATCAAATTTTATTTAATTCTGTTCAGTAATTTAGGTGTGAAAATCTAACAAGACATACTTTACTTTCGAGTTTATAATACTAGTAGGGAGAGATTAATGCTGAATTGTCTCTAATCTCAAACGATAAGAAAATGTATGTTTGTTTTTACCTTTTATTTTGTTCAGGCGTTTATCTTATATCTTATCCTGCAGGAAACACAAGTTACAAAGTTCTGTAGTATTTTTGCCGACCAATAAAATAATCAATACACAGAGAACTGAGATAAGGCTATTTATAAATAAATGCCATTTCAATCTTCTTAAAACACAGTTGAAATTGAATACCATGATAATAAGTTATTAGTTATTACTTATAAATTTATCATTTTGCCAATTAATTGTCTGTTTTATTTGTCCAACATTAGAGTCCAGTCTATCTTAAACAAACAAAGGTCAACATAACAAAGGTCTCTGTGAAAAGTCAAAATGCCACAGTGATACCAACTAAGGCCATAAATTGCCGATTTAGCGAAATCAGATGCGACAGTCTTAATTATCATTATATATTTTTAGTTACTTTGACTGAATTATATTCGGCAACATTGCAGCGCATTTTGATTTGACGACAGTACCGGTATATTCTCTAACGTAAAACTAACACAAACAGTCAGTTGTTTTCGTATTTTCAATATGAAATTGGACACTTATAATAGGTGAGAAGTGAGTAGGAGATCACACTCAGAAATTCAAAATCTAAATAAAAAAGAGTCTGAATCGGTAACTAAAGCCGCTCACTGAACTTAGAATAACTCCAGTAATTGACTCGCGTGCTTTAACCGATACTATCAATTGAATCTAATAATAATAATAATAAATGTTTTTATTCATCAATAAAAGATACATAGTCTTAACAATAATTGAAAACACCTTTTAAGTATTATGTGAATACTTGTGATAGGTGTGTTCGCTCTTCCACGTTTTACATTATGACATGTATAAAATTTTGTAGGTGTAACATTTTTACAGAAAAACATAGCAAAATTTTAAAAGTTATTGAACGTAAAATATATTAAGTACAACTCAATTTGAGGGTAGGACACAATATGACGCCTCTAGCAACATGTTTTAACTATTAGCGTATGGTCCAAGGTAAAAAAGCTTGGCGTAATTATTCAAATAATTTTTATGAATCCTAATAAAATTATGTAAATTGTTATGATATTTATATTTATGAAATTAATGAATTTAATGAAATTTATGAATATAATACATTCACTTTCAAATTCTAAATCGGTAAGAATAAAATAAAAATAAGAATCTATACATAATTAACTAACATAAATCTAACTTAATCAGTGTGGCTTATAGAGTTATCGTCTATAGAATAAGTGGCGGGAAATAACTAAAATATAAGTGCAATTATGAACAAGATAGCGTGGGGAACAGAGCTTGGGTCACAGAATGTTTACAATTCAAATTGTATTTAACTAAATTTAAATAATTGTACTTATTCACCGTTTTCTAACGATAAAAGTTTATTTATTTATTACTAGCTTCACTTGCGTAAAATTTTCTTAAAAAAATATTATACAAAATTGGTACTTACCAAAATCCAAAATCGGTATAAATAATGGTACAAAATTGGTGATTTACGATTATTAATCCAACACTGTATAGGAATGCTATTTAGAAAACATAATGAGAAAATTCTTTGTAGCTGTATTATAAATTTGGCACTTCAAAGAGTGGATCAGGTTTAACTTTTAATAAATTCAAAAAATGCCCAATTACTCCAAAACCGTGACACTTTTACTGGATACAAATTAACATTTTCCAAACACCTGCAATGCCCCCCAACCGTGGGTAAAAGATTATCCACTCATTACCACTCATACACCTCATTGCCACAGCTTGTATAAATAAAAAAAAAGTCATTGGTGTTATTATCTTCTCCTCAGATTGATATCAGTACTGGACCAGGTGGAGATGCGGGTGGAACGGCTCCGGCGCGACACAGTCCGGATTGTGGAAGAGAGGGACTCCCTGCTCTCCACTCTGGACAGCGTGAAGCATTCCGAACTGCTCTCCGATATATCCGAATGTAAGTTCAGTTCGTTATGAGTGGAGACCGCGTCTCGGCAAACGTAGAAATCCTCTGGTTATAACTTTTAAAACTGTCAGGGTTTCCAACACTAAAGTCATTTAACTCGTGATATTTACCACGATTTGATCTTCCGGTTAGGTGGCATGACGATAAGCGCGAATACTGCAGGTTTATCAGTATGCGGCAAGCTGAAGACGGGGTGACGACGCTATGGTGTTTATTAGGGGAGGCCTATGTCCAGCAGTTGACTAATTAGGTTGATTATGCTGACTACTATAACTGCAACCAAAAGTGTGTCATCTTCGATAAGAGAAGTCGTAGGTCCGATAATAACTCGAATTCTGTTGCAGGCGATAAGGACGACATCCAGCGGTACGCGGACCGTATCCTTGCGCGGGCGATGACAGTGGAGGTGGCTGTCAGGACGGACCGGGATCCCTCCCAGGAGGAGGCTCTGCATCAGGTACGTTACATAACAACACGATACAACACGAGGCACGCACAGCTGAGAGCTCTGCCAAGACGACTGGAGAAGACGTCCAAGTTGCAGCACGTGATGGGGACGGCTGTTTACAACCGACTCCCAACTGCTATCACCAGTGCACAATCCACACAGTCCTTTAAAGTTAAAAAAGTGGTTGATAGGCCAATCATTTTATAATTTTAATGAATATCTGACTTTAAAATGCTATTAAATTTATTTTAAATTATTACTATGTTCTAATTACCTAAGTAAGTAATAATGTATGTAGTTATACATAATTTTAAAAATAATTATTTAATTTTTGACTATGAATGACTATTTTTGAATATGTTACAACATATTTAAGTTATAAATAAATGAACTATGAACTAACTAGCTCTACATCCACCGGTTCGCAGTGCAAACAGTCTTGAGATATCAACTGATCCATATCAATACCAGTCGTCGCGTCCCCGAGACACTGGCATTACCACGCTGTCAATGCTGAAGCGCTGCGCCAGATACTCGCCAGCTCTCGGGTCACGCGTCTTTTTAAAGGGTACTACAGTATATTGTTCTTTCAGGTGAACATGTACATAGACCAGCTAGTGATATCGGTGCAAGACGACGGCTGCACGGCGCACGCGCGCTGCCTCACCTATATGAACGCATGCACCAGCCAACCAGATCCTAACACGGGTAAAATATCTCTACTTTTTTCTATTCCTGGATTGTATTTTTCGTAGTTAATAAAGGTTTTCGTTCTCTACTATACTTTTCAGTATATTTATTAACTAGCGAC
Source organism: Eupithecia centaureata (assembly GCA_944547425.1). Classification (NCBI taxonomy): domain Eukaryota; kingdom Metazoa; phylum Arthropoda; class Insecta; order Lepidoptera; family Geometridae; genus Eupithecia; species Eupithecia centaureata. The sequence goes on from OX155691.1 coordinate 12,681,497, forward strand.
CCGTCTTGGCTTCACACGGTTTTATTATACGTAAAAACCTTCCTCTTGAATCACTATCTATTAAAAACCGCATCAAAATCCGTTGCGTAGTTTTAAAGATTTAAGCGTTCAAAGGGACATAGGGACAGAGAAAGCGACTTTGTTTTTTACTATGTAGTAATAAATAAAAATAGGGTTCAGGGTGTTTTCTATGAATTATAAAAAATGTCTATGTATGTAGTATTCAGTATGTCAGTCACTAGTATGTAACTAGTACCCTTAACAGACAGAAGCTCTGCTTAGCTTGGGGCTCGATAATGCTGTGTGGAATGATGGATTCAGTTTCATCTAGCCGATTTTATATGAATAAAATTTTTGATTAATAATTTAATTGTTTCTGAAGTTTATTATGATATAGAATATTAAAATCTGTTTAAAAACAGATTTCAAATTACTATGTACTAAAAATTATGTTGAACAATTGAAATAAATTATTTTCACGATAATTTTGATTAATAAATTAATCAAAATTATCGTGAAAATAATTTAACAACGGGAACGGTAACAACGGGAAATTTACCATGATTTTTATTATTATACATATAAAACAACCAGAACCCCGGAACAAATATATGCAGATCGCACAAAAAAATGTTCCAAGGCGGGAATCGTCTGTCGTCATAATACGAGTACTCCAATATTAGTATGATTAATATGATATCAAATTCCAGGCACCTACGCCAATATTAATGTCATAAATCTGATTTTAATTTCCAGGCACCGACAAGAACTTCGAGACCGCCATCCTAGGCTGCACCCTCGACGATCAGAAGCGCGTCAAGAAACGTCTCCAAGGACTACTCGACTACTTCGCCAAGCTCAACGTCACCACTTGCACGTGATCACCGCGTACTATCGTTATGTAGCTATTGTACTGCAGTCAGGGCTTGATACCGGTACCAATAATACCGGTACTTTTACGGTAGTAACGGTACTTTCATTTCGTTAAATTCGAGTATCGATACTTTGAAGTACCGGTACCGGTATTCTAAGCGGTTCTCACGTCGTCTCGTTCGTTTTTTCTAATCAGTATTCTCTCTCGCTTGCACAAAATAAAATTGTTGAAAAGTACCGATACTTTACGAGCATAATTTCGGTAATTATACCGATACTTATAGAAAATACCGATACTTTAGTACCGGTACTAATGATAGTACCGATACCACACTAAGTTCAATTATACCTCAAAAAGTACCGGTGTAATTTGTATCGATACCAAAGAAGTACCGGTACCATCTCATGGTCTGTCGTACCGGTATTTATAAATACCGGTATTCCAAGCCCTGACTGCAGTTATTGTACTATTGTAGTGTAGCTTTTGTACTATCGTATTGTAGCTATTTACTATCGTACTGTAGCTATTGTACTATCGTACTGTAGCTATTGTACTATCTTACTGTAGCTATTGTATTATGGTACTGTAGTTATTGTATTATGGTACTGCGGCTATTGTACTATCGTACTGTAGCTATTGTACTATCGTACTGTAGCTATTATATAGGGTAGCGGCCTCGGCGGGGCTTACCTTTTGGATCTAACACATTAGGGCCGGCTTACACGCGGTTGGCGATACCTTTGAAACCCTTTATTTATTTGTCGATTGTGGATGATCTTAAATTTAACTTACGATCTACACAATCTACTCTTTCGAGCGTACAAATTTATTTTTGAATTTATTGACAATGCACTTATAGTTAACGCATCGCAAAGGATACCAGCGCGGTGGCGACTACTGAGGGTGTTAGATAACTTGCGTACTTAATAATTTGAAGTGTTTTATAAAATGGACTTAAAATTTCACCAATGATTAAGGATAAATATTTTACTTGCAGCTTACATTTTATAAAGATGAAAACAACCTCTGATAATTTTACCTTTAAAGTCTCGGGGACTTTCGTCAAGCCAACTCTGCAAAACTGTAAGCCTAATATAAAGGTTGTCGCACATCTGGACTACACTACTGCAGTACAAAAATATGCATTTAAATAGGGGCTACGTTGACAATTGGTTAAATTTTATAGCGACGACATCAAATATCAGCCAACGCGGGCCACTTCGCTTAAAGCTTGCAGTATATAATTACGTCACTTCATTATGACGGGTTAACTACAAATCAAGTTTGTGTTGGAAGAACACCAACGTCAGAATTCCTTTAATGAGGGATTTCTTCCGGGTTTACAACAAAAATTAGTTTCCTGCTTACATTAATAAAATTATATTATCAGACTGCGAAAGTTTTTAGTAAAATGTGAAGCTGTGAAAATTTTGAAATGTAGTCTATGTTCCAGGCGTAGAAATTCGCATTTATAAGATAAGTGTGATATAACAAGCAGTGGACTAATATAGGCTGATGATGATGATAACAAGCTTAAGCCCATATTTGAATGTTTATTTTTGTGCCGTACAGTGGCGGTGTGGTATATGTGCCGAGTCCTTAAAGCGGCCTACCAATGTAGACGTGTCAATGACTTTGATGTAAACACTGCATTTTATAGCGCAGGCACGCTTCCGCTATCGCTCTCGCTGTTATGGACGGCTCCTTATAAATGTAAGTGTTTTATAAAATCGCTCGCCGCCGTTGAGGCCCATAGTTTTTAGAAGGCGTCAGTGCAGCGATCTCACTCATTTATAAAGCTGTGTGTACTTTTCATACGTGTTTTAGATTTCGTACACGTCATGATAAAGAAATTACAATTAAAGAAATACAGAGAAATGTAGAGGTGCAACGCTCCGTATGATCTGGTATTGATATAGATCTCGAAGATCTCGAATAGTAAGCTTCAATGGGGCCCACACATAGATAAGCTATCGAAGAGACTCAGTTCTGCAGCATATGCAGTCAAAAAAATCCGTCAATTTACAGACGTGGATACTTCTAGACTTGTTTATTTCAGCTACTTCCATAGTATTATGTCTTATGGTATACTACTGTGGGGGAACGCTGCAGACATTAACACCGTATTTGTGCTGCAGAAGAGGGCTGTTCGTGCAATCTATAATATGGGTCCCAGAGAATCCCTCCGCAATAAATTCAAAGAAATAAACATAATGACAGTACCATGTCAATATATTTATGAAAACTTGTTGTACACTCATAAAAATATCAATAGGTTCACTAAAAATAGCGACATACATAATGTAAATACTAGAAATAAGAATAAACTCGCTTTGCCCACAACTAGATTAAACAAAGTTAATGTATCTTTCAAAGGGCAATGTATACGCTTCTACAACAAAACTCCAAGTGAGTTGCAAAAATTATCGGTAAATAAATTCAAACAAATTATCAAAACTATTCTTTGTAAAAAGGCTTACTATAAAATATCTGATTATTTAGATGATAAAAAAGCTTGGGACGAGTTTTGCTCCAACTCTAAAACTAACAACCTAACAAGGTAAAGGTTTCTTGTTCGCTTCTTTACTTTACCTAAATAGACCGAAGTGAACAATAATCAAAGTGAGCACTTTATTTCGTAATTTTAATTATTTTTTAACATGTATTTTATGACGTGTCCAAATGTCCTGTAAGGTCTTAAGGAAATA